>JARHVA010000064.1:157500-1425000 GCA_037957365.1 Torreya grandis
ACTCAAGCTTAACTAGAAACTGATTGAGATGGATTTTTCAAGGTCTATAAATTTATGTGTAGGCTTGGGAGACTATCAAAAATAGGATCCTAGAGTTCATTTCCAGATTGGATATGAGAATAAAAAGTGGGACAACCTATTGCTCAACACTATAGTCCTTTTCTAGCATTGTTGTCTAGGTGATCTAAGTTTTTTAGGTTATACTCGATAGGTCTGTGTTACGCTATCAATGAAATATCAAAGCCTAAAATTCTATGAAGCTTATTATGCATCTATTTTAATATTCAAATCCCTAGGATATCTTTGTGCTTGAACTTGAATGGTAACTTGGGAAAGAGAGAGAAGGGGTTAGTGTGTAAAAGATACGTTGGATGCACTTCACATGCCATGTTTAGGCACATTGCCTACATACCAATACTCTTAGGAGGGATCAAGCTAATGTAGTTCTCACATTGAAGTGATTGGTGCAATTATGTATGAAAATGAAACTAGTTATGAAACTGGTTATATTTCAGATGGCTAGGGGCTGGTGTAAGGGTTTGAATAAGCTTAGAATAATATTGGAAGGTTATATGCAGAGAATAGGGGAAAGTGCTTGAATGTACTTGCTTGTATTCTTGCTTCTCTCTTGTAAATGAGTGTCAAACCTTCTAAATGTACTTTGAATGGCCTTTATAAGGAAATTAATGATCATGGGTTAAATGAATTTTTATTAGGATGACATGAATTAGGATAAGGATTCAGGAAAATATGACCATTAGGACCAAAAGTACACTTGGACAACAGTGCCAAAAATAAGACACCCTAGGTTTTAACATTCCTATCCAACTTGGATGTTGTTGTTTAGAGGGAATGAGACCTGGGGAGATGGATCTGGGCCTAAAAGAGTTGCCTGGGTCTGTAAGGGTTAAGTCTAGAAGGCTATGGATGACTAGAAATCAGTGAAATAAAAGCCTAAAAGGGTTGTGCAAATAAGTAGGAGGACCTATGGATTAGGTGTCTTTAGCCATACTCAAGTAACCAAATTTTACATTTTATATGACTACATTTTCCCTTCCTTTATTTTATTAATGTAGTATAATGAAATACTAGGATAAAGGAAAAAATAGAAAGTGTACCTAAACTTACCTACAAAGGTGAATCCCATGAAGCTTATGTGATGATGAGTAATGCTAGATAATGCATAGAGATCACATTATGCAAGTGTGAATATATAAAATGAAACAAAGAGTATATCAGTTTGTATTATATGTGATATAGAACAAGAACATATAAAAGCTGAGCAAAATAAAAAGGAAGAGAAAGGAACAAATACACATTACCAGGTATGTAAACCAATATAAAACCTATTATGATCCTGAGTAAGGTTGAGTAATGTTGGATTGTTTTGGATGATGTTGTACCAAAAGTTATATCACAAATGGAGTTGAGTGATCAATTCCTAAAAAAATGGCTCATGAATATAAAGGTTGGCCCTTTGGCTCCATCACCTACTAAGTGAAGTTAAATGATCATGCATGTGATAATAGATGTTTGGACTATGTGTCCAATCCCTCTGAATAGGTGGATCAAGAATACAAAGGTTGGCCCTTTGGCTCCATTGTTTCCCATTGAGTGAAGATACATGATCATGCATGTGATAATCAATTTCTTGACTATGTGCCTAATCCCTCTGAATAGGTGTCTCAAGAATACAAAGGTTGGCCCTTTGGCCCCATCATTGCCTTGTGAAGTGATACCAGTATAGAATAGATGGAATATGAGATGGATCATGGATCCCATGGATGTTCTAAAAATATGACAATGTGATGTGGATAGCTGAATGTATACTAGAAACTAGGCCACTCTTGGCCATTTTGAAAGATGGAGATTAGGCTTGTATGAAAGCCACTTTGAAACTGATGCACTAGGCTTATGTGAAATCCAAGTTGAGAAATCAGGTAATCAAGAAGTTAAACTTGTATGAAAGTTCAACTTTGAAAAATATGTCAACCACCTACATATGGAGTAAGGCATGCAACTACTGAGAATGCCTGGGTAATAAACTGAACTTGGAAATAAAAGAATACCAATGTGTCATGCACATTACCCCCAATCACTGGTGTCTAGAACATAAATTATGATCTAGAAGTTATGTCAATTACCTAATCTAAAACTAGAAGTGAGAGCCATCATTTTTTGCATGATACCCTCCTATATCTAGATTCCTTGAGAAAATTGTACTGAAACTACTGATTTTGACTAATCTAGATGTGCAAAAATTGTAGCTAAGATGAAATTTTTGCTTGTTACTAGAAAGCCTAGGTGTTTTTTTCCTAGATAAGAGTGCTAAAATGAGGACACCCTTGTGTTTAGTGTTTTTGTCCATTTCTAGTGCTATTGTCTTATGTTGAAACTAGTTATTGATCTAGAATTGTCCCTATTTTTTGTTCTATTCTGACTAGTTTGACCTTTGGATTCTGAACTGGGTGATCTATCTATTGTTGTTTTAACTGCTTGAGATTTGATCTCTATGACAAAACCCCTATTTTTTCCCCATCTTCTATGGGTAGGAATGATTGAACCTGTAATGACTGCCCTCAGAAGAAAAAATTCTTGCAAGTGTATTATGATGCATATATACATGATCTAGCAATGATTTTTGACAAGATATCTCTATATATAGCAATGTTTGTATTAAGAGATTGTATATCAATAAGGGTATGCCTGGATAGATATAACAATGTAAAAGCATGTGCAATATAGTGAAATGGAACTATAAATGTTAGATGTTAATTGTTAGTTGGAGGGATAGAACATGATGTCCATCATGGCATCTAAGAAAGCAAGGTAAATGCATGAAATGGATCTTGACATTGCAAACAAGGACAATCATACAAATAAAGAAGCATACAAATTTGGCCAAAGGGCCATGCAAATAAGGGACATGGGTACATGTCACTCAAACTGGAAAGCAATCATACAAGGCATGTTCAAATGCCACATACATGTATAATTTGAAACAAGCAAAGATTGGCATGAGGGCCATAGGCACATAGAAGAGTAAAATAAAGGGACATTGGTAAATGTCCAAAGGTACACACACATGAATAAAATCAAAGGACATTGGCAAATGTCCTAAGGCACACATAAAAAACAAAATTGGAACTGGAAATGCAATCACAACTAGCTACACAAAGAAAGAAAGGAAATCATGTAAAATTTGGAAAGGTAAAATCACATCTAACTAATCAAAGAAAGAGTGAAATTATGTAAGACATGTTTAGTACAAGACTAGGTATATTCTAAGAAACACACAAGTATAAGATACTAGTGAGTGTTGATGTGGTAATCTGTGTAATCTAGTAAGTAATGTATGTCAACATGATAACTAGAGCATGTGGTGTAAGAATGACATAACTTGGATGGTGTATTCATGTAGAAGATGCCCCTAGTGGGAAGATGTATCAATGTGTATTTTGAATGTAGAATTAGGATGCCCCCTCAATGGGTAGAATGAAGCAATCAAGGAACTAGAAGTCATTGCGCACACTCAAAGAAGATCAAGTGAAGCATGGTAATGTAGATAATTGACAAACAATAGCATAGAACAAAAAATGTAAGCCTAAAATAGTAGTAAAAATTTAAAACATGGATGATGCATATAATCTAAATGTTTTTGGTGTTTTTGAAATATTTTAAAGTTTTTGTAATTTAAAATTTTGTATTATTTTTAAATTTTTATATAAGCTATGTATAATCAAGCAGAAGATATTATGTAAAAGCAATGCTAAAAATAAATTATGTACAAGCAATGTGTAAAAATAACATATTATACATCAAATCTACTTAGATGCATAATGTTCATTAGAATTTTAAGTTTCTTTCCTTCGAGTAAAGCTAGACGGTACACTTTAGGACTAAGTTTTTTGGTAATGATGTATGGGCCTAACCAATTTGGATTGAATTTTCCTTTTATTTATTATTTAGCATTAACATTGCAAATATTCTCTTTGAGAATAAGATCATTTACTTCAAATTCTCTGGTGTGAACTCGTTTGTTGAAAGATCATTATATACATTTCTGGTAGATTCTAAGATGTTATGCTACTTGAATGCATGTATCGTATAGTTGTTCGAGATAGTGTAAATTCTTTTCATGATATTAATCATTAGTGAGAATACCTTTAATGGAGACATGAAGAGATGGGATTTCTAATTCCAATGGTAAAACTACTTCTATGACATAAACAAGTGACTAAGGAGTGGCTCATGTGGGTGTACAAATACTTGTGTGATAAGCCCATAATGCAAAGACTAATTGGTTATGCCAATCATCTCTAAATTTGGTCACTATTATGAGAAAAATGATATTAATTATTTTATTAGTGGATTTTTTTAACCATTTCCTTATGGGTAGTATGGAGTACAAAATATATATGGAGTTGTAAGAATAGTATCATCTGAGCTAACGTCTCAAATTATATAGAGTAACATCTTAGGAAAATTTCCTTGCACTACATATCACCAATTTAGATGGTGTCCAATATTGTAGTTGGATAAATTTTGATATATGCTCAGGAAGTGTAGAAACTTTAGTTTATATATATATGCCAATGTTAAAATAGAGTTGGCAGTGAGTCAATTATAATATGACACAACAAAATTATATATATATATATATATATATATATATATATATATATATATATATATATATATATATGCCAATGTTAAAATAGAGTTGGCAGTGTTTAATTTTATTTTGTTGTGTCATATTATAATTGACTATGTTATATTATTATTAAGCAGTTTGGTTGCATTTTACTTATGGCAATGTTTAAAGTATAGCAATCAGGCACTTATTTTATTGAGACATATAATATATGTATCAAAATATATATATTATTAATGGTAGTGACCATTTAAAGGGTATAATATTAGTATAGAATAGTAAATCATAAGCTGATGAATAAACTTGATGTACACTATTAAATATTAATCTAAAAAATAATGTCATTGATTATTATAAAATAACATATTTCTATTGATGAATTATTTGATCAAGGTAACTCCTTATTAATTGTATTTTTATGAATTCATTGCATACCATTAGAAGAAAAAAATGTATGTATTTTGAATATTTCCATAAATAATTGTTAATATTGCTATTAGGAATATTCCAACCAAATCCATAGGTTGATATTTAACCAATAGGTTACTTTTGACAAGCACACAATTATAGTCCTTATTTAAATCACACCCAGATGGTATGATCTATTATAGACTATGTTTACTATATGTTTTAGATTACGATAAAAGTAGGTTTTGAAGGGACCCCGAAACCCTTTAACAGAATCAAGAAAGATAAAACATTAACAACCACCAGGAAAAGTAGTCATATAACCTACTGGAGAGCAGCATCAAAAACAGGTTTTACAGGGACCTGAAACCACAAACATAGTCCAATAAAAGTACCCAGGTTTTACAAGGACCTAAAACCTCAAAGAACTTACAGGATAGGGTAAAGAATGCTAAAAAATATATATCTTTAGCATTCTGCCCTAGCCAACAATGCAAGTTGCCATTGCAATAAACAATAATGACACACAAGCATTTATCGGGACATTAAAATTCCATAAAATACATTTGGTTTCTCTGTCCCTTTGATTTGATGGAGACACCGTCAGATCCAGCAATAATGATGGCCATAGCCATGTTGAGAAAAAGGTCATGCTCCACCACGCCCTCAAACCCTAAAATCGCATTGATTGCAGCCCTGACGTCCTTAATCAGCGTCTCAAAAAACAAATCCACAATATAGATCATCAGCTTGTGGATCAGGGGCAACTTCACCCAAAACCCAGACATTTTAGAGTCCAAGTGAGCCATGTTGTATAAGATCTCGATTCTGTGGATGCGGCAGTAATCGATCTTGTTTTATTCGATTTCAGCAAAAGATGATCTCCCACGGCATTTTGTAGGCCTTGGGGGCCAAACCCGTGACCAGCAAAATATGCGACCATCCGCTAGGCAAAAATTTGGGATACGTATGGTTTTTCTTCAGCCATTCACATTGCTACTCATCCCTGTCAGAGATCTTAGGGCTGAGGCTATAGGTCTCCCCTGCACGAGCCTTGCGGAGGTGTTTACTATATGTTATTATATATGTGAAAATAACATATTTTAGTTTCATTATATATATTTGACAGAAAAAATGTATGGATAAGATGTTTTTATTTCTAGTATAAGAAAGATCTGAATGAAACTTTAAGTTTTATACTATGTTATATATGTTTATATGGATGTAGATAATCTGATTAAGTGGTGTGTTATGAAATTGATCGATCTGGGTGATCATATGTTATTTGAAAACTTTGCCCAAAGTAATATTAAATAGACATCATTTCATATATTTGATTTTCATGTTGTACAATATCATGTTAGAAATGTATTTTCTTTATTAAATACGTCATGTAGTATAAATATTATACACATGGGTACTAGCATGTCTCTCTGTATTCCCACACCATTCTATCTACCTATCCATGAAGGAAGGGCCATTCCCTGATAGGGGAGAGATGGTTTGTGGTTGGTGTTAAAAAGCACTCGGATGATGCTCTCCCTCCCCACTACAGTACTTACTTAGATACTATACTTGAGATTATTAGCAATACATGAGTTGGTTCAACTTGAGCTATAGAGAGCTTAGTATCTATTTTAATCAAAATTCTTGAAGAAAATGTAATTTTAATATATGTTTGTTATACCTAAACAATAGTTTTTGTATTAATGGACCAACTATAGTTGTGTCTTAATGTATTTACTTTCCTTAGAGTTGTAATAAGATATATATATTGAATTTTAGTATTTGAATTTGAAATTATTATAGTTCTAAGTTATTTTTTGGATAAGGGGACGAGTATGTTTATGTGAAATAAATGTTAATTTTTTTTAATTATTGTATTTCTAAGTACAACTTAAGAGGTTGTAACATGGTATCAGAGCCAAGATTTTATCCTGGGACCTATGAGTTTGTATTGCCAACAAGAAGATGGAAATGAACGTTAACTCAACCACTTGACATGGGAGCAATTTGTGACATTGTTCAGGTCATCATGGCTACCATAACTTTATTTTAATCAGAATCTTATAAAATTTTAGAATCTGAAGCAGGGAGACTCATCAATCAATGAGTATTAGGATCAGTTCACCAAACTTCTAAAATACATATCTTGGTACCAAGATGATGTAGAGGTTCAAAATCAATAATTTTATCATGGGATTAGAACCCTAGATCAATGTTGAGGTATATGTTCATGGATCTTCTACCATGGACTAGGTCTTTGAGAAGGTAGTAAAGCATGAACAAAAGTAGAAGTCTCTTGCTCAGGTTAGAGAAAAGTTCAAGAAAATTTTGGAAGTTCTAAGCCAACTTTAAAGAAAAATAAATAGAAGTAGAGGAGTGGAGACTCTAAGGGGCAGTCCAACAATTAGAATGCAAAATTCAATAGTGGATATGGCAAAAGGAAACTAGGAAATGGCTCTAAGGGTGGTTTCTAAGGAAACACTCAAATTAATAGAAAAGGTCATTTGAGCTCAAGATTGATATCTTGGGACTCAAATATATATTCACCCAACCAAATTCAAATTATCTTCAAAGACATTGGTTAGAGTTTATTTCTGACTATGACTTTGATATCAATTACATCAAAGGTAAAGAGAACATAGTAGCTAATGCTTTGGTCATAGAAGGTACATATCATATGTAGCTAATATCAAGAGTATTTTTATGGATCATGTGGATATGTTATCTCTAGGAGATGAATAGTATGATTAGTTCAAAAAATCATTATCTGATAATGCTCAAAATTCTCGATATAAAGGATTTAGTTTTAAGAGTGATGGTCTTCTACATTTTAATGGGAGAATGTATGTATTAGATCGAGAGAATATGTGAAGTAAATGTTGAAAGAGTTACATAATACCCTATATTTGGGACATCCAAGAGTGACCAAGCTCATCGTAGAACTTAAACTTTTCTATTTTTATAAGGGAATCAAGAAAAATGTGGTAGATTTAGTGTCACATTATCTAAAATGTTAGTGAGTGAAAGCTAAACATATGCACCTAATTGGATTGCCATATCCACATGATGTATCAGATTGGAAGTGGTAGGTTATTAATAGGGACTTTGTCCAAGGTTTACCAATGGAATGGATCAGGCACAATATGATCTCGATAGTTGTCGATAAACTAACCAAGGTAGCTCATTTTATACTAGGAAATTTGACAGTTGATGCACCTACCCTTATGAAGAGGTTCGTAAAGGAAGTGTATAGGTTGCATAAATTCCTAGAGAAGATAATTTTGGATCAAGATTTAAAGATGACTTCTAGGTTTTGGGTAACTCTAAACTTAGCTTTGGGTACACAACTAAATTTTAGCACTACTTATCACCTAGAGACTGATGGTCAAGCTAAGTGAGTAAATCATATTTTAAAGAATATTATACATATGTATTACATAGATTATAAATAAAAATGGGAATATTGTCTTCCATTGGTTGATTTTTCATACAAAAACTCATACCATTCAGCCTTGAAGATGATGCCTTTTGAGGCTCTTTACGATAGGAGGTACATGACACCAATCAATTGTGATAGGTTAGAGGATAGAGTAATCTTTAGGACTGAGATAATTTTTGAAATAAAATATCAATTTGAAGTAGAGATTGGCTGAGACTAATGATAGGCAAAAGAGTTACACTAATATAAAGAGGATAGATAGGTGATTTTTTGTTGGTGATAAAGTGTTCTTATAGGTTAAGCCATAGAAGAACTTGATTAAGTTTGAAAAGTTAGTGAAACTATCACCAAGATATGTGGGACCCTTAAAAGTGTTAGAAGTGGTCAATCTTATTATGTATAAGCTTGAATTTCTACTAACTCTAGCTCTATTACATAATGTTTTTCATGTATCTTATCTTAAGAAGTATGTAGTTGATCCTTCACATGTTTTGGATTGGAATGTTTTATAGGTTTTGGATCCCATGGTGGTCATGGTAGAACTAGTCAAAGTAATTGACACTCACAAACTTTATTTACAAAATAGAGAGGTGTCACAGTGTAAGGTCTTGTGGGACCAATACTCTGAGGATAGTGTTACTTGGAAAGACTATGATGAATTTTATAGGTTGTTTTCACATGTATTTACATGATTTGATACTTGATAATATGTTTTTAAATTATGTTAAACTCTTTTGACATTCAAAACTATTATTTGAATAAGTGTCATCGAGATGATGATCATTTTTAGGGGGGAGGATGTTACATCTCGATTTCACCCTATGATTTATGACCATTGAATCCATGGATTAGTATGGTTATTATCTAATTATTATTGCTTTGATTTGAGCTTTATGACATATACTATAATGGGATAGTGATATTTTTAATTAATATACATAATGTGATAGTTGAATTTTATTATTTTATACATTGAGGATATGTATTTTTTAGTTTTGCATCATTGGTTGATATTTATGATGACTCAAACTAACTACCTACTTATTGTGAGGTGGATGTAGGATTGATCCTACCCTCAGAGTTTGAAGATGGAGAGCATCATCAGATAGGATGGAATAGATTATATGATTGGAGGGATGAGAGAGGAATTGCTAGTGACTCTACACACACACACATTAGATTTTAAATATTATATGCATTAAATGTTAGTATGTAGTTAAGAAAATCTTGTTTGTGAATATTTTTTATAAGTAGAATTAGTTTTTGATTAAATTAGATTATTTCAATTTAATTATCTTGATTTTCAAGAATAAATCATGAAAATAAATATTTAATTGTTATATATAAATGATAATTAATTATTCAGTTATCTTATTTTGAAAATAATTAAACTATTTATCCATTTTTTAAATAAACAATTACTTTAATTTTAATTATTTTCAAAGAGTTTGAAATATATAGAATGATAAATTAGATTAATTTGATCTAAAATTAGCCTTTTAAATATATGCATGAAATTATGATAAAAGTTAAAAAATAGATATCATTGTTTAATTGGTCAACTTAGCAATATGTTGAGATAACTTAGATAACTATGGTGTAGTGTTTTAAAATAAGTAATTTAAATGTTATAAATATTACTGATGAAAGTTAATTTAAGGAGAGACTACAATTTTGATAAGGATAACTCTAGTAAATAAAATTAGAATAAGAGTAAAAAAATACTACACATGGAAGGAAACTGGAGAACTAGAAGAGGATGAGAAATTACATGCAAAAGGAAGGGCATGATAGATTTAGTAGGAGAACAGTTTTAAAAAAGGGTTTTTATAAATTTTAAAGACACGAACATTGAAGAGGCAGGAGGAGTGAATAAAGAGAGGGGGAGAAAGCAAGAAAATCTAATCATATTCTTTTTCCAAGCAAATCTATCAAGTTGGTTCTATTTTATATTTGAGTGTGTTTAAGATCCTTTTAGATTTAAAAATTATATTTATTACCAATTATTTTATATGAAGATAGTTGCATTATATTTTAGTGAGCAACATCCTATTAGATATTCTACCAGCATCATGATTTACCAGCATTATAATATTTGTATAGGGGAAAGGTCCCAATAGCCACACACCCTAACTTTATAAAACGAATTAAGGTGCCATAACATTACATTAGATTTTGAAAAATTTACCCATTTTTATATGTCATCTTAACTACTTATAAGGTTTCAAGGTCTAACACATTATACATTTTACGATATAATCAATTTATCACGAGAGGTCATAAAATGCATTTTTTAAACCCATGACCAAAACTTAACCTTTGGAGTACCAATAGTTGTGCATTAGAGTATCAATACTTGAGTCTTACTTGTCAAGATGTGATTGGTTATTTTTAATTTTATAAAATAAATGTTAAACAAGTATAAAATGCTACATGTTCAGTTTCTAGTGCACTTTAATATTTATACACACCAATATGTTTTGTCAATGGAACACGTGTTAATAAAAGCCTTGTTCGATAATTGGAACATGCACAACTATTGGGACCTTTCCCCTAGTGGTTTTATTTTATTTTTAAGATTGGTGCTTAAATTAGCGGTTGTGTTCCACCTATTCCTAACTACATTACACCTTATAGTGTTGCATCTTAATTTTCAAGAGTAGTGTTTCAAATTCATCCAGGGATGCATCTAATTTAGATAAATAATCTTTGAGTTTAAATATATTTACTGGGGAAATGTATTAGTTTTAAGAAAACATGAGTCTATTTAGATAAACAACATGCTTCCTATCCTATCTGACTAATAATAAACCATCTGCCTCAAACCTTAACAAATTATCTTCTCCAGGAGTAGTGATTTAAATACATTTTTAATTATGTTTCAAACTATATAGCCATCATGCCACCCTTTTAGGCTTGTGTATTATAATTTATAGTCATGCATTCATTTTGATAGACTTGTGTCTTATATCTAGGTTTTTATTTTATGTCAAGGTCTGTATGTTATATTAGAGGCTACAAATCAAAATAAAGACTACATTTTATATTTTTATGTAGACCTTTACCTTTATTAGTGTCTGGTAGAAAACAAGGCAACACTTATATTTTGTTTATTGGATGAGTTTATATATATTATTTGGATGGCATATTACGTACCTAGTTAGCATCTCAAATTATATAGAGTAGCATCTTAGGAAGCTTTCTTTAGACTATGTATCACCAATTTGGATAGCACCCAATATTGTAGTTGGCATAATTTTGATATATGCTTAGGAAGTGTTTTAAAAATTTAGTTAACATCTATATATATATAGAGAGATTTTTTTTACTAGTGTTAAAATAGAATTGGCTGTATTTTATTTTATTTGGCTACATCATACTATAATTGGCTATGTTATATTATTAATAATAAAATTAGCTATATTTTACTTATGACAACATTTATAGTATAATAATTGGGTACTTATTTTATTGATTCATCTGGCATATGTATCAAGATATATATTTGATTAATGGTAGTGACCATTTAAAGGGTATAATATTAATATAGAATAGTAAATCATAAGCTAATGAATAAACTTGATGTACACTATTAAATATTAAACTAGAAGATAATGTTATTGATTATTGTAAAATAACATATTTCTATTGATGAATTATTTGATCAAGGTTGCTCGTTATTAATTGTATGATTATAAATTCATTGCATACCATTATAAGAAAAAAATATATGTATTTTGAATATTTTCATAAATAACTGTTAATATTGCTATTAGGAATATTCCAACCAAATCCATAGGTTGATATTTGACTAGTAGGTTCCTTTTGGCATGCACATAATTATAGTCCTTGTTTAAAGCATATCCAGATGGTATGATCTATTATGGATTGTGTTTGCTATATGTTATTATATATGTGAAAATAACACATTTTAGTTTCATTATATACATTTGATGGATAAAATGTATGGATAAGATAGTTTTATTCCTAGTATAAGAAATATTTCAATGAAGATTTAAGTTTTATATTATGCTATATACGTTTATATGGATGTAGATAAAATGGTCAAGTGGTGTGTTTGGAATTGATCAATCTAAGTGATCGTATGTTATTTGAAAACTTTGGCCAAATTAATGTTAGATAGACATTGTCATTTCATATGTTTGATTTGCATGTTGTGTGACATCATGTTAGAAATGCATTTTATTTATGATACACATCATGTTGTAGATATATTATAGCACACGAGGTACTAGCATGTCTCTTTGGATTCTCGCACCACTCTATCTACCTATCTATGAAGGGAGGGACATTTTGTTATAAGGTATTGTACATGGAATCGATGGTCCATGATTGGTGTGGAAAAGTGTTCAGATGATGCTCTCCCTCCCCACTATGGCACTTATTTAGAGACTACATTTGATATTATCAACAATACACGAGTTGGTTCGACTCGAGTTCCAGAGAGATTAGTATGTATTTTAGGTTGAATGCCCAAAGGAAATGTAATTAAAATATATATTTGTTATACTTGAATAGTAGTTGTTGTATTAATGGATGCGCTGTAGCTATTTCCTAATGTATTTAATTTTCTTGGAGTTGTAATAAGATATATATATATATATATATATATATATATATATATATATATAGAATTTTAGGTATTTGAATATAGAATTTGTATAGTTCTAAGTTATTTTTTGGATAAGTGGATGAGTATGTTTCTATGAAATAAATTTTAAGTATTTAGTTTTTTAATATATATATATATTGAATTTTAGGTATTTGAATTTAGAATTTTTATAGTTCTAAGTTATTTTTTGGATAAGTGGATGAGTATGTTTCTATGAAATAAATTTTAAGTATTTAGTTTTTTAAATAATTACTATATTTCAAAGTACAACTTTAGAGGTCCTAACACAACAAAATTCTAATTTAATTTCCAAATACACTATGAATTTCAATGGTAAACTTCAAAAACTTAATACCATCATGACGAACACACTCTCCTCTTTCCAAAAATATAATTTTTATAATTGTTGGACTAATTTAAGGTATCAAACTATGTTGATTTATAGCTATACCTTTTTTAGGCCACTACATGCCACAAAAATACATGCCTATTCATGTTCATGTAATTTGTCTTTCATTGATCCAAGTGGAAAACAAGTTATATGGTCACAAAATAGGCCTAAATATACACACATGATTTTTTTTATTTTTTTTTATTTTTTGAGGTAGTTAGGTGTGCTGCATGGATGACCATCCATTTTTTTGTCAATTTTTAGGATCCATTTACTTATAAAATTAATTAAAAAAAGTGTTCATTGGAAAATATTTAAAAATATAGATCATAAACTAAAATATCTTATCTAAATTTTCATTGAAGTGTTTCAAAAAATATTAAATGTTGCTAAAAAAATGGTGTGCCACACAACTGTCTATCTACTCTATTTTCTTAAAAAAATAGGAGTTCATCTTCAAATTTTATATGTTTGACCTATTTATACTTAACCATTTAAAAAAAAAAATTGTGTTTTGAATACTAGACTCAAAATTCTACATTTAATGTTCTTACACCATCTTTAAATTTGGAGTGTAGATATCTCTAATTATCTACAGAAGTTCAAATTTCTGAAATTTCAAAAAAATTATGTCCATGGGTAGGCCACTTTTTGTCCCCCAACTTTGTGTACTTACCCACTTAGTTATTTGTGATGTCCTATATACATATATGTAAATAAGGACACACTCTAATATTTACATTTTTAGAGAGAACACATTATCACTGACACACCACACTGTAAATAGGGACATATTTTGTTGTTTTCAAATTTATTTTTAGTGAAAACACATCATCACTAAGTAATCACTAACACATCAAAAAAAACATAAATATAATAGGACTGGTCCTCATTATGTCTTCAATGGGTGTTTTCTACCTCACTAAAACTCATATTTTCAACCACTGTACATGATCATTACCACATGATAATGAATATTAAAAATAGTTATCACTGCCACTAGACATTGTTCTTGGCTTTAGTCTTTATGGTGAATGTTTTTTAATCTTTTATATCGATAATACATAATTAGTGGTGTTGACGACTAAAAAAAATTTAGTTGTATTATATTTTAGAATATTTGTGATTTCCCACTAAAATAATCAATGACCTTAGAATTAGTGACACACTCGAGATCGGTTGGTGGTCTCCTTGCTCTATTTCTTCCAAACTATTATTTGTTTAAGTTACTACGTCAAACAACATGTCTTTTACAAAAAATACACCCTCAAAATAGACATATACATTAAGTTAGACATCAAGTTTTCCCAAATATGCATACTTGTAGAGAGATTTTTTCTACTAGATAACACATAATGACTTAATTGAAAAAAGATCCTATCCTAACTACGAGGATATTATTAGATGACTTATTGAACATTAGACAATGGAACACGTTATTGACCTAACTAAAAACCAAATATAGAAAATGAGCAACAAACTAAAAATAAACAAACCTTTAACTATATAAAATAAATAATGAAAAATAAAACCCAAACTTGAAACTATACCCTATAAGATTACTATAAAAAATTATTGGATTATTTATAAAATAACAGACTTTACTAAGTCTTATAACCTGTAAACTATTTAGAATTTTATCCACATTTTTATGTTAATTCATATATTGACGACAATAATTGATGTTGTATGATAGGTCTAATCCTTGTAGGATAAAGTAGACCCGATGACTTAGCAGAATGGTGGATGCACATTTATAACTTGTAAATTATCTAGACTATCCACATGTTGATGTTAATTCATAAATTGATGACAATAATTGATGTTGTATGATAGGTCCAATCCTTATAGGATAAATTAGACCTGATGACTTGGCACAATGGTGGATGCACATTAGAGTTGCACGATGTGGCTGGTGAAGTAGAAGGCATGTCATAGGTTTGAACAGTGATAAAAAAATAATCACAGGCATTGATAGACATGGTATAAAAGGATTCAAATGGATAGGCTATCTTTGGACACATGCAAGTTCCCAAATGAAATAAATGATGCAAGGATTTTCACAAGTTTCTCGAGGCACATTAGTATCGATGGTAGGCATCAAACAGTTAAATCTCTTAGAGATGTACGAGGGAATTATTAGACTAGCACAAGGAAGGTTGCACTTTAAAATTTATTGAGGGGGGAGGCACACATAATACATAGATAATCATGAATCACTCTTAGAAGCTAAGACACATGTGGAGGTAGGTTTTAAATTTGAATAAAAATGATAAACTTGGATATACACATGTATGAAACTACATAATTAATCTTCATTAATCAACAATGCAAGAGTGGACTGATGTGACAACATAGTACATATAACTTAAACTTTTCTAAATTTACATTAACAATTACAAAACACAAAATAATACCTATGAAATCCCAAAAATTCCTTAATTTCTAAAATGGTTCTCTTTCATGTTTCACCAAAATGTAGGCTTCACACTTTTCAATGTTTTTGAGATAATTCAACAAGCCTAAACACCATATTTTTGTTGTACTGGGTTGTGTAACATCTTTAAAATAAATATATTAGAGGGTGTTTCAACCAATTAGAGAAATATTATTATATTTTTCCTTCCTCTACCTTTGTGAGGAGATCAACAAGGCATTTTGAGGCATTTTGGAAGACTTTGGATGCTCTCTGGGCTGCATGGTAGCATTTATGTTTGTCTGATATGTGTTGGAATTGTTATATGCATTTAAATCTTTAATTAAGGCATTCTAACAAGGCATTTTCACATTCCACATTACAAATGAGTCTAAGGAGGAAGGATGAATGAATTAAAAATGGAATATGAATGAAAGAAGGAAAAATTATGACAAATTTCATGCTTTAATACTAATGTCAGGTGAAGTATTAAATGGAATGACAAGAATCTATTTGGTATAAGCCAAAATTGTATTCACATTCAATTTGAAAAAAATAAATATTGTATTATATAAAACCAATAAATGGTTCTTCATTTCACCTTCTAAGATGACCCTTCCTATCCCTATAGATGACTATACATCTATCACTAAAAGACAAAAGTTTCCTACAATTACTCTAGGATTTAGAATATTATATTATAATAATATTACAAATAACTCTTGAGGTAATCCATAAACATTGAACTTCTTTGATCACTTGAAGCCTCCATGCAATGTCGACCTAAGGAGCTCATAGGTGCCTAAGATAAATAACCTAGGATTTGATTACCATGTTGGGTGCATTAAAAAAAAAATAGATAACATTACAATGAATGAACATGAATAAATTAAGAGTAAGTATATTACAATGTTATACACATGAATGTAATTACTTATCAAATGACAAATGAGTGAGTTGATTTTATATTAAAAAATGGTTGTAAAAAGAATGGGTTGACAAAAAAACATGAGATAAAATTAATAAAATACTACAAAATATACTAAAGGACCAAATTAAATTCAAACTACTCGTCTAAGGTGGGTTTACACCACTAAAAATTACAATACATAAATCAAAAGAGTTTATATTAGATAGGGTTGTAATAGAGATTGATAATATCGAAAGGTATCGATTAACCTTCATAATTATATCAAATGTCCAATCCTTTGAATTCCTTCATATAACACTTGTATAGGACCTTCAATTACTTTAATGTGGACACTAGAGAGAGCACTCAACCAACACAATATAATTATGACACCACCATCAAAATGAAAGAATATATTTTCTTGAAATCGTTCACTTTGTAATAGTATGTAATTGTAGACACTGGAAATATATACGCCATGATTTTGAGCATTAAAATACCCCTAAAATGCCTTGGTACCCCCTTGGGACCAATTTAACCTTCTAAACCCTAACCAAACCTAACCACAGTCAGTTTGACCAAACTGGCTTAACCTTAGCTTTTGCCCAATTTGACCTTTCACGCTCAATCGCCGATGGTCACCTTGACCTTTCACCCTCAACCGCTGATGGTCACCTTGACCTTTGATGGTCAAGGTCCATGTCTTTAACCACTAATATGTAGCTTACCTACCTTTATTTTCTAGAAATAACTCATCTAAATCTAGTTGAAATCCATTGTATGTGCAAGTTAAAATTATGAATCCTAGTTTACATCTTATTATAACTCTCTTGCCTTTCCTATAAGAAGAGAAGAGAAAAGAAGTAAAGATCATCTATAATTCATATCAAGAGATTGTACATCTAAAATTATCTTTTTATAGGTTAATCATCATCAACAATCTAACAAACCAACTACCACATCAGAGAGCCAACTTGCTACCACAACTTCACTGAAGCATTGAGTACCGTTACTCTGTTAGAATCACACCAAATTCCACCAACAGTTCAATCACTTCTAAAATCTCCTCAATTATCTTTTTGCAACATAAGTATTTGATTTTTAGTATTCAATTACCTTATTTGATTTTTGCACTCATCCTAGCAATAACCCAACTCTTAGAATCTCACTTTGTGATCCTACCAATCAGCCTGTTATCAACCTCGATCTACCCACAATAATTATCAAAAATTGTCTCAACCACCGATGCTTTGTCCAATCATTGATAGTCACCTTGAATTTTGATGGTCACCTTAATCATTGATAGTCAGCCCAACCACCAATGGTCACTATGGTAGTAAATTCTAATAATCTATTTTCACCTACTTACCCCCAACCAAACCTAATTATCTATGTCCTTGCCTATTCACAAACCACTGCCTAATTTTTTAAAGCATACCCCGACCATCTAGCACTAGTATTAATTAGCTTATTGTTATTTTAATCATTTCTAGTCTATTTATTATGCAAACATTCTTGTGTTCAATTTTAGTACCTTTTAACTATTGATGCAAGTTCTTTCTATTCTATTTTATAAACTTAATTGTTTAAAATGTGTGGATTGACATCCCTTGAGGAATCTCTTGATTCTGAGATCTAGCTATCGCTAGGCAATCCACTCAACTATCTATCTAACAAAAATATTTAATTTAGTGTTTTATTATTTGCAGGTTATCCTCCCAAGCCAAAGAGGAAATATTAACAATCTTATAATTTCATGCATGTACAATCAAATAAGTTTTTCAACCATACCTATACTTAGTTTCTTCTTCTTCAATTTTCTAAAATAATAAGCAAGAAATTCACTAAAACATTATATGATACTCAGTGAGACCCTTGTGTCTTTACTTGGGTTCTTGTTTGCTTGCATTCACTCTCTATTTTATGCTCATTAATGAAATCAAAAGTTTATTTTGGGCTTAAAATTAAGTGTATACATAAACTACTTGAAATTTTAGTTCACATAGCTCAACTTAAAAACAAAGTAATCTGTCATAGCTTCACTCTTTATTGCACACACTCAACCAAACCACTTTCATCAATTAAACATCAAACAAACTTGAGACAAGGCCCAAATAGGATTTTATCACCTATAAATAACCTTACCCTTTCCTGACAATCCCACTTGGAGGTCATTACCAAGGGGAGAACCAAATCATCTCTCTGGTTGAGCATAATCTCTAGATATCAATATATTAGCTAAACACCCGACACCCTTATCATTGTGGTGTGTGAAGTGAGGGGGTAGGCCCCAATACCAAGTCATAAATTGATTATAATATAAATTTTTTTTGAGTTCCTAAACACAACCTGAAACCAATTTTAGACTTTCTCTCTAGTACCCGCTCTACAAACCAATTTTAGTCACATAACTTCTTAAGGCATAAGCCAAAAGAGAGATTAATTAAAACTCTAGGGCTTAACTTATCTTTTAGAGTGTATTTTGATTTATTTAATCACTTCTTGTCTTATTTTTGTTTGAGTAGTGAGGCTATTTGTGATTTTTATCTTCCCTGTCTCATATGGTTTTTACTTGCTAGTAACGTAGAGACCTTACATAGCAAAACCCATCACCAAGCCAACCTACCTCTTCATCCATGGACTATATTTCTAAACCAATAGATTCTCCTCATTCCTTGGGAATTCCTACCTTCCCTCAAGAGGTTTCTCAAGGAGACACAAACTTTACTACTTTCCTAGATAACAATCTTATAGCCTTGTAACATTATCTTACAAGCATGTCTTACCGTACCCTGAATTCAGCCCCACATGTAGATCTACCTTATGACATGCATCTCCACCTCATAGGGAACACCTCTATTTCCATAGTTATAATCCAATCATTGGATATTCAATCCTCCTCATCCACCAATAATCCCTTTGAGACTATAATAGAAAACCAACCAACCCAAAATACCACTACCCTTATACCTTTTGCTCCTACCAACTACTCCTCTACCTTAGGAGCAAGCCAACCTCTAACCACATACACTACCTCCACTATGGGAGTGCCTACCGCTAGCACTACCAAACTTCCTTTAACTATCCCTAATCCATTGACCACTACTTCATTTCAAAGCTTTGTGGTATCCATACCTTCTACCCTGCCACTGATCAGTACGAGGGTCACCACCCTTCCATCGATCACCAACCCAACTACCAAACCTATCCAACAAGCACCCCATACACTAGACTTTGGCTATATCCCTAACCTATAAGGACATGTAACCCTACCAACTACCCAACCACCTACATCTACCTACCCTTATGTATCTTCCACCTAACCATTGTCATACACTTACTAATATGTGGTAACCTCCCAACCTTCTACTCACTATCAATATGTCACCCAACTACCACAACAATTATGTCTTATAACCCTCTAGGTGCACAAACCCAAGTAGAACTAATGAATATGCTTATAGACAAGATGACCACCTTAAATTCATCCATTTTGGGTGATCACAACATCTTGTCATATGACAAAATCTATACTAGTCTTATCCATTCATCCGTACCTATCAAGCCATATCCTCTCCAATGAGAACTTCTCAAGTTCTCTAAATTTCAAAGTAAGGAGGATCCCCAATAGTACCTTAGGACATTTAGGAATGCTTATTATCTTAGCACCTATGATGATGTCCTTATTTTCTATACCATCCCCATATCTCTAGCTAGTCTAGCATTGGATTGGTATAGTGCCTTAGCCAAGCATTCCATTTTCTCCTTCACCCAACTAGCTCAAACGTTTTTGGATGACTTTTCAATCAATATCTCCAAGAAAGTTTCTATCACCAACCTCTACTCTATCTAATAGTTTAAGGATGAATCCATTGCCAATTTTTTAACCATGGTGCATAAGTTAGAGAATAAAGCCATTGATGAAGGAAAGCTAAAACTCAAAAACAAGAACTCAACCTACAAAACCAATGAGGCCCCTTCCTCTAAGTCAAGTAACTAGTCCAATACCAATACTAAGAGCAAGGGAACCACAAATTCAGTTGTCCTTAAGGTTGATCCTCCACCTTCATTCAACCAAACAAATTACTCTAATTCCTTAAAGAAAAACATGAGGAACCAAAACTGAAACAAGCAGAAGCAATTCACTCCACTTGGAGAATACTATGCTTCCATCTTAGAGAAGTTATTGAAAGTCAACATCATTAAAAATCCTCTTATCAAACCTCCTTATTAGTTTGATTCCTCTCATCCTACACCTAGTTGGTTCAAAGAGAATGATCTATGTGCCTTTCATCTTGTAATAGGCCATGATGTCAGTAGGTGAAACACTTTCAAGAGCCTTGTCTAATCCCTCATTGACAAGGGGGAGCTTACATTAGACAACCCTAATACACCATCAAACCAAGCCCTTGATATATTCAAACAACCTTTCCCAAACCATACTACTACCAAGAATGAGAGAAACAATATTGAGTGTTCTCATGATACCCACACAATTAAAATGGTCCTTGATGCACTCATTATCGACCCACCTAGTACCCAATCTTCCAATCCTCCACTTCCTACATCTATTGAAATAATGGACTTACCTTCCCTTCCTTTGGATACTCAAATTGAGGAAGTACCATCTTCTCCCCTCCACTTATTGAAGTAGTGGAGCCACTAGCCTCCCTTTCAACTATCATATTAGAATAACCAACCCTCACTGTGTCACCTTCACCTTTAACTACCAAGCAACCCACCCCCCTTTCTGAGATAATTCTCAAGGAAGAAATCCTCATGTCCACTCCTCCCATAGAGGAGCCACCTATCTCAACCTTACATCCTTTGATTAAGGAAGAGAACAAGGTTACCACCCCCTTCCCCAACCTATGGGTCTATCATTCAAACCTATTACCCATGGAACTAAAATAATCTATAAACCATTCTCTAGATTAGTTCAGAGATTGGAATTTGTTTCCAAACCCAACTAAGATTGGGATACCTTTTAGAAGTAACTAGGTCTCCCTTATATTACTAAATTAGAACCTCCAACCCTTTCTTTGTGGACCAACCCACCACTTCTATTGACCAACCTATTACCATATCTACCCAACCAACCAAAACCTCCACCTAACCAACTAATACCTCTATCAAAACCACTAACCCCTAACCACCTAAGTCAACCAAGACCCAAATGTCCAAACCCTCCTCTATCAGCTTGACTAAAAGAACCAAAAGTCTTAGTACCTTCCCTACATCGAGCCTTAGTCACCCATCTATGAAATTAGACCTAACCCCTTCAAACCCACTAACTAAGTGACAAACCAAAGTAACCAAAGAGGTAAAACTACCCAAAGAGCCTAAGCCATAAATTTTACCTCCCTCAACCTTGCCATCCATTTTGGGGCCTCATCCTTCTACCTTGAGTAAGAATATAATTATCTCTACCAAGACCCCACCACCTCTTTTGGTTACACCTTCATAATTACTTTCTAATGCACCTCTCTTCACCACACCAACAATACCTAAGCTACCTACCTTGTGATCCTCCACCTCTAGCTCATCAACCAAGTGTACCAACCTAATCAAAGCACCTCCCATAAAACCTATTTACAAACAACCTTCTACCCCAACCATCAAATCAAAGAACATTACACCTTTATCACCTTTAACCAAATCCTACTCGATTATTTTCCATAGGTTATTAAAAACTTCTTGTTTATCTTTATCTCCCATCAAACCCTTTGACACTCTAGCTTCAAAGTTCGTCTAGTATAATGACCACCATGTGTGTTCTTATCATAGGACACCCAACCATGATACAAATAAATTCAAAGCTCGCCAAACCATTATCCACCAAATTTATGATGAGGATGATCTATTAATAGATTAACTTCCTATGGGCCCTATACCAATCCAACCAATAACCATACCTATCCAATGCTTACCTACTCCTCCACTCTCACCTCAGAGTGAAGATGAGTTTGAACAATCTACTACTTCAACCTCTCCTTCTATCCATACTATCAATGTGGTCATGAGATCACAACAAAAGGATAATTGGAAGGATAAGGTGTCTATTCCTTGGACATATCCCTCTTCCATCTCCCAATTGACTCACACCCAAAAATCTCTATCTTTAACCAAATCTAAGGTAGTCATTTTAGGTGCCTCTCACCCTAACCCCTCAAAATCCTTTAGGAGAGTTATCCTCAAGCAACTTCACCAGACCTCAATGAAGATGATATTGTATGAGTTTATCTCTACCTTTCCCCATCACTTCCAAACACTAATAGAGGCTTTGTAATCCATTAAGGTCCAACCTAAATATCCCCAACCTCTAGCATCCTTTATTAGTGCCCTTTAAATTGCCAACCTTTTTACCTTCAAGGACTCAAAAATACCTTCCATCTATCCCAAGGACATAGATCCCCCTCTCTTTATTACTTCTTATATTAACCAAACTTGCATCAAATAGGTCATGATTGATGAGGGAGTTATCATTAACATCATCTCCTCCCATAGCTACAACCAACTTAATCTATTAGACAATGTCATGTCCAAAACCTCAGTCATCCTTTGATAATTTAATGATACCATGGCCACTACCTTGGGAAATATCATCCTCCATATCCATTTAGGACCCTACACACTCCCCAAACTTTTCTATATAGTGGAAGGTAAATTCTAATATAATGTCTTGTTAGGACAACCCTGGATCCACTCTATGGGTTGTGTCTCCTCTACCCTTTACTATTGCATCAAGTTTAAGCATGAACATTAGGTCATCACCATCCAATCTGACCCAAGTACTTTTTCAACATGAAACATAACCTATCACCCCAATGATGTCCTCATACCCTTATCCAACACACTTTAAATAACTAAAACCCAACCTTCAACCACCAAAGTAGATATCACATCCCTTTCCACCGATGAGGCATCCACTAGTTCCGCTATCCCTTTAGACCAAATACCCACCATGGACCCTTTAGAATCCACATTCCACCACCTTTCCCTAGGGTAATATCACCTTTTAGACCTTGACACTTTCCCTACTCCTCACGAGTATGGTCAATTCAACAACTAGTTAAGATATGACCCCAATGTTAAAGATATCATTTAATTTAGACCTCCCTAATATCAGACCCATTTCATCTATGGGGGACTCGACAAACCCCTTGATTCTTCTACCACCTCTCTTTCACCTAGGCCATTTACCATTAGTTTATCTTGCTTATATAAACTAAGCTTTACCAAGACATACCTCCATCGATGTGCTTAGAAAGGATTTGGTCTTGGGTGATATGAGCATGGCCTACATGAATTGGTCACCATTGAAAATAAGAAGCCACATGAGAAGCATGGCCTTGGTTTCATCCTACCCAAAAATAATTAACATAAACCACCTATCATTACCATTGTTAAGGAAGATGTCCCTTACTCATTGACCTCGCTTCCACTTGCATATTAAGATGATGACATCATCCCACCTAACTTTTTTTTCATCAACATGATCATCCTCAAACCCTTGACTTATCAAATGGAAGGGGTGACCATAACCATACCTTTGACCCATCCTAAGATGATAAGAGATGACACTCCTACCATTAACACCATTTAGTGCCAAGATGATGATTCCATTCTCATCTACCTTGGTTCCCTAGATTCCTCCATCCATAAATCCCTTCCTCCTAATACCTCAACCATGTTGAATGAATCCACCATGGATATCAACTTGGACACTCTAAATAACCCCCACATTATCAAACTTGGCTAATCACTAAATGCTGAGGAACTTCAGGATTTCCCCTCTTTCTTTCAAGATTGTAGCATAGCATTCACTTGGTCTTATAGTGACATGCCTAGAATTGACCTTGCCATTGCTACCCATAACATAGTCACTAAACATGATGCCAAACTCATGAAGAAAAATCTTTGGTGCATTCACCCTCATATATCCCTTCTTATAAAAGAAGAGCTTTAGTGCCTCCTATCTACCAACTTCATTTAACCCATTGACTATCCCTAATGAGTCTCAAATGTTGTACCTATCACCAAATCCACAAGGGGATAACACATTTGTATAGAATTTTGTGACCTCAACCTCACCTACACAAAAGATGACTTTCCTCTACCAAACATTGACCACTTAGTTGATCTTACAGCTGGCCATCAGATGTTATCTCTTATGGATGGATTCTCAGGTTACAATAGATCTTAATTACTCATGAATATCAACACAAGACCACATTTACCACCCCTTGGGAAACCCTTTGATATAGGGTCATGCCTTTTGGACTAAATAATGATCATGCAACCTTGCAACATGCCATTACTTATATCTTCCATGACCTTATCCATAAGATTTTTGAAGACTATGTGGATGACCTTCTTAGCAAATACAAACTCCAAAAGGATCACTTGGTCATTCTTAAGATCACATTTTAATGTTTAATCCCCTATCATGTCTGTTTTAACCCTAATAAGTGCATTTTCGGGGTCTTGTTGAGAAAACTTCTTGGATTCATTGTCTCCCTTCATGGAATAAAAGTTGATCTTACCAAAATCAAAGCCATCCTTGACATGGTTCCTTCAACCAACCTTAAGCAACTCTGTAGTTTGTAGAGAAAGATTCAATCTATTCATTGCTTTATCTCCCAGCTTTTGGAATGATGTCAACCATTCCACCACCTTATGAATAAGGATGTCTCTTTTAAGTGGAATAGCAACTATCAAAATCCCTTTGATTAACTCAAAAATTACCTTTTGTCTCCACCTGGCCTTACCCCTTCCAAAGATGACCAACCTGTTTACCTTTATATCTCTACTACTGATCATTCTCTAGGGGCAATGCTAGCTCACTAAGATAAGCAACAAATATAACAAGTCATCTACTACAGTAGTCTCACACTTGAAGAATATGAGACTCAATATACCTATACTAAGAAACTTTGCTTGACCTTAGTCTTCATGGCTACCAAACTTCACCACTACCTCCTTAACCATAAAACCTATGTCATAACCAACACTGATGCACTTCAATCCATACCAAATCATCATAAGGCCAAGTGGTTCATTATTTTAGTAGATTTTGACCTTGAGTTTCTTCATCAAAAGTCAATTAAAGGGTAAGTCATCATCGACCAATTAGATAAAGTACCTTTGGTAGATAACCAACCCCTTCCTTTTGAGTTCCTTAATGAGTCCATCACAACCCTCTCTCAGGTAGATTTTACCTATCAAGTCACCATGTTCTTTTATGGATCAAAGTGTCAACATGGTGGAGGAGTGGGTATCATCCTTATCCCCTTTGATGGTGAACCTCTCCTTTTGTCCTTCAAGCTAGATTTTGAATGTACCAATAATATGGTTGAGTATGAAGCCCTAGTGATAGGCCTTCAAACTGCCTTAGCCCTAAGAGTCAAAGTAATCAATATCTTTGGTGAATCCCAACTTGTGGTCAATAAAATCAGTAGTTCTTAGCAATGTAAGAATGATGTCTTTCAATAGTACAAGTAACTAGTTGATGAACTCTTAGCATCCTTTGAACACTATCACATCTAATTAACCCTATGATCTACTAATAATTTTGCTAACACCATGGCTTCCATTGCCTCTTAGATACCATCTGCACCCTTGGATTCTAATTTATATGTCACTATCCACAAACTCACCCAGCCTTGTTTATGTCAAATTATATTCTCCCACCATTTTCAATGTGGAAGAGACCTAACCTGACCTTTGGTATCGACAAACCTTTGACTATCTTAACCTTACCATAATTCCTTATAGTCTTTTTAGGAATTATATAAGATGTTTTATCCAAAGTATCTCATGTTATACCATACTAAGAGGTATCCTTTATAAACATAGCTTTGATGGTCTCCTCTTCTGCTGCCTACATAATCATGAAGCCTCTCACACTATCAAGGAAACACATGATGGTATCTATGGGGGAAACTTTCATGGCCTCATTGTAGCTAAGTATATCCTTCACCTTGGCTATTACTTACCTACCCTTAAGCAAGACTGTTGTGATTACATGAAAATGTATGTCAAATGTTAACAACATGCTAATTTACATCATGCATCTAGCCATAATCTTTGAGTTTCCACCAACTTTTAGCCCTTCTTATAATGGGGTCTATATATTATTAGTGAAATTAACCCTCATTCCTCATAGAGAAACTATTTTATCATCATCGTGACCAATTATTTTACCAAGTGGGTAGAGGCTATTCCCTTAATCTCAACCAAAGCAAAAAAGATTGTTAACTTTATCAACCATCATATCATCTGCCACTTCGATGTTCCTCACAAGATTATCACCGACAACAATAAATCATTTAAAAACAAGTAAGTCTGGGGTCTATATGATACATTAGGTATCAAGTTAAGCTTCTCCTCATCCTATCACCCTCAAGTTAATAGATAGGCAGAAGCCTCTAACAAAACTCTTAATAACATGCTAACTAAGATGGTTAATGCATCTAGTCAGGATTGGAATTTACACATCCCCTTTGCCTTATGGGCATATCATAATAGAATTATAACCCCTAAGGGATATACCCCTTTTTCACTTGTGTTTGGAGTAGAGGCCATCTTGCTTCTTGAAGTCTAAATCCCCTCTCTCTGCATATCTTTAAAAGAGCTTACTTCTGAGGATGATTATCATTAGCACCATTTAACTTAGCTTGAGATACTTTATGATCATCATTTATCATCCCTTACCCATATCCATGTCTATCAATAGCATGTCAAGCATACCTATAAAAAACACCTTAAATTACAAGAATTCAACATTGGAGACCTCATCCTAAAGGAAAATCAACATGTCACTAATATGGAGAAAAAAATTAGGGAAAGTTTGTTTTCAATTAGCTTGGACCTTATATTATCACCCACAAGTATGGATCAAGAGCTTATCATTTATCTTCTCTTGAAAGCCACCCAAAACCTAAGCCATTCAATGCTTCCTATCTATGTCTATTATTTTGTTAAGAAGGATCAAGTTCAACTTTTGTTTAACTTAAGCTCATCCCTTGCTACATACCTACATTCCATCTCCCTATTTTATGGGAAACCAATTAAAACTAAATCATGTGATTATCTATCACTGACATAGCCTTATCTTAAACAATGGATATCATATCTCTACCCATGGTATGGTTCTTATGGTACTTTCCACCCCTTTACAAGATGGATTCCCATGGTCATTGTTACCTAAACTGTTGCACAACTAATCAATCTTCTTATGCTTTTAGTTTTTCCTTCATAAAGGTGGATCCTTAAGCCTATATAAGCAAGTCTATGCCAAGTAAAAACCAAGAAATTAAAAATGAAAAATCCCTATCATTAGTAATCATGGGTTATTCCTAGCATTCACAGACTACTCCCTTGAAGGACAACAGTTGAAAAAGTATTTAAAATTGCCAAAACATAATGTGGACTGCTCCCTTGAAGGACAACTATAAAAAAAAGCATTAAATAAAATAAATAAACTTAGACCACTCCCTTGAAGGATGATTGAGTAAATAATTTTATCAAAAGCATAGCAATTTCATGGAAACTTCTCGCATTGATCAACTTACCATATACAACAACAAAGCAAAAAACCCATCATCACAATCACTACAAAATCAAACTCATTTTGAAACCTGCAATCGGCTCTCAAATAGTAAAATAAGGTGAAATCTATAATTAGTTTTCACAAATAGACTTCTCACATCGATTAATCTACACAGTTTGACATAGACTTGTTTGTACTAACTCTTTGAAAACCTACAAAAGAGGCATGCTAGTCTCATAATAAGGTTCCATTTTCATCCATCCCTCCTTTTTTACACTATATGCAAGGGATTTTTGAGCTTACTTAACATTATGTGGTCAAGACACCTTTTTTTTAAACTAACTAACATGTGCTAATGTGAAGCATTCAAAGGGATTATGTTAATTAAGCCAATCTAACTTTGGTTCTATTTAATTCTTTGTCAAAGAAGGAACATCATGCCCTCTTCTTATCTTATCTAGTTGGCATTTATCTCCTAATTTTATTATTTATTCTACCATCTAGTGTTTTTAGTTACCTTACCTCATTTGCTTTACCTTAAGCAAGATAAAAACAACCATAGTCATAATAGGCATATCAATGTGTCTCATAAGCAACATCATAATCATAATCACAACCATAACAAGAATAAAACCATAACATCTATGAGCATTTAAACAATCAACCACTTTCTACCACATGTCTGAAATTTAATAATGAAATCCAAATACTCATTAAGATTTAGCATGTCATAAGCAACCAAGAAACATAACCATATATCAAAACCATATCATGCCTAGGTAAGTCTACATCAATGTCTATCAACTCAAACATAACATAAGCATAATCCATGATCACATATAAGCATCAAACTATAAGCATTAAACATCAACATCAAACCATAAACCATACACCATGAACATGAGAATAAACAATGATCTTGTATAACTCATGAGTCAAATAACATATTAATGTGTATAAGTAGATAGTTATGTCTCTCTCTCATAATGTACATCTCCCTGCATCAGTTCACAGGCTAAAATCAAAATGATATACAACATAATTATTATAAGTCATATCCTATCACCGTTAGGTCTTGATTCTTGCCAACTTATTATACCTAATGATCCCCTAGATGTCCCTGTCTATCCAATTACAAATGCTACCCACTTCCTTGGTGTCTCCACACTGGCACTGCCTACCAAGATAGCCCTATACTCGCCCCATTGGGGCTCCTATGCACACGGTGTCAAAACTATGGCCTCAAAATATTTTAGTTCCTCCACTATAGCTAGGTATCATGTTGGGGGATGGTGCTTAGTAGCCTTATCTATATTTTTTCTCCTCCTCCTCTCTACCTTAGAGAGTCCCTCTCTTAGGTTATCAAGCCTAGTGAGATCCTAGCCTAATCCCTCTCACCTATCATGGTAGCAACATAACCCTATAGTCTAGTAAAATGGCCCTACAATCTAGCCACCTATCCTTTTAGCACTATAATTTATCCCTATATATCATCTAAAGCCACTCCTGCCTATCCATTAGGGTTAACCCCCTGTGCTTGTACTCTTTGGTCTCCTTTCCCAGATAGATCCACATCCATCAACCTCACACCTCCATCATCCCCACTAATGTCTACCACTACATATATAGGTTGGTACCATGCCATGTACCCATTTATAAACCTAATATCATCTATTTGTGCCTTAGTTAGTAACTCCTCATAGTCTATCAAAGTTGGCACAGGATGTGGGTCTAGGAATAATATCTATGAATCCTCTCACTTGTATGTAGGGAACTGAATTTGAATACCTTATACTAGGATGAACTATTAATGTATCTTATTAAATTGGATTAGCTCCCCTACTCATCCCACCTATAAAGTATCCATCTATTGATCTAAATGGAGAGTGTTTGCCTTTTGTAGCTTGGCCATACTAAAAACTACACATAAGGCCTCCAAGTGATGTCTCCTAGCACTAGTGCACCTAGTGCACCCCTGAGCCATTCCACATCATGTGTACCACCTCTTGAACTTGATGTATAAAAATCACCCCTCCATCACATGAAACCAATGGGGAACTTTATCTACATGTATCTTACCCATGACAATCCCACTAGCCTCAACACCTTAATATGATCATAGGCCCAACAATATAGAACCATCTGAAACTAATGCCATACCTCTTGTGGGCCTTAAACCACAACAACTCCTTATATATGTGTACTAGGAGAATAGGTACCCAATTGAATATATTCTAACCTAGTAATAGCTCGACCAACACCCCTAGTGGAAATTAAGGGAACTTCTTATTACTCGAGTTAGGAAGTACAAAACATGAAACAATAATCATTAGCATGGTCACAAGTTTCTTCTCTCTTGGAGCCCTTTGATATAAATCATTATACCTAAACCCCCTAGCATGCCATTTGACCTGAGCACTATCATCTCCATATAAAATCTCAATGTGATCATCGTATTCCTCATGCTCTATATGGTAGATTAGATCTCCTCAAAGGGGAAGTCAGGTGATCCTATGTACATCTTTGAGCAAGATAATCATCTCCCCAATTCATAATAGGAAGGTGTTTGTAGTGGGATCCCATCTCTCAATGAGCGCTATGACCATGGATGCATCCTGTGGCACATGTTGATAATGCCTCATAACTCCCAACCCAACATCCTTTATGTGGGCCCAATCAGTTGGAGTCATCCCTTGTTGGATCTTTATAAAGATATGTGGCACTTAGTCATGCATCTATATCTACTTACTATCCTATACCAATTATAAAGCATAGCTTAGTCACCTACACCATTATTGTCTACCCTACCCTTTACACAATGGACCAATTTCCTTATCCATCTTACCTATGTACCCAATACTTGCTAATCTTTCCCTCTAAACTTGTGTGCTAGCCTATTCCTATTAAAAATCATCTAAATTTGACTTAACATTTAAAATAATTTCCAAGCCTATCTTATACCCTAGTCGACCATCTATAGTCATGATGACTAGTAGAAATCAGGCATCCTTTTTTCTAAAGATGTCGATGGTCACTATGGGTATTATGAATTTGGAACACCGAAACCCTATCTACCCTAAAAGATAACCAAATATAAAACTAAACAACATAATATTATAACCTAATCCCTACCCAACCCCAATAACCCACCCAACCTATCAATTCCTATTTTTACTCACAAATTCACCCAAAACCCACAAAAACCCCTACTTAGGGCATAATAATCCAAAAATAAGCATTTAAACCTACCCTTAACCAATGAATTTGAAAATTCAAAGATAAGATAATAAATTAAGAGCACCCCTACCTTATTTCACAAATATTTCTATGGAATCAACTATAGACCTACTCCTCCTCATCTACACTTGCATTCTCCCTGCATCCTAATTAGTCACCTCAATCCAAATCAACTAAATGTCAACCTCCACCTCAATAAGTACCCTCAAAAATCACCTTCACTATAAAGCACCAAAATTGCCAAATCTCAAAGTCAAACACAAGCAAAAGTAAAAATGGGTAAAAAGTGATTCAATTTTCACTTTTACCCTACAAAATTTTAGGGTTTCCACCCTGACTATCGATGGTCAGGGTGACCATCAATGGTCACCCTTGGGGAACCTGATCATTGATGGTCAAGTGGCTCACTCATTTTTTAGATCTTACCTTGAGATAGTCATATTTAAGTAGACTCAAATCCATTCACCCACCCATGGAGATTACCTTCTCTACCCACCCTCATCACCTCACCATTGGTCTATTTTGGCCTAACTAATGCATGTTTTGTGACACTTTTTTCCTAGTCCTTTGAATATAGTGACAAAATTTCCATGTTGACCTTTTTGAACTTATACCACCTCTTTCTTAGCTAACCTACTTATGTCTTTTTAGGAGTACTTCCTACCTTGGATAACCATTCTACTTGAATAGTTCATGTTTTCATCAGGAGCACTTCTTACATTGGATACCCACCAAAACATAAACATTACTTTGAAAACTTGCAATTATACCCAACCACCATACCTAAATATGATCATGTAGTCCACTTGTCCATTATCCTCCTAGCATCGACCTTTATTATTCTCAACTATGACATCCTAGTCTATGCACGATCTTGGCTATTATACCTGTTATCACACTTTACATGCCTATTTATGCCTTAGTGCCTAACCTATCATCTACATTCATGATGTTTACCTTTGCCACCACCTTCACCCACCTTATCAAACCCACATCTATTTTTTCTTTACCTCATCACCTCCTAGTTTTAGGGGGAACACCTCTTCCCATACTTGAAGAAATCGAGCCTTTGACCAACATCAATTTTTATTTTATAGCTTGTTGATTCAAGATGAATAACAAAAAGAGGTAAAATGTAGACACTATAAATCCACACACCATGATTCTTAGTTTTCAAATTCCCTTAGACCACCTTAGTACCCACTTGTGACTAATTTAACCTTCCAACCCCTAGCCAAACCTAACCATGATCAGTTTGGCCAAACTAGCTTAACCTTAGCTTTTACCTAATTTAACCTTTCAACCTCAACCATCAATGATCAAGTTGATCATCAATGTTCACCTTGACCATCGATGATCAGGGTCCACTTATTTAACCACTAACATGAAGCTCACCCACCTTGTTTTTCTAAAAATAACTTGTCTAAATCCAATTGTAAACCATTGCATGTGTGAGTTAAAATTAGGAAGCCCAGTTGATGTCTTATTGTAACTCTCTTTCCTTGCCTATAAGAAGAGAATAATAAAGAGGTGAAGATCATCTAAAATTATTATCAAGATCTTGTGCATCTAGAATTCTCTTTTTGTAGGTCAATCATCATCAATCATCTAGTGAACTAGCTACCACATTAGAGAGCTAACTTACCATCGTAGCTCTGTCAAAGCATCAAGAATCATTACTCTATAAAAATCATGCCAAATTTCACCAATAATTTAATCACTTATAAAATCTACCAAATTAACTTTCTACAAAATAATTATTTGATTTTCAGTATTCAATTACCTTATTTGCTTTTCACACTCAACCCAAAAACAACCCAACACCCAAAATTTCACTTTGTAATCCTATTAATTAGCCTATTATCAACCTAAATATACCCATAGTAATCATCAATGGTTATCTCAACTATATATGGTCTATCCAATCACTGATGGCCACCTTGACTATCGACGATCACCTTAACTGCCAATGGTTAACCTAACCATCGATGGTCACTATGGTAACAAATTCTAGCAAGCTATTTTCACCTACGTACCCCAAACTAAACCTAATTATCTATGTCCATACCTATTCATTGACCCCTACCTAATTTTCTAAAGCATACCACAACCATCTAGCACTAGTATTAATTAACTTATTGCTATTTTAATCATTTTTAGTCTATTTCTTAAGCAAGCATTCTTGTGTTCAATTTCAATACCTTTTGACTATTGATGTAAGTACTTTATATTATATTTTATAAACTTAATTGTTTAATATATTTGGACTAACAACCCCTCAGGAAGCTCTTGCTTCCAGAATATAGCTATCACTAGGCCCACTCAACTATCTGCCTAATAAATAAATTTGCTTTAGTACTTTCTTATCTATAGGTTATCCTCCCAAGCTAAAGAGGAGCTCTTCACAATATTTTGATTTCATGCATGCACAATAAAATAATTTTTTCAACCATACTCATACTTAGTTTCTTTGTCTTCCCTTTTATGAAATAATAAGTAAGAAATTCACTCAAATAGTAACATGGTCAATTTTTTTTTAAACATAAATCTAAATACTACCTTCTACTCCACTCAACCTCTTTCCACATGTATGACACTTTTAATGTTGTTAATTCTAGTAATGCACATGTTTTTATTTCCACTTTCCTCTTCTCTCTTCAATGGAAATATATCCTTGTGCAAACATATTGGTGAAGAACTTGAGATTTTATAAAGGATGTTACAAGTTCAAAGCCTGAGGAAGGTAGGATATGTATGCCTCATATGATGGTATCATTATTAAATTCCTAGGGAGTATGTGATGTTCTCATATATGCATACATATTTACATTGTATAACTCAAAAGAACATTTTCTTTTCTTCCCTACATTGAAAACCAAATATACTATTTTAATGAAAAGTATTATTTATTACATCCCAAAATTTGACTTATAACATTTAATATCAATAAATTATCATATCACATTCAAGATAAGGTAAAAATTTAATCTATTTTTACTATTGGAATGCTTTAAGATATCATATATTAAAAATAATAATAATAATAATACATGAATGTTACATAGTAAGGTAGTTGGTTGGTATTCATGGCTCATACTCTATGCTAGAGGAAAAGACCCACCTTAAAACATAAGCAAGGAAAAAAAATACATATTAAACATGACACTAAAAAATAAACACCAATATTAAGCACAAGTAGTGACACTCAAAGGAGGGGGCAAAGGATCATCTTTGGGAGGCAGTCTCCCAAGAATAATGTTCTATGGAAAGAGGATCTAGGGTTACCCATCCATCCAAGGGATATGTGGTCATATCAATATCCTATCCATCAACAGGTTGCATCTAAGTACTAGTGCCCATAGGAGAGAATAAAAGAGGGAGATATATTAAATTTACCATGTGATGGTAGTAATCCCCACCCTCTTATATTAAAGTGAGGATGCAATTTATTATGGCTTCATGAATGTATTTTGTGCCTTCTTGGAGGTGGTAGTGGTGTTCCCTGAGGTGGACCATTTGGTGGCACATGAGTGATAGTGCAAGGGTACTCCCCTAGTACTCTATAAGCTCTTAGAGGTGGTGGAAATTCATCACACCTAGGTTGGTCTTGAATCTGCATACAGAACAAATATATAACATAGACCTTATCGTTAAGTATAAAATCATAAGAACAAGCATTATTGTTGAAAATAACATTATTTTTGGCCTTTCATAATTGCAAAAGAATGATGGATATAAAAACATTCCATAAAAATCAATAGAATTTATCCATTTGGATGAGTTCCCCAGAAAAGCAAGCTACCAAGAAAAGGGCTCAAGGTGCTAAGGTTGGAATAGGCTATGGATCCATTTTAAAGTAAACTAACACAAGGCCAAAAATAGAATAAGTGTTTTAAATACTCAGGTCGATGGAATATAAGACACTTGGGTGGAGCGATGATCATGTGATAGAGCCACTACCCAAATGAGAAGCCTTGGTAGACAAGGCACCCATATAAAGTGGGTGAGCTTAGGTTCGATCTTGGTGTGCCAATTTTTTCAAGACTAGTAAGCCAAGTTCTAGGAGAGGATTTAAGTACACATCACTTATTGAGCTTGAAAATAATAGGAGAGAAGTGGATCATGACTTGATACATAAGTCTTGGAGAATAATTATTGAAATGGGTGTCATAATACTAATGCAAATCTTTCTACCAAGCTTGGGGTGGCTGCAAATCAAGATTATGAAGCATAACATTAAGAAGCAACTCTTGGATTCAGAGCATAGAAGGTAAGTATGCATTAGTAAATTTTAATTTAGATTTCAAGTAAGGTCAAGGAATCTAGTCCCTAAAAAAAACCATATCATGAATGGTAATGATATATTCTAAAAAATCTTAAGGGCTTTGATTCCTAGAAATTCAACTAGCAGAACACTAGTTCTTGTCATAATAAGATACCACTAGATGATATGATCATTGAAAGATAAACCTATAAGAAAACCATCCCCAATATACTTCATGTGAGGATTTATAGATTTGAAGGCTTTCCATATGCTTTTGGCAATAAAGGAGACTTTAATTTTGACAGGAGGTGTGATGATGATAAGGTAGTGGAAACCTATATTTCTCCAAATGGGCTTACCATAGGGGAGCCTAGAAGGAAAACAGTGCCTTAGTAATATTTTTCAGGCTTTACTACCTTCAATGGAATGAACCACCCATTTAGCACATAAATATACGCTCTACCTATACATGTCAATAATTTTCATGCCTACTTTATCTTTTGATGGAGGCAATAAATATCTCAGGTGACACGATGGAAGCCCTTGGCATGTTTAAAATTAGACCAAAGAAAATCCTCAAGGATTTTGGATAAAATATCATAAACCACTTTAGAGGGAGCCCAATAAAAATAATAATAAACATGGGTGGTTGTCATAATCTTGGTACAAATTTAGAACTTCCCTACTAAGGATAATAGTTTGATAATCTAGTACTCAACCTTCTTCTCCACTCTTTTGATGACATACTACCACAATTCAGCTGGATAAATGTCAAAGGAAAAAGAGATGCCAATAAATTTGACTTTTTCTCCACATTCAATCCATTTTAAATTATAATGGAGAATCCATTCAAACATAAGCATCATACTTTTTTTGAATAATTTCATCTTATTCCACTACAAACTAAACCCTGAGGCTAAATTAAAAATATCAAGGCATTTCATAGCTTCCCAAAAGATCCGCTCTTGTTATTCAAGCATGAAAAAATTATAATCCCCAAAATTCCCATTAATGAGATAGTAAGAGTGATCAGGAAAATAGATACCATGAACCAAACCTCACTCAGCTCTAGAGGCAAGGATATATCCTAAAGCTTTCATAAAAATAACATATAACACTAGAGCTAGAGGAATCCCTACCTAATAAAGCATTATTGGTCAATGCTATTAGAGTTGAATCCATTAATGGTGAGGTAGTTTGAGGTTTTTGAAAGTAAATTCATGACTACTACAATGAAGAATTGGCCAAAACCTAGAGCCTTTATCATGGTCAGAATATAAGGTAACTCAATCCTATCATAGGCGTTTTCAAAGTTGAGCTTGAAAAATGATTATTTAATGAGAAACTCTAGCCTATTCTTTACCTTCCTAGATGACAGTAAGGTTGTCTAAAATATATTTCCCTATAATGAAATTATTTTGCTCACGTTGATCAATGGTAAAAAGAATAAAATGAAGCAGATTGGCCAAAGATTTGGTGAGGATTTTGTATGAGACATTCAACAAGGTAACAGGCCTCCAATTGGTAAGAAGCTCCAAATCACTTGATTTGGGTATGGATTTAATATTAATTTGATTAATTGAATCTCCCAAAGAATGTTTTTTAAGGCTTATTTATAAACCTGAATCAAGCCAAGCCTAACAGACTCCCATGTGGTTTTATAAAATTCACATGGAAAGCCATCGAGGCCTAGAGCTTTATCATTAATCATGCATTGGAGAGACTCTATGAGTTATTAGAGGGTTAGGTAAAAGTCAAAAATATATTGGTTGACTTATTTAACCTTGTAAGGAATAACATTGAGGCATTCTTATAAATCTTGATATCTATTAATCATAATCTCCTAAGCTTGAAACACTAATTTGTATTTATCCATGAAGGTTGAAGAGATGTCAGGAAGGGAATTAATCCTATATTGGGCTATCTAGATGGCCTTGATATTATCATAGCACCTATTTAGCTCTGAGAAATTTGAATAATTACTTATAAGCCTTATCACCAACCTTGAACTAGTACATCTTGGCACATAATTGTGCCCCTTTAACATCATGGTTTTCCATCACCTTAATGTGGTGTTTCATCAAGGTAACAAGATTATGAAAAGTAGTGTTAAAAGGATTGAGTTCAAGGATGGAGGAGACCCTTCAAAATTACTTGAGTGCAGTATCCTCATTATGTTTCTTGACATGCGCAACTTATTTCCCATAGTGATGCAGCAAAATGGTGGTGCATAGAATGGGCTCATTTCACTACTCAGTCTAGCTAACAATGTAAGGAGGCTAAAGGACCAAGTTCCATATTCAATAAATCAAATGAATGGTGTTAGTGTGGCTTAAAATAAAATTATTAAGGATGAACTAGTTATATGGCACCTTGTATTGCCTTGTCACTCATTCCACTCTATAGGAGATAGGAGAATGATCAGAGAGAAACAAGTCAAAATGGATAGTGATAAATTGGCCATTAATGTTGGATAAAGATAGAATATTTTTTTATAATAACATATAATGGTTGAGCCTTTTTAACATGTGGTGATCTCTAATACAGTAGTTAGACAACATAAACCAAGACATGTTATTAATTGAGTGTCGCTGGAGGAGAGGGTCAATAAGACCCCATTTATTTTTGAAATAATACCACACTTCATGTTCTCTGATGCATCACCCCATAGGTAGGTCATCAAATTTATCCTTACAACTCTCAACCATATAAAAATCCCCACAAAAGCACCATGTGGTAGGGGGAGATTATCATCCAATGAGTGTTAAAGTAGAGATTTGTTAGGACCATAATTATGGGCATTTATGTTGAGAATTCCAAAAGAATGGACATCAATTTCTAAAATTAGCCATACAACCTAGTGTGATGGGTCCTTCTTCATTGCAATAATAAAGGGGAAAAACTTAGAAAACACTAATATGCTAGCACAACCATGTCCATTTTCATCTAAAGTGTAAAATAGGATGGCATAATGCCAAATACAATGTATAGAAGTCTGTAGAAGAAAACCTACAACATTTACCTCTCATAGACAAACAAAATCTTGAGAGCCTATTTATTGATAACTGACATGCATAGAGAATTTTATAGAGGACTCTGTAAGAGCTCAAACATTTCATGATAAATAATTCATTAGGAGAGATGATTTATGCAAAATTCCCCTTGTCCATCCTCAAAATTCACTAACATAAAAAAAATAATGCAATGGTTTGGGATAAAAATACCTCTCAGCATAATGGAGTGGTGTTTATCCCCATGGTCATCTAGGGGAAAGCCTCCATCACCACAAGGTGGGTTGCATAAATGCCTTGAGAATGACCTGTTAATTTAGGATATCTAAATGATATGGGCATAGAAATTTTGGGAACTATTTGAAACTATGCTTTACAAGGCCTGGGGGACCAAAATAATAGGGGGAGGTGGATTAGGTATCTCCTTAGAAGCATTGATGCATAAAGATGAGGTAATAGGGGAGGAAAGTTTTAACCCTAGCTAAGGCTTTTTGGACTAGACTATGGTCCAGCCATCCCTAATGTCTACCACCTTTGGATTTATAGTTTATAAAGGAGCTTAGGAAGGATTTGAATGTCCCATAAGGGGGATATATTTGATATGATGGTCAGACACCTGATATCAAAATAAGGAGTTAGGTAGGAAAGTTGAATTACATAAATTTTTGCGATCATTAGGCATCGCCTACTTGAATATCAATAAATTCCTCTATGCCTTTGAAAAGGTCCACTTGAATGCAAACCCATTTATTGGGGTGGGAAGAGAACTGTATACACATAATATTTTCAAAATTTTATTTATTATTAACACTTTGTATCTTACAAGAACCTATCGAGTCTTAATCTCTTTGAGTGCATGCCTTAAGGTGTACACCAGGAAAGGGGTGGGTAGACCATCAGTGCTTCAAAATATTGTTGTTTCTTTTGCCACTTGCCATGTATACACTTATCTCCTAAAACCATTTACCTAAGCTTATTCTTTTTAGTCCTACCTCTTCCAGTCTTTTTCCTTTTTCCATCCTTTTTTTCTTACCTTAATACCCTTTTGGACATTCATCTGTATTGGGTCGACTAGGTTGACCCAATATAGTTTAGGGGTATTTTCACTTTCTTGACTTGTTAGCCTTTTGGTTGACTGTAATATCCCTTCGGATATCAAAACAAAAGCTCTGAATTGCTTATCTGAATTTTTGCAAAATATCTTCAAATAGATAAATAAATCACAGTATAAACTCTTATTTATTTGCTCATAAGCTTACAATAGAGGTCCTCTGTCAAGTATACAAAGAATATTGAAAGTACGGCCTTAATAGCCTGAATATTCTACAAACTGGGAAAGAAATCTGAATCTGGTACGTCTCGGCCTGCTGTGTAAAAAACACAGTCACCAACATTGGTTATACTGCCATCTTCAGTCGATCTGTAGTCGTTAACTCGCCGACGTCAGTGATATGTCAACCGATGTCGGTCTCTGTAAGTCTCTATTTGCCGATGTCGATGCCTATACTTTTTGTTGATGCGTATGGATTTTCACAGATCTATACGGAATTCGTACGGCCGCTGATATAGCATAGCCTGTATGCTTGAACCTGATCTATAGAATTATGGGCTAATACAAAAGATCTATATCTAGATAATTCTTGAATCAAAACCCAAAAATAATGAAATACCTGTAAACCCTTGTGATAGCTTCTGTGTGAAATTATCTCTCAATTTGGCAATAGATCGGCTGATCTCTCACAACCTCTGAATCACACACAATGAAGAGTTGACGTTCTTCAATGCAAATGGAATCCTGGAACCCTTGGCTCAGTCTTCACAGAAGAATTTCTTAATAAGAATCAATATCAATAATAATCATGAATAAAAACTCTCCCCCATGAGAGATCCTTATACCCCTCCAAAGGTGTGCTTGCTAAAATTAGATTCCCTTAAATTAGACTTAGGGCTTCCTTAAATTAGAACTAGGGTCTTAAAATTAGACCAATTCTTAAATTAGAATTAGGATCCTAAAATTAGACCCAATAATTAATAATCAATAATTAATTAATAATTAATTAAAATTGGACCAAATAATTAATATTTGATTAAATCAATCAAATATTAATATCTCCCTTAATTCATGTCCGAAAGAGCCCGAACGAAATCCAAGCCCATCTCCATCAAGACCCTCTATCCATCCCATCAACCTACGAGGGTCGCATAATAGGCTAATCATCCACTCGGAAAGATGTCAACTAGAAGGGGACATGACAGTCCGCCCCTCCTGAAATTACTTGTCCTCAAGCAATCTCAACTTTGGATGCTATAGAATATCCTCGCTTTCCCATGTCGCATCCTCAACTGGCAAATCTTTCCACTTTACCAAATATTCCTTGATAGTCCTCCTACACAACTATCTCTCTCTAGATTCCAAAATGGACTCAGGTACTAAAATCAACTTTCCCTCGTCATCTAAGGGAGGTAAAACTATAGAAGGTATCACACGGTGTCCTAACGCCTTTTTGAGGCGTGATACATGAAAGACATTGTGTACCTTGATCTCTGTCAGAAGCTCTAGCTCATAAGCCATCTCTCCAACACATCTCAGGATCCTAAAAGGACCGTAGTAATGTGGCTTAAGCTTCTCTGCCCCACTCTTCTTAAGAGTAGACTGACGGTAAGGCTGCAGCATAAGATAGACCATGTCACTCACCTCAAAAGATCTCTCGGTCCTCCACTGATCTGCATACTACTTCTACTGATTCTGTGCCTTAGCAATATTCTCCTTGAGATTCCTCATAGTATCTTGACTCTCTTGCAATAGGTCCCCAGCACTTGGCACTTTACTGTCGCTCAGTAGCAAATCTAGAAAACTCAGTGCCTCATACCCATACAATGCCATAAAAGGAGACATCTAAATGGTCATGTGGAAAGTTGTGTTATAGCAATACTTGCACAAATGAATCCACTTGACCCAAGCTTTTTGCTGCCCTGCAATGTAGTTCTTGAGGTAGCCCTCCACCCATTTGTTCACTATCTCCGTCTGTCCATCAGTCTGTGGGTGGTAGCTAGTGCTAGGTGTATGCTCGGTCCCACAGAGTCGGAACACCTCTTGCCAGAAGTGACTCAGGAACCAACTATCCCTGTCGCTCACTATGCTCTGAGGTAATCCATGCAGTCGGAATACCTCTCAGAAGAAAACCTCTGCTATTTGTGTAGCTATATGTGTGGTGGTAATCGGGAAGAAGTGGGCATACTTCATTAACCGATCCATAACTACATATATGCAATCTCGTCCTTGGGCTTTAGGCAAGCCCGTAATGAAATCCATCGACAAACACTCCCACTTCCTGTCAGGAATTGGAAGTGGCCGCAACAATCCTGCTGGGTACGTGTTCTCCTGCTTGTTCTACTGACAAACAAGGCACTCACGCACATACTAAAGAACATCTACTTTGAGGCCTTTCCATGTGAATCTCTCCCTAATCTGTCTATAAGTCTTAAAATATCCGAGATGTCCTGCAGTAGGTATATCATGAAAAGCTCGCATGATAATGTTCTTCATCGATGATCCTAGGATCAAATAAACCCTATTCTTGTAAATGATCAAGTCATTCACAAGAGTATATCTGGTGTCAACCATCGATCCCTCAATAATGCTAGATGCCCATGTATCCTTGGCATACTCTGCTACAATCATATGTCACCAATCCTCTGTAATGTGGACCATGGTACTCAAATATGGCCTGTGTGAAAGAGCATCAGCCACAACATTCTAGGTGCCCTTGATGAAAGAGACGCCAAAGTCATATTCCTATATTTTACTCACCCACTTCTGCTGATGATCATTGAGATCTCGCTACCCCAAGAAATGTATCAAACTGTTGTGGTCCGTTTTGATGCAAAATTTGCTGCCCACTAGATATTGCCTAAATTTTGCCAAGGCATGCATGATAGCAAGCATCTCCTTATCATATATGTTGTACAGTCTCTCTGGTCCCCTAAGCTTATGGCTCTTATATACTATGGGGTGCTTGTCCTGCATAAGCACCACTCCAATGCCCTCACCTGAAGCATCGCACTGAAGATCTAACGGCTTCAAAAAATTAGGTAGTGCCAAAACTGGGCACGTAGTCATCAACTCCTTAAACCTTTCGAAACACTCCTGTGCTTCAGGTGTCCAACAAAAAGCACCCTTTTTAGTCAAATCTATCATAGGAGCTACATGTCGTGAATAACCATTCATGAACCTCTGATAAAATCCACACAAACCTAGAAATCCCCTTAGCTGTGTTAGGTTTGCTGGAAAAGGCCTGTCTATGATAGCGCGGATCTTCTCAGGATCCATCTGCACTCCCCCTGCACTGATAATATGACCCAAGTATAACAATTCGATCATCCCCAAATCACATTTGGACTCCTTTGCGTACAAGGATTACCTCTCCAAGATGTTGAGTACAGTCTCCAGATGAGCCAAATGCTCCTGCCAAGTCCTACTGTATATAAGAATGTCATAAAAAAACAAGTACAAACCTCCTCAGCAGTGAATGGAAGACTCTATTCATGGTGGACTGAAATGTTGCTAGTGCATTAGTGAGCCCGAATGGCATCACTATAAACTCATAGTGTCCACAATGGCAACATAAAGCTGTCTTCTCCATGTCCTGCTCGCAAACCCTAATCTGATGATAGCCTGACCTTAAGTCTATCTTCATGAAGTAATGTGAACCATGGAGCTCATCAATAAGCTCATCAATACGAGGTATAGGATACCTATTCTTAATCATTCTCTTATTCAGGGCTCTGTAATCAATGCACATGCGTAGGGTGCCATCCTTCTTCTTCACTAGAACAACCGAAGAAGCAAACGGTGATTTGCTAGGCCGAATGTGACCCATAGCCAGTAATTCCTTAATTTTTTTTTTGATCTCATCCTTCAACCACTTAGGATGTTGATAAGGATTAATCATAATGGGCTTAGCCCCCTCCTCAAGCTCAATAATGTGCTCAATGCCCCTGTCTAGAGGTCTCCCTGGTGGAATTTCACTAAATACCTTATCATGCTTGACTCTTAACTGCTGAATGTCAGGATGATACTCGATCTTCTGCTGTCCCTCCTGTATTGGTGCCAATGTGCACTCGGCAGCCCACTCTACCATGTCATGTCGCATGAGCCTCTCCATCCGATGTAAATAAATAGTTTTGATGTTGCCGTCCCGTATTGCTTTAAGAATGTGAGTCTTCCCATCTACATCAAAACGGATCTCCATATCCTTAAGACTAAGAGTGACTACCTCAAGGGAATGAAGCCACTTCATGTCCAAAACCAAATCTATATCCCCCATGTTGACCACATAATAATCAGCCTTGAACTCATAGTTGTTCAAGCGCAATGGGAGATCTATGATCATCCACTCACACCTGAGGGTGTAACCATCAGCTACCTTAACTCTAATGCCCTCGAACTCTTCTGTGGTGAGTCCACGCTTCTCCACAAATCTAGTATCAATAAAATTATGTGTGGCTCCTGTGTCAAGAAGGGTAATGACCCTCTATCCTGCCAAAACTCCCCGGAGTCTGAATGATCCCTCGTGGTGGATGCTAGATAGACGTGCCTCTTGAATTTGGAGCTCTGACTCTGCCTCTACCCTAGGCTCTGAAGCCTCAGCCTCTGGCTCCTTGAAACAATCATGATGTTTGGAATCTTCTGATTCTTCATCCTCATAATAGGCCCACATCACTCGATTTGCTTTGCCCTTAGGTCTCAAAGGACAATCATGATTAGCATCATATGGACCTTTGCAGTAGAAACAAAGCTTCTTCCTTCGTAGATCATTAAGAGCCTCTCTATCCAAAGGTGGTGCTGCTGGATTGGCCTTTGAATCATTCTTAACACCTGATTTATCTATGTTGAAACCTGGTCTTTCTCTATTCCTATTAAAGCCCTTACTATCCCTAGATGAAGAAGTACCTCTAGAGTTAGATCTACTAGATGGGGCTGCCATCTCCATACTACGTGCCTTCTTCATAGCTTCCTGTAAGGAAGGAGGATCAAAGCCTTTGACCCAACCTCTCAATGGTTCTGTCAATCCCTCCATGAAGAGTACTACAAGTAGCCTCTCTAAAATGTCAGGAACCATAACTGATAACTTCTGAAAGTCACCAATATAAGACTCTAGACTGCCACTTTGGCGCAATTGTGCCAACTCTCAAAAATAGGACTCTGGATCCCTCCTGTCAAAATGCTCTACCTGCCTATCCATAAACTCTTGATAAGATGTGATCCGATCATGATGGAGTGTCACCATCCCGTGGTGCCACCAATCGTGAGCTACTCCCTCAAGATTTAGTGTCGCATATCTGATAGCATCTTCCTCACCCATCGGTTGCAATGTGAGAAATGTATCCAGCTTACTAACCCAGCCTGTGCTGTCACCTTACCACTACCGTCAAACATCGCTAGTGTGAGCCTGCTCATAGCATGCTTTAGATAATTGTTTTGGGGTCTTGGTCTCCCATTCTGTCGACCTCGGTAATGTTCTTTCCTTTGTGTGAGGAATCGGTCAAAAGTAATCATCTCCCTGACCACAGGTGGTAATGACTCCCACTCATCAGTCGCTACCATAAGTGTGTCTATAAATGCCTCCTCATTCTCCTCACCTGCTATCACCTCCTCTACCTCCTGTCTCACAAAGGTAGGCTTAGTAGGCCTATTAGCTGTACGAGAAGCAGTCCTATGGCCTCTCTGTGATCCTGCATCACTCCTGACATCTTCACGATGTGGGGAATGTCTCCTCGGAGTACCCAATCTCGGTAGTGCTACTGCCAACTACTGTAATACTTGGTTATTCTGCCTTTGCCCTTCTCATAGTTCTCTAAGAGTAAGTAAAACCTCTGCATCATCTTGATCTCTAGGATGGTGAGGAATATGGGCCCTGCCAATATCGTCACCCATGTCTTCTGGCGGTTGTTCTAAAACTTGAGTGCCTTCAAGAAAAGCTCTATTGTGCGTGAAATACCCATGTGGTCCCAACCCTTGTGGCTGCATAAGATTGTCAACCCCTCAGGATGGTAGGATTTAGCTCTGATACCACTGTAATATCCCTTCAGATATCAAAACAAAAGCTCTGAATTGCTTATCTGAATTTTTGCAAAATATCTTCAAATAGATAAATAAATCACAGTATAAACTCTTATTTATTTGCTCATAAGCTTACAATAGAGGTCCTCTGTCAAGTATACAAAGAATATTGAAAGTACAGCCTTAATAGCCTAAATATTCCACAAACTGGGAAAGAAATCTGAATCTGGTACGTCTCGGCCTGCTGTGTAAAAAACACAGTCGCCAACATCGGTTATACTGCCATCGTCAGTCGATCTATAGTTATTAACTCGCCGACATTGGTGATATGTCGACCGATGTCGGTCTCTGTAAGTCTCTGTTCGCCGATGTCAGTGCCTGAACTTTATGTTGATGCGTACGGATTTTCACAGATTTGTACAAAATTCGTACGGCTACTGATATAGCACAGCCTGTATGCTTGAACCTGATCTATAGAATTATGGGCTAATACAAAAGATCTATATCTGGATAATTCTTGAATCAAAACCCAAAAATAATGAAATACCTGTAAACCCTTGTGATAGCTTCTATGTGAAGTTATCTCTCAATTTGGCAATAGATCGACTGATCTCTCACAACCTCTGAATCACACACAATGAAGAGTTGACGTTCTTCAATGCAAATGGAATCCTAGAACCCTTGGCTCAGTCTTCACAGAAGAATTTCTTAACAAGAATCAATATCAATAATAATCATGAATAAAAACTCTCCCCCATGAGAGATCCTTATACCCCTCCAAAGGTGTGCTTGCTAAAATTAGATTCCCTTAAATTAGACTTAGGGCTTCCTTAAATTAGAACTAGGGTCTTAAAATTAGACCAATTCTTAAATTAGAATTAGGATCCTAAAATTAGACCCAATAATTAATAATCAATAATTAATTAATAATTAATTAAGATTGGACCAAATAATTAATATTTGATTAAATCAATCAAATATTAATATCTCCCTTAATTCATGTCCGAAAGAGCTTGAACGAAATCCAAGCCCATCTCCATCAAGACCCTCTATCCATCCCATCAGCCTATGAGGGTTGCATAATAGGCTAATCATCCACTCGGAAAGATGTCAACTAGAAGGGGACATGACATTGACCTATCTCAAACCTAGTTATTTGTCCCCAAAAACACACAAGGTCGACTGGGTCAATCTTGTACAATTGACATTACCGAGAGGATTTAGGGAAAGATCCACTTATATATACAAGTTCATTTCCCACCATTTCATAAGATAAGAATTATTAGCGAAGAAGTGTGAGAGAACATCTACTTATTGACAATTCTACTTGAGGAATAAATATTCCATACTTTCTTTTGAGATACAAATCTTTTCTTATGTAAAAGTCTTTTGGATGCTTAGATAGTTTGTGTAGCCTAGAGTTGATTGATCTTGTTTATCCTTACATACCATGACAATCTCTTTCGAAGTACCTTGGCCAAGTGAGAGATTGAGGCTTGGTGGGTTCATCTTCAAAAGTAAGTATTCCTAACTTTATTTCTCCTTTGTAAGAGTAGATAGATAATGCATTTATATTCTTCTCCCATATATTAATATTCCATATACATTAACGTGAGCATATATCTTTTAATACATGTTTATTTTAGTTATTTTATTATTTCTAACCCCCACTTTGTGCCATAAGCTTTGGTGTGCACTAGATTAGATTTACTTTCTTGTTATTAGAACAACTAAAATGTTTTAAACCTTTAGGAGTCTATTAGGGTTGATATGCTTTTATGTTAGATTCTAGGCTTTGAAACCCTTCCTAACATGATGTGTTATGACAAGTGATCCCCTAATTGGGTCTAATGGATCCCCATATTGGTCATGCTTCTACTTAACAAGCATATCCCAAATTGTAAGTATAGGTATACTCTATCTTCTCCAAGCCAAGATTGATTTATAGACATGATGCATTTTTAATTTCATACATTCTATTAAACTCGATGTGAAACTAACCCTTTTAAGATTTATTTCACTTTTAGTCATTATTTTGATCATCATTTTATCATATATTTTGACATAATGGATCAATTTTGTCAAACCAACTATTTTTATCTATGCACAGGTTTCTAGGAACAAGTAACTAGATTGACCTAGTCGACCCAGTATAGGTTTCTAGCCTTTCAAACACCCATTTCAGCCTACTAAGTCGACCTAGTCAACCCCTTATAGTCTTATCACTCTACAACAAGTTTTTTTACAACATGATCGATTCTATCAACCCAATTTTTAGGTTTCTTAAGCATACTTCAAGGTTATTCATCATCAATATTCTTCATTATATCTTTGATCCACCAAGGTTCCTTTCTATTTCTCTATTTCTTTCTTTTCTATCCTTCCTTTCATAGTTTGTAGTATTCAAAAACACCCTTACAAAGTCAAATGGATCAACTCTGTCAACCCAGTTCTATGTTTTATATGTTATCTAAAATAACAAGATTGACACTACTGACCCAGTTCATTTTTAGACTTTGCTTATGTAGTACATGTTTAACCCTATCAACATTGTTTTGTATTTTATGCATATAGTGCCAACATTGTACCTTGTTTCAAGTTAGAATTAACCTTATATCTATTAGTAATTAATTCACACTTTCTTTTCCTATTGCTTGCATGCTTAGAATATTTTACATAGTAATTAGGGGATTCTTAATTAATCACTTAGTTTCACTATTTCTATTTTATGAAAACATGGCCAAATCACAAAAAAAAATAAACAAGAATTTTAACATTTTGTCTACCATAGGCCAACCTTCTTGGATTTCATCACCAAGGGGAAAGCTAACTTGATGCTCTGGTCAAGCATAAAACATGGTTAATGTTATATTCTAGCTAAGCACCCAACACCCTTATCATTTTGGTGTGTGAAGTGAGGGGGTAGGCACTAATACCAAGCTTGTATCATTACCACTATAGTCTCTTTCAACTCAAACTACCTAAAACCATCCTTAGATTATAACTAGTACATTGCTTGTATCCAACTTCCAATCACATTTAAAATCATAGCTTAATAATCTAATTAACAATTAGATTGACTAATTAGTTAGATTTTATTTTTAAAGTTGTTTGCTTACTCTTTATTCAATTATGTGCACAAAATATTGCATTAGCCAATGTTAGTGCAAGATTTTGCTTTGTGTGTTAAATTTAATTAGATTGGCTAACATTAATCCAATTGACTATCTATTTCCTTTCATTACTTACTACTTTTCATTACTTTAAAATTTATCTTATTTCATCTTGTAATTTGTCTTTAGGCTTCTTAAATTCCCTATTTGTTTTACTAGATCAACCTAGTAGCTTCTCTACCTTCTATACACTATACTAGATTGACCCAGTCGACCTTGTACAGTTTTACAGTCCCTGTTTTTGTACTAGATTGACCCAGTCGACCCTATACAATTTTAGTCACCTCATTGACATTTGTTTTCTCATCTCTCTTCTTTTCCCTTTATCATGGACTTTCTATTGGATGATGAAACTAAGTTACAGTTAACATACATGATAAAATTTACCAATCCTAATATGGTCTCGCATAGATAGAGTAGGACTCCTCTTTTGGATGCTAGTAATGTTCCTATTTCCACTCACACAATGAACTATGGGACCCCTCCTCATGCCTCTTCACAACATAATCCTCTTTTCTCATTAGAATACCAACCTAAGTTAGTATACTCTTGAAATGTTTTTCTTTATCTTTGAATTTCCTCAAAATAGAGGAAAGGATCCTTCTACCATTTACAACCTCATGAATAGTGGTCAAATTGAAGAGCCTCATTCACTTACTCCTACATTCAATAAAGGAGTTTTAGGTACCACTTTATTTGATTCTCAACCTCTTCTTTCAATTTCAACTCCTTATGCCATGACATCTTCTTCTCTAAGCTCTTCTACCTCCATGCCTAATATTTTAACTAACATGGCAAGTTCTACATTTAGTGGACCTCTCATAAGGTCCACCATTCTCAATCCTTCCACTATTTCATAATTTTTTACCCAAGGCAATCTTGCTTCTAGTGCTTCTTCCTCTCAACCATTCACTAGTCTTTTTGCTTCACAAGCAAATTTTGCCACTAGTGCCTCAAATTCTCACAATTCTTCTCAAACTCATACCAACACTAATAGTGGTACCTAAGCCACTAATACCAACATAAATACCAATTATAATTATTTTAATGTTAATAAAACACATCAAATTTGATTAAAAACTCTAAATCAAATGAATACCTTTCAAGATCATAACACAAATCAAATGATGAAAATAAAAAACCACCTTCTTAATCTTCAATCTCATCTAAAACCAATGGCTTGAAGCACACATAACCAAAATGTTCCCCCTCCTCCTCTTCGATATTCTCAAGGCAATTACATTCCTTAACCTTTTTTAATCAACAAAACCATCAAGAATCTATAAAATGAACCTCTCACTACTCAAACTGCCAACATTGATATAGGAGGTATAACCTACAATTTCTTATAATGAGTCAACCAATCCTATCCTTCACCTTAAAACATTTGGAAATATTTACAGGGATTGGGTCAAACTAAACACTTTTTCCACTACCAATCTCCTAGCCAAAACTATCATGGGTGATGCCTTGTGTAGACACTATAAAACCATACATGAGGGTTCTATATGTCAAAATTCCTTAGGATCCCCTAGGGACCACCTAACCCTTCTTAACCCATAGACCAACCCATCAAACCTTGGGTTTATTTAGCTACTAAGCTAACTAAAATCACTAACTTTGTAACTAACCTTTCACCCAGCCCCTTTTAACCCTCCTTAACTCATTTTCCTCTAAACCCTCAGCCTTTGATGGTTAGCTTGACCATCAATAATTAGGCTAACCCTAGCTGGTTAGGTCTTCCTTGTTCTTACAAAAATACTAGTTGTATACAAGATAACATGATATAATTAAATTTGTTTGCCTTTCCCATTGCTAAAAAATTCCCATGCATCAAAATCAGCAAGCCAACCTCCTAGGGAACCTTCTATCCTCCATCTCTCTTTGCCTATAAATGGAGGGGAGTAGGAGGTGAGATCGATCATGACAAGAGTATTCTAGCATACAGGTATTCAAGATTTCTAGCCAATCTTCCTTCTATCAATTTAACAAATGTAATAGAGATCTAAAACTCTACCAAAATTGCTCTTGAGGCAAAGTATCGTTACTTTACCAAAATTTCTCTAGACATCAACCATTTATAAAATAAAGGGTACATTTTGTATTTCAACTTTTTTTATTTAGTTTCTGACTTCCATGCCTAAATCAAACCTCTTGCACCTATATTATGACTCCCTACCCCTAACTAGACCCTTAACAAATACTTACCTGATCATTAACCCATTATACAACTTTTTTTTAATGCCTTTAGAATTCTATGGGCAACCATCGATGATCACCTCCAACTATCGATGGTTACCCAACTGTCGACAGTCCACCTAACCACCAATAGTCATCCTAACCACCGATGGTCAATGTGGTAAAAAATAACATCATGTTATTTCTAAACCCTTACCTCTAACTAAATCCAACTTTTTGCATCCTTGCCTATTCATAGACCCTTGCCTGATTTTATGAACCTGACCTGATCTATTTTAACACTAGTATTGACCTATTATTGTTATATTTAGTTATTTTCTCTAACAAGAATCCATTTCTTATTATATTTAATTTTAATTACTTTCTACTATTTGATGCAAGTAATTTCATTTTATCTCTTTCAACTTAATTATTATCAAAGAGTGAATTGAGAGCCTCCTTGCAAGTTCACACTTTTTGGATCTATCTCATGCTATGTAGTCCACCTAGATATCTTTCTAACAACCCCTTGTATTAGTGCTTTATTATCTATAGGTCATCCTTCTAGGACAAAAAGGATCTTTCCAAACTCATCTAGATCTCATATGCACAAAAACCAAATTTTTATACCATACGCTTATTACTAGTTTCTTATATTCTTCCTTAATTAATAAAAGAGCCTAAATTAAGAGAAGAATTTTGGCTCGCCTGATGAGACCCTAGCATCATCTAGGTGTCCCATTTCTTCATTTATTTTATGCTCATACAAAGAAATCTAGAATTTCTTTTGGGCTTAAAATAAACCTTACATAAATTGATTGATTGATTATTTTTTAGTTCATTTAGTAACTTAAAGGCAAAAGTAATCAATCATAGTTTCACTCTTGTTATCACACACTTTACAAAACTACATAATCAATCAATGCATCAAAATAATTGACATAAGGCCCAACTAGGATTTCATCACCTAGTGGTAAACCTTACCCTTTGGCTATCTTACTTGGAGGTCATTACCAAGAAGAAAAACCAAAAATCAGCTCTCTGGTTGAGTTTAAACTCTAAAATTTAGTATATCTTGGCTAAGCAACCAACACCCTTATTTCTGCAGTGTCTAAAGTGAGGGGGTAAGCCCCAATATAAATCCACATACTGAATTTCAATATAGAGTTTTTGAGAGACTTTAACCCCTGAAACCAACCTTAGACTTCCTTTCTAATGCCTTATCTACAAACCAAACTTCCTCTTATAAATTTTTAAGGCATAATCCAAAAGCGATCTAAAAATAATCCAAAGTTTTAAACACAATTTAATGTATGTTTTTATTTCCTTGAGATATTTTTCTTTTTCTTGCTTTGTTTTTGAGTTGTGATCTTTTCATCATTTCTTTTCTATTCCTCACATGGTCTTTACTAAACAATAGTTGAAGACCAAACCAAATAAGAATGACCTTCCTCTTCTTTCTCCTCCATGGAGTATACTTTTGATGTTGATATTTCTCCTCATCTTTCTCCCCCTCCTACCATGCCTTAGATAGTTTTTGAGGGTCATGCAGATTTTTCTACCTTCCTTGATAATAACCCTATATCCCTTCAACATTACCTCAACACCTTATCTCATTACACCCCTATTATTTTGGTTTCTCCTATGGATCCACCTTATGTTATGCATCCACATCTTATGGTTGGTGATACCTCTACCTAACCTATGATCACCCAAGCATCTTCTTCCACCAATATCCCATCCACTACCACCACCCAAACTCAATCCAACATTCTAACCAATAGCCAAACACCTCCTACACCAATTAATACCTCCAACATAGGGGCAACCTCATCTCTTATTACCCATACTTCATACACCATGGGGGTATCTTCTACCATTATTTTCACCATTACCCTTATCACTACCAACCCACTAATTTCCACCCCACCTCAAAATTTGGTGCTTTCTATACCTCCTACCCTTCCACCTATTAGTACAAGAATTACCACTCAACCCTAACTAACTACAAACCCATTCATACTTCCAAATAAACTTATATCAATCCCTAAACAAATACCCATGGAATCTTACCAATATGTTCCTAATCCACAAGGATACATAACACCTTCTACACAACCTTTTGTGGCATCATCCCAACCTTCAGTGACCACATACTAATATGTGGCATCTTATCAACCTTCCATCACTCATCCATATATTTCTATTACCCAACCTCAACCAAACTTACCACATAATTATGGAGCTTCCCAACCTCAAATAGAGTTGGTCAAAATAACCAACTTGGAATCATCTATCTCTGGGGCTCATAACCTTTTATCTTATGATCAAATATATAATTAACCTATTCACCCATCTATCCCTATCTAATCTTATCCTCCTCAATGGGAACTACCCAAGTTTTCCAAGTTCCAAAGTAAGGAGGGCCCACAACAAAACTTAAGAGCATTTTGCCATTCTTGTTACTTGATTGCATATGATAATGTTCTTCTCCTTCATACCTTTCCCATGTATTTATCTGGACTAGCCTTGGATTGGTATTGAGCTCTCACCAAACACTTCATTTTTTCCTTTTCCTAACTTTTTTGAATCTTTTTAGATCATTTCTCAGTCAATATATCTAAAAATGTCTCTATTACTGACCTCTACTCCATTAGGCAATTTGATAATGAATCAATTTCCAATTTTATAGCTAGATGGAGAGGTCTTATCAACCAACTCTTTTTCTCTTTACCCTAACCTGAGTTGATTGCACTTTTCTCTCAGGGTTGTGCCAGACATATATCCCCTACTCTTCAAGTTCAAACTTTCAAGACTTTTGATGAGGCTTTCACCATGGCACACAAATTAGAAATTAGATCCATTGATGAGAGGAAATTGAAACTAAGAAATAAAAATTCTAGCTTCAAATCCAATTATCCTTCCTCATCCAAAACCACCAATAAATATAACCATCCTAACACCAAACCAAATACATCCACAAATTTAGTTGTCCTTAAAACCACTCCACCACCAACTATTAACCAACCCAACCAAATGAAATCCTCTAACTCTTCCAACCAACAAAACCAAAATAAAAAATAAGCTACCCCAAACCAATATAATCTGATAAGGGAGTCTTATGCTTTTGTTTTGGACAAATTTATCAAATCCAACATCATACAACTTCCTCCTATCAAAATTCCCCAATAATTCAATGCTTCTCACCCTACACCTAGTTGGTATAATGAGAACGATCTATGTGATTTCCACCATGTCATTAGACATGATGTTAGTATATGTAACACCTTTAAAATCATTATCCAAAACATGTTTAATAAGGGATAAATTGTATTTGATAATCCCAATACACCCTAGAATTAATCCCTTGACATATTTCACAAACCTTTCCCCAATCATGCCTCTTCTACAAGCTATGATGATAATAAATTAGAATCATCTCACACTTGTGAGGTCCATACAGTCAATGTCATTATCATTGAGCCTATCATTGAGGAGACCATTGCCTCAACTACCTATTCCTCCATTCCACTCATTGGAGTGGTAGACCACCCTCTATTCCTTTGGACACCCAAACAAATGAATAAACCTCCTATCTTTCATCACCCAAATAAAGGAATAAACCTCCTCTCTTTCAACAAATGAGACCATCGAGTTACCCACCTCTCGTTTGGTATAAATACCAAAGGAGGCAAACATTGCTTCAACTACCTCTTCCCTACTCCACTTATTGAAGTGACGAAATCACCATCCATTCCTTTGGACATCCAAACAAAGGAAGCAACCATCCCTTTCTTTCACTTGATGCCATCACACCTCCCATACCCACTATGGAGCCAACCACTCACTCTTTGGAAACCATTCCAAAGGAAGATATTACCTTATCTACTCCTTCCATAGAGTCAACATCTTCCCAAATAATAGAACCTTCCATCAAGAATAATGGTGAAGAAACCTTTCCCTCACCTCAACCCATGGGCTTAATCTTTGAAACCAATAACCAAAGGATCAAACCCATTTACAATTTTTTTCTAAATTAGTCCAAAACCTTGAATTCTCTTCTCAACCCAATCTAGATTGATCCACCTTTTGGCACCATCTTGGGCTGCCTTACCAAAAAAAACATGAACCCTTAGCCTCACTTACATCCACCATCAAACCTATCATCACCCCAATACCTTCATCAAATAATTCTTCCCCCAAAATCATGGAAGAACTATCAAAACCATCCTCATCTAAAATTATCAAAAAATGTTACACCTCTTTAACAAAACTCATCAAGAACCTAGGAATACTTCCTAATCCTAGCCTTTCTCACCCATCTTTGAATTTTGACTTAACACCATCTATTCAACCAAATAAAACCTTGACTAAACCTACCAAGAAGGTGGAGTCACACAAACCACCTAGAACTAGACCCATACCACTCCCTTCTCTCTTACCCTCTATCTTAGGACCCCATCCTTATACCATATTAGGAGCTCATACTTATACCAAAAATGTGAACCCTCTCAAAACTACCCAAACAAAACTTCCTCCTTTCATTCTACCTTTACCTACAACCTCCAAATCATCAACATCTCCATCATTCTTATCTAACCTATCTACCTCTATCTTCTCACCTATCACTAACCCTTCACCATCCACCTCTAAATCTTCCACTTCAAAACCACCAATAACCAAATAATCCCATCCAAAACCACCTACCAAAACCATTCCACCACCTACAACTTCTAATGTGAATCCTATTCCTAAGAAGGCTCCCATTACTAAAACCAAAAACCCAATACCCTTAGCACCTTTGCTCGAATCTTATTCAACCATTTTATAAAGGTTATTGCAAACTTCTTCCTTAATCATATCACCTATAAAACCTTTTGACCTTTAAGTTCTAAACCATCTTGCTTCAATGATAGTCTAATCTACTCATACCATAGGACCCCTAGACATGACATGGAGAACTACAAAGCTCTCCAAAAACTTATCCATAAATTATGGGATGAAGATGATCTATTATCAGATGAACCTCCCTTGAGACCATTACTAAACCAACCACCAAATAAAACAATCAAACACTTACCTACTCTTACACTCTCATCTGAAAGTAAGGAGGAACCAAATTAGCCATCTAGCCCAACACATCCCCTAATCTACACTATCCATATGGTTACCTGATCTTGGGCCCAATAAAAGGATAAGGGAAAGGTCAAAGTGTCTATAACATGGACATACCCTACCACCCATCAACCTTCAAACTGATCCCAAACACCCTCACCTTTAGCTTCACCTTCACCAAAACCCAAAATATCCATTTTGGGTGCCTCTCCTTCCAACCCTTCTAAGTCTATCTAGTGAGTGGTTCTAAAACAACTTCACCAAATACTGGTGAAGATAAGCCTTTATAAACTAATCAACACCTCACCCTATCACCACGAAGCATTGATAGAGGCCATGGAATCAATATAGGTTCAACTATAATACCCTCAACCTATTGCATCTTTTAATAGAGCCCTTCAACTTTCTACCTTTGTAACATTCTAGGATTTAGAAATACCTTCTATTAATTATGAAGATCTTGATCTTCCCCTCTTCATCACTGCATACATCAATCAAACTCACATAAAAATGGTGATGATTGATAGAGGAGCTAGTATTAACATTATATCCTCTCATGCTTATGACCGACTCTAATTGCCTAAGAATATCATGTCAAAAACTACAATGGTCCTCTTCTCCTTTAATGATACCATGGCCACTACATTGGGTAAAATTATCCTCCACATCTACTTGGGACCTAACATAATTCCAAGAACTCTTTTATGTTTTAGAAGGCAATTTATAATATAACATCTTACTTGGATGCCCTTGGATCCATGCCATGAGTTATGTCCCATCCACCTTACATTGATGTGTTAATTTCAAACATGAGGGTCAAATCATTACCATAAAAGTTGACCTTAGTCCTTTCACATCTTACAACATGACATATCAACCCAATGACATTCTTCATCCTTCCTCATCCACTTCACCACCAACCAATAACATCTACACCCATACCATAGATGAAATTTAACTAGTTCATTTATCCCTTCTTCTCAGATCCCTATAGAGGACCCCTTGGAACCCATGTTCTAATGTCTCTCACTAGGGGAGTATTATCTTGTAGCCTTGGATGCATTCCCTACTCCTCAAGAGGATGGGAACCTTGACCATGATCTTAGTTATGACCCAAACATCATAACCATCATTCCTTTCAGGCCTCCCAACCATCAAACCAACTTAATCTATAGGGGACTTGATCATCCACTTCTTGCTTCCAACACTACCTCTTCCACCCAACCATTTACCTATGACTTTTCCTACCTATAAGAACTAACATTTTCCAAATTATACCTTCACAAGTGTTCCTAGAAGGGATTAAACCTCAATCATTATGAATATGGACCTCATGAGTTACCTTCCATCAAAACCCAAAAACCTCATGAGCTATTTTCATTAGGTTTTTACCACTAGAAGAACCCACTAATTCACCTAAACCCATTGCCACCATTGATGAGGATGTCTCATCCTCACCAACCCAATATCCTCTGAAGTTTGAGGATTTTTAAATCATTTTTCCTATTTTTTTTTAATCAATACTATTAGTTTAGGCCCTCTGACCTATCAAAAGGGTGGATGAACTAAAACCCTTCCTCTCATTCATCTTGAAATGGTAGAGAATGATTCTCCTACCATCAACACCATCCAACATCAGGATGATTCCTCCATTCTCACCTACCTTAGTTTAAGGGATTCTTATATCCAAAAATACCTTCTTGAGAACTAAACCATGTTGAATGAATCTGCTATTAATGTCAACTTGGGTACTCATGATAACCCTCACATTGTCAAGATTGCTCAATCCTTAGATTCCACAAAGCAACAAGATTACCTGTCTTTCTTTCATGACCAAAGCATATAATTTGCTTGGTATTATTAGGATATGCCTAGAATTTACCCTTCCATATCTCTCCACAACATTTTCACCCATACTGATGCTAATCCTGTTTGGTAAAAGCCTTGCAGGATGCACCCTCGCATCACCCTTTTAGTCAAAGAAGAGCTTTAACATCTTTTGTCTATCAACTTCATCCAACCCATTAACTATCCCTAATGGGTTTATAATATCATTCCCATTACCAAAACTATAGGGGGACTTCACCTCTATATTGAATTTCATGACCTCAACCTTGCTTATCTAAAGGATGACTTCTCTTTACCTAGTATTGACCAAATTGTTGATCTTACAAATAGCCATGAGATGTATTTCATGGATGGTTTCTCAAGATATAATCAAATCTTGATTGCCCCCAAGTATCATCATACAAATTATTTTATCACCCTTTGGGGAACCTTCTACTATAGGGTTATGTCATTTGGTCTAAAGAATGCTAGAGCAACTTACCAATGTGTGATGACGTACATATTTCATGATCTCATCCATAAGATTATAGAGGAATATGTAGCTGATATCTTTGGGAAATAAAAATACCATAATGATCATCTATCCATTCTCACAATCATCATCGAATGCTTAATCCATTTCCATGTTAGACTTAACCCTAAGAAATGTGTTTTTGGGGTCCTATCTGGAAAGCTTCTTGGTTTTATCATCTCTCTTCAAGTAATCAAGGTATACCCTACCAAAGTCAAAGAAATTTTGGAGATGACACCTCCAAAATGCCTTAAGTAACTCTACAACCTACAAATAAAACTCTAATCCATCTATCATTTCATCTCTTAGTTATCATATAGATGTCAACCCTTTCACCATCTTTTCAATAAAAACACATCTTTTAAGTGGACTAAGGACTACAAACAAGCCTTTAATTCACTAAAATAATGCCTCCTTTCTCCACCCATTCTTACCCCTCCTAAAGAGGACTAACCCTTCTACCTTTATATTTATTCCACTAACCATTCCTTAGGGGCAATGCTCATTCATCATGATGAACAAAATAAAGAGTAAGTTGTCTACTACATAAGTCAAACACTTATAGAGTATGAGACTCCGTACACCCATTCCAAGAAAATTTTCCTCACCTTAGTATTTATGGCTTCCAAACTTTGTCATTACCTCTTCAATCACAAAAAAATCATCATCACTAACACTAACCCACTCAAGTACATGCACTCTAAACCATACCAAAACCAATGTATGGCTAAGTGGCTCATGATCCTAGTTAATTTTGATCATAAGTTACTCTAGTATAAATTGATTAAATGGAAAGTCATTTCTAATCTAGTGGTTGAAGCTCCTTTTCTAGATAACCAACTGCTTCCTCTTGCATTTCTAGATGAGTCGATTGTGACTCTTTGTCAAGAAGACCCCACCTACCAAATGACAATATTATTTGATGGCTCCAAATGCCAGCATGGTGAGGGTTCCATAATTATTCTCATTCCCCTTTGATTTCAAACCTCTTCCTCTTTCCTTTAAGCTTGATTTTGAGTGCACCAACAATGTGGTTGAGTATGAAGCCCTAGTAATAGGTCTCTAAATCTCTCTAGCCTTAGGAGTTAAGATGATCAGTATCTTTTAAAATTCCTAGATTGTGGCCAACCAAGTTAATAGATCCTACCAATGTAATAATTATGTAATTCAAAAGTATAAATAGCTAGTAGATGTACTCTTAGCATCATTTGACCATTAACTTATCTAGTCTGTTTGATGATCTACCAAAAATTTTGTAGATATAATGGATTCCCTTACTTCCCAAATCCCATCCACACCTATCAATTCTAAACTCTTTATCACCATTCATCACTTTATCAAACCCTATTATATCCATTCCAACCTCCCTACTATTTGTAGTGTGGAAGCATCTCCATCAAACATATGGTATGAGCAAACATTTAACTACCTCAACCTTGGCATCATTCCTCCCAACCTTTATAAGAATACCTGAAGAGCTTTTGTTTAGAGTACATCTCGTTATACCATACTAGGGGTAATTCTTTATAAACATGGTTTTGACAACCTCTTTCTCCATTATCTACATAATCATGAAGCTTCCCATGCTATCAAAGAAACGTATGATGGAATATATGGGGGGAATTTAGTGGTTTAGCTGTCACTAAACATATCCTTCACCTTGGATACTATTGGCCCACCCTCAATCAAGACTTTTGTAATTATGTAAAAAAGTGTGTTAAATGTCAATAATGCACCAATTTACAACATGCACCTGCCCATAGCCTTCAAGTATCCAAAGATTATTGGCCTTTCTCATAATCGGGACTTGATCTAATTGGGGAAATCAATCTTTATTCTTCATATCAACACCAATCCATTATCACCACCACTAAGTATTTCACCAAATGAGTGGAGGCTATTTTATCATCTCATCCAAAGCTGACAAGATAGTTGACTTCATCAATCATCATATCATCTATCATTTTAGTGTTCCCCATAATATCATCATTGATAATGATAAATATTTCAAAAACAAGCAATTAAAAGGTATTTTTGATGCATTTGGAATCAAGTTAAGCTTTTCCTTTCCTTACCATCCATAAGCAAATAGACAGGCAAAAGCTTCTAACAAAACCCTTAATAAGACGTTAACTAAAGTAGTCAGTGCTTCAGGTCAAGATTAGCACTTGCACATCCCTTTCTCTTTATTTGCCTATCACACTAGGATTTAAACCTTTATGGGTGATACCCCATTCTCTCTAGTCTTTAGAGTAGAGGTAGTCTTACCTCTCAAAGTTTAGATTCCTTCTCTTCACATATCCTTGCAAGACATCATTTTTGAGAGTGACTATCATCAATAACATCTAGCACAACTTGAGTTACTTGATGAGAATCACCTCAAAATGTTTAACCATCTTCATGTCTACCAAGAGAGAATTAAGTACACCTATAATAAGCACCTAAAAGAATGAGAATTCAGTATCAAAGACCTCATCCTAAAGGAAAATCAACATGTAACCAATGGAGAAAAGCAAAATAGGCAATTTTGATTTCAATTGGCTTGGACCCTACATCATAACCCACAATTATGGATTAGGAGCTTACCATTTATCCTCTCTTGAAGGAAAATCAAAACCTGATCCTCTCAATGATTTCTATCTATGTCCTTTCTTTTGTTAAACAAATATCAAACTCACCTTCTTATCTAACTTAAGCTCATCCCTTGATTTATGAGATTTTCACCTTTACTTACCTATCACTATCCCTTTAAGGACAATCAATTAGAACATAGAACCATGTGATTAACTATCACAATCATAGCCTAATCTTAAATATAGGTAATATGGCTCTACCCATAACATGGTTCTCAACGATAATTTTCATCTCTAATCAAGATAGAATTACATGATCACTATCTCTCAAAACCAACCTTTCACCTATTATTAAATTTTTGTGATAGATTTTTTCCCTCATAAAGGTAAACCTCTAAGCCTATATATACTTGTGTATGTCTAAACCTAACATCAAAAGATCACTTGGGTCACATGTTTCTAATATTATAGATAGATCCCTTGAAGGGTAGGTGCCCAAAAACCTAATTTCTTAAAAGATAGACTGCTCCCTTGAAAGACAACTACCAAATAAACAAACTCAAACTTAAACCACTCCCTTGAAGAATGGCTAAGTCAATTTTGTCAAAATAAATCATTTTGAAGATTCTCGCATCGATCAGATTCACAAACTTATCAAAACAATAATAATAAAAAAATAACCTATATCAAAATCAAAATAAGCTATCTGAAGAAAGTTAAAATCACCTTTCATATTTAGCATTAGTAGACTTCCCACAACAATTAGTCTACACCTTGCATGAAGACATGGACTTATCTATTATGGTTCTTAGGTCACCTATAGAAATGGAAAACCAACCCACATAAGGTTACCTTACCTATCACCCATTTACCCTTCACCTACCACCCATCTCCCCTTTATACCATTTATAAATCAAAGGATTATAAGCTTACTTGACATAATGTGATCAAGACACCTTTTTATCAACCAAATCATGATAATACAAAGCATTTGAAAGACTTATGTTCCCTAAGCCAATATAACTTCAGTTCTTGTTTTGTCCTTACCAATGAAAAGGCATCATGATTTTTTATTATCCTCTCATCATTGGTTCATGTAGACATATTTATCATGATTATTATCTATTTTCCCACATCTAGTTTGTTATCTAACTTGCTTTATGTGCTTTCATTAACATCATAACCATAATTACGACATCACATATCCATGAACAAAAACAAAACATCATATCATTAACCAAATCAATAACCATAATCAAAGCACACATCATTATATAAACATCATTTCATAAACCACATCAATAACCATAATCATCAACATCATATCCATGAATAAAATAAAGCATCATCCATAATCATCACATGCCTAAGCTACTAAGTCCACATCTCAGAAGCATAAGCATAAAACATGTACACCATGAAGCATACATCACATCTATATATCATCATGAGCATCATAAACATCATATACATCATGTCATCAAAATAAATAATACATGTAATAATGTATATCTCTCTCTCAAATCATGTACATCTTGATGCATCAACACATAGGCCGATATCAAAATCATGTACATTTATATTTATGCATCTTATCATATCATATCATGCCCCTGGGGTAACACTACCGTTAGTACCACCTACACTACCACTTCCATCTAGTGTTAATCCTCCTAGGATGCCTACCTATCCACCCACTAAAATGACTGATTGGCCTAGAGTCACCACAAATATCCAACCTACTAAACTAGCTTTGTATTCACCCCATCAGGGTTGTTCGAGACACTGTGATAGCACTATGGCATCATAATACCGCAACTCCTCCATATGTGTCCAAACATCCTCAGTCATCCCTCAATGGATCTCTACAAAGATCCTCATAACCTTGTCCCTTCTCTAGATCTGATCTCATGCCTATAAAAATTTAAGTTAGCATGCACACTTAGTTTTTCATTACCATTGCTCATTTTCATTCACTTCCTCTATTCTACCCAAATCCACCTCTTTATCAACCTAAACCCACCTAAATCAACCTATTCCAATACTAACTCACAAACATTAGCTCTATCACTTGAAAGTGACCCTCACCTACAAACATTTTAACACCTACCCTAACATATCAAACCAACACCGAACTCTTTTTTTTTTTGTAAAACACCTATTCTAACCTACAACCATTTCAACACATCCTATCCTAACCTACACTTGGAATTTTAACTACTATAAAATTTTAAAACCCATTTTTCCTAAACTCTTTTATCAACCCACCTTCACCAATCACCTAACTACCAACAATCACTATGACTGTTGATGGTCAAGTGGCATTTTTTATTCGATAGTCGACCACTAAAAGTTAAGTCTGACCATTGATGGGTGGATATAACTATTGATGGTCACTGTGTGGGACTGCTAGTGACAAAAAACCTAACCCTACCTTCCTAAAACCCAACAAAACAATAAAATTCAATAAATAAATTACCTAATTCTATCATATACCATACCCCCAACCCAAATACTCTTTCAATTTCAAATTTTATTGACTAATTTTTCAAATCATAAATAAAACCTAAATCTAGGTCAAACCCCCTAAAACCTTACCAAAATAACCACAAACTACCCAACTTCAAATTTAAAACAACCAAATCCACTAATCTATCAATTTAAAACACCACCTACCTTATTCCTCGACCACTTGTAGATGAATCCCACATCTCATTTCTCAGTCACACCCTCATCTACCCTGCATCCTCAATCCCAAAAAATCACCTCAACACATGCCTCTAACCAATCAATAATCACTAAGTTAAAAAATGCTCAATTAACCCTCAAACAAATTTCCAAATTACCAAATCACTAGAATGCATAGAAATCATAGGGTTCAATAAGCTAAAAGTGAAAATAATTTTTTATTTTTCACTTATTATCCTCTAGCCTTTTAGGGTTTCCACTTAAACATCAATAATCAAGGTGATCATTGATGGTTGATATTGGCACCCCTGATTATCGATGGTTAGGAAACCCACATTTTATAAATTTTAGGCACCCACACCTAAGTGCCAAATTTTTGGATATTACCTTATCCCCCAAACCAAAATCAACCTTCATAGAATACCCTCTCTAATTGACCAACTACCCAAACACATCCACCTTGATGCTAGCCATTTTTGGCCCAAACTATTGCACATTTTTGCAATGACCTTGCCTTGGTCCTTGTGACTGCATCGACAAACCTTGCCATGTTAAACATTTGAACTTGTACCACCTAGTGCACACTACACCATTTATGTTTTTCATGGAAGCACTTCCTACCTCAGATACCCATGAAAACATCAACCCTATCTAGAATACTTGATAGGTCTAACCTAATTAGCTATGTCTAATGTTGTGGCCTAGTTACCCTATCACCAATCCTTCTAAAAGTGACCATATTTTTACCAACTATGGAAACCTTAGTCTTTGTGTGATCTCAGTTATCACACTTAGTCATATTTTTTGCACATGTTTGTGCTTTAAATTACCAAACACACTTTTGTCACCAACCTCATGACTCACCATACACCACTTATCAGACCCTGACTCAATTTTAGTTTCACCTCATCGACTCTTAGTTTGAGGGGGAACACCTCCTCCCATACTCAAGATAACTAGACCTTCAACCAGTAATCTATTTTTTTTGGTAGCTTGTTAATTCATAGCTACATAACAAAAAGTGGAAAAATGTAGACACTAAAAAACCATACATGAGGGTTCTAGATGTAAAAATGCCTCAAAACCCCCTAAGGACCACCTAACCCTTCTTGACCCACTAACTAACCCATTAGACCTTGGTTCTAGTTAGCTAATAAGCTACTTAAAATCACTAACTTAATAGCTAAACCTTCACCCAACCCATTTTAACCCTCATTAACTCATTTTTCTCTAAACCTTCGATCGTTGATGATCAGCTTGATTGCTAATGGTTAGGTTGATCATCGATGGTTAGGTATTCCTCATTCTTACATAAATACTAACTCTATGTAAGATAACACAACACAATTAAATATGTTTTCCTTACCCATTACTAAAAAACTCCTAAGCATCAAAATTATCAAGCCAACTTCCTAGGAAACCTTCTATCCTCCATCTCTCTTTGCCTATAAAAAGAGGGGAGTAGGAGGTGAGATCGATCATGACAAGAGCATTCTAGCATACATGCATTCAATATTTCCAACCAATCTTCCTTCCATCAATTAAAAAACTAAAATAAAGATCCAAACCTCTATAAAAATTTGTCTTAAGGCAAATTACTATTACTCTACCAAAATTTCTCCAACCATCAGCCATTTAGCAAGTAATAGGTACATTTTATATTTTAGCTTTATTTGGTTGGTTTCTAACTTTTAGGTCTGAATAAAACCTCTTGTACCTATATTATAACTTCAATTCCCCTAAATAAATGCTTACCTAATCATTAATGCATTCTGCAACTCTTTTTTGAACACCTCCAAAATTCCACAGGCAACAACCGACGATCAACTAGACTATCAATGGTCACCTCCAACCATCAACGGTTACCTAACCACTGATAGTCAGACTTATTGTCAATGGTCACTCTATGGTAATAAAAAATAGTTTATTTCTAACCCCTTACCTCCAAATAAATCCAAATTTTTATGTCCCTACCTATTCACAAACCCCTGCCTAATTTTATGAACCTGACCTGATCTATTTTAACACTAATATTGACCTGTTATTACCATATTTAGTTATTTTCTATAACAAGAACTCATTTCTTCTTTTATTTCATTATAGTTACTTTATATTGTTTTATTTAATTACTTTCATTTTATCTCTTTCAACTTAATTTTTATCAAAGAGTGGATTGACAGCCTCCTAGCAAGCTCACGTTTCTTGGATCTAGCTCACTCTAGGCAGTCCACTTTACTATATTTATAACAACCCCTTGTTTTAGTGTTTTATTATCTATAGGTCATCATTATAAGACAAAAAATATCTCTCCAAACTCATCTAAATCACGTGTGCACAAAAAATAGGTTCTTCTACCACACCCTTGTCACTAGTTTCTTATCTTCTTCTTAAATTAAGAAATGAGTATAAATTAAGAGAAACACCTTGGATTGGTACAATCAACTTAGATATCATTCCATTTATAGTTTGGATGACTTATTAAATACTTGAGTTCAATAATTCCAAACTAATGATCTTCTTAAAAACACTTTGGCCCATTTCATTAATTGTAAACAACATTAGAATGAAACTACCCAAGCCTTTGTTAAGAGATGGAAGACTTAGTCAAATAAATGTGAGCTTAACATGGTGGATGAAAATATTTTTCATCTCTTTACAAATTCTCCCTTTCTTAAAATTCAATATCGAGTCTGCACTCTCTCTCCACGTACTTTGGAGGAGGCTATTGACCATGCTAAACATCAAGATTTCCCAAGTCATCAATTTGAGCCACCTCAACATTTTGTAGGTCCTCATCTCTTAAGAACAAAAACAAAAACATTACCAATGATGGTGTTACCAATTCTTATGACACTATTCACAATGTTCAAGTTATCATTCCTAACCCTTCTTCAGATATAACTCCTCAATAATATACTAATCTTCATTTCTCTTCACCTAATAACATTAATATTCATAAACCTCTATCCTCAGCTAAATTACTTAAGCATATGCCCAAGCCTCTTCTAGGATAACTTGACCCTACTTGTCCTATGAAATCCTAGTATGATCCTAACAAGTTTTGTTGGTTTCACACTAGTTGGGGTCATTCTCATGAGACATGTAAACAACTTCATAATTAAGCTATGGATTTTATTCTTGGACCTAATTTTGATCATGATTCCATTATCTGTAAGCATAAAAAAGCCTATGAAATTGCTTTCAAGGACTATGAATCAGATTAAAAACTTAAGCCTTGAATCAAGCAAATGCTTATTTGGATATCTATAAGGATTCTTTACCTATTCATCAAACTATCCAAGAAAATCAAGACAAGCCCACCCCTTCCACTAATAATATATAAAGTCTTGTTAAACCAACTTCTAAAGAATATGTGGTTAGCACGACTAATATGCGAAGGGTGGTGGCTTTCATTGATTCCCAACCTATCTACACTCCTTCTTCCCATAATATATATCGTGTTATATAGGATTCTTCTCTAACTCATTTAAATGAGTTGGGGCAAGAAGATATTATCACTTTTGATGATCTAATTTATGATTCTCCTTTGGATAACACATCCCATTATATTTCTACCACTCTTCCGTCATCTTCCAATGTTAATGATGATCAAGCTTATACTAACACTTCTCCTTCTCCTTCTCAAAACCAACTTAAACCAACTAGTTCATCATCTCAACATGATTTACCACCTTTTTATAAACCTTATTCTTCTTCTTACCAACAAAAATTCCAATGTAATTTAACTCCTCTTTTTGAGGACCTCCTTAATCATTACGCACCTATATCTAATAACCTTCTTATGGGATATGATGAGTGGGATCCCATTGTAGAGCTCACTAATCTCCCATCCAAAATTTTATTCTTTGATCTTATGAGGACTTCCCCATGTCATATAAATCATCTCATGTTGCTCCTATTTGAGATGAATGTCCCTCATCCTCCCCTCGTAGGATGGGAGGTAGCTTTATCTGGTTCTGAAGATAGTATTTTATATCAATGTGAAGATATGTCTATCAACATTGACAAAACTATAGACACTTCTCTTTATCTATGATTTCCTATTACATCTATGATTCTTGATGAGATTCTACTTCATGCAGATGATCTTCCCTTATTTATTAACATCCAAATTAATGATATCCAAGTAAAGTGTGCATTTATTGATGAGGGTTCTAACATGTGTGTCACTTTTCTTGATTTCATTAAGACTCTTGGATATTCCAAATGTTATATTAAGTCTACATGTAGTACATGATAAGTATATAATATAATGCAAACTCCTCCTCTAGGTTGCATGTGGCTTCCCATTACCATCCCACCTATAAACTATTAAGAACAAGATATACTGAGAGGGGGGGTGAATCATTATATCATATATCTTATAAACATTCACATAATCAAATTCCACTTAACCATACATTCAAGATATGCAATAAACTGAAACAATAATATGCACCACACGAGAGAGAGAGAGAGAGAGAGAGAGAGAGAGAGAGAGAGAGAGAGAGAGAGAGAGAGAGAGAGAGAGAGAGAGAGAGAGAGAGAGAGAGAGAGAGAGAGAGAGAGAGAGAGAGACCAGATTTTTATGTGGAAACCCAATGTGGGAAAAACCATGGAGAACAATCTCAAGTATATGAATGAGCATCAATTCAAATTACAATTTTTTTAAACACAAAATTTTAAGAGCAACAACCCCTTGCAAATATTTGTGAGCACCAACCCATAGGAACACTGACCCCTCTTGTGTATAATATACAACTATCTCTCAATGTTGCTTTCACAACATATGATAGAACTATACAATATCTCTTTCTATTCTCTCCTCTTTTATTATATAAAACAATTAAAAACCATGCACTCTCTTGCATATTATAAATAGCTTCTCAATCCTTTATTTATAGCTTTCCAAATGACCTTTGGCATTCACCCTTTGTGACCCTTCACTCCTCATGGAAAAAGGCACCAAAATTGCATGACCCTTTGACTCCTTGCATTTGAAAAGTCACATGGTGACCCTTCATGAGAAAATACATCATTTCCCCTTTTTTTATTTATCTTGGTGACCTTTCGAATTCCTCAAAGTGTCCATGATAAATTGCACCCTTCCTCTTTTATCTTCACTTGGTGACTCTTGGAATTCCTCAAAATGACTCTTCATGGGAAAATGCATCCCATTTCTCTTTTATCTTTACCCCATGACTCTTTGACTTCTCCATGGGCCCTATTTTGACTTTTATGAAACCAAAAATATAGTCATTAATATTAAATAAATATCAACACATTTTAGCCAAAATATGAACATTAAAAACACCTTTAGACAATAAATGCTATGGAGGATTTATCACCAATGCTAGACCTTTGACATTAATGAAAATATTTCAAACATAACCATTCATGTGAAGGTGATGATCTTTAACTTTCCCCTTTCTCATAACATCCTTCTTAGTAGGTCGTGGACTCACTCTATGAGAGCTATCACTTCTTCTACCTACCAATGCATTAAATTCCCTCACACTGGAGCCATTTACGGGATTCAAGGTGAGAATAACCCTTAGAATTTTGAAAAACTCAAAGATTATGGTTTATTCAATATTCCTACTCTTGAACCTTTTCCAAGTGTTCTATTTCATTAATTTTAGCATCTCAACTTTCTTGTTAACTCAACCCATGGTTACAATGGGCATCCCGATCTCAATGGTAACATTCCTCCTAATCTTTTAGATTCTGATGATGATGAACCCAATGAAATTAATTTAAAAATAAAAAATTATGATCTCTCACCTCATCTCATGACACAACTTCTCTCTTCCCTAAAGCCTCATTCTCACAAACCTCCTTGCAATGGCATTCATGTAGTCTTGACCAAGACTAGGCATTCTATTCACCATGCTTCATCAAATGAAAAGATTATCCTTACTTGTGTCATTGATATTCACACCCTATATTATGATGATGGTTTTTTCTTAGATGATCCATTATTAGGTGGTCTTCTCCAAGCCCATGATGCTGAGATTGTCCATTATCATTGTTATTTACTTAAGTCTTTTTGTACATCTCATCGTATTCCTTCACTTATAGTTCCTAATTTTTGCATTTTTTCTCTTTATCATAGGGTAGAGATGATACTAACACCTCAAGTTTTTGAGTCGCATAAGACTATGCTCATATATCATGCTATGACTGAGACTTACCATTTTTCTAGGTACCCTGACTCTTGTAGTTGGTTTACACCTGATGTTAGTATAACTCTCTTTAGACCCTCTGTAGATCTTGTTCCTACCTCAGTAGATCCTATTATAATTGAGCCTCTTCCCATGCCATTATAGTTTATCATATTTCCAATCTTACTATTTCTAAGCTTACCCCTACTTCTGATGTTATTTCTCCTTCCATTGAGACTAGTTCCATGCCTTCTTCATCATCACCCTCCCTTGGTGATGGTTTGATTATTTTACCTAAAATGGATCCTTAGCCCACCAAATGGGCTGATGAGTGTTCTTTGGATTATTCCACTCCTATTTTACCTTCTTTCATGATTTCTTCTACTAAAACCACTCACAAGAATATCTATTGTTTCCATGGGATAGATAACCATTCTTTCACACATTGTCATAAGTTACAACAATATTTTGATACCTTGCATCCTTCTTCCCTATCATCAAATAAATACATACCTCCCCCAAAGGTACTTCCTAAATATTTTCCCAAGTATGGTGAGGTAAATTATCTATGGCATCTCTATGACACCCATCACATTGATTATTGTTGTATCCTACAACAACATCTCAAAGACTACCTTATAGCCATTCTTAGACCTTCTACCACCTCCCATAGGTCATTCCTACAATAAGGATCCTCCTTCTTCTCTTATGGTTCCATATCCAATGGTTACATCACCTCCTTTGGTCCCTTCACCACCTTTTATGCCTCCACCTATGATCCCTTCACCTATGAACCTTCCCTCACCTGTGGAGCCTTCTCCACCAATGATTCCTTTTCCTTCTGTAGATCTTACTCCCACACATTCTCTTAAACAAACTTTGCCTAATTTTCCTCCTCAGCATGATCCCTTGATCATTTATAATTTTTTATTTGAGGAGATCAAATAATAAGTATTTGCCTAGTATTCATTGAAGATTGATGAAACTTTAGCAAGAGTGTGTATCTAGCTTCATAAACACTTATCTGATGTATTATATAATGTGTGTGGATATATTTACCAATACTTATGGGCACATACATGGTTATTTAACATTTATATTGCATTGGACATGTTTTATAATCTTATTTCTATCTTTTATATCATTTGACACTATGTCAAATTTTTGCTTATCTTATATCATGATTTCTTACTTGTACTATATCTTGCTTATCTTTTATATTCTACATATGATTATCTTTTCTTTATCATTTCTTTCCCTTCTCTTTCCCTATATTTTTTTATCAAAACTCTCTTTTGGGTATATTTATGATTGTTTTGCTTTCTTATCATTATTTTTCATAGTAATTTATCATGGTGATTTGGTTATACCTACCCTGTTCCCCTTGGTTATTATCTCCCTTTACCATTTGATTAGTAGAAAACAATCTATCTCATTAATATATCCTTTTATCGATCCACTTTGGATCTCCTTTTTCCCTTCTTATTTTTTTCTCAAACTATGCATATACATGGTTGAGACTTGAGATCATATGCTAGTTCATTCTCAAGCCTAAGTGTCCTAGTCAGTATTTGTGTTTAGTTACTTTGCTTCCTTTAGCCTTATCCTATAGCTTATTCATGTGTATCACTATCTCTATCATGATTGCTCATTCTAAATCCATATGGAGGAGGAATCTTAAATTCCTTCAAAATAAATTTAAAAGCCAAATCATTTAAACAAAAGGTAATGATATCAAAAGGCAAAATTATTCTTAAAAGTCTAATCACACTAAAAAACATGATTCAAAGCACATCTCTTTCTTCTAGTCAAAGCTTAAACTCCATAATTTACCTCATGGTAGAGCCAAGGTCCTTTGGGGTGTGGTAGGCTATTAGATTAGAAGAGGAGAACAAAAAAATATCTTAGTGCTACCTACTTTTTCACGCAAGTACCCAATCTTTGTAGTAGGTCGATAGCTCTAAAAGGGGTCCTAAAGAATGGAGAACACATCGTGGGAAGGTAGGTCCATTTTTTTTGTACCAATCTACCTTCATGATTTGATCTTACTAGCATGCTTATTTGCCTACAAAGCTTTGTGTCTATAGCAAACATGTTTCCTTTGTATATAGATGACCACTAGTCACTTAGTGTCTTCTCATTTCCTTAGTATGCCTCTTGCCTCATAAGGTCTTCTCATAAGATACCTAAGTCTTGATTTTTACACTCCCTTTTTCACTCCTTATTTCCCTTATATTTCCTCTTGAGAAATATTATCTTGTCTACTGATCACTCCTCTTGGGATTTCCTTTGTGATTTGATTTGTAAGACCGTGGATATGACCTGACCATCCTCATAAATTACCATATTTTACTTCTTATTACCCACATCCTTGAATTTTCCTATTTATTCCACCCCTGTGGTGTTCTATTTGTTGATTTACAGTGTAAGACTATGGATAGGACCTGACCCTCCTCATAAAATTTTCCAATACCCAAGTCACCATCTAAATTACATGTGTCAGATTTGAGATAAGATTTGATTAATTATGAAGTTACAAGTTATTTTACATGCTTCTCAGATTGATGTATTATGTTTCATGCTTACTTTATTTTTCTTTCACTTTTTTTATCTTCTTATTTTCTGAGTGCCTGTAAGATTTCAACCACTTCTTGAATTTTTCATACTTCCTAGCTTGAATTAGTGTGATCACTTTAAGACCAAAATTTTGCAATTTTATTTTTATTTCATACTTCCCAGCATGATTTAGTATGATTTATTAACTCAATTAATTTTTTTTATTACCATTTGTGCCCTTTTACAAACCTTCTATTTTATTACTTTGTTTGTCATACTTCCCAATGTGATATTAGTATGATTTTACTTATTTTAATTTGGTGCAAAAATATTTCATATTGGTTTATCCACAAATTCCTTTTTACCATCTTGTTTTTCCATTTCTTGGTTCTTTACATTTAGTCATTTCTTATTATTACACATTTTCTAGCTTGAAATAGTGTGTAGTACATTTTCTTGATTGATTATATTTTTCCAAGTCCTTTTTGCCTATTTATTTTTAACCATGCATGTGTCTTTCATAATAATATAAAATAACCACATCTCATATATTTCCTATAACATTTACAACAAAGCTAAATACATGTGATAGAAAGAAATACATCCTAAGCATCCACAACCTCAACCATATATATATATATATATATATATATATATATATATATATATATATACACACATATATATATATATATACATATATATATATATAATGAGTTTGATACAATAAATGCAACCATATACAATGCCCCAGATCTATAGTTGGGTCTCATCTTATCTATCTCATGGCCTAGCTATGTTGCCTTTTGAAGCCTCAGTCTAACTCTTTCGAATAGTAAATTGTAAGGAGGCCATCTGAGATATCAATCCCTCTACCTATCCTTGTAGGTTTGTTACCTGCATTTGTGACTTTACCATCTGGGACTAGATCTCTATCATCTACGTTATTATATCTAGATGTGTAGATTTCTCATCTACTAGAGCCCACCATGCTTGTAGCTCCCTTACACCCATCACTACTAATAGATGTATCCTCTCTCTCTCTATGCTTGTGTCTTCCTTATTAACTCTCCAACTAATCTGAACTAGCTCACTTGAGCTGGGGTAGATAGTACACTCAGATCCTCCAGTGTTGTGGGATCATATGGCTATAGAGTCTCATCTAGGATGTCATGGAGTGTTCCCCTTACCAGGGACCCCATCTCTCCTCCTCATCCTCACCTACACCTACAAAATCACACAAGATGGATATTAGATCACTATTATATCTCAAAATATCTATTTTTTTCCAAAAAATATAAAAAATAATTTAACCATCTCTTTTTACCTATCTGTGTCTCAAATACTATGGTCTCACTATCTACACAATCACTTAGCACATTATCCCTATCTATGCAGCCTCTTAACACCTCCTCTTTAGGCCACCTCCTTAGCTCAAACTTGATTTTCATGACTCATGTCAGTATCAGCCTACATCTAAGTGGTCTCTCTATCATCTCCTCTATCTCACCTATTGGGTCATCTAGGATGGTAATAATCTCCAATCTCTCCTCTGATTCCTACCTCTATCAATGTCATGTCCTTTATGACTGCCACTCATCTCAATGTGGATTTGGTAGTGGTACATTTGCTATCTCTACCTCTACATCCCTATCCTCCTGTTCATCTCTTCATCATGCCTGACTAGTCCATGGTCACTCTTGATGTGGTCTTAGTTTTAGCCTCATTATCTGTGGCCCCAATCCTCTCCTCTCCCATAGCTCTTTCACATGTTGATCCCACTACTCAATCATTAGTATTGATGTTACTAGATGAGGTAGGTGTATCTACCCTAGCACCTGTGCCACCAATGTGGCTCTTTCTACCAAAAATAGTGTCTAATTGCCTATTTCCTCTCTATCATTGGTGCAACTATGTCCCATCTCACCCATGTAGCTGTTATGTGCTCATATGGGTACCACATGATATTTTCACATCTCACTAACTATAGTGCTAGCACATGGAACACATCCCACACTACTTGGTCCTTCCTCTATCTCCACACCCAAGGTAACCTATCATCAACCCCATGGGGCAACCCAACTAGTTGGTACATAGGAAACATCTCATATATCCAAGTTGTCAGTATTATAATGGGTCCTATGGTTCTCTGCCCTCTAACTAGCATCTCATATATATCATGTACTAGCTAGACCTAGATGATAGAACCTAGGTCATATAGAACTCACTCCTCTAAAATCATCCTACTTAAGGCTACCATGAATAGTGGTACCTTGTTATCTAACTTGTGATATATCACCTACTGTGTCACAAGGCCTATCATATCCTTCAAAATGTTTAGAATATGTGATGTATAGACATCAAACATACTCACTGTCTTACCTAGTAATATTGGCTCTAAGCTTATAGCCCATATGGATAAGGCTCTCCTCTCCTCTAGATAATATGGTATCCCTATGATCACCTACATTCCTATTATAGGTATCCCCAAGATGGCATGGACATCCTCTAGCATGATATCCACCTCTACTATATCCCCATCCACCTCCCATCTGAAGGTGTTAGTTAATTTTTCCCAAAAATTATGGAACATGACTAATAGGTCAACATTGAGGGGGATACATCACATCTCTGCTATCACACCTAGACTTATGGATCCTTGTCTATCCCTATTTCTATCTGATAACCTATCTAACAAGTGTAGGAACCATGCTACATCCATAAATCTCTAAAATAGTTTTCATCACTACACCCAAGAAACAACAAAGGATGTATTAGTTCCTCCATGTCATGTATAGTCATTATACATTCATAATACATTCCTTTTACATTTTAAAGTAAAAACAAACCTAAAATTACTTTATTTTATTCTCTTTAGCTTACTTTTAGCCTTCTCGATCTTTTTATCGTAATTGGTCATTTTGGGCCATTCTAGCTCTCTTTCAGCATTTTACACACTTTTTGTCTTATTCTAACCCTTTGGTTAAACTAGTTTAACCAAAATTTTCCTATCTTTTCACTTGGTTGAATCAAAATATGAGTCAACCCCCTTATTTTCCCCTCCCTAGTGCTGAGTTTCCATTCTAGACCTTTCAAACCACCTGACAACTCTAAACTAGGCCTTCAACCTATAGATTATAGAGGGTTGACCCATACCTATTGGGTCAACACTATGGATTCTACTTATTTTCTAGCTTACTGGGTCGATTGGGTCAACTTAGTGCTTTTTGCCTACTGACCCCTTGCATTTTGCAAAAAAAGTGCAATTTTCTTGCTTTTTTCCTAAACCCTCCAAACCCATTTCCCATCTTCCTATCTACTACCCCTAAAATCTAATTTTGCCTCATTTTGACATCTATAAATTTTTAAAATTCAAAATTACTAAAAATTCACTTAATTCAATATAAATTTTAACAACTAGTTTAAGCTTCTTAGTTGCATACCTATAGTGTACCTGATGTCACCTCTGGAACCTCTCCTTGTCTATCATGTCATCTCCTCACCATCTTATCTTGTCTAGATCTCTTTTTCCCTTCTCTCACAATTTACAATAACAAATGACTTGTCTTTTTTCCCTATTTTAAAACACTTTTCAAAATACAAATCTTTCAATTATTATCTTGTAGATTCCTTGTTTTACTTCTATCTTTGTTTCTACGCATCCATTTTGCAAACCATAAAATGTGTTAGATTCATGATGACGTAGAGATTATTTTCCACTACCATATGACTATCATCCAAAAATTTATATTTTTGGCTATTCTTTGCACTAACTTCTATAATATCATCTACTTTTCTCTACATTAGACACCTTCACATTTATTACAATCTACTTCTTTATCTACAACAGTAAGGTAAGTTAAAGGTATGTGCTTTTCAATTTAGTCCTTTCATTTATCTTATTTTTTTGCTTATTGCACTTTACTTAGCATCAATGTTATGTGTTATCATTTTTTATCTTGAAACACCATCTCCTGTTGCACTTACATGACACGTGATGAGTTTTGAGTGGGACATATGTATACACATAATATTTTCAAAATTTTATTAATTACTAACACTTTTTATCTTTAAATAACATATCGAGTCTCAATATATTTGAGTGCATGCCTTAAGGGTTGCACCGAGAAAGGGGTGGTAGACCATTGATGCTTCATAAGATTATTGTTCCTTTTTCCACTTTCTATCTACACATTTATCTCCTAAAACCATTTACCCTAAGCTTATTCTTCTAATTCCTAGCTCCTCTATTCTTTTTCCTCTTTCCATCCTCCTTTTCTTTCCTTAACACCCTTTTGGATAGTTAACTGTACTGGGTCAATTGGGTTGACCCAATAGAGTTTAAGGGTATTTCTCACTTTTTTGGCTTGTTAGCTTTTTGGCCAACCTAGCTTAGACCTAATGATTTATCCTTGAAAACATACAAGGATGACTAGGTCAACCCCATATATCCAACATTCCCATTAATAATTAGGCCAAGATCTACCTATATATACAAGTTCATTTCCCACCATTTCATAAATGAAGTATTATTAGCAAAGAAGAGAGAGAAAACATCTGCTTATTGACCATTCTACTTGAGGAATAAATCTTAGGGTTCCATACTTTCTTTAGAGATAAAAAATATTATCTTGTGGATAAGTCTTTAGCATTCTTAGATAGGTTGTGTAGCCTAGATCTGATTTATCTTGGTTATCCTTACATACCACAACAATATCTGGTGAAGCACCTTAGCTAAGGGAGAGATTGAGGCTTGATGGGTTTATCTTCAAAGGTAAGTATTGTCACTTGAAATTGCACCCAATTAGGAAATGAGAAAAGCTTATCCTTATTCAAGTGAGACAATAAAACCACCTTAGGGCTATGGGTATCCCTATTAGGAGGTGGATCTCTAGATTAGGGGCTAGCTCCCCTTGATGCATCACTAAATCTCATATCCTACTACTAACACTTTGGGGATGAAAAGGGATAGGGAGAATATGAAAGTAAACCTAGTCTATAGGAGGTGATACACCAAAATATTTGATATACTCATACCCTTATCATGCACTTGGAACTAAGGATAAGTTACATGTACACTTCATCCAGATATCAATCTTCCCTCTCACATCAATGCTTCAACATGGGGTCTTGGAGATAGCATAGGCTAGGAGGAACTAGATAATAGGCATTATATGAAACTTTATTGAGTAGCCTACAGATTACACCTACAATATACTTTGACACTTCTTTCTGACCTATAAAAGAGATTACAAACACATAAGTTACTAAGGAGAGTAACATGTGAAAGTAGACAAAACATGTACTTAAAAAAGACTAACATCCATTATATACACTTAGTGAAATATTTTAATGAGGTAAAACACTTATCTCTATTGATTCAAGAAAAAAATTGGCAGGGCTTCAACATACCTAGGCAGAGAAATGCATATAATATCCAAGAAGGCTCAATTTATAGAATAAATGGGAAGAGATAGAGAAGGGAAGTCCAAGAGTCACTTAGACATGTGTCAATAATGTGAAGATAAATTAAAAATGCATGAGAGAGAGGTATTGGGTGACCCATGTCATGTTAAGACTTATGAATTTCATCTCTAATTATCCAAGACCTATAAAGTGGTCAAGAAACTCCTTTTTGATGCATAAAAAACTACCCCTCATGATTGGTATTCTAAAACTTCCCTAACTCTAAAACTAATAAATTTTGATGATGAATCTAAATAGGATGGGTTACTAATAATCTTTCACATTCATTGGGCTGACCTCTAACCATTTCTATCATTCTAGCCATGCACAATCATCAAGATAGTCCCAAAATGATCTCTCTCCATGCACCCTTCACACTTGGCACCTAAAACTCTTCATCTCTACAATTTGATCCATATAAGAAGAGAGATGACACATGTAAGGAGTGATCATACCATTAGTTTCAAGAAAATGGCCTTAAAAGGCCTCCCAAAGAGAGTTTCACTCTCTTTCACCAAGTGATCACTATATGCCCACTGGACTAGCTAATGTGAGAAGCCTAGTAGAGACACTTAGGACAATTTTTGAGATTTATAAATGACATGGGGATTTTATTCAAGTTCCAATATATCCTCCCAAGTTATTAACATCTTTTTTTCACCTTTAAAACCTACAAAACATAAGAAATTTTCAAATAAATTGGTCCCCTACTCCATCTATATGGATTCAATACAATATGACTGCATGTCTGTGATCCTCATGGAGTTTCAAACAAATTTCCTTCAGGTATTAGGGTCAAATTCTTCCATATGGGTGTATTTTAAACCTCATCTCTCCAATCAGGTCCCAAAATAGGGGTTAGGAAGGGTTTTAAGTGCATTGGCCCTTTAAGGATTGTTCATAAACCTTTGATGTTGGATTTCTGAACCAATACCCAAAAGTGCTTTTTTAGGACCCCCTTCAACCTCATGTAACCTCTTGGAATCCCATGCAAAGATTTCAAGTAGGTATCAACATTTGAAGTGACTTATCAATTGCACCCCTTCTCTTGCATACTCTGTCATGACATTGGGTCCAAGACTGATCAATTTGGGGTCTTTTCTTCATTTTAATAGCTCTAATGGGTCAAATTATGCCCCATGGGTCTGTCCTAGTCCATTTTATCCACTTATTAGCACTCCAAATGGTTTTGAGCTTCCTTATGCATTTTGTAAGGCCTGTGAAAGTAATAAAGATCTACTGCTGGAGTCCATAGTTATAATGATGAAGTATATAGTTATGTTGTAGGAATTTATAGTTGGACTGATGGATTTTGTATTTTTTCTGTAGAAGTCTGTAGCTGGACTAAATGAGTCTATAGTTTTTCTTATGGCTTCAAAATCTCTATGTAACCCTTCTTGGTTAGAGCATCTTGCTTGCTTTCACATCTTTTAGCAAGGTGTCTTATATTATGTTAGGTGTCCTCTATCTTCTCTAATCATCACTTTGTCTTTCTTGATCTCTAGTCCATCCATCTCACCACTTTTCCTTAAAACTATCTCCTCATGCATGAGAAAAATGTCCTTACTCTGAGACAAAATAGAGAGGGTCTACACAATTAGTCTTCTAGATATAAAAACCATTGGATCATCTTATTGGAATCCTAAGGATAATTTTTACCAAATTTGAGCTTCTAACTCCTCCATTTGACCCTCCAACTCTTCAAATTCCGAAGGTAGACTTATGAGTAGGCAACCTATGAGGGTAGGCAATGTATAGGTTGGGTTCAGAGATTTTGGGGGGTTGAATTTGAGTTTGGTTAGGATATGTAGGGATCATTTATGATTCCCATGATGGATTCAAACTATCTATATATAATTACCCCTCAAAAACCTCCTTATGCATTTGGAGTTATGGACTAAGTCTTTGACTGACTATGTTTATGTATGTTGGACTACTTATAGGTGATCTTGGGGAAATTTGAGACTTGTTTGAGATGTTTTGACTTCCCATGAATGTTTTGGGATAAAAAAAAATCCTATTTCCTTTGGAAACCTATATTAAAAAAAAAATAACCTAACCCCCAACTCATTGTAATATAACCCTGCTATAGATGGCCTCTCTCAGGTTGTGTATAGACAGGGGAGGGTACATTAGTGATCAAAACCCAAAATACACCCTTTATATTATAATTTCAGCTTAGGATTACCATTTGTATCATTTAAGATTGATATCCTTTGATGTAATATCTTAGGATCATAGATGGATGCGCAAAGTCACTTTTTCATCCATACCCTGTAGGTGTTCACTACCTCTTTTCAGTGGTTTTATGGTAACTTTGAGACCATAAAACTCCATCTTCCACTTATCCTTTGCTTCTAAAAATTGGTATAATTTTTTTAGGTAAATATTTATATAGGATTGTCTAATTTTAATGTCTATATCACCTTTAAAGTGCATTTAATGAGGCCCTCAAAAACTTCTTAGGCCACTATTTGCAACTTTTAGGGTTGTGAGCCCAATACAATAAACTCATCCTCTTGAAGGGAAAATCCAACTTGCATATCATTTTCACCTTCATGGCATTAAATCTAAGACCCTTTGATCATGTCAAAGGCTCAAAATGAATTCCACCATGCTTTTACTCTTCGCACCTCCGTACAAACCTCCTAAAGCTCAAGTAAGATGACTGTGAACTGACTAGACAATGAACAAGGAAATTAGGCAATTTGCTTTGAAGGATTATGCCAATTTTATCTCTCACAAGGTAATTCAATGTAATAAATTTTAAAACATGAATTAAAGCATACTAACATCACCATGGATGCCCTTCCATGTTGGGAAAACCCAAATTACACACCTAAAACAACCAACTTGAGAAATAAGCAAACTTGTAAATCTCTTTCAAGGACAATCAGAGATAAAGTGTTATATGATGATAACACCATGAATATGGTATATTTAAACCTATAAAAACTCTATCAAACTCACATAGCTCTATGGATTCCTGAAAATAAGCAACAAATGCACAACCATACCACTCTTCAATGCAATTTCATAAAAGGCTACCTAGAGTGTTAGCATTTTTTCATAAATGAGAAGAAACCAATCTAAGACTTATTGCCATGAAAATGAGTTAGACTAAGATTAATATACCCCTTTAGAAGCATTCTTCCTGACTCCACTTGTACGGCTCATAGTGAGTGTTTGAACTTGCCCTTCCTTATCTTACCAATGGAAAAAGAAGAGAAATGAGTTGCAGATGAAACTTTTTATGTAATATATGCAATCCAAATGTGTAAATGACCTATGGGAAGGTGAATAGGCATATAACTGATGTTTCCACCTACAAGTGAGATGATCCATTTTGTACAAGTTCCTAAGAGGCCCTAAAAACAAGGGGAAACTACCCTTTTCTAAGTATAACTGATTCTTGGCATATCATATACCTAATTCTAACATTCTCTAACCTCTCCCATGTCAACCATACCCTGATGACAAGTTTTTCTCTTTAGCCATCTGTATAATTCCTCTTTTTTAGCTAAAAGGTGGTCCCACAAGGCATTTTTGACATATTGAACATGATAAAAGTAATTAAATGGCTCAGAAAGATCCTAAATCATATTAAAAACCATATTAGGAATAAAACAACCTAATTCATGCCTTTGACCAGGTTTGACCATATTTGACCCTTTTTTATTAGGGTTGACTTTCATGGACTTGACTAATAAAAGGGGCTAGACTTGAACCAAGGTTAGGATAGGGATAAGTAAACATCTAGATCATTAATGAAACCCCTATAGGACATGAATAAACTTATATAAAGTTTATAAATGTAGGGGTTGACTCAAATTTGACCAAAGGTCAAATTTGGTCAACACTTTTAGCAACTCCTAGGGGTAACATGCCTGCCTATGTTATAAACTAGTAGCCTTATCCTATCCATTAGGCAAGGGAGTCAGAACACACTTGGAAACATCAGGACCAAACCTTGAAAATACCAATAAGACAATAATCTTACCTCAAAATACATAAAAGTAAATAACATACACAAATACCAAAACAAACACACCACTTATGCTTTTAATCACTTAGGGAAACAAGACACAACTTGAATCAAACAAATATGTACATTCATCTTGATCATACCTCCCTTATTGGATCAAAAGGGAAGTACCTCAGGTCTCCTTCCTCACTAGATGAGTGAGGATACCAAGCATTCTTCTTCTTGGATGGGGTGTTATATGACTCTTGCTTCCTCTTTTATCTTTGTCTCTGTTCATTATCTAATGGATTCATCTCCCATACATTCTCAAAGTAGGCAAGGTCCTCTTGAATCTTGAAGCATGCTTCAAACTATCGTCCCTTAATCTTTTCATGATAAATTTGTGTGTCTATGCATGGGATAGCTTGTTGGAAATAAATCTCTCTTTGAAGGATCTCATCATCTTTCTCAATGGTCATAATGTCTTCAAACTCTTCAAAGGGCATTATATCATGACCATGTGGAAGTGTTACTTGCTCATATTCTTCTTGGAAGTTGGTGAAGATAGATTCATAAGAGGTTATTGAATCAAACTTCAAATCATCTTTAAAAAACCCAAGATCATCATAAATTGCCTCATTATGATCTAGGCTCTCTTCATGATGTTGATCCTTAACACATACCTTCTCTCCATCATCTTGGACTTGTTTGTTTAGGAGTTTGGTCTTCTCACATTCCTCATAGTCCTTGAACATTTAAACATAGATCTGCCACATGTCCCCCTCTTGAGAGACAAACTCTTGCTTATCATGGCTAGTAACCAGCTCCAAGAAACTTGTAGGCTCTTTTTGGGCCTCTACCTCACTTCATATTCTCTCAAAAATCTACCATAGATCCTCATCTTGTGACTAGTATGCCTCATGAAAAGGAGAAACAACAAATACCTTTTCCTCTTCTTCTTTGGGGTCCAAGAGAACCTCTTTCAAGACTTCTTCAACACAAGGAGGATCTTCTTCCTTATCTTCACAACCTATAATCAACCCATCTTTCTCTTCAATCCAATCTGAGATTTCAATCTCATCTTCCCTCTTAGTGATGTCAAATTAGGCCTTTCAAAAATAGGGAGTTTGGCCAAAGGGGATTCCCAAGATGCAACACAATTTTCATCATTAGAGGGGCAACCTTGATCAATGAGAGGAGAGGGGGAAATGAATTCAATGGTATTTTGAGGAGGGTTGGGAGGGAGTTGAATGATTTTAGGTTTCTCTCCCCTAACAAATTCTACACCTAAGAATGATTTGTTCCTCTCTTCTCCATCTACCAACACCTCTTTCCATCTTGGGAAGGTGGGTTCAAAGGTGTCTTCATGGGGTTGAGGTGATAGTTAAGGAGAGAATGATATATATAGGAAAATTGAAATATATTTTGGGTTAGCCTCTTGATGGAAACTTGGGGATGTAGGATTTGAGATTTCACCTTTAATTTCCATGATGGATTATCTCAAAACTTGATTGGCTAATTCAAGATCCCTTTCTATATGAGCTTCAAAAGCTAAAACCTCTTTCACACTATGTCCTTCAAATGTACCAGCCTACTCCACCATGTTATCCTCCTTCCCTTGGATACTTTCTTGAATGGGTCTCTAAGAGGAGAAGTTTTAGGAAATGGACAAAGAATTTGGGACACTTTGAGGTTGCCAAGATGGAGTTGGTTCATGTGCTCTCAATCTCTCCTCTAGATGGAAAATTAGGCCACAAACATCAAGCATCTCATAGGTAAGATTTTTCCAATTAGCCCCTTGTATAGGTATCCACTCCCTTTTTACTTGTTCCAAATCATTTCTTACACTCCTAAGACAAACACTAAGAATCACTTGGCCACACCCATATCTAGTGTCAAGGTCTAACATGTAGTCTTGGTAGCCAAGAAGATTTTGTTGAAACTAGAAATGGTATAACATGGAGAAAAACTAGGTGGACTAGGTGAAGCTCCAGATGAAGAGGATTGATTATAGGTAACATATGGCTCATGGCAAGGTTGAAAAAGGACTTACTCATAATTAGGAGGAAGAGGCAAAGCAAGGTAAGTTTTACCCACTTGTGTTAGGACAAATTTGACATCAAGGTAATCCATGATTTGTGAGAAGTATGTAGAGAAATAAAAAACTTCAATAAGAATACCTAAGCTGATTTAATAGTATATTCATATATGGAGTCACCATTTGTGTTTAGCAAACTTGCCTCCAAAAGCTAGTATCTTGAGAAGAACACCAAAACTTCTCAAGGAATGGAACTCTTATCCCACTAAGCATGCCAAAAATTATTGTCACTTGAAATTGTACCCAATGAGGAGATGGGACAATATTTTCCTTATTCAAGTCAAAAAATGGAACCACATTAGGGCTACATGTACCCCTATTAGGAGGTGGATGTCTAGATTAGGGGCTAGCTCCCCTTGATACATCACTAAATCTCATATCCTACTACTAACACTTTGGAGATGAAAAGGGATAGGGATAACATGAAATTAAACCTAGTATATAAGAGGTGATACACCAAAATATTTTATATACTCATACCCTTATCATGCACTTGGAACTAAGTACAAGTTGCACATACACTTCATCCAAATGTCAATCTTCCCTCTCACATCAATACTTCAACATGGGGTCTTGGAGATAGCATAGGCTAGGAGGAACTATACAATAGGAATTCTAAGACACTCTATTGAGTATCCTACTCACTAAACTTGCAATCTAATTTGACACTTCTTGCTGACCTTCAAAAGAGATTACAAACACATAAGGTACTAAGGAGAGTAACATGTGAAGGTAGACAAAACCTACACTTGCACAAGAATAAAATCCATTGTATAAACTTAGTGAAATATTTGAATGAGGTAAAATACTTATCTTTATTGATTAAAGTAAAAATTTGGTAGGGATTCTCCATACCTAGGTAGATAGATGCATATAATAGACAAGAAGGCTCAATTTATAGAAGAAATGGGAAGAGATAGAGAAGGGAAGTCCAAGAGTCACTTGGACATGTGTCAACAATGTGAATATCAGTTAAAAATACATGAGAGAGAGGTATGGGGTGATCCATGTCATGTCAGGAGTTAAAAATTTCATCTCCAATTATCTAAGACCTATAAAGTGGTCAAGAAACTACTTTTTTATACATAAAAAACTACCCCTCATGATTGGTCCTCCAAAACTACCCTAACTCTACAACTGATCAATTTTGATGATGAATATAAATAGGAGGGGTTATTAAGAATCCATCACATGCATTATACTGACCTCTAACCATTTTTATCATTCTTACCATGCACAATCATCAAGACAGTCCCAAAATGATCTCTCTCCATGCACCCTTCACACTTGGTACTTAAAAATATTTACCTCTACAATACAATCCATATAATAAGAGAGATGACACATGTAAGGATTTTTCATAACATCAGTTTCAGTAAAATGGCCTTAAAATGCCTCCCAAAGAGAGTTTCACTCTTTTTCACCAAGTGATCATTATCTGCCCACTAGACTGGCTAAAGTGAGAAGCCTAGTAGAGACACTTAAGATAATTTTTGAGACTTTTAAATGACATGAGGAAATTATTCAAGTCCAAATCTATCCTCCCAAGTTATTATCATCTTTTAATCATCTTCAAAACCTATAAAACATAATAAATTATCAAAAAAATTGGTCCCCTACTCCATCTGTATGGATTTCATACAATATGACTACATGGCTTTGATCCTCATGGAGTTACCAACAACTTTCCTTCATGTCCTAGGGTCAAATTCTTCCATATAGGTGAATTTTGAACCTCATCTCTCCAATCGGGTCCCAAAATAGGGGTTATGAAGGGTTTTAAGTGTATTGGCCCTTTAAGGATAGTTCATAAACCTCTGACATTGGATTTCTAAACCAACACCCAAAAATTATTTTTTAGGACCCCCTTCAACCTCCTATAATGTCTTAGAATCCCATGCAAAAAATTCTAGGTAGGTATGAGCACTTGAAGTGACCTTATAAATTTCACCCCTTCTCTTTGCATACCTTGTCAAGACATTGGGTCCAAGAATGATCAATTTGGGGTTTATTATTCATTTTAATACCTCCAACAGGTCAAATTGTTCACCATGGGTCTATCTTAGACTATTTCATCCACTTTTTATCACTCCAAATGGTTTTGAGCTCCCTTGTGCATTTTTTAAGGCATGTGAAAATAATGAAGCTCTGTTGATGGAGTTCATAGTTATACTAATGGATTCCATAGTTATGTTATAGGAGTCTTTAGCTAGACTGATGGAGTATGTATTTTTGTTTTAGGAGTCTGTAGCTAGATTGATGGAGTCCATAGTTTTTTGATGGCATCTCTATGTAACTCTTCTTGGTTAGAGTATATTGCTTACTTTAAATTTGAGCTTCTAACTCCTCCATTTGACCTTCCAAATCTTCAAATTCCCAAGGCAGACTTATGAGTAAGCAGCCTGTGAGGGTAGGCAGAGTATAGGTTGGGTTTGAAGATTTTAGGGAGTTGAATTTGAGGTTGGTTAGGATAGTTAGGGATCTTACATGCTTCTCATGATGCATTCAAACCATCTATAGTTATTTACCCCTCAAACACCTTCTTATGTCTTTGGAGTTATGGAATATGTCTTTGACTGACTATGTTTATGCATTTTGGACTACTTGTAGGTAATCTTGGGGAAATTTGAGGCTTGATTGAGATGTTTTGACTTCCTATGAAGGTTTTGGGGTCAATAAACACCCTACCCCCTTTGTAAACCTAGGAAAAGGCCAAATAACCTAACCCCCAACTCATTTCCATATAACCCTATTGTAGATGGCCTCTCCTAGGCCTGTATAAGGATAGAGGAGGATAGATTAGTGATCAAAACCCAAAATACACCCTTTATCTTATCATTTCAGCTCAAGATTAGCATTTGGATCATTTAGGATTGATCTCCCTTGATGTCATAGCTTAAGATCCCAAATGGAAGTGCAAAGTCACTTTTTAATCCATACCCTGTAGGTGTTCACTGCCTCTTTTTAGTGGTTTTTTGGCAACTTTGAGAACTTGAAACTCCATCTTCCACTTATCCTTTGCTTCTCAAAATTGGTGTATTTGTTGTAGGTATATAGGGATAAAATATTATCCAATTTGAATCTCTATATCACCTTGAAAGTGCATTTAATGAGGCCCTCAAAAACCTCCCAGGCCACTATTTGTAACTTTTAGGGACTGTGAGCCCAATATAGTAAACTCATCCTCTTGAAGGGAAAATCCAACCTGCATAGCATTTTCACCTTCATAGCATGAAATCTAAGACTCTTTGAGCATGTCAAAGCCTCAAAATGAATTCCACTATGATTTTACTCTTCACACCTCTGTACAAACCTCCTAGAGCTCAAGGTGACTGTGAATTGACTAGATAGTGAACAAGGAAATTAGGTAATTTGCTTTGAAGGAGTATGCCAATTTGATCTCTCACAAGGTGATTCAATGGAAGAAATTTTAAAACATTAATTCAATCATAATAACATCACCATGGAGCTCCTTCCATGTTGGGAAAACCTAGATTACTCACCTGAAGTAGCCATCTTGAGAAACACGTAAACTTGTAAATCTCCTTCAAGGGTAATGAGAGAGAAAGTGTTGGATGATAAGAACACCATGGAGAAGGTATATTTCAACATATAAACACTCTATAAAACTCACGTAGCTTCATGGATTCCTAAAAATGAGAAACAAATGCACAACCATACCCCTCTTCAATGCAATTTCATAAAAGGTTGCTTGGAGTGTTAGTGTTTTTTCATAAAGGATAAGGAACCAATATGAGACTTCTTGCCATGAAAGTGAATTAGACTAAGATTAATATGTACCTATAGAACTATTCTTCATGACTTTGCTTGTACGGCTCATAGCGAGTGTTTGAACTTGCCCTTCCTTATCTTGCCAATGGAAAAATAAAGAGAAATGAGTTACAAATGAAACTTTTTATGAAATATATGCAATACAAATGTGGATATGACATGTGGGAAGTTGAAGAGGCATATAAATAATGTTTTCACCTATAAGTGAGATGATCCATTTCATACAAGTGCCTAAGAGGCCCTAAAAATAAGGGAAAACTACCTTTTTTTTAGTATAACTAATTCTTGGCTTATCATATACCTGATTTTGACATTCTCTAACCTCTCCCACATCAACCACAGCCTGATGACAAGTTGTCCTCTTTAGCCATATGTACAATTCCTCTTTTTTAGCTAAAAGGTGGTACCATAAGACATTTTTGACATATTGAACATGATAAGAGAAATTAAATGACTTAGAAAGATCCTAAATCATATTAAAAACCATATTAAGACTAAAATAACATAATTCATGCATTTGACCAAGTTTGACCCTATTTGACTAGGGTTGACTTTCATGGACTTGACTAGTAAAAGGGGCTAGACTTGAACCAAGGTTAGGCTAGGGATAAGTAAACATCTAGATCAATAATGAAACCCTTATAGGACATGAATAAACTTATATAAAGCTTATAAATGTATGGGTTGACTCAAATTTGACCAAAGGTCAAATTTGGTGAATAGTAAGTATTCCTAACTTTATTTTTCCTTTGTAAGAGTAGATAGATAATGCATTTGTATTCTTCTCCCATGTATTAGGATTTTGTATATATGATGTGAGTATATGTCTTCTAATACATGTTTATTTTAGTTGTTTTATTATTTCTAACCCCAACTTTATGCCAAAAGATTTGGTGTGCACTAGATTAGATTTACTTTCTTGCTATTTGAATAAGTGAAATGTTTTAAACTTTAGGACTTCATTAGGGTTTTTGTGCAATTGTGTTAGACTGCAGGATTTGGAACCCTTCTTAGCATGATGTGTTGTGACAAGTGATCCCCTAATTGGGTTTAGCGAATCCCCATATTGGTCATGCTCCCGCTTAACAAGTGTATCCCCAATCAGAAGTGTAGGTATGCTCTATCTTCTCTAAGCCAAGATTGATTTATAGACATGATGCATTTCTGATTGCATATAAGAACCACTTTGGTTGCTCATGGTAAAAAATGTGTTTAATGGGTACGAGAATTTGATCCACAAAGGCCCATAGGTGTATCGACAAGCTGAGAACCTCTAACCATATGATGACTCAAAGGGAGGCTTGGTCTTTGACCTTGAAATCATGGGTCTAGTTAGACAAAAATCATGAGCATTGTTCGAAGAAACCATTAGAATGATTTGGTAAGGAGGGTTTGGGATTCAAATGACTCTTTAAAGGTAAACATTAAAAATTCTTTGGTAAGGTTTCTAATGCCAACCACATGTATGCCTACTAGCTTCTAGTGGTGGTGAAACCAATTATGGAGAAAGTTTTATGAGGGGACATGGCTAACAAAGTAAGCAATAAGGAAAAAAAATTATACCATTTACATGTTTGTTCAATAACATCAAAATAAGACATAACTCTAGCTGAGAAGGAAGGGCAGAGAGAGTACCTTATCGAATACCTTCAAGACAAAATTTTGAGCTCTCTTTGGTGCCATTTCTTGTTTCCTATAATAACGGTTGTAATTGAGAGTGGGGAAGCCATTATATAAGGTTGGCTCACCCACAAGATGGAATATTGTGTGCAATAAATGCATAAGGCCCCTACAAAGTCCCATAAAAACAATATGTAATAAAGGAAAGAAAATACACAAGAAAAAGTAAGTCAACCATCAAAAAACCCTAACAGAATTGTTTTCAAATTACTTCTAGTAAATTCCTTACTAACCATACTTTAATCTAATTTTATTAACTTTTATATATCATTTAATAGGTTGAATGTAATAAATTACAAATTTTAATTTTAATTATTTTTTTAATTTTACAAACTTAACCAAATTAATAAAACTAACAATTTTTATTTTTATTATTTAAATTATATAACACTATTATTCAATTTCTAAGATTTTCAAAATTACCATAATATTTAATCATATTTCTAATATTTTAAAGTTTAAATTGTAACATCTTATCTAAATTTTTAAAATATTTTTTAGTGTATCAATAACACTATAGTGGTTCATTGGAGTGTAGTAGAAAAGCATTGATAATATTGTAGATCATGCTATGCTAAGATGTAATGTTTCCTATTTCCAAAATAATCTTATAATTTTTACATTTTCTTCTTTATATGATGTGCACTTTCTTTAATTATAACTTTCACTTATAAGATATTTATAAATAATTTTTTTATTTTTTTATTTTTATATATTTATGATTTTTATACAACAATTTCCAATTATTTGAATAATTAATTTTAATATATTTCAATAAACTATTATTTTATTAAAATTAAAATTGATAATTCTATTTTCCATAACAAATTAGATTCATTTACAATATATTCTGTTAATTTATTATTATTTTTCTATTCAAATTTATCTATTGCTAAATTCTATTAAATATCTTTTTAAAATTTATAATAAATTATAAACCTATCAAAACCTCATTTCCAATTCATAATTCCAACTTCAAAAACACTTATTTAAATTAATAAAATAAATAATACCACACAATATAATACTTGAATTTAATCTATAATAATCATTTTCTATTATATTCTTATCGTGATTTTTTTTTGGTGGTGCACTCATATATTACGTATTATCTTTAAAACTTTTGTGGGGCACTCATTGTATATTATTTTATAACTTTTTATATCCATAGAGATAATTATGATTGAGCATAATTAATAGCTAAAATACAGTTTTGATGGACTATTCATTGTAATATATGATGCCGACTTTGGTTTAATGATTTAAATATGCAAATTTATGTTCAAATAAGCTTTGCGAATAATATCATAAAAATAGTAATAGTAAACTATACCATAAATTATAACATGGAGTTGATATTATGCTCTTTTTAATTTTTAAGCATGGGTAGAAATTGTTTGACCATATAATTATAATAATTGGATGTAGGATTTGTGGAAGCACATATATATATATATGAAATTGTTTGACCATATAATTATAATAATTGGATGTAGGATTTGTGGAAGCACTTTTATATATATATATATATATATATATATATATATGATTTATTTAAATTAGATATTATTTGAATTCAATTTATTTAGAAATAAATAAGTAATTAAATTCATTTAAAAATCAAAGATTTTTATAATAAATATTTTTTAGTTTTTAATGATATTTTATTATACAGAATTTTTAGTTTATATATTAAAGTTACTTCTAAATTTACAATAATAATTTATTTTTTAAAATATTATTTTAATATATAGATTTTGATTATTAGAGGGTGGGTTAATTCACATTAGTCATTCAAATTTTAATATAAAGTCTTAATATATTTTTTTCTTAATATTTTAAAATAAATAAATTTAATTTGTTATGAGAAAATATGATTCATAATACATGAAATTAGGACAAAAAATAAACATGACTTAATAAAACAAGTTTAGATTGTAGAGATAAATTTATAATAACATGTAAAGAAATGAATCTTAAAATTTCCATTTTTTCTTACATATTTAATTTAACAAAGTTAAATATACAGGGCTTATGAGGCTTAATTAGAAGTACTCACTTTTAATATTATATTTTCTTTCCTATAACATGCTGAATGTTTTGAATTTCCAATATTTTTATTAATGTACATTAGATATTATTGTTTCAAATGTATCAAAAAGGTTGCTTATGACATGGGTGTGTTAAGCTTTTATGCATTATTGTGTAATCTTTGAATATTGATTCTTTTATCTAATCTTCAACCATTATTAATATTGGTGCTTATGGTAAACTTGTTTTCTCAACAATATTTTTTATGCTATCATGTAACATCCAAAATAATCAGTGGATTGCTCAAGGAGATGATTCAGAAGACATTTCTAAAGAAGAGAATGTCCTGATTTTTAACTGGAAGAATCTTATGGACAGAGAAGAGGTTTTTTGGAAACAAAAATCTAGAGTTCAGTGGCTCAAAGAGGGGGACAGGAACACGGCCTTCTTTCATCTCTCAACCATGAAACACAGGAAGGCTAACTCCATAACAAAGATATGGTTAGATAATGGCAACATTATAACTGAAGATAATGAGATAGGGGAGCAAGCTAGGATATTCTTTCAGAATTTGCTGACTAAACAAACTAATGATGATGGGAATGATGGAACTATGAATCAATTCATTGATAAAATCCCCTGTTTGATAACTGAGGAAGACAACCTGGAGATGTTAAGGCCTATATCCGAGGAAGAAGTCCGTGTTATTTTATTCTCTATGGGTTCTTTCAAAGCCCTGGGTCCTAATGGCTTCCCTCCTGTATTCTTCCAGGAATATTGGGATATAGTGGGAATGAATCTTACTGCTACTGTCCATGACTTCTTCAGATCAAGTAAACTTTTGAAACAAGCTAATAATACTTTTATAGTACTTGTTCCTAAAAGGTTGCAGCCCACACATCTTTCAGAATTTAGACCTATCAGTATATGTAACACTATTTACAAGCTCTGCACTAAAGTGTTGGTTATGAGAATCCAACCTTTTTTAGACAAAATTATTTTCCCTACTCAAAAGGGCTTTGTCCCAGGTCGGCAAATTCTTGATGCTGTGATCTCCACTCATGAGACCATTCATTCCATGGACAAGAGTAGAATCTCTGGTATGGCTCTTAAGCTAGACATTTATAAAGCATATGATAGGGTCTCATGGACTTTTCTGTTCCAAGTCATCAAGAAATTTGGGTTTAATGATAAAATGTCTCTCCTAATATGGAACGCTATTTCTTCTGCTAAATTTTTGGTTCTGGTCAATGGGGTTCCTAGATGTTTCTTCTCTTCTTCGAGAGGAATCCACCAGGGGGACCCTCTCTCCCCTTACTTATTCATCATAATGGTGGAGGCACTGGCAAGATACATACAAGCTAATATAGTCTCTAAACATTTAGTGGGCATCAAACCTGCTTCCTTCCTTCCCCCTATTGCAGTGCAGCAGTTTGTGGATGATACCATTCTTTTTGGCATCTCCTCAGTGATTGAAGCTAGGAGATGGAAGAATATTTTAAATAACTACGCCATAGAGTCTGGGCAAAGTATAAATCTCCAAAAAAGCAATGTGTACTTCTTTAATACTCCTAATGACCTTAAAAAAAAAATCATTGACATCCTAGACTATGCTGAAGCTATTCTACCTGCTACCTATTTGGGTCTTTCCCTCATGGTCAAAGAGGTATCTCCAGGTTTTTGGAATGGAATATTGGAAAGAACTCAAAAGAAACTTCTTGGTTGGAAAGGGAAACTTCTCAGTAGTGTAGGCAAACTGCAGCTTCTTCGGGCCTCTCTACAAGGGATTCCTACCTACTTCCTGTCTCTCTTTAAAATACCTACGCATTTTGTGACAAATTGGAACAGATTCACAGAAAATTCTTATGGACGGGACTGGAAGATAAACAAAGAATGTCTTTGGTTAGTTGGAAAAAAGTGTGTCTTCTAAAATCACATGGTGGCCTCAATATTAGATCCATCAGGAACATGAACAAAGTCTTTCTCTCCAAAATAAACTGGAACCTGATTCATAAAAATAATGATTGGGAGGAAATAATGTATGCCAAATATATGCATAGTACTGATGGTTCCAACTTTCTTCAATAGGTAGGGTTACCCCAGGGATTTATGATATGGAATTAAATGCTAAAAAGTAGAAGCCTTCTTAAGCAAGAAATTAGATGGAAATTGAGAAATGGCTAGCATATTAAATTCTGGAATGACATTTGGGTAAAGGATAAGGCTCTTATCACACATGAAAACTACAAAGAAATTGTTGACATTACTACTCAATTTTTTGGAGATAAAGTCAGAGATTACATGGATAATAATAATAATAATGGCATAAAGAGCTGGAAAAATCTATTTGATTGTTGTGCTCATTGGCCTAAGCTCTTCCCTAGAGTTTTAGATATTCAATAGTTGATTCAGGGGATCAAGATCTCTCTCTTCCTGCAAGAATATGAATAGTACTAGTGGCCAGATAAGAATGGATGGTTCTCTATCAAGTCTGCTTATCAATTGTTGATTCCTGAGGCTCAGAATAAAGAGATATAGAAAAAAGTTTGGAACTATAAACTTATACCAAAAATCAACATGTTTTGGTGGGTTGCTGCTCATACAAAATCTTAACCCAAGAAAACCTTCAGAAGAGATGGTTTACCCTAGTCAACAGATGTTATTTGTGTTGTTCAAAAGAGGAAATAGTTTCTCACCTTTTTATACACTGTGATTTTGCCCAAGAACTTTGGGGCATAATCCTAAATAATTTTGGTATTGAGTGGGTCTGTAACTCTGACCTTAAGGAAGTCATTATCAGCTGGAATCCTACCTTTTCTCATCCCTAGCTCATGGAATTATGGAATCAAACTCTACCCTGTTTGAGTTGGATTTTAAGGAAAGAGTGCAATCACAAAATTTTTAGGGATACTGCTAGAAATGCCTCTCAGGTGTTTCATTCTTTTGTTAAGACTCTTTTGGAAAGTGTCACCACTGCTCATATTCGTACTGTAGAGAAACCCCAAACTCAATAAGAAGAACAAATTGCGGCTAAATGGAAGGTACTAAATCATATTCTTGCTTATAATAATTCCAAAATTCTATAGAGAATAATACTAAATGGAATCTCTTGAAGCCTAATTGGATGAAACTTAACTTTGATGGGGCCTCCAAGTCTGATGGTAAAGCTAGTGGGAGAGGGATTATAAGAAATGACAAAGGGTGGATGATTTCTATCTATGCTGGTGGAATAGGCTACCAGAGTAATAACTATGCTGAAGCAACTGCTCTCTTATGGGGGATAAAATTGGCTATATCCCTAGGTATAAGGAATTTGAGTATCCAAGGGGACTCTAAAATAGTTATCGATGCAGTAAACAAAGCATCGAATGTGGGCATTAAGTTAAAATATATCATTAGAGATATTCAATTTATTTTGCAGAAGCTTACCAGAGTTGATATTTCACATATTTATAGAGAGGAAAATAGTGTTGCTGATGCCTGTGCCAATCTCGGCCAACAATTTTTAAATTAGCGATGTTGGTGCCAAATAGATCATATCCCTTTAAATATTAGGTATCTTATCCAAAAGGAAATGACTTGTTAAGGATGAGTCAGACATATTGGAAGGATAGCTCTATTAGTCGATCCCTTTGGAGGGTGCCGATGTGGATCTCAGAGTTTGGGGCCTATTGTACTCTTTTGATAATCATTTTCGATTTATTTTACTAACTTGTTAAGGCAAGCAGACTTCATTATGTAGATCATCGAGAAATTATGTTTAAGCATGGGAAGAGTAAGTGTCATCTCTACATGATGCTCTAATTTATGTGCTATCACATTATCATTATGCATATTCAGGAGCAAGGGCTTGAAGCTACTTCAATTACGAAGGTAAAAATTAAGAATTCTCTTGGTCTACTCTGTAAATCCAAAATAAGGGGCAACATAATTCAAATAGAACCAGTCTGTCACTGTGAGTTCAAAGACAACTCAGTGGTCTGGCACTACTGCAAAGAGGGTGGGATTAGCCCCTACCTGGAGAGCCTCAATGGGTTTAATGAAAACTTGTCTGAACAATTTATGAGGTCTTGGCTAAACCAATGAGTCACTATTAGAGAAATTAGCTTTGAGATTTTTGAAAAGGTGATAGCTATGGCTACAGGGATGTCCACGCAGGGGATGAAGCTACAACAGAAAACAAAAATCATAGACATTTCCAGCCAGAAGTTGTTTTTGTGAGAAGGTGAAGAACTTGTTCCTTACCAAGGAGGATTTGATCGAGCCAAATTTCCTAAGTCATGGGACGGCATGTGCTTCATCCTCATGAAGTATTTCATGCTAGAGGGACATTTCACTAGGTTCTATAATTATCATATCCCCCTTTTAAATCATTTTAGGTGTAATACTCTCATCAGCTTTCCCTTTTATCTACTTTCTTCCCTAGAACATTCTATCCTTAGGGTGAGAGAAAAATTGGCAAAAAAACTTGATATGAATCCTATCCCCCTCCATCAGGGCCTCATTTTCTGTTTATATAATTTCCACCATGCCCTTGAGCCATCCAAGACTATTAGAATTGATAGCGGAGAAATTTATACTAACCCTTTTAGTGGTGATGTTGTCGAAGAGCCCTGTCCTTCCCCTGTCTCTACTAAAATTAAATAAGTTTCCTTTTCTACTCTTGAGGAGACTCCCTTAGACACCCATGGCTCTTTTGTGAGTACGAAGGGCAAGAAGAGGAAGTTTTATGTTGGTGAAGAGGGTATTAGGGGGACCACTGTGGGGACCCTTAAAAATCCTTTTAGGACCATTGGGGGTCAAGGTAGTAAATCTCATCTATCCACTAAGGTTAGTAAGGAGGGCCTCTCCTCAAGATTTCGACAGTCAGGGTGGATTGCTGGCAAACCCACTCCCAAGGCTAGGCTTATTGACTACTCTAAGAGCGCCTCAGAGGAAGCCACCCAGGAGGAAGAAAACAAGGAATTGGAAGTTTAAGAAATATCTGAGGATACTAAAGGTAAGCAGGAGACAAGAAATTTGAGGCTACTGCAGAGGATGTTGCTAACATTGTGGAAAATACTGACAAAGAGGGAAAGATGTATGTAGAGGAAGCTGATGAGGAAACCAAAACTAAGATTGGTTTGAAAGCTAAAATTGCTGCCCTGAAGGGTCACATCTAGAAATTGGAGCAGAACTTTACCATTAGGCTCCAAAATTTTATTCTCCTGAACATGTCTATTCTGCAAGACTTGGGTAATACTGCTTCTGCTGTCAATGAGAAGAACACTGAGAAATTGAATGACATCATCAAATCTATGTTTATGTAAGGAGAGATTTCTCTATCTCTCATTTTTTCTTGTTCTTTTTTTATTTTAGTTTGCTATGTCTGTTGGTACACTGATTGTGTCATTCCTATTGTAAGGCATTGTTTATGTTGATTGCCTTCATGGTTCCTCTGCTTTATGTAAGGGTTCGGCCCCTGGTTTTCTGCCTTATATAATTAAAAACATCCATAATAATCCTTTAGAAAAGTAGTTAAATTATTTAAAACTGGGAATTTTTATACAAGTTCTTGACTCTATATATTAAGGAGTGAGATTTATCATTTCCTATCCTCTCTCCTACTCTCATTTATTTTTATAATTTATGAATATGACAAATATAAAAAATAGTACTATGTATTTACTCATCATAAGTTTTCTCAACATTCCTTTATTCTCTTAGTATATAATTAATTCAAAGGAATGGAATCACTACACATAAATTGAAACCAACATGTAGTTTGACACACATTTTTTTGGATGAGAACATATTACGAATCCAAGTATGAATTAGGACACATTTACAAGTTTATATTACACGTGTTTTCATTACATATATCAAATATGCATGAATAAAGAGACACTTAGTCATTCATCATTGTCTAATTTTAAAGATGTTAGATATGCACGGATAAAGACACATTTAGCTATTCATGATGGCTTAAATACACACATGTTAATAGAGACATGCTATGATGTTTAGATTTTTAGAGAGAACAAGTCATCAATGATACACCACACTGTAAACAGGATATACTTTATTATTTACAATTTTATTTTAAGTGAAAACACATCATCATTGAACAATCACTAACACTTTAAAAATATATATGTAGTGGGAATGGGTCCTCATTATTCTTTTAGTGGGTGTCCTCCACCTCATTAAACCTTACATTTTTAGCCATTATACATGATCATTTTCATATAATAACAAATATAAAAAGTGGTTACCATTACCACTAGACACTATTCTTAGCTTTAGTGTTTTTGGTGCATGTTTCTAAATATTATGTAACAAAAGTGCATCATCATTATCATTTACGAATAACAACTCTTCAAGTATATTATATATTGGATGCTTTATATTTTACCACTAAAATAATCAATGGCTTCAGAGTTAGTGATGCACTCAAATTCAATTGTTGGCCCTGTTCCTCTATTTCCTCCAACCTATTTGTTTAACTGGCCATGTCAAATAACATGTCATTTTTTATGAAAAAATCCCCCCCTCAAAATGGATATATATATATATATATATATATATATATATATATATATATATATATATATATATATATATATATATATTAAGTTGGACACTAGGTTCAACTAAAAATGCATCCTTATATAGAGATGTTTTAACTAATACAGCACAATGAGTTTATTGAAAAAAATACTCTATGCTAACTAAAAGGATATTATTAGATGACTAATTGAACATTAGACAATGGAACACATTACTGACCTAACTAAATACCAACTATAGAAAATGAGAAACAAAAAACTACAAATAAACCTTCAACTACATAATATATATATATATATATATATATATATATATATATATATATATATATATATATATATATATATATATATATATATATATATATATAACATAAACTTGAAAACTATACTCTAGAACATTATAATAAAATATTATAGACTTATCTATTAAATCACAAACTTTAATAAATTTTATAACTTTTAAACTTTTTAGATTTTTATCCAAACTCTAATGTCAAAGCATAAATTGATGACAATGGATGATGCCATGTGATATCTCTAATCCTTACATGGCATAGTAGACTTGATGACTTGGAATATGTCTTGGCATGATAGTGGTTATAGGCTAGAATTGCAAAATGGGGATAGTGAAGCAGTAGGCATGTAAGAGGTTTGAACAATGGTAAAAAAAGCATGGGTGTTATTGAATATGGTATAAATGTCTTCAATTGGTAGGAGTATCTTTGGACACACATGGGGTCCTTTTGGAAGAAATGATGCAAGGGTTTGTGTAGGTTTGTTGGGGCACACAAGTATTAGTGGTTGATGTCAAACAGTCATATCTCTAAAAAATTTACAAGGGAATTTTTATAATAACACAAGGAAGGTTGAAATTTTAAATCCATTGAGGTGGTAAGTATTATTTTATCAAATTTTGGATAATACCTTAGATGATAAAATGTTGTGCAAAATTAGAGGGAATACGATATAAATATCAAACACTCATTGATTTGAAACTATACAATTTTAGAAACTTACTAAAAATAGAAAAGTACAATAAGAAACAAATATTTAGCTAGAAAATAATGTTGAAAAAGAATCAAAGGCTGACACTTGTTGAGTGTGATAGTGTGCTAACTGAGATCATGGATCTGGCACTAGATTAGGGCCTATATAATAGTGCCGTGTGCTAGACACTAGAGGGGCAGTACTCTTGTATACTCTAAAAACACTCTTATCCACTTACAGTGAAAAAATAAGGGTTTTGGGTTCTTTGTATCTTTGTTTATAGAACTTGTATCTGGTGTGGGAGATTACGATCACTTGCAAAGGCCACTATGTGATTGATTTTCCTTTATAACTCTAGCTATTTAACATATTAAAAATAATGAAAATAAATGGGTAAAAGGGGGTTAGTAGTTTAAGTTGGGAAATACTACAACACCCCATGTGATAAGCATTATCTACATACCAATACTCTGAAGAGGGATCAAACTTCATGTAGTTATCCCATGATATGGTGGTGTGTGAATAATTGGTGCAATGTGTTAGATTTTGGTGTAATATTGATGTGATTAAGTTATTTAACCATGAATTATGAACTATAATATGTATTTAGACTAGATATTTGGGTTACTAGGGTCATAAATAATCAGAATTGGGAGATAAAGGTGATTTATCCTCATTGTGAAATTATGATTCTGGTGTTTTTCAATCTGGAAGCCTCCCCTTGAAAAAAGTTTTGGAATGTGTTTATATAGTCACATATGTGGAATTAATTTGAATGGGTATAATTAGGGACATAGGTTGACCTTTCCATAACTTTTTATTTACAAATTAGCCATTATTTGGTGGAAAAACAACACAAGTGCCACATACACTAGAGAAATGCACTATAGTCCCATAGGGTGTTATAGTCCAATGGGTAAATTGATCATACTAAGTGTTAGATAGGTCCTAAAAAATGTATAATGCTAATATTAATAGGTAGGAGTGCATTAAATCTTCGCTTATTATCTTATAAGAGTGATTCTTCCACATGTAAGGTGGTCAAAAGTGATTGAAGAGGTCCTAAGATAGGTCTAGAGCTAAGGGTGTAAAAGAGTCGTCACAAGTACAAGTTTTAGTTTAAATGTTAATATGTGTTTACATTCACCCCTCCAAACCCCATTAATATAATGTAAAAAATCAAAATTACTAGATTAAAATGAAAAATAGTGTGTACTTGGACTTGCCTATGAAGAGGAATCCTGGATGTAGGCCAGAATGTTGAACTGTGCTCCATGTAATGAAACATATGTAATAATATTATTTAATTAAGATGAATATCAAAAGTGAAATACAATAAACTATATAGTGATAAGGAATAAATACACCTAATTAACTACACAAACCATTATACTTTGTTGGTGTAAAAACTAGTACAAAAATTGGTGATTGTAATGGGTTGTACCCTTGGAGTTTTCATTGACATTGAATAGATTTGATTGAACTATGCATGACCCAATACTCATCAATGGGTGAGTATGATTAATAAATCAAGGTGTGTTTAAATCCATCATCACATACCCAAATTATTGAAGTAATTTAGAATCCATGTATGAATCCTAATAAATAATTTTGGTGCAAAAACTAGTCAAAATATTGGTGCAAATAGGAAACCAACCACTACAAATGGAATAAGGCTAATTTTTAGTGTAAAAATTGTGGAAATAATGATATAATATAGGTCTAGTGTATATAACATGTAAAATTTCATGAATTTATCATTCTATATAAAATACTGGTGCAAAAATGAGCAATGATAAAATAATGTGTTGTGCACATGCCCCAAATTGATATCTAGTGCATATAGATTTTGAGACTGAGTAAAACAATTATGATTCTAAGAAATCTTGTGTGCTAACTTATAACAACATGTTTCACATTATTTCCCCCAAACTAAGTTAATCTAAGACAAAACCAAGTGATTCTAGAAACTGAGACTATAAAATTGATATATACTTCTTTGTATAAATTAAGATTTTGAAAAAATCTAGATATGCCTTTCTTTAGGCAATTAGAAAACAATGGTGTGGAGGACACTATTGAAATGCTCTCTTATCCAAAATGGTGCTCCTATCCAAAATGGATTTATATGTAATTTATTATACTAAAGTTGTTTATACTGAGTAATTAAAGCCAAAAATTTATCTATGTACTAATCTAGGATGTCTAGTCTCTAAGACAAACCTTTGTCAATGTTCCCTCTTTTTGAGGTGAGTTGTTGAACCTACACAATAACTTAACTAAAAATAAAAAGTTATGTGATATATTTTTATGTCAAATTGATTAAAATTTGAATATTAGTGATAACATGGAGTAGCATGACACCATTATATAGATAAACTAAACATAATAATAATTTGATAGACATGTAGGAACAAACATTCATAGCAAGATTATATAGATAGATGTTAACATTTTGGCACATAGATAAATGTTCAAACTGAGTATGTAATGTTAAATATACTACTCAAGAAGGAATGCATGATAGCCATCCTGGAATTGGATGGGCTGGGTGGATACATGATTTTCATCATGACATCAAAATATTATCAAAGAAAGTAAGGTGTTATGGCCATGATGCAAACAATCAAAGAATACATACAAAGTGCACAAAATACATAATAGAATTCTAAGGGGCCACATACAAGGGACATTTTCAAATGTCACTCAAGCAAATAGAAGCACATACAAGGACATGTTCAAATGTCCTCACATGTATAGAAGAAAGTAATGAAGGCTAAAATCCACATATAAGGACATATTCAAATGTTTGCACACATGTCATACACACAAAAATACATGTTTCAATATACTCAAACACATACAATTAGAGACATAAAAGCATAGAGCCACTTGGAAATGACATATTAAAATATCCTAAAAGCAAACATAAAATGTTGATAAGAGATGAAGACAGGAAAGCAATGTAAAAATCATGCATGATTATGTAATTTGACCAACAAGAGTGAAGTTATAACTTGAGTATATTCACTAACTGAGATAGATAATATTATATCACAATGTTAGTGAGTGAGAAATATTGAAACATGTAATAATAACTATAGAACTAAGTGTATAAGTGGATATAGAATGATAATACGTATGTATAATATTCTCCAAGTGAGCTAAATAATGAATGTACATTCTCTAGGAATATTTTGTGTGGTTTGAAACTAAGTGGTGATAGTCTGATCTCACTAGGACAATAAAGGGGTGAGGGACAATATATTAGCATGATCCTATTTACCAAAGTACTAATGTCCAAATGTAATTTATGAGTATGTAAAAATTAAATTACCTATAATTAAATCTAGGACTTAAATTATGTATAATCTGCAATCACTCATGTACACTGGTAAAGTATGTAAGATATAAAACTAGTTAAAACAAGTATGGAATATTGTGCATAGTTGAACTAATATATGACAAAGTAAAAATAATCATGCATAGGTCCTAATTTTGATATTTTTTATAATATTTTTTCATATACATATACATATATATATATATATATATATATATATATATATATATATATATATATATATATATATACATACACAAAACAAAAGAGAGATACTAACCAATGAGTCCTGCAAAGGACTCGTAATCAACATGACCTATGTCGAGAAAATGAATAACCTTTCATGAAGGGAAAGGCATAAGTTATGGTAATTGAATTAATATAAATAGATAATATGAATATGAAGTACCTATTGTATTATAAATATCCTTATAATACTTATAATTTATACCATGTTGTCTCTATGGTGGATCATGATGAACTGTAGGGATTTTTGGAACCCATCTTGAAGTATGTGAATCATGTGATAGTGACTTATGTGAGGTACCTATTGAATAATTTGACCAAAATTCAAATTAGGTCAACCCACTATAGTTTAAAACTTTTAATAGTGGTATGATAGGGTGTGATTTGTGTCCTATGGTGTATAATAAGTTCAAACATGTGTTTTTATCTTTGTCATCTTTGTCTTAGTTTGTCCTAAGTCATTCTAAGGTCATTTTGAGTCATTTATGGGACTTGTATGGTTTATCATAGAGTAAAAGTGTTAAAAAGTTTATTTCAACATCCCATGTGTTATAATATGTTAGGGGAACTGTTTAAGGACTGACAAAATGTAGATGCTACATTGAAAGCAAGAAAATAGTTCAAAAGAGGTAGTTTTTAGTTGTTGTACGGCTTGTGAAGCAACTCTAACATGTGTGGAAGGTTTAAAAGTGACCCTTTAGGTACCTTAAGTCAATTTCCATGATTTTTAAGCTTTTACATACTTGAAAATGGAATAAAACCATCTTGCCTTTCCATCGCTCTCCTTTGCATGTAAAAATGGTCAACTAGTTTCAATCTGGTATGGATAACAAGAGGTGAGTTAGACCAAGTTCCTTTTATGGATGATAAAACTCCATTTTTTCTTCAAATCCATGGTAATTTTAAAATTATTGGTGGCTTTTACTTCATGAACCATGGTTAATAATCTATGACTATTTTCTACCTGCTCATCCCCATGACCTATAGTTTTCTCCTCTATTTGGATTGGCTCATACAAACCAAGTGTTGCACATGTTATTAGGGAGTGTGAACATACTTATCTCATAGTTTCCAAACTTTATTTAATGTGTGAAGGTGAATTAATTAGCAAGGATATTTCATTTTGTTACTTGAGGGGACCATTGAAGCTGCAAACTAATGTTTTCACTTCTTGCAGATTTATTCTCTTGTAGTAGCTCAAAAAAATATGAAATGTTTTAATAAAAATTATAAGAATGGTTAATAGTTTGAATTCATGAAATTATTTGTCTCAAGATTTTCCTTATGATATGTAAGGCTTAAAAGTTACACAATCATTTTTCTATAGCAGTCACCTACAATCAATTGAAACCAAGCCCTGACAAGCCTTGATGATGATACATGAAGGTTTCAATACTATGATGGGGTTATTAAAGTTAAGGTAGAAATATTTATCCATTAAAAAGGTTAATAGATTGGTTATTATAACCAATTCAATATGCATATAGTCAAAAATATGGCATAGTCAAGAAGTCTTACAATATCCACATGTAGGACAATGTGAGAATGTTTGGACAAAGGTGTGATTGATGTTTGGAAAATTTGAACATCCAAATGACCTTATGTTTCATCAGTAACCTATTTAAACCACTAATATACCTAATGTTCACAATATTCTAGTTTGGCACTCAGACCTGAATCTGATTTTCACCTATAGGTGCTCCAATAGAGACATGAAGATGATGAGATGAAGGTATTGAAACTTTTTGAGACCTTCATTGAGGTCTAGGAGCATTGAGAGTGTCATAGTAATAATTGTGGAGTCATAAGGTGGAAGAAAAACTTGAGTCCTATACCTTGGTTTGAGAAAGTTTTGTAAAGAGATATGTTACCTTATTTTCTTCAAATAAGGTATTTGCACATATGCAAAAGTCATATTTTTGTGGGTATTTTGAGGAATGGATAGGTATTGTGTTTTCATTCATCTAGACCAAGTATAGGGGAAATGTTTTGACCTAAGAAGAATTTTTTGGTCATGATAAATATTTTTTATATAGGCTTCCATCTTAAATAGATTAACACCGTAGACATTTAATGAAATCTACAACTCTTGAAGCTTAAATGACCTTACAATCCAATAATGACATAATAGTGGCATATCTAAAGGATTAGTGAATATTTTGATTTTTAATGGTTTTATAATGGTAAAATAGGATGAAATAATAGTGTTAATATATATATGAACACCTACAAGATTCCCTTTTGTTCTCAAAAGGACACCTACAGGTTAACTATAGATTGTTAGCATATTGGAGATAGGCAGTTTGGATGTTGGCATGTCCTAAGGAATGATATGGGTATGTTAAAGTATGAATATGATATTTATACCTTTAATAAGGGAATAATAATTTAACATAGGGATAAATCATGAACATCACTATAGGAAACCCCTAATCTCAACCAAGACATACACCTACAATCAGTACAGTCTATAGATTGGATTAAGCAAGTAGATGAAGTAGTTTGTAAAGGTAGGAGGGGTGTATGATGGGTAAATATGAATAATTCCACCTTAAACATGTTGACATAAAATTATCATGGTTTTTAGGGCAAGGAAATAGGGCATATACTAAGTTCCAAACATTCAACCTACATGCAGTCCTAAACCCTGCACACAACACAAACCCAATGAGAAATTTTGAGAAGTTTGAGTGTTTAAGGGTGATATAAGTATTTTATATACTTTTAATTTTATAAATAATGTAATAAATACCTATTAAAACCATCCATGGTCTCATTTTTTCTTAAAAATAATGGAAATTCCCTCTATTCTATCTCAAACAAAGGGCACTCCCAGTCAAGGCAAAGACTGCAAGTATCGTGTGTAGATGTTATAAAGGTAACATGAAGATTACTGGATGATAAAAAAGGATTTATAATGTTTATTTTATCATGAACCAATGTATGGAATATCTCATAGTCTATATAAACCACTTAGAGGTGGTTATGGGTAACTAGAACACAATTATGCCTTTTAGGCCTAAACTAGGTCTAAGCCCTAATGAGGTTTCTTTTCATTTCAAAGATAAAATGGACCTTTCCACCAAATCGAGAAAATTTAGGGGAAGGTATAAGGTTGTTTTAAACCATTGTATTTCATGGAAACTACACAATTTGGTCAAATTTGGCCTAATTCACCTAAAACCTACGCATAATGCACTCAAAAGCTTGAAAGGCTAACTTCAAGAGCTCACACATGTATGGATTTGTTACATGGTAACCAAAGAAGTTGTGGACATTTTAGGAGGGTATTGATCTTAATAGTTGTGGAATTTATTTGGAGGTTGGACGTTAGGATTTTATGAACAATCCTTAAGAGTTCAAACCCTCTTAAACCCTTAGTTTTGACCTGATAGAGAAAATATGCAAGGAGATGCACTCAGATGGGGTAAAATGGCTTGTATTTGGTTTTGGAATTGTGTATATCTCTAATAGACTCCATGACACATATTTGGTCTACATCTTACTTATATGGATAGGTGAAATAAGATTTATTGTATGTTTTTATGTGTTTTAGAAGTGTAGAAGAGATTGGAAGAGTTATAATCATTTGGTGAGGTCAATTGGGACTTGTCCTAACTCCCTATGCCAATTTATCACAATATATGAGAATGAAAATAATTATGCTAATTCATTCATCCCAAGTAGTCTTTGGCAAATAGTGAAAATGGAGAGTGACTACCAAGTGAGGGAATGAAAAGTTGGTTTTTATAACTTCTTAAGGTCTAACTCATGGAATGGAAGGTAGAGGGGTCTTAAATAGGTGTCCTAACCCATATTATATGGATTTTATCGAGAAACTGAAGGCTTCTTGGATGATAAATGTGAAGAATGAGTGAAAGAGGGCTAATGAATGATTGCAGATGGCAAGAAGAAGTGTCCAAAAGAAGGCTATGAGTTAGGGATGCATATAATGACTATTATGGAATGTTTCTAACCCCCATAAGATATTTCATATGTGTCAAATCTCCCTAGTGTAGTTTTGATAAATCAAGAGATACCTCCTCATGAAGGCAGTTTTCAAGAAGGCAGTTAAAGACCTCTATGCCATTTTTGGAGAGTTTGTCATGCTTTAGGTGGATACTTGTACAAGGAGAATTCTAGACCTATTTTCACACTTTAGTCTCATGAATTGTAACCATTTTTCATTCCTTTACATGTGGCATTGTGACCTTTGAGGTCCACTTTATTCTCTCTCTTCTCACATTTTATAGATGCAAGCCATTTTGGCTTTTGTATTCTAAATTCACACTTGGTATGGTGAAGCCCATCTAGTTTGATATTATAATTTGGATTTTAAATAATCTATGAAATCTAGTTTTGAGTTCACAAACTATCTTATCTAAGTATGTGAAGTGATGGATGGTTAAAATTCAAGTCATTGATATCTATACTTGCTTTCTCTCAATCTTTTTATGTTTGATGCATGTTATTTACACTCTAAAAGGTCTCATGATGTTTTTTCAAGTGTATTGGTCTATTTTAAATTATAAAATTACCTTTAGTGTTTAAAAATGATCTCTAGTTCACTTACCTTTAATAGTTTCATGCATGTCACCTCCATGTTTGAAATACTAATGTTAGAGCAATTAAAGATTCTAAGACTAGTGTTGTGAGTCATGTCTCTTAGTACAATGGTATGTTAGTCTAGTGGAGATCTTACTTGTGTCTCACCCCCTTAGATTATCTTACTTTCATGTCTACTTATATCCCTTTTCATCTAAGCAAATAGTTATTGTAGGTGATAAGCACTTAAGGATCAATCTAGGGTGTTGGCCCTTAAACCTAGAGGTCTACCTATACTATAGGCAACCCACAGGCCTATAACTATTCCAATATTTCCCAAATATTATAGTAGAATTGAAAAACCTCCTCTAGGGAGAAATATTTAATGGCAATAGTTATGGCATGCCCTGTGGGACCATTGTCCCAAAAACATCTTGTCAAGGTGAATGCTAGTCTTGAAAACATCACAGTTGCATATGATGTTCTACTCAACATTTGGTGACTCCATTCAAGGTAATATCTTGTTTTATACCATTATTTTATCATTTAATATGTTTATACATCATGGTCCTTACTAGGTCATATTATAGTAGAGTTTTCAATCACATAAACCCACCCACTCATCCCTAAACTTCCTCTTGAAGTTCAACATCCTCAGCCTATATTAACTTTTTAAGAACAAGAGGACTTTACAAGCTAATAAGATCAAGAGAATGAAGAGGAAATTTAGTAGAACATGGCTAGGAAACATGCCTTCATATCCTTTAAAACTACAAATCCCATTCATCTCAATGCATATGATGATATACCTCCTAATGCTACTAAGAGTGTTCCCAAATTTAATGGTGAAGGTCATGTCACTCCTAGTGAGCATATTAAGGATATCTCAAACTTTTGTAGTTTTCAAAATTTCATTAAGGTCAACATTGCCATTAGACTCCTTGCCATTTCCCTTAGAGGGAAATAACTTAACTAGTATAAGGCATTTCCCATAGGTTGTATCATAATTTGGAATGATTTTTTAGAGCTACTAACATCAAGGTTTGAATACAAGAGTGATCACAGATTACTCATTAATCAATTCAATGTAATTCTGTTGGGTCCTAAAGAGACAATGCATGACTTTAATGAGATATTCCAAATAACTTGGCATATGATTCCTCCTCCCATGAGACCACCTACAAGATTTGTGTTTAATAAATATCTAAGGGATATTTGTATTGACATATCCATAACATTTTAGTCCATGGTTGATTACACCTTACCTGAAACACATGCCCTTGCCATTAGAGTTGAGAATGGCCTAATACAAGCTAGGAAGTTGCCTCCAAAAGTTTCTATACCTCTATTTATAAATACTTCTACTACTAATATAAGTGTTTCCAAAGTTCTAAGTTTAAATTCCAAGCCTAGAGCTACCCCTAAGAAGGCAAAAGATACTATTGATTGGCAAGAAAGATCTAATGCCTTTGAGGCTCAACTTAAGAAACTCAATCTATAGTATGGTTTGAATCAAACCCCTACCCATATACTCAAAAATTAAATATGTTCCCACCTCAATAATATGGTCAAGGTAGAGGTCAAAGACAACCTAAATTCAATAGGCATGCCAATGCATACAATCCAACTTCTACCTCTAACATAAGATCCATGGTACCAGTGCATATAAACTTGGTACAAGGAGAGGAATCCCAGAAAGGACAATTAATGGATGCCAATTAAGGTGGGGGGAAACATTTTGTTTCCCAAGGAGGAGTCACTCCTCAACTATTAGTAGAATATGAAGTTCTAATGCAAGAAAATGAAGGACAACAACCCCAAAAAGTGAACCTTACAAAATTTCTAGTTGAAGATACTTATATCCTCAATCAAAATTCTTCAGTTGTAGATAATACTAGAGAAAAGAGGAAGGATTTGGGAGATTCCCATGGTGTTGTTACAAGTTAAATTAGTCCTCCTACAAGGCAACAAGGTGTGACTATAAGCATGACAATCCCTACAACATCTTCACCTATCTCAAATCAAAATGTTAGAAGGGATAATAAAAGTGTTCCAACACCTCAATATCAAGGCACTTAATTGACCTCAAGGACATAATAAAAGGTAAAATACCTTGCTCTAAACATTGTTGACCCTTTGAAGAGTGATAATGCATCTATGTCTATTTGAGAAATGCTTCACTTGCCTAATCAAAAAGAGATCCTTTAAGAGAAACTGTCTCAAATCCACTTTAGTCCTCAACCATAAAGTCATGGTAATGTTTCTCTCACCAATGTTCCTAATAACATTATGGAACCCTCTTCTGAATCTGAGAAGCCTCTACCCTTTTACCTCACTCTCATTATGGGGGACAAGCTTGTTCACAACTGCATAGTGGATAGTGGAGCTAGTACTTCAGTGATGCCCAAGGTTGTAGCTGATAAGTTATGATTGAAATGTAAACCATATAGTAAAGGGGTGCTTCAACTTGATGGGACACAAGTTAAGTCAGTGGGAATTTTCAAAGGGTTGAAGTTTTCTTGCATGATTGTCCTAGCTTCTCTATCTTTGAAGACATAGTAGTTGTTGACTTTCCTACTCACTTTTCTATCTACCTCTCAAGGGATTTCACAACCAAGATAGGAGGATACCTCTTAGTTAATTGGTCCTTCTTGGCCTTTAGTACAAGGTATGGATCAAAGGTAACCATTAGAACCCAACTAATAGCTAAGTTTCATATTGAACCTTATGTAGAAGCAAGCACCAATTTTGAATTGTGTCATCAATGATTAAAAGGAGTCTATTGTGGATTATGGAACATATTCTAAGCTTTAGGGCATATCTAATCTATTATTAGATGATTATTATATAAATACGTATGGATATGATCGATACACTTACTTTGAGTAAATTTACCTTGGCACATACATCATCCATAAGAGAGTATATGAACAATCTAAGGTAAGCATTGAACATTATTTTTCACAAGATTATGAGGGTAATTACCTTATTCATATATATTATGATGATAGCTTTCAAATAATTATAGATCAATATGGTGAGAAAGACAATGCCATTCTACCTACAATTGATGGAGGAGTGTCACTTGAAGATGACAATCATGAAGAGGAATATGATCTATGGCAAAGGTTTCATGCCATTCGTCAAGAGTTTTAACAGTTGAGTAAGTATACTCCCATTCCAAAGAAGTGCAAACCTGATAATGAGTATGTTGATGAGCCTAACAAGTAGGTTGTTGAGTGTCTTATCAAGAATGAAGGGGAATGTCTTGTTAATCATGAGACTGTATGTCAAGCTAATACCAAAGAGTTTGAAGTCATGGAAGAACCTGATGAATCCAAAATAGAATATTTTGTCTTTGAGGAGAAGTCCACACCTCAACCTGAGGTTAAACCATTTTTATATGTGTTGAAGCAGGAAGAGAATAAGCTTGATAACCTTATACATCAATAACATCATGTCAAAGAAGAATGTAAATTTGAGGGAATTTTTATGAAGCCTAACACTCAGTTTGATAAATGCCAATCAAACATGGTAGAAGTCAAGAAAGTTATAGTTTAAAACAAGATTTTTGGAGGGAAAAATAAAACATCCTTGAAGGCTCAAAATAGTACACTTGTAGATAGCATAAGACCTAAGGATGATAAATATTTTGATCATCCACATAAGCATGTGTTTGTTTATAATCATGCTTCTCATGATGGATTGATTTCATGGAGAATTAAGGATGCAAGAGGTACCATCTTCATCCTTGGTTGAAGCATGGTGAATTGTCCCTCACGTCAAGTGTTTGAGGGCTTGTACATACTAGGATAGGTGTGCTTTGCTTCTATTGTCTGTGTTTTCCTTAAGTGTTATTGAGAACACATGTGTGTTTGATTAGGTCTATTGTTTTATATTTTTTGGTGTGGTTTTAGAGGCAATTAAGTGTCCATACTTTGCATAGGTCACTCCATATACCAATGGATAGGAGTAGGCTACTGGTCTTTGGCATAGCTGGCCTGTTACCCCTAAGAAATTACCAAGAATTTTATTTGACCACAAGTCAAATTAGTTCAACCCCCTATTGTTGAAAACTTTTTATATGGGTATCCTAGGTTGTGATTTGTGTCCTATGGTCGATAATAACTTCAAACATGTGTTTTCATCTTTGTCACCTTTATCTTAGTTTGTCCTAAGTCATTCTAAGGTCATTTTGAGTCATTTATTGGATTTGTATGGTTTATCATAGAGGAAAAGTGTTTCAAATCATATTTCAACATCCCATGTGTTAGAATATGTTAGAGTAACTATTTTAGGGCTGATAAAATGTAGATGTTATGTTGAAAGCAAGAAAATAGCTGAAAAGAGGTAATTTTAAATTGTTGTATGATTTGTGCAACAAATTTGACACATGTGGAATAATTTAACATGACCTAAGTCCATTAAAAAACTTTGGAAGCTTTTATATACTTGAAAATGGAAAAAAACCAATCTGCCTTTCCATCACTCTCCTTTACATGTAAAAATAGTCAATTGAATACAGTCTAGTATTGACACTAGAAGGTGAGTTGGATAAAGTTCCTTTGGTGGATGATAATGATCCTTTTTGGCTTAAAATCCATGTTAATATTTATAGGATTGGTTTATTGTGATTCATGAACCATGATTAATAAGGTTTGTGACTATTTTTTGCCTACTCATCCCCATGGCCTATAGTTTTCTCCTATGTTTGGATTATCCATAAAAACTAAGTGTTATACATATTCTTAGGGAGTGTGACCAACATTATATCATAGTTTTTATCCTTTATTTCATGTGTGGAGGTGAGATAATGAGAAATGTTATTTTGGTTTGTTAGTTGAGGGGACCATTGAAGTTATAAACCAATGTTTTCACTTCTTGCAGAGTTATTCTCTTATATTAGCTCATAATAAAGATGAAATGATTGAATTAAAAATCTAAGAATGGTGACTATTTTCCCTTCATGAGATTATTTTTATTAATATTTTCCTCATGAGATGCAAGGCTTAAAAGTTACACATAGTCAAGTTTTCTATAATAGTCACCTATAATCATGTGAAATTAAGCCTTGATGATGATACATAAAGTTTTTAATAATATTAGGGGTTTCCAAAGTGAATTCATAAATATTAAGCCATTTAAAGGTTAAGAGATTGGTTATTATAACCAATTCAATATGCACATAGTCCAAAACATGACATAGTCAAGAAATCCTGCAACATCCACCTACAGGTTAGTGTGAGAATGTTTGGATAAAGGTGTGATCAATGTTTGGAACCTTTAAACATCCACGTGACCTTATGTTTCATTAGAAATCTAGTTAAACCACCAAGATACATAATGTTCACAAGAGTTTGGTTTGGCACATAGACCTGAATCTGATGTTCACCTACAAGTGCTCTAATAAAGACATGAGGATGATGAGATGAAGGTGTTGAAACTTATTGAGACATTCATTGAGGTATATGAGTATTTAGAGTGTCATAGTAATAATGGTGGAATCATAAGGTGGAAAAAAAACTTTAATCCTATCCCTTAGTTTAATAAAGTTACGTATAGAGATATGTTACCTTATTTTCTCTGAATAAGGTATTTACACATATACAAAAGTCATATTTTAGTGTGTATCTTGAGTAATGATCAGGTCTTGTGTTTTCACTCATGTAGCCCAAGCATAAGTTCAATATCTTGAACTATAGAGGATTATTTGGTCTTGATAAATAATATTTAGATAGGCTTCCATCTTAATCAAATTCAAATTATAAACATTCAGTGAAATCTCCAGCTCATGAAGCCTAAATGACCTTACAATCCAACAATGACATAATGGTGGCATATATCAAGGCATAATGACTCTTTTAGTTTATAATGGCTCTATAAGGGTCAGACAAGATGAAATAATAGTGCTCATACATAGATGAACACCTACAGGAGCCCCTTTTATTCTCAAAAGGGCACTTACATGCTGACTATAGATGGATAACATATTGGAGATAGGCAGTTTGGATGTTGGCATGACTTAAGGCATGATATGGGTATGTTCAAGTATGAATATGATATTTATAACTTAAATAATGGTATAATAATGTAACATAGGGATAAATCATGAAAATAACTTGCATCAAACCCCTAATCTTAATTGAGACATACACCTACAGTCAGCACAATCTGTAGACTGGCCTAAGCAAGTAGATGAAGTAGTTTGGAAGGGTATTCAGGGTGTATTATGGGTCAATATGACTGAGGATAGATTAAAAATTATATAATAAACTTAATATGGTGCTCATGGAAAGGAAACAAGGTGTATACTAAGTTCCAAACATTCAACCTATAGGCAATCCTAGACCCTGCACATAGTCACAGACCCAATTAGCAGTTTTGAGAAGTTTGAGTGTTTGAGGGTGATATAAGTTTTTTCTATCCTTTTAATTTGGTATGGAAGGTCATAAATACTTGTTAAAACCATCCATGGTCTTATTTTATCCTTTAAAATAGCGGAGATGCCCTCTAGTTTCTCTCAGATAGAGGGCACTCCTAATTAAGGCAAAGATTGTAGGTATAATGTCTACATGTTGTAAAGGTAACATGAAGAGTCTTGGATGCTGCAGAAGGATGTGAAATGTTGATTTAAGCATGAACCAATGTATGGAATACCTCATGGTCCTGAGAAACCACTCAAAGGTGGTTATGGGCAACTAGAGCATAGTTAGGCCTATTAAGCCTAAACTATACCTAAGCCCTAATGAGGCTCATTTTAATTTCAAATATCAAATGAACATTCCCACCCATTTGAAAACCTTTGGGGGAAGGTATAAGGTTTTTTGAAATAATTGGCTTGTAGGATAACTACACAAGGTAGTCAAATTTGACCTATTTCACCTTAGACCTACACAAAATGTACTCAAAATCTTGAAAAGCTAAATTCAAGAGTTCACACCTGTACGGATTGGTTGCATGGTGACCCAAGGAGTTGGGGAAATTTGAAGAGGCTCCTGAGCTTAAAATTTGTGTAATTTTTTGGGATGTTGGACATTAAGATTTTATGAACAATCCTTAAGAGTTGAAACCTTCTAAAACCCTCCTAAACCTTTGGTTTTGTCCTAATGGATAAAATATGCAAGGAGATGCACTCAGATGGGGTTAGATGGATTGGAAATGGTTTTGGACTTATTGATAATTCTCTCAGGATCCATGACACATTTATTTTGTACCCTAATTATATAGACAAGGTGAAAGCAGGGTTTATTATAGTTTTTTTTGTGTTTTACAGGTGTAGAGAAGATTAGAAGAGAGAATAATTTAGGGAGGTCAATTTGGAATTGAAATAATTCCCTATGTGTATTTATCACAACATATGAGCATGGAAATACTTTTGTTAATTCACTCATCTCATGTAGTCTTTAGCAAATAGTGAAAATGGAGAATGACTCCCAAGTGATAAAATTAGAAGTTGGTTTTTGGACATTTTTAAGGTCTAACTCATGAAATGAAATGCATAAGGGTCTTAGATAGGTGTCCTAACACCTATTTCATATATTTTATTGGTCAAATTAATGCTTATTAGATGACAAATATGAAGAATGAGTGAAAGAAGGCTAATGAATGATTACAAATGATGAGAACTAGTGTCTAGAATAAGTCTATGGGTTAGGGATACATATGATGACTATTATGGTGTGTGTTTATAACCCCCATAAGATATTTCATAGGTGTCAAATCTCCCTAGTGTAGTTTTTAGCAATCAAGAAAGACCTCCTCTTGAATGTAGTTTTCAAGAAGGTAGTTGAAGACCTCTATGCCAGTTTTGGAGAGTTTGTCATTCTTCATGTGGACACTTGTCTAAGGAGCCTTCAATACCTATTTTCACACTTAATTCTCCTTCAATGTAACTATTATTAATTTATTTACATGTGTCATTGTAACCCTTGATCTCCACTTTCTTCTCTCTCTTCTCACATTCTATAAATGCAAGCCATTTTGGCTTTTGTATTATAATTCCACACGTGGTATGGTGAAGACCTACTAGTTTGATATTGTAATTTACCTTTGAAATAATATATAAAATTTGGTTTTGAGTTCAAAAAATATATTTTCTAAGTATGTGAAGTGATGTATAGTGAAAATTCAAGTGATTGATATATATCCTTGCTTTCTCTCAATCCTTCTATGTTTGATGCAAGTTGTTTCCACTCTAATAGGTCACATGAATTTTTGTCAAGTATATTGGTCTTTTTTAAAGTGTAAAATCAGCTTTAGTGTCTAAAAATGATCTTTGGTTCACTTTCCTTGAATAATTTCATGCATATCACCTCCATGTTTAAAATACTAATGTTAGAGCTATTCGAGATTCTAAGACTAGTGTTGTGAGTCATGTCTCTTAGTGAAATGGTATGGTAGTCTAGTGGAGATAATTATAGTGTATCACCCACTTAGAGTATCTTACTTTCATGTCTACTTATAACCATTTTCATCCAATAAAATAGTTATTGTAAGTGATAAGCACTTAAAGATTAATCTACGGAGCTAGCCCTTAAACCTAGAGGTCTACCTCTACTATAGGCAACCCAAAAGTCTAAAGGTATTTTGATGTTTCCCAAATCTTAGAGTAGGATTGAACAACCTCATCTAGGGTGTAATATTTGGTGACAACAATACCCTTAGTGCTCTATAATATCAATCAAGGATATGTAAGATTGGAGAGAGGCTCTCTATAATATATGATAGATCTTTGTGGAAGGGGCCTCTCTAAGATAGGCCTTCATAGAGGTGTAGATATCTATGGTGGAAATATTTGAGTAGGTTTCACCTTTTTATGTGTCTCAACAAAATTATTTTGTGTGGTAACCAAATCTATTTATGGTAAAGGGTGCTCATAAGGGATACCTAAAACTGTAACTACCTCATTATCATATATGTAATTAAATCATATATGGACTATAGAAGGAACTTTACAAATCTACTAAATCTAAGGGCATCCCAATAATATCAAAATATATATACTTGTTATTACTATGAATCTAGTGGACACATGTGCTTGACTAACCTATAATGGTAGTTTAATCTCACTAATGGATCTTTGAATATGACCATTGAATCCTTTTATGACCATGGTAGTGTGGAGCATATTTTTATTTATGTAGCTAAGATGATAAATAAGTGTGTTTTTACACATTCACATTTGAACCATTATCAACCATAACACTCAGAATAGGTTAATGATCAATGTGAGCTCAAATAAATCGTGTAAATTTAAGTCATCCTCAACTATATCATGCTCTATAAATGTGATGAGTGGCATATATGGAACTAATGTATGATAAAAACCTATGATATTGTTCAAAGGATGTTGTTTCTCTACATGAGAATGGTAAGAAACTAGTGGAGGGTGTGCATTGTATGCATATTATATGCTTGATGTGTTTTTTTCTCATTATCTATGTTCTTAGGAAAAGGATCACTAAATATCTTCATTGTTTTAATTTTACTTTGTTGTGTTTTTTTACTTTCTATTGGTGTGCCCACATTAACTATGTTTGTATATATATAATCATGAATCCTGTGTCTCAAATTGATACATCTATAATTAGTATGGCCTAGTTCCCTATGATAATCATAAAATGCATTCTATTCAAAACCTTTTTGAATATTCCTATTCACATCAACCTATTAAATGGTAGGGAGAGATATGGAATTGAATTCAAATAGTGTTTTGAGAACCATATATGGAGGTTATAGGAGATTAGTAAATTGTCTTATTGGAGGAGTTGATAAGATAATGCATGGAGTTGGCTTTAAAATTACATGTAATGTTGATTTTTAGTCATTATTATTATAATTTGGCCTTACCCTTTATGGTAGATTGATTTAACTCTTTATATTTTAATATGAATTGGTTGTATACTTAAGCTTGTTCATTTTCAATAACATAAATTATCTTTCCTTTATTGTATGGTATAAATCTATGAATGAGATAAAATTATTGAACATATTGGTTTCATGCAAGGATGAAAGCAAAATTTACTTAAATATGTCCTATAATTATTTGTACTCCATAGGATTTGTCATTTTGTATAACACGTAATTATATCTTAAGACATATTCTGTGATAGGCCCATTAGATTTTTGTTTGAGTAGAGAAATATGAGCATAGAAAACCTTCTCACTAATATTGATTAAAAAATGTGATACAAAGATAATATCTAATGGATTAAATGCATTAATTTATGTTGGAAATATTGTCATTGATGTCAAAGGCCTAGCATTATTGGTGATAAAGGCCCCATTGCATTTAATGTTGTTTATAATAAATTTATCTTGGCTAATATGAGTTAATATTTATTTAATATTAACGAATATATTTTTGGTTGCATATGAGACAAAAGAAGGGCCCATGGAGAAGTTGAAGAGCCATGGGGTAAAGACAAAAGAAGGATGGGACGCATTTTCCCATGAAGAGTCATCTTGGGGAATACCAAGAGTCACCAAGTGAAGACAAAAGAGTAAGGGCACAATTTCTCATGAAGGGACACTTTGAGGAATACAAAAAGTCACCAAAGATAAGGACAAAAGTGGGAAGGACATTTTTGGTCATGAAGGGTCACCACATGACTTTTCAAAGTCTTGAATATGAAGGGTCATCCAAGTTTGGCACCATTTTCCATGAGGATTGAAGGGTCACAAAGGGGGAAGGCCAAAGGTCATTTGGAAAGCTATAAATAAAGGCTTGAGAAGCCATTTGTAAACATGAAAGATAGAGGTTGATTTGATATTGTATTATCTAGCTTAGAAGAGCAATTGTGAGAGTTGAATATGATTTGTATTTGTTATATCTAGCTTAGAAGAGCAAAGGTGAGAGAGAGGAAAGAGATGTTGTATTGAACTATCATTTATTGAGATAGCAACATTGAGAGATAGGTGTGTGGTATACACAAAGGGGTTGGTGCTCCTGTGGGTTGGTGCTCACAAATTGTTGTTGGGTTGGTGCTCAGCAAAGGGGTTGGTGCTCCTGTGGGTTGCTACTCATAAATTGTTGCTAGGTTGGTGCTCGGAAAAGGGGTTAGTGCTCCTATGGGTTGGTGCTCACAAATAGTAGCTAGGTTGGTGCTCGAAAAAGGGGTATGGTGCTCTTGCAATCTTGGCTTATGAATATTGTTTGGGTTGGTGCTCATTCATATACTTGAGATTGTTCTCTGTGTTTTTTCCCACATTGGGTTTCCACATTATATCTGGTGTCTCTCTCTATCTTGTGTGGTGTTTATTGTTTGAGTTTTATTGCATATCTTGAATGTTTGATTAATTAGAATTTGGTTAAAGGAAAGTTTTATAAGATATATGATATACTGATTCATCCCCCCTCTCAGTATATCTCATGCTTAACAATTAGTATCAGAGTAGGTTCCTTTTTGAAAAGTTTTACAGCTTGAAGGTAGATCAGGAAAGCATGATGGCTGGGTCATAGGAAGGATTTTCTACAAATAAGACACCTTTGTTTGATGGGACAAATTATGCCTTTTGGAGCATGAGAATGAAGGTCTATTCGATGGCCCTTGGATTTGACATATGGAAATTAGTGGTGGAGGAATATGAAGAGCCACAGACATTTGCAATTACTCCAACAGAAAAGAAGGCAAGTGAATGTAATGCTAAAGCTTTAAATGCTATTTTATGTGGTTTATATGAATCTGAATTTGTTAAAGTTATGCAATGTAAATTTGCTCATGAAACTTGGGTAAAACTTGAGAATATTTACAAAGGTGATGGAAAGGTTTAGCAAGCTAAGCTACAAACTTTTAGAAGGCAGTTTGAAAGTTTGAAGATGGAAGAAGAAGAAGATATAGAAAGTTATCTTTTGTGAGTTAATCAAATCGTAAATCAGATTTAAGGTCTTGGAGAAACATTGGATGAGTCAATGGTGGTGCAAAAGGTTTTGAGATCTCTACCAATGAGAAATGATGCAAATGTTTCGGCAATCAAGGAGATGAATAATTTAGCCAAGCTAAAGATGGATGAGCTTCACGGTATTCTCACGGCATATGAGATGCAGATAGAACAAGATACACCCTCAAAGAGAGAAGCGGCTTTCAAGACATAAAAGAAGGAGAAAGCTAAGATTCAAGAATCAAGTGATAGTTCTAGTGATGATGAAGATCATAATGGAGCACTTTTTATTCACAAGCTAAAAAGAGGAACAGGTAAATATCAAGGAAAATTACCTTTTAAATGTTTTAATTATGGAAAGATTGGACATTTTTCAGCTAAATGCCTAGATAAGGTTAATGATGATGAAGAAGAAAAGCCTACATACAAGAAGAGTTTCAAAGGCAAATCTAAGAAGGGATTCGAGAAGAGCCTATATTCTAAGGATCCTAGCTCAGGCGAAGATAGTGGAGTCAGTGATTCAGAAGAAGAAGAGATTATATTCATGGCCATACATGAAGATGATCAAAAAGAAGAAGAGAAGGAAGCTGAAGTGAATATGGAAGGAGAGCTCATTTGTGCCTTACAAGAGTTAGAAGCTATTCAAAAGAAGAATCAAAGATTAAAGCACCAAATCAAGAAAAATGAACAAGAGTCCAAGGAAATAATTGAATAACTACAAGCACACTTTGAAGAAGCCAAGAAGAATGAAGAAGATCTCACATCATAGTTGGAAATAGCAAGAAAAGAATGTCAAAGGTATGTTATTGAAATTGCCTCTTTAAAAGAAGATATTAAAAAAGCAGTCAGTGATAAAGTAGCCAGTGATTCAAAATTTGAAGATAGCACTAACATGTTGAATAAGATATTGGAAAGTCAAAAAGCATATTTAGATAAGATATGGATCAGTTTTGAAAAGAAAAAGAGCTATGTTGAAGCTCTTACACAAGAGGAAATAAAAAGGGGAGAAGTGAATAATACAGAGAACATTCCAAATAAAGAATACTGAAAGGAACAAAGCTACAAAATTTAATCAGGTCAGAGATATACAAACAAGTCTTATTTTTATGGCTATTGTTTTTATTGTAATGGATATGGTCACAAGAAATTAGAATGTAGAAAAAGAGCTAACAATTTCAGAAATAAGGAGAAGGAAAGTCAAGTAGAGTCAAGCAGAAGCCACAACTCTTTTTCTCCTCTATCAAGCTTTGATGAAGAGACCATAGTATGCTACAAGTGAAACAACTTCAGACACATAGCTCGATATTGTAGAAACGTGTTCAATTCAGTCAAAAAGGGTTAGAGTTTCAAAGCACCATTCATCAAAAAGAAGGTTCAAACATGTTCATGGCAGAAGAAACAACATGAAGATTATATGATGGTTCAGATAGCCCTGCATGTAAGAGGTAAAGGTCAGCCATGGTTAATTGATAGTGGATGTTCGAGGCATATGATAGGAGATAAAAGTAAATTCATATCTCTAAAGAAGATCAATGGTGGTACAGTGAGATTCAGAGATAAAACCACTGCTAGGATAGCTGGAAAAGGTACTTTGAGTTTGGATTATGGTAGAACTAAAACTAAGAATGTTTTATATGTAAAAGGTCTTAAGCATAATCTATTGAGTGTTAGTCAAATATGTGATCAAGGATATACATTAAAGTTTCATAAAGAAGGTTGTGAGATTAGAAGAAAATATTCAAATGAGTTGATTGCAGATGCTCAAAGGACAAGGAACAATGTGTATGTATTGTCAGATATCTTCTCAAAGGCACGATCAAAGGATACATTCAAAGATTGGCAAGAGGAGTTGGGAGTAATTTCTATTACTTCCTATCATTGATGTTCAGCATCAAGTGAGGGGGAGCTAAGTGTTAGCTCTAGGTAGGCCCTTTGCCATTGATGTCAAAGGGGGAGAATAACAGGTATAGGTACAGGTGCAAAAAATAGGTACATGGAACATGTACAGGTTGCTACAGTAAGGGGGAGTTACTGTATGTTTTTAGATGATGGTATGTGCAGGTGACAGGATGTGGCAGTTTCAGGATTGAGGTTGCCATCAATGACAAAAGGGGAGATTGTTGGAAATATTGTCATTAATGTCAAAGGTCTAGCATTATTGGTGATAAAGGCCCCATTGCATTTAATGTTGTTTATCATAAATATATCTTGGCTAATATGAGTTGATATCTATTTAATATTAATGAATATATTTTTGGTTGCATATGAGACAAAAGAAGGGCCCATGGAGAAGTTGAAGAGCCATGGGGTAAAGACAAAAGAAGGATGGGACACATTTTTCCATGAAGAGTCATCTTGGGGAATACCAAGAGTCACCAAGTGAAGACAAAAGAGTAAGGGTGCAATTTATCATGAAGGGACACTTTGAGGAATATGAAAAGTCACCAAAGATAAGGACAAAAGTGGGAAGGACGTTTTTGGTCATGAAAGGTCACCACATGACTTTTTAAAGGCTTTAATATGAAGGGTCATCCAAGTTTGGTGCCATTTTCCATGAGGATTGAAGGGTCATAAAGGGGGAAGGCCAAAGGTCATTTGGAAATCTATAAATAAAGGCTTTAGAATCCATTTGTAAACATGGAAGATAGAGGTTGATTTCATATTGTATTATCTAGCTTAGAAGATCAATTGTGAGAGTTGAATATGATTTGTATTTGTTATATCTAGCTTAGAAGAGCAAAGGTGAGAGAGAGGAAAGAGATGTATTGATCTATCATTTGTTGAGATAGAAACATTGAGAGATATGTGTGTGGTACACACAAAGGGGTTGGTGCTCATTCATATACTTGAGATTGTTCTCCATGGTTTTTTCCACATTGGGTTTCCACATTATATCTGGTGTCTCTCTCTATCTTGTGTGGTGTTTATTGTTTGAGTTTTATTGCATATCTTGAATGTTTGATTCAGTGGAATTTGGTTAAAGGAAAGTTTTATAAGATATATGATATACTGATTCACCCCCCCTCTCAATATATCCTGTGCTTAACAATTTATTGATGTGGTAAATCATAAAACCATTTTACTTTATACTCTTTGAGACTTCTTGGAAATAACTTAGTTAATAACCTATAATTGGACACATAGTCCAAACATGCTTCCTGAAATGCTATGAGATTTTACTTGGGGTCACCCTTTATATAATATAATGTAAGCTTGGCTGCCATAAAAATTATAGGTATGGGATGTACTACTATATGTTGTTCCAATGGAGTGTGCCAAAAAAATGACAATATAGTTCTTGATTAGGTTTCAAATCACCTTTCTCTAAATGTAACACCTGAGTTTACATAAATTGAATCTCTTGCCTAATGGATTATACATAAGGAGAAAGGGAATGTGTGATAACCAAATGTAGTGTTATTAATGGTATAGCAATATGTTGAATCCCCTAATTTTCTTTTTTTTGGAAGATGGTACAAACTTTGTATGTAATGGGGTAGTAGGGTTAGAAGTCTTAGATGATTGTCCATTAGATAATTTAGTAAGTTCCTCTCTAACAATTTTGATAAAATCATCTGGCATATCCTTAACCTTTGAGATAAACCATTATAAATTTCACTTATCTATGTCATAAAATATATTGACTTATTCTACCATTATGGATTGACTAATTTAAATATTCAAATATTTAGCTTGGGAACAACTTAGAGTAACATTGTGGCTAAAGTAGGAAAAAATAATTTTTGAAACTTGTATGATAACAAAACTAAAATGATGGAATATTTCAAGTATTATATAATTTAACAAATTTGAAAAATCTAAAACAAGTGGAAATAACCAAAAAAAAGGATACAAACCATAGTAACATCTATGGTTAGGTTTTGTCAACATTAAAATAATAATTGGGTTCACTAATATGTTTTATCAAATTTGAGATAATAATACCTAGATGAAAAACTATTGAGAAAAATCAAAGGGAATAATATATAAATATCAAATACTCACTGATTTGAAACTATACAATTCTATAAACTTAATAAAAATAAAAAAGTACAATAGTAAATAAAGACTTAGCTAGAAAACAATGTTGGGGGAAGAATCAGAGGTTGATACTTGTTGAGTGTGATAATGTGATAATGGGATAATAACACTCTAGGTTGGACACTATAGGGATGGAAATTATATCCAATATGACATCACTCTTGTCTAATTTTAGTGAGAAAAATAGGGTTTCTAGGTTCTCTATATATTTCTCTATAGAACCTATATCTGATGTATGAGCTTGCAATCACTTGCAAAGACCACTATGTGACTGTTTTTCCTTACAAACACTAGGTATTTAACATGTGAAAATAAATGCAAATAAATTGGTAAAAAGGTGCCATCAGTTAAATTTGGGAAAGACTTTAACACCCCATGTGTTGAGTGTTTCCTACATACCAATACTCTAAAGAGGGATCAAACTTCATGCAGTTCTCCAATGCACTATAGTGTGTGAATAATTGGTGCAATGTGTTAGATGCTAGTGTAATAATGATGTGATTATGATTTTTGTGATTTTCAATGTAGAAGAATTCCCTTGAAAAACATTTGTAGTGTATTTATATAGTCACATCTTTGAAAATTCCTTCTAATGGGGTGCATTAAGGACATAGATTGACCTTTCCATAGCTTTTAATTTTACAAAATAGTCATTATTTGTTGGGAAGACAAGAGAGGGGCCAAAATCACTAGAGTGGTATGCTATATTCCAATAGGGAACTATAGTCCAATCGATAAATTAATCATTCTAAGTGTTAGGTATGGCATAAAATATGTTTAAGGATTATAATAATAGGCAAGATTACATTCACGGATCATTTATCAGCTTATAAGAGTGAGTCTTCTATGCACAAGGTGGTCAAAAGTGATGAAAGAGGTCTTAAGCTAGGTCTAAAGCTAAGTTTGTAAAAGAGTGGTTAAAAGTGCATGATTTTAGCTTAAATGTTAATTTATGTGTCTAAAAGTACACAAAATACATAGATCTACATGGAATATGATGAAACCACATAGTATCAAAGTAAAAATATTAATAGGCACAATCCCAAAAAAAAATTGAAACCATAATCTTTATTGATTCAAATTGAATAAATAAAAGCATTACATAAATAATGTAAATAAACCTCAACTTTAAATTGAGTTTAAAAAGAAAAATTTGGAAATCTAAGAAAGAAAACAAAAAAAACTCACCTTGTTCTTTTTACCAACCACTATTTTTCATAAGTTTTACATGCAAGCTCAAATAAGCCTAAAAATATACACTTGTCCTATAAAAAATAAAATTAACCTAATGTAAAAATTTCAACTCAAGTTCATGTTTGGTTACAAATATAAAAATATATTAAAATACATTTTCAAACCATTTGATGTTCACATATGGCCTCCTAAAAGTTCTAAAAATGTCCCCAACTAGATATGACAAATTATAGATGAATTAAAAAAATTATCCCTTCATTTTGGCATGAATGAAAGTTCAAACAGACTTACAAATAAATTTTTATGGCTTCTAAAAAATAGGCCTCTGCATCATTATCCTCTAGTTGAAAATAACTTTTCTCCCTTGATTATACTCCTGTCATTTATTCTTGTAAATTTTTTCTAGATCCCATTATAAAATGCAAGTGCTTTCTTCCTATTGTAGTCCTTCCCACTATACCAAATATTTATTATAACTTCCTTGTCTTGTGTTCACTATTTTCTTGTCCATAATTTGCACTATCTTTTATTCTTCTTCCTTGGTACTTGTTGCTTCCAATCCACTTCTTCATCTCATTCACCTTTACCATCTTCTCTAGGAAAATAATATAAATCTAAAACATTAAATACTAGAGAGTTATCAATATTATATGGTAAACTCACCTCATAAACATTGTCATTGATTTTCTTCACAATTCCACATAGACCAATTTGGTTTTACTTTAATTTATTGTATGTTCCTTTGGAATATATTTATTTTCTAAAATACACCATCACCAAATATCCTTATTTAAATACCTTTGACCTTATTGTTATATATGCTATTGATTTACACTTTTCATTACTTTCTTGTAGTTTTTTTTTACTTCTTACAACTATTGTATGTGCTCTATAAATTCTTTTGCATCATCACTAATTCATTTTATAATTGGTAATTGCACCAAAACTAAAATACCCATAGTATTTATACCATAATTAATCTAAAATGGTAATTTTACTATTAATATATTCACTTAAATATTGTATACAAACTCAGCTTGTGTAAGCCAAGTCCCATGGTTTGGGATTCTCTCCAACTATGCATCTTAACAAATTTATTAAAGCTCATGTTTACTAATTCTATTTTTACATCCTTTTGTGGGTGGTATGTACTAATAAATTATGTTTTAGTTTCCAATTTCTTTGAAGATTCCTCCAAAAATGACTTATAAATTTTGTGTCCTTATTTGATATAATGGTTTTTGGAACACCATGCAATCTCAAAACATCCTTGAAAAATAGTTCTGATACTCTAGTGGCATCAATGGTTTTTTTGCATATAATAAAATGAACCATCTTATAAAACATATCTATAAAAATAAAAATTGAATCATTATCTCCTTTTTGTGTGTTTAGAAACCCCACACAAAGTCTATACTCAAATTTATCCATGGTCCTCTTGGAACTAGTAATGGCATGTATATATCTATATTTTATGCATAGACTTTAACCACTTGGCATACATTGTATCTTGAAATATATATTTCCACATATCTCTTTATCTATTTAAAAAAATAATTCTCCTCCACCAAATCTATTGTCTTAGTCTAACCAAAATTTCCACCCAAACCACCATTATGCAATTCTCTTATAATATTGTATATGAGAGATCCAACTGGATTACATAATTGTTTTCATTTAAAGAGATAACCATCATGTATAACCTCATCATAAATAGTAATTATCTCACATGTTAATGGATACCTACATTGATCAACTATCTTGAAAAAATATGGATTAGTATCATATAATTCCTTAATAAATTTAAATCCAACTAATTCACTCACCATAGTATTTAACAATGCCATTATTTTGCTCAGAGAATTAGTTACCTAATTTTGATCTTTAAAAAAATATATATATCCCTTCAAAAAATACACCCACTTTGCATGCTTACTATTTAATCTATTTTTAGGATTCACATACTTCAAATCCTCATGATATATAAATAGGATAAACTCCTCAGGCACCAAATAATGCCCATAATGTCTTAATTCTTTTATAATGGTATAAATTCAATATCATATGTAGAATACTTATTTCTTACCTTATTCAAATTCTCACTAAAATATGCTATTATCCTTCTTTTTTGACTCAACATAACACCAATTCCCACATGTGAAACATCACAATCCACCTCAAATAGTTTGCTAAAATTTGGTAATGCTAAAATAGGTATTTCTATAATATTATTTTCCAATAATTGAAAGCTTTATATTGTTGCCTTTGTCCATACATATTATTTTCCTCTCATGCAATCTATTATTGGTGCAATAATACTACTAAAATTCTTAGTTAAATTTATATAAAAAAGTTGTTAAACCATATAAAATTCTTACCTCTATGATGCTCTTTGGAATAGGCCACTCAAAAATTACCTTTACCTTTTCCTCATCCATTCTAACACCATAACCTGAAACAATAAACTCAAAAATACCAAACTAATCTGCATAAACTTGTGCTTCTTTAGATTTTCATGAAGCTTATCCTTTATTAACAATTCTAATACCATTATCAAATTCCTTAAGTGTTATTCATTACCCTTACTAAATATCAAAATGTCATCAAAATAAACCACTAAAAACTTACCAATGTAATCCCACAAGATTGTGTTCAACACACTCATAAATGTGTTGGGTGTATTAGTTAATCATAATGGCATCACCATCCACTCATATAAGCCATCCCTATTCTTGAATGTTATTTTACATTATCTCCTTCATAAATTTTAATCTTAGTGATATCCACTCCTTAGATCAATCTTAGTAAAGCATTTTTCTCCTACAAGCACATCCATCATATCATATAAACAAGGTATTGCAAATATTTATTTGATGTTAATTTTATTAATTGCTCTACTATCCACACACATCCTCTATGTCCCATATTTATTTTGAGTTAGAAATGTTTATGTTGCATATAGACTCATGATCCCCCTTACTACACCCATTCTCACCAATTCAGTAACTTGTTTATTTGATTTTACATTTTCTATTGGACTCATCTTATAAGTCATTTGACCAAGTAGAGATAAACCTAAAATCAAATCAATATGATTCTATATGTCTCTCTTTGGTGGTAAAACATCTACTAGCTCATCAGGTATAACATATGTATATTATTTCAACATGTCTACTACTTATGTTGGTATTTTCATTGCTTCTATGTCTTATTTCTTTGTTATTAATGCATAATAAAACATGTCATCTTCATGAATTTAATAAAAAAATTGTGGATAATGTGCTTTTATCATATCCTTCTATAAGAGGTAATAAACTATAGAAAACTTGATTATACACATTTCATCTATGGTAAATTCATTCCCTTTCTTAAACCATGAAATACGATAAGGATAATGATGTTTTTCACATTAGAAATCTAGTTTCTCTACCATTTGTTTAGAAACCATATTTTCATAACTACCACCATATATAATTAATATGCATATCTTACCTCTTAGGGTGCACCTTTTTAGGAAAATATTTATATGTAGCCATGAATCACCACCTTATTTATTATGCACATGTTATTTCCTTGGAGCTATCATTTTTATCCTCATCATGAGATTTTCTCCTATTTATAATACCATAGCTTATGTATTTTGTTCTTCTATTTTAGCCTCTACCAAATTTACTCTTGGGTGATATTCTTGCCTCTTTTCTTGTTCATGCTAGTCCAAACACTCAAACGCTTTGTGTCTTTCTTCTTCACATTTGTAACAAACATAAGGTTCATGTGGACCATTCCATCCTTTACCTATCTGAAATCATCTTCCTCTTTATTGATATTATAACCATTTTGTATTATCCTTTTGTCTTTCTATACCATGGAGTGATCCTCCTTTAGTGGAATTAAACTCACATTGCCTCCTTGCTAGAGGTGATTGTTCTCTTTTTGGCCTAGTTGATCTTATAAAAGCCTATCTATTTTTTTTATTTTTTCTTCAAAGCTAATTGATAAGCATCATCCATGAAAACTATTTTATCCCTACTCAATTCATCTTGAGTAGAAGATTTACATACCTTGTGGCTATCTGTTCTTATGATTCATAGTGCTCCACTCATATGGAAAGCTTTTTAAAATCATCTATAAATTCTTGTATAATGTGATCCTTTTGCCTTAAATTATAAAATCTTTTGTATAGGGTTTGTGCATAATCTATAGGAATATTTTTTTCCCTCGGCATCTTCTCTATCTTGCTCAAAGCGATATTCTCTTTACCGTTAATCTTTATCTCTTTTTATAGGTGATCCTACCAAACAGTTGTATGACACTTAAATTTTGTGAACATAAAATTTAATTTATTATATTCTCTAAGTTTTCTATTCAAAAAAAAATTACATGTTATTTAACTAGTATATCAACCCCTTTGGTTTCAAACTACCTCCATAGTCTTAAAACTCAACCTTGATTCCTTCATTTCTTCCCTCTAAATCCTGAACCGTCCTCTCTTCCATGGATGGTGGTTATTTTTGTTCTTCCTCATTTTTATAAAATTATTCTTCATGATCTACTTCTTCCTTTGTTTCCCCCCTTAGTTTCATTTGTCTTTGATTTGTGATAATTACAGTTAATTGTTCCACTTTCCTCTACAGTTGTTGCATAGTCCTATTCATCTATGAAATTCCTCATCTTATTGACATATTTACATGTATTATTCAATCACATAATACTATCCAAAAATATAATTTCAGAACTCAATACAAATTCATAAAGATATTACCTTCAAGAGTCAAACTTGTTCTAACTAAATGATCAATCCATAAACTAACAAAGCAAAAATATCAATAGGAATGATACCTATAATTTTATGAAACCATAATATTAATTGAATCACATTGAATCAATAAAATTACTATATAAAAGTATTTAAATAAACCTCAACTTTAAATTAAAGTTGACATGCAAAATTCAAAAATCTAAAAAAATCTCATCCTGTTATTTTAACAATTGTTATTTTTAGTAAGTTTTACATGCGAGCTCAAATAGACCTAAAAATTTCCAATTATCCTCAAAAAATGAAATTAACCTAATTTATGAATTTAAATTCAATTTCATGTTTGGTTATAAAAATATCTTATTTTTTAAAATGGTAAAAACTCAAAAAATATTAAAAATTTGCATTTTCAAAACCTTAGGTGGTCACATATGGCCTATAAAAACTTTTGAAAATGTCCCTAACTAGATACGATAAGTTATATATGAATTAAAAAAATTGATAGCTTCATTTTGGCATGAATGAGAGCTCACAAAGACGTATGGATCAAAATTTATGGCCTCTTGAAGATATGCCTCTGCATGAGATTAGTCACAAAAGCTAATATGCATGTGGAGATGGGTTTAAAATTTCAAATATGTTGATAAAACTAGATATTCATATGTATAAAACTATATAGGTAATCACTATTGATCACCAATGCATGAGTGGACTGATATGATAACATATTATGTATTTCTTAACTTCTACTAAATTTAGCTAAATAATTATGAAACACAAAATAATACCTACAAAACCTTGAAATGCCTTGATTTTAACACCACTATTTATTTTTTTTGCATAGATACAAAATTAATATCTCACATCCAAAAATGAAATATAATGGAGAGGTTCCCTTTCATAATTATTACACCGTCATAGGAATCTCCTACTTTGATACCAAATGAAGTAGTTAAAACTTTTGATTAAATTAATCAAAACGAGAGTTTTTATGCAAGTGTTTCACTTTACATGACTTATCATTCATTGTATTCTATCCTAAACTCATCTCTATGAGTTGTAAAAACACACAAATAGGACAAATGTAATACTTATTACTATTCATGTACTAATCCTAAGTTTCTCCAAGAAGAAAAAAAATTAATACAGGTGATGTTTTTTGAAAAAATAAGAATAAGTATACATAACACAAGAGCAATTTAATAAAATTGCATGGAAAGTTCATGTCATCAATAGACAAGTTCCTTGTTAGTATAGACTTTTCTCAGCATGTGGTTTTACCTACACAATCTAGTTAGATTACTTAGGTTAATAATAGGTCATTAAGAGAAATGTACTTTAATTCATTTTATAATTGTGAATTGAGTTCATTACCTTTTTAGGTGATTTAATTCCTCACTATATAATGTACCTTCTTCCTATTGTGATTTGTTCTTCAGATTGCACTACTCCATATAGATTCAACATCATGCATTTGAACTTATTTAGTTAATCCTCAATTATGGCTAGTTTGACATGGTATCAAAGCTACACTAGTAGATGAATCCATCAATTCTATTGTGAGATCTTACATTATTGATTGTTTGAGATTTTCATCAATTTCAATTTTTAGGGTTTGGTGGGGTTTCTCATAAATCAATGTAAATATATATAACCAGAGTTTCTAAGTAAAACAAAATGACACCATTATATTTCTAAGGTGGAAAAACTCTAAGAACGACTATAAACATGACATAGTTTTTTTAAATCATGTTTTCAGCAATTTTTAGAGGGTTTCAATGTTATTTTTTATCTACAAAAAAATTATACTTTTTAGTGATTTTGAGGAAAAACTATTTATGGGTTTTTCTAGGTTTGTCTAAAAACCAAGTTGGTCTCTTTCATATTTTAGAGAAGTTGCTCAAAATTCACATTTTATGAGATTTCCAATTTTGTGGGATTTAAACCCTATAGGCAACTTTGATAGTTATCAAACTTTTCTTGGTAGAAAAATAAGCCTCATCAGACATTTCTACTTCAGTGAACATTTGAGTGGTTACGTGCATGATCATCATAATTTGAGTCTTATAAAAGACCCTATCAAGTTTTAATCCTTACAAATAACCTGTTGGATTCCAACCCCTACATAAAGCACATATTGGGTTTCAATACCTACTCAAACACTTGTTAGGCTCCAACACATGCTCAAACACCTAATGGGTTCTAACACCTGCTGGAACACTTATCAGGTTCTGACACCTACTCAAACACATCCTAGGTTCTGACCCTTACCCAAGCACACTACAAATTTTGACTCCTACTCAAACATGACCTAAACTCTACCACCTACTTTGTTTCCCTCTATATTCTACCACTTGAAAAAACACACTATGAGTTCTGCCCACCCTATTTTCACACACAGTGGCATCCTATAAACCATAAAATTTAAGATAGTGAAGAGTGATATTATTCATTTCAAAATGGACACATTTTTAGATGATGTCACTACCCCATCAATTACCCATAATAGGTCTTAGGCCTTGGTCATATAGAAGTTAAGCCCTTGGTTACTTCTAACCCAAAATTGCTTAACTTTTGCTCTAAAAGAGCACAATTATTTTTGTGGGAAGTTAATGCCACAAAATTTTCAACAAATTTTTGCACACCTAAAGTTTTTCAAATTTTTCAAAGCGGTTATTTCCCTTACCATCCATAACTTCAAATGCACATAATGTTTACCTTGTTGCTCCTTTTTAGGTGCCATTTTATTTAAAGTGTAAGTTTTTAAATAATTATGCATCAGTAATATTTTCATGTCTTCTAAATTTAAATGTCTATAGATTTTATGGGTTACATATTCCTAGTCTATCAACACACAAATTTCAACATATACTTCCATTTGGCACCATATATCTATGTTTTGTTTTGATTCTTAAACTACTCAACTATCATAAGTGGAAAGTCAAAGTGTAAATCCTCTTGAGGAGGAAAGAATTACATTGAATAATAAGGGGTATAAAAAATAACTAATACTTGAGTTAGAGAAGGTGAAGTGATATAAAAAAGTGGAAAAGCCTACAGGATTTTATGCCTATCTATGTCTCCTGACCTACTCTTTCATATTGAATTTGATACTAATCCTAATGAAGTTTGGACCATATTGGAAAAACTCTTTGAGAAGTAGGATATAATGATAGGTCATTATTTGAAGAGTGAACTCATTAGTTTGAGCCCAAGTAATTATGATACTACAAAATACTTATTCATAAAGTTTAAATCACTCATGTTGTAGTTAAAATTGTGCAACATTGACAAAAAGGATAATCAATTGATCCATTATATCCTTGCCAAGTTGGGATCTGACTATTTTGTCTTCATTTCTACCTTCCATGCCACCAAACATGCCATTGGATATACATGAATATGACATCCTTGGATTACTTTGTTGCTAAATTGACTTAGGAGTAAGATAAGATCATTCCATTGGGTACACTAAAATCATCTAAATCACATGCCTTGATTGTAAGTCATGATGAATAGAAGGCTTTTAGAAGTAAGGAAAAGAAATCAAAAAATAATGGCCTAAAGCAAATAAGGGGTTAAAATTTTGATTCGAAGTACAAATCATAAAAAAATTCCTCCTTTTTAAAATGGAAACACAACAAAGAGTGACTCACATGCAGCTAACACAAAAAATATGGGCATGATGAATCCAAATGAATGAAGAAACATATTGACCAATTGATAAAAATACTTGAGAAGCACAACATCAATGTCCCTATTTTTTCCAATTAGAGTTCATCATCACAAGAGCCTTCAAAATCCAAATATAGTAAAAAGGGAAAAGATAAGGTCAAATCACTTCTTATATTTGCATCCTATCCTTCCACATGGGTTATTGATTTTGGTGCATCGTACCACATGGAATCATCAAAAGACATGTTCTCATCTTTGGAGCCTTATTATATGCCTTCCATATTTTTGGGTGATGATACTTTCATATAAGTTATTAGTAGTGGATAAGTTGTTTAGACACCTAAAACTAGCCGTTGATAACCTTCAATCAGGCTTTTGGCTAGTTTCTATCTAAAATGCACAATTTGGCTTCAAAACACTAAAACATGTAAAATGATGTGAAACTTATATATTCAAATGCCAATTTTGGCCAAGGTATCCCTAAATGGGGAAATTTAATTTATGGGCTAGCTAAATTTTATTAGTTCATTTTGAGTCAAAATGCCAAATTTGCATTTGTGTGCTCTAGACTGCTCTTTCCTATCAAATATTTTAAACAAAACTCATGCCTTTGTTATTTTTTTTAGCAACATTATAAATGGTAACATGCATTTAACACATCTAATGTGTACTTTTAATTCCAATCTAGTCAAATTTAGGACCAATAACAAGGTATTCTGATAAATCTAGGTAATTTGTGCATAAAGTGCTTAACCATGTTCAAGAGATAATTAATCCAAATCAAGGCCTAATTAATAATTCTATGGAAACTTGTTGAAAACTTGTTTTTAGAAATGAATATTGAATATATGCATCATCAAGTGACATCATTTCTTGGGAAGACGTCCCTAGGCCATAAATGCCATAAATATCAAGATTCATGCCCTCCATGCCTCATCAATGCCTTCCATGATGCCCTCCATGACTCTTAATTGCCCCTTCTTCCAATTCCATGATATAATTACAAAGTTAATTCCAAAAATTGAATTAATCTTCAACCACACATCTCAATCTTGAGATGGATGGTTGAGGTTGATTCTAATCAAATCCAAAAATCTATAAATGGGAGGCCTCACAACATCATTTCTAAGCTTAATTAGTGCAAAGTTAAAATGTAGGATTGATTCAAAAAAGCTTCAAGCAACTAGTTTTACCATGCCAAATTTATTCCAAGCCAAGCCAAGCCAAGCCACAAGCCAAAGGTGGCAAGAGGAGATGAAGGTAGCCACACTCCATTGAAGATGACATCTTAAAGCACAAACTGAGTAAGCCACCATTACAAAGGCATTTGGAGCATCTAAGGAAGGTGAAAGGAATTCTTATATTTTCATTCCTTGATTTTTAGTTATGTTTATCATTTGCTTTTGTTAACTAAGCTCTTTCTAGTGTCTAGGCCTAGATATCTTATGCTATTAGTGTGTTTCTTTTATTTTGTTTTTATTTTGAAACTAACACCATACTAACCATCCTCTCTTGAGTCAAATTTCTAGATCATATAATGGCATGCCCGATGGGAATAGACGCATCCTACACATAAAGGATATCCTTTTGAAACCTTAAAAAACTTATTTAAGCTTTTAAAACTCTTATAAATTGGTTTTCTATCTTTATTTTGTCATTTTTAGTTGCCTCAATTTTTACACAATAACTGACGTTAGCAAAAATACTAACATCAATTACTTAGCCTAACCAATGTTGGTTAGCAGAACTGACATCATTCAAATCTCGATTACCCATAACCAATGTCAGTGGTATTGACTGATGTTAGTCACTATGTTTTTTTCCAAAAACATAGACCTGAGACCTAACTTTTTAGAGTTTCTTGTTTCAAACTCAAAAGAGATTCAAATCTAAAAGACATGCTAACAATTTTGTTGTAGGACCAAGCAAGATATTTGCTCAAAACATATTTAAATCACTTTTGCATGCTTAAATTTGGATTAGGAACTTTGTTTTGGTGCTTAATAAGGAATTTTTAGATGTTTTTGGTGAATTTTTTTCAAAGTTTCCAACTAATACCAAGGGGTCAAAAAGAACCTCACCAAACATTTCATTTGGGTTTAAAATTGAATACACTTGTCAATTTTTACCTGCAATAGTTGTTTAGATTAATCTTGTTTGGAAAAAAGAGGTATGTTACATGTATGCTCTTCCATTTGTCTCTTATAGGGAACCCTTGGAATCAAAATCACCATTCCTATTGCAAGTAGCCTAGTCCAAGGCTTAGAAAGAAATTCATCTAAATCACTCCCCAAAAACTCATCAAAGTTTGGGTGACCTTGAAAATGACCCTAAAGTCTTTATATTTTCATTCTTTATTTATTTATGTATCTTAGCTTATGAGGGGGACTTCATAACCTCTTGTAAGTTCTTTAGGGAAGCTTTAACCTGAGGTTTCATCTCTTAGCATTGACTTCATTTGAATATTTTAGAGTTGCACATGGGACGTAGTGGCACTTTGGACATCACACTATACTGAGCGAACAATAGGATGTAGTGATTCCAAAAAGGACTAGACCTTTTTGCAACAAGCTGAGTGATACATACCCAAAATCCATGATTTTATTTTGCATTGTTTGGCATGAAAGTCATTGTGCAATTGATTCCCCTAGATCATTCAAAAACTTGTTAGAATTTAGATAAATCCCCACTTATCATGGAAGTATTGTCTGTACAAGGTGCACCTCAAGGTCCATGCCACAGTAATATCATTTGAGAGAATGGGGGGTGTAAAAACCCTACTATATAATGTGAATTTACTTTTTAATGAACACTTAAAATCCTCTAAAATGATGTATATTGATGGATTCTAACAGTACCAAGCAACCTTATCAGTTTAGGATCTAAGGGAAATTAATTAGTTGGTCTTGTCTTGGTTTAAATTCTTGTTTGGAGTCAAAACTTGGTGTAAAAAAACAATCCAAACCCAACACATAGTCTAAATTTTCTTTTGAATAAAGAGGCATTATGCTACCTGCATGAGATCATCAAGTTGCCTTGTTCAAAATTTCATCAAAAGCTTGAGAGTCATATCATCCACTTTGGTGCAATTATGTTGCCCAATTGGGTCTATACCTTGACCAAAGTTTTTTAAGTTATTCATTTGTAATTTAAATTTCAAATTACACGTTTACAAGTTCATAGGGTTGATGTGTTAAGTGGGTTTGCCATTTACACTAAACTTGAGGGAACTTAGGTTTAATTTCCAATTTAGGTTGAAGGCCATTTTAGACTCATAATAATTATAATCACTTAATAGACTTAAGCTATTTTGTGCTAAACACTTGCACTTTAAGTCTATACACCACAACATTTTGAGACAAGAAAGGTAGTGTTATGCTATCAAAATTGTGGAAAAATGTCTTTGCCTTAGAGAGTCTTTGAAAAAAACTTTTTTATCCCACTTTAAATCTTGTCTTCTTGTTGGGAATTTTTATTTTCTATTCTTTATGTATCTCTATTCATAACTCTTTTTATTATGATTTTTTGAAATTATTTCACATTAGTTTCTAATTTATTCCTAACTTTAGATGCACTAGGATTTTATGATAGTTCATATGATTTAAATTAACCTAAGTAGCTTCTTGATGATCTAGATTATTATTATACTTTTGATGATGAGATTAATGATAAGTATTCACCTCCTCCCAGAATATATTCAGAGGATGAGGAATATCCCCCTATCTCTTTGAGTATTGGTCATCTTTGAGATAGATAATCACTACATAGTGTTGGGCAATGGTTGAAGATCCATTAGACACCAAATGAACACATTCACAATTCCATAATACCCCACATTTTTTTATTGTATGTACTTATGATCCATAGTCATTTTATGAGGCATCAGACACTCCTAAGCTGGAAACTACTATGAAAAAGGAATATGGTTCCTAGCTTAGGAATAACACTTGGGATTTAGTCCCACTTCTTAAGGGAAGAAAACTTGTTTGATGTAGGTGGATCTACCAAAAAAAATTATATTAGATGGGTTTGTAAAAATGTTCAAATAATGTTTTATATCAAAGGGTTGTTCTTAGGTACTTGATATTAACTATACTGAGATATTCACCCTAGTTGTTAAAATGAACTCAATCTGACTCACTCTTGCCATTAACACAACACATCACTAGGATGTTCATCAGATGGATGTGAGGAGTGATTTTATTCATGGTGACCTCTAGGAGGAAATATACATGATACAACCATAAGGATTTTGTTAAGTTGTGGAGCTAAAAGCTTCACTGGTGTGCAAATGTGGAGGTTGTTGAGTTACAGAGTAACCAACATCAGTTATCTTCATCTACACAGTAACCAGCATCAGTTATGGTCGATTGGCATTAGTCAGATAGGAATTGACATCAATCACTTGTGTGTTTCCAAAACTGTTGTTCTAATTTTAGACGAACAGTTAGTTTGCATGTAAAGACTAATTTTAGTCTTGAGTCTGCATTTCTAATTATTGTTTGGTTTAGGATCTATTTAAGAGACCCATGGGGCTATATTGTAATCAAGTAAGTAGGTAACAATAATTGGGTTGATTGTCACTAAAATTGTAGGCAAAAACAACCATTGGGTTGATTGTCACATGTAAGCAAGGTCGGTTGATCTGCAGGGTGTGAAAGATCAAGGAGATCTGCTGGAAGAGGGAACAACTCAGTGTTGAGTTGGTTGTAATTGATTGAGAGAGAGAACTCTTGAGGGAGAATTATTGTACACCCAAGAGGTGTGGGAAGAGTGAGATTTCTTCATTGTATTTCCTTCTCGAAGAGTGTAATACAGATTGTATTGTTTCTCATATCACCTATTCTTTGTTGGTTCTAATTTCTAATTACTTATTACTTCTGGTTTAATTTCGTGTTTAGTTTCTTATACAAAGGTAATCAATTTTACTCCAAGGAGGATCCTAACAGTTGGTATCAGAGCCAGGTTCACTAACAAGTGGTAGAGTGGGTTAGTGTTTGTTGATTACAGGTTCACTCATAGGGGTTTCTGTTTGAGTGGGAGTAAAGCAATGGCAGAAGAAAGTACACTAGTAATGGAGAAATTCAATGGCAAGAATTATCAATTATGGAGGATGCAGACAGAAGATTATATGTATCAGAAAGATCTATACTTACCATTGGGTGGGGTTTCAAGTAAGCCCACATATATGCAAGATGAAGAATGGAATGTTCTTGATAGAAAGGCTCTTAGCACTATAAGGCTGAGCCTGACATCATCTGTGATTTCCAACTTATCATAGGCAAAGACAATGGTAGAGTTAATGGAATCTTTGGAAAATTTATATGAAAAACTCTCATCTTCGAATAAGGTGTTTCTTATGAAGCAATTATTTAATTTACAAATGCAGGAAGGTGGATCGGTATATAGTCATCTTAGTGATTTCCATGGATTAGTAAATTAGTTAAATTCAGTCAAAATAGTTTTTGATGATGAAATTAAGGCTCTCTTAATCTTATGCTCTTTACCTAAAAGTTGGGATAGTTTGGTAATGGCAGTTAGTAGTACTGCGTCTGCTTCAAATATCTTGAAAGTTGATGATGTTGTTAGTGTAATCTTGAATAAAGAAATTTGCAATAAAAGCACAGGGGAAACATCAGGTAATGCTTTAAGTGTTGAAAGTAGGGGAAAGCAAAGAGAGAAGATCGAGCAATGGAAATCAAGGTTAAAGATAGGTAGTAGATCCAAATCCAGAAATGGAAGTATCACCTGCTGGAATTGTGGAAAGAAAGGGCATGTAAAGAAAGATTGTTGGTTGGTAGAAGATCAACATGAAGGAAATAAAGAAGCAAAAGATGTAGGTATTGTTGCACAGGATGCTCTTATATGCTCCTTAGATAAAGTAGAATCTTGGGTCTTAGATTCTAGTGACTCTTTCCATGCAACCCCAAATAGATAATTTTTTCATGATTATGTCCATGGAGACTTTGGAAAAGTTTATTTAGGGGATGGTGAGCCTTGTCAAATTGTTGGCAAAGGAGAAGTGCAGCAGAAATTATAGAATGGCAACACATGGGTGTTGAAGGATGTCATGCATGTACCCGTCCTGAAGCAAAATCTGATTTCTATAGGAAAGTTAGGTGATGAGGGTTGTACAGTAACTCTCACAGATAAATCTTGGAAAGTTTCTAAGGGTGCACTTGTATTAGCTAGAGGTAAGAAAGTAGGTACAATTTATCTATCTACTTGTATTACTGATTCTCCTTCTATTTTATCTACTTCAGCTGTAGATTTAAAGATGTGGCACTATAGGCTTGGTCACATGAGTGAGAAGGGAATGGATGTTCTTAAGTCAAATGGTAAGCTTTCAGATTTGATAGATTGAGATTTTTATAAGCATTGTATTTTTGGAAAACAGAAGAAAGTGAGGTTTCTTAAAACTGGGTCAACAAAGAAAAAGCACAAGTTAGAGCTTGTTCATGCAAATGTGTGGGGACCAGCTCAGGGAGCTTTTATTAGAGGATCACAATGTTATGTTTCTTTCATTGATGATGCTACAAGAAAGGTATGGGTCTATTGCATAAAGAGGAAATATGATGTTTTTGACACATTTAAGAACTAGAAAGCCTTGGTTTTCAAGGAGAAGGTGATGGACAATGATCAGCTCAAGAGGCTAAATAATACTAAGCAGGTCAATGTTGATTTGGACAAGGTTATGATCTAAAATGAGCTTACGAGTAAAAATCGTCACTTACAGGAAAACACAAACACCGACGTCAGTCAGATAGAGACTAACGTTGATCAGGTAGGAACTGACATCGATTCAGTGGAGACCAAAGTCAGTGATGTCGAGTAGGTGGAAACCAATGTCAGTCAGATGGCAATTGACATCAATCAGGTCGGTCAGGTGGAACTGACGTCGATCGGGTGTAGACTGAGAGATGACTAGGATCGATCACTGTTAGAATGAAATTTGGGTGGACAGCATGCTGTCAATGAGTCTCAAATGCCCATGAAGAGGTCTGAAAGGGTAAGTAAACCTGAAATTCATTATTCCCATTCTTTATACTACTTATTGCTCACTGATGGTGGAAAACTAGGAATTTTTGAAGAGGCAATGCAGGTAGAATCCAGGAAACAGTGGGAGCATGGCATGAATGAGAAAATTGATTCCTTGGAAGAGAACCAAATGTGGGATTTGGTAGAGTTTCCAGTCAGAAAGAAAGCACTAAAAAATGAATGGATTTACAGGTTAAAGAAAGGAGAGAATAGACAAGTGAGACATAAGGCCAGGTTATATGGTCTTGAGCAAGCTCCAAGACAATGTTATTTAAGGCTTGACAGGTCTATGACAAAGCATGGCTTTAGTCAATGTCAATGTGACCATTGTGTTTATTTTACCAGGTTGGATAATAGTAGCTACATTATCCTGTTACTGTATGTAGTGTATATGCTTGTTGCAGGGTCACAGATGCAAGGAATTATTGAGCTAAAGGTAAAATTAGCTCAGACATTTGCCATGAAGGATTTAGGAGCGAAAATCTTTGGCATGAGTATTTCTAGAGACAGGGAAAATCATAGGTTGATTTTGTCTCAAGAGGATTATGTGAATAAGGTAGTGGAGAGGTTTAATTTGTAGGATGCAAAACTAGTAAGCACACCTATAGTTGGACAGTTCAAGTTGAGTAAAGAATAGTGCCCTAAATCATATGATGAGGTTGAGTACATGGTATGTACTAGACCTAATATTACCCAAGCAGTGGGAGTTGTCAGCAAGTTTATGGCCAATCCAGGAAAGAAGCACTGGAAAGCAGTTCAGTGGATTCTCATATATCTGAGAGGGACCAACAGCAGGTATTTATGCTATGCAGGGTCAAACACTTCTCTACATGGGTATGTAGATTCAGATATGGCAGGTGACTTGGATGGTAGAAGAAGCACCATAGGATATGTGTTCAATGTTGGTGGAATGGTGGTTAACTAGATTTTAGAGTTGTAGAAGGTTGTTGCAGTCACGATGGCTAGCAAGAATAAGAACCCTGTTGATATGTTAACAAAGCTGGTAACAAAGGAGAAGTTGAATCTCTATTCAAATTTTTTTGGTCTTCAATATTGAATTTGAAGATGGAGATACAAGCCAAAAATAAATTAGAGGATGTTGTTGTACAGGTACAGGTGCATTTGTTTATCTCCAAGTGGGAGATTGTTAAGTTGTGGATCTAAAAGCTTCACTGGTGTGCAAATGTGGAGGTTGCTAAGTTATAGAGTAACCAACATCGGTCAGGCCAATCGACATCAGTTATCTTCAGCTACATAGTAATCGGCATCAGTTATGGTTGGCTATCATCAGTCAGACAGGAACTGACATCGGTCACCTGTGTGTTTCCAAAACTGTTGTTCTAATTTTAGACGAACAGTTAGTTTGCATGTAAAGACTAATTTTAGTCTTGAGTCTGCATTTCTAATTATTGTTTGGTTTGGGATCTATTTAAGAGACCCATGGGGCTATATTGTAATCAAGTAAGTAGGCAACAACAATTGGGTTGATTGTCCCTGAAAGTGTAGGCAACAACAACCATTGGGTTGATTGTCACATGTAAGCAAGGTCAGTTGATCTACAGGGTGTGCAAGATCAAGGAGATCTACTGGAAGAGGGAACAACTCAGTGTTGAGTTGGTTGTAATTGATTGAGAGAGAGAACTCTTGAGAGAGAATTACTGTACACCCAAGAGGTGTGGGAAGAGTGAGATTTATTCATTGTATTTCCTTCTAGAAGAGTGTAATATAGATTGTATTGTTTCTCGTATCACCTATTCTTTGTTGGTTCTGATTTCTAGTTACTTATTACTTCTGGTTTAATTTCGTGTTTAGTTGCTTATATGAAGGTAATCAATTGTACTCCAATGAGGATCCTAACAAATTTGTGTAATATTCCTCATTAGTTTGCAAACTTCATAAATCTATTTATGGCCTCAAACAAGCTCCTCAATCTTGGTATGTCAAGATAGAATCCTTTCTTCTTTTGGTTGGGATCACTAGATGCCATTTTGATTTTAATGTCTACATTTTACATCAATATGATTCACTGTTGATTTTATTTATATATGTGGATGAACTATTAATCATATGTATTTATTCATCCACTATCATAGTAGTGAAAATTGCTTTGTCTAATAGGTTCTCAATGACTGACTTTAGCTTGTTACACTACTTTGATAATAAAATTTCTTAGTCTGATTCTAGGATCACTATTACACAATCCAAATATGCTCTTGATTTTATTAAATGGTTTAAAATTATAGACTATAAGGTAACTCTAAATCCTTTTATATCTGGTGTGAAGCTTGAGGCTGATTTTCCATATCCTTTGGTTTATGCTATCTTGTATTGACAACTTGTTGGTAGTCTCATCTACCTTACGCACACTAGCCTTGATATTTCATTTTCAGTGGGAAATGTCTATATTTATGTAGGAACCACATGAGATCTACTAAAAATAAATTAAGTGGATTCTCCACTACATTCAAGGTAATTATAGTGTTAAGATTCACTATGGAGTGAGTATTGACATCAACTTGATTGGTTATGTAGATTTAGATTAGATTATAAATATTCAAAATTATAAGTCTAATTTAGGTTATAGTTTATCCCTTGATTTAGGTCTAATTATTTATTCAATCAAGAAGTAGAATGTTATTAATTTATATTCTATAGAGGTAGAATACAAAGGAGTTATTAATGTTGCCATTGAGGCTATTTGGCTTCAAGGGATTCTCATTGAGTTTGGGATCCAATTTTGATGACCAACAATCATATTATATTGTAACCAAAGCACAATCTATATTTGTATTAATTTGGTCCTCCATCAATGAACCAATCATATATGGATTGACATGTATTTCATTCATGATCTCATCCATGAGTAATTCATTGATCTCTGCTACATCTAGACAACAAATAAAATTAATAATATATTCACTAAACCCTTCACTAAGAGTATTTATATTTATTTTTAGGCTTTTTTTGGGGTTCAAGTAGTTTTGTCTTCTTCCTCCTCTAAGGGATCACCTCTATGTACTTGGGTACCTCATTAATCCTTTGTGTTGGGACCCAATTCTTCTACCCACCTAAGCTATACTTAAGGGGGTTGTTAGTGTAGGTTTGTTTCCACTATGTTGTTTTACTTACATATTATAGTTAGTTTGCTCAGGTTAATAATAGGTCATTAAGGGAAATGTAATTTAAGTCATTTTCTAATTATGATTTGAGTTAATTACCTTTTTAGATGACCTGATTCCTTACTATATAAAGTTCCTTCTTATTTAATTTTTGTCTAATGTTCATTAATGTAAATTTTTGTTATGAATACAATATTTTTCCTCTTGTGATTTGTTCTTCATATTTCACTACTCAATACAAATCATCTTTGTACATTTGACCCTATCTAGTTTATCCTTGATTGTGGCTCACTTTGACATTCCTCACATTTAGACTCAATCACATGATCACAATGTTCTTATACATGGGTACAACCCACTTAGGTGTGTAATATACACACACACATACTTCAATTATAATGTATAGGTAAAATACCAATAAGGTGTTTTTAAGTTACAATATTTTATAAGGGATGTCACTTATGTGACATCCCCACATGTGACATTATTTTAAAAAATAGAATAAAAAAATAAGAAAAATAATTTTTAAATTATTTGAAATGATTCAAATTCTTCTAAAAGTGTAAGATTAAATACCCACTCTTATATATTTTAAATCTCATCTCTCAATCTTTAAAAATCATAAGAAAACCCTGAGAATATCTATGAATCATTCAATTACCACCAAACCCTATGTTCAACATTTTGCATACTTGATAAGGAAATGATAAGAGTAAGGGATAGGGAGAAGGATCCATTCATGACTTTCACTCCCAAGCCCAACCATTGATATTATTGGGTAAACATTTTATCCTTTACTTTTTTTAATTATCAATATCTAAGGGTCGGAAGGTCCCTTAGTAGTTCATTAATTAAAAAAGGATTTACAAAAACTAGTTGCAATATTTGAGGATCCCATAATATGTAAGATGAATAAATGAGACAAATCCACTATATATAACCTATATAATTTTAAAAAAACCATATGGGACAAATCTTGGGAGAATAAAAACACTTAAAAGTTTATCTACTTTAGAAATACTTTCCCTAGAGAGGAGTAAGAGAGGCTTGAAGGCAAAAATTTCATCAAGATGCTCCATTATTTATATTAGACATAGTAGGGTTACTCAAATTTTGTAGAGATAAATGCTTTTTATCTTTGATTCTAGCTAAGATTTCAAACCCAACAATTAAAATGGACCTTTCCAACCCTCAACACAATGAGTACCGAATTAAAAAATTAATATGACTCAATATTTAGTCATACATGTAATCAATATAGAATGAGGGAAGAACAAGTGAAATGTGTTAGTATCCTAACTCAAAAATGGAACAATCATCACACCACCATATTGTTTGTGAAAAATCAAAATGAAATCCATAACTTAGGATTAAGGTAATGGATCACAAAATACCTTCACTCTAAATTGACTCCCTTTGCCAAATTTAATTCTGACTAAGCACTTCCATTGTTCTCAATGATCAATTCAATCTCTTGAAAAATGATCTCATTTGCAAGGAAGTTAGTAACAAATATTGATTTGTGAAAATAATGATTTGGTTCTAAAGTGGTGAAATAATATATAAGTGGCCATACACATCCAAAGATATTTTAAATGGTACAATATTTGTTTTAATTATTTCGTAATTCCTAAATTATGACCTTTGAGTCTACTTCGATGACAATATTATCAATTCCACATTGTGCCACCATTTCCTCTCCAAAATCCAAGTTTTTCACCTCTACCTCATTATGTTTTCCACATGCCAATTTGAGTGAAGTTTCTTTGATGAATGATCCCTAAAAGTATTTTATTATTCACCTTGATCTAGAGGCTCTTGTGTTGCCTCTATTAACCCCATAAAAATTTAGTTTGAACATACCATGAGAAGGAGGAATCCACTCAAAGTTGTCCTCCCTCATTGGACCCAAAGTAAAAAATATAAACCCATTAACGATGGAACATTATATCCTTTATTACATAGTTAGGCTATTATATAGTTCAACTTAAATTCCAATTATTTTCTTAACTATTAGCTTTCAAATATTCTCGTTTAATTTTCCTTTGGTTTCTATAATGTGATCTCATGATAACCTCTTGCTTGATACTTTTTTTCATGTTTTAATATGGAGAAAAGTGGATTTGGGTGTGGGAGATCTCACCCTCTACCCATCCCTAATCCTTCTAAGGTATAAAAGAGAGGGGCTTTGTGTGATGATCCCAATTAGTATTTTTAATAACTTCACTATCCTAGCCAAGGCTCCTTTCACATTAGAATGGGTTTGATCTTATTGATACATCCCTAACGTTATACAAAAACTCTCCTCTGAGCTTATCATCACCCATAGCTCTTTGATTAGGGTATATCACCTTATTTCCTAGGCCAAAAATCTCCAGTTCTTATTTTTTTTAATTTTTTGGGCTCATTTTAGTTATCTTGAGCTTCTTTTTCTATATTTCCTATGATCTATGCACACAAAATACTCTTTTAAAGTGCCTCAAGCTCCTATTCAAGGGCCCTTTATCTTTTTCAAACATGATTTTTTCTTGATGCTCAATACTTTTACTTAAATTCTACATTAGATTTAAGGTTGGTGTATCTTAATATTCTAGTTCCCCCACATTGTTCACCCATAGTTCCTCCCTTTGACTTTGGATTTAATCTCAGGGATTTATAATCATTTGACCTACATAAGATACATGAAATCATACTCCTTAGCTATTAATACGGTGGTTTTATCACCTCACTCCTTATTTGCATGGTTCCCTTTAGACAATTTCTACTAACCATGGGTCATCCAAACCCACTAAGGATGCCTACCTAGCTAGCCCATACCTCCCCAAAAATTTTACATATATATTTTAAATAAAAAATTAATAATGTATATATACATATATTTAAGATATATCTAGTTATATATACATGTGTATATGTACCTCTAAAAATAATTAAATGAAGAAAACCCAAAGGAAAATTAAAAAATCATATATGGTGCATGAGCATTTAGGTTTACCAATAATCTTAGATTAAAAAAAAAACATAAATACATTGATATAAATAATTAGCATCAAAATCTCTAAGTGTTTTGATGATTTTTAGTATGTTAAGGTCACTTTAATATGTTTAGGTTATATCTCAAAGAATCATACCACTTCCATATGTTACATACAATCTATTTTTTATTCTTTAATCTATGAACATTAGTATGTTGTAGGGGTGTTTGGTGGAATTTTAATTTACACTACAGAGTATTATGATATCTTTTATTGTTCATAAAAAATGGATTTGATGTGAAGAGATGGCATGCCATACTATAATTTCACATAATGTTTTGATTATTGATATAAATATACCACATACTATAAGATATTTTTCATTCCATGGTTTAAATATAGTATCTATGTAAATTCATATAATGAAATAAGAATTATGAACATTGTATGCCATACCAAATCTATTTAAATTATGTAGATATTATAAACTATCATTGACAACTTTGGGATGATTCGGGGTAAGATCAATGTCATATTTGGGGTTCATAATAAGCAATAAATTTTTCCATGGGTTTAAATATTTTTCAAATTAATTAAATAGTGGAATAAGGATTTGTTTCAAATACTTAATAATTTCTTGCTCATGTGAATGACATTTTAAATAACAAAGTTGATACTACATCATAGTGATGTGTAATAGGTCATTGGGATTGTATTGTGAATTTAATGATTTTGTTCATGATGATGTGTACTAATAATTTAATTATTATGGAATAAATATGTATTTAATAACATTAATGTAAATAGGTGAATCATATATCTATATAAACACATACCTACGCTTGAGAGGAGGAACTGAAATAGATAACTAAGAACTAGATCTACAAGAGAGATTCATGAGGTAAGAGTAGTCAATTTAGGAAGGTTTTAACCTATATAAGTTTGGGATTTTCATAAATTTTTAATGTCTCTAATCAAATGATGGTGTGTGCAAGTTGTAATTCCTCCATTGAAACCAATAACAGCTTTGTTGTTTCATTTTGTTTTTATGTGTAGTGTTACATATTAGTTTTTGTTTTTGGGAGACATGGTCTAAGGTCATCCTTAATTGGAACTCATAACCATGTATACATCAGTTTGTATCAAATCAAGGCTATCCCAAAAAAGTGAGAACATGAGTGAGTTATATTTTCCACATTTATGAGTGAGGGTAGAAAGAAATGAAGACATCTTTCAAAAAGATTTTTTTTGGTAGAAGTTGTGGTCATTATCCTTGATTTTGAGTAAAATAAATGGTACACAAAGGAGGTTTCATTAAAATAGATCCAAGATCATCCATAGAACTAAGAATTTTAAACTCGGATGCATTTATGTTAGGAATGCAATCTTACTTAGAAGCTATGGAGACCATTCAACATAAAGGACTTACAATTAATGATGAGGGAGATAATGAAGTTATAGAATAATCACTTGAGATATAGTCCAAAGAATAGTTTGTTAATGACCTATAAGATATATTCTTGTAAGTAGTTGTGAGAATGAGTAGTACACTAAGGTTGGACACTCCTAGTTATTTAGGGATTTTGAGTCTTGAAGACTCCTTCATAGATCTCTGGAGTAAACACATGAACTTGTTGTTCCCCCTTAACCAAATACCTTCTCTAATTGGTATTATTATCTTGAGTAGACGAAATTTCTTCTCCACACCTTAATTACATATATTCAACTACTGAGTCCTTTGATCCTAGGAGCTAACCAATTACAAAGCTCCCCTTAAATTCATGTTTCTTCAGGAACATGACATCTTCAACAAGTCTTCAGACACTAGCATCTACCACAAGTTGATATGTTGATAGAAATTTAAAACTAACATTTATACCAGAGCATCCAAACCATGATCAACAAGCTAACTCTTTCTCAATATAAGATCATTAAGATTTTTCACAAACTAATTTTCTCTAATAGATAGATATATAAAAAGACTGCACAAACATACCTTATTTTCATACAGATTACGCCTATGAGAGTATATAATATCCAAATAAATTAAAATTCAATTTCATAAAGTCTAGGGGACATACATCCTTTTGGTGGGAATATTTGAAGACAAAAAGAATTCATAAAAACAAATAAAAAATCAAGACTAGGAATAGAATGGTTGTAAATTTGAGGGATAAATTATTATCTTATGTTTTAAAATTAAACTTAATCAAAAAGTTGTAAAATTTGAGCTAGGATAAGATGAGCATAATGGATTCCAATGAATAGTTTTATAGACTCAAAATCAAAGAGAGTCATATTGAAGATTACACCAATCAAATCTTAAGGTACATGACTAGATTACACATTTCCATTCAAGATGAGTTTGGTATGGCATGTTTCCATTCAGGCAAATAATCCTATTAGTATGCACTCAAGGTTGAGGATAATTTATCCCACATACAGGGAACAACATAATGGAAATTAATTTTTCCTCATGGCTGAGGATCAAGAAGTAATAGCAATAGATTATATTATCAAAAATAAGTAGAAACTGCCACTTTTTATTGAAATGACTATAATACAGGAGGTAGATATTTTTCCCCAAAAGGTACATGAACCTATGAACAAGTTATAGGAATAGTATGTAGGGGTACATGTTTCAGATGTGGTGAAAATTGTCATAGGTAATTGAGTGACCACATGCACATAATGATGGAAATATGAATAATTAAGGAAATGAACATACATCACAATAAGATGAGGAGAGTATTGATTTAATTAATCATGCATAAGAATATAAATGAAAATAATTGGTTATGAGGAAGAGAGTGTTGTTGAAACTAACAAAACCATAAAATAACCGTTTTTAATTCTTGAGGTAATTGATACAAAGTTAGTATTGATAAAAGTGGCACAAATAATATTATTTCATAATATATGGTTGAGAAGCTTGATCTAAAGAGGATTTCACATCCAAATCCATATAATACCTTGCTAGTTTGATAAGAGGGCACAACATGATGGTCATGCAAATAATTACACTTAAACAAAGTATGGAAAAAAGTAATCTTTAAATTATTTGAAGTATAAGATAGAATAAATTGAAAGTAGTCCAAATATTTTTTTCGTTTTAGGAAAATAACTCTTGAAGAAGGTGAAGAAGCATAAATTATGATTTGCATTTCTACTAAAGTCTGAAAAAATAATTAATACCAACAAAGAATAAAAAAACTTCTATGTGAAGTGAATTAATTTATAAACAAAAATTTAAAGATCATTCCAATGATTTTACATATGGGATATTTCCCATAAGTATAAGTTATCACATGGATCCTATTCTAGAATTTAATTTTCCAAATAAATCAACATATAGATTGATACCTAATGAGAATGCATATTTAAAATATTCATGGGCAGCTCAAAAGATATTTAAAAATATGAATCAAGGTATGTGCCATGATTAAATTCATATTTTTATAAATAAATATGATTTTTAGATGTTATAATTTATTTTGATTTTATCACACAAATTTGGAAATAATTTACATTGGGAAAGATCAATTATACATTTAAAAAATAATACTTATTTAAGAGATAATAAATATTGAAAAAAATAGTAATATGGTTGAAATAACTATCATTAGAATGAAATTAATTCCATTTACCCATCCAATAGTGGTTCCCAAACCCTTTTCAAAAATAAAAAGAGAAACCAATGAATTTTCTAAAAATGGGGTGACTCAATTATCTCTATCTAGAATATAGATGCCTAATGGCTATAGAGAAAATTTTAGAGTCCAAGCAAATGTATCTCCATCAAGGTTATGGATGCATATTTAACAATAGAGTAATTTTTAGCATCCCCAAAAATTGGTTTTGAAAAGATAAGAGTTAGAAGAAAGATAAATATCAGAGTAAAAAAAGACATCAAATTATGTTTGATATTTGGTAAAATTCTCACAAAATAAAAAATAATTTTCAAAAAAACATACACATGATCTATAAATATGATAAGGATTAGTATGTTGTATGGTAATATTTAATTGTTTTTTTAGTTCTTCAGTTTGTTACTTTTGTTTCACATAAATTTTGATGTTTCATTCATGACAACTACTATAAATTCATGGTTCTTAAATGCTCAAGAGTATTTATATGATAGGTCAGTATTTATCATGGAAAAACACACCCAAAATGTATACACATAATATTGTTCACTTTTATCATTTACTAAAAATTTCTCTTGTAGTGACTTACTAACAATCATCTCCCTGAGTGAATGCCTTAAAGGGTACATCGAGAAAGGGGTGGGTAGGATTACGGTGCTTTGAAAGAGATGTTGCTATCTATGTCATGATTATATCATTCATATTACCATTTACCTCATTCCATCCTATTCTCATGGATTTATGTTAGTCTCCCTATATCTTATAGCATCGAATAACCTAATATTATCTCTTTAGGACATTTTCCCTTCTTTTACTATATTGGGTAGATTGATACAATATCAAGCTTATTTTTTTAAATCTTTACTATATTAGATTGGATGATACCATTTTGTGTCAACCGACATATTTTGACTATATTGTCAAGGTAATACCATTAGATAAGTATTTAACAGTTGGTTTTGGGTATTGGACCAGTATATATGTGAGTCATATTTTATTCCAACACAATCATATACATTCTATTCACTCCTATTTTACTCTCACTTCAACCCTAAATCACATTTTTAGGAGTTAGAGGTAGGAACTTATCTTGAATAATATTGTTGTATGGAGGCCTTAGGTACTCACTAGGAATAAATTTATTGGTATAGAACCTTTTGTACATCATTTTAAATCTTCAAAACCATAATATCTCTTGAAAATATCTATTTGAGCTAAGGGGAGATTGAGGCTCAATGGTTCCACTCCAAGGTAATTATTTCTAACCTTATACTCTTTCCTTTATTTACTTAACAAATAGATGTTTATTTTTTCATAATGAATGGTTGTGTGTATATCCTTTTATAGGTTATCTCTACACCCTATAGTGGGTTGGCTGTAGGAATGCTTAGAATTTCCATATTCCATTTTAGTCTTCTTAGACCCCCATTTTTTGACCATTACACCTTACCCTTTATGATCATTATAGCCTTTTCCTCCTTAGTTACATTTACTTTACATGTACATTTACTTACATTACTTGATTATAACCATTTAATTTCATATAGGTATAGTGAAAGATATTTACTTGTGTCATAGGCATAGAATCTGGATGCCTACCACTTGGAATTTATGACATATGTAACTCTATCCTATATATATGTAATTAGTTGTTTATTACCCGAGATAACTAAGTATCATGATATTTATTTGATCATCATTATATGAGTCTAATTTTATTAAGATAGGAGAGTTTCATGTTAATCCTAGCCTATGTATACATTCTGGTGAACTTGATGTGAAACTTCACCAACCTTTATACCTTAATCCAACTATATCAACCAAATTGGTATAGTATCTTCTATCCAATAGACTACTTCATTCAAGCCGATAAAGTTTGATTCATGTTTGTGAATGGCATTGGTCATCCCAATTTAATTATGTGTTTGCATATACTATAATGTCCAACCTAATATAATTTTATTTTGTGTTTGTAATTACATCATCCAGCCTAAAATAGTTTTGTGTATTTTCATTTTATTATATTTAATTTCTAGCTATATCATCTAGTCTTATACCATTTTCTAATTTTTTATTTAAATTTATCAGATCCTAAAAATTGGTTTTAAAAAATGATTTTCACACATTATTTTATCTTTATTTGGTTTTCCCTAGAAACCATGTTTCAATAGTTTTAAAACTACATAGAGAGTTATCATTTTTGGCTAAGTGGTTGAATTTTTTTATTGGCACCATAAAGTGAGGGACATTGTCCCAATACCTATGCCCTAACAATGATATACACATAGTTTAGTTTCTATGCACCTCACAGTATATCAGAAACATTTAGGATTCCATTTTTATTAAACTTAGGAAATGCGCCATCTACTTTATTTTTTGGTGCACCTAAGAGGATCATACCTCCTAGGCAATTTACTCTCATTGTACCCTCATAAATAGAGTTAGTGGGATAGAAGAAATATTTATCCTCTATAGTTAGTGCTCTAAAATATTTGGCTAACACTAATCAATGAACAATAAAGTATATTTAAGATATCACACTATCAATCAAATACTTTTAATATATCCCCCTAATCTTATTTTTGAAAATTAGATAGATTTAATTTGTTATCTAAGTTGCTTGTTATTTTTCAGACTACATTAGAAAACATGATATAATTTTATGTTGTGTGTCATAAATGCATCAACTATCTTGATAAAATTATATTTTTTTGAACTAAATCAACCAACATGATATAATTCCCTATGTATGTCTCCCTAATCACATCAGCCAACCCAAGACAATATCATTTTATTACCTTTTATAAAACTATATCGACCATCCTGATATAGTTTCCTCCTACTAGCTTGATTACATCAAATGAACCCAACATAGTATGATTTACTAAATTTTAATATTTCAACTTGATTACATTGGCCAACTCAATTTAATTTGATTTTCTCAGATTTTACCTGTCTAATTGCATTGGAAAACCTAATGTAGTCTAATTGTCCCATTTTCATTTATTAACTACATCATCCATGATGATACATTTTATTTCATGTAAATTAACTACAATAACAATCCTCATTTATTTAATATTTTATATTTTAACATTAAATACATCTTTATTGAATTTAAATGGAAACACTAGCATGATATAATGAAAATAACTAATTCCCATTAAAATGCTAAGTATCATTTTCCTTATAATACCATAGAAGACCATGATACAATAAATTGTCATGTAACCACTATAAATACCAAATATGAACCAATTATAAAATACAAATTCCTTGACCTAAATTACCCACCTCCATGCATGAGTGTAATAAAGGATTAATGTGATCATGAATATACTGATGAGATGATCATTTAACTTAGTGACCATCCCAAACATCAGGGAAAAGACCCCATGGTGGTCTATTATCTCATGATGGCACCCCATGTGAAGGTTATTCCTTCCCATTCTCCCAAATTTTATTTTGGACTTGGGGCAAGTTATTACATGACTTCACCATTTCCTTTTTACTCCATCATGCCTAGTATTGCTACTAACATGGTAGGTCTTTCCTATAGCAAGCCTATTTAATTTTACCATGTTAATACATATGCTAACACCACTATTATCACATCTCAACAAACTACTCAATTTTTTTCCTCTAACCAATAATTTTATGATCCAAATCAAATATTTGTGTAGGCCATGAACCAAATGTCCATCTTTCAATCTAATAATTCCAATTAAATGATAAACATGCAAAATCAAAATTTGAAATTGCAAGATATTCCTCTACAACTTTAGTGGGGAATTTAAAATCCACAAACCCAAAACCCCCATTCAATATGATCATGTAAATCACATTCTAAAAAATCCCACTCACAATAAAGCAAAATTAACAACTTTAAAATGAACCATTAGTTCCTCAAATTTCAAACATAGATATAGGTGGCATCACTCATATATTACCTACAGTGGATCCACCAACCCCTCTTTGCATTTGAAATATTTTGTAAATATTTACAAGGAATGGATTAAGCTAAACACCTTTGTATCTACCAAAATTCTATCCAAAAATGTTTTTTGGTGATTCCCTAGATTATTACAATCAACTCAAGTATAGCTCTATCTCTAGCTTAGAATAATGAATTAACACATTAGTTTAATAATTTTAAACCAATGATCTTCCTAAAAATATCTTAGCCCATTTCATTAATTACAAGAAAGTGAATTCTTAGACTTCCTAATATTTCATCAAGCATTGGAAGGCCTTACCCAATAAACTTGAGCATAAAATATCATAAAACAACCTATTCCACTTGTTTACCAATGCCATTTATCCTAAACTTTAGTACATAGTCAGGACTCTCTCTCAAAAATCATTGGAATAAGACTTTGATCAAGTTAAATTTCATGACTTACTCATAAGATAATTTGAGCCTTCCCAACCCATGTCTGGAACTTATGTGCTCATGAAGTATACAAACAAAAATGTCATTGATAATGGTGTTATTGATACATATGATTCCAAAATAACCATCAATACCATTCTCCCAAGAAGGTTCAATGAAGTTGCTCTTTCCTAACCTATCATGGAAAAGCCCTTCCAACCTCCTCCTTCCTCACAAATTAATCATGTTGATGTTCATCATCATTTCACTTTAGATGAGATTAAGAAATGTATTCCCAAACCCTCACCTAGAGAGTTGGATTACTCTCACCCTTCTATTTATTAGTATGAACCACAAAAAATTTGATGGTATCATGTAAATTTGGGACATTACCACAAATCTTATAGACAACCTAAGAACCTTGGTTTTGAATTCATCCTTAGTATTAACTTTGATCATGAAGCTATGACCTGAGAGCATCAAGAAGCATATGATAAGGTATAAAATTACCATGACTTCAAAGTCAAGCGAGATTCCCTTTACCAAGCTAATGTTCACCTTAATATATATTCATATCCATTTCTTAAGCATAACCAACAACTATTGTCACCAAATCTTGCACCCTAGAAGAGAGTGTTCAAGTCTCATCCATATTTGGGCAACATGCTACTACTTCTAGGTATGTGGGTGTACCTATATTGGAAATAAAGCTCTATATTTAAGGGATATCTCCTTGAATGTATCTTGAAATGCTCTTATCTATGCTAAATGATTACTTATGGGGAAAAGAGTTAGAGATTAAAAGAATTGAAAATAATCTAAAGAGGTGATAAACCAAGATGTTTTCCACATGATCATCATATTTCATTCACTAAGACACAAGGCATATAAATTAGCTTCTAAATATTGAAAGGTTTATAACATGAGTATTTCAATATAGAGGTGAGATATGTGAAGCAATACAAGGAAAATGAACCGGAGGGAAAATTTCACACTCCAAGGATAATCATATGCTTGAAATAATCCTAACACACTTGAATACACTCTATATGACCTATTAGAATATGAACTCTTACACAAACATGAAATGATAAGGGAAGAAAGGATAGAGACTTATCACTTTGCATCACCATACATCACTTGCACACTTAGACAATTATTCTAGAACTTAGAAATAGAATTGAATTAATGTTCAAAGGAAAAATATGACATCATTTCAGCAAGGCTTTGTTGTACATGGTGTGGTATATCTTTACAAAGGCCAAAATGGTAGCTACTTATATAATTTCAGAAAGAGCATGAAAGAATGAAGTTCAAATATCACTCAAACACATGTCCAATATATAACCAGTTACATTGTAGGGGATTAAAGTATGGAATAAACCATGAATACCTCCCAAGACAAATTCCCATTTAAACCATGATAAACTCTCCAACATGATGCAAATATTATTATGTTATCTTTTGTGAAACTACCTTCATCATAGATCATCTCTCGAGCATGTGAAACTGAATTAGGAGATTCAAAACATACGCTATGATTATCATAGATATTTTAGCTACTCTATAAGCTCTAAATACTTGTATTCATCATCTTTAGTCATTCATTACTTTCTTAGACTTCATTTTTTACATCTAGCATTCACTATTCCTCTTGAGTCCTTAACTAGGCTTTCATGGAAGCACATGAGTCTAAAGAGCTTGCTCTGCTATAAAACCTTTGATCCTACATAGTTTTCAATGTGGAATTTCCCTACCACATTACTCATTTTTTTATAAAATATGTTTGTGATACCTACTTGCTTTAGTTGAAAATGGATCTTTGGTTTGACTTTATTCATTGAAAAGCAACTTAGACTAATCATATTGCTCCAACCTGTCATTGTTCCTATTGGTACCATAGATCCCTACTATCAAATCCTAACTTTTTGACCTCCTATGCATTGTAGGATCAAGATGTAAGAAGGAACATTGGCCTTCAATTTTTTTCCATAAATATCCTTTGACATGTTTACTTTTACTCACACCATTGGATCAAGATGTATGAGTGAACATTGATCATAGATCTCATTGGGCCTACTTTCTTGTCAATTCTTATGCACTGTTGGATCATTGGTATGATTGAACACTGATATTTGATCTATGTTGGACCCACCTTATTTTTAGTTGTGTTTATGCCATTGGATCTTTGCTCAATGAATTTGAACCATTGGATCTTATCCAACAAATATATATTTAAGCTTTTTTAGCCCAAGGACCTTTTGACCTATTTGACCCAAGCACAAACTGTTAGATCTGAGTGTCATTATGTGAGATCATATAGACCATTAGATATTGATAAAATTTAAGCCCCTTAAGGACATTTTGAATATAAATGGCTACTTCATGAAGCTCGAATTTGATGCTTGTATGAACATTCTGCAAGTCCAAATTTGAAGCTCCATAACTTGAGCTAGAGAACTCGTGCGAGCATGAAATTTATAGAGCCTATTCTTGGCATGAAGAGATCCATTACATTAGAACCTTTTGGATCATGAGGCTTTTTGAGTGAACTTATCAAATGCACAAATTAACTAGTCCATTCATTTCTAGATGACATCCTAGTGATGGTATGGTTCACTTAGGCCTGTGCTTAAACTACTACTTGATCTTTAAAAGTTTAAATGAACTTATTGAGGCTTGTGCAAACTCTTTACATGATATTGACTATTTAGACACCTTGAAAACCTAATAGTTACATATATGACTCTAAAATAACCCCTAAGATGCCAAATGACACAAGGACTAAGCTAAACTATGACCAAAGCTATAATGTCATATGACATGACATCAAATGAAATACAACATACCTTATGACATTATAAAAATCCCCTATATGAGATCCTAACTATAGGGGGTTAACCCAATTTTACCCATGGTAAAAATGGTCAACATTCTTAGTGATATCCCAATGGTAGTATGCTTGATGTGCCATTACTAATTGCCTAATCATGTCTATTTGGTTACAAAGTCACAAGTATATGGGTTTGACACATAAATTTCCTTGACAACACACCAAACAATAGAAAACAATGGGAACAAAACACAAATCAAGGAACACACATGTGCTTTATGAGCACTTATGGAACATAACACAATAAGAAAGGAAACACACACCTATTCTAATATTTACAAAATTGACCTTCATCCTTTAATAGAAGGGTTTCAAATATATCCCATTCACAAGGATAGGTATCTCTTCTCCATTCATCCTTGCTAATTGAAAAGAGTTACTTTGCTTGCACTTGATGATGACATATGGTCCACTCCATAGGGTATCAAATTTGGTATGTTTCCCTGGTTTTCCTCTATCTTCATCTAATTTCAATACTATGTCACCTTCTTGAAATGATCTTAGAGTTTCCTTCTTATCAAAAGACCTCTTCATTAATACTTGGTTATGCTCCATATCTTGATGAGCTTTATCTTTAGTCTCTTGTAACTCTATTAATTCTATCAATCTCACCTCCATTAGAGTTTCTTAAGCAACTCTAGTTAATATGCTAACTCTAAGGCAGACATCTCTTGAGATATGTAAAACCTGGCTTCCATTCCATAGACAAGCACAAAAGGATAATTCCCTGATCCGTGAAACAATTCAGATGACAATTCGGGTGATGGGTCCACCTGAATTGATGGCAAAACTACTGGGAGCCATAACTTTTGCACCGTAGCTCTAATTGACTCGCCATTTGAACCGTTGGAAAGATAATAATGAGGGGAAAATTTTGAGATGGAATTTAAATATACTAAATTAATTTTGACCCATGAAAATCCAATGGAAGTTCCCCAAATTTCAATTTTAGTAGTGCAGTCTAAAAATAGTAACTTTCTAAAAATAGTAATTCCTCGAATTCTGTATTGTTGTAAATCATGGAAGTCAAACCACTTAATCTCCCTCGAGATTGGTGACCTTCCTCATTCTCCTCACACCTTAAAAACATGTATAAATGAAGATGTAACCCAAAATGGAAATCAGACATCTCTTCTCAGAGATAGGCATATGTTTGGGTCTGCAATTTTGATCAATAAAACATCTCTTTTCAGAGATAGCATTATTTGAATTGTGTTGTTCTTATTTCTGAATTATCTTTCAACTAAAGCTTTCAAGTTTTGGATCATTCCCTATTGACCTCTTGGGATTTATCCTAAGATCTGATAAGGTTGTCTTCAATTTGGCATGCCAAGATCTTTGGTTATGCTCCAAGGTTATCTTGATGATTTTGATTAGATTATTGTTAGTAGATTTAGCCAACCCATTACCTTGAGGGTAATAGTTAAATAAAGTGATCAATAATATGACATTACTATTCGCCCAATCAGTTATCTTAGCTCCCATTAAAGTAAGAACGTTATCTTAAATAATAGTAGGAGTGCCAAACTTTGTGATGATGCTCTCATATAACTCCAAGATAGCATTCTCATTGGCTTCCTTAAAGGCTATTACCTCAACCCACCTTTTAAAGTAATCAATTATTATGAGTATCCATTTATGGCTAGCACTTGATGGTGGGTTTATCATACTAATAAATTAAATACCCCATTGTATGAAAGGTTAGTCTACTTGGATAGGCTTCAAAGGAAGATTTGCAAGCTTCTATTTTCCTATAAATAAAGCACATTGTCCACACCTTCTCACCCAAGCATGGAAATACTTGAAGAGGCTAGTCTAATAATAACATGCCCTCATGATCTTGGTAGTTTTGGTTCTTAGAGAGAAATGACCTCCTATTGTCCCATCATGGAACTTCTCAAGTAACACTCCAAAATGATCATCATAAATGCATCTCAATATCACACCATTAATGTCTCTTTCGAATAGCACACCATTTATAAGATAAAAGGGAATATATTTTAACCTAAAATATCTCCTTTGTGATCTACTCATACCATTAGGACACTCACCATTTTGAAGAAATCTGATCACATCCTATGTCCAACTTTGTAGAGACAAGGAACAAGCTAATTAGAAATAACCATGATTTAATAGAGCTTCTTATTTTGGATCATGAAGATCTGAAGTTGAATTCTCATAGAGGCCTTTACCCCTTATAAATTTTTTCACCTTGATATCAACATCATATTTCGTTACTTTAGTGATTCACCTTGCCCTCTTTTCACTAAGATCGTTGCTTAAGAGAAATTCTTTAGTACTAGGATGAGAGACCATAACATGAATCTCATTATTTAAAACCATATGTTTGAAGTTATTTAGTCCCCTTAAAATACCAAGTACTTTTTTCTCTACAAAGGTGTACTTGACTTCATAATATTCTAAACCTTTATTAAAAAATACAATTGGCTACTCCACACCTTCATCATTATTTTGCATTAGCATGGTTGATATAGTATCAAGGTTAGTAAATGAATAAAACATGAAGTCTTTAGTAAAATTAGGATTCACAAGAGTAGGATATTCTATAATTTCCTTCTTTATGGCTTAAAAACTAATCTTACCCTCTTTGGTCCAAGAAAAGACTTGTTCTTCCTAAGCATGGTTGTGATAGGTTTCACCAAAGATGTAAAACCAGGTATGAACCTCATTAAAAAAATTATCTTGCCTAAGAAACTTTTATGACCTTTCTTATACAAGTCTAATGATAAGCCTAAAATATCCTCTATTCTTTCAGGATAAATAGTCAAACCATCCTTGAAAATGATATGTCCTAATAGCTTACCTTGATGAATAGAAAAGATGTACTTCTTTGGATTAAGAGATATTCCATATTGCCTACATCTTTCAAACACTTATCTCAAGTGTTTCATGTGTTCATTATCATCTTTAGATAACACTATTATATCATATAGATAAACTAATAACATCTCACTGATCAAACCTTTAAAGGCCAAGTCTATTGCTCTTTGAAATGTGGCACTGACATTGGATAGACCAAAAGGCATCTTCCTATAATCAAAATTCCCCCATTTAGTAGTGAAGTATGTCTTAAACTAATCATTCTCACAATAAAATATGATTGTAACTTAAATATCCATCTATAAGATAAAAATATTGATAACCTAAAACCATTTGCAAAATATACTCCATTGAGGATAGAGGATAGTGATATTTGAGCGACACTCTATTAAGATATATAAAGTCCACACAAAGTCTTATCTCTCCATTCTTCTTGCTAACAATAACAAGGTTATCTAAACATGTTGAATGCTTGATAGGAAAGATTATTTTAGATTCATGGATTTTGGTAAGCTCTAACCTCATGAGTTATTTAACCTTGTGGTTGATGGGTCTTTGCTTCAGTTTGTCTAGTTTAACTCTAGGTTCCAACTCAATAGTATGGTGTGTTAGGCTAGGATCAAATCCTTTGAGGTGTTTATATTACCAAGAAAATATATCATGAAACTCTTTATACAACTCAATGAATTCTTGTTTCTCTAATGTAGAACATACCTTGCCTAGTTTAAGGACTTTGTCCTTAAAGATCAAGACTCTTTCATAATTTTCCTCTTTTGTAGACATACTCACTTTTTCCTTATTATTTTTATCATTCTCATTGAAGATACTTTATAAGGTCACCAAAACCTTAGGTATCTTATTGGTTCTTAGTTGCACAATCTTATCACCCAATTGTTCTTGAAGCCTCTTTTGATTCCTTAAAGAAAACTTAGCCTCATTTTGCAAGAAGCATGTAATGTGTCTGTCACTGTCAAACACTTACCAAGACACTTAATTATCTAGTAAAAAAGGTTTGATAATGATCTTAATATGAGACTATTTTCCCTCCTCTTTTATGATAATTAGAGTATCAAATTGAGCTCCTATGGTAGCTAGTCTATCAGCATGACTACTCTACTCCCTGGGACTGATTGTATATTGAATGCATTGAAGTCTTCAATAAAATCCCATACCCTATGCTTGTATGAATTAATAAAATGTTTGGTTGCATCAACCACATTCCTCACCTAATGCACAACCAATTCACTATCTCCATATACTTTTAAGTTATTGATTCCTTTTCTCCTTGCCCATTGAAGGCCATGAATTAAATCTTCATACTAAGCCACATTACAAGTAAAATTAAGATAAAATTTGTATGAATCATAATACTATTGTTTAGATGGGGAGACCAACATAACACCAGTTCCTACACCAACTTTTCTTCTTGAACCATCAAAAAACATCTTCCACATCTCATAACCTTCACCTTCTTTCTTGGTAAGTGGAGGTGTTGGTACTCTTTCTTCATGTATATAATACACTCCTAAATTAGTTTCCTCCATAAGATCATAAGGATCATAATCATAAGTTTTAGTTCCATATTAATCAAGAAAAAAATCTAAAATACACTCAATCTTGGAATAAATTCCATCATCTACAATAGAGTCCTTTTCTTCATGGGCCACACAGTTCAAATTAGAACTTATCTCAATGTAAGGCTCAATATGAAACCTTACAAGAGATTGTGTCATAATTATCACCTTGGCCCCATACATTCTTATAAAGGCCAAGAAATACTATCCAACTAAAATATATCCACCTATCTTAGCCATGAATTCGCTTGATAGGCATATTGAAAAATGGGTTGGGAGATCAACCATAACTATGTCTTGCAAGATAGAAAAACTAGGACAATCATGCAAGAAAACCTTCAAGTTTTTTATTATTCACACTATTTTGGTAGGTATACCATGTAATTTAAGGACCCCTTTTCTATGTGTCTCATATTTTAGACCCAACTTGTCAGCTACAACTTTGGGCAAGACAAAAGTAGAAGCTCTACTATCAACTATGTAATTGTGTACCAACTTGTTACCTACAATGAGGGTGAGGTAAAGTAGTGGAGGTTTTTAAGACCTATTGGATGGTTCAACAATGTTACTAGGATAATTTTCAAGATAAACATGGCCATCACTTTGATTTTATGGTGAGACACTAACAGAGATAGTAGATAACTACTTTTGTAGGAGTTCTTTTTTACCAGGCATATGAAGAACATCCAAAAGAGAAATGGATATTTTAGTGTTCTTCAAAGAATATAAAATGTTTAAATAAGCAATAAATACTTTATATTTGGATATTTTATGCATATAATTACTTGGAACTTGAGGAATAGGAGTAGACCTTACCATATTTTGACTTGATGGAGGTGTAGGGGCTTTTAAAATTGTCACACTTGTAGTTATGCCTTACTACCTTAAAAGAGGATTGGATGATCCTATGGGCATGATACTTATACCTATTATATCCTTCCTCTTGTCCCTTTTAATTTTTTTGATAGATTATCCTTGATTTAGCACAAAAGTATCTTTAACCATAAAATTGTTGAAGATCTCTCCTTGAGGTTGCCAATCCTCATTAACTTGCATCATCACCTCATCTTCATTTGGTAGGAGGTGAATAACTCCTACTTGTGTCACCAAATATTGATCCCATTATCATTGGAATCCATGAATTTTTATTTCTACCAATCTTCTCCCTAAACCAAATTATTATGAACTGGTACCATCTCCCTTGCATTGGTGGTAGAGTTAGGACTATAAACATTGGTAGGCATGTTGGGGTTAGGTTTCCATTATCCTCTTCCTCTTCCATATTTATAACCATATTTATATTAATAATGGTATGAATTTTGATTTAAACCTTTCTACGTATTTCCTCTCCCAATATTGGATTCCAACCATTGAATATATGCATCCTTGTCCATGGCATTATCTGCCTTCTTAGGAGTAGCCTTGGGCTTGGTATTGGTATTAGGAATTTCAACCACTTCTAGATTACTAGCAAAAGAATGAGATAAATGAGGTATATACAACTTATTAGGTAACATTTAAGATTAGATGAGACTATTCTTAGGTTTTATATAAATATCATACACTTCAAGAAGAGTGGAACCTCCCATAGATTGAAGCATGACAAAAATTTCAGTCCAAATGGCTCTCAATTAAGTAGGGAACACAAAGCTAGCAAGTTATCTCATGGGATGAGGTAATATATGCCAAGTATTCTCAAAAATTCATTGAATTTGTGAATTATTTCTTTGGATCCCCTTTTTATCATATTGAGTTGATGTATGAGAGAGGCATGGTCACTTTCATTTCCAAATATGGAAGTCAACAACACTCCAAACTCATCCAATGTTGTGATGCATCCACCTCCTAGGGTCCTATACCAATAAAGATAAATCCCTTTAAGGGACATGGTAAGGAGTATAATTAAATTTTTCTCTTGAACAATATTGTGTAAACTAAAAAATTTATAAAAATTTCTAATATGCTCACTAGGTGTGACATGACTCTCACCATTGAATATGGGCACACCTTTCATGGAATTAGGAGGAATGGCATCATATCCTTGAATTTGGATTGGATTTTTAGTATTGAAGGTAGGTAAATAATGAGGAATAGTTATGTATTCTTCTTCAAGATCTTTAATTTATTTAGCCTCTTCCTTCTCTTCCTCTCTATAAAAATCTACTTGTTATTCAAAGGGCAGATTAGGCTATGGATATTAAACTTCAAGAGGAATTTTAGGCTGAATGGGTGGGTTAATAGGATTGAATGCTCTAATAGAGGATGAATTAGTGAGAACAATGAATTATGAAGGTAGGTTTATAAAAAAAATAATGGCCTTAAACCAAATTTGCCTTGAAGGAGTCACTAAATGCTATGTAGCACACCAATTTGTAGCTAATGTTGTCAAGACCATCATTCACCTTGACAAGTTATCTTGAAGACAATAGATCCCATCAAGTGTGTTATAACTATTATCACAAAATATTTCATGCTAGAAGAGGGTGTTCAAGCCTCTTATAGATTTAGGAAACATGGGAACACTTCCAGGTATGTGGATGTACCTATATTGGAAATGAGCCTCTAGATTTAAGGGCTAACTCCCTAAATGTATCTTGAAATGCTCTTATCTATGCTAAATGATTACTTATGGGGAAAAGAGTTAGATATTTAAATAATTAAACCTAATATAAAGAGGTGATACACCAATATTTTTTCCACGTGATCATATTTCACTCACTAAGACACAAGGCATACAAATTAGCTTCTAAGTCCTAGAAGGTTTCTAACATGAGTATTTAGATATAGAGGTGAGATGTGTGAAGAAACATAATGAAATGAACCAGAGGGAAAATTACACACTCCAAGGATAATCAAACACTTGAAATAATCCTAACACACTTGAATATACTCTATATGACCTATTAGAATAGGAACTCTTTCACAAACATGAAAGGATAAGGGAAGAAATGATAGAGAGTTATCATTGTGCATCACCATACATCACAACACTTAGAAAATTATTTGAGAACTTAGAAATAGAATTGAATTAATCTTTAGAGGCAAAATATGACATCATTCTAGTAGGGCTTCATTATACATGGTGTGGTATATCTTTATAAAGGCCAAAATGGTAGCTACTTATATAATTTTAGAAAGAGCATGAAAGAATGAAGTTCAAAGGTCAGTCGAACACATGTCAATCAATAACCAATTACATTATAGGTGACTATAATATGGAATAAACCATGAATTCCTCCTAAGACAAATTTCCATATAAACCATGATAAACTCTCTAAAATAGTGCATAGATTCTTTTGCTAGCTTTTGTGAAACTGCCTTCATCATTTATCAACTCTCAAGCATTTAAAACTAAATTAAGAGAGTTGACACATATGTTATGATAGTCATAGATATTTTTTAGTTATTATGTATATTCTAGACACCTGCATTCATCATCTATAGTCATTCATTGCTTTCTTGGACTTTTTTTTTACATTTGGCAGTCACTATTCCTCCTGGGTCCTTGGCTAGGCTTTCATGGTGGCACATGAGTCTAAAGAGCTTGCTCTGTTATAGGATACTTGATATTACATATTTTTCCAAGTGGAATTTACCTAAAACATTACTCAATTCATTATAAACTATGTCTATGATATTGGCTCACTCTAATCAAAAATGGCCCTTTGGTTCAACTTTGTCTATCAAAAATAGACTTAGACCAATCACATTGCTCTAACCTATCATTGTTCCTATTGGTCTCACAGATCCATGCTATGAGATCTTAAATTTTTGACCTCTTATGTATTGTAGGATCAAGATGTACAAAATAATTCTAGTCTTTATTTTTTCACAATGAAGATCCTTTGACATGTTGAATTTCACTCGCACCATTGGATCAAGATGTACGAGTGAATGTTGATCATAAATCTCATTGGGCCCATTTTCCTATCACTTCCTATGCATCATTAGATCATTGATATGATTTAATGATAATAATTAATTTATATTGGACCCACCTTCTTGTTAATAAATTTCATGCCATTAGATCTCTACTCAGCAAACTAGCATCATTGGATCTTGTCTAACCTATAACTTTTTAAGGGTTTTTAACCTAGGGACCTTTTGACCTATTTAACCCAAGCATGAACCATTAGATTTGAGTGTCAATATATGAACTCATGTGGACCATTAAATATTTATCAAATTAAAACCCTTTAAGAACCTTTTAAATATAAATGGCTACTTTACAAAGCTCAAACTTGATGCTTGCATGAACATTCTACTCCACAAGTCCAACTTTGAAGCTCCTTAACTTGAGATAGAGAACTTACGTGGGCATGAAATTTGAAGATAATATTCCTATCACAAATATCTCTATGGAACTATAATTTTTTGGCTTGTAAGTATTTTTGAGTGAATTTATCAAATGCACGAGTGAGCTAGTCTGTTCATTTTTAGATGATGTCCCGATGACGGTCTGGTTCACTTAGGCTTGTGCTTGAACTAATGCTTGATCTTTGAAATCTCAAATGAACTTCTTAAGTCCTATGTGAACTCTTTTCATGATCTTGACTATTTGGACACCATGAAAACCTACCACTTGCATATATGAATCTAAAATAACCCCTAAAATGCCAAATGACATAAGGACTAAGCTAGACTATGACCAAAGCTAGAATGGCATATGATATGAAATCAAATGAACTATAACATACCCTATGAAATTATAAAAATACCCTATATGATATCCTGACTATAGGGGTTTGACCCATTTTCACATGTGGTAAAAATGGTCAACAACAACCTAATCCCTATAAGCCTACCACCACTAATGTTGTTGAAACCATGGTCAATCATCTAATAAAGAGAACATGGTTAACATGAACATCATGAATCATGTATTTTATCATATTTATACTTATCCTCGTGTCACTCATACTCCCTATCCTTCTAATATAATAGTTCAAAATACACTTTCATATCATTTCATGGATGTTGAGTATGAGGAAATAATCACTTATGTTATGCCAACAACATCATCCAACCTGATCTAGTTATCTTCATTCATGAGTGTACCAACCTGATTTAGTCTATTAGGACTTTATTCCCTACAGTGACTATGTTGACTAAAGTGATTTATTCAATTGTTTTAAAATAATAATCTAGTGCATCAACTAACTCGATATAGTTAATTTTTATTTCTAGTATCATAACTATTGCATTGATTGTTATAGATATTCATGGAAAACCCATAAAAACATGTTAATAAAAGGATTGATGTGTGAAGTTAGAACATAATCAAAATTTATACTTAACAAAGCTAATATTTAGTTAAATATGGTGTATTTATGAAATAAAACACAATCTTAATAAATACATAACATTCAATATTATTCTACATGTTTAAACACAATTAGACAAATAGATAATTCACTATGCATAGAACAATGATAAAATACATTTGGAAATAACCATTATAAAACTCTATATTAATCTCTATCACATCAATAATACTTTGTAGTACAATTGAGTTTCAATATAGAGATTTTACAAAGCATCATCACTTCATATTCCAGCCTTTCATTATAAACAAAAGAATTACTCTTTACATTCTAAAGAATATTGACATGATTTCAAGTGTTGAATACATACAAAAAGTGATATAAAAGACAAAATTGTGTGAGTTACACATGTGTTTACCAATTACACTCTATAATTTTATATCCATGTTTACTACCAATAATTTCCCATACTTAAATAGTTCTCTTCTCGAGAAAAATTCTAAGAAGTGTGCCATATGTTGAAGTTAAAAAATATACCTATTCTAAAAAAATTCAACTAGAGGCATATGTTACAATAATCACTCAAGTTATATTTTACTAGTTTTCATCTCTTGCATGCTACTTAGCCACCCTTTTAGGTTTTAAGCTGAGTAGTTTACTAATCTACCACCCTTGTAGGTTTTCAATAGATTAACATAACTAGATGGCCACCCTTTATGTTTTTTCAACAAACTTGACCCTAATCCTAATTTCCAAGGCCTTCTTAATATAAAATGCTTACAAAAATGAAAAACTAGAGTGTGCACAATAACTATAATGAAGGTAACAACATTGACTACATTGGCTAAGTTTTTAAAAGTTGTGAAGATTGTTCTACTTGAGATGCAAAAAAAGAAATTATTGCTATAGAAATTTTTGGTAGAGGCACTTATTATGCTTAAGATATAGGTTGCAGAACTACAATAACCTTTTTTTGGTGAATTTATTATTGGAGTTTATTTTGAGGAAAACATTTATGCTCTTGGATGATCTCTATGATAAAACTATCCAAATGAGACATAACATTTTTTAATAATGTCTAATCCATGGTAACTTCCATAACCATATTACTTGAAACTTGATAAAAATTTATATTTCCTCATTTTCCATCATTAGGAGCATAGCCTTCACATTAGATACTTTTAGTTGAATGTATTGGGCTAACTCCTCCATCTTATATGTGTGCCATTGTGTTTGAATACTAACAAATGTATTGTAAAACATTTTGTTTTTACAAGTCTACATCTTCAACATGACACTATCTCTAGCTTCAAGTGATTTCTTGAGTATAACATCCATTGCATCCAAGGTATAAAAATGGTCTTCCATGGCATCTTTGGCTTTATCATCTATTATAAATTTTGGCTTAGCCTATGTCCTTATGTTAGACAACTACTACGTCTAGTCAATCATGTTATAATATATGTTATGAACTTGATGTATAGTAGTGTCAATGACTTTCTCATATTCTTAAATGAGCTAAAAAATGGCATATACCTCAACCTTGAGATTCTTCCCTTCTGTACAAAGATTTTGGAGGTTCTACGCAACAAGCCATTCTTTTATGAGTTATGATAGAAGGGTTGAGAGATAATTTTCATCGAACATGACTTAGCCACCAAAAACTTGAGTGACTAAGGTAGGACATGTAGCATCTATAAACTCATGGATTTTAGTGAGGAAGGGATATAGGTCTATTTTCTCCTCCCTAAGTTGTAAAACCACTTGCTCCAAGGTATACACCTTCTATATGAAGGATTATTGAAAGGCAACTCCCCTTCAATTTTTTTAGATAGAGGTAGATAATAAAAATTAATTGATGCTTATTGTGTCATTGTAGATAAGGCTAAACTCAAAATTACAGCCGTCATAAGTGCCTTTTTTATCTATACCATAGGTAGATAAAATGTTGTGTGATGTATGGAGGGTGCAGGGACATCCCATAACCATTGGTTAGATATTTAGGGCTTGTGTTATGATGCCTCTTCTATGAACCCCCTGAGTAGAATTCAAGCCTTAATATGTGGAGAATGGATACTATGTCTTAGGTATCCCCACCACTTTGGTGTTCTATGCTACCTATTTGGTTTCTCCATTTTTTCTTTATGCTCTACTGCTACCTTGGCTTTGGAATTTGCCTCTACATTAGTTGTAGCATTTTCCTCTACCTTGTATTTAGTAGCTACCTTAGCCTTGTTCTTGGATCTTTCTCCTGGGTTTATTTCTTTTCTTTTTATTCCTAAGTGTACAATGTTTCTTTTAACTTCTCTTCTTGAGCCTTTATTGTTGCCTCAACTTCATCTTTATTATTTTTTGTTCCCTATGATTCTTGAGATGCTTGTCCTTATTATTTCCTCATAGCTTCTACCTCTAATTTATTTTGTCCTCCACTTCCTCAGTGCTTTTCTTTTATATCTCAACTTCCTTGGAATTTCCCCTACTTTCCTCCTCTTACTTATTCCACTACTCCTCATCCTCAACATCGTTACATTTTTCCTCCTTTTACTTATTCTTCCTCTCTACCTTTTAATCCTTATTTGTACTCACCTTATTCACCTTTTATCATTATTGATACATCATGGTATATTTTTATTTTATTATGATATCTACTTGTATAGTTGGCTTCGTGTGCTATGGTGGAGTTATCTCTTCTAGCTTATTTATAGGAGTTGGTGAATCAAGTATTGATTGTGAGTCATATAATGAGGTTGATTCAACCAAAATTCCTATACATAATGATTCCTTTTTCTTGGAATATGTTGGAGGAGTTAGATTATTCTTCAATATCTTATAATGTAGACCACATCTTAAGATTTCTGCTTGGGTTTGTGGGCCTACTACATTTCAACTTCCTCCAGTTGATACATAAAGGAAACCATTCATTCCTTGATTATTTGGGACAATATAGACATATAATGTGTCCTTTTATTGTGTAATAGAGATGGTTTTGAACTTTATTATAGTGGTGAGTATTATTTCTATGCATCAGAAGATCCTATAATTATATCTATGTGAAATAGCTTAGCTTGCACATGTTTTTGTTTTTTTATTTCCCAATATTATTTATTATTATTGATGAAGGAGGTTGGGTGACATCAACATAAAATTATTGTCACACCTATTTCCTCACTTAATAAGTGTGCACTAACTTCCAGAAGAAAAATTATTTTTCTTCTTTTTTATCATATACCTTTGTGTCTATGTCTATGAGAATTGAAAAAAAAATGTTCCTTGACACTCAACTCTATAAGATCACATTTTGTAGTGATTTTTTTTAAAATTTTATTTTCCATCTAAGATTTTGTTTTATGGTTCCTCTTATTTGGTTTTTGTGGTTAGGCTTACTACACTAGTACCTTCCTCTTTCCCTTAGCAGTCTATGAGTGATCTAATTTTATCTATAATGGTGTATGTGGTTATGCTTAGGATTGTGTATGCAAGGGTTATTGTGAACTTAGAGGCATAGACCACAAGGGTTATACTAATCTATCATACAAGACTTTTTATCATAGTAATTTTAACTTGGCATCCAACATGATAATGAAGAATGAAAATGGAGTGGTTATTGATTTAGGTAGTTTATGGACTCTGATGTGAATCCATTTATGTAGCTTTGTGATAGATGCATGTTACCCTTGTGTAGAATGCCTTGGGTACCCTGGGGTGAGATATTATTAGGGATTGGATATCAACCCACCATTTATTAAACTTATCTAATTGATTATATTATTTCCTAGTCTTGGTCTAGGCAAGGTTTGTAAATGTAGTTGTAGGCCAAAACTCTTCATCTAGGTTGATTAGACCTTCTAACAACTTCTATTACATAAAATAGAGATAGTCAACCAAAAGTTTGTATTAAAACACATGTGATGTTACATCAAGAACCTTCTCAATATTTTTTTATCTCATAATCCAAAAACTCAAGGCAATTAAAGTTATCGTGTAAACAAATCATTTTGTAGGCAATGTCAGTGACCCCTTTTTTACCTACTATGTTATTTTGGGGGTCTACTAGAAACACTTGGTGATGTAATTAGAGACAATGTGTATCATCTACCATGTTGATATATATCCCCCTATATGCCTTATTATACTTATCCTTTATATTTTAATGAATTGGAGGTGCCTTGGTTATTTAGGGTAGTAGAGATTTTCCTCAAGCTAAGAATCTTGTTACTCACACCATGGTTGAAGGGGTGATAAAAATAGTGAAAACCTATGATATATGGATCACATACTCATTATATATGTTTATTATTATGAACATCATCTCATAAAACTTCCTAAAAGTAGGAATCTTAATGAATCACTCAGTATCAGAGCCTCGTAGAGGGTGTTAGAGTGATATGGATCCTGACTATGCTTTTGTTGATTGGTTGTGGATGAACATATTATATTTTATAGTGTTGATGAAGTCAAAGGGGTCTAGATCATTGCATATGATTTGTTTGAGTTCTATACTAATCCCCATTTCCTCCTCCTATACATTTGTGGGAGGGATTAAAAGTTGTGCATAATCCAAGTTCTCTATCATAGTTCTGTTTGAGTAATTTCCTTGGCTATAATAGTGTAGTTGATTAATATATGTATGATTTATTGAATTATACTCAAATCACAAAGGCATATTTTTATCAATAGTGTGTAATGTCTTTATGTTCATTGTGCCCCTTAACATATATATTTTCTTCTCAAATCCATCTGATAGAATGTTTTTAATGTGCTAAGCTAGTTGTGCATGATTTCACTTGGTGAATTAATATCTGATAATTTATGTTGATGTGGTGCTTGATAGTTTTTTTTTAACCATTGATTCATCTAGTGAAAGTTGTGTATGCAACATGTCATCTTCTTATTGATCCAATTTTTTTATTATACATCCCTTAATTTTGATGTTTGATCTACTTTGGGAAAGATGTAATCTTTAAAGTGTATCATTTAAGGATAATTTTAATAATGGACCCCTAAAATCTTATTATAAAATATTGGCAAATTCCTAGAGTTCAGTATAATTCCATTGCCAAGTCTTTGGCAAAATTTCCATGCTGATATAAATTAACTGGAAACTTCTATTAGCTCTTTCAAAAAACTTATAAATAGTTGGTGAATCAAGCATCATATTCAAATAAAAAAATAATGGCTAAAATACAAGTTAAACCCCTTTCCTCAAACACATTTATGGGTCAAATATACTGGAGGTGGAATAATGATTATGATCAATGGATACCCTAAGTATTTTAGAGTGACTATTTTGATTTGCCCTGTGAAATTGGAGTCAGTATAACCATTTCAAACACTTTCCCAAATGAATAAATCCAAGAAAGGAAGACATGAGAGATAGCACAAATAATAATTTATATAGATCCATCCCAAATCTAAACCACATCAATGCCCATACACACATTTAAAACATTTTTGAGGTCTTGTTAATCTTGTTACTAAGCAAAAAATCCAAAATAAATGCAAATATATTGTTGATCTCATTACTAAATAAATAATCATGTGTGATAACCAAATTGTATCTTAATATTAAGGGTTTTGATATAAAATTAAAAAAATGTTTTTCACATTGCGAGCAAAGATTTGATGAAAAAATAACATGGAAACAATTCAAATCCCATAAAAGATAGCATAATTCATTAAAAGTGTGAAAATATTTGAACATATGTATGAATTATATTTATTACTTGGATATTACTTCATTTCTGGTTGCTTAGACTCCTCCTTGGCCTTTTCTTGTAATTATCACTCATTTCATGATTCCCACGACATGTAGGGCTTGTATTTCTTACTTGGTTTGTACTTCATTATTGTCTACTTAGACTCCTCCTTGGCCTCCTCTTGAAATTGTCACTCACTTCATGATTACCATGACACGTAGTGATTTTATTTATTACTTGGATTGTATTTCATTTTTGGCTACTTAGACTCCTCCTTGACCTTCTCTTGTAATTTCCACTCACTTTGAAATTCCCATGACTACAATGGAATAAAAATTTAATATAAATAAAGTTATATGAATTTAGGTTTTATTTTTTCATGGTTATAAGGTTTTAATTAATTTGAAATACTTATGTAGTTTATTTTATAGGAATTAATTTGTGTTAATTAAAAAACCAATGGAGAAAGAGGTTAGAGGATGAGAATTCTAAAGTCAAGCTCTTATTTACAATTCTTTCTTTTTAATGATTAAATTTGTCATTCTTTTTAAAGATTAAATTTATCCTTTTTAAGTGTTAAATTTGATGGCCATATGACTAAGTATAAATTGTGTATAGACCTCTTTAAGTCTCTCAAAAGACCAAATAGATAATATAATAAACTATGTATCAAAAATTGTGATAAAAAATCAGAGTATGGAGTATAAACCAACTATGGGGTCATAGGGCAAGACAACTATAAAAAGCGAGGATGACATATCTGAAAAAAATTCAAAACATTTTCATAGTTTTAAAATTATAAACTATATAATAATGTCTACCAAAATGTCTTAACCACATCCATATTATCCTTTGAAATATTTATTTATTTCAATTAATAAACCATGCCAGTCAAAATATAATTATTACATTAAACATTTGAAAAAATACAATATGATCATAAGGCTCTGTTACATTTATTCAGTTTCTTCTTTGTGTATTATTTAAAATAAGTATATTGCATGTCATTATTTCTCAAAGAAAATGAATTTCTAGTTTGTTTAAAATAAGTATGTGGTAAAGACCAACCAGATAATATAATAAATTAAATATATCAAAAATATAATAATAAGTTCCCTAAAAAGCATTTCTTTAAATATATTTGCTTAAAAAACTATGTTTCAAATGTCTTAACCATATACATAATAAATAATGGCCTTTCATATATATATTTTATTTCAATTAACAAACCATGCCAATTAGAATATAATTAGTAACTTAAATATTTAAAAACAAAATATAGTATGTTCATGAGGTTGTATTGTGTTTATTTATTTTTTTATTTGTGCATTTTTAAAAATAAGTATCATGCATGTCATTATTTATTAGAGGAAAACAATTTATTATATGTTTAAAATAAGTATGTGTTGAAGACCAACCAGATAATATAATAAATTGAGTATACCAAAAATAGTGACAAAAAAATCAGAGTATAGAGTATAAAACAACTATGGGGCCATAGGACAAGACAACTATGAAAAGTGAGGATGATATAACTGAGAAAAAATATTCAAAACATTTTCATAGTTTTAAAATTATAAACTATATAATAAGGTCTGCCAAAATGTCTTAACCACATCTATATTGGCCTTTCAAATTTTTTTTTATTTCAATTAACAAACCATGCCAACTAGAATATAATTATTACCTTAAACATTTAAAAATAAAATACAATATGATCATGAGGTGGACTCTTTTTGTGTAGTATATATGGTAATATCATGTGTAGTACTTAGTATAAATTGAGTACAAACCATAAATTACACTTTTGACTCAGTTGGTTGATCTAATAAACTTCAAAAAGTCCCTATTACAAGGGATCGATTCCTTGAGGTTTTATGCTCTATAAGTTACACCTTGAAGGAAATTGTTAAATGTTTCTCTTCAAAGATTAGATATCATTTTCTTTAGGATGAACTATTAGAATCCATGGATGTGATGTACCCTCAATATTGGAAAAATATTAGCTCATCATATTTTTAGAATAAAATCAAAACCTTGTCCCAACAGTTATGCAAGAGTGTAGAATTGAATGGTGAATAAACTAAAGGCATTTTATATTTTCCAAAGTTAAGGGAGAGGTCTATTTGATTTGACATAAAAAGTTTTGGACCATGCTTTTGAAAATTGCCCGATCACTAAACTATGAAATACCTGAAGTTTGAGTGAAACACTATGTGAGGTATCACAAAATATTTTAATCTTGTTAATTTATGAAAAACAATGATTTTGGGCTTAATAAAATATGAGATAATTTATAATGCATTATCATTTTTAAAAAAATTGGAGACTTGCTTGAGGATCTATACAACTAGATATAATGTCCTCAATTTTCTATTTGATAGAGATTTGACAGTTTGGCAGTCAACATCTGAAAGAAGAGGATTGACATAATTATTCAAACACACTGTAGTTCTACAATACTAGATCCAAGTCCAATAAATTTCGAAGATAATGTAAATAAAAATTATCAACAAAAAAATGAAGAAAATTGGCATGTTGAAATTTGAAATTTAGGCATCTGAGATCTAAGGTTGATTGAGGAAGGACAACAAATTTTGTGTTTGATTTTGAGATTTTTTTTATCAGGGTTTTGAGAAAGCTTGTTGAAGATAATATAGAGTATATAAATTATTAAGAGGTAATTTATGTATGTTTGTTTTTGTTTGATTAAGAGAACATGTCTATAATAGTTGTATGTGTGTGTGTGTGTGTGTGTGTGTGTGTGTGTGTGTGTGTGTGTGTGTGTGTGTGTATGCATGTATGTGTGTGTGTGTGTGTGTGTGTGTGTGTGTGTGTGTGTGTGTGTGTGTGTGTGTGTAATGGTGTTCCATTATTATTTTATACCAAACTTATTTGAGTATCTATAGTGTAATGAACTATAAGTATCTATATTGGATCAATAACTTCACTTCCACCAATAGCTTGCATAAATGACTAGAAAAACCAATAAAACCATCACATATGTATTTAATAAACTTCCATTAATCTCATGGGTGATGTGTCGGACCAAAATTAAATTTTTCCTTGGGTCCCCTCAATATGCCAGAGCTAATTCACTAAAACATGAGTCAAAATCTAAACCTCAATCCTCGTAGCTTTAATTCCACCTTCACTGCATTCAATGTTAGAAATAAAACAAACATTATATTTGAAAATTATTTATTATTAAGTTTTTTAATCATTAAAACCATATATAAAGAAGATCATGTTTATTTTACTTGATTTTATAAATGTGTTAAGGACCACTTGTGACTTAGGACACAATAATCTTAAGGTAATAAATATATTTTGATTGGCATGGTTTGTTAAATGAAATAAAAAATATTTGAAAGGCCATTATTGATTATAGATATAGTTAAGATATTTTAGTAGACATTATCATTATAGATTATATATATCGTTAATGCATTATCATTAAATTTATTTATTTCAAGATAGGTGACCATGCATGAAAACAACTACTTTCAATCTTCAAAATAAAAGAAACACAAATTCATACCTTGCAATCACAAGGAAACTAGTTTAGAACTTATTTGAACCTTCATTTCTAACCTCTCATCCCAATATTCTGACTACCAAAGCTTTGCTTATGCCAATATTTTGCATCAATGATTAAAAAACTTAAGAAACCATCACATATGTATTCGAGCAACTTACTTATGCTCTAATATATATGTATCTATATAATAGAGTTTACAACTATTATAGGCATGCTCTCTTAATCAAATAGAATATTAAGAGTAGTTATTTGCATGCATAATCATACATCTTGAAATGAATAAATATAATGATAAGTTCCATGAAAAACATTTCTTCAAAGACGTTGGCTTGCCATTTTTTATTTTCATAGTTTTATTTCCCTATGGCCCCATAGCTAGTTTAAGGTAATAATAATATTTTAGTTGGCATGGTTTTTTAATTTAAAAAAAAATTGAAAGGCTGTTATTGATTATGGGTATGGTTAAAACATTTTGGTATACCTTATTTTACAGTTTATATCTTAGTTATCAAATATATGTATATTTGATCAGATTTCAAATAATATAATCTAACCTATCTAACAGAGTAAAGCCTATAAAAGAGGCAATCTCTTGAAGTAAATAGTTTTTATTCTATCAAAGTGCTATATCACTCTCTTGATATCCCTTTTATATCTCTACAGTTGAAAAGAGGAGAAAAGAAATGAAATGAAAGCGACCAAGAGAGAAAAAGACTCAATGTACTCAATGTATACTTACAGATTAGTATTTTATATATCAATATATTGATGTCCATTTTATATCTTTGATTAGTATTTTGAAATACTTATAGAGGTCTGTACTCATCATACACTAAGTACTGCACATGATCTTACCATATGTACTGCATAAAAAGAGATCTAGAGAACCATAATTTTGGGACATGAAGGATAACCAAAAAAGAATTAATTTCAACCTTTCCCTCAAGCTCATAGTGAATATTTATCATGTTACATTTATTTAATGACTTTTTCAAGGCTAAAACATGATCGATATGCATAAATAACTTTAAAAAATTATTATAAAACATTAAAATCCATGTGTTTTCATAATTATTCACTAAAGAATAAACCATTCAAACATACTATTTTTTAGGAAATAAAATACTACCATGTATATATAAAATCCAATAAAAATAATATCAACAAACTTAAAAAATATCATGGTAGTATTTCATAAGCATCAAATATCAACAAAAATCTCAACACAAGAATTTAGGTTTTAACTAGAGTCTGTATCAAAAACTAAAACTATCAAAAGGGCACCCTTATCATTCAAGTGCTGAGTATAATCCATGGAATCATATATAATTTCCATAAATTAGGTCAAGGCCCCTTCAGAATCATCTACCTCTAACTTAACCTTTTTTAACATTTTGACCTCCATAGGTTGTGTTGTAGGGCTTCTAGCATGTTTCCTACTAGAAGAAGTAGGTTTTTTAGGCTCAAAGGGTGGAATATTATTTTTAAGTAGAAAATTTTCATTAGGATGAATTTTTTTAGTTAATTCAATAATATTTTCAAGTTGATGTGGCTCGGTCAATAGAACATTATGCTCATCAGGTTGAATGACAACATGCATGTATTGAGGGGGCTCATTTAGAATGCCTTATCCGTGAGGATGATTCCTCCAATGTTCTCCCCTCCATCCTTTATTTCCATAAAAATTCAAAGAGTTAGTAGGCAAAGAGTTGATAAAATTCCAAAATGTGGGATCATTAGCATCAAAATGCAAGGAAACATGGGTTCCTTGGTTAAATGGCCTAGAAAATGTGTTGGTGGCAATGACTATAAAAAAATCAGCCACATCAAGAGCTACCCCATGAAGGAGTAGCCTCACTATGTTTATGTTCATCACAACCCAAAATATCTCTACTTGAATCATTTTAACCTAGATTCTAGCCTGACATCTAATAAAATATGCTAAAATAAGCATTTTGAAGCCAAAATGGCTTATATGGCTGAGTGGAATTTGTGAGAGAGAAAGTCAACAAACTCATCTGTAAGACCAATAGTTTCTATTAGAGATTATGATATAATTAATTTAAGTTAATTTTATGATGATATAACATCTTTTTCATTCATAAAAATTCCTTGAATATGTTCAATTAGATATCATAAGTATATGTTTCCTTGACTATGTTTTGAAGTCAGTTGGCAGTTCTAAGTGAACATATTACAGAGAAGAGTTTGACCTTATATACCCTGAGTTAAAGTATATAATGAAGGTTTTTATGACCATAAGGTCATTATTTTTTTGGATATGTAATTTTTTTCCATGGTTTTTCAAAATTTAGTGTTTGCCTCAGTTGGTTAAGATAGATTTTCTATGTATGCATGAGCCTTTTATAAACAATGTTTTGAGAAAGAGTTCAAATGATAATTTGACCTAAAAGGTGTTATAGACCTAAATTGAACTTAAATAAAGTATATTTTAGTGTCATATTATTTTTTCATGCTATGTGAGGTGTTTTAATATGCTTCAAGAAAGATCAAAGGGTTATGTGTTGTTAAGAAGACCTATTAGGTGTCCTTAAAGCCCAAAAAAGGAGTAAGGACTAATTGAGCTATGGCCAACATAATATATTGATTGATTCATGAATAAGGAATTTTATTTTAATAAGATAAAACCTATTATATTTCTGACCTAATAATATAATAATGTATGTTTGACTAAGAAGGATATGAGTAAGTGACATGTATAAAAGCAAGGTAATTTAGTCATATTTTATGTGTGCTAAGAGATAGAAAAGAGAACAAGAAAATGACATTAATTAATTGTGAGCATACAGATATCATGAAGACCATAAAATAAGTGTCATGAATATCTAATATAGGTTCTACATATGAGGATGAATGTTAGAAGACCTAATTAAGCCATGTGGCTAGTTGAATGAAGAAGGCTAAAGGCTAGTTTGAGAGGGATAAAAGTGATTGAATAGATAAGGATAAAGAGAATCATCTATTGTAGATTAAAAAAGTGTTTTTTAATGTTATAAATTGTATTATATGGATGATTTATTATTGTGTCATCTATGGGGTTGGTTCCTCTTTGTAAGTGGGTGCTTGTTAAAGCCTAGTTGAGTTAGTGATGAGTTAGTTGGGGTTGGTGTTCCATGTGAAGTGGATGTTTCACTAAAGATTTATGTTTGTCTTATATTAATATATTGAATTTTATTCATCAATGTTTTTTATTCCCTTTAAGTTTTTCCCATGTATATTTTATGTTTATGTGTTTCATGCTCTTATGATTTGATGTTTATGCTTGCTAAGATGTATATGCTTGTTAGAATGGTTCATGTATGATTAATTAGAATTTAATGAAACGTTTTGAATAATAATTAACCCTCCCTCTCAATCATTGTGCTTCTAATAATTGGTATCATATCCTCTTCCTTTGAAGTAGGTCTAAAATCCTAAAGGAGATCCTTAGAAGCAAGGATGACTAGTCATCACGCTCAATGTGGTTTCTCTACTAGTAAGGCTCCATTATTCAATGGATATAATTATGCCTTTTATAATTTTAGAATGAATATATATTTTATGTCATAAGGGCATGATATTTTGTAGTCATTTATGGATAGTTATATTGCACCTCCTATTCCACCAATAGATGCAGCAGGTAAGAAGGCTACTGAAAATAACTCCAAGGTAATGAATGTCATTATGTGTGGCCTATCAGAGGTAGAGCTCATAAAGGTAATGAATTGTGTATCAACCAAATATATATGGTATAAATTGAATACCATCTATGAAAAAGACACTAATGAAAATTTGGCCAAGTTGCAAACCCATAAAAAATAGTTTGAAATTTTGAAGATGAAACCATTGCATCCTACCTATTGAGGATTAATGAAGTTTTCAGTATCATTAGAGGATTGGGAAAAAAATTGAAAGAGTATAATATTATCTAAAAATTATTAATATCACCAACTCCTAAGTTTGACTCTAAGGTGTTTGCAGTAGAAGTGATGTATGATTTGGAAAAACTAGAGATGGATGGACTTCATGGAATTTTGACTACCTTGAAATGAGAATAAATGAAGGAAAACCTCCCAAGAAGGAAGCAACCTTCAAAGTTTAAAATAAATCAAAGGCCCAAGAAGGTCAAAGATGAGGTATGTTAAAATATTGATGATGATTAACTCATAGCTATGTTTTCTAGGAAGTTAAAGTTTAGCTTAGATAAGTATAAGGTCAAGTTACCCTTCAAATATTTTAGCTATGGAAAGATTTGTCACTTTGAAACCAAGTTTACTAACAAAGATAAATCTGAGCATGATGAAGAACATGATGAACATCATAAAAATGATATAAAGGTCTAGTATTTTGACAAGAACAAGATATATTTCAAGAAGAAAAAAGGTAGGAAAGGGTCATTCAAAAATAAGAAGAGTTTTTATACCAAAGAAGAAAACTCATCTAATGTAAGTGATTTAAGCACATATGACAATGATGATGAAAGTATTGAATCTAAATATGATAATAGTAAAACCTTGTTTATAGGCATAAAACCAGACAATGAGGGTTGTTCTAATGGGAAAGTCCTTATGGTTGATGTAGAATTAAATGAATAAGTATACTATGACAGTGAAGAAGGAAAATCTGAAGTAAATATTGAGATAGAGTTGATAAGTGCCCTAGATGAGTTGAAGTTTCAAAGAAGAAAGAATCACAAACTGAGGTCATTATTCAAGGATTATGAGGAATAGATTGGATTATTTGAAGAGAGGTTGATCAACACTTCCAAGGAGTATGATGATATTATAAATCAAGTTGAGGCATAGATGGAGATTATGATAGAAAACCTAAAGTCTAAAGAGGAAGATTGTATCAGATATGAAACTAGAATAGAATCTTTGAAAGCTGAGTTGGATCAAGCATCTAGAAAGGTGAAGATCTTTGTGAAATTGTAAAAAAGCACTGAGGCTTTACATGATATCTTAATTAGTAAAAATTCATCAAGTGACATGACAAGTCTTGGTTTCAAATAAGACCAAAAGGAGGCATCTCAAGTCAAGGAGAAGACTATTGAAGACAAGAATGTCAACATGAAAATACTTATTGGACAACCTAATGCTATAAGGTATGCTAGTTCTTTCAATGGTTATTGTTTTGTATGTAGTCAGTTTGATCATAGAGCAAGAGAATGTAAAAGACCCTCCAAGAATGATTACTCATGAAACTATAGAAGGAGTCATAATTCACATTTGTTAAATGGTTTGTTTAAGGTGGTATGTTATAGCTATCATAATGTAGGACACATTATAAGATTATATACTAATAGAGTTAGAATATCATCAAGTCAAAATAGAAAGTTTAGAGCTCTTAGAGTACAAGAAAGAAAGAAAATAAATGTATGAAAACCAAAGGTAGTAAAAATAAATCATGATCAATCTTTAATCTCAAGTAGACAGCTTGTTGAGATAGAGCATGGCTCAAATGAGAAATCAAGTAAGGAATGTATGTTTTTAGCTCATATTGATGATCAAATGGTTAATGATGAGATCAAGCCTATAGTACCAATCAATTTTAGAAGGATGTTGAATAATATTCAGTCTTGTGGAAATATGGATATTTGGGAATCTCCCAAGTTCATGTTATTCTAGTGTCCTATGAAAAGGGGTGGCTCCATTAAGCTTCATGGAGACATTCTATCAGCAAAAGCATGAGGTAATAGTCAAAGAAAGTTTCTTTTTTAGAAGAATTTGGGTTGTCTATGTTGTAAAAAAAGGAGTTAAAGCTGATATTATCCATTCTTGTGTTAATATCTCTCTAGTTTGAAGTGTATAAGGTAGCATGATGAGAGATCTAAGATGTTTATCAAGTATATGAAGTAAAAGTACAAATAATTGGTATATGAGAGGTAAGCTTTTGGTATATGTTTACGTGAGTAGTTGAGTTTTATTGTGAAGACAAATGGGGAGTCCCTAGTTTTTTAGTTGATGTCAAAAATGGGATAGCCTTGTATGTGGTCAAAAGTTTGATTTTATTCTATCATGACAAGGAAGTTAATTAATCTAGTTTCTAGTTATCTTAAAAGAAGATATGCTTGATCTAACGGGGAGCTTGGTATATCTAAGTTATTTGTCTATAAATTGATTGATTTTGATTTACATGGGGTTAAGGAGATAGTATGTTTGAGATGCTTCATAGAGTCTGTTTATTGAGCTTTTGATGGATTAGCTGGGAGAGTGATCTGTTTTCTATATAATATCAGCTCAAAGGGAGAGAGTATGATTTTAGTAGTTATATATGACCCTTGATATCTACTATTAATAGGAGCATGGAAGATGCTTGGTTTGAGGGGGAGATATTCAAGTTGTTGACTGAGTTTGATCTATGTTGAAGTGATCTTGTAATCTAATTTCATTCTGAAAGAAATGATACTTATAGAAGACCTTTGTAATTAATGTCAAAGGGGGGGAAAAGAAAAGGAAAGATTAGAAAATGGTGATAAAAATAAAGAACCAAGTCAAAGAGATGATTGCCATCAAGATTGGTTGACATAATTTTTTGATTGTGTTTAAAAATCAAAAACTAGTTCAAAGAGATTATTGCCATCATGAGTGGTTGACACAGTTTTCTAAGTGTGTTTTCCATCAATGACAAAGGAGGAGATTGTTGAACATTGTCATTGATTAATTAGGATATTATTAAGTATTATCATTAATTGTTGACTTTTTGGAATAAGTGTTTTCATTGATGTCAAAGGTTCTTGTGAAGGTGCATGGTCAAGGAATTCAGCATAATGAGTGTTATTCTTGTATGAAATTAGTAATGTGAGAGTACTAATTGATGAGTGTTGGTTATATCATTGAGAATGAAATTGAGTAAGTGAATATAATTATGTCAAGTGTCAAGCATCTTGATCTTAAAAATATTGTCTATACCTTGTGAGAAGGTATGTGTAGGTAGCATGATGAAATGAGTGAGCTCTAAAGAAGAAGTTGTATGCTCCAAAGATTAATGTAAGAAGCTCCAAAGATTCTCTAAATGAGCTATTAATATCCTTAGTGAAGTTTTTAATAATTATTGATAGTGTTTGATCATGAGAGAGGTTGTTTGAGTTTGTACATGAGGTTTTGAGGGCCTTGAAAATGATTAAAAGTTCAGCTCTGAATATCTGTGTATAGCTTTGAAGATGTTATAAATATGCTATGAAGATCTTAAGTTGATCTCTAAATATCTATAAGAAGATCTGAAGATGATCTATTTAATATCTTAATAAGAGTGAGTGTATGAGGTTACTTGAGAATACACAAAAGGTATTTGAACACATGAGAGTTTCAAGGTATAGTCTACAGGGGTAAGTACTTCAGTCCAAGTCTGCAACTAGACTAGTTGTAGATCTTACTGGCCTAATGAGGCATCATGAGAAGTTGATAAGACATATAAATAATTTTTGGCATTAGTTAATCATGATAGGAGATTTCACGACATATATATGAAGTGTTGGGATTTTAGATAGTGGTTAGAAGGTCAGTTTCAAGACCTAATGAGACTTGCAACTCAAGGCCTTGAAATAAAGAAGAGAGATGGTGGATAAATAAGGTATCAAGATTAGATTTCAAGGAATGAATGAGTAAGTGAGAATTTAAATATGTGATTAAAGTTGTTTTTTTCATGTGCATGAAGTTTTAGGTCATGGTTTACAAGAAAAATATTGAAAAAGTGTTTCAAGGTTTTTCAAATGTACAGGATGAAGAGTTGTCTACTCAAGAAGGTCTTTCTAGTACTTTTTGGCATGTAAAACATATGCATTTCAATATAATTTTTCCATGGTATATTATTAAGGGTTCTATCTCAAAGTTTCAAGCATTAGTTTCTAGAAAGAGGAGCTAAGTTTTATGAATGATCATTTAGACTAAAAGTTGGTCTAAAACCTTAAAGAATGCTAACAATGACCCGACATTAAATATATTGTTCTAAAGATATCATAATAAATTGATATGTATAGTTAAGTGATTTGAGGTTGTATTCAACTCCCCCAGGCATATCTAAGTATGATTATTTTTTTAGGTGAGTAAACCCTACAGGTAAGTGTTTGTTTTTTGGAGATCTATTATAACAAGCAAAGTTAATCGAGTCAAAGTTTCTCAATAGATGAAGGTCAAAGTGTGAGACTTGTATTTATTATTCATGAAGTTTTTTGGATAGGTTATAAATCTTAAGAGTGAAAATTTAGTGATCTAATTTTTCCAATTGCTAACAGACCTAGTAGTGTAGAGAGTAAGAAAATTAGGTAGAAGTAAGAATATGATTCCCAATGTGTTTTCATGTAATAATGATAGATTGAAGTTTTTTCTAATGTTTTTTGGGAGTTTAATAATCTATTCATGATTTTAATAAGATTGGAATTTAGTATAAAATGTTGGAACATTGAAGCTAAAATGGCTTATCTGGCTAAGTAGAATCTGTGAGAGAGAAGGTCAACAAATTGGTCTATACAACCAATAGTTTCCATTAGAGATTATGATATAATTAATGGATATTTTTATGGGGATGATATGATATATTATTCATGTATTAAAATCCCTTGAATATTTTTAATCAAATATCACAAGTTCATGTTTCTTTGATGATGTTTTGAAGTCAGTTAGTAGTTCTGAGTGAACATCTTATAGAGAAGAGTTTGAGCATGTATACCCCAAGTTGAAGCATCTGATGAAGGTTGTGATGACCTTGAGGTCATGATATTTTTAGATATTTAATTTTTTTCCATTGTTTTTTTTTTAAATTGAGTGTTTTCCTTAGTTTTTTTAGCTAGATTTTTTGAATATACATAGGGCTTTTATAAACAGTGTTTTGAGAAAGGGTTCAAATGGTGATTGGACCTAAAATGTGTTATGGACCTAAAGTGAAGTTGTTTAAGGTATATTAGAGTGTAATATTATGTGTAACTATTGTGATGTGTTTTAATATGCTTCAATAAATATCAAAGGGTATCATGTTGTTAAGAAGACCTATTAGGTCTCCTTAAAGCCTAAAAGAGGTTAATTGAGCTATGGCCAACCTAATGTATTGATTGATTCATGATTAAATCATGTCATTTTAATATGTTAAGACCTATTATATGGTTGAAATAATAAGATAATAATATATGAATGACTAATAAGGATATGATCAAGTGACTTGTATAAAAGCAAGGCAGTTTAGGCCTATTTTATTTGTGCTAAGAGATAGAGAAGAGAATAAGTGAATGATATAGATCATTGGTGATAAGAATGAGATCATGTAGAACATCAAAATAATTTCATGAATATATAATAGAGGTTCTAAATATGAGGATCAAGGTCATTAGACCTAATCAATCCATGAATAAGGCTAGTTGAGCGAAGAAGGTTAAAGGCCAGTTTGAGAGGGATAAAAATAAGTGAAGAGATGCGGATAAAGAGCATCATCTATTATAGAATAATTAAGGGTTTATGAAGTTGATCAAGTTTATTGGTTGTTTGATTTGGTTTTGATTCAAATAGGGGGTTGGTTCCTCCTTTCAAGTGGGTGCTTTCTTAAGCCTAGCTAAGTTAGTGTTGAGCTAGTTTGGGTTGGTGCTCCATGTGAAGTGGGTGATTCACTAAAGATTGATATTTGTCTTATAGGACTGTAGTCCATTTTATTCATCAATATATTTTCTTCCCTTTAAGGTTTTTCCATATATATATTTTGTTCATGTGTTTCATGCTCTTATGATTTGATTCTTATGCTTGTTAAGATGTACATGCTTGTTATAATGGTTCATGTATGATTAAGTAGAATTGAATGAAAATTTTTGAAGACTGATTCACCCCCCACCTTAGTCACCATCTACTTTCTTGGTGTATACTATGGGGTCAAAGAGAATTTTTTTAAATCCAAAGTTGATTAAGAATGTGTCGATATTTTCATACCAAGTTTGAGAAGCTTGTTTCAAATTATACAAAGACTTTTTCAATTTTCAAACAATGATAGATTTCTCACTGCTTACAAACCTGAGAGGTTGGGACATGTTGATTTTTTCTTCCAATACTCCAAGAAATAAGTCACTTTTTACATTCATATAATGGACTCCCCATCTCTATGTTTTAACCAAGAAAAGTACTGACTTTATGGAATTAATCTTGGAAACTAGAGAAAATATTTCATGGTAATCAACACCTTCAACTTGTGAAAAAAAAATTGCTACAAGTTGAGCTTTGCAAATGTGAATAGACCCATTTTTTAAATACTTAGTATGATACACCCACTTTTACCACACTAATTTTATTCCTTTTTGAAAGTAGAACTAAATCCCAAGTTTGGTTATTCTTTAGTGAAAGAAGTTATTCTTATATAGTTGCTTGCCATTAAAGATGCTTAGAAGCTTATTGATCAGTCTCTAGATCCTATGTTAATGATAATTATGAAAAATTTACAAAACTATATGGATTTTGTGATATCATCATGATTGGATCTCTTGAATCCCATACCAATGAACCAACCTCATTATATACATTGAAAATCCATTTTGAGATAAGTTCTTTTGGTCATTCCAATACATTCTAAATGTTTTTTGGCACTGGTGGAGGTGTTGATTGTCCCCAATGTGGCTCATCATTTTATCTATAGTAACTTTCAAAATGGGAGTCATATAAAAATAATTTTCTTCATTAGATACCTCATAAGTTATATCTAACTCGATAGAAGGTAAAGGAGGAAGAGGAGTAGGAGTTGTTGGCATGAAAGCCTAGGATTGTTCATCAAATAACATATTCAGTTGATAAATCAGTTTAGTGATGCTAGAACAATAAGATGATATGCCTTCAATATTTATAGTAGTTGACAAAGATGCAAGGATGACCCTTAATTTCCATTACTTTTTGATTTCATCTATAATTTATGCCCATGCATTACATCTAAAACTTAGAAACTAGAAACATATAGTTTGACACAAGACCATTTTTATTCAGGAGTCATATTTTTCACTACAGTGGGAAATGTGAATTTGGATATAGGTTTCACACTAAATTGACTTATCCCACTATTATGGAGGAGTGTCTTTGGAATGTACCATTAAATAGGCCATTTCTTTTAGTATGTAATTTTTATGTTCCCAACATTGTATTGAGGAGTGCAGGGTAAAGTATGTTGAACTTAAATGCATGCATGTCTATATAATCTAATCATCTAATTATTTTAAAAATATCATCCGTTAGACATTGAATTTTTGTTGAGTATGATGCCAATATGGGCACTTTATTATACTAGAATAAATGAATAATTTTCTAATAGTTCTTATAGTTTGTTAATATTGAGAATAAACTATTATGTTGTTATACAGGTCAAACTATTATTTACTTCCCATTATTTTGTTTTATTTCCTACCTCCTTGATTATAGGATTTTTTATAGGCCTATTTAATTATGCCTCTCTAATAATAAGATGTGTGGATTATTGTTTCTCTTATTGAATGTGTTTTATAATATGGTATCAGAGCTAAAGGTTAGAAAATCCTAAGGTAGTGAGGAAGGATATATTGTTAGGGAGGAAGAAAACTTGATAAACAAATCCTATGTGGAATCCCAAGGGTGAGGAGTCCAAATTATGAAGTGGTTTGTTGTTGTATGGTGTGGCAGATATGAGGAGAGTGTTCCAAGGATGTAGTAGTGTGGCTAATACATTTCAAGTGTGGTTGAGAACTTTTGAAGGTGTCATAGTGATCTCTAAGTAAGAATATGTGATTTAAAGGTCATGTTTTTGGTGATCTGAATAAGATCAAATTATTGTTTTGAAAACAAGGAAGAATAAGAGGAGGAGGGCATAGTTTTGGATATGGGCATAACTTTGAAGAAAGGTGTCATTTTTTTCTTTTCTTTATTTGTTTTTATATTTAAAATAATAGAAGATGAGATTGCATCTCTTCTTTATCATGTTAAGCATTTATCATCCATTTCTAGACTACACTATGCATGATGGATAAATAGGGAGGAGTTATTTGAAGGAGTGGAACACCATTTTATTTTTTTGTTGCACAGGTCATTTTCTATTGGTTGATTAAAACCATTTCAATTTTAAACAAAAAAATTATTCACTAATGCAATTTTAGGGTAAAAAGGATTTAATTTATAAGTTTTTTCATAAATTGAACTTGTAATTTTGCTTTAGAAACCTATATTTTCCCAACAAATGGAATGGTTAATTTCATTGACAAAAAATCATAAGTCAAAATCACTTGAAATTTTTTCACATTGTTCAGATTTAAGTCGTTATATGCATGCAAAAGAAATCTTTTCCAAAGGATCTGTAAAAAGTGAAATTGAATTGTTTCCATATTTTTTATGCACTTTTATAGAAACTGGTTAATTAAATTTCTCATAAACTATGAAGAATTTTTTTAAAAAAATTGACAAAATTATTCAATTTTAAAATATATTCATTTTGGTAAATTATTTTTTGTAAAAATAATTATATTTTTTCATATTTAATTATTTTAGTAAAAAACTAGGTAAAATGGCTAGTTTACAACACCTGTTATTGTCAAATTCAAAAAAAAAAAAAAAAGGTAAAAACTTTAGTTTATGGAGTCATAAGATACTTCAAATTTTTGAGTATTGGAATATTGATCAAATAGTACTTGGTAAAGATACTAGACCAAATGCACAACCTGATGACTATGATAAATGTCATTGTGAATCCTTAATGCTATTAAAACTCTCATTAGCTAATAATTTAATACTATAAATTAGAAATGTGACTATTGCATCAAATTTATGAAAATATATTAGAAAAAAATATCATGCTTCTAAATCCAGCAAGATATTATATTTAAATAATTTTATATTTTCCACCAAGATGTAGGAAGGTAGGTCTAATCTAATTTTTTGTTATAATTGAAAGATATTTGTGACTAGTTAAAAGTGGTGGAAAAACATGTAGATGAGAAAGACTTAGTTTGTTTTATTATGCAAAATTTTTCATCATCATGTGATTCCTATGTGGATTAATTTCATATGATCAGACACATGGACACTATATTATAATCAGTCATCTACACTTCTCATGTAGAAGGAAAGATAATATGAACATTCAATTGCTTCAAAATCAACATCTACAGAAAGTGCATTCTTGGAATAGTTAAAAGGCAAGGGGAAATAATGGTTGGCAAACAAAAACTCTTAAAAAACCAATGTAAGTACATCAAATAAAATAAAATGGAATTTTTTTATTGTAAGCAACTAGGACATTTTAATAAATATTATCACAAGTGACAAGAAGATATGGTTAATGCAAACAATAAGTCTAGGAAGTAAAAGGGGAAGCATTGAATTAATTTGCCTTTGTAGCATCACATGACCAATATAATGAGACTCATGTTTGGTGCTTTGACTCAGGAGCTTCATGACATTGTATGTGTTATAAATATTGATATGTAAACTTTATTGAGGATACTAGTAGTAATGAAATAGTTTCTTTAGGTGATGGATGGATACATGATCTTAAGGGATGTGGATATGTACTAATCATATTGAATAATGAGTATAAATACACATTTTTTTAAAGATTTAAGAAGACTCTTCAACTAATATCTCTCCAAGACACCATTACTACAGCCATGGAAGCTTCAACATATACATAAATAATTAACTATCTATTCATAGAGATAGATTATACAATATTAAAATTGTTCTTCATATCTTAGCATTAGGTACAAAGTCACATTTATAGGAGGAAGGTTGACTAATCCAAACATCCTCATGCACGTGGGACTAACTTCCCCAATGTACACAAATAGACCTAATCATATATTAACTCTAACATTTTCTTATATTATATAAGTACTTGATATGAACAAGAATATTTTATCCATCAATGAAACCACCAAAAACAAACAATTAGCAATAAAGTTTTAAGTAAATAAATGTAAATAAACGACACTCAATGATTAAGTAGTTGTTATTTATATAAGGGAAAGGGGTCTGTACAAACTTGTAGATCCTTAGAAAATATAACACTATGCTTTATAAATAGTTGAGCAAACTAGTACTCTTTGGCATGAAATATAAGGTCATATTATTCACCAGTGTTTCAATGTCTTGAGTAAAATTCAAATGGTGAATGGAATTCCATCCATTTAATACAATCAAGATGTTTGTGTGTGATGTTAATTGGGTAAATTGATAATGTGTTACATATAATACATGGAGATAAAAAAAATGTGTTACATATAATACATGCATATCTTCATAGTATTATGAAAACTAACATTGTATCTGGAGATACTTATTTCTTGTTGATATTAGATGATTTTTATCATAAAATGTGAGTGTATTTTATAAATAAAAAATAAAAATGGTTTACTAAATTTGTTTCATGGAAAGCACTAGTTTAGAATCAAATATGTAAAAAAGTAAAAAAAATCAAATTTAATAATAGAGGATAATTTGTCTCCAAATAGTTCAATACATACTACACATAATAAAGTATACACAAATAATATCCAATTCCTTACACTCTAAAATAAAATGGAGTATTATAAAGGAGAAATAGGACTATCATGGAGATGGCACATTACATGGTGCAAATAAATGTACCTTTTTGGTACTACGAAGAAGTAGTCAATATTGTAAAGTTCATATTAAATAGGAGTCCATGTAAATTTGTGTATATTATTACTCCAAAAGAAACATGGTCATGAGGAAAACCTGATGTAAGTGATTTTCATATTTGTAGTTGTACTACTTTTTCACTAATTCTTAAAGAGAAAAGGAGTGGTTTATATGCAAAGAGTACGAAGTACATGTTTGTTGGATACATTGAGAATTCCAAAGGATATAGGTTACTATATCTCTCTCCAAATAAAATAATCATAAATAGATATGTTAAAATAGATGATAAAAATCCATATTTCTCAAAATAAGGTAAACCTACTAATACTAGTAATATTTGGATTCCAAATGATGAACGTGAATCAAGTTCTAGTACTAAAGTGGAATAGAACTTAAAAATGCTAACACCAAAGAAGTCTAGCTCCATGGAAAGATCTAGTGAATTAAATAATGATTCAACTAGTCAACACTAAAGGCCAAAATGGTACCATATCACAATGCATGATGCTCATTAAGATAAGCTTATAATATTATTAGAAGGTAGATCTATCAGATCTGAGAAAAATATGGTATAGAATCCTGAGCAAGTAATTTTTCTCTCAATTCAGTTGTTTCACAAATTTTAAGCCAAATACTTATGTAGATGCTAAAGGAAATCCTGAATAGGAATCTTCTATGAAGGTGGAGTATGATGCACTAATAAAAAATGGAACTTGGGTTTTGTCTGATCTACCCCAAGGTAAGAAATCCATTGGTTTTAAATATATTTATAAAGTAAAATGTAAATCAACTGCATCTTTATATAATTATAAAGCTCATATTATTATTAAAGTATATGCATGGTAAGAAGGATTAGATTATGAAGAAAAAATTGATCCTAAAAAAGTGGTAACATTTAGAATAGTCATTTTTATTCTTGCTTAGTTTGGTTGGTAGTCATATCAAATGGATGTAAAGATTTTTTTCCTAAACAGATACTTATAGAAAGAGGTGTAGATGGTACAGCCATAGAGATTTTATATTCTTGGAAAATAACATCTAGTTTTAGGTTAGTGAAGTCCTTATATGGACTTAATCAAGTTCCTTGAACCTGGTATTTAAAAATAGATAAATATCTTCGAGAGTTTAATTTTAAAATATGTGATGCATAATCTACTCTCTATGTTAAATTGGTTGGTGATGACATGGTGATTCTAATTGTATATGTTTTATTGTCTTTCCCTCACTAGAAGTAGCATTGATTTGATTAAACAGGTGAAAGTCAACATTTATTCTATGTTTGAAATAACTGATCTAGTTTTGCTTCAATATTGTCTAGGTGTAGAGTTTTGGATGTGTTAAAATCTTCATCATATAATTTTTATATCCCAAATAAAATATGCCAAATCCTTGGTAGAAAACTTTAAAATACATCATTTTAATCTAGCAACTACAACTATGGAATTTGGGACAAAACTCTCAATTAACATTGATTCACCATTGGTCAATGAAATAGTATATTAATAAGTAGTAGGTAGTTTGATTTATCTTACTACTACTTGACCAAAATTTTTTTGCAATAAGTTATATTTTTTTCTTTAAGGCTAAACCATGTAAATAATATTTTAAATCTAAAAAATGGGTTATTAAATATGTCAAAATAACTCTTTACTTTGGCATATTATATAGGCAATCTATTTACTTTGAGCTAATAAGTATATTGATTTAGATTGAGCAAGATCAGTTCATTCTAGGAAATCTAAAAAATGTTCACTCTTGGTATAGGAGTATTTTCATGACAAATTAAGCTTAAGAATAAAGTTGAATTGTCTTATACTAAAATAGAGTAAAAATCAATTATTAGTGTAGGTAGAGAATTGATCTAGATTCAGATAGTATTGTAGGATCTTCAACTTGATTCATCAACACCTACACCTATCTTTTGTGACAACCAGAGTATACTAAAGTTGTGAAGAATCTAGTTTTTCATGTCAGGATTAATCAAAATGAATTTTATCACCACTACATTAGATAGCTGATTACTAATGAATATATATGTCTTTATTATTGTCCTACCTCTAAACCTAATATAATTAGTAAACCTTAATGTAAAGGTAAATTTTTAAAATTTTAAGATAATCTTGGAGTTGTTTCTAGTTTAGTCATTAAGGGAGGGTATTATAATAAATGAATAATGTTATAATACATGTTATAATTTGTTAATATTAAAAATAACCTATTATTATGTTATATATTTCAATCTATTTTTTACTTCTCTCCTTGATTATAGGAGTTGTTATAGATTTATTTAATTGTGTTTCCAATAATAAGATGTGTGGGATTATTGTTTCCCTCATTGAATGTGTTTTCTAATATATTATTCATATTACATTTATTTTATTTGATGTTTTATTAGTTTAATAAGGTTATTTGATTTAGTTATGTACTAAATTAATTTTTTGGACACTTTTTGGGAACTTCCTAAAAAAATAGCTAGAAGTGTCAGTTAAAGCATAGTTCATTTGAATGTGTACTTAACTGAGCTCAAACACTTATTCATTCATTCCCAAGAGGTGGGACACATGTTTTTAGAGATGAGTTAACTAAAATTAAAATTATTTTAATCATTCTTTTATTTTTTAAGGATTTGAGTCATCTAATTTGTTTAATGTGTATGAGTTTCTTACTTAATAAGAAAGGCTTCTTGCATGTTGACCTTATCTTGTCAATAAGTAAACCTTGTATTCTTGAGTCTAATTTTAGTTACCTTAACATTTATTTTTAAGAGACTATTTTTAGATTTCTTAGTTTTTAATTAAATTATTTAATTTATATTTTACTCTATAGACATAATTTGTCATGCAAGTTATCTTTTAATAGACTTGTTTTAAATTTATTCATTAATAAAGGATTGTGGACAAATAAATGTGGAAAAATAATTTATTTTGAAATTTTTATTTTCATATTATTATATCTATTTTTTTATTTTAGGTATTTTTTATGTATCAAATTTACACCCTAAAGGATGTCTACTCCAGCCTCCTTAGATTTGATGCAACATTGAAACATATCTTAAATTATGGGTGACCTATGGGAGAGATGAGTCTCTAGATTCAAGGGATAGCTCCCTTGCACCATAACTACAACTAACCACTAGTTTATTTGCTTTGAAATAAAATGGATAGAAGGAAATAAAACTAAAATAATAGAGGTAATTCACCAAGTTTAAATCCATGAGACTACTATGAACTTTCACTATGAAAGGTGATTCATAAACTGATCTCAACACCCAAGGTTTCTCTGACATAAGTGTTTCAACATACATGTAAGATTCAATGCATTTTTCAAGGTGGATGAATAATAGATCTGATTATAGACACTAGTACTCTTCCTTACACTTAAATACATACAATAACAACTAATTACACTTCATGTGACCTATTAGAGGGTAGAATACTTGCACAAAACATGAAAGAGTAAGATGAACACAAAGAGAGATAACTATTACTTGCCATTCAACTATGAACTACTTCACACACTTAGACAAGAAGTTGATAACTCAAAAATAGATTTAAATATTTCATTCAAATGAAAAATTAGTACTCAAACTAGTAAGGATTCTCCATACCATATGTGGATTCTTTACAAAGCCAAATGTGGCTACTTATATAGAGAATTATAAAGAGAGAGAGGGGCATAGTAGAAGAGGATTTAAAAGTTTTTTATCATGAGTTAAAACAATAAAAGAGTTATATAAAAGTCTTAAATATACTGTTAAATCCATGTTTATGACTCTTGAAGATGCTCTAACCCTCCAAGTGGCGTAGGAGTGAAACCTTAGCTTGACACCTTGACTAGCTTCTTGAAAACTACCCTTATTTGCTTAAGAAGAGTGAAAAATGGCCTTATCAATAATAAATTAATAATTAATTTATTTATAATAACTCATTTTACACATATCATTACTTAATAAACTCCTTTGATCTGGCATTCCATCATTCATATGCATCAGTGTCTTGAAACTCTTCATTTCCCATACCTAGCTTAGTTCAAGTGGCCCAAAACTCAAGTTAATATTTTCCAAGTCACGTATATCTCCATACATTTCCTTAAAATATCTTATTATACCTGAAAAAATTCATTTTCATTCCTATAAAAACTCTCAAGTCTCCATTTTGCTCCTTAATTCTCACTAGGAATATTTTTCTTGTAGCCCTGAAATCATGTAAAACTCCTTATGTAGAGATTTTTTAAAGATGGTAATGAGAAAATAAATGAATATTATATGACCTAGTATGGCCTTACATCTTCATGTTAAATTTCATGTTCATATTTTAAGTGTAAGTTCATTTTTTCTTCATTTCTCTCTCCTTAATTAAGACTTAATTAGGACTCCTTGCATAGAACCCTATTTTTATGATCTAGACCTCTCCCACACATTTTAAATCACTAAAAATAATTTTATTCATTTTATATATTATATTACCAAACTCCATGTCAATTTTGATTCCATGAGACCCTATGGAAGTGTGAGAACCATGAAATGACCTTGCCACCTAGTCTTATTTTAGGCCTATTTGAGATTGTCTTGGAAAATAAGATTTATTTGACCACATAAAAAATATACTTTGAATATTTTTGAGATTTAATAGATGTAACACATTCCAAATTATCTCCTCAAATTATTGGAAAGTTCTTCTTTGCTCAAAATCCCTAAAACAAACCAAAAAAATGCAAAATAAGGCATTTATTACAGTTTTATACAAATACAATTACATAAAAAGTATATTTTGAGAACTTAATTGGATCCTTCAACAACATAAAATAGTTTTTAGGATAAAAACATGTCATTACAAGTACTTTAGAAGCCCATTTCCCTTTACTAGTCACTATTATGGTTTTAGGAGGGTTTTAGGCATGTTTCATTCTTAAGGATTATTCATAAATAATAGATCCTATTTCTCTCTCCTAATTCCACAAGATTTTTTTTATGGTACCCCTCCATAACTTATAAACACCATTGGGTCCCATGGTAAATCCTCATGAAATTTCTAAGTGTGAGAAGGTACTCCTCAGGTTGCAAGCAAGCCATTTGAGAGGGGTTTAGGATCTTAGCCTTTGTTCATGCAAGTCAGATACTTAAACCATCAATAAATTACACTATAATGGATTGTAGATACCTATATAACATCATTTAAAACCTATTATCTCTATGCATGGGGTCAATATCACATCAAGTGGGAGAAAACCTATCTTGAAATGTAGTCTTGCAATGAGCCAAAGTTTGAAGGTTTCAAGAGGTCAAATTGAACTTTATTGCTTTCTTTGTCCATGGATGATCCTAAATGGTCTATAATATCATATTTAACTTATAAACACCTTAAAAACTTTCATATCCCTCTCATCAACCTTCATCTCTCATGTCTATACTTGGGTCTACCTGTATGTGAGAATTAGGCTCATTAGGCTTGAACAGGACTCATCAACATTCCATTTTTTGTCATTGGGTTCAAGATTTTAATTAATATCACATTTTCACCATGAAATATATTAAATATGTCTGAATTCCCTATTTTCATTTGGTCCTTTAAGGCAAACAACATCCTTCACTAGCCAAGGTAAACAGGGCAATATACATAATGATTGTGTAGGCAAGACTTAGGCCTCTATTGTGACTAGTGACTCTAGTCATTAGGTCTAATATTTTTATGAGATATTAATAAAAATATGAAATAATTCCAAAATTTAATTCCTTTATAATTATCATAATATTTTAACCCTTCTCTAATCAATCAAAACTCTTTATAAATCTAGGTAGACCTGTAAGTCGTTATTTAAATGTTTATAAAGACTTTGAGACTCTGTTTGACCACCCTTATTTTAATTTTATCATATTCCCTTATTTCTTAAAATAACTCTATGATTTTCTCATCAACCTAAGATAGGTTTCAATGTTTTTGATACACATTTTGTTTCTTTGTTCTAGATTGGAACCAGCCTGCCCTGACTTGTAACCTGTAGGTGACCTTTAAAATGGTTTGACTGCATTGTTTTTTTAGGTTTTCACATTATTTAAAATAAACCTATCAATGACTCTTTTTTTTTATATATAATCCAAATTAGGCTTAGGTCCCTTTTCATACACATCTACCCCATCTTCAAGCTTAAGACCAGTTATTTTATTAGCAACCTGTAGGTGATAGTGGGCTATGTATATGGGGTTTTGAGGTGTTGATCTGATCATCTCCTCTAAAACTTTTCTCTCTACTCATTTTAATTACAAGATATTATTACCTTTTTCATCTATTTCTCAAGGCCCCAAATCAATCACTATTTATTATATCTTCTCTTCAAGCTTATTTGTAGGTGTAGATTATGAGAAGAGTTTTTCATGAACTTTGGAAAGTTAGTCTTGCACTCTGTCAAGATACTTTGAGATGGTTAAAACTTTATAAGAGTTTATTTCATTATACTACAAGGTCTTTCAACCCCTTTTATGTCATTTTCAAACCCATTCTCAACTACTTTCATGCACAAACCTATAGGTAGTGTCTTATGCTTGCATATATTGCTTATAAGGTCAATTCTTGAGCCTTTGACACTATTAAGTTATCTCAACTCTTGTAATCTTATCCAATGCCTCTTAATAGCCCATAGGCCTTATGATAATTCATTATATCATCCTCCACTTGTCCTTCTATTTTGTATAGACTTGTACGTATAGTCAACCCATGGTAAGGTTTGTGTATAGTATTAGAGTGTCTCATGATTCCATGCATGCCTTAAGAAGTATATACATACTTATTAAAGTTTTTAGGTTTCAAATTCAACTCTCTACATGGTTCATGATTTATAACCCAGCATTATGGCATCTTTAACGTATCTCTAAAGTTTGTATAGGCCTGTATATTGAAGAAACACTTATGACTCTCATTGGATGGTGTACTCAGACTACTATATTTATTTTCTCATACTTAAAATTGTAAAATGTTTTATTGTAACCTTGTGCTATGATATATAATTGGTACCTCGAGCCAAATTTGGCAATCAAACTTGTAGAGGACTGCATAACACAAACCATATCTCTAAAGATTATAACACTTGAAGAATGCATAAATTAAATAGGGAGAGTACATGATTCTTATGAATTTTAGGGATATTACATGAATGGTGAATCATTTTTAATATCTGAAGATGACAAATATATCATGAAACCCAAAACATGTATCAAGATTGACTAAAACACCCTATATATTAAGACACATTTCCTCCTATTGAAGACACTTCATATAGATGAGTTAGATGATGAAACCACCATGAAAATTATCTATTTTACCTCTAAATACAACCCTTAAAACCATTCTTATCCATATAATTATGAAGTGGATAAATAGATGCAACAGTAGACCCTACTTGGATGGACAAGTCATACTGACTTGCTATCACTCTTAGAGATTGTTCATAAAGGAGAGGCCATTACATTGAAAACCAATGCCAATAATTTAAATATTACTATAACCCCTAAAAAAAATTCAAAATTTCATCTCTCTCTCTCTCTCTCTCTCTCTCTCTCCTCTCTCTCCTCTCTCTCTCTCTCTCTCTCTCTCTCTCTCTCTCTCTCTCTCTCTCCTCTCTCCTCTCTCTCTCTCTCTCTCTCTCTCTCTCATACCGTCCACTTTAATTTTGCCTTTCTAAGCTTATGAAGGTAGTGATGGAGGAGAGAGAATACCTGAAGTATATGTTCAACTTGAAACTTGGTCCAAATATATAAAATTATCTAAGAGATCCCAAGGGACACTCCGGAACCATTTCCAATGTATATATGATCTTTCAAGGTTGTACAAGTGCCCAAAAGTGCTTATAAAACATCATTTTGCTTAGTTTAGACATTGAATTATAGATGTTGGAAGTCTCTCAACAATATTGAACATTATTTGACCTATTTTTGACATAAATTATGTTATTAGTCTTATTGAAACATTTATATTTGAATATGGTATGTGCAACTCCTCCAAATAGGCCAAAAGGTGGCCAAATTATCATTTTAGCATAATAGAACATAGGAAAAGGTTAATGCATGATAATGTGACTTTAATGACATATAAATAACCTTTTATAATAAATTTAAACCATACAAAAACTTTTACCATATTTGAAAACATAAATACCTTATAATTGACCCCTATGACTAGACAAGTATACATAAGACATGGAACTTGCACAAGGCTAGACAAGGACAAATATGACCATATGAAAATCTTTAGGATAATTTCAGACCATGACAAGAACATATAAATTTTTTTGAAAACAATATGAAGTTTCAAACTAAAGGGTATGATTGACTTGAGGTCAAAATTTAGTCAATCATATTCACAAAATAAAACCAATAAGTTTTAGTAGATTAATTTGAATTTAATTAGTACATATTCAATCATCAATCACACTTATGATATTAATAAATTAATATCTAGTAATTATAATATAGATTGGTTGATACATATATTCAATTTCATATTAAATCAAAGTTGATGTATAATCCCTCCATACATAAAAACCTTCAATTGATATTAGATCCTCATTCAATAAAGGTTCAAAATGGTTTTAAGACATTATCAAGAGAATAATGGCATTTGTGAATTCTGCTTCTATGAAGATTTTCATTTTCAAATGTGAAAAATTTAATATTAAAGAGATCAGTTGAAGATAATTATTGTATGAAAGGGAATTTTAGATAATGTTTTCCATGTATACACACCACTTGCAGATTGGAATAATTTAACTCAAGATTATAAAAGAATAAAAAATTATGAAGAAATAATGGGTTGATGTTATGAAATTTAAAATGAATTCAATTGAGAGGAATGATACATGGATTCTTGTTCATCCTAAATTGAGAAAAATTTAATTGGAACCAAGTGGGTCTATAAGACCAAGTCAATATGGATGGTATAGTTGACAAGTTAAAAGCTATACTAGTTTCAAAATGATTTGCACAAAACATATAGGGTTGACTATGAAGAAACATATACACATGTGGCATGTTAAGATAATAAAAACTTGAGGTTTCATGTATTTGTTCATAAAATATGTAAAATACATCAAATGGATGTCAAAAGTGCATTCTTAAATGAAGTGATTAGAGAAGAAATAAATATGGGGAAGCCACAAGGTTTTGAGGTAAAAGGTAAAGTATTTTGGGTATTATAAGTTGAAGAAGACTCTTTATGGGATGAATTAAACTCCAAGAGATTTTGTAATCAAGAATTTATATATGGTTATTTGAATAATGTTTTTAAATAAATCAAAATAAACTAACTTCATGTGTATAAGCATTGGATTATAATGTAAAAAATGTTTATCTTTATGTAGATGACTTGATCTTTATAAGTAGATCTATGAATATGTTAATTATTTTAAAGGAAGCTATGAAATAATAATTTCAGATGAGTAATCTTGGACTTATTAAGTACTTTATTGGCATGGAATTTCATCAAAATAAAGAGCAAATATTCACTTGTCAAGCCAAATTTGCACAAGAAATGTTAAATAAGTATATTCTTTATGATACTAAACTAGTGGACACTCTAATTAAAAATGAAGAAAATATAATGGGAGAGGATGGAAGTCCTTAAACTAATAAAAATACTTTTATGAGCATGGTTGGATGTTTTATGTATCTCACTATGACAAGACCTAAAATTAGTTACGGGGTTTCACTAATTTATACATTTATAGGTAAATTATCACTCAAGTATTTGTAAGTAGTGAAGAGAATTTTCAAATATGTAAGAGATATTTATAATCATGGTATTCATTTCAGATAATCAATTTAATTATGTTTAATTTAGTACACATATTCACATTAGGGAGGGTCTCTTAGTGATTGGTAGTCAACTTTAGCTTATTGTTTCACACTACGAAGTGGTATAGTTTTATGGTCTTCAAATAAACAATCTATAGTTTCATTATCCTCTTTTGAATCTAAATATACAACCCTTACATTATATTTCATATGAATATTATGTTTGATAAGACTCTTATCTAATTTCATGTAGGCTCAACCTAAGCCAAATAGATTTTTTGTGATAACAATGGGGCAATACAATTATCCAAGAATTTAGTTTTCCAAGCTAGAACCAAACACATTGAACTCAAACCTTATTTTGTTAAAGACTTGGTCAATGATAAATAGTTTGTAATTGAGTATGTGAGAATTTAATGTCAATTTGATGATATTATTGTTGACCATTTTTGCCCAATAGGCCAAAAAATGGTCCCCTTCTATCCCTGCTATTTTAGGCCATTTCATTTTTTAGTTTTGCATGAATCTATTCATTTCTACGGACTCTGCAAATCTAAATCTATGGACTCTATAGGTCTAAATTTATGGACTCTGTAGGTTTTGGATTTCTACGAACTCTGTAGATCTATTTCTATAGACTCTGCAGAGCTTGGTTTTCTACAGACTCTGCAAGTTTTCTTTCAACAGTTGAAGAACCAGTCAAAAGGGGAAAGATTTTACAAAGCTTCTTCAAATTTTTCACCTAAAGAAATTCACAAAGAAATTTGGCATCTTCAAACCATTAAACCATCACTTCATTTCAAGATTTGGTTTAATCAATAGTTTAATCATTTTATTTCAAGCCTTGGTTCAATCTTCAAGTTCTTTGGCTTTGGTTCAATCAGCTAAGTTCAGCACTTGGTTCATCAAAAAAGTTCAACAAAAGGTTCAAGCAGCTTCAAGTTCAGCATTTAGTTCAAGGACTTGGCTCAGCACATGGTGTTAAACCATTGAACTGGTTCAACACTTTGATTCAATGTTTTGGTTCAATGTAGAGTTTAATCAGCAAAGTTTAATAGACTGGTTCAATGGTTTGGTTCAACAGACTGATTCAATGGTTTAGTTCAATCGACAGCTCAACAAATCTTGGTTCAAGCCTTGGCTCATCATTTCAAGTTCATCACTTCATTTTTTAAGCCTTGGTTCAATCTTTAAGTTCATCACTTGGTTTACCAAAAAGTTCAACGATCTTGGCTCAATAGTCACTTGAACCGTTGAACTGGTTCAACGTGTTGGTTCAATGCCTTGGCACTTCGACTTAACACTTTGATAGGTTCAACCAAATTGTTCATCACTTGTTTTCAGTCTATAGTCCTTCGGTGAGTTCATCAGCACATAGCATTAAACCATTGAATTGGTTCAATCACTTGGTTCAATGCCTCCAGTTTAATGTGTAGGTTTAACGACAGAAGCGAACAAGGAAAGTTCAAAGGCTTAGTTCAGAAGGGCTCGGCACATAGCATTAAACCATTTTTGGTTCAACCAATTGGTTCAATGACTTGGTTCAACTATTTCAGTTCAAGTGGCATTCAATTCAAAGAAAATGGTTCAATGAGAATCAGCGCATAGTGATTAAACTATTGAATCGATTGAACCGTTAAACCAATTTTGGTTCAATGGGTTGGTTCAACAGCTTGGTTCAAGGGTGTGCCCTGTAGCTAGAGGGAAGTCGAGGGTCTAAAATCCATTTCAAAGGGTAGTTCAAGATTTGAAAGCCCTTGCAGAGGGTAGAGAAATTTCAAAGGGGTTGCCAATGCAGTGAGAAGTCAAAAATCTTGAAGAAAAGGACAAACAGCGACCAATTCTTGCAAACTTTTTGTCTGCAGGAAAAAAGCCCAAAACAAAAGCTTGCAAAGCAGAAAAGCCATAGAAAAGACCTAATGATTTTTGTCAAGGATGATGATGTCCTAAAAGCCATCAAATTTAAGCAGACAAATGAGCCATTGGGTGACGGTTGCGTGAATGTCAAATTTAACATAGTTAAGTAGCCATTATTTTTTAACTACCTTAGCGCCAAATCATGGAAGGAGCCCAAGGAATATAGTGACCCACTAGAAGATCACCCTTGAGGATTGAAGGAGTAGAAAAGGACAAAGAGCCTAGAGAACAAAGAATAGGTAGACAATGTAGCTCATAAATTCAAATCCTGATAGCAGAATGGCCATGATGCAAAAGCAGATGAAGCGATCCAAGTGATGCAAGAAGGTGTCAATTCAAGAAGTTATTTTAGTGGTTGACACAATGCATACCATGTGATCTTAAAAGAGGCACAAACAGTGGTCAACGTGACTGGTTTCCTTCAAAATGCATTGGAGAGCAGTCAAATGGTGTGGCTCATAAATTCAAATCCTAATAGGAGCTGGCACAGTGTTAGATTCAGATGATTTCCTCATCCCAATGCTCGGAAGGTGCATGGGTCACTTGTCAAAAAAGGGCACCAAAGGCCCCCTTTCTTCCTCTATATAATGAAGACTTGTCATTTGAGGAAGGATCTTCCACATTTGTAAGGTGTAGCCCTGGCAAATTTTCACCTAAATCAATAAATGCATTTTTTTACCTCTATCCTGGTTAGATATCTCTATGTATGTCTGAGTGTTAGTTTGTTTTTAGTCATTGCTTCTTGATGCTTCCATAGGTTCAAAACCAACATACCTGGTGTCTATAAGGTGCCATTTCTACAACTGAAAAGGAGAGTTATATTTGGAAGTGCAAAAATAGAAGAAATTACTATACAGTATGCCTTTCACAACACCTTTGGTGAATCTCTATTTTTTGTATTTTCCATTAAAGCCTCCCTGCCAAGCTTCTTGCAGCCTAGTCCTTCTGCTAGTTTGAAGTGTATGTATGTGTTTGTCTAATTTTAAGTGTGAGTGTGAGAAGGTCAGATCATTTTGGTGCATCACCTCCTTTAGAGTAGTTTGTTTTCCTACAATCTTTCTCCCTTTTCATCCCCCCCATTATATATATATATATATATATATATATATATATATATATATATATATATATATATATATATATGTTAGCACTTATCGAAACAAATCAGATGCATCAAAGGGAGCTATCCCTTACGTAGAGACTCTCCCCTCTAGCTTCATTGGTCCCACAGGCAAGAGGGGAGTTTCCATCATTGTGTGAAGAAGGCAGGAGCTTAGCCTCCTGCCAAGGGTGCAATCTTCTACGTCAATAGTTTTGGCGTGCCTAGTGGGACATAGTCTTACACTCAGTAAGGTTTCAAGATTGATGCCAGTCCTATTACAGCAAATCAACTATTTTCAGCATCTAGTGACTCCACTGGTAAGAGCTTTAGTTTTTTAATCAAAGACCAATTTTAACTTCCTATGCCTAAAGTCACCACCCAGTCTACTTCTAGGGGTGTCCCATTCGATTTTGTTGAGTTGCCTTTGAACTCAAAAAAAAGACTAAGGTTTGAGAAGACCCATCATTATTCAATGAACCACCCTCCCAAACTAGTTATAAGGGATGTATACACAGTAGAGTCGTAGTTACATCCCATCCCAACTATGGCATTGCCCTTTATGGCTTTTCATGGTTAGAGCTCCTTGGATCTCCCATGTTATGACCCAATTATGGGAGCAACCCTCAAAAATGTGCCTTCTTTCGATGGAGAGGGGCCCATTATAGTCATTAAGCACATTAGGAATATTGCTAACCTCTACAATATTCACAATGTCACAGAGGAAAATATCATAATCAGATTGCTGGCATTGTCTCTCAAGGGCAAAGCTCTTGACTGGTACGAGACTTTGCCTATAAATTTAATCCATTCTTCAAATGAATTGGGTACTCAATTGACAGACCTTTTTGGAGAAAAGAGCGACCACCTTTCACTTGTTGAGCAGCTGATGACTATGAAAAGAGCCCCACATGAATATATGTAGGATTTCAACACGCAGTTTTAGAAGACATGGGATAGAATCCCCATTCTAGTAAGACCGACTGCTAGCTATGCTTTCCTATATTATTTAAGATCATTAAACAGTGATATTGTTGTTATGATATAATCCATGGAAGGGCATGTGCTACCTCCTGCCTATGACATAGCCATAGTAGCTGAAAATTGCTTAGTACAGGCTGGGAAAATAGCCCCTCGACCCCATATGCCACTTTTCCCAAAAATGATACCTCTAATTCAGGCCATTTCTCCCACATTATCCCCTCTACCTAGCATAGAAAAACTAGCTGCTGCTCCATCCAATGAGATTCATAAAGTTAAGAGTCTGTTGTAGAGCATGTCAAACAAACTTGTAGCTCTTAAAAGCAACAAATCGAATCAGGGATACCAGCATTATGGTCAAACCCCTAGACCCCCTTTCCAAAACTACAATCAAGGATAGGGTTAGCTTACTTAGACCAGACCATTTCAAGGCTACAACCCAGGCCCCCCCTTCATCATCTAAGGTCATGGTGCCTGTTTAGAATAACCTGGTACAGGAATAGCCAAGTTGTTCGACCATGGGATATGGTCAAGAATAGGTTGTTTATGCAAATGAGATGATGGGTTATTACCCAAATGTAGACAATCAGGCAGCCGCTCATTCTCAGGTCTTCAAAGCTCTAATGCAACCCAACACAAGTAATAGTTAGAGTTAGCCTGACTCTACTCTTATAAACCACCTAGAAGGTGAGTTATATGTAATCAACTATGTGGGTACTGTAGACAATCAGGCTGACTATATTGCAGCCAATACAAGATTCAAGAGGAGAGCAATGGGAGAAGCTCAGGATACTACCCAAATGGAAGCAGCACCTTCTCCATCACATTCAAATCAAAAAGTCCCAAACTTCAAACCACCATTTGTACCTTCAGCCCCTCAGCCTGTACTTCAAGTTGGAATTAGCCCCAAAGAAAGCTTGAAGGGAGGCAGTCCTCAAGTCAATATGGTGGACCAAATGAAGAAGCTACATATGAACATCTCCTTATGGGATTCATTGTCTCTACTAGGACAAAAGGACATGCTACAAAGGGAATTGCATGAGTTGGATCAACAAGCTGTCCCACCGAGCACCGATAATGTCTTCATGATGAATGGGCAACCTTCCACTTCAATCCAGGTCAAGAAAGAAGAGAAAATTCCCCCTTTCTATGTGTTCTTGGTTATAGGGGATTTCTTGGTGCACAACTACATCATTAACAGTGGGGCTAGTACCTCAATAATGCCCAAGTACATAGCTGACAAGATGGGACTGAAATATGAAGAGATGAATAAGGGAGTCCTACAGCTGGATGGGACACCTACAAAAAAAGTTGGGATAAAGAATGGTTTAAGCTTGACATTACATGCTTGCCTAATTTTCTCAATTCCCCATGATATAGTAGTGGCAGATGTCCCTCCTTATTTCATAATTTGCTTATTCAGGGACTTCACATCCAAGATAGGTGGCTATCTAGCAGTGAATTGGTCCTATCTAGTTTTTAGAACCAAGTATGGGACCAAGGTAAAGATTGAATTTGACCCACTCTACAAGGACCATTTAGAACCATATTCACTCAAGGCAGCGAATGTCAGCTACACCATTATCGACTAAGAAGAGTCCCAAATAGACCAATCTCCATCCTCTACTCTCAAGGAGTTGCAGAGATACTCTTGGATGAGTGGGGAAATGATAACTTTGAGCATGACCCTTACAAGTTCATAGAGGAGGTAGGCCTTGGATTCTACTACATACATGAAGAGGGTACCTTCATACCAAATATAATGAAGGTGAGCCAAGAGGACCAGGGTCTATGGCAGTTGTACTTTGACAGTTTCAGAAGTAGGTTGGGAGCAAGTGGTGGAGCGATGTTAGTCTCCCCCTTAAAGGAGAGATACTTTTCAGCTTTTTGTTCCAATTTTCTTACACAAGCAATGTTGCAAAATATGAGTTCCTTATCCATGGTCTGGAATGAGTAAGGAAAAGAGGGATTAAGGAGTTGCAAGTTTTGGGAGACAACGAGCTGATTGTAAATCAAGTGAAAAGCCAAAATCTGACAAAAAATTCTTTGTTGAAGTCCTACAAGCATAGGGTCTAGGACTTGGTGGAAGATTTCCTTGCTTTCAATATCACCTCCATTCCCAGAGAGTAGAACAAACAAGCAGATAGGTTAACAACAATTGGTGCTCAGTTCAATGTTTTCAGGGAGATAAGCTGAGACTGTGGTTCATGCTACTTGAAGGTGGTAGTTCGACCCTTTATCCCTGACAACATTACAAACTGGCAGGTCTTCAAAAATGACTAGTAAATAGCATTCTTCCTGCAGGAAGAAGTTGAGTTCATAACAAAGAATCAGGCAAAGCTGTAACAGCAATATGGCAACTAGATTGTTCAATTGAAGAACAATAAGCTCCCTAAAGGTTTGGTCACTCTTGAGAGTATCTTCAATGGAGATGACCAATTAAGAAGTGACAAGGCATGCATTAAAACCAAGGAGGAGAATTATGAGAAGGTTGAGATCTTCAAGGATAAGTTGCTTGCACTTGGAAAAGTCTACACAATTCAAGAAAGGCAGACTTTCATTTTGTTTTGTCAGGAGTTTGCTAAATTTTTCACTTGGGATTGTAGTGATTTGAAAGGTTTCAACCCAAGACTCACCCAGCACACCATCAAATTAGAAGAAGGCACCAAGCCAATCACACAAAAGTAAAGACCTGTCAAGCCGATGATTGAGCCTCTCATGCAGAAGGAACTAGCCAAATTGATTGAGTCTGGGATTATATTTCCAATCAAACATTCCTATTAGCTGGCCAATCTTGTTCCTATCCGAAAGAAGAGTGGGGAGATCAGGCTATGTGTTGATTTCAGAGACCTTAATAAAGTCTCTTTGAAAGACCATTACCCTCTCTCGAGCATGGATCGGATCCTTCTGAAGGTATCAGGTAGTGAGCATTTCTCCCTCTTGGATGGATATTTAGGATATAATCAAATTCTGGTGCAAGGCTGTGACTAGCACAAAATAGCCTTCACTACTAAATGGGGAATGTTTGCCTACAAGAAGATGCCATTCGGGCTATCTAATGATGGTGCTACCTTCCAATGAGCCATGGACATGGCTTTTTGAGGCTTGATAAACAACAATGTGCTGGTATACTTTGATGATGTGACAGTATTCTCCAAGGAAGCGATCCAACACATAAAACACCTCAAGTAGATCTTTGAAAGGTGTAGGGAGTTTGGCATCTCTCTTAACCTGAAGAAATGTGTGTTTTCTATTCAAGAGGGGAAACTCCTTGGCCACATTGTGTCCAAGGAGGGCTTATCAATTGACCCCGAGAGAGTTTGTTCTATCCTAGAGATGTCCCTACCTAAACACAAGAAAGGCCTATAGAGCTTCTTTGACAGGATAAATTTCATTCGGAGATTCATTCCAAATTTTGTAGAGATAGTCAAGCCACTGACCTCTATGCTGAGGAACGGTAAGAATTTCAAGTGGACAACACAAAGGAAGGATGGCTTTGAAGCCATCAAGTAGGCCATAACTTGGGCTCCTACTTTGATCAGCCCTGACTTCAATAAATACTTCAACCTCTACACTTTTGGCAATGAAGAGGTAATCTCTACCATGCTTACCCAAGAAAATGGTGATGACCTCGAGCAACCACATGCATTTTTTATCCAGGGGTTAGAGGATTTTGAAGTTAGATACATGTATGTAGAGAAGTAAGTCCTGGCAGTAGTACGGAGCTTGAGGAAATTTAGGCATATGTTGTCCAACAGCAGGATTCACCTCATGGTTCCACATCTTGGCATCAAGGATTTCTTGACCAACTGAGACCTAAATGAGAAAAGAGTGGGGTATATCACCAAGGTGATGGAATATGATGTAGACATCAAGATCACCAAGCTGATGAGGGGAAGAGGCCTGTGTAAACACCTTGTTGTGGACTTCAAGCAGAAAAGGGAAGATAGATTACTAATTCACGATGTAGCTATGACAGAAGAACTAGCTATCATAAAGGATTAGACATCAAACCTGAGGCATTTTATTCTCACTGGTGAGTGCTTGCAGGGTCTTGAAAAGACCAAAATAAGGTACTTCAAGCTCCAGTCTCTCCCTTATGTCATGGTTGATGGAGTATTGTTTAGGAAGGATCTCTCAGGGGTCCTTCTAAGATGCATAGACTCAAATTAGGTTGATAAGGTGCTATTTGAGTCCCATGATGGACCAGTAGGTGGCCATTTTGCTCTGAGGGCTACTATAATAAGGATAATGAGAGTTGACTATTTTTGGCCTACTCTTTTTAGGGATACCCATGCTTGGGTATGAATGTGCCAGAAATGTGCACTTTACAATGGAAAGCAATGGTTGGCTGCCATGCCCCTACATCCTATTCAGGTGGAGCAGCCATTCATGCAATGGGGCCTGGACTTCATAGGGATGATTAATCCTCCCTCTAGTGCTGGACACAAGTGGGTCCTGACCACCATAGACTATTTCACAAGGTGGGTGGAGGCTATTGCTCTGAAGGAGGAAAATGAAAGTGTAGCCCTGGAGTTTTATGAGGACTTGGTGGCGAGGTTTGGGGTTCCAGCAACCATAATCTCAGATAATGCATTGGCTTTTCTGGGAACCAAAACAAGTGAATGGGTGTTAAAATATGGTATATATCTTAGCACTTCATCCAATTATTACCCATAGCAGAATGAGCTAGCTGAGTCCACCAATAAGAACTTGATCAAGATCATCAAGAGGACCATGGAAGAAAATTAGAGGACTTGGCATGCCAAGCTGAAAACAACCCTGTGGGCAGATAGGGTCACCCCAAAGAGAGCAATTGGGAACTCACCATACACACTCGTCTATAGAAGGGAAGCTAAGCTCCCCATTTCACTTGAGTTACTAGCCTTGGATCTCACTCACCAGTTGAAATTAGAGGAAGGAACTAGCATGGAGGTTAGATTATGTGAGCTGATGGAACTCTAAGGGGCAAGGGACCAGGCTATGGCTTCCATGACTAGCAACCAATAGCAAGTGAAGAGACACTTTGAAAATAAATCTTCATCAAAAGGTTTCTCTGAAGGAGACATTGTCTTGAAATGGGATGAATACTAAGCTAAGCCTAGGAATCATGCAAAGTTTGATGCCCTATGGAGCGGCCCATACATAATCACTCAATGCAAGCAGTATAATGCATTCCAACTATCCAGGTTGGATGGTAAAGAACTGTATATCCCAGTTAATGGGATAAATCTAAAGCAATACCACTGAGTCTCTTTTCATCATGTATATATTTTCCCTTATTTTTTCTCCTTATTTCCCTAAGTGCTTTCTGCACATGTTAGTAGTTTTTTTAGCCTTGTGTGTGTTTTCTCTTTTCCCTTTGAGGTGAATATGCGTGATTGGTTCTAGATTTATCAGAGATATTGTTGATCTTTAAGTTATAATCTGACCCCATGCCTAATGGATTTTTAAGGAAACTAGCTTCTAAGCATAGTAGGCATGCTTCCCCTGGGAGTCGCCAATTTGTTGACCATTTTTTGCCCAACAGGCCAAAACTCAGTCCCTTCTGTCCATGCTATTCTAGGCCATTTCATTTTTTAGTTTTGCATGAATCTATTCATTTCTACAAACTCTGTAGGTCTAAATCTATGGACTCTGCATGTTTTGGATTTCTATAGACTCTGTAGGTCTATTTTTATAGACTCTACAGAACTTGGTTTTCTACGAACTCTACAGGTTTTCTTTTGGCAGTTGAAGAACTAGTGAAAAGGGGCAAGATTTTATAAAGCTTCTTCAGATTTTTCATCTGAAGAAATTCACAAAGAAAGTTAGCATCTTCAAACCATTGAACCATCACTTCATTTCAAGCTTTGGTTTAATCGACAGTTCAATCATTTTATTTCAAGCCTTGGTTTAATCTTCAAGTTCTTCGACTTTGGTTCAATCAGCTAAGTTCAGTGCTTAGTTCATTGGAAAAGTTCAACAAAAGGTTCAAGTAGCTTCAGGTTCAGCATTTAATTCAAGGACTTGGCTCAGTGCGCGATGTTAAACCATTGAACCGGTTCAATGCTTTGGTTTAATGCAGAGTTCAATCAACAAAGTTTAATAGACTGGTTTAATGGTTTGGTTCAACAGATTGGTTCAATGATTTAGTTCAATTAGCAGTTCAACCTATCTTAGTTCAAGCCTTGGCTCATCGTTTCAAGTTCATCACTTCATTTTTTAAGCCTTGGTTCAATCTTTAAGTTCATCACTTGGTTTAGCAAAAAGTTCAGTGATCTTGGCTCAACAGTCACTTGAACCATTGAACTGGTTTAATGCGTTGGTTTAACGCATTGGTTCAATGCCTTAGCACTTTAGCTTAACACTTCGATAGGTTCAAACAAACGGTTCATCACTTGTTTTCAGTCTATAGTCCTTCATCAAGTTCATCAGCACATAGCATTGAACTGTTGAACCAGTTCAATCACTTGGTTCAATGCCTCCAATTCAATGTGTAGGTTCAACGATAGAAGCAAACAAGGAAAGTTCAAAGGCTTAGTTTAGAAGGGCTCGGTACGTAAAATTGAACCATTTTTGGTTCAACCAATTAGCTCAATGACTTGGTTTAACCATTTTGGTTCAAGTGGCATTCAGTTCAAATTAAATGGTTTGATGGGTATCGGCGTGCAGTGATTGAACCGTTGAACCGATTGAATCGTTGAACCAATTTTGGTTCAACGGCTTGGTTCAAGGGTGTGCCCTACATCCAGAGGGTAGCCAAGGGTCCAAAAGCCCTTGCAGAGGGTAGTTCAAGATATGAATCCCTTACAAAGGGTAGAGAATGTTTAAAGGGGCCACCAGCATAGGGGGAAGTCAAAAAGCTCAAAGAAAAGGACAAAGAGTAGCCAATTCCTGCAGGCTTTTTGTCCATAGGAAAAAAGCCTGAAACAAAAGCTTCCGAAGAAAAAAAGCCATAGAAAAGACCCAATGACTTTTGTCAAGGATGATGATGTCTTGAAAGCTGTCATATTTAAGCAAACAAACGAGTTGTTGGGTGACGGCTGCATGAACGTCAAATTTAACATAGTGAAGTAGCTATTGTTTTTGAAATACCTTAGTGCCAAATCATGGAAGGAGCCCAAGGAATGCAGTGACCCACCAGAAGATCACCCCTAAGGGTTGAAGGAATAGAAAAGGACAAAGAGCCCAGAGAACAAAGAATAGGCAGATGGTGTAGCTCATAAATTCAAATCCTAATAGCAGAATGGCCATGACACAGAAGCAGATGAAGTGATCTAAGTGACGTAAGAAGGTGTCAATTCAAGAAGTTATTTCAGTGGTTGACATAGTGCATACCATGTGATCATCAAAGAGGCACAAATAGTGGTCGACGTGACTGGTTTCCTTTAAAATGCATTGGAGAGCAGTCAAACGGTGTGGCTCATAAATTCAAATCCTGACAGGAGCTAGCACAGCATTATATTTAGATGGTTTCCTCATCCCAATGCTCGGAAGGTGCATGGGTCACTTGTCAAAAAAGGGCACCAAAGGCCCCCTTTTCTTCCTCTATATAATGAATACTTGTCATTTGAGGAAGGATCTTCCACATTTGTAAGGCGTAGCCCTGGCAAATTTTCACCTGAATCAATAAATGCATTTTTTACCTCTATCCTGGTTAGATATCTTTGTGTATGTCTGAGTGTTATTTTGTGTTTAGTCATTGTTTCTTGATTTTTCCACAGGTTCAACACCAACATACTTGGTGTCTATAAGGTGCCATTTCTGTAGCTGATAAGGAGAGTTATATTTGGAAGTGCAGAAATAGAAGAAATTACTATACAGTGTGCCTTTCACAGCACCTTTGGTGAATCTCTATTTTTTGTATTTTCCATTAAAGCCTCTCTGCCAAGCTTCTTGTAGCCTGGTCCTTCTGCTAGTTTGAAGTGTATGTATGTGTTTGTCTGATTTTAAGTGTGAGTGTGAGAAGGTCAGATCATTTTGGTGCATCACCTCCTTTAGAGTAGTTTATTTTCCTGCAATCTTTCTCCTTTTTCATCCCCCACATCATATATATATATATATATATATATATATATATATATATATATATATATATATATATATATATATATGTTAGCACTTACCAGAAAAAATTAGATGCATCAAAGGGAGCTAGCCCTTACCTAGAGACTCTCCCTTCTAGCTTCGCTGGTCCCATAGGCGAGAGGGGAGTTTCCATCATTGTGTGAAGAAGGCAGGAGCTCGGCCTCCTACCAAGGGTGTAATCTTTTGCATCAACAATTATCACAAAGGTGTTATACAAACATATTTATGGAAGACTTAAGTAGATGATAAGCATATCTCCTCTTTGCATCAAAAGGAAGAATGTTGAGTATGATGTCAATATAAGCATTTGATTATTCATGTTATATTTATTTTATTTAATGTTTTATTAGTTTATAAATTTTATTTAATTTAATTATGTCCTATATAAATTATTTGGTCAATTTTGGACATTTATTAGAAACTTCCTAAAAAATATTTCAAACCGTCGATTAGAGTATAATTCATTGAATGTGTACTAAACTAAACTCAAACAATTATTCATTCATCTCCAAGAGGTGGGGCACACTTTTTAGAGATGATTTAACTTAAAGTAAATTTATTTTGGTTAACTTCTTATGTTTTAAGAATTTGGAGTGCCTAGTTTTTCTAGTGTGCATGAGTTTCTTACTTGCTAAGAAAGGTTTCTTGCATGTTGACCTTATCTTGTCAATAAGTCAACCTTGTTTCCTTGAGTCTACTTTCAGTTATCTTAAGAGTCTATTTTTAGTAGTCTATTTTTATATTACTTAGTGTTTAACCCTAGGTTTAGATAAGTTTTATATGGGGTTAGGGTTAAGAATATAAAAATGAATAAGCACATGGATGATAAACAAATCTATAGCAAGCTAATTAATTGAAAAACTCATATAAAATATATACTAAATTTATTATGTTGAAATATACTAAAAATATAAAGTATAGATATATTATATATTAAAATAAGATACTTAGTTGGTTCTAATGATAACACATATATGGAATTGAAATAGGTAGGAAGCAAACTAGAAAATGATTCTAGATTAATCATTAATTTCTAAAAATTTGACTTTTATAGCCTCATAAACTTGCATTAACCTTGGATGATTGCATCAACACTTTATCTAACCTAGACATACGTGTACTATATAGAATACCTATTTGATTTAAATGCAACCACCTTTAATATTATGGGTTCTATGTTGCCTTCACTTTGGTGTGCTCAAATCTGAATCATTGATTGTTATTCTTTGTCAAACAGAAAAATCACAGTTCTTCATCTTCATAGTGGGTGTGATAAAAATGGGTTAGTGGTCTCATATTTTTAATCTAATCCAAAATACCCCTCTATTAATGGGTGTTTTCAACATAGCCACTATGCTAAAAAGGGCCTCAAACTGATGTAGTTATCATTTAATAAATTTGCTTATGTGTGCATAAAGATCCAATATGTGGAAATCAAGTATGATAGTGACCTAACTTGTAACTTGGAAAACAGAACTCATGGCATGCTCTTTAAGTACTTCATACATGTATATGTTTTTTCCATATGATTGATATGTAAATATGAGAGAATAAGTATTTATTTTCTTGATTGTTTCTTGATCACTGACTTTTGAGAAGGTGTGAGATTGATAGGTATTTACCAAGTATTTATTATGTGAGGAATGAATGAGGATTGATTATATATTTATACCAATTCCTTTAGATAATATCTCACATAAAATCATTTATTCTGATCATAGGAATATATTTCATTTGCACATTAAATGAATTTAGGACACTTGTGTCGATGTAGGCATCTTATTAAGACACAAGTGTCCAAGGAGTAAAAAATTAGGTATAAGTCTAAAGCTTTCAAAGATGGAAGATAAGTGGGTTTTAAAAATTATAGACAAGATATAAGACTTGGGTCATCAGAATGATAATGGTTGGATCAAGAGATAAGTAATGAACATAGAGAGATAGCAGATGCAAGCCTTTCAATAGAAAAAAAGGTCTAGAACTAAGAGGAACATCCAAGGTCTGTATTTTCCAAGTTTGCAAGACTAAGGTGTTATATAATTCATAAATAGTGTCTCCCACTCTTTAATTTAGTAATGAAATTATTGGTTTAAAGGAGAATAAATGTGTACCTAGTTGTGTATATCACACCTTGTATTTGTGTGAGCCTAACTTGAGTGCTTTGTTGGTGAATGGCCTATAACCAATATCATGTTACAACATATAATAAATATATAATATAAAATTAAAATTATTTAAAATTATTTTAATTGAAAGAGATCAAGGTTTATAAGTACACCTATGTATCAATGTAACCACCTTGTCTTTTGGTAATTTGATTTGAAAAGATGAAGTATGTATCATTATGAATTAATAGAGCTAAGATTAGGAAAAATATAAATCTAAAAAATGCATATATATAGAAATATTTAAGGATAAAAATTTCCCCCAACCTTGGACCTAAAGGTGAGTTTCCACCTAATAGTTAAGATTAGTTATACCATGTAACCCAATCATACTTATAATCTAGGGAGTGTGAGTGAACCAAGTCTAGTCACACTATAATTTTGGTGTGGTTGGATGATGTCATTAAGTCCAGATTATAAAATTATATTAAAATATTTAATCACCTCAACCATACCAAAAATTAAAAACCAACTACTACATTAGATTAGCTCAATACAATTTTTAAAATTCTAATCTAGTGGATGATGATAGTCCATAATAGTGTTTAAAATATGACACTAATTTAATTTTATAATATTAGGTGCACATTGCATAGCATATGAACCTGAGATATTTCTCATGCTGAAACTATGTATAGAAATGTTACCAATGTATATAATTCTATCACAAATATGTATATCAATCATATAACTATGAATTTGGCCAATTTAAAATATGAACAAATGTGGAAGACATGTTTGTCATAACATGCCCCCAATATATATGGAGAAATTTGAAAACTAATATAAGTGTAAATGTGGAGGACATATTTTCAAAACATGCCCCCAGTGTAATCTAAGTATGTTAAATACTTAATAAGTGTAGAAAATATTTTTCCAAAACATGCCCACACTGAATCTAAAACTATGACAAACGTGGAGAACATATTTTCAAATCATGCCCCCACTAAAATTTATCCCTTTTGAGGTGATGAAAAGTATAAATTGGTAGTTACCTTACTTAAAATGGATAAAATAACCATGTAAGTTGTGAATGTACCATGTAGCATATAGAGGGAACATGTCTAGGTAGATATATCATGGAAGCACATAAAATGTGATCACATCTAGGCCTAAGATTCGTTATGTATATCATGGAAACATCTATATATTAATAGTAAAATCTCACAAGCAATCAAATGTGCACACAAAAGCACAAAAAAGTAAATCAAAAGATAAGGGTCCAAGAAGGCCTCAAACAAGGGGCATGTTCAAATGTTTCACAATTGAAGGGATATGACTAAATAAAATGTCTACAAAAATAATAATTACATATCCAACCATCCATATAATAAATAATGACATATTAAAATATCAAAGATGTAAACAAAGGCATGGGGGCACAAACAATGGATCATATTCAATTGCTCGAACAATAAATACAATAGCAAGGCAAGACACTCAAGTAAGTACATGAATGAAAGCACAAGTAACCAACATAAACATAGCATACTATTCCATGGATCATATGTGTTAGAAAAAAAATTTAATTACATAGAATATCAAGTACACTTTGAAATATATATGCATGGATAAAGGCATGTGTAAGTACATAAGATCAAACATGATAATGTAAAATGACCATAGAATGATATAAACTAGTTGTATTATGATCGAAGAAGGTGGATGCCCCCAATGTCTATGTGACATGAGTAAAGGGAAGGCCCAACATCAAAAAGTGCATAGATTATGTAAATGTGTATTCATGTATCAAACTCAAAATATGCATGAAACATGTGTATATAGAAATACATGAGATTCTAATTACCAACATGGAGCTAACAACATAAATATCAAGGAGCTAATAAAACATGTAAATGCTAAAAATATTTTTGGATAAGGATCCTCTAGGGTTAGGGATAAGAATATAGAAATTAATAAGCATAAGGGTGATAAATAGATCTATATTAGACCAATTAATTATAAAACTTAGATAAAACATGTACTGAATTTATTATGCTAAAATTTGTTAAAAATGGAAAGTATGACTATGTTATATATTATAATGATTATGAAAACAAGATATTTAATTAGTTTTTATGTTAACACAAATCTATATTTGGAATAGGCAAGAAGAAAAATGTAAAAGGATTCTAGAACAATCATCAAATTCTATAAATTTGACTTCTATAGCCTCAAATACTTGTATTGACCTCAGATGGTTGTGTCAATAATTCTATCTAACTTAGATGCAGATGTCATGTATGAAATACCTATTGGATCTAGATATGACCACCTATAATATTTTGTGTTATGTGTTACCTTCACTCTGATGTGCTCAGATATAGATCATAGGTTTTCACTCCTTGTCAAGTATCAAAACCCTAATTCTTCATATTCATATGGTTATGGGAAAAATGGGTTAGTGAGCTCATAGTGTTGAGATAACCCTAAAGACACCTATGTCAATAGATGTTAGCTACATATTCACTACTTTGAAGAGGGCCTCAGACTAATGTAGTTATCTCCTAATGTGTTGCCTTGTGTGTGCACAAGGGTGTAATATGTGGAAATTAAGTACAAGAATGACATAGCTTGTAACTTGGAAAATAGAACTCATGGCATATTCTTTCAGTAATTTAGACCTGTATATGTGTTGTCCCTATGACTGATATGAAAATAGGATAGAATAGGGTATCTTTTCTCACTTAAATAATTTTTTATCATTGACTTGTGAGAAGGTGTGAGATTATTAGGGATTTTACAAGTCTTTGTTAGGTGAGGAATGAATGAGGATTGATCATGTATCTATACCAATCCCTTTGGAGAATATATTGCGTAAATAACTTAGGTTGACCATAGGAATATGTTTCCTTTTCACATTGAATGATTTAAATCACTAGACACTTGTGTTGGGTTAGGACATTTATGTTGACATAGGTGTCTAATTGAGACACAAGTGTCTGAGAATAAGAAAAGTAGGTACATGTATATCACTTTTAGAGATGGAAGATAAGAAGTTTTACAACATTCTAGGCAAGATAGAAGGCTTGGGCCATCAGAATAACATTATTCAAACCAATATATAAGCAATGGGAACAAAAAAATAGCAGATGTGAGCCTTTTGGTAGTGAGAAAAATGTAGATTGAGAGGAATATCCAAGGTATATATTTGCCAAGTGTAAAATGCTAAGGTGCTATATAATTCATAAATAGTGTCTACAATTAGTTTTTAAGTATATGTGTTAATTTATATTTTACTTTATATATATATATAACTTGTCATGCAAATTATCTTGTAATAGTCTTTTTTTAGATTTATTTATTAATAAATAATTGTGCATAAAGAAATGTGGCATAATAAGTCCTTTTGGAAATTCATTTTATATATTATTATCTATGATTTTTTATTTTAGGTATTCACAAAGGAAAACTAGTAATTTTTATAATCTTAATTTAAAATTATTCAGTACATATTCATTCATCAATCACATTTAAGACATTTCTAGATTAACAACTAGTAACTCTCGGACAGATTGGTTGAGACATAACTTCAATTTTAGATTAAATCAAAGATGATTTTCACTTTCTCCGTACATCAAAACCTTCAATTTTTCTATCATGTATGTTTTAAACAAGTGCGTTGAAAGTTTTTAAGTGCTCAAAGACTTCACTTTTGTTTTTCAAATAGTAGACCCAAGTTATAAAAGTGAAATTATCATTAATCGTAAAGATATATTTATGATTTTGAAAATGAAACATTAGTAAAAAAACATAAGATCACTATGAACTAAATGTAATATGTCACTTGCCCTCAAGGATTTATATTTGGTAAATGGATCCCTGTGTTATTTTTCAAGTGCACAACCTGGACAAATGCCATCTTTTAAATAAACTTGTGTTAAACCAATAACCACATGATGCTTACTAAGGTCCTACAATGAGCGATAATTGAGATGACAAAAACTCTCATGCATAACTTTTCTCAAGTCATTATCATGTGAAATCATGAATTTTGAAGGTTATATTAACACAAATTTATGTAATCATGTTTGATGATCAACTTTTCAATATTTTCAATAAAAGACTGGTCTTTAATATTTTTGATGACAACATCAATAGTCTAAACTCAACACTTTTGCATTCACCTAAATGTGTATCTGATAAATGGAGAGTGGGTTCATAGAAAGGTATGGAATGTGGAGAATTTTTTTGAATACATCATTTTCCATCTCAATTGTCCATTCACCTTACCAACTACACAACTAGATTTGCCCACAAAAAATTCAATTATGTGCCATTACTCAAGATTTTTAAATAGTGAGTCATCATGTGCCATACCTCTTGAATCTAAAATCCATTCAGACATAGGTGTTCCAATTGTTGTATAAATTGATACTCTTATCTTGGGAGGGAGAAGCTAATTTTTTTTCATCTTTGCTTCTAAGTATGCCATTTTATTGAAACATTGATGTTCAACATGGCCTAATTTATTACACTAATTACAAAACTCTTGGTCAACATTGGCATTTACTTTACCTTGCATTTTTTTAATTAGATATGGATTTTAATGAATCAATAAAATTCCCCTAGTATTAGGGTTTTATTTCCCTTTTTTTCTTAACAGGGCCTTTGCCTTTGCCAAAATTAGGTTGAGACATTGAATTAGTATCATTTACAACTAATGTGTATTTCTTAGTACATTTAGGTCATATTTCCCAATAAAAATTAGTTTTTCATGTTCTCTCTAAATTTTCTCATATAACTTATCAAAATTTGGTGACACATGTAGATCCTATAGAGTCTTGATGTATGTAATAGTTTGAAACAAAAACTAATGAAGGTCGACCAATTTAGACAATATAATCATAATGAATTTTTCATCAGTCTTGGTTTCACCAATCTCAATTAGTAGAAGCCTCAAGCACTTGACTTGAGTGATGAAGTCCTCCATGAGAGGATATTTGTTTAGATTAAGAGTAGTGGGTTCATTTTTAAATTAACATATCTTCATCTTACTATGATTTTTAAAAAAGTCTTCCAAAATAGTCCAAAATTTAGAAGGTTCCATGATGCACTAAAAATGAAACTTCAATTCAGGAGATACTAACTAACTAAGGATGCCTCTAGCTTCATTAGAACAATTTTTCCATTTTTTTAATTTGATAAGCTCGAAAGGTACAACTTATTCATTCATTTCAATGTGGTAGAGGCCCTTACTAAGGATCACATAGTAATGTATCCTTTCTAGCTAAAATATTTTGAACTTGAGAGAATCACTTTTTCAACCATGGTGTAGCATAAAAACTTGTTTTAGGTAAAAAACTTCCAAACAAATCAAAATCTATTTGATATTTTTTTCTATAAAACACACTCTTTGCACTACCCTTTCACTTTTATAGCTTAAAATTGAATCTAAAAATAGATTTTTTGAAATAAAACTAAAGAAATTATTTTATATTGTAACTAGACATAGATATGGTAATATTATACAAAACTTATAAGTTTAACATAGATTTCTCTGGAATTACTAGTTTTGTTGTATTTGATCTATAGGCTCTTTGATACTAATCTCAGTCATAAATAGTGAACAAGCCCAAATGGCTTTGAATACATAGGATTCAACCATTCTTGTATTTGAACTATCTCATCTCTGAGGTGCATAGAGAGTAACTTCCCAAAGCTAACCACTTATTGGTGCACTATAGAATGAAATAGTTGAGAGGCTTCCTATTAGTAAAAATATAAATTATAGGTGTTTCATATATACTGTGAGGTATGTAGAAGCTAAAATTCATATAAAGTGTTGTCTAATGACTTGAATATTGGGATAGTACCCCTCACACAATAGATGAAGTAAAATTTATTATTGCTTTACCTATAATGATATATCTTGAGTTTTACAACTACCAAAACATAAGTCTAACCTGGGGGATTTGTACTAAAAAATAATACTTTTCTAAATAATTTGAAATATATTTTAAAAAAATTGTATTCATATATTTCAAAAGAAGAGAAAAGTGCTCAAAAACACATAATATACTTGCCTACAAAAAATTATCCTAACCTAGAAAAATATTTTTTGGCAAAAACAATTATGTCCACTAAAATACACTAAATACGTCCCTGACACATAGAAAGTTTTATATAAATTCCAATATCTATTATTTGGTAAATTTTTAGGTCAAACTAATAAAAAAAATCTTTACAAATCCCAAGGTAGCTCAAGACTATAGAGGAAAAAATATACCATCTAGAAAATGTTAGAATTAAATGGATAACTGTGATATTTCCCAACCCCTTAGTACCCCACTATGTTCACTAATTTATAATAAACCAAGATCCCCTAAGGGTGAGGTGAGCATAAAATTAGGTATTTGTAGCAATCCACTAAAATATAGGCTTAAATTTAAAATTAAACTGAATAAAAAATTAAACCTACATGTAAAATGAGGTGAAGCTTTTATAGCTCTAATGCCATATTAAATTATTTGCGTAGATTCTAGAATTATGTTCGCTACATAATACATACACCCACAATACATGAAATAATATAAATCAATGAAAGCTTTAAATATAAATAATATATAAATTTACCACAAGTAGCATGACTAGATTAAAAGGATATGGCCTAAATTCCCATAACAATAACTCTCATATAATAAATTACCTATATTACTAGTTCTATATGTTTTTATATCGATAATATAGAGACTAAAGATAGGGTTTGGAGAGAAATTAAATTGAAGTATAACAAGTCTTCTTAAGATAATAATTTACTATTAATATCAAAATTTAATCAAGTCAATAACTTGATTGATAATCTTTTTTAATAATAGTTTGTTGATATTTTTACATCAATTAGTGATTATCCATGAATTATATTACAATCAATATTACAAGTACATATTAAAAACATAAAATGGTGTATGAGTAATAAAATACACTAACATCCCTCCTTAAGATGTTATTATATAAAAAGAGTGATAAATGAATCACTAAACTATTCTCCCTTGATGACGCCTCCCTTCACTCCAAAAAGTTTCTTGAGCTGAACAAATTGGGCCTCAAGAAAGGGTTTTGTGAATATGTCTACAATGTAATCATCTATTCATAAAAACTTAAATCAATGACCTTGTTTCGTATCAATTTATGAATATAATTCATGTGGATCTCAATGTTATTTGTGTGTTAGTTCCCTGTTGGGTAGTGATAAATGTAGATAGCACTTTGATTATCGCACCAAAGTGAAGTACCTTGGGTCCATGGAAATATAAATTTAGAAATCAAGTGCCAAATCTAAACTAACTCATGCTCAACAGTGACAACTCTATTATACTTATCTTCCATATTATACAAATCAATAATAGTATGCTTCTTGAAAGATATCATAACATCCATATGGTGTTGTAAATCTAGCATAGTTGGTAGTGACATAGGATGAAAAGATTTATCATCAAGTTTTTAAGCATCTAAAATGGCAAGTAGCTATGGCAGAAGAACTTAGTTTACTTAAGAAGAACCAAATTTGGGATTTGGTTCCACTTATGAAAGGAAGAAAACTAGTGAGGTGAAAATGGGTGTACCACATTAAGTATACAACATGAGTCTTAATATATGCAAAGTCCAACTTGTAACAAAAGGTTTTTCATAAGTTGAAGATGTCGATTACCATGAACCCTTTTCTATAGTTTCCAATATGAATTCCATTAGGCTAGTACTCTTATTGTCTACAATACAAGGATGGAAACTCCATCAGATGATCATCAAATGACCTTTTTACATGGAGAATTATATGAATAAATCTATATGTTCCAACCTCATAGGCCCATAAGAATTAAGAATTTTAGCCTTGTGTGTAGATTAAAAAATTATTTATATGACTTGAAATATGCTTCTCAATATTGTTATGAAAAGATCAACACATTTTTAATCAAATCTAGATTTACATAGAGTCGCTTTGGCCCAATAGTCTACACCAAAAAACTAGATAGGAAACTCCAAATTTTAGTCCTCTATGTTGATGACTTAATCATCACATGGAATTACACCAAGTAGATTCATGATTTTGAAGCTCAGAAAATGAATTATTTTGAGATGAATTACTTAGGCTTGTTACATTTTTTCTTGGTCTTTCTATTTCATAGTTTGAGAAAGGAATATTTGTTAATCAATCCATGTATCCTTAAGACATACGCAACCACTTTAACATGAAAGACTGGAAGTTTACATCAACTCCTTATAAATCTAGAGTCCATCTTTCCACCAAGTGTTCTTCTACTTCAGTTGATGGGATACTCTACAAAAAATTGGTGGGAAGTATTTTATAATTAACTCATACTCATATTGATTTTTCATTTAATGTGAAATTGGTATCATGCTACTATTAGGACCCCACAAAAACCATTATAAATATTTAAAATTAATTTTAAGGTATCTTTGAAGCACTAATAACTATGGGATTGAGTAAAATTATGATGAAAAGCATCAATTTATGGTTGAACTTTTGGTGGGAACATAACAGTTGTTGGATATAGAGATAGTGATTGGGTAGGAGATCTAGATGATCACAAGTTAATTGTAGGACACATATACCATCTTGAGGTAGGTCTTGTGACTAGTTCCCCTACCAATGAACCAACTTCATTACATAATTTGAAAACTCATTTTTATAGAGGATTTTTTGGTCATGTAGCTACATTTTGAATATTTTATAACATTGATGGAGGTGTTGGTTATCCCCCATGTGGCTCATTATCCAAAATATATTAACTCTTAGAATGGGAGTCATCTAAACAATTTATTTATTCATAAGATACATCAAACATTGTGTCCAACTCTATAAAAGGTAATGGATGAAGAGGATTAGGATATGTTGGCATGAAAACATGGGATTATTCATTGAATAACACATCTCACTAGTAAATCACTTTAGTTATGCCTTGAAGAAGAATACATAATGCCTTCACATCTTCATAGTATCCAATAAATATACAAGGATGACCCTTTATTTCCATTGATCTTAGATTTTCATCTAGAATGTGTACCCATGAATTACATACAAAAACTTAGAAATCAAAAACATTTGATTTGACACCACACCATTTTTCTTTAAGAGTCATATTTTTCACTGTAGAGTGGGGAGTGTGATTTTGGATATAGGTTGGACATTGAATTGTGTCAACCTAATACTATGGAGGAAATTATTTGGAATGTACCATGTAATTGGTCATTTCTTTTAGTGTGCAGTATTTACACTCAACTACATCATTTTGTTGTGTGTAGGATATAGTATTATGAATTTGAATGCCTATCTATTCATAGACTCTAATCATATGGTTGTTGAAAAATTATCCTCATTTTTTTTATTTGATAAAGTAAACAATTAGGTTTTATAGGGATCCTACAACCATAAAGTTTTATCAAAACATAGTAGACCTAGATTCATGAAACAAAAGCCACACATGCTGAAAAATGCAGAGGGAATTTAGCCAAATAGCTAAAGGTAAATCACAAAATCAAAATACCCAAAGAAAATAAGACTATTAAACCATAAAAGGAAAACTTATACTTAGTTATAAGGCTCTTCAGAGTTTATATGATCCTTTAGTATAGCCCTTTATATCTCCTCATCCTTGTCCTTAAATGAATCCTTCCTAACTTTGACCGAAGTCTACTTGCATGGACCTTCAATCAATCCTTTCATGACTTTATTTTTTGGATATTGATCTTCCTTCTTGTCTTTGGAGATATTTTCAATGACTTTAGCCTCTTTTAGAATAATTTCCTCACCTATACTTTATCCTTCAGTGAGATCTCTTCCTCAACTTCAGTGGTGAAATTCATCTTGAGTTTATCACTTTTTTCCTTCATGTCATTCCATTATTTTATGAGACCCACCATGTCTCTACCCATTTCCTTCAACTTCTCACTAAAGGCATGTAGTTCCCTTCTACATTCCCAGTTAGGGTCTCTCAAGTCACAAATTTCCTTCCCTTTACTACCATCCTTCTCATCCCAAGAGATAACAATAGATTTGGGTCTTTTTCCCCTAAAAGCAGAAGTGATTTTTCTCTTACATTTAGTAGATTTGATGTTTTAGTGTTCTTAAGGAGATGGGTAATGGAAGAGGGGGAGATGAGGTGCTTTATTTTATATGTTTCCATTCCCTCCTTCTTTGGGTAAACATAATCCTCTTCAGACATTCCCTCCTTATCCCTTGGGATCACGTATATATGTTTACCTATCAAAGCTTCCCTTTTTTGCAACAAGAGACAAATTAGGTCTTGGTGAATAATGTCATTGTCATGGTTGATTTGGTTGATTTGGTAGGATAGGGTGGTACTTTCCAAGGACTTCAAAAGATATAATGGGAGACTAATCTTATGTCCATAAAAATGGTTCATAAATAATAAATTATGGGAGAATATTAAGGTGAACTTACCTTCTAGAGTGAGGTATTTCATAATTTGGAGACAAATTTTAGGCCACTACCAAGGCATATTTTGTCTAGGTAAGCCTTTCTTATTGGTATTCAAAATAACATTAGTTCAAAATAATTTCTAAATAAGTTCCAACTTTCTAGTTTTATCCTTGAAAGTTTAACTCCCTCAAAACTCATACTAGAACTTATCCAATGTTCTCCTCTATGACAATAATTTTTATCCCATGCATCTAGATTGTGCATTTATTCCAAGATGTGATGAAGTCCTTAGCCATATGTGTAAATTTAACTCCCATGATAATTATCCTCAATTATCTATTCTAAGTTGCCATTTTCTTTCTCTTTCATAGGTTTTCAATAAGGGATTTTAATTTTTTAAGTTCTCAAAGAGTTATTTTTTTCTTTTCAAAAAGTATACCCAAGTTATATGAGATAAATCATCATTGAATGTTAGGATATATTTACATTTCTAAAAAGAAACATTCAAAAAAGACATAAGATCATTATGAACCAACTATAATATGTCACTTTACCTTAATAATTTCCCTTTGGGAAATAGATCCATGTGTTATTTTCCAAGTACATAACCTGGAAAAACACCATCTTTAGAAGAAACTTGTGGTAAACCAATAACCATGTGATGTTTATTGAGTTCCTACAATTTGTGATAGTTGAGATGAAAAAAACACTCGTGACAAAGTTTACTCAAGTCATTAGCACGTACAATCATGATTTGTAAATGTTGAGTTAACATAAATTTGTTAAATTTTTATAATCATGCTTAATGATCAACCTTAATAATGGATACAATAGTGAATTGGTCTTTGATATTTTTGATGACAAGATCGATATGTGTAAACTCATTGATTTTGCTTCATCTGAATGTATGATCTGATATATGGAGTGGAGGTTGGTAGATAAGTGTGGAACATGGAGAAATTTGTTGAATAAAACATTCTCCATCTAAAATTTCCCTTCACCTTAAACAACTAGAAGACTATATTTACCCACAAATATTTCAATTTTACAACATTAGTCAAGTTTTTAAAATAGTGAGACATCATGATAAATATGATGAAAAGCTCTTAAATCTAGAATCCATTTAGACATGAGTGTTCCTATTGTTGTATAAATTGGTACTCTTATATTAGGATGGGGATGATGTAATTTTTTCATCTTTGCTTCTAAGTATGCCATTTTATTAAAACATTAATGTTCAACATGGCTTGGTTTCTTACACCAAATACAACACTCTTGGTTGACATTGGAATTTAGTTTCTCTTTGCCTTTATTTTGAATTGGATAAGGATTCTACTAAGCCAATAAATTTCCCTTAGGCTTGGGATTTTATTTCATCTTTTCCTTGGAAGAGCCTTTACCTTTACCAAAGTTGGGTTGTGGTTTTGCATTAGTATCATTGACCACCAATGTTTGTTTCTTAGTACCCTTAGATTAGATTTTCCAATAAAATTTAGTTTTTCTTATTCTCTCATAAGTTGATCATATAAGTTAATTTGGTGCCACATATGCATATCCCATAGATTCTTGATGTGTATATTATTTTGAAACAAAAACTAAGGATGGCCCAATTTAAATAAGATAGTCATAATGAGTTTTTCCTCAGTCTTGGTTTTACTAGTATCAACTATTAGAAGCCTCAAGCACTTGACTTGAGTGATGACATCCTCAATGTGAGGATAATTGTATAGACTAAGGGTTTAGATATTTTTTTATATTTTTCATGCCCTTAGTTTACTATGGTTTTAAAAAATTTCCTCCAACGCAACCCAAACTTTATAAGGTTCCATGGTGCCCTAAAAAAGTAACTTCAATTCAAGGGATACTGACTAACCAAGGATGCCCCTAGCTTCATCAAAATGGTTTTTCAATTTTTTTAATTTCATAATATATAAAGGTACAACTTATTCATTCATTACAATTTATTAAAGGCCATTGACAAGGAGCACATCAATAATGTATCCTTTATAGTTGAATTAGTTTGAACTTGAGAGAATTATTTTTCTTAATACAAAGTCAAATTTGATTAAAAACATATTGATATTTTCATACCAAGATTAATAATCCTATTTCAAACTAAAAATAATTTTTAAATATTCACACAAGGCTAGAGTACTCACTAATTACAAACCTGGAAGGTTGGGACATGTATATTTCATCCTACAAGTCTCCATGCAAGAAGGTGATTTTTATGTCCATCTAATGGAGTTCTAATCCCTATGTTACATATAAGGAGATTACTAACCTAATGTAATTCATCTTGTCAACTAGATAAAAGGCTTCATGGTAATCAACACCTTCAACTTGTGAAAAATGTTTTAATACAAGTTAGAATTTGTATCTATAAATTGACCCATTTACCACATACTTAGTGTGGTACACCCACTTGTACCCTACTATTTTTCTTCATTTATAAAGTGGAATCAAATCCCAAGTTTGGTTATTATTTAGTGAAATAATTTACTCTACCATAGTTTCCTATAATTTAGGATGCTTATAAGCTTGATGATAAGTCTCTAGATCCTATGTCACTACCAACTATGAAACTTTTTCAACACCATATGGATGTTTTGATCTCATAACTCTTGAATCTCTAGGATCCCATGCCAATGAACCAACCAAATTATGGAATTTTCAAACCCATTTTGGTAGAGGTTTTGTTGGTCGCATAGGTATATTTTGAATTTTTGTTAGAATTGGTGGAGGTGATAGTTTTCACCCTTATGGATCATCATTTGAACTATAAAAACTCTTTGAATGGGAGTCATATAAACTATCTTATTCATCATAAGAGACCTCAAAAGTTGTGTCCAACTCGACAAAAGGTAATGGATGAAGAGAATTAGGATATGTTGAGATGAAATCCTAGGATTGTTCATCAAATAACACATTGCATTGGTAAATCACTTTAGTGGTGCTAGGAATAAGAAGATGATATGCCTTCACATGTTCACATTATCTAACAAAGAGCATTTCCATTTCTTTCCTTTTCTATTTCACAATTTATTTATTTTCATTTAAACTAATTGTAATTTTATGATGGCATTGATCTAATTATTGGAATTACCCATTTATATTTAGGTACATTTGAGTTATTGAAGAAAGAGTATCGGTGCACTTAATCTAGAAATTCCAAGTTCATCTTATGTTCCTAAGGTAGTATACAGATGTCAATTTTTCATTTTTTTACTTTGATAATTCTATCATGCATATACACATCAAAGTGGGGCATTATGTAACACCTAATTTTTGTATAATGCTTATATTGCACTATTTTTACATTGGTTTTATGCATATGGATCAATGGTTCAAATTGATTACTTATTTGTGAATTTACTTATGTTTTTATTCTCCTTTCCTCTTCGTGTGGCCCCAACCTATTTTTATTTTTCTCTCTCTTATGTTTTTCCTTGTGCTTTGGGATCCCCTTTTCTCTCTTATATTTTTTTTAACTATAATTTAAAATCTCTAATTGTGTCCTAACCACAATCATTCAACATAAACTATGCTCATGTTTCGTGTGTGGGCCATTTTCCCCTTCCTCCTTTTTTGTTATTTGGGTGGGCCTATTTTTTCAAATGTTCCCTCTTTACTTGTGTCAATTTATGCATCAATAGGTCCTTAATTATAATTTTAAAATTATATATATACAAAGCATCCTAAGGTATTTCAATAATAAGTGAAGATATAAGAAGGCAACATTCAAGTCTTGGGCACACTACAAATATTCTAGTTCTTCTCTTCAAGATTTTCAATTTATATAAAGGGTTTCTATTTCTATGTACTTGTACCAAGAGAAGGATTAAGAAAAAATTCATGTAGTTTCATTTGGTTATCTAGGGAGATAAGTTAAATTCTTTTCTCCCACTTGGGTTGGGAACACTCACAATAACTAAAACTATATTAGACCTTTATTTTACACATGTGGAATATGTAACAGAAACCCTCATAAGTGTTGGTACTAATTTACTAGACATTTATTTGGTGTTTGGATGTGATTAAGGATACTTCAAAAAAAGATACGACTCAAACATATGCACATGACAATTCACAAATCTAAGAGAGGCATGTGTGTATCTATTGATGATGAAAGGTCACATAATGTTTTATTCAGATAAGATAAATAGGGACATAATTATAGACAAATTCCATAATCAGAAAAACTTTCTATAATAGTTCATACAATTCTAGTTTTACCATAATAGGTGGTGGTTAATTCTAATCATTTGCACAAGACACAATCTAAATAATGGATTTTAATCTACACAGTGTTATACCCCTTCTCTATGCATTTATAAGCATTGTCAAAACCCATGTATGTTCATTTTAATTGTTTAAATTTGTCCTTCCTTTTCCATAATTTTTATTGATCATTTATAGTTAATGGTACTTATCAATGCTCCTTTGGCCTTAGGTAGATTTTTATTACTATTTATTACTATATTGAGTTTTATTTTCCTCGTGTCATGATTTCACCCTAGTGGCTTAGTGTTATTCACCCTTGCATCACTATTTTGTAAAAAATATATCATAAAACCCAAATAAATGAATTTGGTCTTCATAAAATTTCACTTTTTCAATTTTATCAACTATTTCTATTCTCTTATCATTTGTAACACTTTTATGAAATGCATTAGATGTTATTCTTTCATTTTTTAAAACTAAAAATATTATCAAAATACACAATTATAAACTTACCCAAGTATAATTTTAGAACTTTTTTCATGAGACTCATAAAAAAACTCAATACATTTTTTAGTCCAAATGGAATAACCACCACTCATACAAACCATATTTTGTCTTAAATTTTTTATTCCACTCACCACCTTCCTAAATTATTATTTGATGAAACCTACTCTTCAAATAAATATTTGTAAAATATTTCACTTCACTCAAACAATCCATTAAATTGTTCTTCTAAGATAGTTTTAACCAACATTTAATTATTATCTTATTTATGGGTCTAGAATCAGTGTAAATTATTCATTCTCCACCCATATTTGGTGTTAACATTGTTAGGAGTACACACGGACTCAATATTTCTCTTGTTAAACCCAATTCCAATAACACTTTCACTTTTCTATTTACCTTTTATTCTCAATGGGTGTCAATTTGTATGTTTCCTAATTTAGAAAACTAGTTATGAGAACCAAATCCATATGATGATTGGTTCTTCTCATTGTTGATAATCCCTTTGGTGCATCATTAGAGATTATCTATGCATATTCATTGAAATATCCTTTCACTTCACATGAAATTTCATTTGTTTTATCTATTATCCTAAGAAAATCATGCATTATCTTTCTCACCACATTTGAAAATGTTTTCCATAAATTTATTTTTTATTGTTTACTACTTCATCCATTTCCTTCAATGGGCTCAAAGTAAAATTATTTCCATTCTTTTCAAGTGTGTTTGTGTTTTCTATACCAACATTTATAGCTTTTTGGTCAAAATTTCATAGTCTACCCAACAATACATGACACATATTCATGAGCATAACATCACACCAAACCTCATATTTATATAAACCACTAAAAATTGACCAAACATTTCTTATTTATATATATTTTATGACATTTTTGAAACTATGAAACCTTGCAAGGATTTGGGTGTGCTAATTTTTTTAAACAAATTTTAACTACCATATCATCATATGTTATATTATTTTTATTAGAACTATCAATAATGACTTTGTAACACTTATCTCTATATTTTCAAATAGTTTGGAAGAGATTTGTTTTTACATTGGTTCATTGTTCTTTTTTGTTGGTTTTAAAAAAACTCTCTTCATCATAAGAGATTATCCATGTTGAGGTTCTTCAATGTGGTCATATGATTCAATTTATTCTTTAGTCACTTGAACAACATGACTGATGATGACCTCATTTTTCATATGGTTGTCATTGTGTACTTGTGGGCACCCATAAGCTCTACGGCTAACTTGTCCACATCTAAAGCATGTCGTCAATGTAATATATTATGCATATTTAATTAAGTTAACTTAGGACAATTTACTATTCTAAATTTAGGTAAGTGCATTGTAGTGCATAATTTACTTGGCTTATAATATGATAAGTACTAACCTTTATGCTAGCCAATAGTTTTCCACCTCTTCATAAGCCAATAAAATTTTCTTATTATGTGGTGATTAAGGAAAGGGAAGTTTACTCTTGGTCAAGTTATATATACCCTCTTCCTCTATGTATGTTATCATATAAGATCAATTCAAATAATGTTATCTCATGTCATATATCATGCCATTATTATGATAGATTGAGTTTATTTTATTTAGTTATGTGTGTTTAACCCCAAAATCTAGATTGAGGATTCTAGGGTTAAAGGGAATAGAGATAGTCAAGGACACAAGAGTGATAAATTATCTCTATTGCAGGCCAATTAATTTTCAAACCCGAATAAATAATATTCTAAATTTATATACTGAGATATGCTAAAAATAGAAAGTACATATATGATATATATTGAATTGATAATGAAAACAAGATACTTAGCTAGTTTTGATGCTAATACATATCTATACTTGGAACAAGAAGGAATCAAAAAGGAAGCAGATTATAGGACTACACTCAAATTATGGGTTAAGCACTTATATGAGCTCATACACTTGTATCAACCTCAAATGGTCGTATAAATGCTTCTGTCTAATTTAAACATAGGTGTCTACTATGGAATACCTTTTGGATCTAGATGTGACCACTTGGAATGTTTTAAGTTTTATGTTACCTTCACTCTTGTGTGCTCAAAACTAGCTCATGGACTATTCCTATGACTAATATGAAAATAAGGAAGCTTTGCTTACTTAAATGCTTAATTGAATGTATTTGATAAATTACCTTATGAATTTTTAAGTTTGTGCTAGGTTTGGAATGAATGAGGGTTGATCATGTATATATATCTATCAATCCCTTTTAGTAATATCTCACATTAAAATGCTTAGGATGACTATAGGGATATAATTAATTATTGAATTGCATGACTTCAGGTTATTAGACACTTGCATTATGATAAGACACTTACATCGACATATGTGTCTCGATGGGATGCAAGTGTTTGGGTAGTTATAAAATAGGTGCATGTCTATAACTTGTACAGACTAATGATATGTGCATGTATAGCATTTTTAGTATGATAAAAAGTTTGAGTCATCAAAATAACATTGGTTAGACTAAGAGATAAGAAATAGGCATAGAGATACAGTGTATGCAAGCCAAGGTCTATAAATAAAAGGAACAACTAAGGTATATATTTTTCCAAGTGTATAAGACTGAGGTGCTATATAATTCAAAAATAGTGTCTACAATTCCCCCCTTTAATCTAATAATGAAATCGCTAGTTTAAAAGAAAAAATCTATACCTGGGTGTGTATAATACGCCTTGCCTTTATATGAGCCCAACTTGAGTGTTTTGATGGTAATTGATCTACAACCAAGAGTATTTTATAATATATAATCAGTACATATAATATGAAATTGAAAGTGTTGAAAGGATTTAAATTGAAAGATCAAGGTTTAGGAGTACGCATGTGTATCAATACAACTACCTTACCTTTTAGTAATTTGATTCAAAAATATGTATTTTTATGAATAATTGTAGATTATGTTAGGATAAATATAAATATGGAAAGCACATAATACAAAATATTTGAGGATACATGCCCCAAACCTTGGATAAAAAGGTGAATTTCCACCCAGCAGTTGAGATTAGTTCAATCGTGCAACCCAATCATACTTACAACTTAGTGAGCATTAGTGAACCAAGTCAAATCACATTATAAATCTTGTTGACTATTGAATAGGGATATAAAAATAATAAATTGTATCTAAAGGACATGTGTGTGATGTGTAATCATTTTGTCTTTTGTATAATATTTTTGTATATGAAGTCACTCCTTTTGGGTAGATAAAAGGCTGGAATATGATGAGATAGTGCTAGGTAAAAATCTATATATAATTCTTAATTATATTTGGATATTGTTCTGATGTGATAGATATTAATACATATTATTCTGAAATGGTTTTCCTATGTATTTTTTATCATTGTTGTATGCATAGGAGTACTTTGTTTTCTTTATTATTTTAATAATATGAGTTTATACCAACTATTCAGATTATAATAAACCTATGTTTATCCATGAATTTTTTGTTCTAACTATTAAATAAATAAATTTAGTCTGAATGGCCATAAAATGTTTACTTATGTTAATTCTTATGTAAGTTATCACTGAATTAGCGTGTTTTGAAGGGTTTCTAGGAACCTCTACTAACAATAGTGTAGTGAATGTGGATATTTATTGAAACATGTTGATATGGTTTCTAGGATATAGATATAGAAATATGGATCGATGAAATAATTCAAAATTTTGTTGAAGAGGAAGTACAAAGAATAGAAAAAACTGTGAAGGAAATTATTGAGGAGCATATCTATGGGGAATTTATGAAATATTCTAGTGTGAATTACTTGAGATATTAACTAATTGGTTATCTAGATTGGATAACTATTGTTTCTAACCATAAAATATAGAACTCATAATCTAGTTGAAATAAAATCTAAAAAAAATTGAAACTTAGACACTAATTGGACCTGTGCACTAGACTACTGGACCAAAAATACCATTGATGGATATATCACCAAATTTGACGTAAAATTCTATTTAACTTTTAAAGTTTTGAAAGACCTATTTGTTATAGGAATCCATAGAAACTTCCTTCAATGACTACCTACTATGATTAAGATGTTGGTTGTGGAAAAAGCTATGGTGCCTACTCCTACCAACATGGAGTAGTTGTTTCAAGTATTATGGGGATGTGTGTGATGTAGGATTGAATTATGTGGATATAAGTATAGAAAAATTAATCTAAACCTAAAATATGGAGGATGAAAATAGATAGAGTAAATAGAAGATTCTAGGGTTGGAAAGAGAACTATGACAATAAATAAGATGGAACAAATTGAATAACCCAGACTTAACTATGCATAGAAGTAAGAATAAGGTAGAAGATGTTAAATAAAGGGGATCCCAAAGAGAGGCTTTGAAAGATGTGAGAAGTAAAATATATTAGAGTATCAAAGAGAAGGTCATGAGGAGAAAGAATATAGATTTATGAGTATCAAGGAGATGGAGCAGAATGAAGAAGAGGAAAGTAGAATAAAAGTAGAGAAATTAAAATATAGGAGTAGATCATAGTTAAGAGGAAAAGTGTTTAAATCAATGAAGTAATATTCATGAGAAGAGATTATATATAATTGTAAAAGTATAGTAGGTTCAATATTATCGTCAGAAGAAGTTGAGGATTCTTGAGTACACATCCCCCCAACCCAATTTATCATTAGTAAAAACACTAAGTGTAAAGGAAGGATAGGTAAAAACTAGTTTGAATTGTTTACAGATAAATTTGGAAAACATAGTGAAAAGACAAATAATTTTATAGATAATAAGAGGCTAGAAGAGGTTGGATTTGATTTCTAGGCTAGTTTTAAGATGCTAGTGAAAACTAGTGAACAAAAACCTACAGTTGTAGTGACCAATGCAAAATAACCTATAGTCACAGTCACAATATCCAATAGTAGACATTATAATGTGTCAAATATACAATCCAATACGTGCATGTTTATTGTGTTGACATAATATGATGGGTTTACAGACCTTGAGCAGTATTTATTAATCTATGACATGAAATGGTAGGTTGGAGGAATAACTTTTGATGATGTAAAGAAGTGTGAGGTAATAAGATTTTTAGTAGGTCATGATTTATAATTCATTTATAAAATATATTTTAATTTTATAGATCTCTATCAAGTTAAAACATAACTAAATGCATAATTTAAAATGAGAAAGTATACAATCTATACTTTTCAAGACCTAAAGGATATCTAGTAATAGAGTGGAGAATTTGTATGGGACTATGATCATAGATTCTTGAATGTGATGAATAAAATTGATTTTATCATGGAGGATAAGGATAAAATCACCTAGTTTGTATAAGGAATATGATCCAGAATCATATTTTCTAATGTGTAGTCCCAATTCTTGATGAACATTGATGCTTGATCATATACCCTATGAGTGGAAAAAATTGAAGATTATGGAGATGCTCCAATTTCTGGATCAAAATTAGAGATAGTTGCATTCATGAAGATGATATATGAGATGAAAAAAAGTGATAAACCTAAATTAGGTTTATGGTGCAAATATTTTGGTTGAAAAGAACATTCTAGTAATGATTGTTCTAAACTCAATCCAAAATTATTCAAACTCTGTAGAGTAGTAAGGCATGCAACTATAAAGTGTCATCTACTACAATAATACATTCAAAAATCTCATTATTTATACTATAGCTTTTTGTAAATTTACCAACCATAATGAAAAGAGTTATAAAACCTTACAATAATTAAAGGAAGATATCACCAATAATGTTTTCACAATCGTAGCACAATAGTTACTATGAAGCAATGAATTCTAGGCCTAGAAGTAGAAATGACTAATGTGACACAAGGTAGTTCTAGATGGATTCCTTTACTACCTCAATATCAATATCAAAATTGAGGTTTGGCTAGATATACACCATCATCATTGTAATACCAGTATCAATCCTCATGGAACAATTTGAATCCTTAATAAAAACAATCAAATTGGGTGCCAACATCACCTCAGCATCAGTATGGTGGATACAATGCATAATAATAGTAGCAAGAGGATTTGTTAGATAGTAGTTGAAAAATAAGGGATTTTAGTATAATATAGGAGGATATCAAGGAGGATATAAAATTGGTCACAATAATGATAATCGACAAGCTCACCAACCCATCGAATGGTATTTATGTGGTGAGTATAATCATTTTATGTGAAATTGTCCTATTAATCCTTAGAGATAGATATATTGAGTATATTTTAGAGTGGAAGTATAATATCAAATTTAATATTATATAATATTAGAGAAGAAAATAAAAGGAAATCAAGTGCATATTGTCAACATGATTAATGTGTAGCCTGAGGAAAATACATTTATATAAGTAGTTACTAGACAATAATGTGATAAGCAAGGACTATCTGCATTAGAAATGCCATAAGAACATGAAATTAGGAAGGTCAAATAAGATAAATGTCTTGATTTTATGATATATAATGGTTTGATGTATCAAACTACATATGTCCTTTGATATATACAATAGTAGAGTGCATCAAGAGGAGACACCCCAGCTATTGACGCATAGATGTATGGGAAAAATATGTGGGTTATGAAGCAAAAAGGTGGTGTGATTGCACTCATATTTTTTTTATAATTTTTTATCACTCTACACAATAAATATATCTATTATAATATTAAAAATCTCTTACATAATCTTCTAGAATATGCACAATGGGGACAATATCATATCGACAAGGTGGTCTAATATGTTTAAACTAAGAAACCATGGGATGTTGATTCATGAATTGATATTGAGATCATAGGATATGAAATTCATAACATAGTATTTTAATTTCAAATTATTGCTAATATGATTCTTAGATATATGTTGGATGTTATTGCTAGACCATATTTGAATTACAATCCTATCACTTTCGATATAACTTACTATGGAAGGGTAGAACCAATTGGTCACCTCAAAGATGTGGAGATTAGAATTATTGAGATAAGTCTGTAAGATGATTTTAAAGTCATTTACATGAAAATAAAGGAGACCCATTATCCTACCTTGATTAGGAATAAATGGGCTTATGATGGTCAAATGACTATTAATATAGTACACAATCGACTAAAGGTTCATCAAGGAGATAAGATAGTTATTATACCATTGAATATATTATAGCAAAAGCCCTATATAATTCCAAATGAACCAGAGTCACCATATGCCTATGATGATAAATTTTGGTTTAAATTTATCACAAATACAAAGAGAAATGATCTAAAAGTTATATAATGCTATTTTTTGAAACCATAACTAGATCAAAGCATACAAATGCAAACAATAAAGTAGCTAGTTTACAAGCTAGTAATAACAAAATCTCCATCTCCATAATTTAAACTTGAAGGTTTTAATCTTTGTCAGTGTGATCTCCTACTAATTCAAAGGTATATGTCCTATATAATATAAGTTCAATAACTATATTATACAGAACCTACTCCAGAGGGTGTCTTACCTTAGGAATAGCGTCTTCAATAAGTGGTGACTTATACACCCATATGTTGAACTAGGCTAGGGAAGATCATGAGATATATCCTCTATGCATGATGTTCACCACTAAACATCAATTACCTCATTATTTTATTACTGGGGATCTTGATCCATTTATATTGAGTTTGGAGCACCATGTGTCAAATTGTTGGATGGTGGAACCTGATCTTATTTCAATGCCTAGTTACTAATAGGGGGATTTGGGGGGGAAATGCCCCCCCACTAGGGTCTCCATGGGGTTCCATGGGGGTGATGACATATTTTAGATCCCTCCCTAGTGGGGGTTTGAGGATAGCACCCCCAAAGCAAAATTGTGTTAAAAATGCACTATAAATATTGTAATTTCATAGTAAATATGGGCCATTCATATTAGGTTATAGATCTAATGGTAGAAATTATTTTTGTGCATTTTTTCTTATATGTAATTCTCTTTTTGATATTAGGGCATGGTAATAAAGGAAACATGTTATATGTGAGTGAAGAGGATATTATATTGGTTGTATTGTAGGTTTTTTCCTTCATTTGTTGGATTGAATAATAAGGACTAGTTGTTTTTGTGTATATGTAGCCCATATTGGGTGAACCATGTTAAAATTGTGTCTTTATTATGTTGTTTTTTTTGCATTTTATTTCCATCTTTAATTCATTAATATTTCTCTGTGTTATGGATTCCTAACATGGATGTGGATCAAAGAGTTAGTGTACTTAGATATGCATTGAAAGGAACTATTGTAACTTGGTGGGTAGTGTATAGATAATAGGAGTTACAATGAGATGAAGCATATGAATTTTTATGTGCATGATTACAATTACCACTTACTATTATGAAAAATTGGCCATTCTTTCAAAAATGCCATTGTATCTAGATGCACATTCATAAATGTGTAGAAATATGGTCTACACAAGGAGTTGAGCTAAGGTATTGGGTGCACTTTTTTAAGCACACACTAGCACCACTCCCAATTGCCAAGTATATACATTAGGAGCACAAGAGGGATAATATACATTAGGTACAAGTATAACAATAATTTATTCAAACTTTTGTGTTTTAAGATGACAATTCATTGGTGCATAATGCATTGTAAAAACTAAAAATATTTCCATGTTATAGTTGTGTAGAATATTTGGGAGCTATGATATATTCATCATCATAGCAAGAAGTATCTCAAGCCTTAAATATAGTGATTCATAATTACAAGTCTAGTAAACAAGAACAAGTTCTTATTAATTCCTATAATAGAATTTACATATGAACTAATAGAATCCAATGATAGTGATGGAGACCTAAATTTTGAAGGCTTCTCTGAACCAAAACAAGAAGTCAAACCAACAAATGTCCAAAGTGTAGAATAAGTTTAAGAGGAAAGACTATGCAACATAAATATTCCATAATGGGAAGGGGAATGAACTCTACGAGAGGATCTACCTAGTGGATTGATTAAAGTATATCAAGAACCACTAAATAATATTGAATAAAATATTAGAATAGAGTTCATGCCTAAACTTGCAACTGTGGGATACTACTAGGTGAAGAATGAGATATTCAAGGCATTATAACTACTAACAAACTATCAATATGTCTTTTTGACCATGTTATTTTAAGTAAAATGTGTATATCCATCATTGGAGGAGATGCACACATAATTGAAATAGTGTACTAGACCCATTAAAAATGACCATATAGACTAAATCCCAACATGAAATGAAAGTAAAGGTTGAGGTAGATCACATGCAATAAGCAAGGATCATTTATCTAGTTGAAAAGGTAGATTGGGTTAGTCCCATAATTATGCATCCAAAAACATTTTGTGATATTTGGGTTTGTGGGGACTATCACACAATAAATGATGCTTGTATCAATGATCCATTTCCAATACCATTTATAGATAAAGTTCTTGAATTTGTCATAGGTCATGAGGTGTATTCATTCATATATGGATTCAGTGGATACCATCATATTCCTATCAAATAATAAGACCAAGTTGAAACAACCTTTGTAATATAATGGAGGTTATTCACATATAAGGTAATGCCCTTTGGGCTTAAGAATGCACTAGCAATTTTCTTTAAGGTTATGGTAACTGCATTTAAAGATTTCATTCATGATTTTATGGAAGTATATTTAGACAACTAAGACATATTATCTTTATTTAAATATCATCTTTCAAAGTTATATTTAATGCTAGAATAGTGTTTATCCATGCACGTTACCTTAAACCTGAAGAAGTGTTTATTTTTCACACCTTTTGGTCTTTTTTAAGTCACATCATATATAGTGATGAAATCTTGGTAGACTAGGCTAAAATTATATTAATAGTAGGGATGCCACCCCCAACTAGTTATATATAAGTGTGCACTTTTCTAGGTCATAAATGATACTATATAAAATTTATCAAGGGATACATAGCCATATATGCATGTTGGAAAATCTATTGTGCAAAGATACAAAGTTTGAGTGGATGTTGGAATGCCAAATAACATTTATTGATCTCAAACAAAGATTAGTAGAAATACCTATCTTAGTTTTTCCTGACTAGAATAATCCACTCGATGTACATGTGGATGTTTCTAGTATTATATTAGGAGTTATCTTAGCACAACCAAGGGATGGTGGGTTGAATCATCCTATACACTTGACCATTAAGAAAATATCGATAGTAGAGAAAATTATATGACTATATAAAGAGAGCCATTATTTATGGTGTTTTCCCTACAAAATTTTAAACATTATATGTTGGCCACACCATTTGAGATTTGCATAGATCACTAGGCATTGTGATACCTAGTAAACAAGCCAATGTTGGGTGGATGGATCTCTAGGTGGATAATTTTATTTAAATAATTTCAATTCTAAATCAATGTAAAGCTAGGTTGATAGAATATGGAACCAGATCATCTGAACATGATCTATAATGGGGAAGAACCAAAAGAAATATAGGATGAATTTCTAGATACACACTTATTTAGGGCCCTGACAACATAGATGATATCATGAACTTCCTATAATAATGAATGTTTCTTATGAACTATGTTTAAAGGGATAAAAATAAAATGGTCACATGAGCAATTCCTTATATTCTCATTAATGGATTCATATATAAAATTGGAAAGAATGATGTGTTGTGTAAATTAGCTTTAGAACATGAATGACAATAACTTCTTTAGAAATCACATTAGGGATTCGTATGAGGTCATTTCAAAGGAGAATCTACTATGATTAAGATATGACAGAGTAGTCTTTGGTGGCTGAATTTATTTTAAGTTACTCACAAGGTGGTCAAACATTATGATGTTTGCCAAATAATGGGAAAAACCAATCATTAGGAAGAGATTCCATTGGTCCCAATGCTAGTGGAGAAAATGCTTGAATAATTGGGAATTAGTTTTATAGGGCCTATAAATCCATCAGGTAAACACAGTCATGCATGATACATCATTACCGCAACTTACTATTTTATGAAATGGATGAAAGCTATTGTGACACTAAGTCACGGTGCAAAGGATGCTACTAAATTTTTGTATGATAATATCATAATAAGGTTTGGATGTCTAATCAGATTAGTTAGTGATAGAGGTAATTAATTCCTTAATAACACAATCAATACCCTCATTAAGGATTTTATGATATCATACCACAAGAGCACAACTTATCATCCATAAGCAAATGGATAGGCTAAAGTTTTGAATAAAGTATTGGATAAAATAATGATGAAATATGTAATGTTTAAAGGGATGATTGGGAAGATCACATTCCTAAAATTATTTGGGCATAGAGTACAAATTATAAATGTGCCACAATATTCAATCCCTTATAATTTATTTATGGTGTTATGTCTATGGAATACATTGTTCCTAGTCTACTTATTGTAATGATTATGAGGCTAGGTGATCATGACTCTCTAAAACTAATATTGATGGATTTGGTTAATATGGAGGAAAATAAACAAAGGGGACAATGACATAGGAGATCAACAAGTCAAGTCAAATAGCATAGCATGATTTCAACTTAAAATATAAAGAATTTTATCCCAATTAAGTAATATTACTCTATGATAAAAAAATTCAAATCATTTATAGGAAATTTGTGCATCAAATGGAAATGACCCTATATTATTCAATTTTTTTCACAATAGGGTAAAACTATTTTAAAATATTTACATGGAGCCATTTTACCAAGGTATATCAATGGATATAGGCTAAAGCCTTATCACTAGTAATATCTATCATGCATCACTATAAATGAGAGAGGGTGTTGAGTAGAACCATGTAGTTAAAAATTGTATTTAATGTTGTTATTTTTGTTTGTTTTTAAGGTTAGTGTGTTTGGATAGTGTGATCTTTGGATCATAACACATTGAAATGAAGTTTGGAATAGTCAACATTGTAAAATGCTTTCAATATGTAGATTCATCTAAAAAAGAAGATAACTAGTAGCTAGAACACAATGGTTGTTGATTAATTATGGGAATAAGGGGTGCTGACAAGATAGGTATGATGAAAGAATGGTGAGTGGTCATTAAAAACCATTAATGACAATACACTTAAGATATTACATCTTTCCTAACAATATCACATGGAAGAATGATAGGGTGGCCCATAAAATAAATTAGATGAATGAAATTATAGTGCATCACATAATTTACTTGAAAATGGTTAGATCAAATAACCTAGATGTACAATAGTAACCATCATATCAAAAAATAGTTGATTGACCTAAACTTTAGAGATAAACTCATGTGCAACTAGCTTAGTACATTTAAACTCGATAGCTTGATGGATTTGGATGGTAAATACTATCTAATAAAGGGCACAAACAAAAAACAAGCATTAAATACTCCTATAACCAATTGAAATTTATGATCTAAATCCAAAACAACTTCTTGTGCATAGATTTCATCTCAATGTCAGACCAAGTGAAGAAAGGATTTAACATAGTCTATAGTAGTAACCATAGATAGGGCACAACTATTTATCCCACTTAAAAATGAATAGAAAAATGAAATGGGGATTAGTCTAGGCCTAATAAAACTAAATATCATGATTTTTACCTCTTTGATTTCATTGATGTAATTGAAGCTACTTTGTTTACCTAGGACCCATAGGAAGAAACATAAGAAGAATCAATATCCTATCAACATCCACTATGAGGCTCAGATGTCAAACAACTGATCAAACTACTTACTTTTGGGAAACTAGATGATTTAATGGTTACTTTGATAAGTAAGTATAATTAAGGTTCCATTCACTTGTCTCAATATGTTACCATAGTCATCACCCTTGAGACTATGGCTAGTGTAATAATAATTATAGCTCATGATAAATTTATCCTACCTTAGAGATCCATAGCTCCACCAATCCACTTTGACACTAGAGATAAATATACTATAATGGTAGGTAGGGGAATATCTATCAATTATGTGGATGATGTTTTAGTTCATATTCTTACTAAATACATCACCAAAAGAATTTAGTAGATAATGAAGAAAGTAAAGCAAGCAATAAAATGAGTTGTAGACATTGCATATCACATGATACACCTCTATGAATATTTTAATTGTCCCAATTTTTGGCCTCCAAGATCAAAGTGAACATAAATATGATTTTTGTTGGCACTATACAAGCATTTTAGTAACAATTTTTCATACTACTACTCTGATTCACACAATGGAAATCATTATAAAGTCTAGTCAATAATGTTACAGATTTTAGGCCTATTGTTACATTCACCAACATTACATAGATGAAAATAGGGCAATATTATGAGCAATTAGGGAGGTTCATCACATGGTGTTTTAAGACCCAATCCATGATTAATTCACACTATAGGGTACCCCAGGATGTGATGCAATATTTGGGATGATATGCATCAGTGACCAAATTACATAATGACATAAAAATTAAAGTGCATGAGTTATCCAAAGCAACAAAAACTCCACTTACATTTTTCATCACCATGTTGGATGTGCAGGTAAAATTTTTGAGACAAAAAAACCTTATAGATAGATTAATACAACCTTTGCATCATATGCCCCAAGGTACACAACAATTAGTGCAACTATAGGCACAACCTCAAGTACAATCATAACCATAACCACAAGTGAAAATGTAGGTGATAGCATAACCAACAATATCTCCATCACAAGTGGATAAGGGAAAGAAAAAGGCACAAATGCAACAAGCCTCATCACTACTACCAAAAAAGAGGACACTCCACACAAAGTCCTAGCTCAACAACAAACATGTTCCAAAGATATCAGATGAATACAACTTGGTAGAGCTATGAGTTGGAGAGTAGGAAGTTTTATAGTCCATGATAATAAACATCAGCAATGATGTTTATGAGCAAGAAGAAGAGAAATAATTTTTCTTTTAGAAAGTAGTGCACACCTGACAAGTATAGAATTAGCTAAGGCAAGACCCATGGGTGGTCACCCAACCTCTTTATATTATTATTGATATTATAGGTGAAAAATTAGCTAGATAATGGTTTTAGGCCCAATTATTCCAAAAATATCTAGTTGCATAATCCTCTATTGCATAAGAAGTAGAACTATCAGCATAAGAAATCCCAACACCACCTTTTATGTGTAGACCTCAAACACATGATATAACTTGACCCTCTCCAAAAATAAAGGATAGAATGGTGTACTTTATAGAAAAATCTGAAGAGAGTGGTGCACAATAAGCACAAGAAGCATAACCACAACCATAATCCTAGGCTATGAAGAGGAAAAAAAATCCTCACTCCACCTATAATCTCTAGAAATAATATGGTTACATAGAGGGGTGATATCTTAGAATCATATTCTTTAGATGATTTTGAGTTAGTTATAGTTTTAGAGTCATCTACCCCTATGGATGCACCTGAATAAACTAACTTGCCATAACATGAAACTATGTAGTAATATAAGATCCATCAAAGTTATAAAAGGAGTCTATGAGGAAAGAGAAGAAGAGGAAGTGTGAGGAAAAATCCAAGTCTAAGGAGGAATAAAATTAGTATAAATAATAGGTTATGGAAGAAGAATGTCAAAATAAAGCCTAGGAAACAAAGGCTCAAAAGAAGAGAGCTGATGAAGCATATTCAAGAATAAATCACAATAAGAAGATACAAGGAAACAAGAAGAAACATAGGCTACACAAAAGAAGAAAGAGGAAGTAAAATAAATTACAAAGGCTTACGATGAGTAAAAGGTGAAGTAAGAAGCTGAAGCCAAAGCCAAAGCCAACGCTATAGTAGAAGCTAAGGCTAAAGTTAAACTAGATGCCAAAGATAAAGTTGAGGTTAAATTTATGATTAAGGTTGAAGCTGAAGCTAAAGAAAAGTAGGAGGTAGAGGAAAAATCCAAGTAATAATCAAAAATCATAGTGAAACTAGCACTTATGATGGAAGGAGGTGTTTAGGAGGAGGATTTTTAGCCTACATTAAAAATAACTAGTCAATGGCTATGGGATGTTTCCATATCATCCACTCAGAACACCCCCTTTTCACTCCTATTAGCGTAGTTCATGACAACCCCTACAACAACTACAATAACATCTATGTATTTGACTATGATTGTGCAAGAAACATATTTAGATGTTTCTTAACTACTACTAACCAAGAAAATTGAAAGTGTAGCTACTTTCTAAGAGTCAATTGCATAAAAGGATTCAACCTTAGAGCAAGAAGTCTTACAGCTACAAGAGGACAATGTAAACTTGAGCCTTTGATTCATCAATGCATACTAGATCATTGATACCAGCTTCCATACACTGGTGATCAAAATGTTAGGTAATTAGGTGATTTTTAAAGGCAAGCAATTCTCAACCTTATTGGTGAAACTCATAAAATATTGGTTGGTTTCACACAAGCTATAAACACTGCAAGCACAAGGACAACATATCAAATATAAAATAGAGGTGATTTTCTAGTTCTTGGAAGAGTTCAAATAGGTTTTGGACATATTTATGCTTCAAGCCAAGCAGATAACACAAGGTATGTTGAATTGGAAGTAACAGTTGAACAAGTCAATGGCTACAGTTAATCTAGAGTTTAACATCATAGATAAATCTAAAGATATCATAGAATATCACACATCTAATTCTAAAATAATGAGTAGTTTACTTAATTAAATTATGGATTCAAGGGATAATGTCATGTAAAAACTATACATATGCCATAATGAGACTCTACATAGTTCATTTATTAGCATACAGGTTTAGAGGCATGCAGATTAGATGGAGGAACTAACATAGGATATCCAAATCAAAGTGTCAAATGTTAAAGCACTCATCACCATAAATGATGATGAAGATATTTATAACCTAATGGTGATTTAAGTCTTTTTATGTATATTACTCACTATGGTACAAGAAGTGTTCACTAACTATAAAATGCTCAAGAAAGATTTATCCCAGCTTGATGCCTTCATTACATAAATTGTTGACAAACCATAATACATTTCCCACAACAATTATAACAAGTACTTCAACAAAATAAGAGTTTCATAAGCATGAAACTAGCCATCTAGTAACCACAATAGCCTCTACAAGTAGTTTCTACAAGGCCAAGTAATTTATCCACATCTCTAGCAGATCCATCATCATAACAAATTGTTGCAAAACCAACATAGAGTATGCCTCCACCTACATAGTAGGTAATGCATATTTCCAATTTTATAGTGTTCACAAATTTTTTTCATAATTTTGTAGGATGGCCGTAAGTATTAAGAGTGGGGTCAGGTTGGTTGAAAACTCATAAAGGGCAGCCACCTAGTTAAACTAGTCTATTTAAAACCCAAAATGGTGGTAGGCTAGTACACTACTTAGTTAAAAACTTGAAATGGCTGCTAAGTAGTGTGTAAAGGGTGAAAATCAATAAATATCACCTAGAGTAATAATTGTGACTCTTTTTTTTGTTGAATTCCTCAACTCGAGCTTCAAATTAAGATCTTATGATGTGACTTTATCTTAAGATCAAACAAATGTTTAAGTTCGAGAAAGTGATGAGTGTATAATATGGATATCAAAATTTTAGAGTATATATGATGGACACATGTGTGATGTGCACTCATTTTGTCTTTTGTATAATTATTTTATATGTATTCAACCTATGTAATCATAATGATAGATATTGAAATGTGCAAATTCACTCTTTTTAGGTAGATTGAAAGGATAGAATATGAAGAGATAACACTAGGTAAAACTCTATATAAAGTGCTTAATTATATTAGATATGGTTTTGATGTGATAGAGATTAATACATATTGTTATGAAATAATTTTCCTACATATCTTTTATCATTATTTAGTATGCAATGAGTACTTTGTTTGCTTTAATCTATAAATCATATCAGTTTATACTAACTATTTAGATTCTAATAAACCTATGTTTATCCATACATGTGTTTTTTTTACTATTAAATGAATATATTTAGTTTGAATGGCCATTAAATATTTACTTTTGTTAATTCTTTTGTAAGTTATCCTTGAATAGCATGTTCTAAAGGGTTTCTAAGAACCTCTGATATCAAATCTAGTGAGGTTGGATGACATAATCAAGTCTATGCAATAAAATTGGAAAGAATAAGTGATTTAATTACCTTAACCATACCAAAAAGGGAACCAATTACTACATTATATTGTCTCAATACAATCTATAAAAATCTAACCTAGTGAGCTAAAGTTTGTAGAAGTGTTTAAAATCTGAAATTTAATTTGATTTTGTAAAATTAGGTGTTATTTGCATAGTATGTGCAACTTATATATGTCTCCTGTTAAAAATTGGGTATAAAAATGGTACCAATGTATATAATTATTCCACAATTGTGTATCTAAATCATATAACTATGAATTTTGGCCAATTTGAAAATTATGTGTGAAGAACATGTTTCCATAACATGCCCCCACTATAATCTAAAACTAAAAATTGGTATAAGTGTGGAGAATATGTTTTCAAAACATTCCCCCATTGTATATCTAAAACTAAGAACTGGTATGAGTGTGGAAAACATGTTTCTAAAACATGCCCTAACTGTAATGTAAATCTCTGAAGAATGTGGAAGCCATGTCTAGAGTTCAAAGATTGAAATTTTAGGATTCATGTTGCCTAATTTATCAATAAGGAAATTTCTTGTGAGTTTAGGTTTAGAAGTCACTTGCTCTATTATATTAAAAAAATAATTATGAAGAGAGATTAAGTATTCCTTTCATTTTAAACCCGTCTCATTATATTGATGGATTTTCCTATTTCCTTGAATGATAAGTCTATTTATATAATAATAGTAACAAATTGTAATTATAATTATAAATTGGAGCCTAAACTAGGCTATAGATGAATCCATATTGCACATGTTTGTAATAAAAACTTGTTAAATCAAAAATCAAGAATTGAAAATAGAGAATCAAGAAAACCTAGATCAATATCTAGGGTTTTGGAGATGAAAGATTGGGTTCACCAAATCTTTATCCCTAAATTCTAAATTTAGTAATCTAGGGTTAAAGGGGATAGAGATAGCCTATGACACAAGCTTGATAAACTATATCTATGGTAGACCAATTAATTTTGCAAACTCACATAAACAATATTCTAAATTTATATATTAAGATATGCTAAAAATATAAAGTACATCTATGCTATATATTGCAATGATAATAAATAAGATACTTATCTAGTTCTAATGTTAATACAAATCTAGATCTAGAAAAATAAGGAATCAGACTGGAAGTAGATTCTAGGATTGTTGTCAAATTCTAAATTAAGCACTTTTGTGACCTCAAACACTCACATCAACCTCAGAAGGTTTCATCAACTCTTCTATCTAATCTAGATGTAGGTGTCTAGTATAGAATACATGTTGGATCTAGATGTGACCACTTGGAATGTTTATGTTTTGTGTTTCCTTTATTATACTATGCTCAAATCTAGATCATGGATTATTACTATGATTGATATGGAAATAGGGGGAAATAGGGAATATTTTCTCACTTGAATACCTGATTGAATGCCTTTGGTAAGTTTCCTTATGAGCTGTTAGGTTTTGTGCTAGGTCTGGAATTAATGAGGGTTGATCCTGTATATATCAATCCCTTTTGGAAATATCTCATATTAAAACACTTAGGTTGACAATAGGAATACATTTCATTTTCAAATTGGATGACTTTAAGGCACTAGATGTTAGGATCTTACAGCACAATTGATTACTTTTGTGTAAGCAACTAAACACGGAATTGAAACCAGAAATAATAAGTAACTAGAAATCGGAAATAGCAAAGAATAAGAGATACAAGAAACAACAAAAAATTGTATTAAACTCTTCCAGAAGGAAATACAATGAAGAAATCTCTCTTTCTTCCACACCTCTCAGATGTACAGATCTCTTTCCCTCAAGAGTTCTCTCTCTCAATTACAACCAATTCAATCCTTGAATTGTCTACACTTTTTCTCATTGTCTACAAACTATGAAGATCTAACCCTATTATATAATACTAGAATTCATGAGCTATACATTCTCCATCGTTAGGTACACCTCTTAATCAAAGTTTCAAATCAATCCTATGAAAAATAAAAATGTAGACTCAATACTAACAGTTACTCTTTTCATGTAAACAATCTATTCTTCCTCGAAAATAGACTTCTGGAATGCACAGGTGACCAACATCAGTCCCTGTCTGTCTGCATATGACCGACGTCAACCGATCCATAACCAACGTTGGCAGCTTTTGGTAGACTCATAACCGATGTCAGTGACTGTGTAACTCCAGCAACCTCTACATTTGTTCATCTAGTGAAGCTTTTAGCTCCACAACTCAACAATCTCCCACTTGGAGATAAACAGCTACACCTGTACCTATACAGCAACATCCTCTAGCTTGTTTCTCCATCTTCAAGCTCAATCTTGAAGACCAACAAAAGTTAATGAAGATTCAACTTCTCCTTTGTTATCGGCTTTGTTAACATATCAATAGGGTTCTCATCCATATGGATCTTTTCCAGCTTCAACTCACCATCCTCCAATACCTGTCTAATGAAGTGGTACCTAAGCTGTATATATTTGGCTCTTGAATGAAATGCTGAATTCTTTTCCAAATGAATTACACTTTGACTATCACTGTACAATCTAAAACTCTCTTGCTCCTTTCCCAACTCTTCCATGAACCGAGTCATCCAAATCATTTCCTTGCTAGCCTCTATGACTGCAATGTATTCTGCCTCTATAGTAGACAAGGCAACAACCTTCTGCAACTTTGAAATCTAGCTAACCACTATTCCACCAACAGTGAACACATATCATGTGGTGTTTCTCCTGCAATCCAAGTCACTTGCCATATCTGAATCTACATACCCATGTAGAGAAGTGTTTGACCTTCCATAACATAAATGCCTACTGTTGGTCCCTCTCAAATATCTGAGAATCCACTGTACTACTTTCCAATGTTCCTTTCCTGGATTGGCCATAAACTTGCTGACAACTCCCACTGCTTGGGCAATATCAGGTCTAGTACATACCATTGCATACATCAAGCTCCCAACTGTTGAAGCATATGGAACTCTACTCATGTACTCAACCTCATCATGTGATTTAGGACACTGTTCTTTACTCAACTTGAAGTGTCTAGCCATAGGTGTGCTTACCGATTTTGTATCGTGCATATTGAACCTCTCCAACACCTTGTTCACATAATCCTCTTGAGACAAAATCAAATTGTGATTTTTCTTGTCTCTCTTAATACTCATGCCAAGGATTTTCTTTGCTACTTCTAAATCCTTCATGGCAAATGTGTGAGCTAATTTTACTTTAAGCTTAGTAATATCCTACATGTGTGAACCTGCAACAAGCATATCATCTATATACAGTAATAGGATAATATAATTACCATTATTCAATCTATTAAAATAAACACAATGGTCAAATTGACATCTACTAAAGCCATGCTTTGTCATAAACCTATCAAACCTCAAATACCATTGTCTAGGATCTTGCTTAAGACCATATAAGTTTTTCTTCAACCTATAGACAAGTTTCTCCTTACCTTTGACCTCAAAACCTTTCAGCTGATCCATATATATTTCTTCATCCAAATCTCTATGAAGAAATGTTGTCTTAACATCAAGCTGCTCAAGATGCAAATCCTCAATAGCAACTAAAGATGATACAGTCCGAATAGAAGTCATCTTTACTACAGGAGAAAAAATTTCACCAAAATCAATACCTGGTTTCTGTGCAAATGCCTTTAATACCAACCTAGCCTTATGTCTCATTTGTCTATTTTCACCTTTCTTTAACCTGTAAACCTATTTATTTTTCAATGCTTTTTTTTTGGCTGGAAACTCAACCAAATCCCACGTTTGGTTCTCTTTCAAGGAATTAATTTCCTCATTCATGCCAAGCTCCCACTGTTTCCAAGATTCTACCTGCATTACCTCATCAAAACATTCTGGTTCTCCACCATCAGTGAGAAACAAGTAATATAATGAAGGGGAATAATGAATTGGGGGTTTACTTACCCTTTCAGACCTCCTCATGGGCATTTGAGACTCATCCACAGCTTGTTGTCCACCCAAATTCTTTGTTAGTGACTGATCTCAGTCATCTCTCAGTCTGTACCTGACTAACATCAGTTCCATATGACCGACGTCAATTCCTGTCTGACCGACATCGATTACTATCTGATCGATGTCAATTCTTGACTGACCGATGTCGGTTCCTGGCTGACCAACATCGATTCTTGCCTGACCAACATTGGTGTCTGTGTTTTCTTGTATGTGATTATTTTTCCCTGTGAGCTCATTTTGGATCATCACCTCATCCAAATCAACATTGCCCTGCTCAAAATTATTCAGCTTCTTGAGCTGATCACTGTACATCACCTTCTCATTGAAAACAACATCATAGCTTCTAATAATTTTTTTAGTTCCTAAATTCCACAACTGGAATCTGAAATCTCCAAAGCCATAACCAATAAAAGTGCACTGCATAGATTTAGCATCCAGCTTTTTTCTATTTTCTTTATCAATGTGCACAAAAGCTTCAAAACCAAAAACTCTGAGAAATGAAAGATCTACCTTTTTACCTATCCATGCCTCTTTTGAAATTCCACCATTCAGTACAGTAGAGGGTCCTTTGTTAATCAGGTAAACCGTAGTATCTACAGCCTCTGCCCAAAACTATAAGGGCAAACCAGCATGCAACCTCATACTCTATGCACACTCCATTATTGTTCTATTCACCCTTTCAGCAACTCCATTTTGCTGAGGTGTCCTTGGAACCATCCTTTCCCTATGTATTCCACTCATAGAATAGTAACTATTGAATTTATTGCTGTAGTACTCACCACCATTGTCAGATCTAAGGCACTTCAATCTCAAACCTGTTTCATTCTTAACCAAAGCTTTCCATTTATTAAATGTGTCAAAAACATCAGATTTCTTCTTTATGTAATAAACCCATACCTTTCTTGTAGCATCATCAATGAAAGAAACATAATACTATGATCCTCCAATAGAAGCTACCTGAGCTGGTCCCCACACGTCTGTGTGAACAAGCTCCAACTTGTGCTTCTTCTTTGTTGACCTAGTTTTGAGAAACCTCACTTTCTTTTATTTTCTAAAAATACAATGCTCACAGAAATCTAGATCTATACTTTTCAAATCTAAAAACTTACCTTTTGACTTAAGAATATTCATTCCCTTCTCACTCATGTGGCCAAGCCTATAGTGCCACAACTTTGCATCTACATCTAAAGTAGATAAAATAAAAGGAGAATAATTAGTAATACAATTACACAGATAAAGAGTACCTACTCTCTTACCTCTGGCTAATACAAGTGCACCCTTGAAAACTTTCCAAGATTCAACTATGAGAGTTACTGTGCAACCCTCATCCCCCAACTTTCCTGCAAAAATCAGATTCCTCTTCAGAATGGGTACATGCATGACATCCTTCAACACCCATGTGTTGACATTCTTCAATTTCAGCTGCACTTTTCCTTTGCCAACAATTTTACAAGGCTCATCATCCCCTAAATAGACTATTCCAAAATCTCCATGGACATAATCATTGAAAAATTCTCTATTTGGAGTTGCATGGAAAGAGGCACCAGAATCTAAAACCCAAGATTTTATTTTATTATCCAAAGAAAATATAAGAGCACCTTATGCAACAATACCTGCAACTTTTGCTTCTTCTTTACCTTCATGCTGATTTTCTTCTTTAACTTTCAACTAGCAATCTTTTTTTGCATGCCCTATCTTTCCACAATTCCAGCAAGTTATTTTTCTTTCATTTCTAGATTTGGATCTACTTCTCATCTTTGACTTTGACCTTGATCTCCCTTGCTTTCCCTTCTCTTTTTGCCTTCCCCTACTTTCAATACTTAAAGCATTACCTGATGTTTCCTCTGTGTTTTTCCTATGAATTTCTTCATTCAAGATTACACTAACAACATCATCTACTTTCATGATATTTGAAGCAGATGCAATATTACTAACTGCCATTACCAAACTATGCCAGCTTTTAGGTAAAGAGCATAAGATTAAGAGAGCCTTAATTTCATCATCAAAAACTATTTTGACTGAATTTAACTGATTTACTATTGCATGGAAATCATTAAGATGACTAGATACAGATCCACCTTCTTGCATTTGTAAATTAAATAATTGCTTCATAAGATATACCTTATTCGAAGCTAAGGGATTTTCATATAAATTTTCCAAAGTATCCATTAACTCTACTGTTGTCTTTGCCTATGATAAGTTGGAAATCACAGAAGATGCCAAGCTCAACCTTATAGATCCAAGAGCCTTTCTATCAAGAACATTCCATTCTTCATCTTCCATATCTGTGGGCTTGCTTGAAACCCCACCCAATAGTAAGTATAGATCTTTCTGATACAGATAATCTTCTATCTGCATCCTCCATAATTGATAATTCTTGCCATTAAACTTCTCCATTCTTAGTTTAATTTCTTCTACCATTGCTTTACTCCCACTCAATCAGAAACCCCTGTGAGTGAACCTGTAATCAACAAACACTAACACGCTTTATACCAGCTGTTAGTGAACATGGCTCTGACACCACTTGTTAAGAACTTACAGCACAATTGATTACTTTTGTGTAAGCAACTAAACATGGAATTGAAACTAGAAGTAATAAGTAACTAGAAATCAGAAATAACAAAGAATAAGAGATACAAAAAATAACGAAAAATTGTATTAAACTCTTCCAAAAGGAAATACAATGAAGAAATCTCTCTTTCTTCCACACCTCTCAGATGTATAGATCTCTTTCCCTCAAGAGTTATCTCTCTCAATTACAACCAATTCAATCCTTGAATTGTCTACACTTTTTCTCATTGTCTACAAACTATGAAGATCTAACCCTATTATATAATACTAGAATTCATGAGCTATACATTCTCCACTGTTAGATACACTTCTTAATCAAAGGTTCAAATCAGTCCTGCCAAAAATAGAAATGTGAACTCAATACTAACAGTTACTCTTGTCATACAAACAATCTATTCTTCCTTGAAAATAGACTTCTAGAACGCATAGGTGACCGACATCGGTCCCTGTCTATCTGCATATGACCGATGTCGACTGATCCATAATCGACGTCGACAGCTTTTGGTCAACTCTTGATTGATGTCAGTGACTGTGTAACTCCAGCAACCTCTGTATTTGCTCATCTGGTGAAGCTTTTAGCTCCACAACTCAACACTAGACACTTGCATTAGGATAAGAAACTTGCATTAGCATAGGTGTCTAATTTGGATACAAGTGTTTGGGTAGCTAGAAAATAGGCACAGGTCCAGAATTGGTAGAGATAGAATATAAGTAGGTTTGTAACATTTTGAGTATGATAGAAGGTCTAAGTCATCAAAATAACATTGGTTAGACAGAGAGATAAACAATAGGCATAGAGAGATAGTGTATATGATATTTTCAGTAGTGTGAAAGGTCTATAACTGAGAGCCATAGGCAAGATCTATGTCTTTCCAAGTGTACAAGATTAAGGTGTTATATAATTCATAAATAGTGTCTACACTTTGATCACCTCTCTCTTATTTTTTAAAATGATTTATTCCTTAATTTCAATTTGATCCTAACTAGTGTCAAATTTCAATATGGTATCATAATATTTATAGGCTAGCTCCATAAATTAGGATTATGTAGGCATGTTTTTTTTAGGGGAAGTATTCACCAAATTCTTATCAAGCCTTCACTATAGATTTATGAAAAAAATACAAATTCCCACACATTTTTCTAACCTTTTAAGATGTTTTCCAACCACCCAATATTATAGGTTATGTAAAAACATGTCTATGTTTTTTTTGTTTGGGTTCAATAACCTTTTTTAGTGATTTCAATTTTTCTATAAAAATCAAGATTTTCTAGACAATGGTGTAAATTGTTTGATAAAATTTAGATAAAATTAAAATTTTCATAAAAACATTGGAATTTTTTTGCTAGATATATTTTTTATATCAATTTTTCAACGATAGAGATTCCTAGAGACATAAGGGAAAGAGGTGGTCCCTATAGCATTCTACAAATTTTATTGTGGGTTAGAAACCCTAAAATATTTTTATAGATTCTTTGCTTCACGAGCTTTTAAAAAATACAAGTTTATAAAAAATAAAAAAGTGGTGTTCCTGAGACAAATTTATGAAGGTGACAAGTCCATTCAAAGGCCTCTACTAGGTGTACTACACTTTAGCCCCATGTGTCCACCCCTAGTCCACCATGCAACCATCTAGATTCAACATTTATCCCTTTGTGTGTAGTAATTGTTCCACCATATGACCTTGTGTCTTATTAACTTCACCCTCAATGGCTCCTTATAGTTGTCTTTTGCACCTATCTATGCTCTGAAGGTCATATCTTTTGATATGGGAACCTAAGAGACTCTCTTTTTTTGAATAAAGGTTTTGACACCAATGTTTGGGAATAAATCCCTTATTATTGTCTAACTCTGATATTTTCCAAAAAATCACTTTTATATTTAGGAATCCTATTATATGCCTCTTTCATGCATCTTCCCAACCTCATATCTTTTAAAGCATAAAAATATTTTTCTTGTTATTTTTTTAAGTACATGTTTTCTTGTAATTTTCATATTTACAATTAAATCTATTTAAATTTCTATGAAATTTTATATTTTATGCATTATAACCCATATTATTCAAGTATAATTAGTTTTGAGAGATACTCTTTCTAGGTTTTATTCTCCAATATCAATTTTCTTAATTTCTAGTTGGCATCATTCTTGTTGGGCATAGTTGGAACACTTGTTTTATGTCACATTTGGGTTATTTTCTATGGCCATTTTTGACACTCTTATGAGGGTTGTCACACTCATTATCTGAGCTTATTGTCATTTAATATAAGTTATTCTATTTTATTCTTGTTTTATATAGGGTACAAAACATGTCATAGTCTCTAAGACCCTATTAAAGAAATGCTTGTCTATTTTTTCACATGTCACACTTTTTGGGCAGATCTCTTTCTACACCTTTAGACAAGTTTTCTAGTAGTGGATTTGGACCAATCATGTAAATTTATTTTGGGTTTATTTTCCTTGTTCAATACTATTTGATTAGCTTCATTTTCCACTTCCTCTCATGCCATTTTTGTAAAGATATTGAGGCCCCTTTCTACATGCCTTACTCCATTTTATAGAGGATATTATTTTACTCCATAATAAGAATTATTTTACACAAGTGTGATTTTATTTTTAGCACAATAATCATGTGTTATTCCCCTACATGGTTATTTTATTAGGAATTTTTTATGTTGAAACCCATATGATAACTATTGTATATCTCATTTCTTGATGGCATTTCTAGGTGTTCATTCTTATCTTATGCAAAAACATGTGGATTAGTCAACTTTTCACTCTCATGGATCCCACATTTTTTGATGCATTTAATGATAATTTTTTAGTAACATAGTTAGGCATCCATACTAATATTTTTGGATCACTTTAGAGGAATTTAGTCAATTCATTCATCACTTTAAATAACATTGTGTCCACTCCTCTTACATTCAATGTTTTTACTTGATGCCTTCTTCAGCACTTTGAATCACCTCATGAGAGACATCCATTACTATCATCATCTTCCACCCAATTCAACATTATGTAGGGATGGGTATGTAATTTATTCTCAAGTGTTTTTAACCCGTAGTTATTTCTTCTAAGTGACCCTCATACAAAATCTTATTTTCTCATTTGACTTGACAATTGCAATAATTGCCTACCCATACATTTTTGTAAGATATATTAGTTTTCATAGGGACACTTGACATCACACTATATTTTATCAATATTTTTAATCAATACTATATGCACGAGTGAGGATGACCTATAACTATCCTCTTTCTATCAATATACTTGGATTTAAATAATATCATAACAAAATATATCATATGTATACATGGACAATCAAGTAAGGACCTGGAATAGTTGTATACATACCAAAGGGTAATCTACACTCAAGTGTTAAGAGGAAATGGTTTAAAATATCAATCTTGTGACATGGGGTATATATTTCACTGAAGCTTGATGATAAATAAGTGATTGTAAATATTACTATAAATATTGTAATAAATATGGTGTTTGGTATGATGGTCAACCAATGGGTGGTCTATGCAACCTAAGGTGATAAATGGAGAGCATAAGTAAAACTATATGTATTACCAATTTATTTGGTATAAATATGATCATAATAAAGGATGAATGCATACATTTACAATAGAAATAAAAAAGAATGTCTAATCTAATAATTAAATAAAGGAAAGAGAGTAGGGATAGAGATACCTTTGGGTGGACTCGTCGAAAATTCAATCTCCTCCTTTAGCTCAAGTGGCACTTTGTAAGAGAAGTTTTAGGTTGAAAACCTCAAATATAAAAATGAATACCTAGGTATCCTTATTTTGGGACTCTAAAAACTATGTGCCTTTTTTATTCAATGTCTCCTATTAAACGTCAAAGCCACGATAAGACTTGATATTTAGTATAAGATTTTAAACCTATAGATCCTCAAAATACTACTTAGGAGTATAAATGTGAGTGTAAGCAATATTGATGAATGTTTTATATATTTGGGTATTAAATACCACCCCTATATGTATAAATCCAATACTCAAAATTAACCATGAACTCTAAGCCAATACGGTTGTGAAATGTTGATTGACACAGTCTTGTATCAACCATGACAATATAGTATAGATGATAGAAGACATACTCATAATTATATCAAGATGGCTGATAAAATATAATAAAGGTAAGTATGAAATAAAATATATCATTTTTACAAATAAATTAGGATATAGAGAAGCTATCAAATCTAAATAGAAAGTATACAGAGAGGTAAGCTAGAAATAGACTTAAATGGGATCAATATTAATGAAGGTATGATATAATAATATGAAAATATCTCTTAAAAAGTACCATTATCCAATCTCACCCCATTCTTGATGCACCCTTTAAGGATTACACTTTGGATATTGATGCATCCATGAGCCCCTACAAGAGAAAGCATCAATGAAGTGATAAAGTGAAAAATACTAGGTATGTACATATGCCCCACCCAATCTCATCACATGTCACAATAGTGTAATGTGGGATGGTGTTTTTGAATAGATATATATTAACAAAAAATATCATAACTAAAAAAAATTGAAATACCTATTGATAAATGAATAAATAAAAGTATCATATACATACCTTGACTTACCTTTCTGTTGAATGACTACATGCAAATACCATAGTCTCAATCATGAAGGGATTAGTAACTAAATTTGGTATGCCCTAAGGATATAAAGATAAAAATAAATAAAATTTATGTGTGTGCATGTAATTTGGTCAATAAATAGATGTGAAATTGAAAACTCTCAAAGATATTTTAAAAACTTGGAAATTTTGGCAAGCCAAGATCAATAAGTCTAAAACCAAAATATCTAATGAAGCATAAAAATGATTAAGGAAAATTGGTAATATGAAACATCAAGGATACTTATGATTGAAAGACAAAAAAATATATCCAAATTAAGATAATTAAAAATACAAATCAAAAAAATGACACAAATAATTGTCACATGATAAAAACATTAGTGTAAGAGAAGTAACAAACCAAACTAAAACAAAGATGTGAAAAAGGTAGAAATAGGAGATAATGGCCCATAAAATTTTGAAACAGTAAAGTATGAAAATAAAAATCATGACCAAATTTCCCATAAAAAATAAAATATAAAACTTAAGAATCCAAATATAACTAAGTGAAATCCTAAAAAGATAAGGCAATGACCAAGAAAACATCTTGCAACATCTCAAAGATGCAGCTTCTATTTTAAACATGGAAAATAAAGACTTTTCATAATGCTACCATGTTTGAAAGAGACAGAGCATAAAAAGTAAATAATATGTGGAGGATTTAGAAACAAACCTGCCTATCAAGGGGGAAATGAAGGAATAGAAAAGAGGGTGCTACTAAAGTGATGGCATGATATTTACCAAAAACAAGACACTCAAATCAATATGGAAAGACTTAGAGTTTTCAACATCAATGGCCTTAGAGAACCCTACCTAGCAAACATAATCTTAGGCTAACTAGTGAATTATATATATCACCCATGAAGGTTGGCATGCATGAAAAATAAAAGGATCCTACCTTCCCATAACATGTTTCATATTCCTTAGGACCCCTTATAAAGACGTCGATCTACTATGAATATTGAGTACTTATGTGAGAAAGTAGGTGACACTAAAATGTAAGAAAAAATAAATAGATGATGATTTAATGATACCTCCTACCCTAGTCTATTATCCTACCACATCCCAATGGATGTTGGCTCTATAATAAAGCTAATTGTGGAGTTTGAGATTTGACTATAAATAGGAAATGTGTCAAAAATATCATGTCATTTAGTGTAATCTAAATTTTAAGATATAATTTTCCATTCAACATTGCATTTTTATGATATGACTTTTAACACTTTTAAATTTTTATATTTTCCTTCTCCCTATAGATTTTGAAAAAGTAACAATGGGTGCTAAATATGACTATCAAAAGAGAGCCTACACATAGCTGCTAGATAGGAGAACCTAAAGACCAATATGCCTAAATACTACTAGATTTTTACCCTAAAAAAGAGTTTTATCTCAAAACCAGCCTTGGTGAGCCCAAAAGTATAGTGAAAATAGGAAGTTTTGTAAGTGATCATAGAATTATTGGGTTACCCCAATCACAAAAAATGTGTAAGTAAATCTAGTACAATGATAGGTAGGTATGAAAAATCATCATTAGATAAATTAAAATGTGGATGAGGACATGTAGATAGACTATTATAGTTTTATCACAAGAGAATATGATTGAATCTAAGTAAGTAAATAACACAACTCTCAACCATTTCCTTATCTTTATAAGAAGATAACTAGCTAAGAGTAGGAGTAAAATCAATCTATGTATCAAACTGATGGGCATTTATGAGGAAGGATTGTTAATTCCCCAGGTCTTACTTTATAAATCACAAACCTAGAAATACCAATAGGTTTAAAACTTAAAAAAACCCCAAGTACCAAAGATATGTAGATAATGTGAAATAAACTTGGAGATGTATATATAAATTAAGGGTATATTATAATATAAGAGAGTCAAAGTAGACCCTGCAAGAAATATTTGCTCAATAGAATATAAACTAACTATAAGCATGTAAGTAATATGTATAGGAAATGGAAAACATTAATAAAATGAAACTAAGAAGAATATAGGTTAATTAAAATACTTATTCAATAACTAAGTATTGGTTAGTTCCTTGAATATATGTTCTTCATTCATCTGTAATCTAGAAGTGCTAAATCCAAGGATGTCCTTGACTAGGTAAGGACCCCACCACTTTTTGGCATAATTTCCCTATTTTTCATGGGTGTATCCCAATGTCAAAACTTGGTATCTAACATCAAAAATATGAACTTTTAATTTCTTGTTATGTTTTTTAGTAATACAACTTTTGTATTGATGATTATGTTATAATTCATTCATATGTTTCTTGTCAAGTCAATCTAAAGTGTGAAGGTGGGCTTCACAAAGCTCTTCATCTTGAATGATTCCATGAAGATAAATTCACAAATAGGGTAACTTCAATTCTAGTGGTAATGTAGATTTGAATTCATAAATTAAATAAAATTAAGTTCCCCTAGTGATAGTATGCATGTTAGTATGGTAAGACCAAAGTGTAAGGTAAAAAATGAAGGTGCCAATCCAAACAAGAATCCATAATAGTCTTTTCCAAGATCTTATTAAGTATTTTTTAATGGATTTAGCTTGACAATTGCATTGAGGGTGGTAAGGTGTGGAAACTTTTATGTAATTTTAAATTTTTAAAAAATCTACTTCATGTCTTTATTTATGAAATTCCCACCATTATTGGATATAATGGTGTAAGGAAAATGAAAGTGACATATGATCTAGTTAAGGATGAATTTGGAGATAGTTATGATAATAACATTAACAAGGGGAATATATTCTACCCACTTGGTAAAATACTTGACAATGGTAATAATTAAGAGATAATCATATTGTGAGTGAGGTAGCTTGATAACAATATCTAATCCCCAAATAGAGAAGGGATAGGCCGATTCAAGGGTCTGAACCTCATCTAGAGGAGAATGAATAAGATCATCATGGGGCTAGAAAAGATTAAACTTATTCACAAATGTGATGGCATCATTTTTAATAGTAGGCCAATAGTATCATATACACATATATTTATGGGTTGTAGCATGTTCACTACAAAGTCCACCATAAATTCCCCCATGCACTTGCTCAAGGAGAAAATGAACTTATTTTATAGTAACATGATAGAGTAGGGTGCCTTTGAAATTATGATAGTAGAGAATATTATGTCTAAAATTTAATATGAAGATTTTGAAGTCTATTCTTTTCATGGGAGTCAACCTCAGGAGGATAAGTATGATGTTGAATAAAAGGGATGATATATTTATACAAAAATATTTTTTTAATAGTGATAACTTTGATGTAGAAAATAAGAGAATCATCATTAGGTGATAAGGTAGATGGAGACTTCCTCTTGTAGATGATGAATTATGAGTCATGTAATGCCTGATGAGAATGAAAGATCAAAATTGAAGAGTCAAGAGATTCAACTATAAAAAAATTCTCTATAGACACATAAATCTAGTCACATATACTTGACAATGCTAATTTTTGAAACATCCTAAGCCAAATGACTTATGCCCAAATATAACACACTTATTTTCAATTCCTTTAAGCCATTTAATAATATGTGGGCTTGAACTTTTGTTTATTTTCATTACTACATATAAATTCCTGAGTTAAATGCTCAAACTTATTTACACTATCCTCATACTTTCTCTAGCTAAAAATAGTTTTCCCTAATTTTTATGGGATAGGTCCATGCTAGGCAGATAGGAAACTATTTTAGAGTTTTCCACCTAGATCAATTGCATCATGCACCAAAAATTGGCTAGTTTATAAATTTTTATTTATTATTTTAGGTCTTTATATGCATTTCAAAAGGTTGGCCAAAGTAAATTATCAAAAATTCTTCCTATAAATACACGTCAATGATCATTCACTAATCCCACTTGGTTATCACTTGGTTTCTAGTTTACACACTATTTCACATTGAAAAAATTATCCTTATTATTTTCAAATTCAAGATCACTCATAAGGAGAAGCCATATTCCAAGTCTAAAACATCTAATATCAAGTCAAGATCCATCCTTGTCAAGTATCAAAGCCACACTTATAGTTACAAACACATAGTCAAGGATCACAATTGTAAAATCACTCTAGGTAGGAGAACTATGTGGGCTTGAATTCCCTCTTTGGAGTATTGGATATGTAGGAAACATTAAATCAATAAGGGGGTGATTAAGTTGATCTTATCAAAACACACTCCCTTATCTTTTTACAGGTTTCAAGATTTCAAAGATGCCCTTAGGGTTTCAAAAAAAATTAAGGAAAACATTGATATTCATGCAGCATGATCTGAAACACAACTTCTCAACCTTCTTAGAAGATAAAGGCATATAATAAGCAATAAAAAAAAATGTGTCACAATTAATGAAGACAAGTTTGTAGTCAATGGACTTGAGCAGCCTACACTACAATTCAGAAAGGGTAGTCTTACCTAAGAATATTATTAGATTATACCTTTGAACTATCATTATTAGAAATCTAATTTTTATCTTCTCCTATCAGCCATTAGTCACTATCGACCAGGAGAATTCTATAGTCAACATATGCATACAACCTATGTTACTATCTAGATATAATATACCTATCAAGTACATTTCTTCTAAGTACATTTCTTCTTAATGTTTTCCAAAAATAGTATTTTTCTATATTTATCAATTTGTAAAATTAAAATTGTTAATTATTTTATATCTTTAGCATTATGGTATCTATCAATTTTTACACCTATAACACACACAAAAATTATTTTATCAAAATTATGGTAAAACATATTGGTGAACCCATATTTTTTTAGCATTGTTTTTCTAATTTTTTCCAAGGGTTTCAAGTTAATTTTTTATTTCTATACAAAAAATATTATTTTCTGATTTGGTTTTCAATTCATTTTCTTTTCTTACTCCTATAAATTATGTTACGGTATTTTTATAACTTATAGGATTTTTCATTATGAGCAAAACAGTCTTCAATTATACCTTAGCCATAGTGTGAGGGGTACTTCCCAAATACTCCATCTATTAGATATCACTATATATATTTTAGTTTCCACATACCTCATGGTATATCAAAAATGCATAGTATTTTATTTTTAAACCATAGAAATCCTTTGACCGTTTTTTCTTGTATTACACCAATAAGCAGTTATCCACAAGACGTTACTCTCAATGTAATTTAGAAATAGGATAGGGTAGCTATGAGACAATGAAATCCTCTATAATTAGTACCCTTTGGGTCATGTTCACTATTTTACAATTGGGATCAATATATTTGATAACCTAAAAATCAAACACACCCTATCTAATTACACCTATTTTTCTTTATATTTTGCACCTTTACATGCCACTCAATAAGGTTAAATCCTATATGCCTCTAAGGTAGAGCATATTCGTATTCCTATGATCCCTTATAATATGGATGATATAGACACTTTTAATTTAATACAACCCATAAAATTTATGTACATGTTGAAGATGATTTTAGTAATGAACATGATAATAATAACAATGAAAATATAAATGACAATCAATATAATCATAAGAGCTTTGATAGAATTGATTTTAATGAACTAAATGGGGTAGATATTGAGCAAACCAAATAGTTGTCCAACTTCTATCAAGGACTATGATAATGTCCCAAAAAAGTGGATAAATTTTTTCAATGACTCCTGGCACCTAAGACTACACATCAAGCAAAGATTACATCATCTCAAACACAAAAACAAGAGGGTACTTTCATATTTTTTAACACTTAAATTTCAAGTGTTTTAGTCACTACTATTGTTTCTAGTCCTATATCAACACCACCTTTAGTTATTTATGTAAAATAATCCATAAGTATGTGGGAATCACATGGTTTAAAACATATTAATATGCCTATTTATACACACACATTATATACACTTCCACTGAATAGTACATAAGGTTCATTACCAAACTCACCTAATGCATACTCTCTTGAGTAAAATTAGTAGAATATTTAATGTTTAAGTAGTGTTATTATATACCCTTAGTACATATTGGTTAATTAAATAATAATGATTTATTATTTATTAACATGGGTTAAAAACCTCATGTAAATAAATAACAAAATAAATTTATTTATTGTTTACCTATTAGGTAAAATGCTCATGGGAAAGGTTGGGCCCATTAGTTACAACAGTCACCTCCCCTTATTCCTATTGTAAATAGGGTTTTACCCCTTTGATAAAACATGTCTATGTATCTATCAATACATGACAATAATAGTTGTGTATGGTAAATATCCTAGAGAAGAACTTTTTGAAGAAGATTAATACGAAGAAGAAGTGAGAAGGAAGGATTTTGTATTAGGTATCAAATTTCATTTATATAAATAATCATTGTGGATTTTTTAACTCATTTTAAATTTCTTCCACCTATATCTGCTATTGATGTGGGTTTTATGCACACCAAAAAAAATTATGATCAATGAAAAGTATTCACTCTAAGGCATGCATTGTTAGGTATTGGGTTTTGTAAACAACTTGTTGGTGGAATAGTGGTGAGTGAGGTAGATTATTTACCACGAATGGATTAGTTGTGAGTGAACCTAAATATAATTTAGATTCATGTAATTATGATGGTTCTAACCTAAGGTGGGTAGGACTTCAAAATAAACTCAAAAGAGGGAAAGGTAGGGGAAAAAATGAGGCTTATGGACCACACCAAATGAAATGTTTCTAGACCATAAGGTTGGACAAAGAATCACGTACCAATATTTAATACAGGATACTTTAGCACACCAACAATAAAACACAATTATAATTCAAAGGGAACCAAAAGATAGCATACTTAAACACATAAAATCAAAGGTTTCCATGTTTTTTAGACTGTAGTAACACATCTACAAAGGGGGATTATGATTTATATGCAAAATTCATTCAGAATAGTTATAGTTCAGTATGAACAACTTTAAATAAAAGAGTTAAATTATACACAACAAAAATACTAAGAAACTAAAATTATAGTTCTTACACAAACATCAAGACTAAAATTGCATAACTTATTAGAATTTCCTATTAATCTTAATAGCTAAAATTATTCTCTTTTTAAAATAGGAGGATACAAGTATAAATAATTTTAGGATGGGGGAGGCCTCATCTCTCAATCAAAGTCCAAAAACACATATCTTAAAATAGAATTATATGTCTATCTCATACAAAGTGTGCATGTATAACAATGATTGCTAAAAATAGAAACCCTCATCTAAAATACAATATATACAAGCTAAATTAATTGAGAACTAATAATTCCATCTTAATCAGTACATGTAAATATATATGTATATTTAAAAAGTGTTGATGCAATATTGTTACAAGAATAAAATTATGACATATCTAAAGTGGATGCCGAAGTCGATGGGACTAGAGTTCAAACTGACATTACAACTAAAGTAGACTCTACAAATTTATATAAGCATAAATTAGATGTCAATGTAGTTGTGGTTATGGTCACAAAAAGTGGCACATAAGCAGGGCCAATTTGAGTATGCACTAGTGTATACTTGGGAAGTTGAGCACTCTGAGGTGGGATGGGCACAACACTTGTTTCTAAAGTGGCTTGCTTGGTTGATTCCATATGTAGCTAAAGTGCATGACTTGCCTACAAGTTGACATCTATAGTCTCAAAATCAAGCAGAGCCCTTTTAAATAATTAAGTAATCTTATCCATTAGTTTCTTATGTATTCCCAATGCATCTCTAACCTCTCCATGTAATGCCTCATCCATATAAATTTTTGCCTCTCAAACCTGACTAGTTTCATAATTTCATCACTATTTTTATAGACAATGCCTTCAATATTTTCTCTAAAACTATCTAGTGTCGCTTACAAAAAATTCTCAAAAATGGTCCTAGGCACCAATTTCCCTTATGAAAGGATTACTTGAATGATGTTAAAGTTAGTCAAGATAGATATAGCCTCCCTCTCTTAGTTTGTAAATTTTTGGATGAGATCATGTATCTCTTCATGCCATTCAAGTATACTATCCCCTTTTATAGTAATATAATTTTGTGCTCAAGCAACTTTGGATGATGTTATTAAATTGAGGTGGGCATAATATTAATTTATTGTTACTTGGTTTATAAAATGTAATTTTCCATAAATATATTTTTTTTTTGAATAAATGAAGAATATCTCCCCATTTGGGTTGGGATGTGGCCTTTGCAAACCTTATTAAACCAATAACGTCAAATAATTTCCTAGTTATCCCCTATAAATTTTCTAGTATCTCTTTGAGGTCTTAGATAGTACTCACCTCAGGTTGCCTCTATATAGGCTTATCAAAACTTTTAAACATCTCTTTCATGACTCCCCAATAGCATATACAAAATTATAGGGACCCTCCTTATATCTTTCTATATCTGATGGATTTACTTTCCTTATTTTTGTCAAAAAGAGAATGCCTTCTCTTTGTTCTAACTCAACATGTTTACCTTCAATAACCATAGTTTTCCTTTCCACCTTTCTCAAGGTGTTTGTCTATTTTTCAAAATATAACTTTACTATGGGTTTCTCAATTATCACCAAATCTTGTCTCCCTGCTTCTTCTTGTTGCAACTATTAGATCCATAAAGGAATGTCAAGTACAACTTATTACTCTATTTTCTATGTTCATGTTATAGGAATTACTAAGGGGGAGTGTCTTTGAGGTAACATATCCTTTAGGGAGGGTGTTCCTATTATAGGAAAAGGATGGATATCCTTCCTCCATCCATTAACATGCCTATGGACTGGAGTGTCAATGACATATTTGGCCTTAGCTATTGTTTGGTGGACTAAGATGGTAGGTGATTTTACCTGGGGTAATCAACCAATGGATAAATATAATTATGTTATCAACCTTAGAGGGGTAGATAGGGTAGAAAAAATAATGTGGACACAAGTTTTTCAAAATGTACTACTTAGCTTGGTTGAGGGGATTGTCAATTAGTTCTAATAAAGAATGAGTAAGTTACTAGATTGCTCAATCAGTTTTATAAATAGCAAATAATATTAGTATATACATCTGTAGTAGTTATAATAGTGGTGTTAGGGCTCATAGTATTAGGCTTAAATATGGCATGTAAAATGGGTATTACAACTACCTGTGTCTGGTTTAATTGGCTTAAAGAATGCAAATAATGTAAATAATCTCCTACATCACTAGTATTTGTAACAATTGAGGAAGGTGCAAAATAATGTGGACTAGGAGGACTTATAGCCAAGGGAGATTTTTAGGGTACTGATTACTATAGGTTCTATTATAGTGATCTGAGCTAAAGAGCTTGGAGGTGTAGTTGGGGATGGCCCCTATGCTATGATGTGCATATTTGATTATGCCTCTCCTTATACATCCCCTTCTCTATATGATAATAGTTTAATAGACCTTGAATTAACACTTCTCTAGTTGACTTCTTTTGATTGTAATAATTATGCCCCTCCTAACTGGATGCTTCCCTCAGTGAATGATTCATCATCTTCCTCTATCTGAGTAGTCTCATCAAATGATTTTGCCTCTTCTATTTCAGTTTTTGAGACCCACTCTTATTCATCACCCCATCTTTTATTTTCCTCCTCGCTATCATAAATATGCACATGGTCTAACTCCAAATGACCCTTTCTTCTCATTTTTCTTTCCTTATGAAAAATTATTTGTTTTTCCTATACTTCCACCTTTTGATGTGAAATGGGGGTGATGGGTGGTTTAGTCTTCCTTGTATATTTCATTATTGGTTTTATAATATTACATAGTTGATGGTGGAATGGGAGATGGACTATAGTGGTATCATATAGTGAGGCAGATAGAGGAGTGGCAACCACTAAAGGAATGATAAGTGGTGGAGATGGCAATCTAATGAATAGGCATATCATCAATGATGAAGTGTTATGATAAGTGATGATGAAGGTAGTCACCCAAGGGATTAGGGCATTACTGCTAGTAGAGACAAAGGAAGAGAATCAACATGTACTTGAGATAGAAAATAAGGAAGACTTACTTGTTGTGTAATGGTTAAGTGGGTAAATAAATCATAGAGAAGAGTCTACTTGATATGTTGGGACTTGTAGGTATTTGTTCCTTAGTTGTGCATTGAGGTTCCACCTTGATGATCTATGGAGAAGTAGTAGGATCTATGTGTATGGGGGAGCTTGGAGGTGTTGAATCTCTTTATTTAATATAAGATTCCTTTGATGGGCTAGCATGTGCATGTGTTTCTTCTTTTGCTTTAGGAGGGGGCCCATGGATAGGTTTGGAAACCCATTCTTGATTTTTAATCATATTGTCATCTTTCTTGGTGATGGTAGAATCATACTAGATCCTTTACACCATAATCATATACATATTAACCCTGAACATTCTTATTTCCATTTCATAGTCATCTTCATCATTGATAAGTATTATGTCATGGTCATAAGACTGGTACCCATAATTAATCCTCACTTTTTTTTCATATTTTATAAGGTACTCTCTTACATTCTTTCTTGGGTCCTAGTGTCTAAAGGTGCATGTTTTAACCCATAATGTGCCCTAATCTCTCCAACCAATTGAAAGTTCTCCCACCTTATATATTACATCATGTCAATGTTAAGAGGATTTGAAGGGATTGTTGCTTTCTTAGCCTTCCTCAAGTCAGCATCCACACTATCATCCAGTTGGCTAGAAATCTCTTATTTAGTTACTTTTCTAGGCACAATCCTTGATAAGTAGAAAGTATATGCCTTTTTACCTTAAATTTTGATTACTATGAACTCAAATTACAACTAGTAATGTCCCATCTTCTAAATAATATTTTATAGGGTCCACGAGTCTGGGCATATTATTCCCATAAATTACTTGATACACCATGGGATAGAAATTATATATTAGCCTTTTCATTTTATTCCTAAATATATGTACTTGAATAACATTTAACTCATCACATATCCTATTTTTAAGGTAATTAAGATATGGTCACTAGGGCTTCTCATAAGATGAATGCATAGTTGCAGTCACCACATCCACCACATAGGACATCATGTGGAAATTTACATATAGGAAACTTCTAGGATTTATGAGTTTCAAAAACATATTAGAGATAATGATCTCCCCTAATGCAATGGGTTTATTTGAAGTTTAAATCATATCTAGGAGAAGGATCCATACCTCATTGACATAAGTGATGGTAAAAAACCAATATATATTGTTTAATAAATCCATGGTGATTCTCACCCCTATCCTAAAGATAAAAATGGGAATGGTTGAGGTAGGGCCCTAAACTACAAGGTTGTTAGGTTTACCATCCCAATATTATAGATTGTTGATGATGTTATTGATATGAATCCATTATTTTTTTTTATGATGTTATTGATATGAATCCATTAATTCACCATGTCTTTATTATATAAAATGTTTGAGAAGGGAAGATTTTAATACCTCTCAAAGTTATTCCCACTAATGTATGCAATTGGTGTCTTTTGAATCTTAAATTTTAATATCTTTCTAATGGCCTTGCCATTCATGAACAAATCAAATAGTAGGTCCATGCAGGGTATTACCTCTAAGTTATTTGTTGTGTTATGAAGACTAACTAATTTGATGGTCAAGAGGTCATCCTTGTATTGGCATGTAAAAATAGATATTTGTTCCTCATCCTTATATTTTTCAACTATGTTGACCATATCCTAAATGGTATAGTAGTATTTGAACTCATAATTCAATATCACCGAATCAAACATTATGTCAGTGTATTAGATTGGCCCTATAATTGAGTATGTAGATTAGATTAGGATGTGATATAAGGAGGCCATTGATGTTGTTTGAAAATTATTTTATCTATGAAAGACTTGTAAATTTCTAGTTGTAATGGAGTTTTTAATTCGTAGTCTACACTTGAGCTCATAATTCACAATAATCCTGATAGCTTGGAGGCAATCTAATTAGACTGTAAATGATAATTCAAAATATATTGATTTGGTTGCATTGGATGTGATAATTGAATGCATTAATTATTTATTTTGTATGAATTAAGTGCATTAATGGCATTTATTCTTTGAATTCAAATTTCATAATACCAACTTTCATAGCTTTTACTACCATGCGGTTTCTTCTACATTATTTTAGATGCTTAGTCATCTTAGTATGATAGATGTCTCTTTTATGCTCTCTCTATCTTGGTTTTGTTATCTTTGTTTCTTGCTTACGTGGCTTTGGAGGACCATGTCTATGTGTCACTATTTCACTCCTATCCAATTTTTAGCTTGGTGTGCTTTATTTCTTTAACTATGGGTTAGTCAGATGATGATACTTGGCAAGATATTGATGATTTCTTTGCCCAAGATTATTCATACAAAGGTCCATGATGATGTCATCTTTAGACTACTAGGATGATAAGACATGGATGGCTCTCACTACTCCATTTTCTTGGGATTATATATATAAATGTCCATGCTAACATCATCTCTAGGGTACCAAGATGATGACACATAAATGGATCTCATTACTCCACTTGCATAGGATTTTACGTATAAAGGTCTAGGTAAACATCACCTCCAAGTTATCATGATGATGACATGTGGCAAGATCTTGATGAACTACTTGTGCAGGCAACTCTATACAAAATATCATAGTGACATCACCACCAAGTGACTTGCATTCTTTATTTAGGCTCCAAGTTATCAAATTGATACCACGTGGCTGGATCAAATGAGCTCAGAGAGAACCTAGAAGACACCTAATCATGGAATGACATACTTAAGACATACTATAGACAAATACATTTCTAAAATCAAAACACATTAGCTTAGTTATCCTTAAATCATATATTAAGTGTAAATCAATATTGAGATAAAAGAAATTGAAGGTGAAAAATAAATTTATTAGTATGGATTATACATAGCTTTGATTCCTCCATAATGTTGAGACATTATTCAAACATAAAAGTAAATATTATTTGATTAAATAGATTAAATAACAAAGATCAAGATAGGAAAAAAAGTTATTTTAGCATCAGATTAAGTTTTCACTTTCACGATCTTATATCATAGACTTCTAGTTTAGAAGACCCCAAATAATAATGTATGGTTAAAAATGGTTCCCTATATGAATTTTTTGAAAATAGGTTGTGTGTGTGTGTGTTAGATCACAATAAATGGTGACTTAGTGGAGAAAATACTCCTGAATATTTTAAGACCTCAAATTTTAGTAATGTAGCATAGCCAAATTTTATCCCTACCAAGAAATAAATAAGCAAACTAGACTTTGAAACAAACTCCTTCCTTGTGAAACATACTAACCCTTTTCATTCCTTGGATCTGAGTGTGTGATCTTGTGAATTCATTTTTTATTGTTATGGGTGTTTTGACAAAGTCCTGAATAAACATTGTAGGTTTCATTTTGATCTCAAATTTTGTAACCAAATAGTAAATCAAGCTTAGGTATTGCTTTGCTACCATCCAAGCATCTGTAGCCCTAATAGAGATACATTTGATTACACTCAAAGCCTTGCTCTATTGCCAGCCAAACATCCATAGCCTCAGTAGAAATTACTTGAATCACCCTTTTCTATTAGTTTACATGATCCCTTTTTTTTTAAACACAAATAGAAGAAGAGTTGGGAATCACCATTGACTAGGTGTGTGCATAATAAAACTTATTTCAATTAATATGTCCCTATCAGTGTGTATTTAGTTCTATGTTTATTATCTCCCATCTAGGTTTTAACATGTTATAGTGTAGTTAATATTTGGAAATGGAAAGTTTTTCTAAAATTTACATGATTATATCAAAGTAAATCCTAGAGGTCTAGTAAACTCATCCAATCAAAGCAAGACCTAATTCAATCATAAAATATACTTTGACTCTAGAAGATCTAGTAATATCAAAATAAATATTTATGAGGACCAATGGTACATCCTTATGAATCATCCCCTTAATTTTAATAGTTCTTATGTAATCTCAATGTATGAAATTGGTTGGTATATTCTATAGTCTAAGAAAACTACCCTAGAAAGCATAACAACTAACCTATTAAAATCAAAACAACTAATCTATGAAAGAAATGTAGAAATCAGGAAAGACTAATCCTATAAAGCATACAAATTATTCTATAAATCAAGAAATCTAACCTAGAAAGTAAGAAATCTACTCAAATCCTACATGTACAATCTCTACTTACAGTCATAATGAGGCATCTCTAGTTGGAGTAGCCATGAAATAGTGCTTCAAAACATATCCATTGATTGGAATGGCAAGGTCATTACCTTAAAGGTCTTTAAACCAAAAGACACTCTTCCCTAGAATCTTTGATATCTAATATGGTCTAATCCATAAATCAGTGAACTCATCATGTTGTCCTTTTTTCTCATGCACTTTATCCCATATAATCACTAGATCTAAAATCCTGATGACTTTGATCTTGGATCTTTTGTTAAACCATTTTTTGATAATATCTTGATGTTTGTTAAAGATGTGTAGTGCTTTAATTCTTGCATTCTCCATCTGAACTATGTCTAGTAGTATAAATTATATTATTTCATCTTCCCCTATATACTTTTGTGTGAACTGGTACTTTAGTATCTTAAGATTAATATGTAAGATGGGTTGTTTTCCATACACAATTAGAAAATATGAAGCCTTAATGGCTTTCTTGTACATGGTTCTATCTACCTATAGTGCTTATTTCAAAAAGAGATGGCATTCTCTTGGTTTGTCTTATGTCAATCTTAATGGTATCCACTATATTTTTATTGGTAGACTTAACAACTCCATTTCCTTCTAGATAATATTTTGAAGAGACTTGATTTTGATTTTATTATCATAAGTACATTCTATGAATTTAGAAGATTAAAAATTCAAACCTTTGTCACAAACTAATGAAATGTGAGTGTCAAACCTAGTCATTGTGTTTTCTTCCAGAAACTTGATGACATCCATTGCTCTAGAGTTCTTTGTTGCTATAGCTTCTATCCACTTTGCACATTAATTAGTGGTTGTGAGGATAAACTTGTGACCTAATGAAGAGTTTAGGTTTATCACCCCAATAAAAGTAAGGCCCCATTGAGCAAAGGGATGTCCTTTAATGATTGAATACAAAGGCATGGTAGTATTTACTTATATTTTCTCAAATACCTAAAAATAATGATAGGTCCTAACATGGTTATGTGCATCCTTAAAATGGGGGGGTAGTATTATCCCATCCTCAAAATCTTGTGAGCTATTATATTTCCTAAGAGATACCCACTACCTATCTTTTGATGTAGGTCATCCAGGATATTCATAGCTTCTTCCTTTGAAACACATCTTAAATAGATGCTCTCATAGTTCTTTATGTGCAAAACTACTTTCTTTATCATATAATGAGATGATTTGAGCCTAAGGACTTGTCTTTACTCTCTATTTAGTTCTTGGGGGAATGTACCTATGATTTGAGTGTACCACTCACCAAAAATTACCTAAGTCTCATTAATTTATTTAATATTGATTCATGTATTAGTCTCAATCATTAGTTGGATTATCCCCTAGCCTCTAATCATCTTGGATGGCATGATTTCAAGGTCAAACACCTAAAGTTTGGCCATCCAGTTGCCTCTTCTTTTACCTAGTTCATTCTGGCCAAGCGTGAGCTTGATAGTAGGATCTAGAACAATGACATGTTTTATTTCTTAGAATATAATGCCTAAAAAATTTTACCACTTTGATCAAGGCATAAATATATTTTTCTATCATAGATCAATTTAACTTTACATCCTTTATATCGGTGCTCATGAAGGCAATGAAATGTTCATTTTCATCTACCTTTTCTGTTATTACAAAAACTATAGTATGTTCTAAAGTGAAATAATAAAGATAAAATTCTTTATTAAAGTCTGGACTAATCATAACTAGGGTTTGAGCAATAGTAGTCTTGATGTCTTGGAAAGATCTCTAGGCTTTTATCATCCATTTTATCTTAGCATAATTGTTTAGCATAGTCTTTAATAGTTTAACAATCTCTGCAAATATAGAAATAATTTTTTTCATAAAGTTAATTTTACCAAAGGACTTTAGTTCCTTCTTGATGTTAGGATGTGTCAACTTGGATATGACATAAACCAAATCTAGATTAATAGAGATACCATATATAGTGATTATATGGCCTAGTAGCTTCCCTTCAGTAACTTCAAAGATATTTTTTGGATTAAATGACACTCCACCTTCTTCATCTATCAAACACCTTTCAAAGATAGTCTACAGGATTAGCTTTATCTTTAGAGAACATAGTGGAGCCATCCATATATATAATGATGCACTTGACAGCTAGCCCTTGGAAATCAAAGTGTATGGCTCTTTATAAAGTTGATCCCACATTAATTAGTCCAAATGGAATTCTATTATATGCAAAAATATCTCACTTTGTGGTGAAGGTAGTATTCATTCGATCCTCTACCTCTACCAATACCTGATTGTAACTAGAGAATCCATCCAAAAATGAAATCATATCTAATCCACTCACCATTTGAGTTACCTCATCCAATGAAGGTAGGGGTTAATTGTATTTCTTTGATGCTTTATTCAAGTTCTTTAAATTGACACAAAGATTGATTTCTATGTTGTTTTTCTTGACTGGTATCAAATTGGATACCCAAGTAAAGTGTCTAATTAAGAAGATACTTCTGGCCACTCCTTTCCAAGGTAACCACATGTGGGAAAACTTGATGGCCATGTACATGTTCAATTTCTTGGACCAATCTTGGCTCCACAATAAACTGTATGTTTTTGGAATGTCAATGACCAAGATGTCGATGGTTTATTGTACATGTGGTTTAGATGCCAATTAAATACACATGTTTTTTTAATTCTACAACACATAGGACAAAAAAATTATCTAATTTTAGGACCACCATCTTTGACTTATCTAAAATCAAACTCAACTTATTACACAATTTTTGGCATCACATTGGTTGAGGCACCTAAGTCAACTAAATAGTTGTGTACATTCTTTATAAACATTAGAACCATTAGTAGAAATGGTGGTACTTTATGTTTGTCTTTAAATTTCGTCATGTTTTCATGCATAGCTTTGGATTTTTCTAATCTAGAGGATATCCTAGTTAGGTATTTGAGCAATAATTGTCTTTATTCAGTTATCTAGGCCAATTCATGTAGGGTTATATTGGTCTTGATCTTGTTTAGGTCCTTAACAATGTTTTACCTAGCTTTGCTTTATGGTTCTACACTATGAAATTATCTGTCCCTCGTATGGGGAGGTGGATTGTTGTTGGATTGAGAATCTATAGGAGTAGTAGCATTAATTTTTAGAGGTGTTAAATTAGTAATACATTGATTACTTCTCATATTATAATTGTTCTTATGTAACTATTGGAATGCATAGATATTGTATGCATTATCTTTTGGTCCATTGTCATTCTCTTATAGAAATAGGATATCCTAGATATCAAAGAACATTATTATATTAGAGTGTCTGAGATCAATAGAGGAATAAGGTTCTATTTTTTTTGCAAAGCTTCTTGCCTATCCATCTCCTTTTGAAATATCTTGAAGGTTATGAAGAAATAGATAAAATCTATCTCACCATGTTGTGCAATGTTATCAACTAGACACCTATTTGGAATGGCTACTTCCATGATGTTGATATCTAGAATCCCATTAGTTGGATGTTTTTTATTATTCCTAGACATGTTGTAAGGTCTACTTTACCTCTAGAATCTGAAGCTCTGATTGGTATTTTATCCTCCAGTGTTACCCATGTGTTTTTACATGTTTCTAAACTCATTGATCAATTTTTCGACCATCTTATGGATTGATTCCAATTATATTTTTATGGAATTAGAATGGGTACCCTATGATGTATTATCATTGACTAGTATCAATGATTGATTAATATTTTTTTGGTTAGACACAAAATTATTGAGGAAGTTGAGATGTTGATTGGGTAGAGCATGGGTTAAAAGCAATTGATTATACACTTGGTTCTAGTTTTAGGATATAGTTTTTTGGTTTGTATTTAGAATTGGACTGAAAGCCAAAAAAATAATTCCAAGATTGAGTGGGGTTAGAGATTATATCTAAGGATTTAATTATTTGTCTATGTTGATAGCTTCTACATAAACTAAACATAGTGTATCAATACCGACAACTCTATGTATAAAGATAGTGGCCATAAGGTCTAAAACATTCTTGAACATCTTGAGGGATAAAACCTCAATGGGTTTGTAAGCAGTCTCAATTTTTTATACGTATTCTAGAATATTGAATTAAAGGTTGGGATTGGCTTATTTACCCCTCTCCTCATGCTTGTAAAGTGTTGATTAAAAACAATTACACTAGTGACCTCGCTAAATTGTGCCAAAAAGATGTTTTGGCATTCTTCTCAAGAGGTGATTAAACTTTATGGGACATTAAGAAACCAATCATAGGTTGTCTCTAACAATTTGAATGGAAATAGTCCATATGTCATGTCTTTTTGGGTTATATTCAATATCCCTAAAGTAGTTTTAAAAGCCTTAATATGTTCTTCAGCAGTCCTTCCTCCCAAGGGAGAAAAGGAAGGAAGATATCTATCAAAGTTTTTGGGTAGATCATGGATACCCCTAGTGACATTGATGAGATTGCTAGTTATCCAGGTTGGATCCTAAGTTGGAGTTAGGGGTTAGACCATTGGGATTAGTGGAAGATGGGGTTGTCTGCCTAGAGATAATGATTAAGTTTAGGGTTGTCTCATAACTCTTTTATCAGACCTAACTTTTTTATGGATTTCCAAATATGGTAATAACAAGTTTGTGTTTGATTTTGACCTTATTAATATTTTGGGTGCTTCTAGTGCAACTCAAATGGTTTATTTCAAATAAAATAGAGGTGGACATCCATACCCTCTTTCTATCACCTAATTAATTTACTCTTGATGTGGATTTTATGCACACCATAAAAAAAAAATTATGAGGTAGCCTCTAACATTTTAATATCTATGAAAAGTAATCATTCCAGAGCATGAGTTGTTGGGTATTGAGCTTTGTAAACCACTGATTGGTGGAATAGTAATGAGTGAGGTAGTTTTTTTACCATGGATAGGTCAGTTGTGAGTGAATATAAATCTTATTAATATGGGTGTACTAATGGTGGTCCTAACCTAAGGTGGGTAGGACTTTTAAAAATACTCAAACTAAAGAAAGGTAGGATAGAAAAGGAGGCTTGTGGACCACACCAGATAAAACTTTTATAGAATAGAATTTGGATTAGAGGTTGGACAAGGAATCATAAACTAATATTTTTTATAGGATATTGTAACACACCAATAATAAAACATATTTATAAGTAAAAGGGAACCAAAATATAGCATAATGAAACACTCTAAATTAAAGGTTTCCACATTTGTTAGAGTACAATAACACATATAAAAGAGGGGATTATGATTTATATGTAAACATCATTCACATAAATGATAGCTTAATATGAATAACTATATATTAAAAAGATAATTCATACACAACTAAAAGGCTAAGAAACTAAAATGATATAAATTCTTACATTATCCACAACTTTTTGGAGAAGAATCAAATTTTACACATCAATACTAAAATTACAGAACTTCTTAGAATTTTTTTAAAATCTTAATAGCCAAAATTCTCTTCCATTTGGAAAAGAAGGATACAAGTATAAATAATCTTGGGATGGTAAAAGACTCATCTCTCAAGCTAAGTCTAAAAATACATATATGAAAATAACATTGTATGCTAATCTCATGCAAAGCGTGCATGTACAAAAATGATTACTCAAAATAGAATCTCTCATCTAAAATGCAATATTTACAAGCTAAATGAGTTGGGAGTTAATAGTTCCATCTCAATTATTATATGTAAATATATATATATATATATATATATATATATATATATATATATATAGAAAGTGTTTATGTGGTATTGTTAAAGAATAAAATTATAATACATCTAAAGTAGACACAAAATTTAGTGGAAATGTAGTTAAAATTAGTGTTACAACTAAAGTAGACACTAGAACTATAGATAATTCTGAAGTAGACACCAATGTAGCTATGGTTGTGGTCATTGGAAGTGGCACATAGGTGGGCCCAAATTGAGTATGCACCAATGTATACTTGAGAAGTTAATCACTCTGATGTGGGATGGTCATAACACCTACTATTGAAGTGGATTTATTAGTTACTTCCATCTATAGGTAAAGTGTGTGAGTTAATCAAAATTTGACATCTATAGTCTCAAAATTAAGTAGAACCCTTTTAAATAACTGAGGAAGCTTGTCCATTAGTTCCTTATGTATGCCTAATGAATCTCTAACCTTTGAATGTAGTGCCTGAATCCCTCTATTTTTTCCCTCAAAATATTGACTAATTACATAATTTTTTCACTATTTTATAGACAGTGCCTTCAATATATGCTCTAAAATTGTCCAATGTTCCTCGCATGAGATTCTCAAAAAAATGCCTAAGCATCAATTTCCCCTGTGGAGTGTTTACTTGAATAACTATTAAGTTAATAAGGATAGAGATAAATTCTCTCTCTTAGTTTGAAAATTATTGGATAAAAGCCTGTACCTCTTGATGTTATTCAAGTACATAGTCCTTTTTTGAAATAACATAATTTTGTACCCAAGTAGTTTTAGATCTTGTTATTAAATTTGCGTGGGAGTAAACCTTATTTATTATTGTATGGCTTATAAAACATAGTTTACCATCAATATACTTTATTTTGTTGAATAACTAAAGAATGTCTCTCCATTTGGGTTGTGAGGTGGCCTTTGCAAATCTTATTGAGCTAATAGTTGATGAGTCATCATTTCATCATTTAATAATGTTAATCCAAGGTTGGTGTCCAAGGTTATATGCAATAGGAAAAATAGATCTTTAGCAATCGATCTCTTCTACCACACTCCACACTTGCAGGAATTGAAAAATACACTTGAAATAATTAAAAAACACACTTTCAAGAAACTAAATCATACTACACTTTATAGAAAAGTAAATCACACTTGCAAAAATTAAATCACACTTGTAGGAAAAAAAAATTGCTGAAGTGAAAATAAATGATAAACACGGAAAACACCTACAAGTTCACAACAAACTTTACAGAAAATAAAAATTTACATAAAAAATAAATAATAACAAATCAAAATCATAATTACATAATAAATAAATAAAAATACATTTATCCATCTTCCTTGAAATGAGTGGTCATCTCATTCTTCAGAAGAGGATTTTAATCAGAACACTAGATTTATGTCACAAAGATTCAGAATGTATTATTGATAACCAAGATTGATTACAATGGTGTGGAAGGTTGTATTTATAATTTCATGCTTCCAACCAACTCCTTATTCAAGAATAAAAATCCTAGATGCTCTCCACCAAATATGGAGAGAAACATAACAACTTATATATTCTAATTTATCTCAATATTATACAAAATATGGAGAAAGACGTTATTATCTATTTACAAAATGATCTCAATCTTCATGTAATATGAAGAGAATTATTTATGGAATAAAATTATATAAATCTAAATTTAGATACAATCCTGAACTAGTCTGTAGATAGACTTGCACAATCTGTAGATATGTCTGTATAATCTATAGATATGCCTGTAGAGTCCATAAATTTTGGAACCTATAGAGTTCATAGATTTCAGATCTATAAAGTCTGTAGATAGACTAGGTGAGTCATATCTATGTCTAAAGTACCTGTAGCTTACCTCAAAGCTAATATTTGGTTGGTACCTCATGCTTATGTCTAATATAGCTTATTATGGATTGAATATATATACATTAACAAAATTTTCTAGAGATTTAGTAACAATAATCAACAAATAAGAAGATAATGATTTATAAAGAAATAACTAAGATATATTTCTCTATTTCATTATAAATAAATCATAAGTTCAAAAACTAGACTTAGATCCACTTCTTATGCAAGGAAAAATGATATTATTTCATGGATATAATGATCCATTTTATGGTCTCATCATCTCTCCCACATCGAACCTCATGCATGCCATTATTTTATCATAAAATTCTTTAGGATACAAATGCATGAGTTAAATGTTCTCATTTTCTAATAGGCTTTTCATATTTAAATTTTCATGAGTAAAATGATTTTTATCTTATAGAATCCTCTTGGATTTCATAGGTAAAATTTTTAATGAAAGTAGTCAATAAAATACATTTATCAAGGATAGGTTCTTTTGTCAAGATTTTCTTGTTATCCTTGATTTCTCTTAGGCATAGGTTCTTGTGTGGAATTCTCATGCTACCTTTTTCTCTCTTTTTTTTTTTTAATGAGGAGAAAGTAGGTTCTTGTGTTGAGAATTTCTTGATGTGCCTATATAACTCTATTTTCACCACAAAATAATTCTTGACATAAATTAAATTTTGATGCTTTAAATCTTTGAAGAATTTTGAAAACTATATACCATTATCAAATTCATTAACTTGATTTTAATAAGCCCCATTCTTTATTTATTGGTGAGACTATTTTCTTTCTCCTTCTCTCCCACACCTAATCACATGCATGTCCTCATGCATGCCAATGTAAATATGTATAAAGTGTGTGGATATTTGATTATTTTTCCTTCTTCTCAAAAAAAAGGATCTTTATGTAATAACAAAACTTACAAGTAAATTTAAAAGTCAAATAAAAGAAACTAGATACCTTGACACAACTTCAATTCACCTTTTCTTTCTTGATGTCAACTCCATAAAGCATATTGAAAAATATGTTTGAAGAATGGAAGCCCAAGTAATGCTGAAAATGAGTGCATAAAAAGTCAGCACCCAAGTATTTATTATAGGTGGAAAAAGTAGCCATTGTTGGTTTTCAACTTTTCCCATTTTTTTATTTTTTTCTTTTTTGCTCTTGACTAGCCAGTAAAATTGGTTTTCTAATCAAGGCTCATTTTCTAGTACTTGACCTGCCAGCAAGCTAGTTTTCAAACCAAGATTACCAATAACGCCTGAGGGTTTTCATTGTTGGTTTTTTTGTTTTTTTTATTTATATGCAGAAATGATGATAGAGAAAATTTTATCAATATATTTTATACATCCTCATAATATTTTCAAATGTATTAGTAAATTTTTTGCATGTTTGACATTCTTCATCATTGGTCTATGTAGTGATGACCAATCATTGGTGGAAGATTCTTGTTAATTCTGCTATTCTTCTTAGGATAAAGTGTCAAGTACTTGATGAAGCTATGGATATAAATTGAGCTATTTTGATCTTTTCAAATGACTCCATAATCTTCAAACTTTAAGTCCATTTACACAAAGGTGCGAGCCTATAGGTGATTCTTTTCTATTTAAACTCCTGCTATTGATTTATCTCCTCTGATCTCTTTCATTGAGGAGCAACCTTGTGAGAGAATTCAACCTTTTGATCAAGAAAATTTGTGTTCCTCTATTCTACCTTGAAAGCTTCTTGTTGATCTATCTTCATGAAATTATCCTGCAATAACTCAAAACCATAAAAACTTTCTAGAACAACACAGTATCAGCCATATCAAATAATTATAAATGTCAATAACATGAAGAATGGAAGGAACATTTAAAAACACAAGAATGAATGTATTTTATCTTATTTAAGAATGATTGGTGGTTCATAAATTCTAATGGATTTTTATTATGGAAATAAAAACTCCCTCAAATAAGTTCTATTATTATGATTGGTAGATATGGGTTTGGCTAATAGATGGAATGGAATGAAGATAAATGTCATCAAATATTTTTATTTACAGACTAATTAGAAAATTTTAAGTATGATATGCACAGGGATAATGATAGATCTTTAAAAATATTTAGCTAAAACTAGCTATTAATTTTACAAAAATCTAACATACCTTAAATGATAATGCATGGATGGAATGAATATACATGACCTATAATTTGTATGTATATTATCTAATGGATAAATGATATAAAAATACCAAACTAAAAATAAAACAGAGTACATGAAAACATACTTGAATATTTTACAGAGCCCTTCGAAGCCAGGACCAATTTACCTTTTTTCTACTCATAAAATCCCTTATCATTGAAGAAAAAATGAAATCTTTCTGTTGTGTTACAACTTCCTATAAATTGGTAATACTACCTATTTAACTCACTCAAAAGAGAATGATTAATTGCATGATTTCATACTCCGATCAACTACATGGTTAACATAATCTAACATTTCACACCCTTATCAAAAAATTATCTTATATAATTTGATTTTTTAAAATTTAATAATGATTTACACTTCACTGTTCATGCAAACTAATTTTTTCTTTTTTTAATTTAATGATTTAGACTTATCTATTCATGCAAACTAATAGTTAAATAGAGAAAATAAAATAAACAACCAGTATGGAAACCAAATTAAATAATTTTTTTTAAGTGTATAAGGTTGTAGTTATTCTTAGAAAACACTACCACTTTGCATGGAAGTCAAATATATTTTTAATTCCTATAAGATATCATTACTATAGTTTGAAAAGAATTTCAAAAAATTGTGCACCAACTTAGTAATAAATCAAAGAAAAAATAAAAATTGTAGTTTTTCTAATGTGTGAGCAACAACATTCATGCTAAAAGGTAGTGATTTATTCAATAAAATCAGTGATTACCTTGAATATTGGAATGCATTTATTTTTCCATGCAAAATTTGAATGCTAAATTTATTTCATGATCTATTCCAATAATTATGCAAACTAATGTCACTTTTCTTCCATCTAAACTCAGATTCACTTATGGCGTGATCTACTTTGAATGTAAATTTTATTATTTTTGACTTGTCAAATCCATTGACCCACATGGAATCCACTCTAACTCCATGCATGGTGATTTATTTTCATTCAATGCTTGATTTGTGTATTCATCCCATATCCACATGAGTTAGAAATTGTGTGATCCTTAGTTTTAGAAAAACAATGACTATGTGTCATCCTTTGTATATTTGATCTCAATTCTTTTAGAAGGCAAATCAATCCTCAATCAGGAAAATTAATTCTTCAATAGGCATGTTAGACATAGGGGCATAAATTTTAGATTTCTTTTTGTGAACAATTACAGAAATTTAGTCCAGTTTTCTCCATTTTCTATGCTATTTCATATCGTCATTTTCTTCCTTCACCCTGCATCAACATTTAAATCCTTTCATATGGTGTTAGCAGTTATTATTTTCTACACATCAGTGTTAGTATGTCATGGGAGGGTTTTGCATAAAATTAAAATTTCTAAAGCTAATTGCAAAAAAAAAATCTAATTTATGTTGTTAAAAAATTAATTTTAATCTATTTTGCAGGAAAATAAATTTTAAAGAAACCATAACTATCTCCTATCACAAAATTTGTAAAGAGACATTCCCTCTCACTAGGAACTTGTTTATCTACTACCACTAGAAAATTCTATTAAAATTTTCTAAAACTCCTAATAACACCATGTCCTTGACAATGTCACCAAAAATGATGAGTCATCAATTCATCATTTAATAATGTTAGTCCAGGGCTGGTATCTAAGGTTGTATGCAATAGGAAAAAGATATCTTTAGCAACTGATCTCTTCTACCACACTCCACACTTGTATAAATTGAAAATCACACTTGAAGGAAAGTAAATCACACCACACTTTGAAAAAAAGTAAATCACACTTGCAGAAATGGAAATGCACACTTACAAAAATTAAATCACACTTGCAAGAAAGTAAATCACACTTACAGGAAAGTAAATTATTGAAGTGAAAATAAATGATAAACATGAAAAACACCTGTAGGTACACAAAAAACTTTATAGAAAATAAATGTTTACATAAAAATAAATAATAAAAATTCAAAAGCATAATTACATAATAAATAAATAAATAAAAATATACTTATCCATCTTCCTTGGAATGAGTGGCCAGCTCATTCCTCAAAAGAGGATTTTAATTATAACACTAGATTTATGCCACAAACCTTCAGATTGTATTATTGATAACCAAAATTGATTACAATGGTGTGGGAAGTTGCATTTATAATCTCATGCTTCCAACCAACTCCTTATTCAAGAATAACAATCCTAGATGTTCTCTACCAAATATGGAGAGAAACATAATAACTTAGATATTCTAACTTATCTCAATCTTCCACAAAATATGGAGAGAGACATTATTATCTATTTACAACATAAGCTTAATCTTCATGAAATATGAATAAAATTATTTATGAAATAAAATTATATAAATCTAAATTTAGATACAATCTTGAACTAGTTCCTAGATAGACCTACATAATCCGTAGATGTCTGCATAGTCTATAGATATATCTATGGAGTCCATAGATTTCAGAACCTATAGAGTTCATAGATTTTAGACCTGTAGATTCCATAGATTTTAGACCTATAGAGTCCATTGATTTTAGACCTACAAAGTTTGTATCTAGACTAGGTGAGTTGTAACTATGTCTAGAATACATGTAGTTTATCTTAAATTTGATATTTGGTTAGTACCTCATCCTCATGTCTAATATAGCTTATTATGAGTTGCATATATACACATTAACAACTTGTTCTAGAGATTTAGTAACAAGAATCAACAAACAAGAAGATAATGATTTATAAAGAAATAACCAAGATATAGTTCTTTATTTCATTCTAAATAAATCATAAGTTCAGAAACTACACTTAGATCCACTTCTTATCCAAGAAAAAAAGATGTTATTTCATGGATATAATGAGCTATTTTATGGTCTCATCAATAGTGTCAAATAATTTCTTAGTTACCCCCTATAAATTATCCACTTCTCTTTGGGAGACTAAATAGTACTCACCTCAAGTTACCTCTATATAGGTTGATCAAAACTTTTAAACATTTCTTTAATGGTTCCCCCAACATCATCTATAAAAGTATACATGTCCTCCCTATATATGTCTAGGTCTGATAGATTTACTTTTCTTTGTTTTGTCAAAGAGAATGTATCTTTTCTTTATTCCAGCTCGACCTGTTGCCCTTTAAAAACCATAGTTTTCCTCCTCACCTTTCTCAAGGTGTTTATTTATTTGTCAAAATGGAACTTTATTATGGGTTACTCAGTTATCACCAAATCTTGTCTCCCTACTTCTTCCTATTTTAACTTTTGGATCCATGAAGGAATGTCCAGTGCAAATTGTTGCTTTATTTTCTCTATTAATGTTGTAGGATTTATAGAGAGGTAGTGTCTTAGAGGTAGCATAGCCTTCAAATAAGATATCCTTATTATAGGAAAATGAGAATATCCTTTCTCCATCCAGTAACATACCATTGGAAGAGTGTTTCAATGATGTATTTGGCCTTGCATGTTTCTTGGTGGACTAATATGGTAGGTGAGTCTACCTAGGTTGCTCAACCAATGGGCATCTCCAATAATGTCGTTAGCCTTGAATGGGTATCTAGGGTAGCAAAAAATGATTTGGACACCAAGTTTTAAAAATATACTCCTTGGCTTGGTTGAGGGGATTGTGGACTGGTTCCACTAAAGAATGAGTTAGTTACTGGAGTGCTCAATAGGTTTTGCAAATAATCAATAACATTAGTATATGCATCCCCAAAAGTTATAATAGTGGTGGTAGGGCTCATAATAGTAGGCTAGGCTATGGCCTATAAAATAGGAGTTATAGATGCATGTGGCTAGTTTAATTCATTTAAAAAATGTAAAGAATACCCTACATCACTAGTATTTGCAACAATTGAAGGTGCCAAAGAATGTGAACTAGGAGGAATTATATCCAAGGGAGAGATTATTGGGATATTAATTATTATATGTGTCATTACAATGATTTGAGGTGGAGAGCTTGGAGGTGTAGTTAGGGTTGGCCCCTATGCTATGATGTGTAACTTTGATTCTATCTCTCCTTCTACATCCCCTTATCTATCTGATGGTAGTTCAATAGCCCCTAAATTACCACTTCCCTAGTTGACTTCCTTTGATTGCAATATTTTTTTCCCTCTTGACTGGATGCTTCCCTCAGTTAACCATTCATCATCTTCCTCTATCTGAGTGGTCTCATCAAAGGATTATGTCTCTTTTATTTCAGTGTTGGAGAACCACTTTTGTCATCCATTATCCTTTTTATAATCCTTATGAGATTTTTATTGGTGGATTATGCCAAGCCATTACCTTGTGATTAATAATTGGATGAGGTCTTCAAGTAGACATTATGTTTCACTACCCATTTTCTCACTTGAGTGCCCACAAAAGCTTTGGCATTGTCTGAGCTAATTGTGTAAGGGACACCAAATCTAGTGACAATGTTATCCATCAATTCCAAAATAGATGCTTCCATAACATCTTTCAATACAACCAATTGAGTCTATATAGTAAAATAATCAGTCACTATAGGGAACCATTTTTGGCCATCACTTGATGGTAGATTGATCATGCTAATAAAATCCAACCCCCACTAAGCAAATGGTTGGTCAGCCTGGATTGGTAGGATAGGAAGAGATACTAATCTTTGATTTCTTGTAAACTAGGAACATTTCTCATAATTTTTCACCCATTTATCTACATATTTGAATAGGTTAATCCAAGAGTATCCTTCCCTCATTATTTTGATGGCAGTGATCCTTGCAAAAAAATGTCCACCCAGTGAGTTATCATGAAACTCTTCAAGTACTTTAGAGATTTGATCATGTTTGATGCACCTTAACATAATTCCATTAATATATTTCATAAATGAGATCCCATTAATGAGAGCATAAGGAATATATTAGAGCCTAACATACCTTTTTTAGACTATTGGAGCTTGTGTAGGTATCTATTGGTTTGCAGGAAGGTAGTCATGTCATTAATCTAGTTGTTGAGTAGATGAGGATTAGTTGGTTGAAACACATGTTGAATTTATATTGCATCAATAGCCTTAATGTTAGAATCAAGCTACTCACATAAACCTTTTCCTCTTACAAGCTTAGTTATTTTAATTATCACATCATATTCCGTGACTTTTGTGATCTAACTCGCTTTTTTCTCATTTATTTCCTGATTCATAAGGAACTCTTTTATGATCTGCTGACTAACCATCAGATGAATCTTATTGTTTGAGAGCATGTGTTTGAATTTTTTAAGGGATTTTATTACTACATGCACTTCTCAACAAAATTGTACCTCTCCTCATAATCCTTTAAGGATTGACTAAAAAAGGCTATGGGTTTTTCTGAATGATCTTTGTTCTATTGGGTCAAAATAGCTAATACATTGCCTTCTCCTCCAAAATCATAAAGGATGAAGTCATTCTAGTATTTGGTATAGACACCTAAAACTGGCTATCAATAACCTCCAACCAGGATTTTGACCAATTTCTACCAATATACAAAATTTAGCCTAAAATACTAAAACACATTAAATGATTTGAAATTGATATATTCAAGTGCCGATTTTGGCCAGGGTATCATTAAATGGGGTAATGTAATTTATGAAGCAATTAAATTTGATCAAATCATTTCAAGTCAAAATGATATTTTCACACCTACATGCTTTGGATTGCTCTTTTCTACAAAATTTTTGCACAATACATGTACCTTTGTTATTTTTTGTTGGCAACATCCTAAATGGGATAATGGTTCCAATGCATCTAACATTGACTTCCAAATCCAATCCAAGTAAATTTTGAGCCAATAACGAGAGATTTTGACCAATTTGATTAATTTATGCACTAAAGGGCCAAAATTTACACCATAATAATTAATCATGCTTAAATATAATTAATTCAAATCATGGGCCTAATTGAGAATTCCATGTAACTTTTTGAATATTTCTTTTTAGAAATTGATATTGAATATTTGCATCATCAAATGACATAATTTCTTGGGAAGACATCCCTAGGCCATAAATGCATAAAATATTAGGATTAAGCCACCCCACGCCTCATTAAGACCCTCCATGCCTCTTCATTGCCTCTCTATCCCAAATATTTATGAAGGCATTTATTGATTTTTGACTCCAAAAAGTGAAAAAATTCAATAAAAACATGTTTTTTTGGAAGTCATAGATTTGTCTTAAGATAGTCATGGGATTGTCACTGTAGGTTGTGGTATTGCATTTTTAAACTAACCTTAATTCTATCTGTATATTTTGATTGTACCACTACTATCTAGTAGTGATATTATAATACCACAACTAGACAATCACAAGATTGTTAACCTGACTCACAATATTGCTTAATCGATTCATGGGATTATTGCTAAACCATTAGTAGTTAAGTGACAATAACACAAATTTTGTGGTGTCAATATTGCACTTTGAGTCATAGGATTTCTCTGTGGAGTGACGGGATTGTATTGTGTAAACCTGAGACTTTCCTTTTCAAAGTTTATTATTCCAAACATAAAATGGATTCAAATTTAAAGGACATATTGACTTTTTCATTATAGGGCCAACTTGAAATTTGTTAAATCATGCTCTCTATACATTTTTTTAAGGTTTAAAATGAATTAGGAACCTTATTTTGAGGCTTAATGAAAGATTTAGATGCTTAAGTGAATGCTTTGATAATTGTGCTTTCAAAGTTACAATTTAAGACCAAGGGGTCAAAAGAACACCACCCAAATATTCATTTGGTGTTTAAAATTTAACTTATTTAACCAAGTTTTGTATTCAATAGTTGTTTAACTTAGTTTTTGATTGGCAAAAAGAGGGACGTTATGTATGCTCTTCCATCCATCCCTTTTAGAGAACTTTTGGAATCAAAAGTGTTATTCTTATTACAAACATGCCTAGTCTAAGGTGTAGAAAGAATGTTGTTTAAAGAACTCTCCAAAAACTCATAATAGTATTGGGTGACCTTGAGATGACCATAAAGTCTTTCTATTTTAAGTCATTTATTTTATGCAAATTTGGCTTGAGAGGGGGACTTCATTACCTCCCACAACTTCTATAAGGAAGCTTTGACCTAGGGTTTCATCTCTTGACATCACATTCATCACTTCCACTAGGATCAAAGGTTTGAGAGGTTAGACCACCTTCTATTTATAGAGTTGCACATGAGATGTATATGCACTTTGGACATCGCACTACACTGAGTAAGCGATAGAAGTAGTGGTTAAAAAAAGGACAAAACCTTTTTGAAATAAGCCAAGTGCCATAGATACCCAATTAAAGTGCATTTATTTTTCATCATAGTATGAAAGTAATTGTGTAATTGATCCATCTAGAAACATTAAAAAACTTTTACTTTATAGCGAAAACCCCACTTGATGCGAAAGTATTGTTGGTGCAAGGTGCACCTCAAGGTCCATGTCATAGTATTGTCATTTGAGAGAAGTAGGGGTGTAAAAACCCTACTGTATAATGTGTATTTACTTTTGGATGAATTCTTAAAATCCTCTCAAGTTATGTATATAGATGGATTCCAATAATACCATGCAACCTTATCAAATTAGGACCTAGAGCGATTAATTAGTTGGTTTTGTCCTAGACTAATTTATCTTGTTTGAAGTCAAAACTTAGTGATAATAAAAAGAGATAAACCAAACACATGGTCCCCAAATTTATTTGAGCAAGGATGCTTTATGCTTCCCACATGAATCATCACTTTTGCCTTATTCAAAACTATCATAAACTTTGAGTCATATCATCCACTTTGGTGTAGTTTGCTGCCCAATTGAGTCTTGACCCTTTACCAAGGTTTGTTTAATTCCCTCATTTATAATTCACATTCAAATTTGAAACTTTCTAAGTTCTAAGGGTTGATGTTTCAATTGGGTTTTCCATTTTCACATTAAACTTGTTTTAACTTAGGTTCAAATTTCCATTTGAATTGAAGGTTGTTTAAGACTCATAATCATTGTCACCACTTGGTAGACTTAAATCATCTAGTGAAAATGCTTTCACTTTAAGTCTATGAGTGAAATTTTCTTATCCCATTTTGCCTTGAGTCCATTTTTTTCAAACCCCTTTGCCTTATAAAAATTGTCAAAACTTTGAGAGTATGTGTATCATTTGCAAAGGATAGTGCTATGATGCCAAAATTTGTGAAACATCTTTACCTTAGAATTTTTGAAACAAACATTTTTTACATATTTTTTAGTATTTTAGAATTTTTACGCTACTCAAAACATTTCAAACATTGTTTCATAGACATTTTTGCATAGAGTCCAAGTTTTTTTCAAAATTATCCAAGCTAAATCTGAGTGTACCTTGTGAATCCTTGTCTAGCACAATTATGCTATTCACTTTTGTCTAGCTTATTTGTGAAAAAGAACTAAATTTTATGCCATTATTTGAGAAGAAAATAACCTATCTCAAAATTTCCTTTTGTTTCATCCTTTATACCTATTTGATCAAGTTTATATCTAAGATTCAAATGCCTAATTTTTGTTAGAAGTGTTTCAAATTCGTTAGATTAAAATATCATCTATTTCAAAGCCTAGATTTTTTGGCCAATATTCCTAGCACATGCCTTGTTTGAGCCTATATTTTGATGCCACATTTAGCCAAAATACCTAGCAACTTTTATTTTCTTAGATTATATTGATTTGAAACACTTTGACCTTAGAGTTTGGCATTTTGATTTTAGGTCCATTTAATTGATCTTTTTGTAAAAGGTGTGTAACATTAGACACTTAATGTTATCTTATTTTATCACATCTCTTTACATAATCCTTTCCATCCTTTTGATTAAATCTAGACCAAGTTATAATCATCCTTCTTTAGACATTGTCTTTTTCAGAGTTTGTATAACTCTTTGTAGTAGCACATTCACTATGGATCCCAACATATTTTCCTAAACTTGTAGTAGACTCATGTATAATATATGGATTAGTCATGTGGTCATGTAAGAAAAAATGGTGCAAAACCCCTACACAAATAATGTTGTTTATGATATGGATCCTTAAATGCCTCATAACACTCAAATAGGGGCACAAAACCAAGATCCATTAGCTAACTATTTGGTTAATACACCACCATACTCAAAGTAAGATCAAGCATAAATAGAGCAATACATAGCTACGATACCTAATATTAAAGAACCTTTTCCTCAACAACCATACTCTATTAATACACCTTCCACATATGATACTTATTTGTTTGAGCATCATTTATTAAATAACAAAGATGAGATTTTGGTTAAAACCATAGAGGTAGGGGCCAAGTTTCCGATAAACTTCCCCCATGAGAATTTACCAAGTCTAGTAAAAATGACTCATAACATATTGTACAGTCAATAAGCTTCTTCTCTAGCTCTAGTCCAAACAATGTATCAAGACCCTAGTATGCTTTTCAAAGGCAAATACCTCATGGAGAATCACTTTGTATAGATACAGACAACATACCAAATCTACTTGAACCTAGTACATAATTTTAACCAAATGACCATGTCAAGTAGGCCTCTCATTGATTTAGTTCCTTATATCATAGTGTTAATAGAGTTGACTGGTCAAGACAATCAAGGTGCAAACCCTTTCTTATAGAACACTTTGATTGATAATTTATTTCATATGTTAACCATCAAAGAAGTATCTTCTACTTCTACATATAATAGTGGCCAAGACATAGTGGATAATGCACAAACAACATCCCATCCAAACTAAAGTGGTGTTAATATGCAAATAGTTAACCAAAAAAGTATGATTTTAGTTAACACCACAAGTGGTTCTCACAAATAGGGAGTAGGAGTTTATACATCTCAATCTCAACTAGCTACTTTCAATCCTCAACCAGCTACTTCTTTAAGCACACAACCAACAGGATTAGGTAGCCATCCAGTAACCAATGTCATGCCTCAATATAAAAATGTGATGAATCCTACTCCTCCTCAACAAGTGATGAGTGGTATTCCATAATAACAGACACAATCTAGTATACCAATGCAATAAGGTACAACTAATATTCTACCTCATCAAGTAGTAGAAAACATACATCTTTATTTATAGGCTAGTGTGTCAATTCAAAACCAAATGATGTCTAACTAATAATTTATAAATATTGGTCAATGACAAATGTTGAATCTTTAACGTAAATTTACTTCCCAATAGGGATTCATGCAAAAAAGAGGTTCTAATGTTTCTCAAGTACTTACTAGGCAATAATTGCCTTTTGTTTAAAGTGTGCCACTCATTCAAAAATAAGGTTTTAGTTCACAAGTTCCCACTCAACAACAAGGATTGATTAGTTGGTAGCATGTCCCTTTTCAACCATAGCAAGTTTAATGTAGTTATATCCTCCATCCCAACCATAAAATCCTCAACATCAAACCTTCATAACTAACCCTAACCAGAATATTACATTGCAACACATGCAATTCCAACAATCAAACCCTAATCCATGTATGTGTATTCATGGTCCATTTCCTAACCAATCCATTGTACCCCAAAAAATATCTCCATTATACCTTGGCTTAAGTGCTCCAATTGTGACCACTCAACCATCTGCCTAGGCCAATATTCGCATTAGTTTCCTAGAAAAACAATTACAATAGATGAAGGATGCAATCGCTACCATTCAAGCTAGGAAATAGTGTAAAAATTTTAAGTTGGATGATGTGTTTTCCTATCCTTTTAACATGGACTAATTAAAGATTATATTTCTTCCAAGATATGAGTCCCTAAATTTTGATAAATACAAGGGGAAAGGTGACCCCAAAACCCATTTAACAAAATTCTTTATCACATGCTAGCTAATGGCATATAGTGACATATACCTCTTGTTGTTTTTCCCAAGGAGTCTAGCAAGACAAGCCTTGGAGTGGTTTTTAAATTTTCCCAAGAATTTAGTAATAGATTTTGATGACCTTTCATAAAAGTATATGTAGCACTTTTCCTACAATCTCAAACATGAAATTTCATTGGTCAACTTGACACAAGCACAACAAAAATCTAGTGAGATTTTTACAAGTTATCTACTTCGATGGAGATCCCTTACAATCTGATTCACCCATAGTTTACAAGATAAACAATTAGCCACTATGTTTACTAAAAATTTGCATAATTAGATAGATTATCATTTGGAACTATAATGTGCACATACTTTCAAATAGATCATTGATAAAGGTTTGTTGATTGAGTGAGCCCTTATTAATAAAGGAATCATAAAGCTCAATTTAACTAATTAGAATCAAGGTATCAATCAGGGAAATGGCCAAAATCAAAACAATTCCAAACACAAGCATCATAACTAGCACAGGCCAATAGCCAAGATAGACCAAAGTAGTTCAACTGTAATAAGAATGTTATGGGAAATGGAGTAACCAAGTCATGCCATGTCCAAATGGTGCAAACACCATCTGCTCAACCTACACCACCTTTTCAACTTACTCCTACCTAACAACCTCTTCATCCAATGCACCAAGCACAACCTAGACCCATGTACCAAATACAACCACTTGTGCCATTGCAAGTCCCTCCTCTAAGGAGAACAATGCCTACTTATCATGTTTTTAGTGACCTTAGAGAGCCTATTGAATCTGTGTTTCATAAAATCACCACTTCTAATTTGATTAGTAAGCTTATACCGAAGCATTATGCACAAGGCATTCATTATCTTGATTGGTACCATGAAAATGAATTATATGAGTATCATCGAGTTAATGGGCATAATTTATGAAGATGTGTGCAAATCAATCATTTGATTAATAATGTGTTGGAGGATGGGGAGATCACATTGGATGGTGGTGCTTCCACCTCCAATCAAACTCTTAGGATTTATCAAAACCCTTTTCCCCAAAATAACAACTAGCAGTAACAATATCAACAATAATGGAAACAACAACACCAGCCAATGCAACAACAAAATCAATAGTATCAAAATCAAAGGTCAAATCAACAAAAATAGTAGAATTAACAACACCATAATAATGGATAGAACCAAGGTTATAATGATAACAACCAACAAACCTACCATGCAGTTACATATGACTACAATAACATTGTAGGCCATATTATAAGAGGTAGCATTAATACCATCTCCATTAATCCTAGACAAAATTTTAATCAAATGAGACCACTGCTAACCATACCAAACCAATCTAATCACTTCAACAATCCTTCCTTAACCTAAGACTACACATAGGTAAATCAACAAATAGGGATTCCCACTTTTGGACCTTATACTGATAACTCATCCTTGCCCTATGATGATGCACAAGTGCACCAATTTCTAAGACTTGTCCTATCTATCCCCACACCATCACCATCATTTATTAGTAATCATGGTCTTGTATTCAATGTCAATTGTGCAATCACAACTTAGAGGTCAAATATTACCATCTCAAGCCCACAGTCATCTACCACTTCACCCATTATCTAACCAATTGTTTAGCCTCGAAATAAGCCATTTAACACTGACCAAGATAAGAAATTTTACATTGTGGAATAATTACAAAATATGCCCACACAAATATCCATTTTAGATTTGTTGCGTATGACAGCAATCCATAAAAACATTTTTAATGACTTCTTGAGCCAATCCATTATTTCAAGTGACATATCCCAAGATAAATTCCAGTCTTTGGTTGGACACCTAGCTCCATCCCAACAAGTCACTTTCAACCAAAGTGATATGTCATCCCTTGGCCCATTTCATAATAACCCATTATACATTGAAGTTTACATAAAATAGCACAAAGTGAAGTGTGTCCTTATAGACAATGGATCATTTCTAAACATAGTATATGTTAAGCTCATCAAGATTATAAGGTACACAATGGTAGATATTCAAGTAGATACAATAACGATCAAATCCCTTGATAATGAGGAAAGAGAATCACATGGCACCATCTATTTACCAGTTATTCTTGGGCCTTTTACCCATGATACACTTTACCATGCACTCAATCTCGATTTATCGTATAATATAATTTTGGGAAGACCTTGGTTACATGAAAATAATACAGTCCCATCAACATTGCACCAATGTATCAAGTTCTCCCATTCAGGGATGAAATTTTGTATACCAAGATATTTGCATCCACACGAACACTACAAATACCTAGACGTTGAGTTTAAGATTTATAACTATCACTTCGACATGAATCCAATGGCCAAGTAGGATAAGGGAAAATAAATACTCCTTGATCCATCAGAGGATAACTAAATTGATCCTAATACCCTTGATTCTCTTTCTTACATACCACCTCTTAAATTATCCAATCATTTTACTATCTCACCTAATAGCCTAGGGGGGTATGTGACCCATGATACCTTTCATATTTTAAACCTTCCATAGAATTCAAAGTCCTTTGGAAGACCTAAAGTGAAGCCAATTCATCTAAAATGGTAACAAAAGATCAAAAGTAAAGCACCTATAACGTTTATGCTAGCATCTAGCTTAGAACCAAACCCTCTAGAGGAAGATAAATCATGGTTATACAATGACAATCAAGCTACTTATTATGAAAATGCAAAGTATCCTATTCCTAATAGGATCTTGAAGAATCAAGACTATGAAGGAGGAGGCCTCAGACCTAATCAACAAGGAACACTTGAGCCAATGTTCATGACCCAATATAGAAGATCCTATGGACTTGGATTTAAACCACCTAAGGGTGACTCTGTATACCTTATGTTCCATCATCATCAACTAGTGATGAAGATGTCGATAGTGAAGTAGAGTTTGATCATAGCATTTTTGATGACATAGCTAAAACCAACCTGTTTAACCCTCATTCCATTTGTACCCTTACCCCAGTCATTTGTCACAACCCACTACCATTGTATTATCCCCAATTGATAGACTAGGACCAGTAAGAGTCCGACATACCAATTGATGTGTTTCAAAACAATGAGGCTTTCTATGATTTTATTGGCCTTAGAGACAATGTTCCATTGGGGGACCATAAATTAGGGTTCTCAATCAAGTTATATCTTATAGCATATTTTAGAGAATGGGTGAACACCCTTAGCCAAAAGCAAATAATTAAAACAGTAAGGTCCCAAAGTCAAATCCTCTTTGAGGCACTTTTTGACCAAGGTAAAAGTAAATAAAAAGGCTAGTCTAGTCGTGAAAACCTATTTCAAGCACCATTAGATGGGGGTGTTCAACCTTCTTCAACCATAGCTCAAGAGACCACCAATGATGAACTTGTTTGTGAGTCTGAGTTTAGTTTTGATGAACAACAAGATTTTGATCGAATCATTCAAGAGTTTCTAATAGTTTTTGTTATATGGCCAAACCTTCCATTAGGGAACTTTGATTCACCATACCTAAGGGAGCTTGAAGACCCAGTCTTAGTAGAGGACTCTAATATTTCCAACCAGTTCAAATCTTTGTTCACTATCCTTGAAGATGGTTTGATCCTTCAAGTGGAAGACATGATAAAGGTTAACATCAAGTCCTCAAATGATCCAAAGTGGATCAAACTAGGCACTTCCCTTACTGAGAAAGAGCATGAAGTCCTTATGGCCCTTTTGAGGGAGTTTGTAGATATTTTTGAATGGGCATATTCTGACATGCTAGGTTTGGACCCCACCTTAGTTTTGCACCACCTTGTGGTCAATCCTAATGCCAAACTAGTAAAATAAAAGTTGCATAAGATGCACCCTCACATTATTGTATTGATAAATAAAGAGTTATAAAAACTCTTAGAAGCGAGATGTTTTCAATCTATTGACTACTCAGAGTGGATATCCAATGTTGTACTAGTTAATAAAAAGCCATAAGGAATCAAAAAATTTATTGATTTATGTGATATAAACAAAGCTTTTCCTAAGGATGACTTTCCTTTGCCAAATATTGACATGATATTCGAATCCACAGTGGGTTATGAAATGCTTTCATTAATGGACAAATTTTGAGATACAACAAAATTAGAATAGCACCAAAAGACCAACATAAAATAGCATTCACCACTCCATGGGGAACATTTTGTTATCAGGTTATGTCATTTGGTCTTAAGAATGTAGGGGCCACCTACCAAAGAGCCATCGCCATCATATTTCATAATATGATGCATGATGCTATTGAAGACTATGTTGATGACATTCTTGGCAAATCAAAGACTAGGGTTGATCACCTAGCAATGCTAGGTAAAATATTTGAAAGATTATGGGAGTACAAAGTCAGAATTAATCCTAAGAAATGTGTTTTTGGATTCACATCAAGTAAATTTCTAGGCTTCATTGTGTCTTATCAAGGCATTGAAGTTAATCCAACCAAAGTCCAAACTATAATAGAGATGAAACCACCAACTACTCTAAAGTAGCTCCATAGTTTTTAGGGCAAGATTTAATCTATTTGATGCTTCATATCCCAATTAGACAACAAATTCCATCCTTTTACATATCTTCTGAAGAAGGGAATCACATTTCACTGAGATGATCACTTCCAAACAACTTTTTAACAACTCAAATATTATCTAGCGAATCTACCTATTTTGTTGCCTCCTATTCTAGAAAATCCATTCTTTTTGTATCTATCAACTAATGACAATGCCTTGGGAGCACTTTGGCTTAGCATTATGAGAAATTAAAAGGAACATGTTATGTACTATTTAAGTCATACACTAGTCACCTATGAACACAATTATACACCCATAGAAAAATCCTATTTATTCATGGTCTTCATAGCTCAGAAGTTGTGCCATTACATGTTAAATAATAAGACCATGGTGATTTCAAAAGTAGATCCACTCAATTATCTACCATCTAAAAAAAATTTTACAAGGCTGCATGGCCAAGTGGATCATGCTTCTAAGTGATTTTGACATTGAATACATCAATCAAAAAGTCATTAAGGGGAAAGTTATTATAGATTTGCTTGTTGAAGCACCCCTTATTGATACATAGCCATTAACATTCCAATTTCTTGATGTATCCATAATGACCATTATGGACACTTGAGGAGCAGCACTAGAAGTTGTATTTTGATGGATCCTTCATGACACATGGATTGGGGGCATGCCTTTTATTTATTACACCACATGGGGATCTAATCCCTAAATCATTCAGGATCAGTTTTCCTTGTACCAACAACATGGATGAATATGAATCACTTGTTTTAGGGCTTCACCAAGTGGTACAATGGAATGTATCTCAAGTCTTATGGTGATTCTCAGTTAATCATCAATCAAGAAATAGACCATTTTTAGACCAAAGATGACAAGCTAGTTCTATATCATGCCATGGTTGACACTCAAACTATAGATTACCAACATTTAGTTTGAGCATATACCAAAGGTAAGTAATATAATTGTAGATGCTATGGGAACTATTGGATCTTTGATTCAACAAATAGACATAGCTAAAAAGTATCAGTTCCTTGTTGAGAACTTGCTAGTGCCAACTCATGAGCCTTCAACTATCATGATGATTTTTTATATTGTTGGTCCTAGTTCTATATAGTATTGCGACATTTATAACTACCTTCATGACCAAGTTTTACCTCCTAACCTATCTCAAAAATAAACCAAAGCCTTCATCCACCAAGCCATTCGTTATACCTTACTTGGATCCACCCTTTACTGTCATAGTTTTGATGGAGCTTTTCTTCATTTTTTAACTTTAGTAGAATCTACACTAGCATTATGGGAAGTTCATGAAGGAGTATGAAAATCTCATACTATTGGATCCATCCTATCTAAAAAACTCTTGTGTACTAGTTATTATTGGCCCATAATGGGTGTAGATGTAGCTGCTTATGTAAAGAAGTGTGATAAATGTTAATAGCATGCTAATTTGATTAATGCCTTAGAAAATAATCTAAAACTAATGTTGACACCATGGCCATTTAATACATGGGGCCTTGACCTCATTGGGAATATCGATCCCACCTCATCTAATGGTCATAAACATATCCTTACCACCATCAAATATTTCACTAAGTGGGTTGAATCTATACCTCTCACTTACGTGACTAGAAAGAAAATTTCTAAGTTCATATTCAATAATATCATTTGTCACTATGTTATCCCCTCTAACATTATATTTGATAATGGAGGATCCTTCAAAAATAAGGATGTCAACAAACTATGTGCCGAATATAACATCACACAACATTTTTCTACCGCATATTACCCTTAAGGTAATGGCGAGGCTGAAGCATCGAATAAAACCATTATCAACATTCTTAAAAATATTTTCAAGGATGTTGGTTATGATTGGCACCTTCAGATATTCCACACCCTTTGGGCATACCATACCAATCATCATACATCCATAGGAACCACTCCATATTCACTTGTTTATGGTATAGAAGCCATCCTTCCCATTGAGGTCAAGTTTCCATCTCTATGCATCTCTTTTAAGCATGTCCTGGATGATAATTATTATCAAGTAGCTCACCTAAAATAACTAGAGTTATTTGATGAGAAATGCATGGATGCAGTGAATAATCTCCAAACCTATCAAAATTGACTTTGAGGCCACTACAATCGATGCATGAAACATAGAGAATTTGAACTTGGTGATCTTGTCTTGAAAGAAAACCAAAAGAATACCATGGCTGAAAATAAGCATAAAGGTAAGTTAAAACCTAATTGGGTTGGTCCTTTCATCATTATAGAAAACTTTGGAACCAAAACATATAGGCTTGTCACATCAGATGGCCATGAACTTGATGAGCTAATGAACATTATCCACCTCAAGCGGTACTATGCTTAAATGACTTGGTGTATTGTCTATAAGGACCATTTCAAGTTATATCATTTTATTAATATTCTTTATATAATACCTTTTTTACTGACCTATCATCCTACCAACCTATCACTTTCCATATCACATGTCTGTTTTACCATACCTTCCCCATCAACTGAGTTCATTTTTTCCTCCCTACCCAACCCTATGACCTTGGTTCCATTCTATTTGGTTCCTTCACCACTTTCATCAAGAGCATTCAAATTTGTTTTTAGAAATTGTTTCACACATTCCAGATAGAGGTAGTATTTTAGAGTAGTACGATAGACATTTGGCAATTACATCCTTCATTTCTTGTTCCATTCTCTCTACCAAGTGTGCCTGATTATAACCACTTAAGGGAAAATCAATGTCTACCTAGTCTTATCACTAATTATAATCACCTATGGGTAAATCAATGTCATTGACCTAAGTCATTGTTTCTTAAGTTATAACCGCCTATGGGAAAACTAGGGGTAACACTTGTTTATTAGGCCTTCACATACCAATTAGCCATTATCTATGTCATACTATGCCTTTATACCAATTGTGCCCATTTTATTTGAATTGGCTACTATACTAGTTAGATTCCTCCATTATAAGGCAAAACTATAGTGATTTGAGGTCCTGCTTTGGGACTATGTAGGTAGCACTCGATACTTGTTGAGGTCAACTCAGTCACCCTTTTCATCATGTTGTCATCATTTTGTGAGCAACCTAAGCCACTCTCTCACCATTTTTTGAGTAACCTAATCCACGCTCTTGCTATTTTATGATCAACCTAAGCCACATTCTCATCATTTTATGAGCAACCTAAGCCACGCTCTCATCATTTTGTGAGCAAACTAAGCAATGCTCTCACTATTTTGTGAGCAACCTAAGTAATGCTTTTGCCATTTTGCAAACTTGAACCGTTCAATGTCTCATCATTCTCAATCAAGTTGAGATACTCCAAAAATTCCAAAAACATTTGTAAAACTATTAGAAAAAAACAAAAACATTTACCACTTCTTTGCTTTAAGGATTCTGGGAACCCTTACTAAGTTATAAGCAAATCACTTGTCACTTAGTTTCCCCATCCTTTTTGGCCTTTTCTCCCATGCACTTGATATTTTGCAAGACCATTCCTAGTCTTCTATCACATCTATTATGTTTTTTGTCATCAATTATCAGTTTCTTCCCATTTCCTGGGAGAACTACATTCAACCTAAATTTTTTGTTGGATATTACATCCATAGAACTATGTAGGTAGCATCCATTTGCCTAGTGCATATGAAGACAGCTTGGCCACCCCCTTCCTTTTCTTCTATTCCCCCATCATGTTTGTTTGCTAAGTTGTCACCTATTTTCTAGGGGAAATGTTTGTCTTATTTAAGTCACATTGTTTGTACTAACATTAGGACTAACTATTATTTATTTCTTTGTTTGTTTTTTCTGTTGTTTATATGCCTAATTATTTACTTTTAGCATTGTTGCCTTGATTCAGTCTATGTGCATTCATTGGGTGATTCCTTGTGCATTTATACATGAATCCATCCATATTTCATATGTTTACATTATCATCATGTTTTTATCATTGATGCATTCTTTTCTATTTGAGTATTAGATCTCAAGAATCAGTCCCTATGCATATTTGAGCCTAGTCCTTATGGTGTTCTATCATGATGCTTATCATCAAGTGATACAGCAAAAATTATCTTCAAGAAGTCTACTCAGCAAGGATGGCCTCAACATCTCCTCAGCACCAACATCCTAATCATATCCCAAACAGATTAATTAACCATGAAATAATTTCAACCCTTATTAGTTCAGATGAGCATCTCCTTATGAATAGGTTGTTCCAATTCATCATTACCCTCTATGTTAAGTTACCATCATCATTAGCCAATCAATCATGTTTGCCATAATCAGGGTCTAATGATTATAACTACCTATGGATAAATCATTATGCACCATTCCACCTACATTTATCAATGATTATAACCTCCTTTAGGCAAATTATTGTGTTATCATACCATGTTGTCACTATTAGGGTAAAATGTTTATAACCACCTTTGGGAAAACCCTTGTACACTATCCCACTCACATTCTCAATGATTTTGACTAATTTTTCAAACTCATTGTGTTTTCACCTGATCATTTTCCTTTCTTTGGTTCCCTCATTTTGCTTTTTTCTTTTCAAGGGACCGTTTGTTGACTTGCTTGTGCCAATCATTTCTTCGAGGGGGCATCATACAGTTCATCAATTTCCATTGAATTTGTAAGTATACATGACCTTTTCATTCTTTGAGAATATTTTATTGTGCTTATATCTTGCAATGCCTTTCCAAACAAGGGCAAATTATAGACACTTAAAACTAACTATCGATAACCTCCAACCAGGCTTTTAACCAATTTCTACCAAAATGCAAAATTTGGCCTAAAACAATAAAACACATTAAATGAGTTGAAATTGATATATATAAGTGTTGATTTTGGCTAGGGTATCATTAAATGGGTCAATACAATTTATTAATTAGTTAACTTTGATCAAATCATTTCAAGTCAAAATGGCATTTTTGCACCTGGGTGCTCTGGATTTCTCTTTTCTACCAAATTCTTGCACAAGACACATGTCCTTGTTATTTTGTGTTGGCAACATCCTAAATGGGATAATAGTTCCAATGCATCTAAAATCAACTTCCAAATCCAATCTAGGCAAATTTCAAGCCAATAACAAGGCATTTTGACCAATTTGATTAATTTGTGCACCAAAGGGTCAAAATTTGCACCAAAATAACTAATCATGCTTAAAGCTTATAAATTCAAATCATGAGCCTAATTGAGAATTCCATGGAGATTTTTGAATATTTATTTTTTAAAATTGATAATGAATATTTGCATCATCAAATGATATCATTTCTTGGGAAGATATCCCTAGGCCATAAATGCATAAAATATCAAGATTAAGCCACCCCATGCCTCATTAAGACCCTCCATGCCTCTTTATTGCCTCTCTATTCCAAATATTTATGAAGTCATTTATTGATTTTTGCCTTAAAAATTGAATGGATTCTTAGCCACATATCTTCATCTTGAGATGGATGGTTCAGGTTCATTCTGATCGTTTTAGAAAATCTATAAATAGGAGGCCTTGCCTATTGAAAAAAAAGCTTGAATAATATAAAGTTATAATGTTGAATTGATTCCAAAGCTTCATGAAAATTAATATTTCAAGCCCAATTATTGAGCCAAGTCAAATCAAAATCCATCACAAAGGTTCCAAGGAGAAGAGGAGATAGCTAAGCCTCCTTTGATGAATACTCATTGAGCACAAGCTAGGCAAGCCACTTCAACAAGCTATTTAGAGCATTCAAGGAAGGTGAAGAATGGTTTTCTTTTAATTTTAATTATTTTTTTCTTTTCTATGTTTATTATTAAGCTCCCCCTAGTGTTTAGGCCTAGAGATGTTATGATAGTTAGTGTGTTTCTTTAATTTTTTTTTTATTTTGGAACTAACACAATACTAACCATCCTCTCTTGAGTCAAATTCCTAGTTCACTGTTAGGATTTACAAAAGTTGGGGCTTAATAAATAGCCTACTTAATGGATTCAAAGATATATTTTCCTTCCCTTGTCTAGCTTAAATTGGCCCCTTTTTTAAGCATAATAGTAAGGGGTTTAGCCATGGCATAAAAATTTGGAATGAACCTGCTCACAAAGTTAATTTTCCCCAGGAAACTCTATAACCCATTTTTGTGGCTTAGAAGTGCTAGTGAAGAGATAGCACTTACCCTCCCTAGGTCTATTACAAGGCCTTATTTCAAGACTATGTGTCTCATATGTTTCCCTTCATGAATTAAAAATATGTACTTATTTGGATTGAGGGAAACTCCAAACTCTTTACACCATTCAAAAACTTTCCTGAGGTGATCTAATGGTCACTGACTTCTTTTAAATAAACTGTGATGTCATCTAAACACACCAAGATGATTTCATTGATCAAACCCTTGAAATCCATATACATGGCCCTTTGGAAGGTAGCACCAACATTGGTCAGACTAAAAATCATCTTCTTAGAGGCGTATGTGCCTCATTTAGTAGTGAAAGTGGTCTTAAATTGGTCAGATTCCTGAAATAGGATTTGGTTATATCCAAAATAACCATATAGAAAGGAGAACCTCTCAAATCTAGCTATTGTGATGTAGGTTCATCACCAAGTATCATGATCCATGATGTGTATGACTCTTCTCAACTCATATCAAATATTTTTTAGGTGATGAGAGTGTCTAGAGTTCATTAGGAGTTTCCCTCCTAATTTGTAAATTTGTAAATTTGAATGCTTTGTAAACAATCTAGAAGGAAACATGTGTACTTCTCTAGATTATCCTAGGTGTTAAGTTTGTTAGGATGAAATAATATTATAATAATTCCTGAAAACCACCTATGTTTCCATATTTTTAATATTGTTATGGAAAATTAACATACAAGGGCTAATTAAGGCCAAGTGATGAGGGTTTGACTAGGTTGTTAGGTTGGTTGAGTAGCTTTAGGAGTTGTTGAGAGTCTATAGGAGTAAGAATAGGACTTGATAGTCCTTTAAAAACATGAAAATATATAATTATATGTAATAAATTCTAATTTGGAAAAAAATGAGTGATTTTTGGGTGTGTAACTGTGTATAAGGGTGTCCAAAGGCTTGTATATAGAGTATTCTTGTTGTAACAAGAAGATGTTATGAATAAAGGTGTGATTTTCAGTGTGAAATAATTTATTTGGTATTAAAATTATTTTGTATACCCAATTTAATCATATGTATCATTTTTGAACTTGTGGAAGTGCAATTTGGAGACTATAGGTCTTGATTTAGGGTCTTTGAGTAAAATTGTAGATTTGTATTATGGAATATTTTTATGTTTTTAAGATAAAATAAAGCTTGAAACCAATTGGAGAAGTAGGAGGGAGTAAAATCAGAAATTTTTCAAGTATAATAAGGTCTTGATAATTATCCAAACTCATGTTATGTAATTTTTATGCTTGTCCTAGATAATTTGAAAAACCTAGTTCGGAGTAAATCTTGTGGTCTGAGAAAATCTGTATAATACCAATCATTGGTAATAAAATAAAAAAATATAGGGGAGGTTAAAAAATAACTTTTATATTTGGTTTGGGGTTGAAATGTTTTTATTTTCTTAAGTTATTAAATTATTTGTAATCAGCCTGCTTCTTGTCCTGAGTAATTTTGAAAACCCAATTTTTTAGCAAAACTTGTAGCTGTGAAAAATCTATACATTATCAACCTTAGGTGTCTAAAGAGAAAAGTTTTGGAATTAAAAAACAGAAATTTTGGAATTGTAATCATATTTTTAGACCCTATTTTTCTCAAGATATATAAATTTTACTATCTTGGTCTGTTAATGGCAAATCTAGAACTAGTAAGTGCAAAATCCTCATAACTTGCAAACCATTCATTATGGAGACTTAAAATTTAATGAGAATGTGTATTTAGTGTATATTCAAGTGTTACAGGTGTTTATATGTGGAAAGGAGTTCTTTATAGGGATAAATTTTCAAAATACAATCCTAAAGCACTGTAGTAGTGCTAGAAACCCCAATTGTGTGATATTATTGCATTTTTAAAGCAAAAGAAGGACATGATTACTCTAAAACAGTTTAATGAAATTTTTTTAGGCTTATGAATCCATTTCCAAGTTCATGCAAGGATTTTAGAGTGTTTTTTCTCATTATTGAGGTGGGAATTAGGCCTTATTTTGACTAATTGAGATTGTATTGATGAACAAGAGTTGTTTGAAGTTCTTTAAAGAATATTTTGGAATCATTTCATGTTGTTTATCCATTCAAATAGAGGATAAAGGTTAAATTTCAAAGGTGGGGAATCATTAAGTAAATCCAAAGGAAGAAAGGACCTATATGTGATTGACTTCACTTTGAGAAGTTGTATGAATTTATGTATATTTCATCAAGAAGCTTGCATCTTGTTAGAAGGGTACAGAGTGGAGGTGTTGTTTTTACATAAAATGGTATCAAATCCTAGAGTACAGGTTGTTTTCAATTAAACTTTGATTCTAATTTAAAAATAGTTGATAATCGTGTTCCAATTCTAGTAATAAAGTTGTAGATTAAAAGGAAAGAGTTAGTGAATGTTATAGAAAAAGATCCAAGATAAGAAGACGTGGAAGAGAGAAGTATTGGGATGATGATCATTTTGTCATCAATTTAAAGGTGTTTATAAAATTAGAGGACCAAGGCAAAGACAAAGATGCTTGGGAAGAGTTATGAAGTTGTTATCATCAATTTGATTGAAATCTATATGATGTTATGTTGTTGAGTTGCAGGAGATTGAGAGGTTTGAATGGTTGAATTGATTGAAGACAAAGGCAAAATAAAATTTAGGAAAGAATTTGAAGTGAGTGGAAATCCCTATAAGCCATTGAAGGCTTGACAAGTAATTAGAGAGTAGAGAGAAGCTCTAAATAGATTCAATAGACAAATTTAAGTTGAGTGAAGACTTAGGTGAGACAGTGAAGGTAAAAAGCACCAAAAGACTAGACTTGAGAGGAAGATAAGTTACATGAGGTGTTGAGAAGTAAACAAGGTGAAACAAAATTTTTGATAGAGTGAGTGAGAAAATAAAAGAGAGGATGAAGGGCTTAGTTAATGAAGATTCACACATGAAGAAGGTGAGAGAAGACACCTATAAGAAAGAGATGGATATAGATAGGGAGATAGCTGAGATGAGGATAATCTTGGCAGGTCTGGAGTAGGTCTTGAAGGAATCAAGATAAAGATTCTTTCTAAGAATAAGGAAAAGAGTTTAGTGGCCTCTCATAGAAATTAGAAGAAGGCAACAAGAAGTTCAAAAGTATAGAGTGCTAGCAAGAACATCCAAGGAAAAGGAGAAGACAAGAGGGGCAACCAAGCCTCAAACTTTTGAATCTAATAATTTATTTACATGTGTGTATATAGGTAAGTTGATGGATGGAGGAGAAGTCCAATTTGAGAGCATAGAATATGAGATAGTGTTTTGCTATCCAGAGGAAGGAGAGATGCTAGGAGAAGAATATATTGAAGAAACATGTCTTATTGAAAGCATGAATGAAGAATAATTTGAAGATGCAGTAGTTGAAGGACAAAGATATCTTGAAGAGGTATAATGGCATGAAAGTTTGGTTCCTAATATTTCATTTGATGATAAATTTATAAGTCTTCTAAAGGAAGATGATATACAAAAGGAGGTACCTAATGTAAAACTAGAGGAGGTGTCAAAGTTGAAACATATGGAAGACAACTGCATGCTGAAAACTCCAATGCTTTGTAAAGGTTAAAGAAAGCATACACTTTTGACATTGAAGGATAAGCATGTAAGTGTTGTAGATGATTACAAGATGATGATTACAGGTGATGAAGGGTTCTTACATCAATACCAGAAGGATGATGATGAAATGAAAAGAGAAGAAACCATTTGTCATGAAGAATACTATATGAAGGAAATTGCAACATTGGAGAAGTGTTTGGGGTTGCCTATAACAAAAAATTTACCATCAAATGAACCATTTGTCTATGTTAGTGCAGAACAGTTAGAAGCTAAGTTGGCATCCTTGGAGCATGTCATAAATAATGGACCAACTATTACAATATAATTAGGTTTAGAAATAGGGGATGGAGGACTCATAAATTCAATTGAAGAAGCATGGTGGAAAGAAGAGCAAGAAGAGACTAATAAGTCTCAAATTTTTATATGTGACTATTGGTTGAGCTATGTATGTGAAGGTTTATTTGAAGAAGATAATATTTTGGAGCAAGAAGATCTGAAGAAACTACAAAGAAACATCCTCATCTTGTAGGATCAAGTTGCGAAGAGAAGGAGCAAGTGTGGAGAATAATTACATGCTCATATTTATGAGAAATTATTTGAAAAGGACCTGACAACAAGCAAAAGAAGAGATAATGAAATAAAGAAGATGATTAATTGGAAAAAGAAGAAGAAAGAATACTTTGATCTGAAGATAAAATCTCTTCTAAAAGGGGAGTATGATTCAGGTGCATCACCAAGTGTCATGATCCATGATGTTTATGATTCTTCTCAATTCATATCAATTATTGTTTAGGTGATGAGAGTGTTTAGAGTTCATTAGTAGTTTCCCTCCTAATTTGTAAATTTAAATGATTTGTAAGCAATCTAGAAGGAAACATGTGTACCTCTATAGATTCTCCTAGGTGTAAAGTTTGTTAGGATGAAATATTAGTATAATAATGCCTTAAAACCACCTATGTTTCCATATTTCTAATATTGTTATGGAAAATCAGCATACAAGGGCTAATTAAGGCCAAGTAATAGGGGTTTGACTAGGTTGTTAGGTTGGTTGAGTAGCTTTAGGAGTTGGTGAGAGTCTATAGGAGTAATAATAGGACTTGATAGTCCTTTACAAACATGAAGAGATATAATTATATGTAAGCAATTCGAATTTGGAAAAAGTGAGTTATTTTTGGGTGTGTGTGTATAGGGGTGTCCAAAGGCTTGTATATAGAGTATTCTTATTGTGACATGAAGATGTTATGAATAAAGGTGTGATTTTTAGTGTGTAAATCATGTATTTGGTACTAAAATGATGTTTTATACCCAATTTAATCATGTCTCATTTGTGAACTTGTGGAAGTGCAATGTGGAGACTATAGGTCTTGATTCAGGGTCTTTGAGTAAAATTATAGATATGTATTATGGAATATTTTTATGTTTTTAAGATAAAATAAAGGTTGAATCAAATTGGAGAAGTAGGAGGGAGTAAAATTATAAATTTTTTGTGTAATGAGGTCCTGATCATTCTCCAAACTCATGTTATGCAATTTTTATGCTTGTTGTCCTAGATAATTTGAAAAACCTAGTTCGGAGTAAATCTTGTGGTCTGAGAAAATATGTACAATACCAATCATTGGTATAAAAATAAAAATATAGGGAAGGTTAAAAAATAAAATTTATATTTTGTTTGGGATTAAAAGGTTTTGATTTTCTCAAGTTATGAAATTATTTGTAAACAACCTACTTGTTGTCCTGAGCAATTTTGAAAACCCAATTTTTTAGCAAAACTTGTAGCTAGGAGACATCCATACATTATAAAAATTATGTATCTAAAGAGAAAAGTTTTGGAATGAAAAAATAGAACTTTTGGCGTTGTAATAATATTTTTAGACCCTTTTTTTCTCAAGATATCTAAATTTTACTATCTTGGTCTATTATTGGCAAAGCTATAACTAGTAAGTGAAAAATCCTCATAATTTGCAATCCATTCATTATGGAGACTTAAAATTTAATTATAATGTGTATTTATTGTATATTCAAGTTTTATAGGTGGTTAGAGTTGGAAAGGAGGTCTTGAGAGGGAGAAAGTTTCAAAATACAGTCCTAGAGCATTGTAACAGTGCTAGAAACCCCAATTTTGTGATATTGTTGCATTTTTAAAGCAAAGGAAGGACATGATTTATTTGAAATAGTTTAATGAAATTTTTTTAGGCTTATGAATCCATTTCCAAGTTCATTCAAGGAGTTTAGATGTGTTTTTTTTCATTATTGAGGTGGGAATTAGGCCTTATTTTGATTAGTTGAGATTGTGTTGATGAGCAAGAGTTGTTTGAAGTTCTTTAAAGAATATTTTGGAATCATTTCATGTTATTTATCCATTTAAATAGAGTAGAAAGGTTAACTTTCAGTGGTGGAGAATCACTAAGTAAATCCAAAGGAGGCAAGGACCTATATGTGATTGACTTCACTTTGATAAGTTGTATGAATTTATGTATATTTCATCAAGAAGCTTACATCTTGTTAGAAGGGTGTAGAGTGGAGGTGTTGTTTTTACATCATATTTTTTAGAGTATTTACTCCATGGGTGGAATGGGATAATGATCCTTCAAGGACGCTTTGTTCAAGTTATAGAAATATACTCAAAGCCTGATTTCACTGTTATTTTTCCTAATAGGGACCAAGTTATCAACCTAGGATGAGTGTTTAATAGGGAAAATAATATTGGATTCTATCAGCTTGAACAACTCACTCCTCATTAAAATCTCTACTTTTGGGTTTACTAGCCTTTATTTTTATCTAACAGATTTAGTATTTGGGTTAAGCTCTATTGTGTGTTGGGCTAGGTTGGGGCCAAAACCCCTTAGATGTTTATAATTCCAAGTAAAATTATCATCAAATTCTTGACATAATTCAATAAAATCTCACTTTTCATAGGTTTTACATACCTTTCTGATCTTCAATGTCTTGTATTTTGAGATGGATATTGGTTTGTAGTTATCCTCTTTGATTGTGAGATTTTTCTTCTCACCCTTCAACTAATCATCAAAGTTGAAAATATTTTCTAAATTAATAAGACCCATGGACAAATTGTTCGTCTTCAACTAAATTATTTTCTCCCCATACTATTCTTGGAGCCTCAACTAATTTTTGTTGGAATTCAGACTCATCTCACAAAAAGTTAACAATTTATTCATTATTTTTAAAAACTTACCAGTTAGTTACATTATCAAGGATGGATGGTCTCAATATCATCTTTACATGTTGATTTTTATCCTTATTAATCCCTTCAAGTAGATTATATTGAGAACCCACTGAGGCCATGCAATTATCATCCTTGGTTTGTGTTCTCAATATCACTTGAATGTTTAAAGTAATAAATTCTTCAAATAGGTACCAAATCATGTGTTTGTAAGATCTCAGCAAGTTCTTGATCATGCTTCTTAATCTTACCTAGTGAATAATTAATTCACTATCACCAAGCACTTATGGTGACTAAATTTCCCTTCTTTGGCCAATTGGAGACCTCAAATCAATGCTTCATATTATGCCACATTGTTAGTGTAGCTTAACTATAGTCTAAAGGAGTAAAAATAACTCTCCTTTTGGGGAGAGACCAAAATAATACCAACACCCACACCATTTTTGCTCTTTGAGCCATCAAAGCATAGTTACCACATTCCCTTGTGATCTTCATCTAGTTTAATAATATTGGGGATGATCACATCATCTTCATGGATGCAATATGTACCCAACCTTGTTTTCATGACATAATCATAAGGGTTGAACTAGAAAATTGATCCCCATTCATCAAGGTGAGTGTCTAGGATTTCTTCCAAAGGTGTTGCAACCTCATGATCAAGTTCTTCATCTTGATCTTACACTACACAATTCATATCCATAGGGATAGGAGTGAATGGCTCAATTTGGTCTTTGGAAATTGGTTCAGTCCTTATAGTCACTCTAGTCCCATATCTTGTCCTGAGCAATATGTGAAACTAACCAGCAAATAGGTACCCTCCCATTTTTGTAGTGAAATCTCAAGAAAGGTAGATGGAAAAATAGGGGGTAGGTCAATAACCAAGATGTCTTGGGATATGGATAATCTTGGACATGCATGGATAGTAATTTTTATACCTTTAATAACCCCAACCATTTAGATAATAGTTCCATCCAATTGAGCCATGCCCTTCATGATAGGGGTGTATTCAACACCTAATCTGTCTGTTATTTTCTTGGGCATAATAGAGCTACTAGTCCTAGAGTCTATCATAAAATTATGGATGATATTTTTTAAACTATGAGGGAGAGGTATAAAGTATGGGTCTTACCCTTTTTACTTATTTTTGTGTCTGTTTGAGGCTGACACAAGCTAACCACATAGTGGGTCCCTTAACTAAAACCTTCTCTATTTGTTAGAAATTTTCTAGAGTTTCTTGAAGTAAGTCCCTTTGTGTTAGGATGGATAGTGATTTCCACATGATAACATTCAAGTACATATTTTTCATTTATTCTTCATCACTGAAATGAATGCTACTGAACTTTACTTGTGCCTTCATGGGAGCTACATCTTCTTTTATGAGATTTGGGATTGGCAGTTTTGGCTTCGACTAACCCATCTATGCATCGGGTGGATTTTGATTTGTGTTGATTTTTTTAACCTCTATAGATGTCAAAATTTATCACCCTTTCTCTACTATACCATATTTTAGGCTATTGCTTTAATAATTAAATATAGATGCTAAAAATTTGCACTATACCCTGAAACCCTAAAATAATCTAGTCTGAAATGTGGTAGAAACCTCCAAAAATATATATTTTTCATCTTAACTCCTAGAGGTCCCAAACCACTCTCAAACATCCTGAAAGTATGTACATAAAATATAACTTAAAGTATAAGAAACTAAATGTCCATAATTAAATGTCAACTTATACCTATGTTTGTTTGTCTATTTTGCATTCAGTTTTTATTGTTTTATCAATAATATAGGCCATCATTATAGTTTTTTATAGATATACAATTACATATAATCAATAGTGATTAATCTAAATCAATGTCGATCATGTATAATCGACGTTGATCCTATAATATCATCATCAATCCCTGTCAGACTATAAAAATATCTCTCTAAATAGTCTGTTTTACATCTTCAGCATCTGTTAAATCTATATTCTATTGTTTAAATATCTCTCTTAATCTATTGATATCTATTAATAAAACTTATCAAATAATTTATACATCTGATCCTTGAATAATCCATTTATCTTATCTCTTAATCATAGATAGTCTACATTTATCTAATCTTTATTAAGTTGTATGTTGGTGTTGTTTATACCTGCATCTACTATCTTGTATATTTTATATGCTATCTTGAATAATACATAATCATTTATCTTTATAAAGTTATCTTTTAAAATATTTTAATATTTTAATCTATATCTTTGTAATTTCATGTTTATTTATATAAACTTGAATGTAAATAGTGGGCTGACATACATCTGAGAAAGTGTGCCACTTCTCGAGACTAGTTTGTAACTAGGAAACCCACTCATCTCTCTTTTAATACCATTTTTTATTTAAGTGTGGTGTATTACATATCATTCCTCTCTAACCAAAGAGTATTTATCACAATCAAAGCTTGATCAATGATGCGCAACCAACCATCCATATCTCCAGGTAATCTTAAAAACCCTGCTTATACTTTATTTTTAGTAGTTAATTAGATCCACATTAAAAAGCATAAAAACTACTCAAAAAGCCTCATGCACAAATTTATAAGTTACAGCCTATTCAATCCTAGGGTGATGATCACCTTATATTATGCTATTCTTAGAGCGCATATTTTCCACCACTAAACTACCATCATTAGTCAGTGTTTTCTTTTGATTTACACCACAAAAATCATCTTCTTATTAGTTCAAAAGAGTGGTCTCATTTTGAACAAGCACCTGTACCTCTATCTTCCACGTAGTAGTTTCTTATTTTTGCCCTTGGGTGGTTGATATGCTTTGTACCATCAAGTTTTAACTAATGGCACAATGAGGGCAAGTGTTTTTATTATGTGGTTGGGCACAAGGATGACACCATAAGGTCAAGTTCTCAATGTGTTCTCAATAAGACTTCAAAATGGAAAGATAAATACCACAAATGATTCTATATGACTAAAATAATACTTATATCATTCACAAATGTAATAAAAACTCCATACATACACAAGGATAATACAAAAGTAGAAATTCAATATAAGGAAGGTAAAACTTCAATATATTAATCTTCTCCAGGTTATAGCATGTAGATGAATTTCTCAAAAGCAAAAAAAAAAATCTATCAGAAAAAAGATCCATGGGATACATAGGAGACTCATATTTATATAAAAAAATAGTCCCTTGAGATAAAAGAAGTCACAAACCTTTACGCTTCCTCCTAGAGCAAGAAATTAGGGAGTGCTCACACAAATGTCCTCATTTTAGCTTGAAGAGGCATCTTTAGTGGAGTAAAAGGAAGAAAAGAAATATAAAAGTAGCTGGGCACTTTTCCAAGTGTTAATTAAGGATAAAATTTTGTTGGAGTCTTCCATTCAAATCATCTTTCCTTGAGCTCATTTGAAGAAGTCTTTCACCAAGAAATGGGGCTCCAAAATGAAACCTTGTGACTTAGTCAATATTATAATAAAATTGAATGTTTTTTAATATTTAAATATTTTAAAACATAACTTGCAAAACCTAACTTATAATTTGTATTTGAGGCTTTTACAACCTATAAGTCACTTAACAAAAAAGAATGTGCAAACTACAATGTGAGTTTTTACAACTTTCAAGTCATTCAACTTGCCAAAGAGAAAAGTATGAAATACAAGTTGCACTGTTATAACTAAAACTTGACAAAATGATAATTAAAAATTAAAAGTATCTATTTTTTAACTAAAATCTAAGAGCTACCAAAATGACAGTTGCAATTTACAACTTGCAACTTTACAATGTAGCTTACAAAATTTGTAATTTACAGAATGCATTCTTCTTAAATAATTAAACAATAAATCAATGGCAGTGACATCTAAGGATTCCTTATCCTTTTTCACTTGTATTTTCTTGATGTAAGTGTTGAATATACAAAATATTTATTTTATTTGATCTTCATCATGACCAATTATGTACAAATTATTGATGTCGCATTCTACTATTACCTCAAGTTTTTCTATAAAAGAAGCTTTGTATACTTTGATATTTTTTCCTATCTAATCGAGTGTATTTTGATACTTGATAAACTAGTACATGGAATCCATATTAAAATTTGTGTCATGTGTTGACTCCCTCTTAATCATATCTTTGAATTTATCCTAGACAACCTGAATAGGAAGAGGTTTATCTTGGTAATTTATTGCCTCACATGACAATTTACAAATTGAATCTTCAATGTCATACATGACATATATGGCCTTGTCACTTATGCTCTTGGCCTTATTAATATTCTCATTAAGTATTCTAATTATGAACTTGGCTACCCTCCCCAACTCATCATGTTCTAAAGGATTTTTTATTATCATTTCAGATATGATGGGGTCACTCTCTATTTGATCAATGGCCTACAACTTGGGAAAGTAGAGATTTAGCCTTTCAAATTCTTCCTCATATTTATTTATTTATACGTTTAGATATGCAAGGTTATCCTTCAGTGTCTTATAATAATTCATGGCCAATCCTATCACCCTATTTCCTTTGGTGACTAGTTCTTTAGCCCAGTCCTTTGTAGCTCTACCCATTATGCCAATCTTTGTCATTGCATCATATCTCTCTTTATTAGGGAATTGAGAGAGAGATTGAGTGGGATAGGTTGGTTTAAGTGGATGTGTTGGGTCTATGACCTTCCTTAAATTAGTTTTCAACTACTCAACCTTATTCTTGAGCTCATCCTTAGTAACTTTGTCACTATCCATTTTCTCAAAGAGAGAACTTATGCTTGTTTGAACATTATATTTTAGTCCCTCTCTCATTGGATGACCAAGGTGTACCTTGGATATCTGATAATGCCCCACCACTAAATCTTTATTCTATTTTTTAGGTGGGGGAACTACTATCTCCACATACTTCTCCCCTATTGCATCATAAGAGATTCTAAAAATGGTCTTGGGACCTCTCTTTGGTTATTTGGATGCTTCCAATAGAACAAAATCTAAGGTGTTAGGATATATCATTTGTTTCCTCTTCTTGGACACTAATTATCTAAGCTAACTAGGAGTGGCTACCAATGAATCATGTGTTGTCCCAATGGCCATTATTACCTATAAATCTATGATGAAGCTAGTAGTTACTATAACAAGTATTGTATCTACTATTGAAGTTACTACTAAGTCTTTGGTTTATGATTTGGTTGTCTCTACCCCACTAGTGGGTTGACTAGCCATAGTTGTGTCAGTGGGAATATATATATCCACCTCCTTGGTGGGAGTTTGGATAAAGGTGAGAGTGTAATAAGGCAAGGATACTTGGATGGGCTAAGTGGATGTGCTTACAAGGGGTGTGGAAGTTGTAAGTGATATAGGTAGAGAGTGGGCATGTGTGGGGTAACAAGGGAACTTGTGGAAGAATGGTGTCCAAAGAAGAAAAATAATCTAGCAATGTGGTTGAAATAGATAGAGTATAATTAGTGGGTAGTGTAATGGAATATGAATGTTTAAATGTTATTAACCTAGTGTCTATGGTGGATAGTGAGACTATAGTTAGAATGACTGAGTCAGTAGCTATATACTGTTAGGTGGTGTTGGTGATCAATAGGGTGGTAGTGGATATAGGGAATGAAGTGGAAGTGATTTTGGAAGAGGGAGGTGTAGATGGAATTGGGATAATCAAGTAAATTTATTGGCTCATTGCCAAGGAAATTACTTGTACTAGTGGGTCAGATGAGGGAGTTATTACTTGCACTAGTGGGCTAGTAGAAATAAGAGGAGTACTTACCTGTATAGACTAGATAGTAGAAATAGGATCGGTTATATTAGTTGTGTCCTTTGTATAAATTGGTATTGTTTGGTCTAGTGGTTGGGTTATTATAACTTGGGTGTTGGAAGTGACCCTTTTAACCTTTTATTTCTTCTTTCTTTTGTGTGATACAGCTGGCCCAACTTCCTGGTCTGCTTGAGTACCCCTTTCTCTTTTGCCTTTTTGAACCTATTTGTTTAGTTTAGGATATTTTTTGTTATCTTTACCCCCTTATATCTTATCCATATTAAATTTTTATTAATAACTTAAGTATTCATGTCTAATAAGGATAAGGATTTGAGTGTAGACCACCTGACTTGAGGAAGAGGTTAGAGGTAGATATGATTATCATAATACACATTAATATACCCTATCCACTAGTTGTTCCTCATAATTTAACTCATTTATAATTGGTTAAATGTCATAGTTCTTAATTTATTCAAGGTTCATCTTGGAATAATCCCTCAACCTAACCTCTACCTCATCTTTCATGTCTTCTCAATCTTCTTCATAAAAGGGAATGTGAGAATATGAGGAACCCAATAAACTAGAAACAAAACTTGTAACATCATAAAAGGACCTAGCATCAAGGGTTCTCAAATTAATCTAATTCATTTCTCCCTTTGCACATTTGGCCTTGGACAAGGAAGGACATGGATATCTCCCTATATTGATACGGAAGTGTATGCCTATTTTGTGCTTGATTGATAAGAACTTGTGGGTTTCCACTAGTTGTCTTACAAGTTCCATTAAGGTCCACTTATCACTAACATATATACAAAGGGTGTAAGGATACCCACTAAAACCACCAACTCTAATTTAGGAAAATGTGGGGAACTAGATGAAGTATGATCCCTAATTTTCAATTTTTGTCATTGAAGCATCAGAAAACCTTGTCCTCCCTAGTTCTTGTTCAAACATAGTTATGATGTAGTAGATGAAGGCATCATTAACTCTTTTGAATTTTTATTTACTCCTATTAAAAGTGAGATTAGGATAGTAATTATAAACCTTATTAACCTGATCAAGTACTGCATTTAACCCTAGGAAAGCCCTCCCTTTTACTAGAGCATAGATGAGATAGGAGGTCATGTAGAATTTACTAGTAGTTTAAACCTCCATCAACTATCTATGAATGGAGTCACTGATCAATTAAGCCTAATGAATGTATTGTGTATTCTATTGGATTACCCAGATATACTAGTACATCCAATCTTGGTATTTCTTTACATTTAGGCTTCCTATAACTCTATGTAAGAGCACAATGATGTCCCCTACCTTATCTTTAAATTCTATCCTACCCAAGTTCTTAGGCAGTCTTAAGGCTAAATATTTAGGGGATTTTAACCACTATTTCTTTAAAATATGTGAATAGGCTAAGTTGTTATCTTGGTAGAATTTCTTGGAAGAGTTAAGAGTAATATATATGTAGTTTTCAAACTTTGGGATTAAAAACATAGTATCAATGAAATCCAGATCTAGTCTCAAAATTTTCTCCCCCTTATCATTTACTACCTCTCTCTTATTTGCATCATAACACTTTGCCATAGTGAGCACAAGCTTAGGGATTTGCACTAAGAATGGGAAGGTTACAACCTAATATAAACCACTATCCTAAATGCTTTGAATCTAGTCATTTTTAAATTTTGCATTGACTCTAGTCCAAAATTTAGCTAGGTTTATATGACCTAGGTCTATGTTAGTTATCTCATTGATGTTGGAATCCAAGATGGAAGGGACACCAGGTCCCATTGATTTTAACTTCATCTCTTTCCCAAACATATACAGTGGAAAAAATGTGTAAGGGAAACCAACTACAAAGTTGGTTGGACTTTGGGTCTGCAATTGTAGGTAATACTTTTGCTTTTAACTTGGTATAACTTTGTTATGCTTCTGCAAGGGTTTAGATCTGACAGGAAAATGGTATGCAATAGCAGTCAGTGTTTTAATTTACAATTGTACTTACAAAGTTTGATTGAATCCCCATCATGGGTTTGGGGTGTATTTCACAATTGAAAACTCTAACCAAATGTCTAGCAAGAATTTTTTTTGTATTTTCAAGTTAGATCTCCAACAAGAATTCAAGGTGATAAAACTAGGGGGATCTCTACTTAGATCTAAGCAGGGCTAAATGAAACTTTAGAAATATTCCTAAGTTTAATAAAATTGATAAAAAACTTAAATTTTGAAAAAAAACTAAAGTAATTACAATAATCTATACAAGTCTCATTAATATGTTTGACATGTGAAAGCAAAAACTATAAATTACGAGCAATATGAGGTCAAAAATGATGTTTTTGATAATTTCTGAGAAAACCCTAATTATGGCAATAAACCTTAAGATTTGCAAAAAATAAAAATGGCATAGACTGAATTAAAATATAGATGACCTGGGAGAATATTGTGTATGTGTGTACAAGGTTCTACAAGTGACGGATCTAGTGTTTGAGTTACTTGGTGATGGAGGCTTGATTCATGGCATTACTTGGTGATGGAGGTGAATATCTTTGGTTTGCAATATCGCTTGGCAATGGAGCTTTGATTTAAAATGTTAACAATGATGTAAAAAACATAAATTATATATTAATAAACCCTTAATTAATTCCAAGTGCATGAATGATGATGGTATATGGGTTAATAGGTAGGAATGTAGGCCAACAAAGTCAGCTTGTAAGTTTACAACATGCAATATGTTTTATAATTTTCTATTTTCTACTTGTTGCTAATGATCAGAAATCTAGGACACCTCCACCTATTTTCAAATTTTTAATATTTTTTTCATCCTCTGATTTCCACTTGATTTGGGGTTTTAGAGGTGGAGAATGTCTAGGAAGTGAGGAATAAGATTTAGATTTCACTTTGTAACTTTGCAAAGTTCCAAAGTGTAGTGGGAATTTTGATTCCCATTTAGGTCCTAATAAAAATTAGGAAGCAGAGTTCACATTACATATAGCAACTTTAAAAATTTTCAAAGTGTAATGTGAATTCCAATTTATACTTGGGACTCATTAGGTGGGAAAGAGTAGGTCTAGGTGTGTTTTTCAACTTTGTAAAGCTAAAAAGTGTATAGAAATCTTTGATTTCCACTTGGGTCTTGAAAAAGGATACTTAGGATTTTTATTCAAAAACTTTAATAGGTCTCCTCTAAGGCACAAGGTGTTTTAAGGTTTTTAATACAATAATATCAATAGAAAGTATAAAATATGTGTCTTTGTACCTTTAATTATGATTACCGTGTACTCTAGGTGCAACTAGTAATCACTCATCTTCTAAATAATTTTCTTGATAGGTTTGAAGATCCTAGGCATATTCTTTCCATAAATTTTTTAATACACCATGGGATAAAAATTATCTATCATGTTCTTCATGTTCTTCTTGAATCTATGTACATAAAGAACATTAAACTCATCACATATCCTATTTTTAGGGTAATCATGAGATAGTCACTAGGGCAACTCATAAGATAGATGCACAATTATGGTCATCACATCCATCACATAGGACGTCTTGTATAAATTCCCTTCTGAGGAACTTATAAGATTTGTGAGTTTCAAAATTAGATTGGAGCTAATGATCTACCCTAATGCAATGTTTTATTAAAAGTTAAAATCATATCTAATGGAGGGACCCATACCTCAATGACATAAGTTATGGTTGAAAATACATATATCTTTTTTAGTAGAGACATGGTGATTCTCACCCCTAACCTGAAGACAAAAATGGGAATGGTTGAGGTAGGGCCCTAAACTGTAAAGTTTTTGGGGTTATCAACCCACTCTTACAAATTTTTATTGATGTTATTATTCTAAAGCTATGAATTCACCATGTCTTACTTATATGACTTGTTTAGGAAGGGCAGTCTGTAATACCTCTCAAAGGCATTCCCATTGTTGTATGCAATTGGCACCTTGCTAAGCCTAAAGTGTAATATATTTTCAATGACCTTACCACTCATGAAAAAATCAAATAATAGGTCAATGTAGGGTATTAACTCTAGCTTATCCATTGCATTGTGAAATCCAACTATTTTGATGTCAAAGAGGTCATTCTTATATCTATGTGTAAAAAGAGAGATTTAGTCCTCATCCTTTTATGGTTTGAATACATTGACCATATTCCAAATTGAAAATTAATGTTTGAACTCATGGTTTAATTCCACTAAATTAAATGATGTATGTGTATTTGATCAGTCCTACAATTGAGTATGCAGAGGGGATTGGGATGCGAGATGAGGTCATTGATTCTATCTAAAAATTATTTGCTCTATGAAAGGCTTGTAAATTTCTAGTTATAATGGAATTCTATATTTTTAGTTTGTACTTAAGCTCAAAATTCACAATAATCTTGATATCTTGGAGGTAATGTAATTAGACTATAAATTAAAATTCAAAATGTATTACTTTAGTTGTATTGGATGTGATAATTAAATGCATTAATTATTCAATTCATATGAATTAAGTCTAGTAATGGAATTCACTCTTTTCTTATTTATTCCTTGCATATTAATTTCATAATATCAACTTTCATGATTTTTACTATTGTGTGGATTATCTTGCATTCTACCAGATGTTTAGTCATTTTAGTATGATAGATGTCTCTTTCCTACTCTCTTTGTCTTTGTTTTGATAGCTTTGTTGCTTGATTATGTTTCTCTAGAGGACACATGTCTATGTGTCTCTATTCCTCTCTTATCCAAGCTATATCTTGGCATGCTTTGTTTCTTTGGTTGCAGGCTAACAGGATGATGACACTCAGTGAGATTCTAGTGATCTATTTTCCTAGGATTATTCATACAAAATTATATACCAACATCACATCTAAGCTACCGAGATGATGACATGTGGATGGATTTCATTGCTTCACTTTCCTAGGATTGACCATACAAAATTTCATGCTAACATCATCTCCAGGCTATCAGGATGATGACACATGAAGGGCTCTCGCTACTCTACTTGCCCAATATTATTTGTACAAAGGTAAAATATGATATCACCTCTAAGGTACTAGGATGATGACACATGGTAATATCTTGGTGATCTATTTGCCTAAATGACTCCATATAAAAGAATGTGTTGACATCACCATTAGACAACTTGTGTTTTTTACTTAGGCTTTGAGTTAATGAATTGATATCATGTGGCCAAAGTAAATGAGCTCTGAGAGGGCCCAAAAAACACCTAGGCACAAAATGACCTACTTAAGACATAACATAAATAAATACCTAATTAAAATCAAAACATGTTAGCTTAGTTTTCAATTAAATCATACATTAAGCATACATTACTACTGAGTTAAAGTAAATTGAAGGCAAAAAGTAAATATGTTAGCATGGCTTATACACAGCTTTGATTCCTCCATAACTTTGAGACATTTTGTAAACATTGAAGTAAATCATGTTTAATTAAATCAAATAAATCACATATATCAAGAGAGACAAATAAAATTTCTTTTAACATCATATTAATTTTACTTAAGTTTTTACTTTCACACTCTTAAATCATCGACTTCTAGTTTAGAAGACCCTAAATAATAATATCTAATTAACAATGGGTCCCTATTTGAATCTTTTGAAAATGGGATGTGTGTACTAGGGCACAAAATCCATATTATTTCATTGATATGGTCTTTTACTAATTAATTGTCATCTAGATCTCATGTGTATTTATGCATTGTATATTATGTTACATGAATTTTTCATGATTCCAAAGCTTGGAGATGGTGTATTAATTAGCAAGACTTTGGAAATTGATTTATTTTCCCTATGATAGATCAATTTTAAGTAATTTCAATTTAAATTCAGCCATGTACAATAGTGGTACGTTCATGGGGGCAAATGGTTTGGTTTAGAATTTGTTTTGGTTAATTATTTGGCATGTGGAGGCTTGTATATTAGTTTGTATTCATCTAAAGACTCAATCAAGCATCCAAAATAATAAAATTTCATATTTTTATCCTTAAAACTTAGTTTAGATTCCATTATTAACTATATTGTACGACACTCTTGGGCTTAAATTTATAAAAATAAAATGTTGATATCCTCAGCTCTCCTTCTGGTGTTTAAACCTCTAATTCATCATTTTTTAGTGAATATAAATCTTTACAAACTCTGAAAAGGCATCCTGAAGCCTATGTGAATTTTTATCTCTTCCATAAGTGTCATTGTATGGCCTTTGTATAGCCAAAGAAGTAAAAAATAGAAATTAATTTATTTTTTTGAAATCCTTTTGATATTTCTCTATTTTAGGGGTTAGATTAAGTAATTCTAACCCCCAAAAAACATTTGTAGAGCTTGAGAAGGATTATTAAAAAAATTCTTTTTTTCCTCTCCACTTGTGGTACCCCCATATTATCTGTAAATTCAAATAAAATGTTTTGTTCATCAAAATTCAATTTTGAAGCTTTGGTTGGCATCAATAGGCAAATTCAAGAAATTTGGAAAAAAAGTAAACTGTTTGGTGGATTGCACATGGTTCTATGCACATGTAATCTTCCACCTAAGCATCATTCCTCTCCTTAGAGTGTGATACTAGTAAGTTTAAATTTTACATTGTTTGGTTGGAATATTTTAAAATATTTTATTTTTAAAATTTTCATATTTTCATGCAAAGAAATGGCCCCCACTTGTTTTTCTTTTAATAAATTTTCGCCAAAATTTAAAAATAATAATATTGATTTACTGGTCAAATTACATGCACTATATAAATGAATTCATATGTTTTTTATTAAAAAATTAGTTAAAATAATATTTAAATATAAATTAATGTTCATCTAGTCTCTTAAAAGGGTTGGTGATTAATATTTTGCTAAAATATTGCATGTAAAGTGGTTTAGTGTTCAAAAACTCCTAAACAACTTTATTTTGATCAAATTTTGATTTAGTCAAAAAAAATTAAAATTAGTTAATTAGAAAACCTTTTTGGTTTGCATGTGGAGCAACTCATGTGCAATACCCTAGTGTAACTTCAACCTTTATTTTTTGACTTTTGATCTAGACAATCTTTTCTTAAGCATAGTCATGTGACTAGTCATTTCCTAAGCTTTCTTACATTTCAAAAGTATTGGTGTGATCCTTTTATTAAATTGAAGCTTCATATTATAGTTTTTGTATCATTATTAATAATATTTTTAGGACACTTTTGACACCTTATTTTATTGTACTCTTTCATTTTTTTTTTTGTTTAGCATTAATTTTAATAATTATTGTTCATCTACACTATAAATTTGTTTTACTATCAAATAAAGTATAAAATCACATTTTAAAGGTTCATTTTTAAGCTTTATTAGTGTTATAGTGCCATTATTAAAGGGAAACAATAGCTTCACCTAATTTTGTGATAGATAAATCTCAAATGCTTAATGGGTCTAACTATAATATCTAAAAAAATCATATTAAAACAAAATTTATAGCCCAAAAGCTATCGAATATAGTTGTTGGGATGGAAAAAACCTCATCAATATAACATGTTACATCTAAGCTTTCAAATATATTTCAACATAAATTATAATAAGTCATATTTATTATCTTACAGAGTGTTAAGGATGAATTTTTACTCTATATCAGTAATCAAAAGTCTCCTAGCGATGTTGAAAACTCTTTGAATCTATACATGAGGGTACTCATATCTCTAAGATAACTAAATTGATTTTTGAATTGCTTACTACACTTATGAAAGGTGATGAAAAAGTTGTTAACTTTCTTTCTAAAATTAAGAATATTAAAACTCAATTACATAGATGCAATTATAATCTAATTCGAGATCAATTTTTATATTTCATTATTAAATTAAATATTCATAATAAAATTTGTAATTTTATTTTCATTATTAAATCAAAATATCAAACAGATAAAGATATCCATGACCTCACTACTCTATCTACACTTCTGATTTAATAAGAATAAATGATGTCAATTTTTTATTCTAAAGAGAATGTCACTCATGCACTTCTCACTCTCAATCATATTTTTGAGAACAATAAAAACCATAAATTTAACCTTAGTTTTGAAAATGGTAAAAACAAGAACAAAAAGTCTAATAATAAGAATCATAAAGTTGAGTATAATAGGAATTTTAATTTGTGTGGTAAATTTAAACATAGAAAAGAAGACTGTTATAAAAACAAAACTTATGAAAATAAAAAGGGAAGAAATATTCTAGTCAGAATCAATAGAAAATCAAAACCAAAATTTGGATAATAATATAGACCGTAATACTAATATAATTACTTTGTAAGCTACCTTGTTTACTTCTAATTAAAATTAATGGTGTTTATATAGCATTGCATCATATCATATAAATTTATTATCTCATATATTTTTTTATACTAGAGATATTTCAAAAAAGATTTACCTATGAGATAATTCATTTGTAGAAGCTACTAAGCAAGGAAAATAAAATTTACAAATGTTATTATTAAAGATGTTTTCTATGTACCTAAACTTAAGAAAAATATATTATCATGTTCTCAACTTGCTAATGATAATTTCATTATAATTTAAGAATAACTAGTCTATTAGAAATCAATGGGTCTCTGATTACTGAAGATGTTCAACAAAATGATTTATACATGTTTTTACTTTTACATGTTGTCTTTCATCATATAATAGGAATGAATCTCAATTATAGCATGAAATATTAGGACGTGATAATTTTAGAATTTTAAATCATATGTCTTCTCATTATTTATTTTTTTTTTGTCTTCTTTATATCTCTTCTCATCATGAAACTTGTGAGAGATGATTACATTGTAAGCAACATATTAACCCCTTACAAAAAAATATGATAATGGTGGTGAATATATTAGTAAATATTTTAATTATATTTGGATTAGTTGTGGTATTCAAAATAGAATTAACAACTCCCTATTCTCCACAATAAAATGGTTTTGGTGAAATAAAAACTGAACCATTATTGAAATAATGAGAACAATGTTATATTCTGAAAATGTTTCTCAATTTTCATGGGCCGAAATAATGGATACTTATGTGCACATTATAAATAGAGTCCCTACTAAATATTTAAATTTTTTTATATACAAAAATACATGTATGCTCATGGCATATCACTTGTCATTATTATAGTTTGGTTGTTACTTTAAAGATACTAACTAAATTGATAGTGTTTTAACTACAATATTATTTGTTAGTAAAACTATTTAGTTTGATTCTTACAAATACTAATTACAATTATATTATATTAGATATATTGGTATTAGATAAGAAAACAAATAAAATATATATAGACATTATATTGTTTTCAAAATGATTATATTTATGATTTTTTTAAATTCATATGAGTTATCAATGAAATACATTAAATACATAACACCATGCTTCATTTGACAAGATCATGTTCATATATTAATTTTGGTAAGAAGATCGTGCTAAATAGAATATTATATTTTATATTTCAATTGTTAATATATCTTGTTTTAAATTGAGGCAAGTTCATGCTAATATGTTTAGATACTTCATTTGATAATAAGATATGTTATGAAATGTAAAGTGTAAATGAAGTTTGCATTATTAATTTGCTCTTTATCATTTACTTTACTAAGTACTTTTATTCACACATGTATGCAATTATTTATTTTAGTCTCATATATGTTTGATTAGATGATTACATTTCATGCTAAAATTATCTATATTTGATGTATGAGATATTACATACCTCAAACTTATGTTAGATCCAATTCTAGATCATTAAAAAATGTTAAAAACATATTAGAACTTACAAAGTTTATTTTAAGATATATAGTATTTGGCTAACTTAAATTTTTGTATATGCATCACATGACAATTGGGGATGCCCATTTTTCCATCATTAGAGATGTTCAATAATTAATTACATACAATGATTTATGTGTGTCACTAACGTAGTAATCAAACTAGTGAATTGATATTCCTAAAACATGACTTTATTGTTTAAAATGTGTTTTACCACAAATAAACATATATCTTTATTTTTATTTATTATATGGTTATTATGATACTAACCATTTTGATGATACTATAGATTTTAAATCTACTTTTGGATATGTGTTTAAGTTTGGTACAGGTATTATCACTTGGCACAGTAAAAATCAATCCATGTCTTTATCTCTTCTACTGAAGTAGAGTACAAAAGAGTTATGGAAGTTACTAAAAAATTCATATGGATATGAAGGTTGTTAGTATAACTACATTTAGATGTTTTTCATAGTACCACTATTCTATGTGATAACCAAAGTTGTATAGCTTTGAAAAAATCTAGTGTAGCACCAATGAACGAAATATATTAAAGTTTATGTGCATTTTATCCGAGAAAAATTTCTCAATGAAAAAATTTATATACAATTTTGTTCTACAGATAAATAAGTGGAAAATATTTTCATAAAACCATTTGGTGCTACCGAGTTTTATCAATTTTGTAAAATGTTGGGCCTCTCAAAATTGTAATTGAGGGGGAGTGTGCATGATAATGTCACTTCCTAATGGCCATGTGTTTCCTTCTTCTTCTCTATACTTCTTCTCATTGTAAATAATTTTAATATATCATGTTATGTGATTTTAGTAAACTTCATGTAGAAGTTTTACTTTTGTACCCAATACATAAAATCATACTTTGTAATAGATATCCTTATGTTATAAAAAGCTTCAAATATGTTTGGTTGATTATTCATAAGAAATTGTGAGATGTAGTCTTACGATCATGCTAACCTAAACTTACCTTAAGTAGTTTATGGATTATAATTCTTTTTGTTTCAAAAGGTTACTTTGACATGATGAAGGTTTTTAAATCTTTTTTTATATAGTATAATTCCTTTATTAAAGTGACTATGACAGTTATTCCTACTTAGCATTAGTGGGTAGTATTAAAACATTTAATGTCTAATGGGTGTTATTATAGACCCTTAATACATATTGAGTAATTAAATAATATTTATTTATTATTTATTAACACAGACTAATAACTTTGTGTAAATAAATAATAAAATATATTTATGTATTATTTATTGATTGTGTAAAATATTCATAGGAAAGGTTGAACCTACTTATTATAATGATCACCTCCCTTAATTCCTATTATAAATAGGGATTTACCCCTTTGGTAAAATATATCGATGTATTTATCAATACATGACAATAATATTTTCATGTGGAAAATATTCCTATGAAGATCTTTGTGAAGAATATTGATACAGAGAAGTGAAAAAGAATAATTTTGTTTTGGGTACCAAGTTTCTCTTATATGAATAATCATTATGAGCTTTTAACCTCATTTTGAGGTTTTCCCATATATATGTGTGTTGTTTCATTGATGTGGTCTATTTATAATTAATTATCATCTATATCCCCTATATATTTATGCATTTTCTATTAAATTACATGAATTTTATCAAAAATGTTATATCCTTACATGTTAAAGTGTTGCAATTATAACAAGGTTTCTCTAAAGCTAGTCATTCAATAGACTCCCATACTTTGCTTCATAATCCTTTGGCTCTTGAGATATCCCTTACTCATTACCAATCAATTTCATGGATCCTAAGCTTACATTATATGAAGGTAAAGGTAATCATGAATAATATCTTTGATCATTCCAAGTATCATGCTTGAATTATGCTTAGAATGACTATTTATTAACAAAACTCTTTCCAATAAGCCTCAAAAAATATTTTTTATGATGGTTTTATGATATTTCACTTCAATTAGATAGATCATTAAACCCTTTGGTAGATCAAATTTTAGCACACTTTTCTATCAACATTAGTGAAAATTTATCTTATACACAAATTGTTTAAACTCAAGCAAGGGTTAAAAGAGGCAATCAATGAATATTTATTTGACACAAAACTATGCTAGCTAAGATGAAACATTATATGGTAAATAATGAATTGCAAGACATCTTCACACAAACCTCGTTATTATCACTCCATGAATCTATCATTTTTGATAAATTAAAATATTTTGATGAGTTATACCATACATTAAAAGAAAGAGAAGTCAAGCTCATAGTTTTAAACAAGCTAAAATGTGCACCAAATGATCTACTTCTAACAACAAATTTCATAGCAAACCAAACTACAAGTTTAAATCTAATGAAATAAATTAGTAAAATTAACTATCAATATACTATCACAACTAAAAAATAAGATTTAATTGATAGCTCCACAAAGGATGTAGTTTTTAAGGTTACCAAAAGCTCCTCGTGTCCTATTACATAAATTAATTAATTGTAATCTCATATCTCTTCATCCACAATTAAAGGTTGATATGCCCGAGCCTTAACATGATGGACTTTATAGTAATTCATATTGTGATTATCATAGATATATTGGGCATTCTATAATCAAGTGTTTTAGGAGAAGACATAATATATAATATCTTATTGATGATAATATTATTGAGATAAGCACACCCATATAAGAATCTCTACCACAACAAAATGATAATGTAAAGTTGAAAAATATTCAATAGCCCATTCCTAAATCATAGCACAACATAAAATATAGATAATTTAGAAATACAACATGAATGTGCATCCTCCTCTTAAGACATATAGCCATCTAATAACAGAGTTATTGGTACATTTATAGGCATGTCAGTACCATATGATATGATCACATTTGTTGATAGTGAAATTGATGATGATTCAAATAAACATGCGATTTTAATTGATCTTATATCAACAAACAACTCATTTTTAGTGTCTTGATTGATAATGGGTTGGTTAAAACATATGTACAATGACACTCCTTTGCAGTATTGGATGCATAGATCAAGATTTAAAGCTACATCAAGAATAGTCAAAACATTTGATGGACATATATAGAATAATCTAAGGCATATATTGATACCTCTCTTAGTCAGTTCAGAAACACTAACTACTCTATTTCTAGTCCTATCAAGCACATGGATCTTTAATAAATTAGTATGACACTTTTGGATATAGAAACCCTACACAATACCATCAATAGTAAATCAATGTCTCAATTGTAGACATTATAATCAAGTAGTCAAATTTCAAGGAATTCTATTTAAGTTCTCTATATAGTCAGTGGTAACTCCTCCTCCTCCCCCACCACCACCATAGTTGGTTTTGAAACCTATTCAAGAGAACATAACCAAGATAATTGTTGAACCTATTCAATATCATAGTACAAACAAAGTCATGGCACCTATTCAAGAGCATAGTACATAATCAATAGTTTTCACTTATACAGAATATTTCTATACTCTCAATTCAAAGAAAAGTGGTACACTTTCTTAAGCATAAATATTCACACCAAAGAGTTACTCGAGGTTCAAATAAATATAAATATTCTACATTGCATTCTAAGGTAGTAATATGGATAGTTCAATGTGTTCCACGATGAACACAAATAATGATACCTTCTTATACTATACAACAAAATTCACCAAATCCTACACCTTCTCAAGTTACACATCATGCAAAAGATTATATGATTAGTGATCAAGATAGTTACTCTACATCACTTGATGCCTTTTGGATTCACCTTCTTCTAAATGTAACAATTTTCATCCATAAAAAAGTCACCCTCAAAATACATGATATAGGTGCACATTATGGTCCTCCCATTGATGGGATCATAGGCTAGTTTACTTTAAAAAAATATAAAATACATACATACATATATTTCAAAAAAATCCAAAACAATTCAAATATTTCAAAAAAATCAAAAATATGTCAAATTTTCAATACATCTGTGTGTGTGTGTGTGTGTGTGTGTGTGTGTGTGTGTGTGTAAAACATACAAAAATAAAAAACCAGACCCTAAGCATGACATCAATTGCTAGTTTACTTCTTTGCATATGTTACCTTTCACATGTTTGGCAAATATCAATCCTTTTTCAAAAACACATGCATTTCACTACATATGTGAGTGTGATGCAAGGCATACTATCCACATGGATTTTTATATGTTGGATTCTATTTACCTAGTGACCATGCCTATGTTGGGGACATCTAATTCTATAAGTTACATTGTTAATGGGTTATACAATTCTATGACCTCTCTACCATGTTGAGCTACATATCTTGTAAGAGCTTTGCTAATTTATCAAATATTACATTGTGCTACATAGATATGCTACCTTGTTATGATATGACATTAATACATATGAATGGAATAGACAAGTTTCACTTATTTTATACTCCTTCAATCTTGTTTATGTTCTTGCATGATAGGCTAGACATTATTTTCCTATTGTGTTTAGTCCTTGGCCCTTATGTGAAAATATCTTGCACATCTCTATGAGATTTTTTCTTAGTATAGGCTACATTTTTACATGTCCATTGTTTGGGGCCCTTGGATCTATGTTGTGTGTGACAGTTAACCATGTCCCTTGTAGCATTCTGAATGTCTTTTGTACGTGGCCCTTAGCATTTTTCAGTAAAAAATATTTATGTTCATTGTATGTGGCCTTTGGCCTTATTGTATGACATTATGTGACATTTTATGTTGTGCTTGTTGTGTTTATTGAGTTTGACTAGTGGGGCCATGATATATATCATGTACTTTTACTACATATTATACTTCAAAGGTGGTTACTTTATTATATGTCTCATTGCTATATCTATCTAGACATGACAATTGTTTCACTTACATTCAATATATTACATACATGTTTTAGTGACAAGTACATAATCTATGATAACATACTCTCCACATGATAACATGATTATACATAATTATATTCTTATCACACGATACACTTAACTCTTCTTTTGAGATGACTGACTTGTAAGCTACATCCCTCATCTCAAAAATGGGTATCACAATGGGCTTGTATTAGAGATCCAAAATTCAATGAATAGATAAAAGTCAAAGTTGGGACAAGGTACAAGGTTCAAAAATATAGAATACATTTTTTAAAATTTTAAAATACAGGTTTTCAAAGATTCAAAATAATTCAAAGATCAAATTATATAATAGAGTACAAGTTTTAAAATTACTAAATATAAGGTTCAAATTTTCAAAATATAGGTTTTCAAATTTTCAAAATAATTCAAAGATCAAATTCTCTTATAGAGTACAAGTTTTCAAAGATTCAAATTACCTCAAAAATCAAACACATGACAAATATTTTCACATTGATATAAATTCAAGGGGTGTGATACTTGTTCATGCACATTTTTAAATTTCAAAAATTATAGTTTCAAAGGCATGAAATTTATTCATGCACATTTTTAAAAGTTCAAAAGTGAAGTTTCGAAGGCATCATATTTATTCATGCACATTTTTAAAGTTCAAAGTTACAGCTTGAAATGCATGATACTTGTTCATGCACATTTTCAAAGTTCAAAATTATAATTTCAAAGGCATGATACTTTTTTGTGCATGTTTTTTAAGTTTTAAGTTACAATTTCAAATCTCAACAAACATGATAAAAGTTATTCATGCACATTTTTCAAAATTTAAATTTATAGTTTCAAATCCATGATACTTGTTCATGCACATTTTCAAAGATAAAAGATACATTTTCGAAGGTAAAAATTTTATTTCAATTCAAATCTATGAGCAATGTCATCATGATGGGGGCATGAATATTATTTATTCTCTTTCGATCATAGAAAATAGAATCTAGATTCATCTGCAGAATTATGATTTGAATTTGTTGTGGGTAATGTACATTTGAGTTTAGTGACACTCAATGACCTTGGAATTACTTCTATAGAACCTATTTTGTGGTTCCATCTTCTATTATGAGTGGTGTACATTTGAGTGTAGTGACACTCAATGGCCTTTGCATCAATTCTATTAAACCCATCATAGTTCCACCCTCTTGGACTAGTAAATTAGGTACTATTTTTCATTCATGAAAATTGTAATATTCATCTTTCCAACTCAAGGGCTTGATTATTTATTAAAAATTAAGACTTGATCACGCTCAATTCGCTAAATGATTCAACAAGGGGGCATAGTTATCCATCATTAGTTGTAGGTTACAATGCATTTTGGTTTCATCTTCATATAATTGTACTACTTCTTTTCTCTCTTAATTTTTCAATTTTTAAAAGTTCAACTTCTTCAAATACAAAATGTGTTGTACATAATCAGGTTTAATTATTTCTCATCTACTCTATTAATTTTATTAATATAATATAATAGGGGAAATATAAACACATAAATATGGTCACAGGTATTTGACAATGTTAATTCCTGACACATCCTTAACCACATGATGTGTGCCTAAATACATGACTCTTATTCATATTCCTCTAAGTCATTTATCTATATGCATGATTGACCCTTTTTTATAGCATTACTACATAGGACTTCCCAATTCAAATTCTCAAACTATTTCATATTATCCATAGATTGTCTCTAGCTAAAGACATTTTTACCTGATTTGTTAGGGACAAGTCCACACTAGGCAGACAAGAATGTTAATGTAGGCCTAACCACCTAGAGAATCCATGTCAGGCGCTATATAATATACCTAGTTTCCATAGTTATAATTATTCTTTTGATTTTTCCCTTAAATTTCATAAAATCAGCTAAAATAATTATCAAAATAATTTCCTATAAACATGCATCAACGGTCATTCATTACTTCCACTTGGTTACCACTTAGTTCCTAAGTTACACATTATTTTACATTGAGATAATCTTGAATATTCTTTTAAAATTCAAGATCACTCATAAGGAAAACTCATAATCTAAGTTTAAATTCATTTAAATCAAGTCAAGATCCATCACTATCAAGTATCAAAGCCATGTTTCTAGTTACATACACATAGTCTAGGAATACTTTCACAATCACTCTAGGTGGGAGAACTACATGGGATTGATTTTCCTCCATGGAGCATTGGATGAATAGGAAATGGTAAATCATCAAGAGAATGATTAAGGTCAATTCATCCAATTACATTCCCCTCTCTTTTTGTATATTTCAATATTTTAAAGGTTCCCTTAGGGTCTCCAAGATAAAATAAGAAAAATAATGATACGCGTGTGACATGATTTGAATTGAAACATATCAACCTACCTAGTCGACACATAAAAAAGGCATAATAACCATATTTTCATCAAAGTCAACATAGAAAAGTTCATAATAAATGGACTCAAGTGGTTTGCACTGTAGTCTGGGAAGGGTAGTTTTGTCTAAGAATATTCTCAAACTTTTCTTCTAAATTGTCACTATTAGAATTATGGGTTTTATATCTTCTCTTGTCAATTATCACTCACAGTCAACTGTGATAATTCCATGATCAATAGACATGAATGTCCTACATTATTATCCAGATATAACAAAACCTATCCAAAAACAGATTCATAATATGTTCTTAATCCAAAGCACACACATCATATCCCTTGCTAATTTTCACTTTTAGACATCTAAAACTATCAACAAAAATAGATTTGAGCGAATACTTTTCTTCTTACAATTTTCCAAAAATAATAGTTTTCCATATTTTTCAATTTCTAAAATCAATTTTTTTAATTATTGTACATCTTAAGCATTCTGATATCAATCAATTTTTACACCTATAACACAAAAAAATTCTATTTTTTAATCAAAAATAGGGTAAAACACTCTTGTAGAATTTCCTTAATGGTGAAAGACACAAACTCTTTAGCAAGAGTAATATCAAGATGATGATATGCTATGAGTTTTTCACTTTTACATTGATAAGCATCACTTATTTGGTCAAATGTGAGATGTAGATAACCTAAATAATTTAAGTAGGAAATATTTAAATTGATAGTTGCTTACATTCCAAGGATGAGAGCTTCAAATTCAATCATGTTAGTAATATCAAAATTCAATCAAAAATTTAAAGGAATATTTTTTCCATAAGGATTGGTGAGGACACATATTAAACCAAATCATTGAAGTCACTTGCCTACATCAAAAAGGAGTGTCCAAGTATCCTTGCACTAAAAAATGGTGACCTTGGGTAAATATTAAAAGGTAGTTTTTGTAGATGTTTTAGACTTAGAGACTAAAATTTTAGGTTCTTCAAGGGCCTAAGCCTCAAGGTCAACCATGAAATTATGTAATTAGTCTTTAATGAAAATAGCTTGATTGATTTCTTCAGTCAAGAAGACATCCTCATTTGGAAGAGTGTCCTGAAGGTGTTGATGAGTTGGTATAAGTACAATAGCAAGTTGATTAGTGATCTTTTGGCCTTTGATCGATGATTTATAAATAATCTTAAGGTCAAATTCCATAAATATTACCATCCACTTTTTTATTCAATCTCCAGGGTAGAAGGCCTTAGAGAAAAAATGGTAAAGGGGGTAGAAAAATGGATTATGACAAAGGTAGTCTAATAAAACATGTAGTGTTGAAACTTTTTGGCAGCAAAGTAGATTATGAGATAGTCATGCTCCAATTTTGTCTAGAGGATCTCAAAATAAATCAAAGCATGATTAATGTATTAAATATCATATTCTTTGTTGGACTCATCTTATTGTGTCAGTTTTACCCCAATTGAGATAGGTGTAGATGATGTATAGAAGATGAGAGGGTGGTTGCTATAAGTTTGTCGTAAGGTAGTAGGATAAAGTAAGTATTTATTCATGTTATCAAAGGCTTGTTGACAAGCATCAGTCCATTCAAGCTTATTTCCTTTCTTGAGAAGAGAGTTTACCAAATCTGTATAATAAGCTAACTCAAGAAAAAAATTGTAGATTACCCAATTTTCCTAAGATAAGTGTGGACATCAAAAATATATCAAGGTACAGGCATGTTAAAAATAGCACTGCTCTTAGAAGGATCCAAGTCAATCCCTCATAGTTAGACAAATAACCTTATATGTGTTATGGAGGTAACACTGAAAACACACATATAAGGATTAAGCTTAATTTTGTATTTAATAAGGTGATCAAAGATGATATCTAGGTCATTGAGATTATTTTTACGATCATTAGCTTTAGTTATATGGTCATTGACATAGGTTTCCATTATTTTGTGGATAAGATCATGAAAATATGGGTCATTACATATTGGTAAGTTGCCCTCACATTTTTAAGGCCAAAAGGCATTTTAACATAGCAATATGTACCCCACTCATTAGTAAAGGTAGTCTTATACTGATACTTTGGGGTGATGTGAATCTTATTGTACCCTTAAAAACCATCCATGAGGGTAAACATCTCATAACTACTTATGGAATCAACAATGGAATCTACAGATGGTAGAGGAAAATTATGCTTAGGGCATGTTAATTTAAGATTATGAAAGTCAATAAAAATATAAATGACCATCATGATTTTTTTATGAATGGATACAATGTTAGAAACCCATTAAGAGTAATCTATAAGTGTCATAATCTTAGGATTTTGGAGTTTAATGATTGCTTTGTGATAGAGAGTAGAAACCTCAAGAGGGAACTTTTATTACTTTTGGCGAATGGGTTTTACATCTAGATAGATTACTATGTTAGGGTTTATGTTGATCATATCCTCATATGACCAAGTGCATATTTTATGATATCTATCAAGATATCACCTATAGTTATTGTTCTCTTTAGGGTATAACTCCTTAGAGATAAGGATGGATTTGGGATTTACAGTTGTACCAAAGTTAAATATATGAGTTTATTTGATAGTCATTTCACTTATGTCCTATAAATGATATGGTGCAAAAGGAATCTTAGAAATGGTATCAAGGTTAAGATCCACACTAGCAACAAAATTACTAAAGCAAAGAGCTATTTTATCAAAGTTTCCAAGTTTTTTTTGTTAGCATATAAATTGAGTCCTTCTTATATGAAGTAATTATATAATGGTTTCATCTCTAGGAAGCATAGGTGATGGGCCATAATATTTAACATCTACCTCTAGATCAATAATTTGTTTACCTTTATTGTCAAAATCTTAGTGAATTTGTCTCACAACAATGGCTTTGGAATCCAAGGTAATTTCATTATCTTGAGGACAAGTGGATGAATTTTATTTTACAATATTAGATTGATTGATATAATTGAGTACAACAAAAAAGGTTGAACTATACCATAATGGTCATTACATTTGGTTGAATATGGGGATGTTATTGAAATTGCATCAACACTATGTAATGATTGGCCAGTACAGTTGGGAGATGATAGTTGAATTGTATCATCAATCTAAGGGAACTCCTAGAAAGCACATTAGGTAGAAAATAATTGATTTATATAAGAATTATTTTTTGATTGTTAGCTATAGCTAGAAGATTAAAATTGAATTGTACTGACATTCTAAGGAAACACCTAGGCAATACGGTCGGTTGATGAAAAATGAACTATATTGACACTCTAAGGAAATAATTGGAATGTATAGTTGGTGGATAGAATATGAACTATATCAGAAATCTAAGGAAACACATGGTTGGTATAGTTAGTAGATGATGGGTTAATTGTATTGGCATTCTGTTCTGATTAGCCAGTACAATTGGAAGTTGAAAAATTAATTGTATTGTTAACATGAGGAAACATCTGGCCAATACATTCAGTAGATGGAAAATAAATTGTGTCAATGCTCTAAGGAAACACTTGGCCTATAAATTTATTAAATGATGGATTAACTATAGCGGCATTATGAGGAAACATCTAATTGGTATAGTTTTAGGTCCTATAAAATTTATGGATTGTATTACGTTAGCCAATACAGTCAGAATGACTGAGAGAAATAATTTGTTGGATAATCCATGGAGTGTTTTCTAATGGTAGGTTGATATAAGTAACATAGCATTGATATTATCATTCATTTTCATCATCATTATATTCATAAAAAATGTGAACTAGATTGATATCTTGATTAAATGAGTGCTTCTTTAAAGGGGATTTTGAAAATGAATTACATCTAAGTTTTGTGATTGTGCTTGGGAAATAATGCAATCATCATCATATGATGGATCAATATTACAAGCATGTGTAAGTTTTTGAGAATTATCATTATAAGTGTCTTTATTGGACACACAAATTTGAATAAATTTTCAAAGAGATAACAATAATGGATCCTAAAAAATATTAGACACCCCAAATTCATTGCATACAACATCATCTTTTATATAAGAATCTTCATGAGCATTACAAGGAGGTGGGATTTCAGTATCATTTTCAAGCAATGAAATTATCCTGTATTGTGGTAGGAAAGATGGAGGAAACTATTTCACTATATAAGGAGGTAATATAGTAGTGTGACAAATGATTTATAGTTCATTGGGCTAATTATTGTCAAAATTGGCAAGGGTGACTTGAAATTTGGGATGCATATTAATTATTTCAAGAAGATCAGGATTATTAATATAAGGAATAGTTGGGATGTGATATTATGTTTTAGGATTATGTAATTTGAGACCAAATTGGTTTGGATCAGCTTCATGTTGATAAACACTTACCATCATGATTGAACTTAATACATTGGCTACCAAAACAGGTGATAGTTCTCATGCAATGAGTCCAAGGACAACCTAAAATAATATTATAGGATAATAGAATATATAAAACCATAATATTGATGCATAATATCATAGGTCCAATAGTAAAGGGGAGCCATATGTAACTAAGAGGCTTTCAGTTAGTTTTATCAAATCCAAAATATGTAAGTCAAGTTTGTTTGAGATCGACTTTGGAATATGTGATTGTTTTGATTAGTCAAAGGGAAGTAACATAACCTTCATCCACTAAAAATTTCCTTATTAGAGTGTTATTTTTCATAATATTAATAAATATATATGGGTTTGTGGCTCAAAAAATTAATTCATCACTAATCATATCTTTTTCGAGAAACTACATGGAAGGTTTCTTAGAAGAGGAAGGATGAGAAATGGTTTCGATGGCATGAAATTTGTTGGGTGTTATACCTTTATAAGGTTGGGGAGGTGGTTATATTTCACTATATTGGTATTATTATATCTCTATTAATTATTTCATGAAAAACATTTAATGATATGGTGATGTTTTCATGAGTTCCATTAAAGGAATCTTGAAGGCATGAATTAAGCTTAACTAGGAAGCTCCATTGTGATTTTAGATTAGAAAAATAAAATTATTTAGTTTTATCTATAATATTGGCCTTATTATAAAAGGTATAATATGGATTTAACATTCCATATTGAGGCTCCAGATATGGAGTAGGCTCATCACTAGTTAGAAAATAAAAATAGGATGTAAAGGTGGTAGTAGTATCCTTGAGAAAAAATGTATCGGGGGAAGGCTTCTTAGGCTTAGTAACATGACCTTTGTGACTTGGTTTAAAATGGTAGTTAACCTTTGTCATATTCACAAATTTTAAATAAGTGTAATAGTGATCATAGTCAGCATCTATAACACAAGGGAATTCATTGAAATGTTGTGTATTGGGCTCAAACATTTGAGAGGATTTTTAATATTTTTGATTTGTAAATTTAGGGTGATTATATTTATTCTTAGAATTTTTTAGGTATTATTTATGTATTTATTTGGTTATGAGGTCATGATTAAATTCTTTCCTAAGATGATATTCACCACATGTTTTTGAAGTGTATGACATGTCTCATCGGAATGACCAATATTAGCATGGAATTAATCGAATTTGTTGGGATCATACCATGGTGGGAGGGAAAAAGAATCAATTTATCATTTATATTGAGATAATAACTTCCTAAGTTAATACATAATGAAATGAGGGTGGGAGGGAAGTTGATTATATGAATTGGATATTCTTGCATTAGATTGTGGAGGCTTATTTTGAAAATAAATAATATTGATTGCATTAGTTGATGTTTGAAACAATTCTTTTTTGGAGTTTTGAGATGATTTGAATTGGGTCATAAGGAAATATTGTATTTTTTCTTGGTAAAATGCCTCTTCTAAAGTTTGAGGGGAGAAGATATTAACTTTGTATTGAAAAGGATCCTTAAGATCTGTAACAAATATTTTGAAGAGATTATCAATACTTATGTTATGGTATGTTTTATGCGTTAATGATTTTCATCATTTCATGAAATCATGGGTAGATTTATTAGGAATTTGTTAAGCAATAATGAAGTTATTAAGGTTATTCCTAGGGAGCTCATTATGTTTAAATTTATTAACTAAAGTATTGACTAAATTCTTTAGTCATGTAATAGGATGTCTAGGAAGTTGATTATACCATTCTAATGCATCTCCAACAAAGGTTTTAGCTAGATGTTTGGTATTAGCATAAGTATTAGTTTTAATCCATTATTTATAGAGATTGAAAAAATATTTAAGATGTAATGTGGGATTAGTAGTTCTATCATATGTGATGGTTGGAGAAATACTTCCAATATCCATAGACAATCAAATAAGCTAAAGATTCCTTTTGAATATTTTAAAGCATCTTATTTCGAATTGGTGGTTGAGGAATAAGTTTTCCATTGGCATATATAAGATGAGGGATGTAGCTTTGGTTTAGTTGATTCATGATGATTTGAGGAGTTTTATTAGAAAATTTTAAGATTTGGTTTTGAATTTGAAAGATTTGATTACTACTAGAAGATTGCATCAGAACCATTTGTTGAACCATTTATACAAACACTTGTGAGGAATCTAGAGGAGGATTAAAATTACGTGGAGGATTCCCAACATTAGTCTTGGGAGTAAGATTCACAGCATTGATGTTGGTGGCTCCAACTGATGTACTAGATGGGGGAAGTTTACTAAGACTCTCACTATAATTTGGAATATAAATGATGCTATCATAAATATTATTAATAAGCTGATCAAGATATATACATCTAAATTTTATCTAATTTTAACCATGTTACATTTGGTAGATCTACATTGATATTGAGATAAATTACACCATGAGGAATTTCCATCAATGGTGGACAATACGGGACTGAAAGAGCAACCCATATAGAATGTGATTGGGTTTAGGCTTTAAATAAATATCCTAAAAGGAGACATTATGATAAAAATTTAGGATGGAAAGATTAGACAAAAGTGAGTGTAAAATCTAGTAAGATATTATCAACCTGGCTAATATAATAGAAAACTGATTTGAGAAATAGAAAGTTGTATCAGACTTGAAGATATAATTGTTGAAGACATAAAACAATATTTGGTTATCTAATATAGTTGGGTGAAGGCACATAATTATATTAAGTAAGTTGGTACAATTGAATAAATACACTTAACTATATCAAGTTGATTGATACAATGGGTCTTCACTAAAATGTATTGAATAAGATGCTAAGAAGAAAAAATAAAAACATGAAAATGATCCAACCAGAGGTGAGATAAGATTTCTTGTCAATTTCACCAGACTATATACATGGTATAGGATGACCTATAACTATTCTCTTTCCCTAGACATACTAGGAATCGAATAAGCTCAAAAAAATAGATCCTATGTATACTTGGATGATCAGGTAAGGACTTAGAATAATGGTATACCTAGTAAATGGTAACATACACTCAAATATGAAAAGGAAAGGGTTTAAAATCCTAAGCCTATGACAAGGTTTATATCTCTCACTAGGGCTCATTGATAAATAAATGATTGTAAAGATTGGAATAAAGAGGATGATTGATGCAATGGACAACCAATGGGTCATTTATGCAACCTAAGGTAATAATAAATAAAAAACCTAATAAACTTTATATCTATAAAATATTATTTGGTATAAAGAAGATCATAAGAAAGGATGAACACATACATTCACAATATAAATAAATAATAAATGTCTAATCCATTAAGTAAATAAAGGGAAGAGAGTATGGATAGAAATACTTATATTTGGGTGGACATATCGATGCTTCAATCTTTCCTTTTGGCTCAAGTGGAAATTTACAATAGATGTTGAAGATTGGTGACCTCAAATGGCAAGATGAATACCTAGGTATCCTTAGTTGGGGACTCCAAATACTAGGTGTACCTCTTCGATTTAACTTCTATTGAAATTCAAAGACACTACAAGACTAGATCTCCAAGATAAGTTTATAAAACTCGAACTCCTCCAAATATTACTTAGGATTAGAAATATGAGTATAAATACAATATATTAATGTGTTATATCTATTTTGGAATTAAATATGAACCCTATATATATGGATCTAATACTCAAAACTAACCATGAACTCTAAGACTATAGTATTGGCCAGGCCAATACATTTGTGAAATGTTGGTTGATAAAGTACTATATTGTCCAAATCTATATAGTATAAATGATAGTAGACATACTCAAAACTATATCGGGTTGCCCAATACAATACATGGAAATAAAATATGAAACATATTTTATTGTCTTGGTTGATATGTTAGGAACCCCTCCAAGGAAGCACAATTGATTACTTTTCTATAATCAATTAAACACGGAATTGAACTAGAATGATTAAGTAACTAGAAACTTGAAACAGCAAAGAATTTGAGAGACAATACACAATCTTATATTAAATAATCTTTAGAAAGAAATACAATAAAGAAGATGCCACTTCTTCTTCCACCTCTAAGGCTTGCCACACCTCAAGGACTTCTTCCCTCAAATTTCTCTCTCTCTTGCTCAACCACAACCAACTCAACAACCTGAGTTGTTAACCCTTCCTTGATAGCTTCAGCTGATCTCCTTGACCTTACACCTTGCAAATCTCCTTGACCTTGCTTTCTTGCTTCAATGCTTTACTTGCCTTAATTACAATGCATGCCTCATGGGTCTTTAAATAGGATCCCATGCATACAATAATTAGAAACACAGACTCAAGACTTAAATTAGTCTTCAACATGCAAACACTCTCAGACCTCTTAAAATTAGACAAGTCTAATTTTGGAAATGCATTCTGGAAACACATGCAACTGCATGCACATGCACAAGTGATCGACGTTGATTGTTGTCGATCTGCTCCTGACCAACATCGGCCAATCCCTGGTCCCTGCCTAACTGATGTCGACAATACTGCCAATGCCAGTTACTGAGTGAACTCAGCAACTCCCTGATTAGCACCTTGGTGAAGCTTTTAGCTCCACAACTTAACAATCTCCCACTTGGAGATAAATAGTTGCACCTGTACAGCAACCTCCACTAACCATCTCAGGCACCTCCATCTTCAAACTCAATCTTGAGGACCAACCACCACATATCATGTGATGCTACACCTGTCATCCAAGTAACCTGCCACAAACCCATGTAGAAAAGAACTTGACCCTGCATAGCATGTGCACCTACTGCTGGTCCCTCTCAAATACCTGAGAATCCACTGAACTGCACTCTAATACTCCTTCTTTCCCGAATTGGCTCCAAACTTTTTGACAACTCCCACTGCTTGGGAAAACTCAGGTCTACACCAAACCTTATGTGATTTTGAACATTGTTCTAAGCTCAGCTTGAACTGTCCAGCCCTTAGTGTACTTATCGATTCTGCATCCTGCATATTGAACCCTGCCAACACCTTCTTCACATCAGTTCCCACTGTAGATAAAATCAACCTGTGATCTTCCATGTCTCTTATGCCAAAGAATCTTGTTGCTCCCAAATTCTTCATGACATACCTCTGAACTAACTTTACCCTTAGCTCAGCAACTCTCTGCATGTGTAACCCTGCAACAAGCAACAACATACAGTAACAAGATAATGTAGCTAATATTATCCAACCTGGTAAAAGAAAATACAATGGTTAAATCTCCATTGTCCTACAGCCTGCTGAAGACCATATACCCTGGCCTTCTGTCTCACGTGTCCATCCACTCTCTTCTCTAACTTGGGAATCCATCCCTCTCTCAGTGCTTTTTTCTAGCTGACAACTCCACCAACAAACTCTTATTTGGTTCTTCTCCAAGGACTCACACTCCTCATCCATGCCAAGCTCCCACTATTTCTAGATTCTACCTGCATTGCCTCTTCACATCTTCCTGGTTCTCGACCATCAGTAAGCAACAAGTTGTATAAAGAACGTGAACAATGAATATGAGGTCCACTTACCCTTTCAATCCTCCATATGGGTGTTTAAGACTTCTTGACATCTTGTTGTCTGCCCAACATCCGTTTCAATGACCGATCTCAGCCATCTCTCAGTCTGCACCTGACCGATGTCAGTTCCCTGCACTGACCCTGACTATGGACATAATTTCCCTACCCAACGCTAGTGTCCCTTCTGTCGACGTCGATTCCTGTCTGACCAACATCGATCTTCTCCTCCCTGACACTACTGACCCTGTTGGTCTGCACATGACCGATGTCGATACCTGCATGACTGACGTCGATTCCATGTGACCGATGTCGGTAACTGTGTGTTCTTGTAAGTGATGACTTCTTTATCTGCGAGCTCATCTTGGATCAAAACTCTGTCTATACTGCCCTACTCAGAATTATTCATCCCCTGTGACTGATCTATGTCCATCATCTCCTCCATAAACACCAAGGCTTCCCTGTTCTTGTCAAAAGCATCAAATTTCCATTTCCTGCAATGAACTCGATCTATGCCTTCCGAATCTAAACTCATATCTTTTGACTCAAGAACATCCATTCCCTTCTTATTCATGTGACCAAGCCTATTAAGCCACATCTTCGAATCTACAACTAAAGTAGATAAACCAGAAGTAGAATCAGTAATACAAGTAGATAGATAAAGAGTACCTACTTTCTTACCTCTTGCTAAAACAAGTGCACCCTTGGTAACCTTTCAAGAATTCACTTTGAGGGTTACTTTGCATCCCTCATCACCCAACCTTCCTACAGAAACCAAACTCTGCTTCAAGACTGGGACATGCATAACCTCCTTCAACACCCATGTGTTGACTGTCTGCAATTCTAGCTACAATTTCCCTTTGCCAACCATTTGACAAGGCATACCATCCCCTAAATAAAGCTCTCCAAAGTCTCACTGGACATACTCATGGAACAAATCTCTATTTGGGGTTGCTTGAAAAGAAGCACCAAAATCTAAAACCCATGATCCTACCTAACTATCCAAAGAAAGTATGAGAGCATCCTGTGCCACAATACCTGCATCCTTTGCTTCTCCATTACCTTCATGTTGATTTTCTTTATCCTTCAACCAACATTATTTCTTTGTGTGTCCTTTCTTTCTACAAAACCAGCAGGTGATACTTCCTTTTTTGGACTTGGATCTTCCTCCCATCTTCGACCTTGATTTCCCTTGCTCGACCTTCTCTCTTTGCCTTCCCCTGCTTTTTGCACTTAGAGCATTCCCTGATGATTCACCTGTGTTTTTCTTGCAAATTTATTCATTCAAAATTACACTAACCACATCATCAACTTTTAAGATTTTAGAAGCAGACGCAGTATTACTTACTGCCATTACCAAACTATCCCAACTTTCAGGTAAATAGCATAAAATTAACAGAGCCTTTACTTCATCATCAAAAACAATATTGACTGAAGCTAACTGGTTTACCAAACCATGGAAATCACTAAGATGAGTATGTACCAATCCACCTTCCTACATTTGCAAAGTAAATAACTGCTTCATAAGAAATACCTTATTTGAAGCTAAGGGCTTTTCATATAAATTTTCCAAAGATTCTATCAACTCTTTCATTGTCTTACACTGTGATAAGTTGGAAATCACAGACGATGCAAGGCTCAACCTTATGGACTCCAGGGCCTTTCGATCAAGAACCTCCCATTCTTCATTCTTCATATTTGTGGGCTTGCATGCAACCCCACCCAATGATAAGTACAAATCTTTCTGATACAGATAATCTTCTATCTACATCCTCCACAGTTGATAATTCTTGCCGTTAAACTTCTCCATTCGTAGCTTACTTTCTTCTGCCATTGTTGTACTCTCACTCAATCAAAAACCCCTGAGAATGACCTGTAATCAAACAATAACCTGCTCCCTTCAAACCTTAGCTCTGATACCAACTGTTAGGAACCCCTCCAAGGAAGCACAATTGATTACTTTTCTATAAGCAATTAAACATGGAATTGAACCAGAATGATTAAGTAACTAGAAACTTGAAACAGCAAAGAATTTGAGAGATAATACACATTCTTGTATTAAATAATCTTCAGAAAGAAATACAATAAAGAAGATGCCACTTCTTCTTCCACCTCTAAGGCTTGCCACACCTCAAGGACTTCTTCCCTCAAAGTTCTCTCTTTCTTGCTCAACCACAACCAACTCAACAACCTGAGTTGTTAACCCTTGATAGCTTCAGCTGATCTCCTTGACCTTACACCTTGCAGATCTCCTTGACCTTGCTTTCTTGCTTCAATGCTTTACTTGCCTTAATTACAATACATGCCTCATGGGTCTTTAAATAGGATCCCATGCATACAATAATTATACTTCTAATTACAATAATTATAAACACAGACTCAAGAATTAAATTAGTCTTCAACATGCAAACACTCTCGGACCTCTTAAAATTAGACAAGTCTAATTTTGGAAATGCGTTCTGGAAACACATGCAACTGCATGCACACGCACAGGTGACTGACGTCAGTTACTATCGGTCTGCTCCTGACCAACGTCGACCGATCCTTGGTCCCTGTCTGACTGACGTTGGCAATACTGTCGATGTCGGTTACTGACTGAACTCAGAAACTCCCTGATTAGCACCTTGGTGAAGCTTTTAGCTCCACAACTTAACATGATATAGTAGGATATTGGGAAGCTATCAAATCTAAATAGAAAGTAGATGGAGAGGTAAGATGGAAAGAGACTCAAAGGAGATTGGATAGATAGTAATGAAGGTATGACATAATATTATGTAAACATATCTCATAAAGTACCATGATCTTCTCCCACCCAATTCCCAGTACACCCTTTAAGGCATGCACTCAAGGAGATTAATGTGTTGATAAGTCAATACAAGAGAAAGTGTCAGTAAAATGATAACGAGAAAAATATCAAGGGTATACATGTACATCATCAAGCCTAGTTATTGTGACCCATTTCAGAGGATTTTAAGCATCTTTTTTGTATATCATCCCTTAGTTGTATTTAAATTTGTATAAATTTCAATAAGTCCACAAACTCATCAAGTCATCAAGCCATGTTGGCAACAACTTTTCCACCTCTACCCACCATTATTTTGGGAGGCATGTTAACTCTCTTGGTCAACTAGAACCTAATACTACATTTAAAATAGTGTAAGATAGGTATACACTCACAAAATAGATTTAAACCAACTTTGATAACACATGACACAATCAAGGATGGGGTGTCAAATTAATGACTACATATTCCTTTGTTGTAGGATACTAAATCCCTTGACTATGAACACAAATAAAACTCTGACCACACACACATTATCAAAATAGATACGGTGGACTCCTAAGCTTGGAAATGCACAACACAATATTTAAAAACTCATTTCTATTCTCCAAATACACAATACCATAAAGGAATACAACTGGTATATTTCAACAAACATGATGTTGGAAATATTGTCATTGATGTCAAAGGTCTAGTATTATTGATGATAAAGGCTCCATTGCATTTAATGGTGTTTTTAATATTCATATCTTGGCTAATATATGTTAATATTTATTTAATATTAATGAATATATTTTTGGTTGCATATAAGCCAAAAGAGGGCCCATGGAGAAGTCAAAGAGTCATGAGGTAAAATTCGAAAGAGGAATGGGATGCATTTTTTTATGAAGAGTCATCTTGAGGAATTCCAAGAGTCACCATGTGAAGATAAAAGAGGTATGGTGCATTTTTTCATGAAGGAACACTTTGAGAAATATAAAAAATCACCAAGATAAAGACAAAAGAGGAAAGGTCACTTTTGCTTATGAAGGGTCACCATATGACTTTTCAAATGTAAGGATATGAAGGGTCATGCAAGTTTGGCACAATTTTTCATGAGGATTGAAGGGTCACAAAGGGTCAATGCCAAAGTTCATTTGGACAGCTATAAATAAAGGCTTGAGAAGTATTTGTAATATGCAAGAGAGTGCATGGTTTGTATTTATTTTCGAAGAGAGAAAATTAGGAGATATTGTAGATTTATATCATTTGTTAAGTAAACAGCATTGAGAGATAGTTGTGTTTTATACACAAGAGGGGTTGGTGCTCCTATGAGTTGGTGCTTACAAATAGTTGTTATGTTGGTGCTCAGCAAAGGGGTTGGTACTCTTACAAGTTGGTGCTTGTGAACTTTGTATTTTGAGTTGGTGCTCATTCATACACTTGATATTTTTCTCTGTGATTTTTCCCACTTTGGGTTTTCACGTAAAAATTTGGTGTCTCTCTATCTCTTGTGTGGTGAAAATTATTATTCCAATTTTATTGCATATCTTGAATGTATGATTAAGTGGTTAAAGAAAATAAATCAGATTAAGTAAAAAGATATATAATATACTGATTCACCTCACCTTTCAGTATATTTCATGCTTAATAATTGGTATCAGAGCAGGTTTTTTTTGAAAAAAATTTACAACTTGAAGGTAGATCAGGAAAGCATGATGGCTGGATCACATGAAGTATTTTCTACAAGGCACCTTTGTTTGATGGGATGAATTATGTTTTTTGGGGCATAAGGATGAACACTTATTTGATGGCCCTTGAATTTGACATATGGCAAGCAGTGGTGGAGGAATATGAAGAGCCACATACACTTATAACTACTCTGGCAGAAAAGAAGGCAAGTAAAAATAATGTTAAAGCTTTAAATACTATTTTATATAGTTTATGTGATTCAAATTTTGTTAAAGTTATGCAATGTAAATCTTCTCATGAAACTTGGGTAAAACTTGAAAATATTTATAAAGATAATGGAAAGGTTCAGCAAGCTAAGCTTCAGACTTTCAGAAGATAGTTTGAGAGTTTGAAGATGGAAGAGGAAGAAAATATAGCAAGTTATCTTTTGTGGGTTGATTAAATAGTTAATCAGATTAAGGTCTTAGAGAAAATTTAGAAGAATCAACTGTGGTTCAAAAAATTTTGAGATCTCTACCACTGAGATATGATGCAAAAGTTTTGGCAATTAAAGAGATGAAGAATTTAGCCAAGCTAAAGATGGATGAGCTTCATGGTATTCTTATGACATATGAGATGCGGACTGAACAAGATAAACTCTCAAAGAGAGAAGATACTTTCAAGACATCAAAGAAAGAGAAGGTTAAGATTCAAGAATCAAGTGATAGTTCTAGCGATGATGAAGATGACAACAGAGCTCTATTCACTCGCAAGCTGAAAAAGGACATAGGTAAATATCAAAGAAAATTACTTTTTAAATATTTTAATTATGAAAAGATTGGATATTTTATAGCTAAATGCTAAAATAAGGGTAATGATTACAATGAATAATTAAAGTCTACATACAAAAAGAATTTCAAAGGTAAATTCAAGAAGGGATTCAAGAAGAAGAGTTTGTATTCTAAAGATCCTATCTCAACTGAAGATAGTGGAGTCAGTGATTCAGAAGAAGAAGAGATTATAATCATGGCCATATATGAAGATGTCTCTACAAGCAAAATTATAGATGATCAAGAAGAAGAACATGATGAAGCTGAAGTGAATCTGGAAGGAGAACTCATTTATGCCTTAAAAGAGTTAAAAGCTCTTGAAAAAAAGAATCAAAGATTAAAATTTTAGATCAAAAAAAATGAAAAAGAGTCAAAGGAAATAATTGAAGATCTACAAGCACACTTTGAAGAAACCAAGAAAAATGAATAAGATCTAATGGCATAGTTTAAAATAGTAAGTAAAAAATGTGAAAGGTATGTTATTGAAATTGCCTTTTTAAAAACAGATTTTGAGAAAATAAATAAAGCAATCAATGATATATCAACCAATAAATTAAAATTTGATAATAGCACTAATATGTTGAATAAGATATTATAAAATCAAATATCAATGTTAGATAAGATAGGTATTAGATTTGAAAAAGAGAAAGAGGAGGTCACTACTTTCACAGACAAGAAAAAAGGAAAGTGTTATGCTGAAGCTCTTACAAAAGAAGAAATAAAATTAAAAAAAAAAGTTAAGAATACAGAGGACATTTGAAATAAAGAAGGTTGGATGGAAAAAATCTACAAAAGGCAATCAGGTCAGAGATACACAAATAGGTCCTATTTTTATGGTTACTATTTTTACTGTAATGGATATGGTCATAAGAAAATAAAATGTCAAAAAAGGGCTAACAATTTTAGAAATAAGAATAAGGAAAGTCATGCAAAGTCAAGTAGAAGCTATAACTCTTTTGCTCCTCTATTAGTCTTTAATGAAGAGGCCATAATATGTTACAAGTGTAATAACTTTAGACACATAACCTATTACTATAGAATTGTGTTTGAGTCAGTCAAGAAGGACTTGAGTTTCAAGGCTCCATTCATCAACAAGAAAGTTCAGACAGGTTCATGGCAAAAGAACCAACTTGAAAAATCTATGTTCGTACAAATAGCTTTACATGCAAGAAATGAAGATAAGCCATGGTTTATTGACATTAGATGTTTGAGGCACATGACTAGAGACAAGATAAAGTTCATAACTTTGAAAAAGATCAATGGTGGCATAGTGAAATTTGGAGACAATATTACTACTAGAATTGCTAGAAAAGGTACACTAAGTTTAGATAATGGTAGAACTAAAATTAAAAATAGTTTATATGTAGAATGTCTTAAGCATAATCTTTTAAGTCAAATGTGTGATCAGAGGCACACACTAAATTTTTATGCGAAAGGTTGTGAAATTAGAAGAAAAGATTCAGATGTGTTGGTTGCAGATGCTCAAAGAATAGGAAATAATTTGTATATGCTATCAGACTCAAAGGTCAAAGATGTTATCTGAGTTAGATTGAAAAAATTTAGATATAGCATAGGAGAATGGGGCACATAAATTTTGGCAATATTGTCAACATCAGTAAGGAGTAAGCAGTCAAAAATCTTCTAAAGATTACAAAGCCATTCGACACACTTTGTGAACCTTGTCAACATGGGAAGTAGGCCAGAAGGTAGTTCAAAACAAAAGAGTACTAGACCACTCAGATGTTAGAGATTATTCACACTGATATATGTGGACCTATGAGAACTTAAATTACTTAAGGTGAGAAATATTTCATGTTACTTATTGATGATTTTTTACGTATGACTTGGGTGATGTTTTTTTAAAAAAAATCAAAAGCTTTCAGACATTTCAAAGCATTAGTTGAGAATAAACCAAATTGAAGATTAAGTTTCTAAGATCAGATCAAGGAGGAGAATTCATGTCAGATAAATTTATTTATTTTGTGAAGACCATGGAATAAAGAGATATTATTTAGTAGCTAGAACTCCACAGCAAAATAGAGTAGTTGAACAAAAAAATAGAATAGTTTAGGAGATGGCGAAGACAATGCTAAATGAATCTAAGATAGTAGATAAATATTGGAGAGAGGTAATTGCTACAGTGGTGCATATTTAGAATAGAGAATTATTGAGAGTCAATAGTGACAAGACTCCTTATGAGCTATGGAAAGATAAACCAGCAACAGTTGATTATTTCAGAGTTTTTGGTAGCAAATGCTTCATAAAGAGAATCGATGAAAAACTTGGTAAGTTTGAATCTAGATCAGATAAAGGTATCTTTCTTGGTTATTCTTTCAAAAGTAAAGCTTATAAATTTTATAACAAAAGAACCAAGAAAATTGTTGAAAGTGCAAGTGTCAAGATAGAAGAAGATGGAACACAAAGAATCATTGATCTAGTAGACATCCCTAAAATCATTGAAGAGAAAGATTTTGAAGAATTAGATGAAGATGAGAAGGAGAAAAAGGACACCAAAACTCCATCCAAATATGTTTAAAAAAATCATAATGAAAGTGACATCATCAGAGACATAAATGAAATAATTTACATCATAAGAATGATGGTAAGTGAATTTGAGCAAGTTAATTTCTCTTTGTTATCCAAAATTCATCCTAAAACTTTTTCAGAAGCTAGACATGATAAGCATTGGGTTAAGGCTATGGATGAGGAATTAAATTAGATAGAAAAGAATGATACTTGGGAATTAGTGCCTAGACCAAAAGATCACAATGTGATAGGAACAAATGGGTTTATAGAAATAAGTTGAATGAAAATGGAGAAGTGACCAAAAATAAAGCAAGATTAGTATGTAAAAGATATGCTCAGATTGAGAGAATAGATTTTGAAGAAAATTTTGCACCAATGGAAAGGTTAGAGGCTATTATAATGTTTCTTACATATGCAGTGTTTAAAAATTTCAAAGTATTTTAGATGGATGTCAAATATGCCTTCTTGAATGAGAATCTAGAAGAAGAGGTCTACATTAAGCAGCTTGAGGGATTTATTCTCTCAAATATTAGTAGCCATGTATGCAGATAGAATCAAGGTTTTAAGAGAAGATTTACTGATAGTAATATCTACATCAAAATAGAAGGTGAACATCAATTGATTGTTGTGGTATATGTTGATATCATTTTTAGAGGAAATATTGAAAAGATGAAAAAAGAAATTTTTGATAATATAAAAAAATAATTTGAGATGTCTATGCTTGGAGAATTATCATTTTTCTTAGGATTGCAAATATTTCAATTAGATTAAAAAAAATCATATCTCAAAATAAATATGCCATGAAAATGTTGAAGAAATTTGGTTTTAAGGATTGTGCACTAGTTGGCACACCAATGTGTACAAAAAAGAAGGTGAGCAAGGATGAAGATTCACCTATTACAGATCAATTTTTGTATAGATCTATGATTGGTAGTCTTTTATATTTGATAGCATCAAGGCCAGACATTATGCATGCAGTAGATATGGTTGCAAGATATTAGTCATCTCTAAAAGAGAGTCATATTCATTTGGTGAAGAGAATATTCAGATATATCAAGGGGACATTGGATTGTAGATTATGGTATCCCATAGGCAGAGATTTCACTTTGGTTGATTATACAGATTTAGATTGGGTAGGGTTCTTGGATGACAAAAAGAGTACAAGTCGAGGATCTTTTTTCCTTGGTGATAGCTTAGTATCATGGCTAAGCAAAAAGTAGAATTTAGTATCACTTTCTACAGCTAAAGTAGAATATATTGCAGTAGTATTGTGTTTTACTCAAGTGCTTTAGATGAAGCAAATTTTGGAAGATATCAAGCTAAAGTATGATGAACCTATTTCTATTTTTTTGATAACACAAGTGCTATTAGTATTTTGAAGAATCCAGTGATGCATTCAAGAACAAAATATATTCTCATTAGATATCACTTTTTGAGAGAGCAGGTTGCAGATAAATAGGTTAAGATGGAGTATATCAGTACTACAAAGCAGATTGTAGATATTTTCACAAAGGTACTACCAAAAGACACATTTGAGTATTTGTCAGAGAAGTTGGGAGTAATTTATTTTACTTCATTCCATTAAGGTTCAGCATCAGTTGAGGGGGAGCTAAGTGTTAGCTCCAGGTAGGCCCTTTGCCATTGATGTCAAAGAGGGAGAATAACAGGTATAGGTACAAGTGTAAAAATAGGTAAAAAAAATACGTATAGGTTGTTATATTAATGGGGAGTTACTTTATGTTTTTTAGATGGTAGTATGTACAGATTTTAGGATGTGGCAGTTTTAGTTTGAGGTTGCCATCAATGACAAAGGGGGAGATTGTTAGAAATATTTCCATTGATATCAAAGGTCTAACATTATTGGTGATAAAGGCCCCATTGCATTTAATGGTGTTTTTAATATTCATATCTTGGCTAATGTGTGTTAGTATTGATTTAATATTAATGAATATATTTTTAGTTGCATATAAGTCAAAAGAGGGCCAATGGAGAAGTCAAAGAGTCGCGGGGTAAAAGTTGAAAGAGGAATGGAATGCATTTTCTCATGAAGAGTTATCTTGAGGAATTCTAAGAGTCACCATGTGAAGACAAAAGAGGTATGGCACATTTTTCCATGAAAAGACACTTTGAGGAATATGAAAATTCACCAAGATAAAGATAAAAGAGGAACTGAGACTTTGGCTTATGAAGGGTCACCATATGAATTTTCAAATGCAAGGATATGAAGAGTCATGAGAGTTTGGCACCATTTTCCATGAGGATTGAAGGGTCATAAAGGGTGAATGCCAAAGGTCATTTAGAAAGCTATCAATAAAGACTTGAGAAGCCATTTGTAATATGCAAGAGAGTGCATGGTTTGTATTTGTTTTTGAAGAGAGAAAAGCAGGAGATATTGTAAAGTTTTATCATTTGTTGAGTAAGCAACATTGAGAGATAGTTGTGTTTTATACACAAGAGGGGTTGGTGATCTTGTGGGTTGGTGATCACAATCATTGCAAGGGGTTGGTGCTTACAAATAGTTATTGTGTTGGTGTTCGGCAAAGGGGTTGGTGCTCCTGCAAGTTAGTGCTTACAAACTTTGTATTTTGAGTTGGTTCTCATTTATATACTTGAGATTGTTCTCCATGGTTTTTCCAACTTTGGATTTCCACGTAAAAATATGGTCTCTTTCTCTCTCTCTTGTGTGGTGCAAATTATTGTTTCAATTTTATTGCATATCTTGAATGTGTGATTAAGTGGTTAAAGAAAAGAAATCAGATTAAGTAAAAAGATATTAATATACTGATTCACCCCCCTCTCGGTATATTTCATGTTTAACACATGAGTGCTAAAGTTTGAGCTTCCAATTTGGCTCTAGGGATCAAATTATCTCTGAAACTTGATTAATTCACGTTCAAGGTAAAAAAACCCATAACAAATTTGATTTCAATTTTATTTGAGGTTCTCTAGAAATTTAGAACATTTACCTCCCAATTCCCCAATAATTTATTTATATGTTGATGTCTCTAATTTGGCCTCCAATTTAAAATGGTGTCAATCTTTGAATTTCATCATCGCTCCCATTTCTCCCTTACTAATATAATCAAGAGAACCTTTAATCTGAGGGGTAAGCCCACCAAAAAACTTATCTCTAATAAGAACTTAAGAAACCAATCAAATATTTATTTCATTATATAATTCACCATCATGGTCTTTGAGATATCATAGATTAGCCATTGTTTATCTTTGTTCTTTTTTATAACTTTTATCTTTCATTTTCAATCCTTGATTTTCTTCTATTGTTAGTATTTGAATCCATTTCACTTCATTTTCCCATATTTTCAATTCAAATTTGAGACCATAGAGAAGTCAATAATCAGAGAAAAAACATGAGATGAGGTCACAAGGAATCATCTTGTTACACAAAACCAATTGCTAAGTTAAATTGAGAGAGAAATCATTCATGAGATAAGCTTGCAAGATCTCAACGTGTGTCAACATCTCATTTCATGAAACATGACAAAATTCATAATTATGAGAGCATTTTATCAAATTAAAACCAATGAAAAATGTAAAGATAAGGCCACACAATGGCATTTCACTATACAAAGCACTTTTAAAAAATTTAAAACCTAATATCAATAGTGAGCCACCTGCATGAGCTAAGTTCATAATATCAGAACACATGTTTAAATATCATTGCCTAAAGAGATAAGAAACACGGAGGTGAAAGCTAAAACATAACCGAAGAAAAATTCATGAGCAATTGACACTTGTTGCATCCTTGTTACATGGATCACACCAAAGTTTATAATGAGAAATGTTAACATAAAATAATCCAATAACGTGAAAAATTTCACAATGTTGCTTTATGGAGTTTGTTGAAGTCTTGAGCTTTGATAAAGTCAACATCCTAAGGTTCACATCTATCATGATATAGTTGCGTGTAAAGAAACAGAGATCAAAGGCAAAAATAGACGTCGATAAAACTTCACGATATTATGACAGGTGGAGAAAATTTGTAACACAAATAGCATGAAAAATTGGGATTCAAAGATAAAGAAAAGGCTCAAGCACACTCTACGAATTATGGACATTTGTCAAGCTCTTGTCACACGAGGTATAGAAAAAATCTAAAAATAAAATAATAAGGCATGCGCAAGTGAGACCTTATAATAATAATTAAACACATGAAAAACTGTTGTGCTTTGAATAAAATCTAAGAAAACTGTGTAAAAATCAGAACATGTGAGTAAAAGGGGAAAATCAAGAACTACGAAATTTATTGAAATTTTAGGACACTTAGATAAAATCATGAAATCCAAAGATAATCACAGTAATCCTTGACATGTTCTATCAATTGAAATTTCAAATCTAAAACTTTCTTACATATATTCTTTGTTAATACAACATTACCATCTAAACCATGCATGCTCTTGCATCATTTTTGTTGTTCCAAATGATGGTATTAGACAAGAACTCAGTTTTTATAATATTCTAGTCCACTAAAAATGGTTTTTATAATATTATAGAACACTAAAAAAATAGTCAAAAAAATAACTTCCGTAATATTTTTAATTATTATATTAATAAAACGTATCTTTTTTATTAACTATATAAAAAATACAAATCACACACTTAAAAATGGTCAAAAGTTTTCTAATTTAATTAATATTTTTAATTATTAAATTCGTGGAGGTGTGTTTTTTTTTAATTCACTATATAATAAATTCAAGAGAATTAAAAAAAATAAAATGGCATTGATTACTTTTAATCGAAGAATTAACTAAATGTTATAAGTTATGTTTTAAATTAATTAAAAAAGAATTAATTAAATATTATAATTTATGTTTTGTAGTATTACTGATAATTCTCCAAAATAAAAGATTGAATCTACAACCTATTAAAAACAACACAAACACTTTTAATATTACTTTAAAAAATTAAAAAATATTTTTTTAATTAAAATGTATTGATATATCTATTAATTAAAAATATAAAAATAAAATACATAACCCCAAATTAAATGTCAATAAAAAAAATGACAAAATATTAATAAAATTATTAAATTATAATACAATGCCTTTCCATTATTTTGATTCCCACTTTAAAAAAAAATGTTCACTTCAACAAACAATATATACCCTTCTCCTCCAATGTTGTGAGGTAAGGACCAAGGTTTTATCATCACTTAATCTCTGTCTTTTTAAAGTGTGACACAACGATGCCGATGCCAATGGCAATGGATAAACATAGGAGGGGTCAATGGCATAAAAATATCTTTTAGGGGACATATCTTACTTTTAAAATTAAAGTTCAAAAAAAAAAATAGTAATCATTAATTTTAGCTTTAAAAGTTAAGCAATCAACAAATTACTTTCAAAAATAATATTAGTGGTTATCTTAATATTGATAGTTGTCTTAAAGGTGTAAGTTACGTTGGAAGGGATGGCATAAATTTTTGTTTGTGACAAAGTAGGATTTTGTAAAGGGAAAAAGTGTAAATCAGCAGTTGTACATCACTTGAAGCCTAAGACCATTGACATCATCTCATATTTTGTGCATGATATAATATGCAACAATAATCAAATATTCATTTTAACAATCTTTCTAAACCATCACTTTCTTGACCAATGTTCCATTAGATTTTATATTTTTTTAGCAAGGATAAATAAAATGCTTACGAAATTAAGATTCAATTGTTAATTCACTCTGTAATGACAAAATATTTCAAGTAGTACAAAGTCCAATGAGATGTTGCATATGTCAATGCAATTTATAACTTCCATCAAACTATTTCAGTGACCTAATACATGATTGAAACATATATCAGCTTAATGAAAACAGTGGTCCCTTTGAAGTATTTTGTCGACCACATTATCATGGCAACATATGTTTAAGATTGCTTTATAAGGTCAAACCTTTTTTGTTTAGGTTGTGGATAATTATGCCATGAGGAATGTGATAATAATAATAGATATGTATATAATATATTATAATACTAATATAATATATATAATATTATGTTATGTTATGTATAATATAATATAATAACATAGTATAGTATAATAATTATTATATAATTTAATTATTATTATATCATACTATAAGAAAATGTAGTATTATAATATATTTTTAAACCTTCAAATGGTCATGTATGGCCTCCCAAAAGTTATGAAAATGTCCCTAACCGGATAGGGCTGGTTATGGCTAAATTAAACTTTTTGATATGATTATTTTGACGTGAATAAGAGCTCAAATAAAAATTACAGATCAAAAGTTAAGGCCTTCAAAAGTTCAATCTTCGCATCAGTTGAGTTGTCATTTATACTAAATTGGGCTTTGTAAGAATTATGCCTTCCAAGTACTTTTGAATCCTATTATTCTCAATAAAAACAACTAACCAATGAAACGGTATCTTTATTAACATGTTCAAATATATTATAAGGGTAGCATGGGCCTTGGCTTATTGTTACAAGTAAGCTTCAGTTGCTTTTGGTTGTATTACAAGCCTTATCTATTATTTGTCTTTAGTGTCAAAAAGATAAAAATGATTTAGAAAAACTTCATGTAATAAGGGACTAATGATAAGTACAAGATTCCCCTTATTGTTCAGAAAATATTTTTTCCTAAAGATGGGATAGAGGTGGAGTCCAAACCCTACTCTTGATGAATAAAGGTCAGGTGCCAAGATAATATGGGGATAATTTAAAGGCAAATAAGATTTAGAGTTAAAACATTCATCACAAGTAACTAGACAATATGTAAAAAAGTAGAATATTAAAACTTGAGAACAACCCTAACGGCTCTATGATATGAATTTCATGTTTCCTTGTAGATAGGTCATAAAAGATAAACAATGGGATGTTCAAGATAATGAAGTGCATTTTTTTGGATGACTCTTAGTTGTAAGATGGAAAATATTTGAGTTTAGAATTTTCATAGTAATCCATAAATCACATGCAATTACCTATTGGTATATGGGTTTAAAATTACATATTAGATTATAGATTGAAGAGGGTTTGAAAAGTATTTTTTCTTTGTACACATTCTTAATCATGATCAAAATTTGATCTAAAATAAAACCATCCAACCTAAATTCCTTAATAAAGTACACTTATAATCTCACTTGGAGTGTATCAAAATCAAAAGATTAACTTATCAAATATTATCATAAATTATTGATTTATGAAGTTCCAACAATGTCCCTCAACCCTTCTTGATGCAAATATGAGAAAATTAAAAGCATCCTAAAATTCATTGTCTTGTGGTTGGAAGTTAAGAATTAGATCCTAACCCAAGACAACCAATGGAAAAGAGAGTCATTGGCCCTTATTGTTGTAGCTTTTGGAATCACATTGATGAAGAGAGAAATCATATGCTACATGTGAATTCTATTTTAAATTATAGTACAAACTTATGGACCACTCCAATATGGTTTGGGTCATACCTTCTTCCCTATGAATGTGTGTTCATGGAATTTAAATCCTTCAATCATCTAACAAGATTGTGGAATTGATTGGTCGAAAAAGTGTTGCTCCATGGATAATATGGATTACAAATATACAACGTCATATTTCAAGGAACAAGCAAAGGCATTGATGATATTTGCAATGAGTTATAAACTCTCATTACTAAAGTAAATAGAACTAGGAAAAAGAATGATGAGAAAAAAGGTTATAAAGAACGAAAGAAGGCTCTAAGACAAACCCTGATTTGGAATCCATCCAAATTGGAAACTTTAATTAAATTTTGATGGCTTTTCTCATGCAAATCTAGGTATCACAAGGGTGGTTGTTATTTATAATAATAATTTAGAGAATTTATCTTCAATTATGTTAGAGATGTTGGGAAAGCTACTAACATCATGGTTGAATTTAAGGCTTTTCGACAAGGATTTTGAATTACAAAATATAGGACTAAAAATTTGCAAGTAGAAAGATATTCTACTCTTGTAATAAGATAAATTAAGAATAGGAGAATCAAGAGTTGGTTCTTCTTAGGGATTATTAAAAAAAAATATTATATTGTATCCTTTCAATATAGTATTATCATCAATTATGAAAGCAACTAATCTAGGAGTAATGTTAATAACACAACTAGTCTATGAGTAAGGTTAATAATGTAACTAGTCTAAGAGTAATATATAAATTTAAAAAAAAACTAGGAGTTGATCTTTTAATAAATAAATGTAGAATTCCTTGTCCAAGCTAGATTTCATAAGTTTTGTATGAAGAACATAAGTTATAGTGAAACAACCTCTTTGAAAAAAGGACGGTGTCATAGATTACTAAATTGAGAACAAATAAGTGTGATTGGACCATAATAACTTTGCTCATCAATACAAAAATTGGATAAGAATTCCTTCCCTCCATCACCCTCACTAAACCCCTCTAGTATACCCATATGATTGGAAATGTGATGATATGTATGGATCATACAAGAAATCATACCAGGGATATTTTCTTTATAAAGACAAATCAACATGTGGTGAAGATAATAAAATAGGAAGGGTTGTGAAGATTTCACCCCCATGCACCTTACCTCAATCCAATATAAATCTAAGAAGCTTTATGGTTCAAATTCCCATAGTTGATAGATCAATCTATACATAGAAGGCCATATGGATATTAATATTAATAAGGTGGCTACATTATCATCCACATGAAGTGCAATATGTTTAATATATTCATCAACTAAGGTGTTAGATCAAATTTTATTTTAGTGTAATAATTGAATGAATAAAATTTAAATAATATAATAATGATATCAACGTTGAGATGGTTGTAATTACTCTCACATGCAAATGATTTGGTGTGGTGCTTCAACAATTTCATTTCAAGGCCAACCCCTAATTATATCATAATTTCCATAGTAAGAAAGCAATCAATGTAAATATAAGGCATTACTTTAAAAGTTATTGGATTAATTTGAATTTCTTCAAACACTTCTTTGATTTTATATTGCTCAAAAATGGTGAATGGAAAGAGATTGTTGTCTACAAATGAAATCTAAAAGGAACATGAGGGATTTGCTTGGAAGTTTTTTCAGGATCCATCATTGTCTATCTCATGACATTATGATCAAGAGGTGCAAGCTAAAAATCCTTTGATGACCCTATTGGTACATTCCAAAGCGGTCATGTAGAGACATTCAAAAGTGGGATTTTCCTCTTATTGAATCAAAAGCAAAAAAAATGGTAAGTCTCACAGAAGAATGATAAAATTGAGTGAACTTCTATGGAAATGCTTGAAGAAGTTCAAACAAGAAGTATACATAAAAATAAATAATGAATTATGTTAAGGTCATGGGTGTAGTTTACCAATCCAGGATAAGATTTCAAGGTCAATGTGAAGATCCATGTTAAACAATACTAAATTAGGTTTAAGATTATATGACCAAAGGTTTAATGACAACTATAAATAAGCCAATGACTTTTGTGGAGGCAATAGTGAAAACTTAGTGTGTATGTAGGCTAAGAATGGTCAACAATATAAAAATATTCTAATATATAAAAAGGTAGAAGACCGTACTAGATACAACATACATTCAATACATTAGTTCACAAAGCAATCTAAGGCTCTAGAAAAGGGTCATGTGCAAAAGAAGTTGTAAGAGATTTAATAGGGGAATCTACACAAATAATAGCAAACATAGGTCTATCTAGATCTAAGATATCATTAGATGGTAACCAAGACATGTGAAAAAAGGTAATCAAATGAAATACAATGTCATTAAGTGGTAACCATGAGGTATCTAAACTAAGGGTTGTAAGAGTGTCATTCGGTGATAACCATGAGATGTAAATAAAGAGACAAAGCATTCAAAGATAACAATATAGACACATACATAAGTTAACATAAGCATTGAATACAATAATATATTAATACAATGTAAGTATCAAAGTAATAAATGATTATCAACGCATTAATATTCCCATTGGCTCAAGTGCACATACATAAGTTAATATAAGCATTGAATACAACAATATATTAATATAATGTAAGTATCAAAGTAATAAATGATTATCAACGCATTAATATTCCCATTGGCTCAAGTGGTACTTTTTAAGAAACGGTTGTAGGTGAAGTCAAGATAGAAAGAAGCAGCCTGAGTATCCTTAGTTGAGAACTCCAAAGACTAGGTGTACCTTGTTGGTTCAATGCCTCTTCTTAATATCTTCAAGTCCTTGTGAAAACTAGTCTTTCTCAAATGTAAGCTCCTTAGCCCTAATTATTTTCCTTCTTTTAGGGTGGATTTGTGTGCATGACCAAAGTGAAATAGATGTATTTATTCTAATGAATGACAAGTGGAACCATATTAATATGACTCAAAACACAAAGAGCCACAACTCAAACGTAGCCTATATCATCACCTAACTAATGAAGTTAAAAAAATATTAGCATGTGCAATACATCATCGGTCTAGTAAAAGATGTCAACAAAGGAGGGAGCATTATAAAACATCATTGGTAAAGGAGAAACACACAAATAGGAAGAAGAGGAGTGGAAAGGGGGGACATGAACAATCAGAGGTCAAGTAAACTGATGACATGACATGAATGAAGGAGGTAATATAGTAAATGATCATCAACAAAACTATCAAAGCACCATCAATTGGTCCACATTGATCCCAATGTACTCCTTGGGATGTATAATATATGATATGATATGTCGATGAGTCCTACAAAATAAATCTTTAGTAATTGAAAATATGGTATATGCATATGACTCACCCAAAACTCATCACATGTCACAATAGTGTAATGTGGGATGGTACTTTTGAAAAATAAAATAGTTCCACAAGATAAAAAGAGCTATAATAAATGATGATAAATAAAATTAACGTATGCATACCTCTACTTACCTTTCTATTGAAATAGATGCATGCAAATACCTTAGTCTTGATCATGACAAGCGCAAATAATTGTTTATGGTAACCTTAATTATAGAAGACTAAATGGATAAGAGTGATGCACGCTTATGCAAATGAGTCTGAAAATGGAATTTGTAAGTAGGGTATTGCAAATGGTAGCATTTGAGGCTCTCAAGGAAGGTGGGAACAAGGATTTTTGGATAGCCACAATGGTAAAGGTTAGACTCGGTTCAGGAGACTTAAAAGGTATAAAATAGTGTGAGGCATAAGATGAGGTTGGATAGCCACAGTAAAGGCTAGATTCAGTTCAAACAACCCATAAGATAGTAAGGTGATAAGATGATAAAAGAGGCCAAATGTCCATGAGATAAAGAATAGATAAGGTCTGAATGAACTACAAGAAAAATAGAAGATAAAAGCTTAGGATCCCAAACATAACTAAGAGGAATCCAAAAAAAAGGGAAAAGACCAATAGAGCATCCTAAAAAACTTAAAGATGCAACTTCTATTCAAGAACATAAATTTCAAAGGAAATACCCAATTGACTCCCCAAAGCTTATCATTTGAAACCCTTGAATGTTGATGTCATCATGATGCTAGAATGTCTAAAAGAGATGAAGAATATGAGATAAATAAAATGGGCGATACCTATAATCGAGTATGTCCATCCAAGGTAAATAATGAAGGGAGGGCAAATAGGGCACCACCAAGGAAAAAACATGGTCTTTACTAGAAATAAGACACTCTAATCAACTTGGCAAGAATAACGATTTTCAACACTAAAACGTTTAAAATAATTCCTAGCAAGTTTGAAGCTTGGGATAACTAGTGAGAATATATATCATCCCATGAAGATTATGTACAGAAATGTAAAGGTGCCTACCTTCCCACAATGTGTTCCCCGTTTCTTAGGTCCATGATGAAACCACCAGTTAACTATGAGGATCAAGTACTTGTGTGAATAGGCAAGGACAGAAATGATAGATATGAGGCTTCATATCCCATTCTACTTCCATATCGCACTCCAATGGACCTTTGGCTCTATGATGATGCCAATTGTCGAGTTCAAGATTCAACGAAGATGGGATCTTACGAATGATTTGATCACATCTTTTGGTGTGATTTGAATTTTGATATTTATTTATTTTTTCCTTTTGCCTTTTGACTTTTGACTTTTTTGGCTTTTGGCTTTTTATAGCTTCCTTTTCCCTACAAATTTAAAATACCAACAATGAGTTTTATGATGACTAACACAAGAGAGCTTATATCTAGCCACTAAAGAGGAGAACCTAGAAACCAAGACGCTTTGATACTCTTAGAATTGCACCTTAGAAAAGATTATGATCTTAAAATTGACCTTGGTGTACCCAATAAGGAGGTAAAACTTAGGGGGAAGAGATGTGAACATGAAAATGACTAAGTTGCCCTAATCATAAAAAAAATATAAATGGAGGTAATACAATGACAAATAAATTTGAGACTTTTATCATAAAAAATAATAAAATATTGATGAAAGACATGTAGAAAGATTGTAATAGTTGTGCCACAAGGAATATAAATAACTTTAGGAGATAAAATAGCACTCTCAACCATTGCCTTATATTCAAAAGAAACACTTAGCTATGGTTGGGAGTGGGAGCTATTAAAATAAATAGATAGTATAGGAGGTGGGTGTGGATGAGGAATCCCCGATTTTATTCCCAAAAGTCTTATGATGCAACTCACAAACTGAAAGCCAAGTGGCGTAAATATGTAAGATAAATCTATGAAGCATGCAAATAAGAGGGGGATCAAAGGCACAATAATGTAATGATAAGAGGTAAGAGCCAAGAGATGTAAAAATAAGAGGGAATAGCCATTAGGCTTAAACATAAGAGGGAAAAGCCATGAGACATAAATATTTAAAAGGGAAAAGCCAAGAGGTGTAAGAAGGTAAAATGAGTTAGAAGGTGTAATCGTAGTGGTTGGGTGTTCTTTAGGAATGACCAGCTATATTCCTCAAGGTCTTGCAATGCAAATCACAAACTAAAATCCATAAGATTTAAAAAATGGTATCAATATCCATGAGGCAAAACATAGGGAAAAAGGTAGCCCAAAGGTGATGCTACAGTAGGTAGGAGCTAAGAGGTGGAACAATAGGAAGAAAGAGAGCCTGGAGGTGATGTTAAACTAGGTAGGAGGCAAGGTAGAACAATAAGAAAGGGATCCCTGAATAAATGCTAAAGTAGGTAGGCATTGAAAGGCAGAACATGTGAGATAGAATACTAGAGGTGCAATAAAGTGATGTATAAGGTAAGCTAAGCTACAACACAAGAGAGTTCAAATAAACCTGCAAATGGTATAAACATGGAATATAAAACTATATTAAATGTTTAACTAAGTGCAAGAAATTAAAAATATGGCCAACATGAAAACTATGAAGAACATACCTCAAATATAATATTATTTTAAAAAATGAGTGGTGGTAGGATCTTTGAAAATTACTTGAAGTTAGATTTATTTTTGAATATGCGATGTTGAGAAAGGGTGAGCATCACAAGTCACCCCATAGTTTGAATTAAGGTAAGGATGGACATCATAAGATTCCCCCATGTGTGAGGTGATAAGAGGATGGGCATTGTAAGAGGCCCACAATTGTGAATAAAGGTGAGGGAATGTTCCATGGTGTGCAATGTCAATTTCTAGATCATTGTATTGATTATCTTTGTTGTCATTTTTTATGTGAATATGTCTCACATTAGTAATTTTGGCATCTAAGGTAAATTTTTTATCTATAGGAAGTGTTTTTTAATATTGGTTTACATCATCAGCCTAGCTGATAACATTGAATTTTTTTGTTATAGGTTGAACATCATTGCCCTAGTCAATGAAGTTGGACAATTTTGATTGTGTTTGTGTATCATCAACTGGTACAATGACATCTATAGTGTCTAATTGTAACTAAACATCATCAGTCGATCTAATGATGTTTGAAGAGTCTGTATGGGTTAGAGCATCATCGGCCTAGTCGATGAGTTTAGAATTGTCTATCAAAAACTGAGCATCATCGGCCAAGCCCATGATGTCATGGGGAGATAAATTTTCCACAAGATTTTTTTAAAGTGATCAATGAAGGGTTTTTGTGATATAATCTAATATATGTTAGATTAGAAAGATACATACATAACCATCTTTATCATCACTTGCATCAAATTAAGGATCATCAAGTTCATAATGTGTACCAAATTGACTTTGGAGTTGAAGTCATGCATTTGAGAAATGGTATGTTAGATGATATAGTCTTCATCATAAGATAGTTTAATTATGCAAGCTTGGTTTTGATCAAGGTCTTGTTGATGTTCATTAGGGGTATCTTTGGCGGAAACATCAATTTGACTAAAATATTTGAGAGAGTAATAATGGTTATTGGAAGAGTTTAGCAAGCCCATTGTTATTGCATTTGAATGAGTCCTCATTACATGAAGCCTCGTCAACATTGCAAGGAGGTTGTTCCTCATGATCTTCATCAAATAAGGGAATGTATTGGTCTCTTATTAGAAGAGATGATGAAAGCCATTCAAACATGTATGGTGGTAAGCTAGTTGTATTACAAATATTTTGAAGCTCATTTGGCTCATCATCATTTGAGTCAACAATGGTAACTTTAAAATCTAGATGCATGTTGATGAACTTAGGTAATGGAGCAATATGAATAGTGTTAGTGGTAGGAATTCAAAATTCTTTTTTAGGGTTTAGTAGCTTGAAATATCATGGGTTAGGATTAGCGTCATGCTTGTATTGAACATTGTCATGAACAAAATTTAGGCATTGGCTACAAAAAGAGATAACAGCTCTCATGTGGTGAGTCCAAGGGAAACTTAAGAGTAGGTTATAGTTTTTGGCACTGTGTGATGAAGCCAAATGCATCCAAGAGGATTTTTGTTGTTCTTGTCAAATCTACGGCAATTAAGTCTTATTTTCCTTGAGATCCTTTGTGGAGTATCCTAAAGTCTTGATTAACCATAGCGAAGTAACTCGATGCCTAAACCTTCATCCACAAGCACCTTCCTCACTTGAAAATCATTGATCGGTAGAGAATTTCATCATTGATCATATCATCAATGGGAAACTCCATAGAGAATTTGTTGTTTGGTTGAGGATAAGAGATATTCGCAATGGTATGTACTTCCTTACATGTAAGACCTTGAAGAGGTTGACTACTTGGTTCATGCTCACTTGGTGATGGTGATTATTCTATATCTTGCAATTGTTGCATCAAAATTTTCTGATGGTAGGGTGATGTTCTCACGAGTTCCATTAGGGGAATTTTACAAGGCATGGTATTTAGTTCTTCTAGGAAATTATATTAAGTGGATTTTTGGTAAAAACCATAATGTTATTTTGGTTGGGAATTAGAATATGCTTTGGGAACTTTAATGATAGGAAGAGATTGTTCCTTGGGTTGAGACTTTGTTGGTGGAGTGGGTGATTCACTATATGATGAACTTGTTGAACTTGTTGTACTTGTAGTTATCATATCGGTGAGAGCCATGTCTTCTTGAGAGGTTTTCTTAGGCTTTTTGATGGGATATTTGTGACCAAACTTGCATTAATAGTTGAATTTTGTCATGTTATAATATTAAAAATTTGATGTAATATTGATCATAATTTCTTTCAATGGCACCTACAAAGTTGTTCATAGGTGTAATGGTTGGATTTTAAGGTTGTTGAGATTTGTTTTGAGACTTGTAATACTAATGTTGTTGGTGTGATTGATGAGATTGGGATTGATTTGATTTAATTTAAGTGTTGAGAGGTATTCTTGATCATGCTCTTTAGTGATAATTTCATGGTTAAATTTTTCACCTAATATGAGGTCACAAGCATGTTTTTTGAGGTCACCACAATTTTCATGAGAATGTCCTATATTTGAATGCCACCAGAAAACATTATCAAGGTTATACCATGGTGGTAGATGCTTGGAAGGATCAAAACTCATAGATCAAGTTGTTGGAGACTCAAGGAAAGATGAGTGGGAAGGGTTTGGATTACTTGAAGAGAATGATACTCTCAAATTAGATGGTTGGAGAGGTTTGCTTTGTGATGTTTTAATATTGATAGCATTAGTTTTTGTTTTGAAAGACTCAATGCTACATTTTTGAGATGGCTTAAATTGGTTTATACAGTAGTCTTGTCGTTTAGCTTGATCAAAGGCTTCTTTCAAAGTCTTAAGAGATTAGGACCTTACTTTATATTATAGTTGAGGTTTTAAAACAGTAATGAAGACCTTGGAGCGGTGGCATTCCTCACTCTTGTTGCACCAAAGATTTCCATCTCTTGATGAAATCATGTGTAGATTCATGACCTAGTTTCTTAATGTTAATGAAGTTTCCAAGGTGTTTTACCCTATTTTTAACAAATAAAAAAAATTGCAATGTGTTCTAATAAGTGTAAAACTTTAAAAACATTAGAATATTAAAGATATACAATAATCAATAATTTTGATTATAACAATTTACTAAATATGAAAAATTATTATTTTTGGTAAACATTAAGAAGATATATACTTAGCTCGCACACAAATTTTTGTTGACTGTTCTAAATATTTGACAGTGAAAATTAGGGAAAGAGATGACTATGCAAGTAGGTCTGTTGTAAATGGACTGCAACATAATGGGTTCAAATTTGTTGATTGCAATTTTTTCCTAATTGATTGTGAAAAATGGTGAACAAGAAAAAATAGAGAAAGCAGAACTCTGAAAATGACATATCAGATAAAAATAGAGAATATTCATGGACACAATAATTGTAAGTAGATGGTAATGCAGTGCGTTCAAGTTCGTTGACTGCAAACTTATCCCCATTGATTATGCTTAAAAATTGATAGTTGTGCTTATTGAGTAATCTGAGATATCGCTCTTTCGATTATGTCATGGATAATTCATTGTTTTGGCTTCTTGTCTTTAAACCCTATAGACACTTTGATAGTTTGAAAACTTAAAAAAAATAAGGGAGTATAATGGGTTGAGCTAACCTCAAACACCTCTTTGATTATTGTCCATTACCTACATATCCAATACTCCAATGAAAAAAATCAAGTCCATAGAATTCTCCCTCTTAGAGTGAGTGTGCAATTGTGCTTCTTTGACTATATGTATGCAGCTAAAAAATGACTTTGATACTTGACAACAATAACTTTTGACTTGCTTTAGAAGACTCTTGACTTGGATTATGGTTGCTTCTTGTGAATGATCTTGAATTTAGGAAGAATATGGCAGATTTGTTCAATGTGCATAAGTGTATGGATGCTCAATAGATAGTGCCAATTAGCCACAATGAATTGCCTTATATGTGTATTCATGGAAAAGCAATTTGACAATTTCCTTTAAATGACCATGTGAAATGTGTGGGAAGACCCAAAAGAATGTTTTGAATTTTGAAAAGTAATCAGTATTCGACACAGGATGCAGCTGCAGCTGCTATAAGTGGGAAAGAGTACAAAGTGTTCCTATCCACCTAGCATGGACTCATCCAAAAAGATTGGGGATAATTTCTCTTTGTTAGAGACAAACTGAAGGTGATTTTAAACAACTTGAGCATTTGACATTGAAAGTTTTGTGCAACAGTAACGGCAAACAAAGGGTCAAGCCCACATATAGATAAATGACTAAAATGAATGGCGAATAAGAATCATGTAATTATGCACAAACCATGTGGTTTAAAATGTATCAAAAATTAGTATTGTCAAGTACTTGTAACCAAATTTATGTGTCTATGCAAGGCTACTCTCGAGAATATCATGATAATTGAATTATTTTAACAAAAGCATTGACTAGATCTTCTAACTTAGAAATGGATAGATTGAGACTTGGTTATACCATTATAATGCATCTCTAATTAGGTTTTTTGCTAAAAGCTTGGTTGTTGCATAAGTGTTTGTTTTGATCCACTCCTTGTAGAGGCTTCCAAATGTTCTAACTGTAAACAGGGGTCAATGGACCCATCATAAGTGACAGTTAACAAAAGATACCTCCAATTTCCATAAAAGCAGTATGGTGAGTTAAAGGTTCGTTTTGTATTGTGAGAAACATTCTCGTTAGCATCCATGAAGTAAGGGTGGGGGGAAGGCACATATTAGGTTATATCCCCAAATTATTTGTTGTGGTTGATTTTCTATTTTCAAAAGGTAGTTTTGCATTTGAACCATGTCGTTGTTATTGGAGGCTTGCATACAAGTCATTTGGTCCAATAATTTGGCAAACACTTGGATGGTATTTAATGGAGTATTTTTGCTAGATTTGTTATAAGGAGCATTAAGAAGGGAGTATTGTTTGATGTTTTGGCCATTGATATAGAGTTGTTTTGAGGTGGGGGAAATTTTTTTAGGTTTCCATTCTTAGGAGTATATGTAGTGTTTGTGTCAAGATCCTTAATGTGCTTATGTGGAACTTCTTGGTCATTACCTGAAGATATTGACACCATATTACATTGAATGGTGGGAGCAACTTGAGATTGAGAAAAAATGCACCATGAGGGATTACTCTTAATGGTGGTGTACATGGAAGGGATAAAAAAACAACCCATATAGAATCTAAATGTGTTGAGACTCACTAGAATAAACTTACGAGGACATCATTGAGATTGATTGAAAATAGAGGCGCTAAGAAGCTTGATTGATTGATAACACGAAGAAGCTGAAAGAAAATGTGAAGATTATCTAACACGTCAATGGGATAAGATTCATAATGGGTTCAGTAGAATGTATATAGGTTAAGATTGATCAACAATATAAGGATCCTTTGATATAGGAAAATGCAAAAGATCATACTAAATCCAATATACAAACGCAGTTTGGGGCTATAGACAAGGTCGTGTGGAAAGGAGATTACATAAGCAAATCTATAAAAACAATAACAAGCATAGGTTTAACTACATCCAAGATGTTCTTAGATGGATAAGTAATATATCCTTTTACAATGTAGATGAACGCTTAGGTACAATGTCATTAGGCGGCAACCATGACGCATCTAAATTATGGGTTGTGATTAGACCACAACCATAATAGTTACAAGGGTGTCATTAAACAACAACCATGAGGTGTAAATAAAGAGATAAAGCATGCAAAGATAACATTATACTAACATGTATAAATTAATCTAAACATGGAAGATGACAACATACCAATATAATGTAACCACCAAATTAATTTTAAAAAAAAGGGTAGTGTTAGGATACTTACTTTTTCTTGAATTGTCATTACATTAATCCCCCATTAACTCAAGTGGCACTTTGTGAGAGATGGTTGTAGGTGAAGTTGATATGAAAAGAAGAAGACCTATATATTCTTAGTTGAAGACTCTAAAAATTAAGTGTCTTATTGGTTCAACTTCTCTTCTTAATATCTTCAAGTCCTTGTAACTTGTGCAAAATAATTTTCCTCAAGTGCAAGTTCTTTAACTCTAATTCTCTTCTTCTTACTAAGGTGGATTTGCATGCACAAGTAAAGTGAATTGAATGTCCTACTTCTAATAAATAAAAAAGGGGAACCATATAAATATGACTTAAAACCTAAAAAAAACAAAACTCAAATTTAATTGATATTGTCAACCCAACCAATGAAGGTAAAAACATATATGCATATACAATACTTCATCGACCTAACAGATGGCATTAGCTAGGGGGAACATTACAAAATGTCCTATGACGTCAAGAAGAAACATGTTAATAGGAAGAAGAGGAGCAAGGGGGAACAAGTACAATTATAGGACAAGCAAGTTCAGGGCATGGCATGAATGAAAGAGACAATATGATAGATGATCATAGGCAAAACTCTCACAAAACAACTCACCTTGATCTTGATGTACTCTTTGGGACATACACTCAAGGAGATTAATACACCAATAAGACCTACAAAATAAACCGACAATAATCAAAAATAAGGTGTATACACAATGCAACAAACACACCCAACACCTCCAAGATAACATGTTAATTTTGGGAAGTGTATGTTACATAAATGAGCAACTCCACCTAGATGTGTACATTAACAACTAATAATCTACGTTCTTGTAGCACTATATGCCACAAATAGGCTTTGCATCTTAGCTTCAAGTAAATCCCCCCATAAAAGGTCAAGGACAACGCATTTTACAAATTGTCTTATAAGGTGGTATTTAAGCCCAAAATATAACAACCATGATGACAAACCCTTTCAAGTATCGCCACAAGATGTTGTTCATTAACTACATGACAATGGGTGTAGTAAATAAATTTTAAAGAACATAAACATCCAGTAAAAGATCCAAATTTAATTTTGTTGACAAGTTTACATGAATAGAGTCCCTAGACAATGGATGTAGTCTTAATAAACTTAAAGAGCATAAACATCCACTAAAATATCCAAATTTAGTTTTGTTAACAAGTTTACATGAATAGAGTCCCTAAAATCTTATTAATAGACTAAGTCAATTTCTATAAAGTATTTGGCCACTTAGAGTTAGTCAAGGAGATAATCAAGGAAGAGGATTTTGGTTCTTTAACACAATTATGTTGAAGATTATGTTGTTCCTACATATTTATCCATCTATTTTCATTCCAATAGAACTAGGGAGTCAAAAAAACAATATTGGGTCTAAATTTAGCACTTCCCTATAAATTGTTTCGAGCATCATTCCAATTTTGCACCCTTTATGATACTTCTTTTATAAACACATTGATTAGGGAATTGTCAACTTAGAATCAACTATGTATAGTTTTGAATGGTTGTGATTTACAAACCGATTGTTAAAGTCCTAATCAAAGTAAAGGCTCTTAATCTTCTCTTAAACATTTGAACAAGCATAAAATATTGTCATTCCTTCCCCCAAAACACTTCTATAAAACAATCAAAAATCAACTTGTCAAACGTAAAAGACAATAAATGCCTCCTAGTGTTTGCTTAGTTACCCATTGCATTTTAAGAGATGATGGTAATTTCCTAAATGTGTGTTGTTATTGAAGCCCCATGCCTTTGTTATAAAATGCTCACTTGAAAAACTAGATTTTTTTATAATAAATAGACTTTCAAAAATCATGTGGCAATTTTAATTTTAAACCTAACTAAATGACTTTTTTTTATTGATCATTGCTTTTGACTAGAGCTAGAACCAATCTGGGAGATATACGAGGGCCCAGATCTCCAGATGATTACTAGATCAGCAACCAATAGACCTCTAATACACCACATATGGCCACAACCAATCTCAAGATTCCCAGATCTACAGCCAACAAGTCTCGAATATACTACATACGGCCACAACCAGTGTCACATCTAGCGAGATTTGAACCTAGGTGGGGTCGGAAACAACTAAGCCATTATATCAACTCACCCACATCTCATTGGCAACTTAATGGCATCTATTGTTAAGTATTGATTTTCCAATAATACATCTATTAGCTACAAAAGTAAGATGCATAAATATTTGAAAGAAAATAATGGTGCAAAAAATAATACAATGAAACAAGAAAAGAAAAGAACAACAAATATACACCAAATTTATGTGGAAAACCCTAGAAATATACCAAGGAAAAACCACGAGGCAAAAGATCTCTTTGTCGTACTTTATTAACAACAAAATTAGAATTACAATGATGTCTAACCTCAATGGGTCGTGATTATTTTATAGAGGGCAAATAAGGATCTAGAAACCACATCATACGACTTCTAAAAGAGTCATATTGTGTCATAGAATTTAGAAGTATCGTACTGCATCATACAAACGTTCAAATATACCACACCACAATGTTGAAGATCTAAATATTAACTTTATCTCCTAACATTCTCCCACTTGAAGTTAATTTTGACTTTTGCTCTTAACATTTGTACCGAAGAGACCATTGCCCATGTTGTTTACCATCAAGTTATATGCAGTCCAATAAAAGATTTACACCAGATGAACTTCTTTCTTCCAATCAGCGTTGTCAACATGTCTGCAAACTTATTAGTATGGAATTTCTTCAATAAGACTTGTCCCTCTTCCACTACATCACGCACATATGATATTGCACACCTATGTGTTTTGTCTTGGCATGAAATGTTGGGTTCCTTGCTAAGTGAAAGGCACTTTGACTATCCCAATGCAAAATAATATTGTTATGTTTGACTTGCAGCTCTCCCGGTGTTTTGTCCAACCATATTGCTTCCTTACAAGCTTGTGTTGATGCCACATATTCTACCTCTGTAGTTGATAATGCCACTATTAACTACAATTTTGATTGCACCACCTGCAAGAGTGAACACATACCATGTAGTTTATTTGCATCTATCTAGATTGCCACCAAAATCTAAATCCACAAATCCTATCACTTGAAGAACTCCCAAACTATAACAAATCGCAGCATCGGAGTGCCCCTCAAATAACCAAGGACCCACTTCACAATAGTCCAATGATCACAATCAAGATTTACCATGAACCGGCTAACTACTCCCAATACTTGGGAAATGCCCAATCTAGTGCACACCATGACAAACATAAGGTTACTTACTACTGATGAGTACGGTACATGAGACATATATGTCTTCTTTGCTTCATTGCTAGAACTCTGCTTCGAAGGCAACTTCATGTGTGCAAGAAATAGGGTACTAATTGGCTTAGCATTCTACGTGTTGAAACATTGCAGAACCTTCCACGTCTTTTACGTAACCCAAATTTTTCTACTCTTCATGTATCTTTGTATCCTCATCCCGATAATCTAATTTGCAACACCTAAATCCTTCATTTCAAACATCCTAGCTAGCTGAGCTTTAAGTTTGACATTTTGTCCATGTTGGGGCCTACAACTAACATGTCATCAACGTACAACAAAACAATAAAACTGTCATCATATCTTTTAAAGTAGGCAAAATGATCACCATCGCATCTGTTGAATCCCAAGTTCATCATGAAGGAATCAAACCACTTGTACCAGTGTCTTGGCCCTGTTTGAGACCATACAACGATTTGTTCAATCTACATACTAAATTCTCCTTGCCTTTTATCACAAAACCTTATGGTTGTTTCATATATATCTCATTGAGATCACCATGCAAAAAAGTTGTCTTCACATCAAGTTGTTCCAACTCAAGGTCGAGTGAAGCAGCAAAAGCCAACACAACTCTAATAGTAGTCAAATATACAACTAGGGAAAATATCTCATCAAAATCTATCCCTGATTTATGTACATACCCCTTCGCTACCAACCGAGCCCTATATCGCCCAACCACACCATCGGCATCTTTTTTTAGCTTAAAGACCCACCAATTACCTATGGCCTTGCAACCTATAGATAGTTCTCCCAACTCCCACATGTTATTTTTACTTAGAGCCTCCATTTCCTCCTCCATGGCATTTCTCCATTTGCTTGCATCTTCAACATCACAAACTTCTGAGAATGAGTCGGGCTCACCATCATCGGTAACTAATGCAAACCCAGAGTGTGCATCAAAAATATAACTTTGGGGTGATTTTAGTATTCTTGTGGATCTCTTCACCTAATGTGATGTATCATCTTGTAGCAATTTAGGTGGTTTTTCTTGCTATTCAAGTATGACATTTTGTTGTTCTAATTCTTGATTTCCAGTATTTTCTACATCTTCCTCTTCTCCTACCTCAATAGGTACAACAATTATACTTTGTTTTTCAACTTTCTGCATGGGTTTCTCATTAAACTCCACATCTTGGCTAACAATAAGCTTGCAAACACTAATATCCCACATCATGTACCCCTTCGTTCAATCACCATAACCAAGAAAAATGCACCTTCTAGACTTCACATCCAACTTGGACCTTTGTTGTTTTAGGACATGGACAAGCATCACAACCAAAAGTGACCAAATATGAGTAACCAACATGTTTACCTATCCAAACCTGTTCAGGGATCTATCTGTTTAGGTTTGTAGTGGGTGGCTTATTGATAAGATGAACAACTGTACTTAAAACGTCACCCCAAAATTCCTTCCCCAAACTAGCGGTGTTGAGCATACACCTAACTGGTTGCATTATGGTGTGATTCATCCTCTTTGTTACCCCATTTTGTTGAGGTGTGTCGAGGTCTATTTTCTACCTGGGTATTCCATGCTCACTGCAAAAATTATCAAACTCCTTCAAGCAAAACTCTCCCCCATTATTAGTCCTACGACACTTAATACTCTTACCTTTCTAATTTTCTACAAGAGCTTTGAGTCTCTTAAAACAGTCAAAAGCATTTGACTTCTTAATAAGAAACACCCAAACTTTACGAGTGGTCATCAATAAGAGACAAAATATTATGCCTTCCCTAAAAATACTACTAGTATGGGTTCAAAACAATCGGCATGCAATAACCGTAGGACATCTGAACTTTTAGTAGCACATTTAGCAAACATGAGTCAATTTTGCTTCCCAAACAAACAATGTTCACAACGCTGAGATCAAGAGATTTTAAACCTGGAAGGTTTCTGTAGAGTAGTATCTTGAGTCCTCTCTCGCTCATGTGGCCTAAGAGCTGATGCCACATCATTATTGAATCCATAGCCCTTGTTGTGGCCAATGCAACCTCACTGATTATAGTCTCCAATTAGCTTGTATAAGTTATTCTCATATTTTCCAGCTTTTCATCACTGCTAGAGCTCCCTTAGAGGCCTTCAAACAACATTTTTCACCACTGAACTTATATCCCAATAAGTCAAGCTTACCTAAACATAGTAAATTCTTCAACCCTGGAACATGGCAAACTCTCTGAATAATAGGAACAACTCCATCATACATCTTCAATGTGACTTCTCCTCCTATAGCCTTGCATATGTTATCATTACCCATGTAGATTGTACCTCCATCACATGACCGGTATGAAGAGAACCACTCCTTGTGTGGCATCATATGGAATGAAACCCCTAAATCTATTAGCCATATGTGCAGTTGTTGATCTTAAGAGTTTGCAAATATAACTTCCCCATCCTCTAATGATATTAAACTTTCAACTATGCTTGCATCTGAGCTCTGTAAATTAGGTTTTCCTCTTTCTTTATGTAACCGATAGCCCTTGAGATGTCCAGGTTTTCCACAATTCCAACACCTCCCCTTTTTTTTGCATTTTAGACTTCAACCTAGAAGGCGCCCTGTTGGATTGTTATATTTAAGTGGACCAACCCCTCGCAATTAGGGTATCATAAGAAGACCCACTTTGAAATGTCTTTCGCCTTGATTCCTCGTCTCGCAATGAGGCAATCACACTGTTATAAGCGTGCTTCTCGAAAGAATTGTTGAGCATCATCATTAACTAGTCCCAAGTCCCTGGCAATAAACAAAGTAGGGTTGCAACCCTAACTTCTTGCTTGATCTTCACTCCCACTTAACTCAGCGTGTTGACCTCGTTTAGATGCTCTACAACTGACGCCTCATCCTTCATTCTCATATCGTCTTCATAAAAAAAATCTATTTGATAGAGACTTTGTTTTGCACAATTTATTTTCTCCCAAAGAGCCTCCATTGTTGTCTCCTCTGCTACATTGAACAAAACTAAATCAGCAAGGGATAGATAAATAATCATCCAACTTTGCATCCATATTGTCCTAGTCTTTCTATGACATTGTTGTTGATTTGGTTGTCACACCCTTTGGGACTTGAGCATAGCTATTTTGAACCAGTAGCGTTTGGATCTTCAGTTTTCATAATGCTAAGTTTGACCTGTTGAACTTCTCTATCTCAAATATGTGCATGGTCCCTCATGTCATTTTCAACTTCTTGCTACCAAAGCACAAACAAGTACGAACCAAAGCTCTAATACCAACTGAAAGAAAATAACAGTATTGAAAATAATATAGCAATGAAACAAGACAAGAAAATAACAACAAATACACACCAAATTTACATGGAAAACATTGGAAATATACAAGGGAAAAACCATGAGGTAAAAGATCTCTCTATTGTACCTTATTAACAACAAAATCAAAATTACAATGGTATATATAACCTTAATGGATCATGACTATATATTTTATAGAGGGCAAAGGATCCAGAAACCGTGTCATAGGACTTCTAAAAAAGTCATATCGTGTCATACAATCTAGAAGCATCGAACAGTGTCGTACCATGTATGGTCGTACGATCATTGCCATACACCAACCACAATGCTAAAGATCTAAATATTAATTTCATCTCCTAACAATATTTAAAAGACCTTTCAAATTTCATGACTTTGGAAGTTTAGCACAAAACAAACCATGTTCCCCTTATTTGTCACCTTCTATGTGTGTGTTCACATGTATGCACTTGTGTATGCATAGAGTACATTCTTCACCAAAAGAAAACCAACAAAGTCGCACAAAAGCTAATTCTACATTGAAGGCCACCCCCTACCAGATTTGAACTTCTGACCTCCAAGGTGCATATATGCCTTTACCGTCAGGGACACCATAGTTGTACCCTGTTACCATGACAATGGTCATTTCATGTGCATGAAGAATAAACACAAAAAAAATCTTATTTGAAAAAACAAAAGGAAACTCCATTACAAATTAGCTTTAAGCATATATCAAACAAATAATAAGGCCTTATACAAAATCACGCCAACGTGATCAATTGTATAGACCCCTAATAGTAGTACAAAGATGCCATTAACAAGTCCAAAGAGAGAAGTGCTCAAGCTCATAATGTACTTTTCTTCACAATACTGAGCCAAAGTTAAGAATCTTTTGAACAAGTTTGATCAATTCTTAACAAGTTAATATGCGAGTTGCGAATTCACTCTAACAAAAAACAAATGCACATAGATATACACAAAAATAATAAGCGAAAAGGAAAGACAAAAAATGTGATCAATGGAGCATAATACAACTAATACATATAAATTGTATCCATTCTGGCAACTATCACATGCATGTACCTTCAGTTAATTACATAGATGTAAAGTAAACTCCATCTATCTCATGCCAATGCTAGCCAAACCCTAAGCCACCTAACTAAAGCTATGGATGCCAAGTTAGCTACACCATAATTGAAAATAAATCACAAATAAACTAACGATCAAAAAGTAAGAACAGAGTATATCAAGTGAAGCTGACATGATATCTATCATTCCCCTTTTGTGGCAACTTCCCAAACTCCATCATAATAAATCAAGTGAATCTCTCTCCATCCATCATGAGCGATCTGTGAATTGGCATCATATGAGATGGGAGTCCCTGATCGCCAATGGCCAGTCATCAAGATCAGGATCTACAGAATATGAATTAGCAATCATTGTCCACAAGAGGTCATTTGCAAAGAAGGCCCTCTAATACACAGTTCCTCTTAATACAAGTAGCCACCAACAACAATCTTTCAAAGCATGGTTCCTCTTAATACGATGATCACACTTATGTTTGAACCAGCAACCTCCAGTAATTGATTCCCTAATATGCAAAAAGGTACAAGGATTAGGATACCAATCAAACATGGAAAAGTGCTTTTCTAAGCTTTGCATTTTCAGCAGATAATGTTGCCGGTTCACCTGTCATGCAATTCACTTCCTTGGTTCCTTAAATTCTGTCCTCCAAGTCATCATTTTCTTGCACCAGTTCATTACAAGTAGCTTCCAAATTTACAAGCTAGAAGATGAAAGCATGGTCACCATTCTGTCTAGGATGCATGCTGGAGAAATTCTTATGTCCATGTCCCTCAACCACAATTTATCAGAATGGGCACCAAGCATGCGGAGGAAAGGAGAAACCAAAACTAGAAAGCTTATACAATTCGCCATCAAGTGTACTAGAAGCCACAAATGTTAAGTTATTCTCCATATCTTTGATCATACAATTTTCTAGATAGAACCCTACTTTCAGATTTTGCTTTCTAAATTGAGATACAAAGAGAAGACTAGTCTTATGTCTCGGAACAGCTAAGCATTATTAAACACCCCATCCTCAACATCCAAATTACCGAAGCCTTAAACCGTCAACAGACTATTATAACCCAAGACAAGTTTATTATTGTCTGTCCTCACCAAGTGAAAGAAAGGCATCCTCGATATGTGACATGATGCATTATCCAGAAACAATCACCATATCATCTTTTGAAGCATCAGCAGCAGTCAAAGCAACTTGAAGGAGTGTGTTACCCACGGGCTTGTACCTTTCTTGTGGCTATACCTGTTTTGCATCAAGTTCTCCTATATCAAACTTACACTTGAGGGAATCCTTTGCATGGGGTCCAAGCTTACCACAATACCAACTTCTAGTTTTGTCTGTCATCACCAACTGAAATAAAGGCATCCTCGATATGTAACATGATGCATTATCCAGAAACAATCACCATATCATCTTTTGAAGCATCAGCAGCAGTCAAAGCAACTTGAAGGAGTGTGTTACCCACAGGCTTGTACCTTTCTTGTGGCTATACCTGTTTTGCATCAAGTTCTCCTATATTAAACTTACACTTGAAGGAATCCTTCGCATGGGGTCCAAGCTTACCACAATACCAACTTCTAGTTGGCTGTCCACAATGCGACTTGAAGTTGTGTTTTTGAACACTTAAACTTGTTTATTCTTGTGCATGCTTGCCCTTATGTCTTGAATGCAAAACCAGAAAAATATCCTTGTGATGATCCAAGTCTTCGAATCATCCATGGGAGGATCCAAGTCTTCGAAGTGTTTAAGCTAATCTCCTGCAGCAGCATAGATTTGACAACTCAAAGTATATTTAGGAACTAATTCCTATGGACAGAGATAGAGCGCTTATAGGGCTAAGGCAACGTATAAATAATGAGCGACTACCTTTTTATTGTCTACATCATAACCAATTTCCTCTTTGCTTCTCATACTCGACATCACTATCCTCAAGTCTCAAATTATTCAACTCGTTAGTACATTGCAACATTCTAGCATTATTTGTGTTAGCAAACAAATTTTTCAAACCATCTTGTCCCTCTTTAATAGGTGTAGCACTCAATACATGGCACAATAAATCATTGCTTACCAAGAGCTGAAGGACGGAGACAACATTATCACGCATTCTCAGAGCTTCTCCTACTTTCCCATCATCATTAGGTTCTTCTGGCTCAACCAGATGATAAGGCAGCTTAAGTTGTAGGACAGCTGCTATTTTTGCCTTCCATGTGAAATAATTTTCACTAGTAAATTCTCAGCATCAGTAGTTGCATGATGCATGATGAAAGGACACAAAAATCACCATTCAAATAAAAGAGTTGCTCAAATTTATATGTGCCAATGGATTAGGCTGAGTGAAAACATAATCAATGTTGAAAATGCTTCCTAAATTAAAAGTTAAGGTGAAAAGTCCACTAACACTATATGAGCAAATTTCAAGCCCTTAAGCCACACGCATTTGGTTCATCATATTCCCTAGAGTTAGCCCCTTGAAGTGAATTCAACAGAAAAAGTGACCACATATGATTCAAACTCTAAACCTCCTGCAAACTATCCAAATGCCTTTGCCACTACACCACAGATCACACCTTAGTAATAGCCTGCCCACATGTGAATAAACAAAATTCACCAAACTTATCTTTTCCCCAAGTTAAAACAAATTAAAAAAAATGGAGTACCTTATTATCTCCATGTGAAAGAAACTAATTACACATTGCAAGGAACAGAAATCTGGAATCCTTAACTCTCGGTGTGCAAGGAAAACAGATATAGAAAACATTGCATAAAAATATAAGATACGTACATCCACACATTAGAGACAAATATTTACATGGATAAAACTTCCTGGGGAAGAAAAGTCCACCAGCAAAATTGGGAACCTCTTATATTCCTTCTTGAACACGCTATGATAAAATATGAATTCACTTTGGAACAAATAGATTGTGATTCCTTATTTATACAAAAATACTACAATGGACTCCTTTGTTTCTGGCTATACTCTGAATCGCCTTTGAGGGTGATTTAAGATTGCTTCTCTTTCAATTCTTTGGTCTGTTAATGTAAGGCAAGATATTTTTTCAGGTACATAAATATTGTGACATTGAGCAGATGTCCCAACTACTGCCTTCAATTACTTTTGGTTCCTTGGCTCAATAATAATCGTAATAAGTCAGATGGTGGTCTATGACATACCACTTGTTAGGGCACACCAATGGAAAGTGGTTGAATGGCCTACCGCAAACTCGTACTATTGGGACCCACACTACAAACTAGCACAGATCTATCTTAGCATTGATTTGATATGCGCCAAGTATCCAAAAGACTCGAGGTGCCAATCCCTGCTTTCTTAAACTTGTGGTGTGGTGTCATTGACACCTCGAGTCTTTTGGATACTTCTCGACACATATCAGATTCATGTTAAGATAGATCATGCTAGTGTGAGAGTTAAGGACGAAATTGTATAACTGCATTTGAGCCTTTTCTTCCCAATTAAAAAGCTATAATTTTGAGAAGTTCCAATTGATTTTTCAAGCAAGAATTTCAAACATATTTTTTTTAAGATGTAGCTACAAAATCAGATAAGGTATACAAAACACTTTAACGTAGGAATGCAATAGCAACGTCCTGCATAATTGGAAAAAAAGGCATATAAACATACCTTTGCAAGTCATGGGTTCCGTGTGTGCACTATTTGTTTTTCAAACTTTGTATATCTTTCCGTAGCTTTCACTTTTCTCAGAATTATATCTCATCACACAATTTTACTCTTTCCATGTTATTTATGTTTAAATATAATCAAGAAGATAAAATATATATTTTGTAAAATACACAGGAAATGATTTCATAAACTTTTCAAATATATGTTTTAGAAATGGAACTTTTCATAAACTTTTCAATGTGCTGCCTTCATGGAAAAGTTTGATGTATAACATCGGCTGCATGTGATATTTGTCTTTATTTATTTTATATGTTATCATTAAGAGTTGCATATCTATTGGAGTGTCAGCTGTAAATGTTCCACATGCATCCGACCATGCCAAAAGTACAAGTTGATGTGGGGTGTAGAATGTGCCTCTCAGTGCAAATGAACTAAAAAACCACGTCCTCTCAGTGCAAACGAACTAAAAAAACACGGCCTCTCAGCACAAACCTTGTGAACATGTACACAAATCAACCTGTGCCACCTAGCATTAGGAGTGACCTACTCTTTTGGCTGCCTTCGTGACCTTTGATTACTGCAGGAGGATCCAACCCCGCAGAATTTCCAATGGACAAACCGACTAAATTTGATATCAAGAATTGGGTAAAATTAGTTGAAAAACAAATCACATATTTCATAAAACTGATACTCTCGAGTCGTTGAAATGTTGACATACTCTACAACCTATGCTTTCTTTATATGCATCCAAGAGATATTAAAATGAAAGCCACTTTGATATATCAAAACGTTTGGTCACTAGGAACACAACCTAGATTTCCCATGAGCAAATGTTGAACAGAGAACAATAGGGGTCATTGTTACATTTCGGCTGCTATGAATGTTATGCTTTCGCTTCTATTTAGCGTTGTTACTTCTAAATACATTATCCTTATGATCTTGAGGGCCAATTAGGACTCCATCTTATGATGGATGCAAATGCTGTTTACCAGTGGTGTCAAGATCTCTACGAATAAGATTGTTTTCTCCCCACAACACAAATATATTTGCACGTACATATAGGTAGATAGTGGATATACAAATAAGTTGATAGCTTTGAATAACACAATCCAATTATTGGGTGCTCATTGTTACCCGGCTCAAAATGTTCACACAAAATTCTCATCCATAGGGCACCACCTATCACTAAGAAGTATGGCTGCAACTACATATATATTTTCCACTAATGTTTTTGCATGGTGCATCTACCAAAAAAATAATGATTTTATTTCACGGATAGCCTTCTTCAAGAACATACAATAGTGCAATGCATAATTATGACCTCAACACAATCTGAATAACAAACTGCAATGTTAGAATGATACAACCAGATTAAAAATTATCTCAAAGAACCAAAGTTGTAATTTGTGAGTGGGACACCAACGAGAGAGAATTCAATGGAAGAAATGCAAACAAAGGCTAGATTATTTTTAAGCTAAAAAGCCTTCAAAATAAGTCTTCAATCAAAAGTGTATAACTAGGGCTTTCAAACAGCAAAAAATCCATAAACCTTATGGCATACCACAAGATGTTGTTCTGTCAAAACCCAGAGTCGCACTGAAGTATCATCGTAACATACAACAAATGGCAAATTTGTCACTCACCCATAATTTACAAACCATCACAAACAAATTGTCGTCAATGGAGGAGCCGCTTGTGTTGCTCAAATGCCCACAACTAACAAACATTTAATGTGCAAGAGCTTTTGGTAAGACATGCACACAAACAAAATTGCAAGCCAAGTGGAATCAAAGAATTCAAACCTTTGGTTTTGATACCATGTCCAACTTACACATACAATCTAATGTTGTAGTATGAACCTTAACAATCCAACCCAATGTTGGGAATGTTTCAATGCATGAATCTGCACAAATTATGCTTGTGTAGGGTACTGTGTACGTGAATTGAGCAAGCTGGTATGGTCGCACACTGTTGTGCAGAAATTGTTTATGACAGTTACACTGGCATGGTTGTGCAGTGTTGTGCAGAAAATGTTTATAACAGTTGCGCAAGGTTGTCAACGTCTGACACCACATTGTAGAGTCATAGTAAGGTGTTGCAGGGAGCTGTGAAAGGTTATCTACATGAGAAGTTTAACTTGTCTAACTAAAGCTGTCAAACTGAAGAGGTGTTAGCAACTACCTGATGGCACTTTGATGCGGATTTGTTGAGGAGTGTTACATGTTCATCACTTGGTACAACGGTGGTTGCATGCAAGTCGTTACAAGTAAAGTAAATTACTGGTTATAAGCATTGAATCTTCTCACGAAGACTAAGGATCTTGATGTAGAAGACCAAACTAGAATTTCACTATATATGTGTAACAAAGGTTGTTACATGTTGAATACGCACAGTATGTGCATGTATACTATACAGTAATACATTGTATGAAGGTTGCAGCACTTGTAGCTTGTAATTGCATTGTAAGATGGTCTAGTTTGTGTAAATAACAAGTAGGTTTATGTGCTGGGTTTTTTTACCAAAAAGGGTTTTCCCAAAACAAATCTGTCTCTGTCTACTTGTCATTTTATCTTTGTGCTGTTAAGATTAGTAAACGCCAATATACCCCACCTGCAACCAAGTGTTGCGTACAAGCTATTCCCAATATATTGTATCAGAGCTTCGTTATAAGCTTCGTAGAAGTTGGCATATCTTGCAACACTCAGTTTTCTTGAAGTGGGAGTTGTTCAGAGAATCTTGTGCGAAAACAATGAATGGAAGTAACAAGGTAGAAATTAAGGAGTTCAATGGTCCAAGTTAACTATAGAAACTCAAAAAGGAGGATCTCTTGATTGATAGAGATCAATGAGTTACCATGTTAGAGACGCTACTCACAAGTATGTAACAGGAAGAATGGGACAAAGTTGATAGGAAAGCGAGAAGCTATGTCCAATTATGTCTATCCAATTCAGTTCTATTGAATGTATCAGAGGAAAAGACTACGAAGCTTCGGTGGGACAACGTGGAAAATTTGTACCAGGCGAAGTCACTGGTGAACAAGCTTTTCTTGTGAAAGAAGCTACATTCATACAAAAGAATGAAGGTGACTTAGTTGCAGAACACCTTAACATTGTGTTTAGCCAATTGACATTTGTCGACATCAAGATGGATGAAGATAAATCTATCACATTGTCGTGCTCTCTAACAGACTCTTGGAGCAAATTAATGATGGCTATCACCAACACTACATCAGAGCTCAAGTTGGATGATGTAGTTACAGATCTATTATTAGAGGAGTTGTGGCACAAGTCTATGGATAGTTATCAGACTAACAACGCACTAACGGTGCGAGGTCACTCGCCAGAGCGAGGCAAGCGGAAAGATGGAGGAAAGCACTCAAAGTCAAAGGAGAGATTGAAGACTTCGTATAAGTCCGAGAAGTGTTCGAACTATGGCAAGATAGGGCACTTGAAGGACTCTGAACCAAAGGTGGATAAGGCCAAACCATCAGATTTTACACAATCCTCAAAGAGTTCTAATAATGCTAGAGATGTGTCTCTCACAGCCTAAAGCTCAAACACATGCAATGATGCATGGTTCATTGAAATTGGCACCTCCTTTCATATGACTCCTGTGAAGGAGTGGTTCTACGAATACGAAGAGTATGACGGTGGTGAAATATTTCTAGGAGACAACTCATCTTACCAAGTTATGGGAAGAGACAAAGTGAAGCTAAAATTTAGAGATGGTAGGATCAAGCCTCTCCCAGGTGTCTTGCACATTCCTGGCCTTGTTATGAATTTAATTTATGCGATCAAAATGACTAATGTTGGTGTCCAGATGTCATTCAATAGAGATGGGTTCAAGATGGTGCACAGAGCCATGGTATTGGCAAGAGGTGCATACACGGGCAATTTGTTCAAAATTAATTTGACTATGATAAATAGTGCATGTAACAACATTATTGCACCTAAAGCTAAGACTATATCAGTAATGTGTGCATTGGATCCTATATAAGACATAGTGCTCTAGAATCAAAGGGTGGGCCATAATATCAAGAAAGGTCTACGCATGTTGTAGACTATGGACATGGAAAAAAGATGGTAAATTATCCCTTAGATTTTCAATTTTGTAAACATTACATCTATGAAAATCATAGTGAGTAAAGCTCCCCAAAGGTGCTACATAGGTAAGTGAGATATTGCAACTGATCCACAATGTTTTATTTGGACAAGTGGATGTTCCATCATCGATCAAGTATTTGTTTTATGTGGTGTTCATTGATGGTTACTCTTACAATACTTGGATATAATTCATCTCAAATAAATCTGAAGTTCTCAATCAATTTAAGGAGTTCAAATCCATTGTGGAGAAGAGGATCAAGTAACTGCACACAATTATTGGGGGGACGAGGAGGGTGAATACTACTTTGAGGAGTTTGACGAATTTTGTAGTTAGAGTGGCACTCACAGAAAATAAAAATGCATACAATCCAAAACAAAATGGAGTCATAGGGTGGATGTACAAGATGTTGATGAACAAGGCCCAAAGTATGGTTAGTGGTGCACATTTGGATTAAATCTTTGGGCTGAAGAAGTTGCAATTGCTTATTACTTGATTAACTAATCACCCACCTCAACATTGATTGATAATACTCCAAAAGAAGCATGGACTTGTAATAAATAATGCTTGAAACACTTCATGTTTTTGGTTACAATATCTACTCTCATATCCCAAAGGAAAAGAGGTTGAATCTTAAATCAAAGTATGTAAAGTGAATCTTCATTGGGTATGGTAGTGGCACTAAAGGCTACAAGTTGTAGAATCTTAAGATGAAAAAGGTAGTCTACAATTAGAATGTAGTCTTTAAGGAAGTGTGCAAAGTTCTTGTTCATGAATAACCAAATAAGTAGCCAAAAGGATATTAAAAAAAATGTAGGTTAAGGCAAAGTCTGAAAAGCTAATTTTGAGTATGGTACGATGAACAAGGAGTCACAAGAAGAAGAGATAACTAAACCTACCCTAAGAAGATCAAAAGGGTGTGCATAATTCCTAAAAAGTATAGCCCATCAGATTTTTGTTATGCATACTTCATGTCAATGACTAATATTAATGAACCCAAGATGGTGAAGGAACCTCTAGGTTGCACACAGAGCAAGTCTTGGAGGAAGATTAGGAAAGGAGGAGATGGAGTCTATAGAAAAGAGTGGGACTTGGGATGTGGTGAAAGCTACCTCCTGGATGAAAAATTATATGTTACAAGTGGGATTTTAAGAGGAATCAAGATGCTCAAGTAAATCTAGAGAGGTACAAATATCCACTAGACATGAAAGGATTCTTTCATGTTGAGGGAATTGACTTCAGCGAAACATTTTATCCTATTGCAAAACTAACTTCAATCAACTTTCTTTTAGCTATTACTGCTACATTTGATCTAGAGATAGAGCAGATGGATGTGAATAAAACATTCCTACATGGCAAGCTTGAATAATAAATCTACATGTTCCAACCTGATAATTCCAAGGTGAAGGGGAAAGAGGAATTGGTTTGCAAATTGAAGACGTGCTTGTATGGCTTGAAGCAATCACCTATAATGTGGAATCAAACTTTCAACAACTATGTGCTTGGACTTGGGCATGTGCACAATAATGATATTATTTGTGTTTACTATAAGGAATAAGGTGATCATTTAGTCATCATAGTCCTCTATGTGAATGACATGCTACTGATTGAAAATGGCATTGACATGATCAATCAGGTGAAGTATCAATTGTCTACAAAGTTTGACATGAAACATCTTGGTGTTGTGATATTTATCTTGGGCATGGAAATCAAAATGGATCATGCAAACAAGAATCTATAGCTAGACTAAATTAAATACATTGATACTCTATTGGAGATGTTCATAATGTAGGATAACAAATTTATGGTCACTTATTTGCTAGTTGGTCATAAACTATCAACTATATAGCGTCCCAAAACTCATGAGGATTTGGAGGGCACAACTTAGGTTCCATAAGCAAGTGCAGTGGGAAATATGATGTATGCACTAGTCTATATAAGACTTGACATTTCACAACCAATGGGAGTACCAAAAATACATGTCCAATCTAGGAAAGGATCATTGGGCATCGATGAAGAAAATATTTAGATATCTATAGAGAACATCTAATGGAAGCAGGGAGTTGAGTCTATAGGTATTTCTGGGTTCTGATTAGGTTGGAGACCTTCATTATTGTAGGTCTACAAGTTCATATATATTTAACTTGTTTGGTGGCGTTGTAAGTTGGATGAGTAAATAATAGGCAAGTGTTACCATATCTACTATGGATGTTGAGTACATCACAAATACTCATGTGAGTAAGGAAGTAGTTTGGATTCAAAGGCTATGTACTACTATCGGGTTCAAATAAGAAGTGGTGAAGATAAGTTATGAAAATTAGAGTACAATTTGCTTGGCAAAGAACCTTGAGTATCATTCACAAAAAAATCACATAGACATGTGATATCATTATGTACTAGAAATGGTGGGAAAGAGAAAGGTATCTCTAGAAAATGGGGATACAAATTAAAATGTTGTGGATTCATTGAGTTGCAGAAGGTTGCCAACGTGCAAAGTGGTGTTGTGCAATGGTAGAGTTGTGGTAAGGTGCTGCCAGGTGTTGATCAACATGCTGAGCTGTGAAAGGTTATATGAAGGTGAACTTACACTAGTCTAATTGAAGTTGTCAGATTAAAGAGGTGTTAGCAACTACCTGATGGCACTATAACATGGACCTATTGAGGAACATTGCATGTTCATCACTTGGTACAGCGATGGTTGCATGCAAGGCATTACAAGTGAAGTGTTGAATATAAGCACCAGTCTTCTCATGAAGACTAAGGATCTTAACGTAGAAGATCGAACTAGAGTTTCATTGTATACATGTAACAAAGGTTGTTACACACTGAATACGCACGGTTGAGCGTGTGCATGTATAATATACAGTAAAACGCTATTTGAAGGTTGCATAACCTTGTAACTTGTTTTTGCATCGTAATATGGTCTAGTTTGTGTGAATAAGTATGTTTATGTACTGGGTTTTTTACCCGAAAGGATTTTCTCAAAATAAATCTCTCTGTGTCTTTATGTATGCTTGTCATTTTATCTTTGTGCTGTTAAGATTCGTAATTTGCAATATACCCCTCCTGCAATTGAGTGTTGTGAACAAGCTATTCCCAGCACCCAAAACAATAATACACTCAAACAATAAGAGAGAGAATACAAAACATATATATTTTGATTAATGAAGAACAATTCAACAAACAAAAACATAAGAATCTCCATGAGAACTAACATTGCATGTATATAGCCTTCATTTAACAGCTCAAGGGCAGACCTACGCTATCCAAACCCTAACCACCTAACCAAAGCTATGATGCCAAGTCAGCTGCACCATAAACACAAATAAACATTAAGCATAACACATCTTGTCATGACATTGTTCATTACACTCATGTTTGGTATGGGAAGACAAAACATGCAAACATGACCTTATTAGAATCAACAAAAGGCAATTTGTTACAAATAATTTATAAATATGTATCAAAGAAATGGGAAGAACTCGGAAGGCGCCTTTCACAGAAGAATAATTGATATGGAAACAACAGCAATGGAGCAGTAAATACTGCTTCGATATAGAAACAATAACATGTACAAAATAATCCTTTCATAAACAAAAAAAATGTGAATAGTTCCTCTCTTCTCCTTTGTCGAAGAGAGTATTCCTTCCATCTGTAGTTGAGGTCACTAAAAATATATATTCTGCTCAAACTAGGACTAAAAAGGATGGTTTTCTTGAGAAGTGAAGAGCTATTCTAAATCAAATAACACAATTGAGTATTCATTGAAAACATGCAAACAAAAAAAATGTCTCTCATCAATATGGAAAATTATAAATGTTTTATCTGTGACTTTTCCATGAGAAAATTCATTCAACAATTTCTTTAAAAAATTCAAGTCAACTAGTTTGTCATCTAATAAACTGCAGCAGTTCCCAAAAATTATCAAAATAATGTTAACATTCTAAAGAACAGCCATTGCTTTCAGCATCCGAATGCTCATTACAAAAATTAAACAGTTCCAATAAATAACTCTACAAGAAGTCCCAAAACAAATGACCTCAAATCTCAATTCATTTCCCATACATGAAGAATTTATTGACCTTGAAGTTCATCCATGGTCAGAACCCTAGTGGTATGTGGATAACTTTCATCTAATGGTAGATCAATATCTTTTATGTCGACCGTTTGTAAAGAGAAATGAGTTGTGAGTGCAGCAACTATGTTTTCAAGAAAATTTGGCCTTGAAAACAATAAATCCTTCAAAGAACAGATGAAATCACCATGTGACCGCTCCTGTAAGCAAGTAATGCAAAAGGAATGATTTGGGAAAAGCGAATAAATAAGAGACAATAAAAACTACCATAAAACAAAATCATGAAAGACACTATTTTAACTTTGAATACTTGTATCTTTTATCTCATTATACGTTTATGCATAACCATGTTAGCTTAAGGTTTAGAACAAGAGAAAACAGAGCAATAGAATAATGTTTCTGTAATTTCACTTTCCAATCATTCCAATTTGGACATGGGAATCGCCTATAAAAATGTGTCATTTAGCTATAGAGGCCAAACTACCAAGGCTCAACTTCAATACAGCTTAAATAATTAGCATTTATGACAAAAGCATGAATACTACAGATAGTTGTCCCAATTGAAGGTAGGAATTGCAAATATAAATGTTTCATTTAGCAACAGATCCTAAACTACCAAGGCTCCACTTCAATCTAGCCTAAATATAAGCATCTCAAACAAAAGCATGTATACCACAAACAGTTTTTATAAGTATGCTTGCAAATAATACTCACGTCAAGGATATATACAATATGCACAAGTTGTGCAATATGATTATGAAAAAGGATGTTGTAGAAGATTATATCTGGGAGCAATGTCTGAATGGAGTAAGCTTGAAGAAGGAATAATAAAATTTTATGTGGAGCTTTAAAAAGAAAATCCACGTTGATAGGAAGCAAAAAGGATATTTACAGATGCCACAAGCAAATGTCTACTTAGCTTGGCAAAAGGCACAGGATGTAGTACCAACATTGAATTTCGTGCTCTCATCAAGGACCTTAAAAAAGGCCAAAATATGGGTCTTGATTTCAAGGGCTTGATTGTTGGAGGATATTTACAGATAGTGATTGATCAATTAAGAGGAAAAAAGATTATAACTGATCTAAATTTGTGTTGTCTTTAATTTCTGCGCTACAGATTTTTGTTGTGTTTGAAAATTTTGGACAAAAATAAGTACACAAATCAGCCCTAACACTAAAATCAAACCACAAAAAGAATGCTGCTTTATTTTCGTCTTGAATGTGATTTTGTAATTATTTTTATTTTTTTGTGAGATTTTTTCCTACTTTACCAGATACTGCTGTATAGGGCCCGGATACGATATGATACTGCAACAGGTACGGATACGGTTTCAATATGCACGGGATACAGGCAGGATACGTCCTGCCCCCTGCGGATATGTCCAGATACATCCCGGTAAGTACACAAATCAGCCCAAACACTAAAATCAAACCACAAAAAGAATGCTGCTTTATTTTTGTCTTGAATGTGAGTTTGTAATTATTTTTAATTTTTTGTGAGATTTTTTCCTACATTACTGGATACTGCTGTATAGGGTCCCAGATTCGATATGATACTGCAATGGGTATGAATACGGGGTTGATACACAGGGGATATGGGCAGGATACGTCCTGCCCCTTGCAGATATGCCCAGATACGTCCAGGTAAGCACACAAATCAGCCCAAACGCTAAAATACAACCACAAAAAAAATGCTGCTTTAATCATCTTTAATGCGATTTTGTAATTACTTTTAATTTTTTGTGAGATTTTTTCCTACGTTACCGGATACTACTGCATAGGGTCCCGGATACGATATCATACTGCAACAGGTACAGATACAGCTTTGATACACAACAGATATGCGCAGGATACATCCTTCCACCTATGGATACGCCCGGACATGTCCCGGGACATATCCACAGGTGGCAGGACGTATCCTGCCCGTATCCCCTACGTATCTAGCAGAAAATATATATATATATATATATATTTTTTACGCTTAATAAAAAGTCAAACATGGACTTCAAAAAACAAAATGAAGTATGAAAACCTCTCCGCAGTTTCTATTAGCTGGCTGTGTTTTCAAAACGTAAGCCTCAGTTGATTCATTTGTATCTTCTTTATTAGAGCTGTATAAGGTTGCCAAAGCAAGTCAGCAAGTCTTCCAGCTATTGGATCGTATTTCACCCTTGCCAAAATCAGGAAATAAATGTCTGTAACATGATCAAGATGAGGGAGAGGTTCAAATCAATTTATAAAATAATTGCTTATCCTTTATGTCCCAAAAATATGGTTCTCCAGGACTCTTTTTGTGCAGTACATACGGTTAGATCAATTGCACAGGAATAATACGAAAGCTCAACTCATGAATAAGCTCAAGAAGAGAACAGGCCATAATCTTAAGTTGAATTAACAACAGTTCATCTCATTGTAATCTTCACCAAACTGCAGATAGTGCATTTTCTTTTGTCTTTATTTTTGTTCATACATTGTAACATTTGCACTATGTACTTGTTATAAGATTAATCTATATGTTTGAACATTGTATATTATGATATTTGGCATTGAATTATTAGTTTGTTTTGTGGTTATTTAACTTTATATTGTTTTCTATATGCATATTATGTGGTTAATTTTGCTTATATGGCTATTATTTTTATATTTTTAGTTTTTTATATATTTTTGTACAGCCGTATCCAAAAACGTATCCAGGCCCCCAAAAAAAATCCTTGTATCCACATATCCGATTCTCATACCCATATCCATATTGGCTATTTAGATTTTTCTCAAAAATTAGTTTAGAAATCAGCCCAAAGGAAGAATTCATCCATAAGTTCATATCCCGGCTGATCTTTTCAATCAAGCTTGTTTGAGAACTATTTTTCAAATCTTAAGAGATTTTTAAGAGGAAAAAGATAAATGAAGCTTTTGATTTTTAAGTTTATTACAGTATTAATTTGTAAAAATAAGTAGGCGAATCACTAAAATTAGCCTGAAATAAATATTTAATAGGTGTTGCAGACAGAAGCATGTCAACTGGAAGAAATGAAGGGGTACAAAATGCCAAGGTTGGATGTGGCACCTCCCATGTGAACCTACCAAGCAATTTTTCACATTTCAATTCCATGTTTTTGGTCTTTTCTGAGTAATTCCTCCATCTTAGATCAATTGCTTCGTGCCAAAAATGCATGGGGCAGAAAGTGGACTGTTACTAAGAGCACTCTCTTCTTTCGTTACAACACTGTAAAGGGTGTTTGCAGACTAGGACTCATATCCATCAAAGTTATGCTTGTCAAGATAAAAAAATCAATATATCTGTAAGTAGGAGCACTTATTTGTACTGTTACATCTTTGGGAAACCTGTATCAGTCCTTTCAACACTGAAATATCTGAGCCACCACTGATTATATTTACATCTGTGGACCAAGGCTATAACCACTCCACCTTCCTTGCAAACAACACTACATCTATTATAGACAATCCGACGCCAAAATACTCTACAGAATTTATTTTCTTTAGCAACACAGCAGGGCTACCATCACCCCCTGTTCTGTTTCCAACATGTTGGTATATTCCTCAAATGCACTGACCTCAGTATAATAATTAAAAAATATTTCTTCATTAATCCCAGTGGAAAAGCAGGGCCACAACTAACCCTATTCTTTTCAAAATTCCAAACAAATCAAGACAAGAACGCTTTGAACATTATCTTCATGAAATTTCTCCTTCCATGCCTTGCAATACTCAAAGTTTTAAAACAGCCATGTTACAATAAAACTATTTGTATGGGGCACGCACGTGATAATAAGAAATGACCAAACCTTTTAAAGGCATCAAATAAATCCTTTGGTGGGGATGCGTTCTTAGTTAAAAAGATTCAAAATAACCCAGATTATCTTCAAACTAAGCCATGTGGCGAAGCATGTAAGACCTATCCATCCCTTCCATCTTTTCTTCTATTTTTCCATCAATGTCAATTTGAGAACTTTGACAAATATAATTGGGTAAAAAGTAACTTCTGTCCCTCTTTATTCTCTTCATGTGAAGCCAGATAAATAATAGATTAATCTTCTTGCCCATGCTGTAACAGACCCAAGCCCAGAGATCAATGATAAACCATGCAATGAAATGATGTGCTCACTAGAGAGGAAGAAAACAGTACACTTATTATTACAACAGTTTACTTATAATTCCATTATCAAAGGCTCAGGAGACCAAGAAGAAATAAGGCTTTCCATTTTATCAACAAGCTACAAAATAAAGACAGTAAGGCACGCCAACATTTTATGTGCAGGGTAAAACAAATGCCTGGGCTACCATTTACTACACAAAACCATTGAAAGCATTTTATATTCAACAGGGCCTTTTTGAACTTTAACAGGAGCAGCATATGTAACATTTTTATTGCATTTTGATGATTACACGTAAGAGACATGGCTGGGAATATCAATATAGACTCAAGGTTTGACTACTTACCACTGAACAGGAAGAACACCTGGTCATAAATGACTGGCTAGGACTAACAAAAATCATTAGCAGCTTATTACTCAGATGAAAGAATGAAGCAATCGGCACCTTATAGCCACTCTTCCTGAATAAGATCTCAAAATGGGATCTACATCAGCTATGTCTTCAAATTTGATCTGAACTCACTCACCCATGTGAATGGAATATCTTCATATTTAGGTTCTGCAAAGAATGGCTGACAGTGCTCAAAATTGTGACAATCTTGTTCTTCAAGAAGCCAGAGATGTACCTCGAGATTTTATCCTTCAAGTTCACAGAATTGTTCTAACTCTGGAAACAGCGAAGGAGATAAAATTTGGCAGGTTCCTTCAATTTTTTCTTTGCTTTGTTCACTGGCAGAAGTAGAGATGCTTTGTATCTTGGCTCAAAAATCATACTTCCCAAGCATTGTACATTGTCCAACCAGGGATAGAGTTCAAAACCCTGAATTACTTACGCTGAATTCTTCCTGATAACGTTCCATCTTCAGAGAGATGTAACCTTCCAAGGATAGATCAAGATGACATTTTCTTGCTAGTCCAGTTTATTAGCAGGGAACTGCTCCATATAGCTCCTAGACGGACAATGTAGATGGTTCGGTCTCATGATTGATAAAATAAAATCATCAGCTTTCTGTAAAGAGTAGAGTTGATTGCTTGCCCCAGTTAGAGTGGCCGCACAGGCCGCATTTTCTTCATCATAAGAACAATCTAACTCCAAGTAGATATTTAAAATATACACAAAGTGAGGCAAATTGTCAATATTTTCACTATGCAACTACTCTCTCTGTCTTTTCAAAAGTGCAAACATCTCTTCAATAGCTTCAGCAAACCACAAAAAAACAGAATCTTGAAGAGGCCCTTGTTTAGGTTTTTCTGAAAAATTCAAATTTTCCAAAAAAAATATTGATAAGTCCTTATCATCTCTGGCGTGAAGGAGCTCTTCAATGGGAACAAAGAGAATATTTAATGCCTTTACTCTCTCTTCTGTCAGAGCTTTGGGCATTGCGTCTTCATCAAATAAGACATAATTGAAACAACTTTGAGAGCGTGGTTGTTCTTTCCTTTCTTCTTTGGAACTCTGTCTCTTGGCGAGCATCCCGATATTTCCCCTGCATTGCCCACACAAGATAAGCCTTCGATTGTCAATTATTGCTGCCCATACTATTGGTCAGTGTTTTAGCACAGATGCAGGTTATTAAAGGGTTTAATGAAAAACCCTCCCATTTTAGGCCTTCTATAGGAAAACCAACGTACAGGTTACCTTAGCCTCGAAAGAGACACATGGAAATCTAAGTTAGTAACTACCTATCCTATAGTCAGTAACCTACTTTTATTATTTACTATTTAATCTCTTATTATTTACAATTTAATTTTGAGGTCTAAAAGAAATAATTATCATTACTCTTGTATTAACAAATCTCAATCCTCTTGTGTTCACCATAAATCAGTATTTTCAGATCATATTTTAGAAAGAAGAAAAATATTTTTCACAAATCATATTTCTATTTTGACAACTGAATTTTTGTAATCTTAGCAATAGCTCAAACTTATGAAAATCAGTGCCATTTTTAATTGTAAATGTTCTCAGCTTATAACTTATACAGCATAAGCAAAAATACCTCCCACGACACACACAAATTTGCAAAGCTTTACTATCAATCAAATAAAACAGTTCAAATGATCCTTTAGCTAGTAGGATGTAATCCACTTTCCAACATCTATTCACTCCTTAATCAAAAATAGCATTTTCTCAAATTTGATATAAAACAATGCAACAGATATTGAAAGAAACTTCAACAAGAAGGATATACCAAATTCAACATATAAATACCATTTGGGACAAGATTTGATCTTCTTCTATCTATTCCTCCTTGAACATTGTCTTTGTTAGGAGGTGAAGTCAATATCCAAGATCTTCCTCATTCTTGTGTGTGATGTTGCAGTGTATGGCAATCCCTTCTTGGTAATTATCTGCAGCTACTCTGGTGTGGCATGGGAGAGCTGTAGGGGGAGAAGGGGGGCATTCCCCCGCCCCCCCCTACTCGGGGGTTAGGGGGTGGAGCCCCCAAGCCGAAATTTAATGATCGTACAATCATATGATGCAGTACAATCGTACAATGTGGTATGATCCTACGACATGGTACAACGTGGGGCCTTGGCGGTTTTCACACAATGTTTCTAGAATACACAGATTTTGGAATCTTCCTTTGTTTTCTACTATATAAAGGGTATGACCATTTGATTGGATGTACAAAAAAATTCAGAATCAATAAAATATTCAAAATTGCCATTGCCCCATGGTTTTCCCTACACACAGTAGGGTTTCCACATAAAAATCTTGTGTATTATCTTTTGGTTTTATTCCTCTTTCGTTTTTCAGCTTGCTTGTTCTTAATTGTTATAGACTATGTTATTTTTGTTTACAGGGATACAAAGAAATCAAATCTCAAAGAGATTTTACTAACTGAAATTGTCTTAACATATTAAGTAATGAAATCTAAGAAAGTTTCTTACTAGATTTTCTATCAATACAATCTTTTTAATAACAATAAATCAGGGCCTTGTATAAACAAAACATTGATTTCATGCAAGTAAAAATCCTAGGATCCTCCTGTCAATAAATTTCCAATTAATGGACTGCCACGTCTTTGAGAAGACTCTTGTATGTAAGATACATCCACCAACCAACGCCTTCCAAGTCTTTTCTTTGCTTCCAAAAGGCCCATCTTTATTTCCAAGATTGAATGTGCAGCGTCTCCTATCAGAACACACGCACGTTCAACCTTTGTAGTTGGAGAAATGACATAACCTTCAATCCGGCAATCTTGGACTCGCTGCCAACAAGTAACTTCAACCTTTTTTGCATTTAACATCTTGTCTACCATGTCCTTGAAAGTTTCCCAGGTTATTTATGCTCCAATCCCATCCTGTAAATCAGAGATTAAAAACAAAGAAAGTATTTCCCAAGATTCCATTGCAAAGGATTCAAGTGCCTCGACGATTTCCTTAGTCTTTGTTCTCAAATGTTCTAAGCCCTCTTAACAATAATTCACATAGTTAAGAAACATTTCTGATTCAAACTTTGGGAATTTTCTTGAAGCATTATTAGTCCAGGCTTTATCTATAATTTCAACTATCTTTCTGATTTCTAACAATTTATTCTTTTCTCCTTTCACCTTCTTTTGCAATGTTTGACCCAAGACAAATATTGCTACAAGTCTAAAAAGACTAAAAATAACTCAATCAAACTAAGCTCTATATCAGAGAAGATTTTCCATATGGATCTTTTCACAGCTATTATATCCTCTTAGCTCTGTTTTACTTGCCTAAATTATTCTTCTAAATTAGTAACCATTTTCTTGCACAACTCATAATCCTCTGTTACCCTGTCAACAACCACATCATTGAAGGTTTTAAGCATGGAGAGCGTTATTGGCTTCTTGATTTTAGTCAAATAGGTCAAAACTTGTGTTTGAGTGGATACAATTTGTTCTCCTCTCTCCCCTTTGCTCCTAGTGACTGATTTAATTTTCTTGTTTTCATACTTGAGATCAAGTTCAAGGTCCTCTGTTATAACCATATATGAAATTTCCTTTCTTTTATGTCCAAATTCATATCTTTGTTTCCAATTTTGATAGTAAGTTCTAGGGAGACCTTCCTCAATGTTTTGAACATCAATTGAATTTCCAATAACTTTTCAAGGACAATGGCATATGGATTAAACTGCAGGGATGAATCCAATGAACTAGACAAAACATTATGAGTTGAAACAAATGGATTGGACAAAGCACAAGAAACTGGCCTACTTGATTCAATTGTCTTCTATACAGAAAATGGGGTTAAAACAACAGGTTCTAAATTATTATTGAACAAAACAGGGGTATCAACTTCATCATCCACATCAATGACTTTCTTTGGCAAACCTGGTGACACTAGAACTTTATTTAACAAATTGCCCACTGGAAAATTGTCAACATCTGACATAGAAGCTTGGGACACTTGAAAAAGAACAAAGGGCTTAGGGTTTACCTTTGACTGTACTTCAAACTTGGAGATTTGTGCCTTATTTGTAACTTCAGAGGTTGAAGACCCCTGAGCTTCCTTCAACTTCAATTTATCAATTTTCTTTATTTCTGCTTCATGATCGGCCTTGCCAACCTGATTATGGCTGCTTGGTTATCAGATACATCCATAAAAATATCGTGCTCTGGATGGGGCTGATGTTGGCTTTGTGTCAAATTGAATCCAAATAATACTTTACTATTTTAAGCGGATCCCAAGGTCAATACTCAGCTTCTTTAAAATCATAAGGGGTCAACTCCTCTCCTCTTATCCTCCACATGATGAAATGTTGAAAGATGTCTTAACCCAATGTCATAGGCAACCTGGGTATCATACCCTGGTTTTTCTACTTCAAAAGTAGGGCAATCCCTGTGGACAATTGAAAGAAATTTACATAACAACCAGATGATATAGTACAGACAGAAGCAATACATGCGGTGGCTGCAAGGCTCCTTCAACTCTTATTACACAATGCGGTTGTTGAAATAAAACCAGTTTCCATGCTTGGAAATGGTTTTGCATTATCCCTATGCAAGTAGGTACTTCTTTTCCACGTCTATTCTTCATTGTGATTGAAGTTTTCAATATTTTTACAATTCTTGAAGAAAAAGTACAAGTCATTGTAGTTGCCCCCAAAGCAGATCTTTGATTCAAAAACTATATCTATTAATTCTCTCCCAAAGACAGAAGTAACTTTGTTGGATGCCATTGTCGAACCAAAGCTTCCACTGGCCAATGCAATGCTAGAACTTTAGTACCCACTTCACCCATGCCTCCTTTCAAGAATCGCTCAAGATTTAAAACCCGAACATCGCTTTCAATGCTTATCACCTCTCAAGATTTGAAACAGTTACATCATAGCTTTTCCACCTTAATTACCTTTTATTTATGCCAAGAAAAATAATCCATCAATCACAACAATATGACCAGTCATAAATCATCGGGTAATAATAAATAAATAAAACAAGGTGGAAAAAAAAGTGTGGCATTTATTATAATCGCCCAAGACATGTGTCACATACATGCTTTCCAAGAGAGGAATGATATTAATAAATGATCCTTTTAGGGTCCGGTTAGACAAGATGACAACATGCGTCTGTCATCCATGAAGCGCCCACATTTTCATTGCACAGTCATGACATTACGAGGGTACACTGAGAAAACATGAGATGGAAAGGAACCACGTGGCTCTTTCCCATTTCACTAAGGAAAGGATTGCAACACCCAGGAAACACAAGTGATCATCCAAGGTCTGAAAGGGGGGAATAATGAAGACACAATTGAGCCAAATATAAAATCCAGTAACTTAACAAAGTAAACCTTGGGATCAAAATTTACATATAGAATCCAAGACTCATTTATTTTTTATAAATACCACCTTTGTTTTCTTTTTTTTTTAATTGTCAAATTATTTCAATCAAAGGACATATGAAGGTTGGAATATAAATGAAACTCGGAATTCAAACCATATATATAAAAAATGACCCCGAAAAAAAAAGTCTATTAGAAAGACAAATTTATGGTTAGATTTTACATTTTCTAATTTTAGTATAATTTTGTTATTTTTGTTACTCAAAATTAGTGGCCCTAGGTTCTTTAAAGGAACTGGGGTTGGTGACAACACATACTTCTCTAATACCCCTCCACACAATAATTCAATAGGAGAATTGCCTCCAACGAGGAGAAAGCTCAGACGACTCTATCATTGGATCACTAGGATAAAGACTAATTTTCAGGCACTTCCACTCCCCATGGGAGTCACCAAAACACTGTTACCTTAAGTTAGGGCACCACTTTGATTTCTTGATCGTCTGCCCATTGGAATAAACCTATAAGCTAGAGCAACAGATATGGAAATCAAGGACAGATTTCTTCTGTGTTTGATAGGAGCAGCTCCCTCTTAAGATGAAATTTCTTGAGGAATTTTCTCTAGTTTTTACTAGAAAATGGAAAAGAAAATAGTTAATAAAATTGAATAAAGTTGCATTAAACAACTGGTAACCCTGAGACAAAACAAATTGGTTCATGAATGGTCACCCTAAAGTAAGATAGATTGGCCGAGGAATGCTCAAGGAAACTGCGAGACTTCTTCCCATTAAGGAATGGCAAGCTGGAAAGCACATTGACAATGACACGGTAATAAGGAAATAGAGAAATCAAAGATTTTTCCCTTTTTAATCAAATATTTTAGACACAATTCACGTCCCAAATAAAAAATGTGACAAAAGTCCACAGAAAATTTCCGAGAAACAACTTTCCCGGAATTTCTTATTAACTTAGACTAGGAGAGATTACTATATGAATACTCCAGGAAGGGTAACACAATTTACTAAGGCAACAAAAGCATAGAGACTTCTCGGAACCTCCTTCAAGCTATAGATTGAACTTTATAATTCTCCCATGGTTTATAAGGAAAATATATGCAAAAAACTAATGAGAGATGTAGCTCATTTCAAAAATGATAGGGCGGAAATAATATTGAAGGAATGGCAATGAAATTATATTTCACAATTCAATTTGGAAATGAGAAAGTATTATAATAACTAAGCCAAAGAATGTCTTATCATTTCATATACCAAGAAGTCCTTTCAACTACCTACAGGGCTCTTGAGCTACACACTACAAGACGAAAGCAAATGTGCAACTACATTACAACACAAAAACTAAACACCTAGGATTAATAACAAATATATACAATATTCTTACATTCCCCTTAATCTGTAGGGGTCTTTGTCAAACCAAGCATTCCTCTGAACTTTTCAAATTTTTCCCATCCAAGCGCTTTTGTCAGGGTGTCTATTGGTTGCTCTACTGTCAAGAAATGTTACAACTTGACACTACCATCTTTCACAGTGTTGAATCAGATGAAATTTGGTATTGATATGTTTGGTTCAGTCATGAAAGACCGGATTCTTTGCCATTTGGATTGCAAAAGCGTTATCAACCATGAGAAGTGTTGACAAAACCTGTTGCCCCTGCAAATCTGAAAGAACCCTTCTGAGCCACAAGATCTCTCTAGTTGCCTCTGAAGTGGCCATATATTTTGCTCCTGTTGAATAAATTGTCGGCATTGATTGCTTCTTGGATTTCCAACTGACAATGGTTGTGCCCAAATTCATCAAAAAACCTGAGCTAGACCTTTCGTCTTCATGATCACCAACATAGTCAAAATCTGAATACCCAACCAATTTGAAATCTCCTGCCCTGAAGTATTTGTGCACAAAATTATGTGTGCCTTTGAGATATTTGAGGACCCTTTTTGCTGCTACCCAATGACTGTCCATGGGTTGTTGCCTGAATCTTAAGAGGACACCAACTGTAAATGATTTATCTACTAGTCGAGTTGTGGTCACATAAATCAGACTTCTACTCAGTTGTTTGTATTTAGTGGCATCAACCAAATTTTTTCAATTTTCAAATGTCAATTTGAGATTTTGTTCCATGGACGTGTTGAGAGGCTTATAATCTTCCATTCCGAACTTGCTCAGAATGTCAGCAATGTACTTCTATTGAGTGATGAAGAAATACTTTGGTTTTTGAATTACTTCAATACCCAAATGGTAATGAAGATAACTCAAATCAGTCATTTCAAAGATTTTCATCAATTTTGATTTGAAGTTTGCAACATACCGTTCATTGTTCCTTATGATGAGCAAATCATCAACATACACCACCACAAATACTTTTTGTCAACCGTTTTGACGAAAAGACTTGCATCTTCAAATTCAAAACGTTTGAAGTTCATGTTCATGAAGTGCTCCACTAGTTTGTCGTACCATGCTCGAGGGGCTTGTTTCAAACCATATAACGATTTTCTCAGTTTGCACACTTTGTGCTCGTCTATTTACTGCAAAACCTTTAGGTTGTCATGTAAACAGTTTACTGCTAAACCTTTGGGTTGTGTCATGTACAAAGTTTTCATGTACCTTTGGGTTGTGTCAAAAACTTTCCATCTGTTGTGAGCTGTCAGAGCCAACATGGTTCAAATGGTAGTCCATTTTGTTGTAGGTGCAAAGATTTCATTGTAGTCAATTCCTTCTTTTTGAGCATACCCCTTTGCGACAAGCCTTACTTTGTGCTTGTCAAGTGAGCCATCAGCCTTGTATTTGTTGTGGTACACCCACTTGCAACCAATCGATTTGCAGCCATATAGAGTATCAACCAATTTCCAAGTCCCATTTTTGACCAATGCATTGTAGTCATCTTTCATTGTTTTTCTCCAAGATTCAAGCTTCTTAGCCTGTTTGAAAGATGTTGGTTCTGAATCAAACACAACATTGAGTTCTTTTGGAGAATCATTCAAAGTCAGCTTTTCAATTTTGTCTTGAATTTATTCAAGGGACTTGTCTCATTGTGATGCAGCTGCCGGTGCACTTCTTGTGCCTATTTTCCCAACTTAATCAGGTTTCACATCTTTCAATGTGAGTAGCCCATTTAAGCATCTTTTTATGTGTTTTAGGTGCTTCAAGTTCATCCTCTAAAGTTCCATCACTTTTTGCCCTTTGTTATGGTGGCCCCTGTTCAATATCTGATGAAGTTTCACTTTCTCCTTCAAGAGGAATTTCAAGCTCATGTATAGGAGACAATAGAAAATCAATAGATTCTCAACTGTGTCCCTCACTCATTGTTTGGAACATCCAAATCACTCTTTTTGTAGACATCAAACTTTGCATACTTGTCAAGTCGACTCAACTGATCAATATGCTCTTTGTCCTTTGCAGACTCACAAAAAACAACTTCTCTTGCAACATGAAACTTCTCTTTCTCATGATATAGTTGGTATGTCTTGGAGGATTCAAAATATCCCAAGTGGATGCATTTTTGACTCCTATGGTTCAACTTATTTCTTTTCTCCTTTGGAATCAATGCGTAACAAATGGATCTGAAAATCCGAAGACGTTGCACTGAAGGGAGATGACCACACCACATCTCATACAGAGTCTTAGATTGCAAGGTTGTTGATGGTGATCTCTTGCAGAGGTATACCGTTGTTTTTTGCAGCCCAAAAGTACAAATTTACCCCTTTGAAATACCACATTTCACGAACCATATCACAATTTTGTTCATCCTTTCTACAACTCCATTCTGTTGTGGAGTGTAAGGAACTGTCAAATGGTGTTTGATCTCATTTTGCTCAAGATAGGATTCAAACTTCTTTGAAGTGGATTCACCACCATTGTCTGTCTTGAGTGTCTCAATGTGGGTTTGTGCTTCATTTTCAATCATATTCCGAAACTTCTGAAAAGTCTCTGTAATGGCTGCCCCTGATTTTTTTATTTTTTTTATTTAATTTTCCAGTTTGACATATGCTAGCATTTTGTCAAACACATTACATGCTTAATAGACTGAGAGATTCATTGAGTTTCAGATTTGCAAATAACATGTATAATGACCCCAAACGGATAACTTCATTTATAGCATTATATTGAATCATCTAATACAAAAAGTGCTTCCAGCATTGACATTCTGAGAATGAAATGACAGCAGATTTATATGCACAATAGCAAGGTTTATAATCTATTTCATATACTGATCTATTAGGGAATTGATATTGACTGAAATTAACATTAATAGATTTGAATCCATTTTACAACGCCATTCTGGACAAACTGTTGTTAATAGCAAATGTTCTCAGAAAACAATGATAAACAGTAATATATATACCCATTACTGATACCTGAGTGTTCAACAACTTCTCAGAAGTTTACCACAGTTGACAGCAGGGCCTCCACACTGAAAATGAATGCTGAGCCACTGAGTTTCAGATGAAAGAAGCAGAAAATCATGCCCAAGTAATCGCTAATGCTCCCAGTAGTCCATTCGCCAATTTCAGCTCCACACACAACTCAAAAAACTATGAAATTCTTCATTTATTCAACGCCAAAATGTTCAACCAGCAAGATAAACACTGTAAAAACTTCTAACCAAACACCAACCAACTAGGGTGGGTCACAATCCACCGAAACCAACAAATGTGAGATGAGGATTTTCGTCCTTAGCTAACGGAAATTGTATTCCAAAAAAAAATCCAACAATCTCCTTAAGTTGCCAAAGTTCACACCTCCAAGTGAGAGCTCAAGAGTGATTAAATAGAAGATGAGGGAGGGATTAAGGCAACTTCTATTTTGAAAATGTTTTTTTTCCTTCTAAAAATCCACATCCAACCTTGCTTTCTTTTTTTTTTTAACATTTATCTTAAACATTTTTTTAAAATATCACCAAATATTTCCCAAAGGGGGCATCCAACATAAAGTGCATTGTCCCCTCTTTTAAAACAACATTGCTCAACTAGGCCAAGGGGGTCTTTTATAACCCATGCTTATTCTCACTTAATTCAATTCGCAACTTTATTAACTTCAGTGACGAATAAACAAATAATAACTCTGACCATTGAGAAAAATCACCCCTGTCCAAAATGAGGCCTCTGCACTGCAGCTGAATGGGAGCCGACACCAGTTACTAGATATAGCATTTACTAAAAATGGTAAGTAAGCCAAAACTCCAAATGGCTCAAATGAAGCTCAACTAGAACTTACTAAAAATAGTAAGTTTACTGAAGATAGTAAATTAATAAAAATAATAACTTACTAAAAATAGCCGTCGCCACTGGAAAATACTCAAAAAAACTCAGAAAACTCATCTCAAGTCGTCAAAGTTCCCCAACCAAAATCCACTTAGCCTATGGGAACCGAAATAGGGTAATGGTTACTCAAACTGGCTATGAACAATAGGGGGACATTACAGTCTCGAAGGCTTCTCATTTTTTCTTCAAAAAGCATATCCATGTCATCCGACTGTAGTGATCAATGAACATGAAGTAATTATGACCACCAGCGGAGAGGATTGGAAGAGAACACAAGGCTGAGTGAACAAGTTGCAATTTTCTGTCAGCGTTTCACTATGATTTTGGAAACGGTTCTCTTGCGTGTTTAGCCAAGATGTAGGCTTCACACTTTTCATCTAATTTTGCAGGCAATGTAGGCATGCCAACAACACCATTCTTTTGCAATACACGAATGTTGTTATAGTGAGTGTGCCCGAATCGAGCATGCCACACGTTTGGAGACATTCTGACTTCCACGAGATGAGCATAATTCCTTGAATTTGATGGCTCACCCCTGAGTTTGAGTAGTTTCCCTTCATATCCAATCAAAACGACTACATTATCACTTTTTCTCTTGATAGTGACATCACCATTATCCAATAGAATGGAATGTCCTTGTTGCCTTATGAGCACTAGGGACAACAAGTTTCGTTTCAATTGAGGAAGGTAGAAAACATTCTCAAGTTTGTAGTCTAGAAGCCCTAGACACTTGAGTCAAATTGTACCTCTTCCCTGTGGTTGTAGAATTGATCTATCTGCGAGGTATACTGAGCCACAACTTTCTTCATTGTACTCCTCAAATAAGTCTTTTTGGAAAGTCATGTGTTGAGTGGCACCAATGTCAAGAACCGAAGCATCAAACCATGAAGAACCGATCGAGACATTGTTTGCTTCATCATCTGTAATGAAAAACACATTCGCTAATGAATTGGGCTGAGTTTGACTCGTTTGATTGTTTCTTTGATTTTTCCTTTTTTCTTACGGTATGCTTCAATTTTATCCCATGGAGTCCTACATTCGTGAGTCTCATGGCTTCCCTTTCATCACAACATAGTAGAGGTTTTGTTTATCATCTTGTTTTTTATTTTGACCACCATATTTCTTATTTTTGCAACCTTTTCCCTTGTACTTGTTATTGCCTTCAATTTTAGAAAACGTGACCTTGTTTGATATTTTGGAAGAATTTGGTTTGACATGGCACACACTTTCACCTGTGGATTCAATTTTTCTTCCAAAAGCTTTTTCTTTTTTTGCCATCATTTCAACCAACTGATCAAATGTGAGTCTTCAACTGATTGCTTGCTTGTAGAGATTTCGAGTATGTAGCATAGTTGGGAAGAAAGGCTTTTATGAATGCGGTCATGTAGATGTCTATTTTGACACCCATTGCTTCTACATCATGTTTGGTGGCACGTATCTCTGAAGCCAATCTCATCACATCACCATCTTTCAACTCTAGGTTGAACAACTTCAATTGTAACTGAATGAATTCCAACTTTGAGTGAGAATAATATAGCTCCTTCAATTTGTAAAATGCTTTCCATGATGTACTGCACCCCTATATACAACGAAACACATCTTCATCCACTGATACCCTCATCAAGGCCAATGCCTTCTAGTTTTTTTGTCTCCATACCTGTGTATCATTTGCATTCCCTATTGGTTCAGTTGGTTGTTTCTCCCCGTCACAAATATCGAACCATAAATCATTGAAAATAAGTGTGTTCTCCACTAACCGAGACCATTCTCGCGAACTGTCTTTGCCGGTCAATGTAGTGCCAACAATAGATTTGATGGAATGCATGGTTTTTGTTTGAGTTTTTGGAGATTTTGAGTTTTTAGTTTGCCCCAATTGATCCCTAATCACTCCAAAATGGTTCCCTTTTCTTTATACGTAATGGTACTGAAAAGGATTTGCCCTGTCATTAACACCGGATTTAAAAAAATACCTCTTACATCAATATTCTTTGTTTTTCTTGATTTTCGGATTTACATTTTTCGATAGAAACGAATAGGTAAAAGAGTAGCTCTCCTTTCTCCTTGAATTGTGTGATTTGGTTGTTCTTTCTCCAAATCCGCTGAGAGTAGCTTACTCAAGGCAATTTGAATAAAAAATTGGTCACATTTTAAATGCTTTTCAAATTTAAATGATTTTCAAATTTTGAATAAGAGCATTTAAAAAACTGATATTTGTTTTTTAAATAAAAAAGCTTAAAAATTTTATACTTCCTCTCCTCTTATTTGACAGATAATGCCAATATTGGAATGAAAGAGATGTACGGCATCCTCAAAATTCAATATTTAGCTCCATGTGCCAAAGGATGAGTAGTGCTCCCCACATGGCTTTCATAGTAGAAAATTCTCTTTTGCGCAATTATGAACAATAGATACAAACAACGATTAGAGAGTGGCAGAAAATATGTTTCCAACACCCAACGTAACCAGAATAGTCCACCAGAATCTTCATGCAGTCCAATAATATGAAAAATAGTTGATTCATAAAAGAAAATAGTTATGGTCTTTTTTGACAAAGTCAAAAATTGCGCAGAGCCAAGAATTGAAACGCCAAGTAACTATTTGCAGGGCTTAGCGCCTATACATCGTCCAACCAGCTGGAACGCCAAGTTATTGTTTTAAACAATCTACGCCATGCAGCCTCAGGGTAGAATGCCAAAAATGCTATGCAGGTGTTCAAACAGAAAATAAATGCGCCTCAGAAGCCAAAAACGTCAGAATGCCTTCTTTAGGTTGTACGGCTAGGCAAAACACCAATTGTCCGTTGAGTCATCAATTACACAAGACGCCTCAAGAGAATGATACGTTGCCACAATGATAGGCCAATGACAAATATTGAATGAAAAGACAAGTTATAAAATGCATGTCATATAGCTTGAATGGGGGAAGAAAAATAAGAAAATAAAATTCCAAGCTCTGATACCAATGACAAGCCAAAAATTAATATTGAAGGAATAGCAATGAAATTATATTTCACAATTCAATTTGGAAATGAGAAAGCATTACAATAAATAAGCCAAAGAATGACTTATCATTTCATCTAACAAGAAGTCCTTTCAATTACCTACAGGACTCTTGAGCTACACACTACAAAATGAAAGCAAATGTGCAACTACACTACAAGACAAAAGCTAGAAACCTAAGCTAGACACCTAGGATTAATAACAAATATATACAATACTATTACAAAAAAAATATCATAAGCAAAAATAGTTATTTCTCCATGCACTATTTGCTATTTTTGAAAAGTTGGCAGAGACTTCAAATATATAAAGACAAAAATTTAGATGAAACCAAAATAAAGGTGGAAAAAAGCACATTTTCATTCACCGTTCATTCTTTAATTCGTCCTTTCAAAGTCGCTACTCTAACTAATTGTGTCCTTTCAAAGTGACACTTGTCTTCCTATCTAACCTTATCCTTTACATAGCCTTTTGAATCATGCATTCATCATATGCAAATTTTGTCAGCGTACATACATGACACTTTTGCCTAGGATTACATATTTTGCCACTTAAATTTGTCATCCAAAAGTCCTACGACCTATAATTAATACTTCATCTTCACGCCACTTCTACAGGTACTATTCTAACAATAATAGTGATCTCTTTTTATTCACATAAACTTTACAATGACTTGGACACTTTACAACGTCTGCATTTTCATAACTTTACACAAAATCTCATTGAGCTAAGATGCATATGAAAAATATATCTTGATAATTTTCCTTTTTGAATTCCTTTGACCTTGTAATATTCTCCTTGAATATGTTTGTTTCATGAAAATAGAAACTCTAAAAGTGGACCCACGAGTTCCAGCAGGCATAGATATGGGGATAACCAACCCATAAAACAAAATCCAAAGTTCCAACTTTTTGGGCAGCTGATTTAAAGTTTTCAGATGATACATTGAAAAAAATTTCATATAGGCTGATAGTGATGGTTGATTTTGCTTACCTAAAGTGACATTGCTTGTTTTTGTTCGTTGTTTGGAATATTGTTTTCTAGTGACCAATCTTTTTGTTTTGATTCATTAAGGCGTGTTCTGCTTATAAAAGTGGAGTAACAAATGAGGTAACCAACATGGAGGCAAAATACAACCCAAAACCCTAACTTTGCATGTATGTTAACATTTTTGGCAAGATTCCACGTGGTGTTTCACAAGAATTTTCCATGAAAGATCCACGAATATGGTACCATTCAATACAGTGGTGAGAGGCCATCTTTGTCACAAAACCAGAACAAGATGTAAAGTATAACCTATCCCATATATTAATCAAAAACTAGGACTATTCATGAGGTGTATAGGGTACTTGGGATAGTCATATATCCTATAGTTTTAATTTTACCCTATGTGTGTGTAATTAGTAGTGTAACTTTTAGATTTCCTCCTGGTTGTTACGCAGTTAGTCTTAAGTTAGCACATCCTATTATTTAGGGATGTTGTTTGCTATTTGTTAGGAAATCAATTATTGTTGATCCCTACATTGGTTACACCCTACAAATGAGGTTCCATTTTATATTTCTTATCTAGTTGTTAGTCCTAAGTTAGCACCCCCTATTATTTAGGGATGTTTTTAGCTAGTTGATCCCTATGTTGGATGCAACCAATAGAAGAGGATACATTTCCTATTGCCTAGCTAGTTGGTTAGTCATTATTCTAAGCTAGTGCAAGCCTATTTAAAAGGCCTATTATGTAAATACAATTCAATTGGAACTTGTGCAATTTCATAATAAATCAAGCTCGTGGCCTATTCCTTCCAGGGATTCTTTGTTGCACTCCTATGTAAACCCCTAATTGTTGCAAGCTTGATTTTGTGTAGTGAAAGCCCAATCATTGGTATCAAAGCAGTTCCACATCTTGGGATTTTAGAAACTAGGGTGCTCTCATTTTTAGAGTTGTAGCTTGCTACCATGCTCCTTTGAGGATCTATATTACCCTTGTCAACTCTTTCAGAATCCTTTAGAAGATTGTGTGCTAAAAAGGATAGCACTTGCATGCCCAGAGCAGTCAAATTAGTAGGGCTAAACGTTTGTTTCATCTAAAACAAAAACGTCAAGAATCGAGTTATGTTTAAAGCATCCCAATTTTGCTTGTTTTGCAACCTTCTTGTTGGTATTGTGGAGGTACATGCACGAATTTCAAGAAATATTTGCAGCTTGAGAACAGTGCCACATCAACACCACATCAATGTCGTGTCATCCTGCTGCAAGCTATCTACATGATGTCAGCATGGTGTCATCATGACATCAGCACATTCTTTGGCTTACTTCATGCTTGCACAGTTGGGTTTTTTGATTTGACCTTTGAACTTTGACAGAACCGTTCCCATTCATCCAGACTCTGATCGATGTCAAGTTGTTGAATATGGCTATATTTTCAATGGCGCTATGCAGTGGTGTCCTCCTTGTTTGGTAATCGTGCTTCATGTTACTAGTATTTGAGTTTTCTCTGTTACTTGTTGCTTCATTTTTGTTTTTCAGAAAATTCGGGTCACCTTTCTCACTCATCTGGAATATTTTTCCAGTGTCTTTTTTTAACATACATAATTTTTTTAGTAGATTCCAGCTATTCAATCACATTTGTTTTAATTTGTAGTAAGCAATAGAAAAAAAGGGATTATTTGTAAGCTTCATTCTGAGATATTTTCGGGCAGAGCCTTTTTTTCCCCCTGAACTACATGTATAAACAGGAAAATCAGGGCATTTTTCATTGTTGGGAGGACTATATTAAGATCAGCTAGCTACTCACAACCACTAAGTTGTCAATCTTGCCAAGAAAGTTCTCATGCAAGCCAATGTGTTGGATATGTTGTCAACAATGCATGATGCCAGCCCTCTTCCAGCCCCCCGTACTACGACGATTCACTTCTACGGCATCCCTTAAAATTCTGACCTGACTTTCATTTTCATGTTGGTGATGATTACCATGGCCCTCATAGATCACTTCATTCCATCCAAATGGCCTTTCGAGTTCTTTTCAAATCTCAGGCCCAGATTAGGGTATTGTTTTCCAATCAGCTGGAATTTTTTTGTGGCGTTTATCTATTTTCTATGGGTACTCCGTAATCAGGGGTTGTAGTTGCTTCTCCAACATTTTATACTCATTATTCCACAAGGTCCTTTTTTGTTTCCAACTAGATGGTCTTTCTTTGAATGTGGGATCATGCTCAAGTGTGCCAACCTTCTGATCAATGTCATTTTCCGATTGTAACACCTCCTGGAATCTATCTCTTTGTGTTTGGCAACAAAACTTCCGCTTCACTGCTTCTGCAAGTTATTGATCAAGTTTGTTTGTTTTTCAAAATGTCAATTCTCCACCTTTGACATTGGATTCGTTGGTTGTCTTCACTCTAGTCATCTCTCCTTATTCTTTATATTTTGTATGCTTTGGAGACCAAATCTTATATTGTTGGGAGGAATGATGAGGATGTATAGGGTACTTAGGATACTCATATATCCTATAGTTTATAGTTTTCATTTTACTGTAATATTCCAAATCGGAATATTTTACATTAATTTGGTTTTCTCGAAAAACCTATTTTTTTATAAATATAAATATTGCATTTAAAATAATAAATTAAATAAAATTTAAGTCCACAAGGGGTTTCGTCCTTGGGCTGTATAATCACAAGGGTTTTCGTCCTTGAGAGTGGTTGTATAGCATGACGTGTTACAAGTTAAATAATTGAATTCATAATTGAATGCTTTTCATACTTCCACATCTCTTCTCCCTTATATAGTCTTTAAAACTTCTCCCAAAGGAGGTGTCCCATCCAAGAGGCACCTCTTCACCAAAGGATGTGACCATTGACAATTCCGTTAACATTTCCATTCACTTCTGGCAACAATTCCATTCGACACTTCCATTCACTTCCAACAACAATTCCGTTTGACATTTCCGTTCATATCGGTTTAATGCTTGTATTAAATGGCAACGCTGCTCCTTGGTAGTGATTTCTTCAAGTGAAATAGCAGTGCCTCTACTTAAATTCAGCGATGTCCTTCTTGGGGATATTACAAACCTCCCTGCCTCAAATTGCTTGTCCTCAAGCAATAGTAAATTGAGGAGTTTAAATTGAGGAGTTTAAGAATTAATGCTCCTTTCAACATTGTATCTGTTATTGGCCATCTCAGAAATGTGATCAAATATCGTAAGACAATAACAATCGTAGTGGGAACCATCAAAATGTCAGGAGGTTTTGTATACCTTTTCCATGAGAAGATCTTACAAAAACCCAACACTCTGTAATCTGCAGTTTTCTCATTTTTACTCAATAGCAAAGAGTAACAATAAAAATATGAATAACTTATCAATCGAAAGGTAGATGCCATTGCCATGTATATTTCCAACAAACATGTATTTTGTCTTAATCAAACCCTTTAAGCCATTCCTTATGATAGAGTACCAAATACATGTAGAACTTTCATAGAATGCAAACGTGAATTCCGTAGTGGTCCTGTGTTGATCCAAATTTGTCTCTCTTTCAAAGTCATAGAAAATTGCAAAGTCATAAAGGCATGCTTTGTTAATACTATCAGATTTACAATCCCTTTGTAGCCATGATATACCCAACTTCACCATTAATTTAATCTTGTTGGAATACGGTTGCATTTCTAGAAGCGAGGAACATGAATCTATTATCTGCCTTATTGGCACACCCATCTCTTCAAATCTGAATCTATTATCCCCTAGCTGCCGACCCAGAATTGGGCTATGAGCTGGAGTCATTGTACCCTTAATTTCCATTATCAATGCAACAGTCTCCAAGTTTGGAGTCAGATTCACAGAGCACCAAAGTAATATTCCTTCTACTAGTGTACTATCATAATCACATGTGAACAAGGCATCCTCACATTCTACCCTAGCATCTTCAGCTAATATCTACACACAAAGTTGTGATTTTTGTTGTAGTTGCTCACCACCTTGGCTTATGTTATTAAGCTTAGTGCACTTGTTTTGTTCAAAGATTTGCACTATGTTGTTCAGTACTTTGGTCATGTAGTTGGAACCAATTCTCACTTGTTGTATACGTGACTTCCCTTTTTGAATCTCTTACATTCGAAGGAAAATTTGCCTCTATAGATATATTCGAAGAAGCATAGTCTGTGATAACTATGTACTTCTTATCAAACATTACTCCACGCCTTTTTGAATTCTTCTTACATTCGAAGGAAAATTTGCCTCTTTAGATATATTCGAAGAAGCATAGTCTGTGATAACTATGTACTTCTTATCAAACATTACTCCACGCCATAAGTCAACTTGTATGTTAATGGTCACTTCTAGAACCTTTCTAAAAACATCCCGCAAAGAGCAACATACTTTAATATGTAATCTAGAAGCTTCTTGTATCATAGAGTTACCCAATTTCCCATCAATCCCAACAACCATATTGATGCTTGATATCTCAGCTTGAATGACATCAAGATGTACAACAGATGGATCCCTGTCCCTGTAACCATGCCATTCAAACTTGTTCTTTGTTTTTGAATATTCCTTCAACATTCTCTCACAGTATTTGGCAACTCCTCTGTTACGAATGACCCTAGCATCCCTATTTGTCCAACTAGCTTCTAAAAACTTTTTGCGATCTTGAAATTCTTCCTCTAATCCTTTTTCGTGAATTTCCTTTTGAAACACTATGACATGCCTAGCAAGATCGGTTCTTGAGTGTTCACAAAGACGCACAAATTTATGATATGGCTTGTCAAACATCAACATAATTTGTTGTTGTTGTTCACTTTCTTCCCTTAACCGCTTCTGAACATATAATAGACGGAGCTTACATTCTTCAATTTGGAGTGTTTGAACAAATTTGAATCTAAACTACTTTCCAACTAATGCCATTCCCAAAAGTGAATTTGATATTTGCTTTTTCTCACCATAAATCACAAAGAATTTTTCTGCATATTTTTTATGAAGCATGATTTGTCTTCTACTTGAATACATGCATAGTTGTGCATTTCCATCTTTGTTAGCAATTATATACCTTGTCTCTATGTTCAAAAATGGAGTGTCGGGGTCTCATTTGGCTACCACAAAAATTTGGCCTCTAATTTCATTTTTTTAACCAATTGTTAGTTTAATATGTAGAATAAATTTATTAGTTGATACTAATGCTGAAACAACTTGATCTTAATGTTGGGTAGATGGTGGTGGTCCAATGCATTGGAATATATCTGGCGGTATGGTTCGTCTACGTTTAAATGGTTTGGAAGCCAATATTTGAACTCTAAAAACAATAATCTCCTCCAGTTCATCTTTTGCTATGGATAGCTGAGAATCGTGGCTACAATTAAGTTTTTTATTAACCTCCATAAACTTTTCTACTCTAGTATTATGTGACTTTGACTCCTGATTTTCCCATATTCTATCAATTATTTTGGTTGGCTCTCCATCTTGTTTATTTTTAAGACTATAGCCCATGATATCTCGTTGATAGTGTGCATTAATTAGACAATCAATTGGTTTATTAAACTTAGAACCTGTGTTCGGAGGAACAATCCTCAAGACCTCTCTCTTGCACACACTAAAGTTTTATGTTCATTCTGATGCAAACAACACATATCAACATCATCATCAAAGTTTTGGATAGATAACTCGTGTTCATCTCTAATATCCAGAGTTTTTATGCCGTTATTTCCAATAGATGAGTCTCCATAAATACAACTTCTTCTTGGATAAGTATGTTTTGGCATTCTCTTAGTTCAACATTGGATGCGTCATTCGTTTGCTCCTGGATAGGGAAGCCAGTCTTGGAATTTGTCATCTTCCTTTCTTCTGGGACCTCTTTAAGATTGAATTTCTCTTCATATTCAGCACTGCCAAAACTATGATTCACAAACTCGTCTTCCTCGTAGTGTATGTTTCCATTCCATGACTCTTTTAAATCCAAATAGTCTGAAAAAGAATTTTTTTTTTTAATCTCTGTTGAAAGGGTGTTGTACAACTTGAAACTGTCCATAATTTTCTTTTGTAGTGACCCCATGGTTCACAAGAAAAACAGTTCTGATACCATTGTAATATTCCAAATTGGAATATTTTACATTAATTTGGTTTTCTCGGAAAACCTATTTTTTTATAAATATAAATATTGCATTTAAAATAATAAATTAAATAAAATATACGTCCACAAGGGGTTTCATCCTTGGGTTGTTATAATCACAAGGGTTTTCGTCCTTGAGAGTGGTTGTATAGCATGACACTTATACGAGTTAGATAATTGAATTTATAATTGGATGCTTTTCATACTTCCACATCTCTTCTCCCTTATATAGTCTTTAAAAACTTCTCCCAAAGGAGGCGTCCCATCCAAGAGGCACCTCTTCACCAAAAGATGAGACCGTCGACATTTCCGTTAACATTTCCGTTCACTTCCGGCAACAATTCCGTTTGACACTTTTGTTCACTTCCGACAACAATTCCATTTGACATTTTTGTTCATCTCTGTTTAATGATTGTTGTATAAAATGGCAATGCTGCTCCTTGGCAGCGATTTCTTCAGGTGAAATGACAGTGCCTCTCCTTGAATTCAGCGATCTCCTTCTTGGGGATATTACATTTACCCTGTGTGAATAATTAGTAAAGTGTGACTTCTAGATTTCCTCCAAGTTGTTAGGTGGTTAGTCTTAAGGACATCCTATTATTTAAAGATGTTTGTTTTTTGTTAGGGAAATAACTGTTGTTGATCTTGACGTTGGTTGCAACCAACAAATGAGGATCCATTTCCTATTTCTTAGCTAGATGTTAGTCTTAAGTTAACAAAGCCTATTATTTGGGAATGCTTTTAGCTATATTTGATCCCTATGTTGGTTGCACACAACAAATGAGGATACATTTTTTTTTCTAGCTAGTTGGTTAGTGAATAATCTAAGCTAGTGTAAGCTTATTTAAAGGCCCTCTTACAAAAATATAATTCAGTTGGAACTTGTTAAATTTTATACTCAAACAAGCTTATTTTTTGTCACACTCATGTGTAGACCCATGACTATTGCAAGCTTGGTTTTGTACGGCAAAAGCCACATCAACTATGTTTGTGTTCTAAAAAAATTGCCATGTACAAGTATCAATTTAATGTTTATGTCTAAAGATCGAGCTGCAAAAGCAAAAGTTTTCCCCTTTCCAATTGGAATGCAAGCATGGGGATATCCTAGTGATCCTTGTAAGAGGTCCAATTTGGGATTTCTTAGAAGGTAATTTGATATATACTGTAATAAAAATGCACATCAACTTAAAGGCCTTACGCATTTATGCAAATTGGCTTCCATTTACTCTAGTGTTATCTCTTTCTTGGGAGGAGATGGTTAGGTGGATTAATGGACCAAAAAGAGTCAAGACTTTCCATGCTACATTTTTGCCAAGAGAGAAGGAAAAAGTAGAATCATCATTGGATCTGGTTAAGGCTTCAAGGTTCATTTCAGGGATGTCCATATTTGCAATGTGCACAAAAAATCAATGTTTAAAGGATCTTGATTGTGAGAGGAGATTGAAATATGACCAATTAATCATTCTTATTGAAACAATTGAATTGGCGGGGCCAAATAATGTTGTCCAATTCATTACAAACAATGCAAAGGTTTGTAGAACAAAATGTCTAATTATGAAAGCCACATATCCACAAATTTTGGACTTCAAATGCAGACAAGAATGAGGGGGGGAAATTAATGGATTTCTTACTCCCCGGTCGAGACTTACACTCACCAATGGGCATACAACCAAACTTGGAAACCCAAACACACTCTCATTATTGAATGAATGACAAATATTTCAGATATTTCATTACACACACTTCCCTCACTAGACTATCAAGAAGACAACTGACATCTCAATCTCTCATGGATTGATTACACTCTCTACCCTGGACAGACATGACCCTAACAAGCTCCTCAAGTTTCTACTTCTCTCTCAATCTAGAGCTAACTCTCCTCTACCTCTCCTAGAGTTGGAAATGACTGATGTTGCCTCTCTAACTAACTCTTCTTAGCTCCCACCAGTTGATTTGATTCTCCTCTGACCTTTTAAGCAGCAACAATGACTCTTCAAGCTCCCTTTGTCTTGAAAAACGGTCCACATGTCAAAAAATAACAATCTGGGCAATTACTTTACTTGTGCCTTCACAACAGGCAAAACCGTTGGTTACTGTGGACTAGCGGTTACGTGACCACCAATTAATGCAAATTGGCAGTTTCAAAACCGCTTCCTACATTAAGTAGCAGTTACATTGTCGTCCTGAAAAAGGGTCAATTGACCTCTTGGAGATGACTGAAACAAACTCTAGTTAGCATTCTTGATTTGCTCAAGTTCTAATGTTGTTCTTAACACTGTCGTTAATCATCTATGTTATGCACAACATTGTCAACATTTTTGATAAGTCTGACAAACACAAACACAAGTGCATGAACCCCAACCCATGTTTTTTATTGATACAGGATTGCTTGTTAACCTAGATGCTCCTACATCAGACACCTTGGGTAAATGAAACAATGCAAGAGCCCATGCTCATGAACCTTATGTGAGCTCTTTTATTTTATTTTCGTACTTGGAAACCTCGAATACACTCATTCAAGTTGTGTATGTGGTTGTTTTGTTGTTCCACAACCAAATATTCCTTGTATTCTTGTCTCTTGTCCTCTTGTTGATTTTGGTATCTAACACCATCTCAATCTCTTCCCTCGCCTTCTCAAGCAACTATTGTCTGCAATCTACAATAGAAGAATCGAAGCTTACACCCTCTTCACTTGTTGATCCCTCATACTAAGGTTACAAATACGCTACATTGAAGATAGGTGATATGTCAACCCCATTTGATAGCTCTATTTTATACAAATTCGCTAAAAATCTTCTCAGAATTCTGCATGGCCTAATTGAGCTTGTTGTATGTTCCTTTAGGGAACCTTTCCGCACGCAAAAGGGACAAAACCAAGTCATCTACTTGGAACTCTTGTTCCCTTTTGTTCTGATCTACATGTTGCTTATGCTTCATGATGATATTCTCCAACCTTCTCTTCACTTCTCTATGCACATCATGCATACATGTTGCATAATCCTCCATTTCGGCACTTCTATTCACACCAGTTGTGATATTCCAAATCGGAATATTTTACATTATTTGGTTTTCTCAAAAAACCTATTTTTTATAAATATAAATATTGCATTTAAAATAATAAATTAAATTAAAGATAAGTCCACAAGGAGTTTCGTCCTTGTGCTGTTATAATCACAAGGGTTTTCGTCCTTGAGAGTGGTTGTATAGCATCACGCTTATACGAGTTAGATGAGTGAATTCATAATTAGAAGCTTGAAATACTTCCACATCTATTCTCCCTTATATAGCCTGTAAAAACTTCTCACAAAGGACGCATCCCAACCAAGAGGCACCTCTTCAATAAAAGATGTGACCGTTGACATTTATGTCGACATTTCCATTCACTTCCGGCAATAATTCCTTTTGACACTTCCGACAACAATTCCTTTTGACATTTCCATTCATATCCGTTTAATGAATGTTGTGTTAAATGGCAGTGCTGCTCCTTGGCAGCGATTTTTTCATGTGAAATGGCAACGCCTCTCCTTGAATTCAGCAATCTCCTTGGGGATATTACAGACCTCCTTGCCTCAAATTGCTTGTCCTCAAGCAATTGCAAATTGGAATGTTCAAGAAGTAAGGCTCGTCCCCACATTGCATCTTCTATTGACAATCCAGAAGTAGAAGGATCATATGAACTCCATACGAGCAACCTCAGTTTCATTCGAAACCACGAAAATGTTAGAAAAGTTTGTATACGTTTTCCATGAGACAATTTTACAAAGAACCAATACTCTAAAATCTTTAGGTTTCTTGTTTTCACTCAACAACAAAGGATAGTAGAAAAAATATGAATAGCTCTTGTCAATCGAGAGGTGGATGCAAACATTTCCAGCAAACATGTACTTTATCTTACACAAACCCTTTAAGCCATTCCTTATGATAGAGTACCAAGTACATGTAGAATTTCCACGGAATGCAAACATAGATCTTTCAATAACCCTGTGTTGATCCAAGCTATTCTCTCGTTCTGAGTAATACAAAACTACAAATGCATAAAGACACTCCTGCACATTCCACTTATTAGTGTACTTTAGTATACAAAATGAGGATCTATGTATAAACAACACAGATGGTGATTTGGTGTGGAAGTAATATTATATCTGTAGGGTCTTCTACAAATAACTCAACTTCATTGATACTCGCAGATCGACAATCCTTCCGCAACCATGGTATTCCCAACTTCACAATTAATCCAATACCCATCTTTGTAAACGAGTTCTTGAAACCCTTCATCCAATTTTCCAAGGAAATCAAAAGAACAACAAAAATGTTTGTGGTCTTGTCAATAGGCGCAATTGTATGTAACAATCCATCAATTCCAATCTCGCCATTTCAAAAAATGTTTCGAACAGGTTGAATAGCTTTGTCTTCATCTTTAACAATAGTATGATTGCCATTATGTTCATCTATTTTGTTCACATTTGTCTCTAGACAATCACTTGATGAAATTGCAATATCTTGTTGTTCAGGCTATACTTTGATCAAATGATCATCTACTACACATTTGGGAATTTCCAGGTTCAGTTCGAAATTCTTCAAGCCAATTAAGTTTGTTATACAATAATGCTCCAAAATATAATTATGTTTAAGTGGCAGATGTAGAGTGGAGTCTCTCAATAAAGGCATTTTCCTTTCCTCTAAAATAGGAAATGGAATGTCTTCAACAAAGTAAAGGACACCAAACCATGGTTCATGTGGCTTTGAGAAACATAAACTTTCTAATATCAAGTCTGGGTCCCATGTTTTGAATACAAACTTCCCATGAAGAATGTCTTCTTCCATATACACTAATGAAAGTTTGACCATTTTAGATGCAAAGCCAAGTTCAAACTATTAAGACTCACAATATTGTAACTTTGGGAATATGAAGTTTGAATTATAAATAACTTCAAGCTCCTTAAAAATCCACGCATGAGGACCTACATCCTCTAATAGCTTGATGTATGGATACACAACCCTTATATTTAATATGAACAAATTTGGACTTTTTCGTCCGGTTGTTAGATGCACAACATCCTTGGCATGCCATTCATCAACATCCTTTAATAGCCCATCATCATAGTTTATTTCTTCCAATATCACTTGAGCCCCTCCTACCAAAGAAGCAAGCATGGAATTAGCTTCTTGTTCATATTTTGTCTTGGATAGCTGTGTGTAATTTATCACTAAGCCACAGCCCTCAAGTGCAGCATTTCCAAGATTAACAGTTACAGTTTGCTTGTCTTTATTGATTTCTGAATGTTTTAAGCACACCTCCAAGGACTCTCCATGTTCAACATTTCCTATTACTCCAAGATAGCCAGGCAAATCTAAAAGAAAAGGTGCACATGTGGAGTCTTGTTTGTTATCCATAATATCACTAGAAGTCTCTTCGCTATCCTTCAACGAGTGAGGTGCATTTAATTATTGTTCATCTTCCAAGGCATCAAGGTTATCTAGTAGACGTTTTTTTCCATATTCTATCAATTATTTTGGTTGGCTCTCAATCTTGTTTATTTTTAAGACCGTAGCCCATGATATCTTGTTGATAGTGTGCATTAATTAGAGAATCAATTGGTTTATTAAATTTAGACCCTGTGTTCGAGGAACAATCCTCAAGACCTCTCTCTTGCACACACTGAAATTTATCTTCACTCTGATGTAGACAACACATATCAACATCATCATTAGTGTTTTGGATAGATAACTTGTGTGCATCTCTAATATCCAAAGTTTTAATGTCATTCTTCCCAATAGATAAGTCTCCATAAATATCAACTTCTTCTTGAATAAGTATGTTTGGGCATTCCCTTAGTTCAATGTTGGATGCCTCATTTGTTTGCACCTGGATAGGGAAGTCAGTCTTGGAATTTGTCATCTTCCTTTCTTCTGGGACCTCTTGAAAATTGAATTTTTTGTCATATTCAGTACTGTCATAACTATGATTCACAAATTCGTCTTCCTTATAGTGTCGGTTTCCATTCCATGACTCTTTTAAATCCAAATAGTCTGAAAAAGGGATTTCTTTTCGAATCTCTGCTGAAAAGGCATTGTACGACTTGAAACTGTCCATAATTTCCTTATGTAGTGACCCCATGGTTCACAAGCTGGCAAGAAAAACAAATCTGATACCACTGTAATATTCCAAATCAGAATATTTTACATTAATTTGGTTTTCTCGAAAAACCTATTTTTTATATATATAAATATTGCATTTAAAATAATAAATTAAATAATATATAAGTCCATATAGGGTTTCGTCCTTGGAATGTTATAATCACAAGGGTTTTCGTCCTTGAGAGTGGTTTTATAGTATGACGTTTATACAAGTTAGATGATTGAATTCATAATTAGATGCTTGTAATACTTCCACATCTCTTCTCCCTTATATAGCCTTTAAAAACTTCTCACAAAGAAGGCATCCCAACCAAGAGGCACCTCTTCAATAAAAGATGTGACCGTCGACATTTCCGTTAACATTTCCGTCGACATTTCCGTTCACTTCCGACAATAATTATGTTTGACACTTTCGTTCACTTCCGACAACAATTTTGTTTGACATTTCCGTTCAATGACTGTTGTATTAAATGGCAACGCTACTCCTTGGCAGCAATTTTTTCATGTGAAATGGCAATGCCTCTCCTTGAATTCAGCAATCTCCTTCTTGGGGATATTACACCAGTTGTATCTCTCAATTCACAAATGCCTCTAGGGCAGCAACCATACACAATTTAAAAAGGACTTATTGTTGTACTTCTATTGACTGAGTTGTTGTAAGCAAATTCAGTTTGTGCCTAAGTCGTAACCTATTGTCTAGGTTTATCTCCTTCCATGCATCTTTAAAAAGTTTTGAGAATTCTATTCACTACCTTTGTTTGTTCATTTTTTTTAGGATGATAGGCTGAGCTGAAATCTAACCTTGTGCCCAAATTTCACCATAAATTTCTCCAAAAGTGCCCAACAAACTTCGTATCCCTATCTAAGACTATGCTCTTCAACAAACAATGCAATCGTACTATCTCCTTGAAAAACAAATTAGCAATGCGTGTGGCATCACTTGCCTTCTTACATACTACAAAATGTGTCATCTTTGAAAATCCATCCACAACAACGAAGATAGAATCATTACCTCTTTGTGTTCTTGGCAACCCAAGAACGAAATCCATGCTTATGTGCTCCCATGTCCTCTCTGGTATTGGTAAAGGCTAATATAAACCTGCAATCTGACTTTTACCTTGACATGTTTGCAAACTCTAAATCCTTGCACGAACCTCCTCACATCTACACCCATCATTGGCCAATAGTAACTTTCACTCAACACCACCAGTGCTTTTATCAACACCAAAATGACCAACTCGGCCTCCACCATACTTCTCCCTTATCAAGTTTTTCTTCATTGATCATTGAGGTATACAAAATTGTTGTCCCATGAATGATAAACCAACCTACAACAAATATTCCAATCATGGAGTTCTATCCATGTTGGTTGGATTCATACACATTGTCCATGCCTCTCAAAAATCCAAATCCTCCTCATACAACTCCATTGAGTCAAACCCAAAGACTTCCATTCTCATCTCCTTCAAAACAAGACAACTCCTACTCAATACATTTGCAACTTTATTGGACTTGTCGTTTCCATGCTTCAATACAAATAAATATCTTTGAAAAAAATCAAGCCACTTCAAATGTGTTTCATTTAAGTTTTTGATTTAGCTTACCTTGGTTTTTTATGAACTCAGTGCTTGATGATCCATATACAACATGAATTCATTGAACAAAAACAATGCCTCCACTTATTGAGTGCTTGTATCATAGCATGAAAATCTTTATCATAAATGGAGTACTTTTGTTTTGCTTCATTCAAATTTTCACTAAAGTAAGCAATGGGCTTACCTTTTTTACTTAAAATTGCTCCCATCGTTGTCCCACTGGCATCACAATTAACTTGGTAAAACTTGTTGAAATCTTGCAATGCCAATAATAGCTCTTCCATCACTCTTTTCTTCAAAATTTGAAAATTGTCCTCTACTGCGACAATCCACTTACACTCTTACATGTCACCTTTCATTGTCTTTATAATGGTGCACATATTCCACTAAAGTTTCCAATGAACTTTCAATAGAAACTAGCTAGCCCACAAAAACTTCTTACTTCAAACATACTTCTAGGTGACGGCCAATCCACAATTGCTCTTACCTTTTTTGAATCGATTTTCAACCCATTATGTGAGATTATAAATCCCAAATATATTATCTCTTTCTTCACGAAGCTACACTTTTTCAAGTTGACCCTCAAATTCAACAAATGTTTTTCTTTTGAGTTAATGAAAATTAAAATGTCATCTGAATTCATAATGACAAACTTACCCAAGTAAGGCTTCACCACTTCATTCATGAGTCTCATGAATGTGCTAGGTGCATTTGACAAATACCCTGAATGGCATAATCAATCAATCATACAACCCATCACTTGTCTTGAAAATGGCCTTCCGCTCATCACCTTCTTTAATTCTAATTTGGTGATATCCATACTACAAATCTATCTTTGTGAAGTACCTTGCTCCACTCAAATAGTCCATCAAATCATTCATCCTTGGCAATAGAAATCTGTATTCGATGGCGATATTGTTAATGGCTCTTGAGTTTGTACTCATCCACCATTCCCCACATTTATTAGGTGTTGACACTATTGGGACTATGCATGGGCTTAGACTCTCTCTTAACAAACCTTTCTCCAACAATTTTTTGTACTTACCTCTTCACTTCCTCATTATTCATAGGTGTTAACCTTTCTGTTGCCTTGTTTTGAAAACTAAATCCACACACTAGATCATTATGATAATTAATGCTTCTCATAGGTGGAAATCCATCCAGAAAAATATTTAAAAGTGATTTCAAAATACGCATTCGACAAATTCTACACTTCAAGTGGAATTTCACTCACCACGTTTGTGATCACAACTTGCATTGGTTTGGGGATGAAAAACAAGCATGCCTTCTTTATCTCCTTCAAAAACAATTTACTAGAAACTAACAAAACCGTAGGACTGATCTCCAACTCTTCTCCTCTTTTCTTTAATGTTAAGTAGCAGATACAAATACGGATACGGGTTCAAGAATTGGATACAAGGACTTTTTTTGGGGGATATGTTTTCAGATACGGTCGTGTGTACGTGTGTGTGTGTGAGAGAGAGAGAGAGAAAGAGAGACAGAGAGAGATTAAAAATATATAAAATATAGCCATATAAGCAAAAATAACCACAGAATATGCATAGAGGAAACAATATAAGTTAAATAACCACAAAACAAAGTAATAATTCAATGCCAAATATCATAATATTCAATGATCAAACATAGATTAATCTCATAACAAGTACATAGTGCAAATGTTACAAAGCATGGACAAAAATAAAGACAAAAGAAAATGCACTATCTGCAATTTGGTGAAGATTACAATGAGATGACCTCGTGTTAAATCAACTTGAAACTATGCCCTGTTCTCTTCTTGAGCTTATTCGCGAGTTAAGCTTTCATATTATTCTTATGCAAATGATCTTACCGTATGTACTGCACAAAAAGAGTCTTGGAGAACCATATTTTTGGGACATAGAGGATAAGCAAAAAAAACACTATTGATTTCAACCTCTCCCTCATCTTGATCAGGTTACAGACATTTATTCCCTGATTTTGGCAAGGCCGAAACATGATCCAACAGCTGGAAGACTTGCTGACTTGCTCTAGGAACCTTATACAGCCCTAATAAAGAAGATACAAATGAATCGACTGACACTTGCATTTTGAAAACACAATCAGCCATAGAAACTGCCAAGAGCTTTTCATACTTTATTTTGTTTTTAATTGTTTTTTTAAGTCCATGTTTGACTTATTAAGCAAAATTTTTTAAAAAAAATCAAGTGGATGGTAGGGGATATGGGCAAGGTACGTCCTGCCCCCTGTGGATACGCCCTGACTTTTAATTAAGCGAAATTTTTGAAAAAAAAAATCCTAGTGGATACACAAGGGATATGGGAATGATACGTCTTGCCCCCTGTGGATACGCTTTGAGACATATCCGGGTGTATCCGCAAGGGCAGGACGTACCCTGCCCATATCCCCTGTATATCAAACCGGTATCTAACCCATCACAGTATCATATTATATTCCGGACCCTATACAGGTGTATCCAGTAACGTAGCATCAATAAGCTCAATGTGAAATCCTTATCATCCTTTACAAGTGGGTAGGAGTTTGCTTTGCCATCATTGACAGCGTTTCTATCAGCCTGTGATGGTGTTCCCAACGACATATGGCATACATCTATGGACATTATGTCGCACAAAACTTCATCCTTGTAAGAGACAATCTTAAAACTCATCATACATTGCTCATTCACAGACTATTCTTTTCAACCCAAGCTTTTCTACCATCTCACTAGATACCAAATTATATGTGCTACCATTATCAACAATAACGTTAAAACACTTACCTCCACATTTTCATATGGTCCAGAATAGATTTTTTCTTTACATTGGTTCATTCTCCTCCTTGGCCGGTTTCAACAACACTCTCTCCATCATAAGAGCCTCTCCATGTCTCAATTCCTCCATGTGATTTGGGGATGCTTTCTCTGCATCCACTTGTGCAAGGTGATTACTTCCCTTGTTTCTTCTATTGTTGTTTTGAAATACTTAAGAACATTCAAAAGCTCTATCTCAAACATCTCCACATTTCAAGCACTTACCCATGAATCCTCTACCAAAGTATCCTCTTCCTCTTGATGAATACCCTCTTCCTCTTGGTGTTTGATTCTAATTCTGATTAGTACTAGCTTCTTCTTTGTGAGTATGTTGTTCTCTACCTATGCGTGTTTGTTGTCTTCCTCTTGAGAACCTTCCTCTACCTCTTGATGTGTTTTATTGCCTTCTTGAAAACCTCTCTTCCGCCTTCAATGCACATTAACAGACATTTGACTTTCAAGATAGGTAGTCAACAATGGTTTTTTGCTTTCTCCACACTTTTCAGGGGAACTTTTCAAAAAATGGTAACAAAGCTTTTATGATAAAAAAGTCATTGAAGACAAAACTAATTAGCAAAGTGTTAAGAGGTCTTGAAACGACCTAAAATCATGTGTTTTTTGACTTTTTGCAATTTTTTGTATTTTCTAATTTGGTGTGGCTGTTGTTATGGGTGTTATGGTGCTCAATGGGCATAGGTACTAGAGATTTTGGTGAGGCTTAATGCCATGTCAAGTACATCAAATATGAAGTTTCGCATGGTAATTCTAGAAGCACATAATCAAAAAACAAAATTGGAATCTGATTCAGGGAATGTTGTTATGAATGGAAAATATTATGTGGGATAGGAAAAATGCATGAAGATTTTGCTAAAGCTAAAGGGATTGTTGCAAATAACCAATGAAGAAGATAAGCTTCCAGCTAGTATGTAAGAGAAAAATAAGTGATTGAAAAAGGTCATTCTAAAGTTGTGACCTCGTTATCTAACATGTATGCAAAAGTCTTCAACCATTCATTACCAATATGAACACATCCAAGGACGTGTGGGATACTTGTAGTATCTTGAAATGAACAAACAACAGATGACTTCATTGCAGGATGCTTATGTCAAAGGTTGCAATGAAGAAAACCAAACTAAAGATGAGACCCTTGAAGAATATGCCTCCTCCTCTAAAGATGATGCAGAAAATGCCTAGATGGGTTACACGAGGTGATCTTGACAAGGATGGAAAAGAGATTTTTGACCCAATTGAGCCCATCTTTAAACATGAGAGTGCAGGCCTTGGATTTCTTAAGCAAACTTCCACAAAATATGTTGATACTTCTACCTTTGTTGAAAACCTTTTGAGCTTACACCAGGTCCGAATCCTTGTGAGAAGGAAAAATTAGACTGTGATGGCTCCCTGGAAGAGAAGAAGCAATAATTGAAGCATGGATCATTTACAACTACACCATATCGACATCCTCATTTTTGAGAGAGTTGTCATCTAAGGAGGCACTCTAGGCAATATTTTGGGGAGAGATGGAACTCTAGGCCGTATTTTAAAGAGGAGGCATTCTAGGCCTCAATCCAGATTTCAGATTTTTAGGAGACAAAGATGGCATGACTCGAGTTTGGAACCTTTTATGAAGATGACCTGATAATAGATCATGGAGCTATTTCGCTTTTGTTTGACGTCATAAAAGTGTGCATCGTCAACCATGAGGCCTCTACACACTCACCATTGATAATCATTTTGACATTTTGATGGATGGTCTTGAGAATTCACATGGTCATCCCATGACTGATTATGCATGCGTATGGGGTCTTATAAATTGATTGGATGTGACAAAGTGTTGTTGACGCCCTAAGCCTTGATGGGCATTTATCATATTGGCATATTATGAGCATGATGATTACACATTGGCAAGTTTGAATATGAGGGCTCTTCATTCAATCCACGACACTTCATGAGCCCTCTTGGTAGGAAATCATGGAGGGTAATGATCTTAGCATCGATGGATGACCATCCTCATCACAAGTGAATCAGTGGCATTTTATGAGGAAGGTATGTTGAGCATGATGTTTCTACATGAGAAATTTGGATGAGATCAAGGAGCTTGTTTAGGCAAAGCCTTATTGAAGACTCTAATGTTCTAGGGGGTAACTTGTTTCTCTTCCTAGAACATTCATTTGCACTTTTTGATGTTTTCATTTTGTTGCTTAAACCCTTGTTCTCGCTTGATGGGGTCATTGCACTTGCATGGTGCGTGTGTAGTCGTGGTTGAGACAGTATTTTGGTGGTGTGAAGTGCTTCTCGTGTTTTTTGGGCTACACCATTTGATGATATAATCTTGTCATTATTAGCCATCTTGTGGTTGACATTTGAGGTTTTATTGATGATTTGACATGATATGCCTAGATTTGCATCTGCCTTTGCATAATCTGATGCTTTGAGCTGCACTATTGGATCGGAGTTGTAATCCTTGATAGAATTGTCAAAAATATGGATGCTACAAACCATCTTGGCTTGCTCTAGTGGATGGTATGATGCTTGATATGGAGTTCTCATCCTTCTTATGTGGATAGCCTTGCTACTTTGTTTTGTTATCCTTTGGATTTGCAGATGACATTAGGAGATACCATCCTTGGATATTTTGTGGCTGGTTTGTATGATTTTGAGTGGATGACATTGCTATTTGGAGAAATTGTTGGAAGGATAGATGCTAGACAGCTTAAATGCATTGGAGATGATCATTGTAGAATGTATTCCTTTACATCTGTTGTAACCTCTTCATGATCACACATTTTAGTGAAGTTCATTGTTGTGGGACACTTCTTGAGGCATTTTGATAGCAATGTGAATACACTGGTGGGCTCATATGATTTCAGATTAAATACCAATTCTTCAATTTTCCTCAGCTAGTGAGTGTAGCTTGAGGGGGGATGTTGTGCAGCAACCACACACCAGGTTTGCGAATGGATGCAAATGATACATTCTTGGATATGATTTTATTGAACTTTGATTCTTACACTTGGGAGGTTAGAGTTTACTGATATGCACTTCGCTAATTGTACATTTTTGATCTTGCTTTTGGGAGATTGATGTTGGCTTGCATGTACCAAGACCTTTCATGCACTTTGTTCCTATCTTTGGGAGATTGAGACTTGTAGATGTGCATTGCTATGTGACTTACTCATAAAATTTGTTCATCTCTGGGAGGTTGAGACTTGTTCATGTGCAATTCTATGACATTCACCCCCTGATTATAGAACTTCCTCTTATGACACGTGTGACCTTGATGTAGTTTCTTCAAGTGGATTATGATGTTATTCATTAACTGGGATGGCTTTGGATTTGGTATCATTAAGATTATTTCGAGGTTGCAACTGTTTTCTTGGCTAATAACATGAGCCCGTTTTGGCTCAAGCCCAACCTTAGCTCCTTTGTTGGGATATTATGATTTGCAGTAGATGTCACTAGCTTCCAATTTGTGCAGAGTTTTGTGAGCACTTTTCTTGACATTATGATTAGTTCAAACCGGATCTTAGTTAATCCCGGTGCTGGATTCTTATGGTTTGCGATGGTTGTCCCAAGCTTGCATTTCTGGAGAGTTTGCGGACGTTGTTCCTAACATTATGATATTACTCAATGTTTTATGGTCTAGACTCTAGAAGATTGACTTGAATCCATCAAATGTTAGTTGTTGATCTAGAATAGTGTTGATCTAGTTGTCTCTAAGACTCTGATGATGTCCAATATCAAGAGAATGATTAGCAGCTATGGAGCATGGAGGACTTTGTTTCCCAATTACTTCAGGAATTGATATCATGGAGGGCATGTTTGTGGGTTGCCATCTTTCTTCTAGTCTTGATTAAGGGGGATATCTGTCCATATTTGCACGTTGTTGTAATCCAACCTAATCAGGTCAATGTGTGGTGTTCCTTGGGTTGTATTATAACAGACCCAATGAGTTACAAGTTTGCGGTACCTTAGGATCCAACTCTACCTTATTGTGTAGTGAATTCATGTAGGCCTACCTTTGCAGAAAAGGAGGCCGACATGAAATAATTGTCCAAGGTTTGAGTATTCGTGTGTGTGTGTGTGGGCAGGGCGGGGCGGGGGGGCCGGGGGAGGGGCGAGGCGGCGGGGGGTGTGGGCTAAGGGAGTTGTGCCCTATCTATCATTTACTCAATAATAAAGTGTGTAACATCCATATCATGTGTGTCTCTCTATTGTTGCATGTTGATGTGTATCAAGTGAGTGTTATGGAATTCTAATCAATTGGATTATTTGTCGCATAAAATCAAAAATTTCTTGGAAGGAAATAAATAGATCTTGAGGGTAAAGGAGAGTTTGTTTTGACAAGGATGCTAAATGTTTGTAATCTGCAACAAGGTCGTAATTTATATCCTCGTAGTGATCACATGCTTCGGCAGCAAAACGATGGCGCTCTTGGCTCCTAGAAGTTGAATAGAGCATTTCCTGCACTTTGAGATTGGGTTCTCACCTTGTCAAAGCTTTTGTGCACCTTTCCCAAGCTTTCCAAGGCATTTGCACACTTCGTAAGCCTTTTTCTTAGTTTCGACAAATTCCTTTGTTGTGAAGTTTTTCCTTAGTTCTGAATTGTTTCCTTTGTTTCTAAGCTCTCCCTTTGTTGTGAAGCATTCCATTTGATGCGAAACTCCCCCTTCATAGCAAAGTACCTTCTCCTTCTTTGTGCACCTTCTCTTTGCACACCTCCATTTCCTCTTTACGTACCTATCCCTCCTTGCGCACCTCCACTCCCTCTTAGCACACCTCTCCTGCTATGCGCACCTCCACTTCCTCTTTGCACACCTTCCCTTCCTTGTGTACCTCCTCTTCTAACATCGTAGATTGAATTGCTAGCTTCTTGGGTTCGACATGTCCAACACAACAATCTTCTTCCACTTCAAGGTCCATTTCAAAAAGCAAATCAATACACCATCTTCCAAGATTGACTACAGTTATGAAAGGCGAATCGGTTGGGCATGCAAATGTTCTTGTAACCATCTGCATAATGTAAACTATCATAATATATTCGTGACTTCAATAGAATAGCATAGACAAAATAGCTTTTCTGATTTTGTCTTGCTGCAAGATCTTATCTTTATTACAAAAACAAACAAGCGCCATGAGCGGCCTCCCATTACTAGTTACTACTAGATTTCCACATTCAAGATGAGGATCAAAGAACAAGCAAATTCTATGGATCCGAAGACGTCATTTTCCTTGTTAGCGATTGCATGCGGTCTATGGTGTCAATGTTAGCTTCTAATCTAAAATCCAAATACATGTGCTTTCGAGTTCAAAGCGGCCCACCTCCTCTTCAAGATATCCTCATAAAAAGTTTGTCGCTCCCCCAACTTCATCATCCTTTCCTATTCACAACAATGGTGACTTATATACTGACCTCTAATTGGAGATATCTCGTTGTTCCTCGTTGAATGAATTCTTTGCACAAAGATCTGCGAGACATTTCCACGTGATTTTGAGGAAGATAAGCTCTGCCTTCAGATGATAGATTTTGGGGCTTCTGGTTTGTAGAGATCCTATCACAACTTATAGGAGGCATCTTCTCTAGCTGGGTGATTCACATGGTCTTCATGTTTTTAATGGGTTACTTTGATTCCCTAATTCCAACAAATTTAGTTGCATCCCTCATAGTGGGACCACGAGTAAGGATTTTGCTCTTGCCAACAAGTCTTTGACCCCTCGCATTCAAGATTGTGATGCCTCACATCAGCCCTCACTTTATTGATCATGTTGTTTTGATTTTCACTCTTCTTACTGCATTTATGTCATCTTTCCTCACTCCAATACAATCCTCCAATACTCACTATACCACAATCCATTTTGTCACTTGGTGTGCAATGATTATGTTGCTTACCTTTCCTTGTACGATTTATCACTAGGTATACTCTCGTCACCATGGTTCTTACCCCATGAATCGTTTGTACAATGAAGAATGTAGATCTTTGCATTGGCAACTCCATTTTGTCATAAGCCATGTGCCTAGGAAACACAAGCTCCTTAATGCTCTTCTTAATTCACCAAAGATCTTTTGGCTTAACCACCTTCCAAAGAAAACACCCCCATCAAACATCGGGTCTCTTATGACAGTTTTGTTTGACATTCTTGATCAGCGCATTACCCAAGTCTCACTCCTCTTCCTTCCTATCTTTTATTTTTCCAAGGTGACAAAATGAGAGCTAGTAAAAGTTATGCACAATTAAAGAAACAAACTCTAAATGTCTTTCAGAATAAGTTTCTCAGATATGGTGTGGAATCGCTTGTCTTCCCCATTGCAGATCAATTTGATGATAGTGTTTACTCGGTATTTATTCCCTCTTGGTCATAACACATCATTCATCACATTCATTAGATGGCAACTTGTTTGAAACAAATAACTATACGACTATTATAATTGGGAATATACTTTTTCCAAGTTGTATGCCACAGCATTGGACATGATGCCTTTTTGAGTATGTGGAGAATGGTAATTTCAAAGCAATGGGTTATGCAGGATTTAAGACAGACTTCCAAACTATCAATCATATTCTCTCAAGGTTATCATTCAGGGGGCTCCAAAATGGTCTTCTAAAATCATTTGTTGCTTTGAGGAGGTTGCATGCTAATCTCAAATATCTTCATTGCTGCCATCAAAAGGATTTAAGATAGCTTTTGGCCAATTTTGGACATCCCATGAACTCCTTAACTTTGTCAAGAATCCTATTGGTGTCAAACATGGGTGCTCTCTCTCGTTGACTCTCTTTGGGATATACATAGATAAACTTGACAACAATCTTTGGCAACACACTCTTGTTGATTATGGTTGTACACTACATCATGTTTTGATCGGTGTACTACTTTTCCTCGACGAAGTCATCCTCCTCTCTCATTAGTTTGGCAGTTTGCAGAGGCTATTAGATGCCCTTGTTCGCTTATGTAAGCAAATCCAGCTAGTGGTTAACCATAGTAAAACTAAGGTCATGATCTTCAACACCTACAAGGATGTTCTTTCCAAGTTCCACTACTACAAAGGAGCACCTGTGGAGAGTAGGACATCATATACCTACATGAATTTTCCATTTCTAAACCTTGCTTACCAGTCTTCTCTTTGCAAGGGATGTGCCTCCATTTATAAGGGTGCATGTGCTTTCAAAAACAAATACATATCCAAAATATAAGATTGAAGATGTGTGTTTTCAATGCAAATGATTAAACCCATGGTTCTTTATGGGTCTGAGTTTTGGGTCCCATTTTAGGGTTCATTGATTGGACAAGTATTGAGAGGGTTAAAACCATCATGCTTTGGCACATGATCCTTTGCAAACAATTCATTGTCAAAGCCGAGTTTGTTGCCTAGTCCCTCATTTCAAGAATGTCTTCAACCTCATTTTCTATCTTCAAACTCAAGTACCAAGGTAATTTAACCTCAAGTCGTGAGGGATACCCATATTTAGCCCTCTATTCTTTGGGCATGCTTGACTCAAGGTCCCACTAGATGTTGGTGTTGTTATTCCAATACTAGTTTTGCATATTCATTTTGTTGGCATCTCTATCAACCAACTTCCTCCATTCAAATACCTCCTTCAACACCCCTCCTCCCATTCAATAGAGTTGTTAGACAATACATTCAAGTCACTTCGAGCTCTCCCCTATGACCTCTTAGCCCCAAGATAGCTTTCTATGACAAGCATTTTTTGCACATTGTTGATAACCCCATCATTTGACTCTCCAACATCATTGGTCACATGGGTCAAGGATTCCCATTGGCCACTCGAGGGTTTAATCCCACCTATCAGGAGGCAAGACAAGCCACCATATTCCTCATAGTGATATCACTATGCTCTCTGTGCTCTCTAAGAGATGGATAGTAAGGAGTACTTTATTTTCAAGTGTTGTGTCTACTATGACAAGAGAGGTAAGGCTCATAAAATTCCTTGTGCACCTTCTTCCTTTATCATCATCAAAGACGCTTTGCCCTTTTCCTCATGAGGTTGTCCTTTTAGACATAGGTTGTAATGTCACCAAATGGGACGATTTAACCAAAAAGAAGTTTTCACCAAAATCCACAATTTTTGAAATTCTGAAATTAAAAATCAGCAAACCCTAGCTATTGCAATTGCACCTCCAAACCTTCTCCAAAACCACAAACCTTCTCCAAAACTCCACGCCAATGTGCAAAAAAATTAGCAAATAATTTCAGAATATTAATTTGCACAAATAGACCCAAAAAAAAGGGCCTCCAAACCCTCAATCAAACTTCCAAAATAGTTCGCTCCACTGGCAAAAGTAATGCAAATATTAATCAAAAATAATATGCAAGAAATGAGCTACAAAAACTTCACCAAAACCTTACAAGAGCTCAATACAAATCGCTCCACTTTAGGGCAAGTAACAAGATCTCCTTAACAAAGGTGGCATCAAAAAACACCTTTTGTAAAATGATCAACACCAAAACAACGAACACCTATTGGGCATGCATCCTAATAGTTTCTTCAAGCATGAAGAACAATTATCAAATTTGGCATATCCTCCATTGTAGTCTTCACCTTCTATTTGTATCTTGCAATGGAGGCGAACCACCTTGGGAAGATAAAATACATCATAACACTCACTAGTCCTTTTTACAATATCTTTTCCTTTCTTTACTTTAGCTCCCAAGCCGACATTCCTTTTAATTTCACTTTAGGCCTTTTTGAATTAATTAAATAACTTGCCTTAATAAATTAGTAACTAAAATTACTTTTTGGCAAATTAAATAATTAAGTCCTTACTTAAATAATTAATTAAAATGCTCTAATAATTAAAGTGATAAAAATCACTTTTCAAACAATTTATTAATTATAAAGTCCCTTGGAATAATCATTAAAACTACCTTAATTTTTCAAATGGTTAAAACCATTTTTCCAATAATTCAAATAATTATTCAAGATAGTTCTATTTTAACAATTAATTGTCTTATATTTTCGAATGATTAAAATCACTATCCGGGCAATTTTATTAATTATTAAAATTATATGAAAAGAGGACATCACAATCCTCCCTTCCCAAAAGCAAATGCAAGTTCATATGCCCAATTACCATGTCCAAATGGTAAAACCTATTGTAGTGTTCAAAAAGCCATGATTTTTTTCCTGTTAAGTGGAATAACTTTTGCCAAAAAGCATAGCGTGACATACCCCAAATAAATATTGAATGCCATTCCATAACTCTCCAATCATGTAAAACGAAATCAGCTAGGTACCATCTTGTAATCTTACCATGATGTGAGGCCTCAAAGTAGTACAACTCAACATATATGGGCCTCCTTGTGTACGCCATGTGCCCTTCCAAACGCTGCCCCTTATCAACATCCCTATGTATGCATGTAACACTCCATAAGCTCATCAAGAGTCTCCAAAAATCAGTCTTTCCTCTTTCATGATATTGTCGTAAGTACATGTCTAATTCTGATTTTGCATGAAGACGAGATTCAAAATTTATACTCGCATTCTCTCATCTTCCCATGATCTGTGGGATGCCATCACAACTTCTTACCTTGCCATACTTGTACCTAGTATGTTGCTTAAAAGAATTCAATGTATCATACGGCTCAAAATAGTAGCTATCATACCTCTTATCATGCTTTGAACTTATCCACGAGGTCCCCTTATGAACTAAAACCTCTCCCCATAGATTGTGCATACAATTATGTTGGTTGTCATAGTAAAACACAGCCATGCCTCTAATCAGAAATTTTAATTTGCTTATTACCGAGTTGATCTTTAATAGGCTCTTTAACTCCATGCTTCCCCAAAAACCCATCATGGACTTATGCCCTGTATGAAGAAGATTAGGACTGCAAAACTCAACCAAATTAATATGCTTAGCAAGGTTGCCCATAATTAAATTCATCACATGGAAAAGCACTAGAGGATGTGTGCTCTCATAGTGTGCATTCTAAGGTGTGCTTGGACCTTCTTTCTACCATATCAATCCTTCTTCATTTTGAAAATATAGTCCTTCCATTTGTAGAAAGAAAGTATGATTAACTAAATTGGAAAACATACCTTGCAAATGCATATCATAACCATCTAAACCCACTGATAGGGATCCCCTTATGTAAGGTGTATGTCCTTCCCTTGGCTGCCATTTGTTAGCTTCCTCACACATATATGTATCATCAAACAAACCCCACTAATACTGGATTTTATCCCTTCTTATACATTGTTGTACCTGCCATGTTAATTCAAAATTTTGGGAGCAATTGATTTCAGATTTTGTCCATGCATGAACTCTCCTCCTTCTGAACTAAACATATTCCGAGAGGGCAATATTATGCTTGTATGTAGGGGCTGGAATTGACTAGTTGTCTCTAAATTTTCTAAGTCATAAAATTCAGACTTCAATCCAACATATGCATGATAAAAATCAAAACTAGGTAAACTTAGCACTTGTGTTGTAGCGTCCCCTCTTTTGCAAGCACATGGTTGTCCATGATGTCTCATAACAGCCCTATCATTATTTCTTTCATCATTCTTCCTTGTACTCATAAAATATCCTCCTATCATGTGGATTGACGAAAATAAAGAAGCCTTCGTGTCATTCAAACCATGCAAAATATCCTCATAATCTCCCACTTTAAACTCTAGTTCCAATGTTAACTTGTGCATACCTATATTTCTCTATGCCCCAAACGATTCTGATTCTTTCTTTATTCCCATGGAATTAGTTATAAAGAATTTAAAATCATGATTGACAACCTTTGTAAAACTTAAAAAATTCTCAGAATCCCATACCTCTTGACGCTAATAATTGTGAACTTGAATCAAAGAATCCCCATGTCTCATTTGGCAAACAATATCTTTCATTTTATCATCTTTGGTGACTTCAATGTCATGTATTTAACATTAGAAAATAAATAGACATCTCTAATCAATAAAAGATCCTTACCTTGCATTTCTTTTATTTCATGCTTCTTGGTTTCCTCTTCTCTTTTATCATCCACTTGCACCCCTATGGGCTGCCCCAAAGTGTCAATTTTTTATAGTTCACTTTCCTCCTTCAAATCTAATTTTTTTATTTCATTGGCTTCTTCATAGGAACCCTTATGAAAAGTTGTCCCTTCATTCTTTTCCTCCAACTCTCCATGTAGTTTGGTCCTTTTTTCTTTGACTTCTTGCCTTTACCTTTGTCTACAAGGTTGCATATTTTCACTCTTGATTTTGATCCATCTTTCATCTCACAATAATCACGAAATGACAAGAGTGTTTGTGTGTCAAAGTTTAGGGCTACATACTCTTGTTGACGTGTATTAAGTGAATCACACATCGATGTCTCAATCTCAACTACTAGTTCTCTCTACCAAAAAGTAGCCTTGAAAAATTTATAAAGGGGGGCTTATATGAACCCTCTCATTCGAATGTCCTCCATTGAAGGGGTAATCTTTCCTTGGAATAGTAGTATCCTCCAACATAGCTGCAATTTGTGTACTTAATGTTTGTTGAAGTTCTTTTTGGCTTTCTTTGATAAAGCTTTGCATAAGCTTAATTTGTTCTGAAAAGAACCCTTGAGACTCTTAGTACTCCATAGTTTTTTTTTCTTCTGATAAATTATGAACTCTTTACCTGTTTGCATCCAACAACCAACTTACAGGTAGACAAGACTGATGCTCTAATACCATCGTAATGTCCCCAAATGAGACGATTTAACCGAAAAGGGGTTTTCTCCAAAATCCACAATTTCTGAAATTCTGAAATGAAAAATCAGCAAATCCTAGTTGCTGCAATTGCACCTCCAAACTGAAAATTAACTCCAATTCACCTTGAAATAAATACATTGTGTAATTGACACTAATGGCTCTTCCGCAATCAAGAAAGACCCTAAAATGGATGTTTCAATCCTCCAAACCCTAATGCCACACTAGCTGAAATGATTTCCTTCTTTCCCACTCTAATCCCTGCTCAAGCTTAGTCCAACCCAATCGCCAACACTCAGAAAATTACTGCAATAATTAATTTTGAAAACTTTGCAAATATGTCCTCAGCAAACATTATTTCTTACGAACAGCTGAAAACTTCAAAAATTTATCTCTCAATATTTGGAATTATGATGCAAACAAGAGCTCAAACTAATCATAAAAATGACTATCAAATAAAAATAATTTTGATTTTTTCCTTCCATAGGAAGGTTACCAAAAATTGTTTCAAAATTCTGAAAACCCTAGTTCCCTATCAAAAATAATTAAATAATAATCTGAAAATTATTATTTGATCTTCTATCAATTTAGAGCTTCAAAGCTTACATAAACCTTCTCCAAAACCCCACACCAATGTGCAGAAAATTAACAAATAATTTCATAATATTAATTTGCAAAAATAAACCCAAAAAGGGACCTCCAAATCTTCAATCAAACTTCCAAAATAGTTCGCTCCACTTGCAAAAATAGTGCAAATATTAATCAAAAATAATATGCAATAAATGAGCCATAAAAACTTCACCAAAACCTCACAAGAGCTTCTCAATGCAAATTGCCCCACTCTAAGGCAAGTAACAAAAACTCTTTAGCAAATGTGGCATCAAAAGACACCTTTTGTAGAATGATCAACACCAAAACAACGATAACCTATTGGACATGCATCTCAATAGTTTCTTCAAGTATGAAGAACAATTATCAAATTCAACATATCCTCCACTATAGTCTTCACCTTGTATTTGTATCTTCCAAAGGGGAGTAAACCACCTTGGGAAGATAAAATACATCATAAGCCTCACTTGTCTTTTTTAGAATATATTTTCATTTCTTTACTTTAGCTCCCAAGCCGACATTCCTTTTAATTTCACTTTGGGCCTTTTTGAATTAATTAACTTACCTTAATAAATTAGTAATTAAAATTATTTTTTGGCAAATTAAATAATTAAGTCCTTAAATAATTAATTAAATTACTCTAATAATTAAAGTGATAAAAATCACTTTTCAAGCAATTTATTAATTATAAAACCCCTTAGAATAATCATTAAAATTACCTTAATTTTTCAAATGGTTAAAACCACTTTTCCGGTAATTCAAATAATTATCCGAGATAGTTCTATTTTAATAATTAATTAATTGTCTTTTATATTCAAATGATTAAAATCACTATTCGGCCAATTTTATTAATTATTAAAATTATATGAAAAGGGAACATCACATAGGTCTTTGCATGTGACCAATAAAGATACAAGGCTTATTAGCTCGTGTCAACCTATCCCAAATGTTGGGTGTATTAAGCACCCTTTGTGCATTGTCAATTTGCACATAGATGGGAACAAGTGAGAAGGCATTTGTTTGCTCGTGTTGCTACTTGAGTACCTCAACTCTCTCAATTTCATACCAAACATGGTGGATTAGGTTCTATCCAATGTCTAGGGCCATCTAGTTCTCCTTGCCCACAGCGCAAATAATGGGAACAGGCACGTATAATCATTTTTCTCTCTACCTCTAAAGGTTTGTCAACCTTTGATGTCAAGAGAGATTGTACAAGAAGTAACATTCTTCCTCCTAAAATTGTCCATCCTAGTCAACTTAGATCTAGGCATTCTGCTATGAATTTCATCAAACCTTGCATTGGTGCTATTTTGGTGGGGGGTGGCTATGTCATTGGCTCTTCTTCTACTCCAAGATTTAATATATACATACGTTATCGTTGATGTTCTAGACATCTTTACCATTAAGGGGTCTTCCCCTTGCCCAATTATTTGTATTTGTAATTGGACCATATGGCTAGCGTTTAGCCATTTTTGGTTCACCACCTCTAGTTAAGCTTATATTGTTTTTGTGTTTAGTTACTTCAACATCTTGGGTTTCTTTTACCACAGTCATCTTTTGTTGTAACTATTATATTGGTTTTGTGTTTACTTACATTTTCAACACCTTGGGTTCTTTTTACCCTAGTCATCTTTTGTTGTAACCAGTACTACTCGAGTTCCAATCACCTACTTTGGTCATCTGTGGGCATTAATATAATTTATTTTTTCTGTCTTTTTCAATTTAATCCTTCTCTTTTGCCAATTAGGCTCCCTTGTTGGATTCTGCATATAGTTTGAAGTCTTGTAATTCTCTTTTTTAATATTTAAATATTAGAAATAGCTGCTCAATTTTGATATATTCAAGGCAATTAGATAAACATGATATAAAAACATCAAATTAAACGGTAGTTGATTTAACCTACAGATGCCTACTTAACAAAAAGAAATTTTATCCTGATTGACTGGGTATGATGTCCAATCTTGTGAGTTTACTCAGGGGTCCCCATGCTATAAATATCATACAAACGAATTTTCCGGTAGAAATCACTCTAACTTGGATAGGTTTCTAATATACATCTCCCTACACAACCCACTACTGGGAGATGGGCCATGATTAGTCATTCCCAATGCCAGAATAGGAAATATATGAATTTCAGATGGTTCCATCATTTAATCTTGGGATGATCATTTATACTGAAATTCTCAATTTTGTGAATGATTCATTTTGGCATTTTTGTTTCTCTAACCATTGATTCTCTTCAACTTTGAGAAAATATTATTTGTGTTCTGTACTCAGTTAATGTCTTCTATATTTCTGTTACTTTTAGAATTGATAATGCCAAAGCATCAGGCATTTTCAGCACACTCGATGTTGCATTTCTTTGCACCTCTAACATCTAGTTCTAAATTTCAAGCAGAATCTCCCAATGATATTGTTCCAGCATCAAAGACGTGAACCCGCATTTGGGTTGGCTGTGAAATGTAGAAAAATATGGTCTGAAGAGAGACAGAAATATGAAACACCAGAAACCTTGCCTTTACAGTACACTTGACAGCTTGGCAAACAGAGCATCACTAACGAGAATAGATAAGAATCTCCTAGTCTTTGTGTGGTTTTAGACTTGATACCCTCATAGGATCTATTGACATTTAATGTTAATATCAGTGCAATACAGTCATAATAAGGAGAAATGAGATTAAGGTGATACTTGAGATAGAATAATATGGAAGACATACCAGGCGATAATTTGGAGCACGAGATGGAAGTTTCAAGTAAGACATGTTTTGAACTCTGTAATCCCATAAAAATGATGTATGATGAAGCCACCGGCCTTTTGTTATGGATTGTGCATTACCACCACACTTGCGATCCCCAAGAGCATAGTCTGAAAATATTCCAAAAGCTTTTGGCTTTAAGTAATATTGAGCATAAATACCCACAAATTATATGCACGGAACCAGCACATGTAACACAAAAAGATGCTGCGCTCCATGCTGTTCGGTAGATTTTTTGCAATTATTTCATCCAGGAAAAAGGATAAATATAAGAAAGAGTTTAAAACTTCAAAACAAAACCATGGTTTTGCTTACCATATGTCAAAAGGCTGCATGTCGTTCATTAGAGCCAAGAGTGTCTTATATAGCATTTGTACTTATGGAATACAAGGATAAGCAAGGTAGCGCATACATATTAATTCAGACTGCATAAGTACAAATAATATATCAATGGGGCTATGGCAACCATTCACATTCAAATAGTCTTCTCAAAGTGGAAGAAATCATATTCAAACAAATAAACCAGATCATCTACAATTCTGTTCGTGCTAAAATTTAACAAGTTTCCTTTTGAAATAAGTGTATACAGTAAATTATTAATTTGCTTTTCTAATGATTATCCTTGTAAACAAGCCAAAAAAATAATAATTTGCTTTTCTAATTATCATGATTTATCCTCATAAACAAGCCAAAAGAGTTAATACTTTCAGAATTCAGAATAGGTCAAAAAACACAATTTATGGCTAGAAAAAAAGAAAGGATGAAATTATTGATGTCCAAAAATGACAAAAATAGGTCAATGGAACTCAAGAATACACCCAATTACAATAGAAATGCCAACATAAAAGGAACAACTACTAACTAAAAAAATGAAGAAGAACAAAAGCACTGAAAGTAAACAAGGAGTAAACCCAACCCAATAAAGCCCCCAACCCATGCTATAAGGGTGTCAATACAAATAGCCATGTGAGGGGAGAAAGAACCCCAGAGGAGCATTAGCTAATAAAAGCCAAAAGTTGAAAAAGACCAAATAGTAATCCCATCAAACATCTCTGACCCAACCCAGAATAGAGGAATCATCTATGTCATAATCTATCATAGTGAAAGGGCCAATGCAGATGCTTTGATAATACACATCAGGGAGTGTCTAGGGCTCAAGGGACCAGCGTGGGTAATCCTGCGAAAAAGCAAAGCCCTCCCCCTAGAATCCCTCCTAACAACCAAGGCCGAAGAAGCTCTCGTAGTAGTAAAGAAACTAGTAACGTGTGCTTGCCTCCACACCCCAAAGGGGACAGTCGCAAAGGAGCAACTCTACGATGCCGAGGAGCAAATCTATGATGTTGAGCCAAAGCTAATCCCCATCACCAAGAGTTAGTGTGTCAGGATACCTTAGGAGTAGTGTTGTGCAAAGATGAGCATTGCCTCACTGAGCTACCCCACTCAGTGAGTGAAGCAACAGTATCTAAAGGGCACTTAATGCCACTAGCCTTTGTGAAGGGTTGACAAAATGAAGTGATCAGCTTTGTGGCTCTAGGGGCTCCTTGCAAGGACCTGCGTTAAAGGGTGACAACCTCCCGATGAAAAAAGGCCAAGCACCATTGATCCGGGTACCGAAATAAAGTGGATAGAGAATTGACCAAGTCTCTATAAAGACAATGGCACCTCTCCTGGATATCATATTAAATAAGGCATCTGAAAATGAAGTGCTCCTTGGTCTCCATTCTCTAGAGGGGTCAAAGATGACCAATCCAGTCCCCACATGGAATATGATGATCACTCTCAACCCGCAATTGGTGTGAGCATACCCTCAACTAGCAGAGGGGAACCTTAAGTCGTGAGACCAATGACGCTAGAGCTCGTCAAGGTGACAAATGATCCCATCCACTCCCTGAAAGCTAAGTCACAAGATTTGAGTTCAAGTTTGGGTTTGAAGAGGATAAAATTCGGTTTAAGTTCGCCAATGGATTAAAAAAAAATCACCATTAAGTTCGAACCATAGAAAAACATAAAAATATATATATAAATAAGTAAAATCAAAGTATTAAAGATATTTTTTGAAAAAAAATATATATTAAAAATTAAAAAATAAACAAAAAATAAAATAAAAAACAATTTGAAAAATAAATGAAATTTAAAGATTATAAAAATAAATTTAAAATATTATAATGATAAAAACAAAATTAAAAAATAAAATTACAAATAAAAAAATAAAGAACAAATAAAATAAAAAACGAATTAAAGATTATAAAAATAAACTAAAAACAAATTGAAAAAAACTCAAAACAAATTAAAAAAATCTAAAAATGAATTAAAATATTATTTAAAATTTAAAAAAAATGAAATTGAATTAGAAAAAAAAACTAAAAAAAAATGAAGTAAAAAAAACCCCTACCCCTATATTTTGGCAATGCGCAACACGCAAGCGGCAAGGGGCAAGCGACCCACAGGCGACCATGGCAAGAAAACTTCTATGAATTGGCAATAGCAACAGGATGGCCATGTCCCTCCACGACAGCAGCGAACCCTCCAATCTCCCAACCATATCCCTCCACGACACTTAGTAGGTTCCTCTACGGCTTCAACACCAAAAACCTTCAAAGTCGACCTTTTGTTTTTGCTACGTGGATTGGAACGAAATCTCTGTTTATTTATAACCAGGCACTCCCTTTCCCGCTCAATGTTTTCTCGCGCAACCTCAACATTCAGCATTAAATTCGCCGAACATGCCATTTTTGGAGTGAATTTCAAGTCAATAAATTTGCCAAATCCTGAATTTTTAGGGAAATTTTTGACAAACCCTACGACTTAACCTGAAAGAAATGCTCAGCACAAAAGGAAAGCTTGGGGCTAAGCTACTAACCTGGAGGTATTGTTGTCAATCTAAAGAGCACCCTGTTGGAAGGAATACAAGCAAACCTTCTCTTCAACTGAAACAATGGGATCTTCTCAGAGCGTGGGTGACTCTAAAGTGAGAAGAACCTCCAGAGAGGGCCAGTTCCCTTGGATCTATCACCTAAACTAATCACTTGCTTGGAAAAGGGAAAGAAAGTGACAATAGCTCATGAAAACATGTAAAAGAAGGTGATCCACCAATGTTTTGAACACTTAGAATTGCACATGACACACACTATCAAACACGTTCAAAACCTGCAAATATCACTTCACTCACTCTTTGACCAGCTTTCACATAAGTATTTCACAAAAAGGCATGAACTAGCTATCAATCTAGCATGGGAGGGCAGTTGTCCACTTCCAAACCAATCAACAAACTATCTATGGCACTTAGAATGACTTGTGAAAACTACAAAACACTTCATGAAGGTGAGAAAACTCAGATAGAGGCAAAGGAAATCATGCATTCACTTAACCACATCAATGAATTCATGAGACACTTCAATTCAGCTTGCAAATGGAGGAATTCAGTCTTTTATTGCATCAAATAGGTGTTGGAGTACAAATCTTGGCATAGCTTGGGCATACCAAAAGCATAAGAGTCTCTCTTTTTACTAGATCAAGCTCGACTTTATACCAAACAAAAGCATCTTCGTGCCAAGGTGGAGAGCGCACGATGGAGCCTTGGTTGAATATTCCATCGACTCCATCACCTTGGGCCATTTGCATTGTGGTTGCCACGTGCAGCCTCTCAAGAAGATCCCCTTAAAATTGGGCACCAATAACTTGCCTGCCAACTGGTGCATAGTAGGCACTATAGGTCCATTTTGAGCATAATATCATGAAGTGCCATTTTCCATCTTGAAGCTATGATGACACTCTACACAAACATAATGACCTTATCGAAATGGTCATGATCTTCCATTGGGATCTCCATCACTTTCTTCAAGTGTCCCAAAAGCCACAATAGGGTTTGTCCATCATGTTGACAACTATATCCAACTCAATCCTTGCTTGATCAAACTCCATTACAGCATGGACATGAATTGCATCATACTCTGTCCACATGACCCTGTCCATTGCACTAAAACATAGGGTTCAAAATCCCTTTTTTCCATCTAACACTCTTGACACCTCTTAAGGTTATGAACCTCAACCTCACTGTCCTTATATACCATTTTCACAAAGGGTAGAACTCCCAATCCTCCATATCCATGGACTTGACCGTGCTTTGATAGTATAAGTGGTGATGAAGTCTCTCGGGGTAGCTTGACTAAGCTTTAATGGCGGCCTATTGAATTTGAAGTGTTTGCTTTGGTAACCCATGGGTCCACACAATCTTTTGATCTGACATGTTCATCGATGTGGCATCTCCCTGCCACACCGTTTATTTCTAATTAAAATATGATCATCGCTATGGACACGTGTCTTCATCTCATGCCCCCTGGAACTTGATCAAATTTGCTCCATCGATCCCCTCAAGAGTCCCCTGGCCTTGACTTCAACGTCAGTCATTGATCTTTGATCTGCACTTGAGATTATGACACTTGGCAGCCCCGCATGCCTTCTGTGGACCCTGCCATCAGTTCATCCAGTTAACACGCTTATGCCACGTGGCAGCCTTGCGTGCACTCTGAGCTCATTGACTTCTTGACTTGATCCGCACCGTCAATCTGCTCTTGCATGATTGAACGTGCTTCGTCGATCTTTGATTTGCCAGATCAAATGCGGACCATTGATCTCCATCTAGATATATGATCAAATACAGGCCGTCAATCTACTCAAAAGTCATCGCAATTGAGACACTTGGCACTATCGCATTCATCCTCAGAATCCTCTGACCATTTGACCTTGTGCTCGTCGTTGATCTTTGGTTACACGATTAAACGTGCACCGTAGATCTTTCTTGACTTGTTGACTTCAGTCTTGAACGTGGATCATCGTTTGGGATTTGTACACAAGAGTACACACCATCAATCTTGATCCGAGATCTTTTGACTTGCTGACTTCATGAGATTGTCCGCGTGTCATTAATCTTTGATGTTGGTCTCCGAGATCGTGACACTTGTCGACCCTGAGTTCAACTTGAAACTTGTTGAGGATTTTTTGAATTTAAACGGTTATTTCTTGTGGCTTTAAAATGACGTCCCCGAGCACGTCCCATACTGCTAGATCGTCTTTGAAGGCTTATATCTTGAGATAGAAAACACATCAAGACACCAATCTTGCAGGGGGTATTCATGGCACAAAATTCATCATTCTCATGCAATTCTTCAACTTTGGTTGACTTCCCTTGTACACTTATTAAATGCACAACCAAACTGACCTGTTCATTCTTGCATGACGTGCTATGACGGTTTGGTTCCTTTTCAAAAGCTTGCAACTGACAAGTGATAGGATCATGAAGTCTGTTTGCTCTTTCCACCATCGGATCACTCTCTCAACCAGGACCCTACTCAGCTTCTCACTCCAGATCTAGGCAAAGTTTCTTATGTAGGCCAAATTTGGCCAACAGGTACTACTTGTAGATATCCTCTCTGACAGCTCTAGTAATGACCTTTAAGGGAACAAATCGAGAAGGGGCATCCAAATAGTACCTGAAAGGAGGTAACCTTTCAAAGGAGATGTTGATCGATTGGAGGAGTAAACTAGTCTCAGAATACCAATAACATCGACGTCTATTGGGGCTCAAACATGCAGTCCTCTTTGAAGAACATATGACTAAGTATGGACACCTCTCACACCTTGAAGCCAAATCCCCCATGATTCTAGTCTATGAATGTAGAAAGTAAGCCTAAAGATAGTCTCAAGGCATAAAGGCTAGGCGGCAAACTCAGTGTGGGCGATGCACTGAGGAATAGTCTATTTGCAACAGATCATACACTAAATCATTAGAGTCTAAAGCCTCTCAATACGAGCCCAATCGATGGAATCTAGACTAGTACCCCCAAACCATGAACCCATACAAAATCCTAGATTTGATGTTGTATCGAAGAGGCACATCTTTGAAGGAATATATTGCAAGTGGATCTGAAAGTATTGGCACTCCAAGACAGAAAGGGAGGCATATCCCTAGCAAAGGCGTAACTGAGAACAAGCTTCATACTAAAAAAGGTCCAAAAAACTGCACCCCCAAGTAAATGTGGGCCGATGTGATCTCAAAAGGTAAAGGAACCAAAACCAAGAAAGATAACACTTAAAGGTGTTGAATATCATGACCTTACTTTGTTAAGGTTGACCATCAACTGACCAAAGCTCGCAGAAATGAGCACAAACATCAACTTGTCTCTGTAAACCATTACCAAAGTGAGAGAGGAGAATAACGTCATTGGTAAAAAGGAGTATGGCTATCACCATATCATGTAAAATGCAACCATCATCTACATGGGTATATTGTCGAAGAAAATCCTCTCACTCATCAATTTAAATGAAGAAGAGGGTGGACGATAGAGGGCATCCCGACTTGACCACAATGGCACTCTTCACAAAGCTAGAAAGTCCACGAGAAGTAAGAAACTGGCCAACAATGTATCATAGAGCCTTCAAGCGGTAGTAATGAGCGAATTTGGAATGCTAGCATCGTGCAACGTCTGGATAAGCAAATATTGCGGAAGCAAATCAAAGGCCTTCCGAAAGTATACAAAACAACAAAAGACTTTGGAAGACTGATAACAAGCCTCCTCACTGATAGCATGAAGTGTAAAGATGTGGTCAATTGTTTGGTATTCCCTCCTAAAGCCGCCCTACCCCCTACTTTCAGATTACCCATCTCCAAGTGCTCTAAAAGCTTCAAGTCTAACACCATGGCATAAAGTTTAAAGAATGCAAGCCCAAGTTGCTAGGGTTGGAGCTATCCCCAGACTTACGAATGGGATGCATTAAGTGCTAGGACCAAGAACAAAGAAAGCCCAACTAAGCATCCTCAATAAAAATCTTTGCCAATGAGTGATTTGTGGAAATCAAAATCAGTTTAAATCACATAAAATTGTGATTATGGCAGCCAAATGAGTTGCTTTGTTTCAGCAGGAATTTAGAAAAAAAAAAAAAAAAAAACTTATATAAATCAGTGTTGGGGTGATAATTAGATAACAAGTGACGTCCTTCTTGATGTAGAAGCGTCTTTGGATCTCCATGTTACCCTGCATTTGGAGTTGGAATGATTATCTTTCAAAAGAAGTAAGCATTTTTGGACAAAGAATACAGCAACAAATGTAAGAAATTGTTCTTCGCAAGACTTATTTCAAGCTTCACAAGCCTTTTCCATGCTTCACAAGCTTCAAAAATTCATTTTGGTGCTTTGGAAAACTACAAGAGCATTGCAAGCCTAGTGGAGTTTCGCAAGCCCATACAAGCTTTGAAAGCTTAGAAGAGCATCACAAGCCTAGTGAAGCTTCACAAGCCCATACAAGCTTCACATTTTTAGTCGAGCTTCGCAAGCCTATTCGAGCTTCGCAATCTTGTGTGAGCTTCACAAACCTATGTGAGCTTTGCACCAATAAAAAATTTTCTTCATGTAACACATTTCATATGCATCATTGCCATGATCAGAGTTGGTAATGGATAATGAGACATACATAATCTACAATAGCTCATGACACTGATTCTTTGATTTGGTGCCTCGCAAGAAAAGCTTGATCAATGGCCTATTAGGGAGGCACGTTCTTGCAGCAATTATGTCAAAGTCTCAAAACTAGTAGGAATGAGTGCCATGAAATAGGGTTTGCAATAATTAGAGATTGCTTATGAACTCATCCTTTAACGTGTGCATTTAAGTGCTCAGGTGGCAATTTGAGTTCCACTAATACAATTTCTTGCAACACACCCTTGCCAATGTATGGCGTGCATAAGGTGGTGTAAGATGGTTGGACAAAACGGGTCAAAAAATAGATGAGTTTCAATTAGAGTTTTATTTTGGGTGCAAAATTAATAAGTCCAAACAAAAAGAGCTTTGGAGCTCCTAATGAGTTGGGAAGGGGCGTAGGTGTGTGAAGTTGATTTTCTACTCAAGCAAAGTTATGACAAGGAGTGTCACTAAATGTAATCATTGTAATGTCTTCAAAAAAAATTAAAAATAAATGAATGAAGTATTGTGTGAGCATTCTTTGTTTTTCCACTGTTTTCTACATACAATGATAAGGCTGCAAGTTGCCAATCGTTCAATTGACCCACAACCCACCTCACCATCATCTAGTATCAACGCAAGTTGAGTTTTGCCTTGTTGAGTTGCCGAGAAATAGTTGACCAAGTTGACAATTGAGAGATGGCTTGAGTGAAATAAAGCCTCAATTGAGTCTAGAGTAGGTTAAAATTTTGTATTGAGAGTTGTGAAGAGTACAAAATGGCATATAGAGGAACACCTCTTGAAAGAGGAGGATGAGCACCCAAAGTTCCAAATCTGGTATAAGTATTGAGAGGAATATAATCCAACCCAAATGATATGGACACTGTGCACTGATGAGAAGTTGATGTTAAAGAAAGTTGGGGCAAAGGAGCTCCGGAGGACAATTTGCAATAATATGAGAACGCAGAGGATAGACTCATTAAGGCCATTGCTAAGATTGGAGGTTAGCCAAAGTTGGACACCCTTAGTTTTTCTAGAATTCTAAACCCTAAAAACTTAATAGACTGGATAACAAAGTTAAATAAATACTTTCACTGTGAACAACTAGAGGACCACAAGAGAGTGGAGCTTCCCTACGCCAAGTTGAAAGGACATGCATCCATATAATGGGTTCACGTGCAGCTCAAACGAGTAAGACGAGGTAAAGATAAGTTTAAGTCTTAGGAGAGAATGGTTGCTAAATTAAAACATAAGATTTTGCCTTCTGATGATCAGCTAAGTTTGTTCAAGACACTGTAGAATTTGAAACATAAATATATAAGTGTAAACGATTACATAGACAAATTCTATAAGTTGAATATTTGAGCAGCTCACTTAGAAGATGATGAAGAAATTATCTCAAGTTATGTGAAGGCCTTCGCCTATCCATACAAAATGAATTCAGTTTCACAAAACTGCATTCTATAGAAGAATCCTATCCATATGCTTTGAAGGCTGAAGAAATATTGTAAAGCAAACAACAAAATGGACAAGGAAGAGGTACAAAACGAAAGGAAATCCTATAGAAGAGGCCAGATGTATGCAAAGAAAGAAGAGGAAGAATCCACTTCCTCACAAAAAAACTAAACAGGGGGTTATAATTCATATAAAGAAAGAAGATATGGAAACTAAGGACAGTGCAAAGAATTTAATGTTAGGAATTGATCTGAATAAAAATATAAGAATAATGAAAATACATTCAAAGGAATAAAAGGTGATAAATAAATATTAGGAATAAACTTGAATAAAGTTGAAAGATGAAGTCACACTTGACCTTGTTAGATTAAAATAAATGGTGATTAATTTACCTTAGCATGTTATTGTTAGTTATAATATTGTTTCACCCGAAGACTATTCGAGGTTTATTAGTTAATCCTCCTACCTATATTATAGGAGGTTGTTTGGCTATCGTCTTAGCTCTATAATAACCCATGTAATACTTTGCATTTTAGCTGAATATATGATTATTTGTGCTCTACATTTGGTTTCAAAGCAGGGTTTTGTTTTTTAGGAAAATTGCAGGTGGAGTCCCAAGGCACCCCATACTGCAACCGGAGGAAAGAATTGAGAAACCTGCGCTCTCATTCTCCAAGATCTCATCTACCAGAGCCTCTCCCTCAACCATTACACAGCTTATTCATGTTTTTTAATGTTGTGTTCCAAATTTCAATCATTCACTCATTTTATTTCTCTTGTTTGAATGATTTTTATGTAAATTTTTGTTTGTTTTTAAAGGTTTTTAGCTGTACAGTTATCAAACCCTGAATCTGATGATACAAGGGTATGGCCCTCTGAGTTAGCTATTGTCTCCAATTTTAAAAATTCATTTTGGTGCAGGCCATACAGCCCTTTGAAGGCCAAACCTGCAAACTGGTTTTTCTGACAGCTTCTTGTAGTTGTAAGGTTTTTGGCTGGTACACGTACGGATCGTATTTTTGAAATCTGACACCACAACACGGTAGGAAACTCTTCTAGCTTTCACCCCATACCAATTTTTTGCTTTTATGAGCAAGTTGTACAGTGTTTTGGAAGGCTTAAACAATAAACTGGAAATTTGTCCAATCAAACTACACAGCGAAATGGTTTTTCTCTGCTTGGAGGCTGTAAATTTTGAAATCTAATTGTTGGAGGAGATAGCAAACAGTCCACTCTTGCACGTGCAACTAAGGAGTACAATTTTGCATAGGGCCGTACAGTCCTTTGGAAAGCTTCTTTGCCGCCCATTCTAAGTATGGTTTGCAATTCTTAAGCATTTAAAAACAAGTTTTGTCCTTTGTAAACTTGAAAGAATGCTTAGCTGGGTTGGTCAAGAATCTTTTTGATAAAGAGTAGGTGGGAGGTTCAAATCCCCCAAAAACTTTTTTTTTTGAAGAAAACAAAAGTTTTAGCCAAACCCCCAAATTTAGTAATTTTGCTAAAATTAGTTATGGGTAACTAAATTTGGCTACAAAAGTCATTTAAAAAAATTAAAACCAAAAGAGGCCAAAGAGCCCAATTTTTTTTTTAGGCCGAGATATTATTTTATAGAACGGATTTTGTGTTTTTTATTCATTGTAATCATCTACTTGCAAAGCATTGTAATATTTTACTTTTGCAAACAAATACGAGCAAAAACACAAAACAGTGCATTTTGCACAATCGCAGTGTTCAATCACAGATATGCCTCTGACTCACGTTTACGAGTAAAGTCGTCGCGCTTGAGTTACTACATACATAACCTAACATAGTTACAACGACATTTGGACATTGACCCTCTAAACCGTCGAAGAAAGATAAGTTAAACATTAACTGAGTCATCCCTCCATTTTATCCATTCGATACTATCGAAATATGTAAATCCTAACACGTGAAAATTCCAAGTATATAGGAAAGTTACACCCATATATGCAAAATTCCATCTAAGCAAGTGCCAATGATTGGTCGAACCTCTTTTAGTACTATCTAAGTACCATGTATTATTCTCTTTCACGTACGTTTACGCTTATTTCACATACCGCAAAGTATATAGAAAGAACAAGCTTCTTCCACGTACCGACGGGTATAAAGAAAGGGCGCATATAAAGAAAGGTTTGGTATATCAAACTGAGGGTATATAGAAAGAAAGACCTTAATACCTGGAGTGATAAGAAACCAATCCATCACCTTTGGTCAAATTCTATACAATGGCCCAAAATTATTTCTACCAGACTCACAACTTCTACGCGGCAACAACTATGCCGATTGGAAAACAAAAATCAAGGCACATGGAATTTGAAGACCTTTGACTTGTTGTCAATGCCACATTCACCTAACATGCCACTAACGTTGATCAGTAGCGTAAGTTTGACAAAGTCAACCGAAAGACAAAATTGATAATAATGTTTGGGGTATCGGATGAAATACACCCTCATATCTATGAGGCTACAACAGCTAAAGACACTTGGGATAAGCTCCAAACAATCTATGAGGCCACAAATGAAGGAACCATTCTTCATTTGCAAAGTTAACTTCATTCACTCAAATTGAAGTATGGTGAAAAAATAGAAGCTTTTCTACAACATGTTGCAACCCTGGGGACTTCGCTCCAAGCATTGGGCGAGACAGTGTCTGATGCATCTCTTGTACCTATTGTCTTGAGAGCATTGCCACCCTCCTATCGGATATTCGTGACAACTTTGACAATCACAAAACAGAAACCATCTTTTGCCAAGTTGGTAAACTTGTTTCAACAAGAAGAGTCTATGCATACAAAAAAAGAAGAATCAGAAGAACATGCTCTTGCCTCTAATCAACAGAAAGGTAAAAAGCAAATCAAATCTTCTAAACCAAAGGAAGGTCATCAACACAATGCATAGGGGAATAAACAACATAAAGTTTGTCTTATATGTGGAAGGAAAGGCCATGACCTTAAGCACTGTTGGTATAACTCATTTACACACGACCCTTCAAGCAACTAAAAGCCTAGTAACCAACAATCATCTCATCCACACAAAGAACAAGGGCAGAAGATAGGTCATTGAAAGAAGAAATCCAATCAGTAAGGTAGCATTGCCGAACAAGTAGAAACCCCTTCAAATGCGGACTTCCTATTTAATACACTGTCTCATGAAGGATCAACATCGCAAAGTTCTATCTGGTATGTCGACTCAGGTGCCACTCGACAAATGACTGGAAGACAAGATCGATTCCACAGTATGAATGCGACTTCTCCTAAAAATCATGTCTCTTTGGGTGATGATTCATCCTACTGTGTTCAAGGTATTGGGAACATCTCTTTACCACTTCGACGCAATGCTTGCAAAATCTCAAACATCTTGTATGTTCAAAGAGTCACAAAGAATCTTCTATCAATCAGTCAATACCTTGATCATAACCTCAAGGTTGCCTTTGACTACAAAGGTGGAAAAGAGACGTGTTTGATCAGAGATAAGTCAAAATGCTCAAAAATTGTTGCACGAGCCTCGGGTGTTGGAAAAATGTTCCAACTTGACTTCGTGTAGGCAAACAATCAAGCACTTGTGGCCAAAGACAGACTCAACACAATTGTGGCACAAAAGATTTGGTCACATCAGTTTTAAATATCTTGACACACTCCACCGTTATAACATGGCAAGAGGATTGGCATCTCTCAAAAAGGGTACATACAAATGTCAACATTGCTTAGCAGGCAAATAACATAGAGCTTCATTTCAGAAAAATACATATTGAGCCCATGAAAAATTTGATCTGGTGCATACTGATCTGTGCGGACCAATGTCGCCTAGTCATGTTGGGTTTAAACATTTCATGCTCCTTGTTGATGATTTTTTCAGAAAAATGTGTGTCTGAATAGAAAGAGCCAAGCCTTTGAAACTTTCAAACAGTTCAAAATTGCTATAGAAAATGGGAATGGTCGAAACAATAAAACCCTCCGTTAAAGCCATCTATAGCACATCTTTGAGTTTTTGGATGCAAAGCAAGTATGCATATTCCTAAAGCAAAAAAGACTAAACTTGACATGAAAGCATAAAAGTATGTCTTCTTAGGATATGGTGAAGAAGCACTTGCCTATAGATTAATAGATCCAAAGACCAAGAAAATCTACACAAGCAGGTATGTTGAGTTTTTTTAGAAGACAGAATCATAAGCTCCTACTAACTCACTTGGTACACCAATCAGTCCCATACCAAATGCAGATGATGCCAATCAACCAAATGAAGATATTGATGATGATGGGAACAACGTTGCAACTCCACCACCCACAGGTACCACTCAACCTATGCCTAAATGGTATACAAGTACATTAAAGGATTCTAAACTGGATAGAATTCCAAACACATCAACTACTGGACCAAGGACTCGTAGCATGACTAGAGAAAAGGTCAATTTGGCCTTAATGAGTACAATTGTTGAATATGTTGAGCCCTCTACAGTTCAAAAAGCCCTAGAGTCTAAACATTGGAAGAATGCGATGGAAGCAAAATTTCAATCATTGATGAAACATAAAACCATAGTTGCTAGGAGACGGGTACAGGTACGGGTACTGAGAGATGGGTACGAGTATGGATGTCATTTTTTAAAATATAATTATATATATATAATTATAAATAAATAATATAATATATAGTATATGCTATGAAATTAAAATTAAAATAGTTATAAAACTAAAATTATTTTCAAAATATAAAGTTATAATTTATAAGTTAATAATTATAAGTTGTAACAATGAAATATATATATATATGTTGTCCCCCAAAAATGTCAGCTATTTTTGGGACAACATTTGAATTATTTTGGTCCTACAAACCAAAATTATCTCTTCCCTTTCCAAATTTTGTCTTAGGCATTCAAATTCCTCATTTTTCAAGCTTTTCAAAAATCTACGGACTGCAAACAGGCTCATTTCTTCAAGTTCAACGGGCTTCACTACTTCTGCAGGTGGGTTCAATCAAAAGAATCGGTTTCTAACAATTAGTCATTTTCGGAATTGGTTCATCGCCTTATTTCAAAGAGTTATTTCCATCGGCAAGCATCAGCAGCAGGTTCAACGTTTGGTTCATCTTTTGGCTCAATGTCAAATGTTTTAAAGGCAAGTTCAATCAAGCGATTCAACGCTTTGTTTCAACATTTGGTTCATCCACTCAGCTTCAGCGCTTTGATTCATTCTTTGGTTCAATCAAACGGTTTGTCAGTCGGTTCAAAGCTTTGTTTGAACCATTGAACCAAAATTTGGTTCAACGTCTTGGTTCAACGAAAAGGTTCAAAGCCTTGATTCGACGGTTAGTTCAAAGACATGGTTCAAAGCCTTGGTTCGACGGTTAGTTCAAACACATGGTTCAAAGTCTTGGTTCAACGGAATGGTCCAAACATTTGGTTCAATGGAATGATTCAATAGTTGGTTCATCGCCAAAGTTCAAAGAGTTTCCCAAAGAAGCCTGAAGACCATTCAAACACTGCCCTAAGGGTAGATACCCTTGCGGGAGGCTCTTCCCGACTCAAAACGGGTCATTTCTTAAGACCCGAAAGGACAAGTTCAATCCGGAAAAGTGCCAAACAGAAAAGCCAAAAGAAGACAAAGGAATGACGTGCCCGAAAACATCAAATTCAACACAGTGAATTAGCCGTTGATCCTTTAAACATACAGACATACAGATCATAATACATTCACAGATTTCAAAGCCAAGACCAGCAAAAAACGGAGAAGGAACAAGAACAGTACACTAAATCCAAGACCCGATTCAATTAATCGGACAAGGAGGAACGATGAAGATAAGATCAGATCGCCAGGTGGACATTGAAAATTGCAAATTTTCAATAAGCGCAACTTATTTCCTTGCATTGATAAAATCAAGTGGGTAAAGCGCCCCTAAGTTCCAGCGTGTCTTCTTAACAGATTCCAACGCAAAATGATGTATTGATTGTTCCCAAGTCCTTGAAGAGGCTATATAAGGGACTTTCTTCTATTGTAATAAGCTCTCTTTTTAGGGACAATGAGAACGAAACTCTGCCCAAATTGTAAGGCATTACTGAGACTTTGAGCTCAGATTGCCGATCATATTTTGTTACTGGAATAAGAAAGCAAATGGTTTTTCAGACTTTGTGCTGTAATATCTTTGTTATTGAGGAAATTGTTCTTATGTCTTTTTCTTCAATATATCTTCTGTTCCTTTAATTCAACAAACAGAATTAGTGACAGCAGTGAAGAAGGTGTCCTAAAGAGTCAACTGTGGAGAGACTTTGTGCCCCCATAATTGCCTTTAATGTGTTTTCTTTTCATTTCTGTGTAAAGGACCTTGAGGCGACTTTGTGCCCTCATTGTCTTTCGTATCTTACTCTTGAGCAATCCAGGTGAAGACTTTGTGCTGCATCTCGATTTGCTGGTTTTTACATCCTTTGCTACATTTTGTTGTTACTACCAGGAGTATTCTTGTGGTTCGCTGAATAGTACTTCTGAAAGAAGAGTACTGTCTGTCATTTCCCCCTGAGTTTTTCTTTTGATCCGCACGCATCATCTCTGAAGAAAGAGAGATGGATGGTTTGTCCCACCCATGAGTATTATTTTCTGTTTATATATATATATATAGCATACCTACAGAGAACCTCCCCTTGATGAGAGAAGAGATCAGTGTCTTTCTGATGTGGTAAAACTACACATCTGGACGACTAATCTTCCTACTTTAGCTGATCAGACCTATTTTGTTTATCAGTGAGCTGATCGACAAAATATTCAACCAACAGTTTTTGGCGACTCCACTGGGGAAATATATAATATTGTGCAATTTGGAACCTCAAGTTTCAGATTGAAACATCACCTATATAACCCATTATCATTATAACCTTATCCATTACAGACTCTGGCGACTCCGTTTCATGTCTTACCCATTATCCATTTATAGCCTTACCATTTTCATCCATCTCTATTTTCATACATCTCCATTATATTATCTGGTCTGCAAAACCAGGGCTGCTGGGAAAGAAAGCGCAGTTTGAAGCTTCAAGCTTTAAGTTAAAGCAGAGCCAGTTTCTTTTCCATTTTTGTCCTATAATCTGGCAACTCCACTCAGATGTGTTATCCCTATTGTTCATAATTAAATCATGGCAGTTCGAGGCCCTTGGGGTAACTCTTTTGGCCCACTCAACTTGACTCCACCTCTGCATGAGCTACCACTCAGTTCAAGGAAGAATTTCTCCAAATTCTTTGGTAATGGAAGAGTCCACCCTGATGAACACATTGCAGCGTTCACCATAGCCTGTGGTGTGATAGGAGTGGAATTTGAAGTCGTGGCAGTCAGGGTTTTTGTGGAGACACTACAAGGTGCTGCTGCAGACTGGTTCTACCATCTGCAAGTTGGATCAGTGACTGACTGAGATACACTTAAAGCCAAGTTCGAAGCAAGATTCAAGCCCGCAGAAAATGCACATGCCTTGTTGGCCCAGCTCACACAGATGAAGGAGCCCCATGAACCTATGAGGGACTTCATTGCCAGGTTCAACAAGTTGAAGCACAAGATTCCATGATCGCCCAGCCGACACCTCAGAATCTCATGTGTTTCTTCATCAACTCACAGCTGCCTGAAGTGAGTTTTCTGTTAAGACGGGCTAGACACATAGACCTTGAGGCTGCTCAAGACTTGGCTACTGAGCTAGAAGATGACCTTATCTTGGCAAGAAAGATAAGGAGAGATCCTAACAGAGCTAAACCCTCTTCATCTTTTGAATACTCACTCACAGTCACCACTGATCCAATGGTACAAACGCTGGCAAATGAATTGCTAGCCTTGAAAAGGCAAATGGCACAAAGTATGTCTTATGTTCCTCTATATAAAGATATATCAATGAGGACATTCCCTAATCAGCCATATCAAGGCAACGCTGCCAGAAGTCAAGGGCAACAAAATCGTCTTCTTCCTCCACAGAGGAATCCTGCCTTTGAAGCACCTCCAACAAACTCGGTAGTTGGATATCTGGAAACAGAGCATGTTTCCCATTTCCAACCTCAGTTAGAGCAAGAAAATGGCGTTGATCTCTTCAGGGAGGATCTAGAAGAATCAGCTGGCGACTCCCACATTGGTTTCCTGAATTACCAGGATGAACTCAAAAGTGAAGGTGAAGCAGTCAAAGGGTCATACGCAATATTCACCAGGTCCCAGAATCAGTCAACCCAGCAGGCCGACAAAGAGAAGACAGAGGAGCAACCCCAACCAGCGATTTCAATTGTTGAGCAGAGAACCCCTCTTCCTTTTCAATCAAAGGACCCGGTGATTACCAAAGAAGTACATCAAACATCTCTGTACCTTCTACTTCAGCTTCGCAAACCAGTCCTTCCCCTCTCGAAAATCAAAAGTATGAACTCCCATCCTCTCTTCCAAATCCATTCCAGTCATTTGACATGATTGATCATGTCAAGGAATCCAAAATTCAAATGACTGAGTTTGAATCCCTGCAAGTCAATCCTGAGCAATTGGACATTGATGGAGAACCAGATGCGGACCTGTCTGAGACAAAATACGTGGTCACCCAAACATCAGTCCCTACAGTACAAATTATGTCTGAGTCTTCAAGCAAGGGTAATTATTTCTTTACCACAGAGAATGTTCATGTTTCTGCAGATGAAAGTCCTGTCGCTGACAATTTAGAAATTGATCCAAACAAGACTTCAGGGGAATTGGTAGGATGCAGTATAAACAAGGAAGGATCTTCCATCTCTAATGAAGAGAAATCTGATAGGAGATCAGCGTCTGATGATGACAACAATTCTTCCACCAATGATGAAGTTGGAACTGTGTTGATATCTCCTCAAGGAGATATTCTTCCTTCATGCAATTTGCAAGTCAGCAACACCAACAACACAGCTAGATGTGAATCTCTGTTGCTTAAATTGAAGATTGCTCAAGATGAAGAAGTCAAACTCCTTCACATCAAAAGAGATGTTAATCTGATAGTTTGTCAGGTGTTTGATATGGACAATCCATTCATATGCTGGACTGAACCAGAAGAACAACCAATTATGGTAATGGACCATGCTGCTGCAAATCAAAATCAGGGAAAAGAACCTTTCGCAGGGAGAGCAAGGGGTTATGGTTTTCAGTTTGAAGACCACGTCCTGCCACAGAGCAAAAAGAAGGAAAGACTAAGAGGAAGACGCAGAAAATTGGTTACCTGGTAGAGAGCTCCATTCACCCGTCACCATTTCTAAGGACAAAATGTCTTCTTGCTGGTTTACCAAGATGGCGCACTATTTTCAGTCTCTCAAGAAGCAGCATCTGAAATACTTCAATTCTTGAAGTATCAGATCATTGCATATGTATATATGTATATTTGTACAGTTTTTAATTCTGTTTGTTTTGTTTGTTTCCGTTTTTGATGCCTTTCATTTTTGGATAGCATGACTCCGTAACCCAATGGCATACTTGAAGACATTGGAAATTCTGGTTTCTACTCCTTTCAATTCGTTTTGCAATTGATATAAGTTCCCCAACTGGAGCCAGCTGTTGTCCCCCAAAAATGTCAGCGATTTTTGGGACAACACTTGAATTATTTTGGTCCTACAGACCAAAATTATCTCTTCCCTTTCCAAATTTTGTCTTGGGCATTCAAATTCCTCATTTTTCAAGCTTTTCAGAAATCTACGGACTACAAACAGGCTCATTTCTTCAAGTTCAACGGGCTTCACGACTTATACAGGTGGGTTCAATCAAAAAAATCGGTTTCTAACAATTGGTCATTTTCGGAATTGGTTCATTGCCTTATTTCAAAAAGTTATTTCCATCGGCAAGCATCAGCAGCAGGTTCAACGTTTGGTTCATCTTTTGGTTCAATGTCAAATGTTTCAAAGGCAGGGTCAATCAAGCGATTCAACGCTTTGTTTCAACATTTGGTTCATCCACTCAGCTTCAGCGCTTTGATTCATTCTTTGGTTCAATCAAACAGTTCGTCAGTCGGTTCAAAGCTTTGTTTGAACCGTTGAACCAAAATTTGGTTCAACGTCTTGGTTCAACGAAAAGGTTCAAAGCCTTGGTTCGACAGTTAGTTCAAACACATGGTTCAAAGCCTTGGTTCGACGGTTAGTTCAAACACATGGTTCAAAGTCTTGGTTCAACGGAATGGTTCAAACATTTGTTTCAATGGAATGATTCAATAGTTGGTTCATCGCCAAAGTTCAAAGAGTTTCCCAAAGAAGCCTGAAGACCATTCAAACACTGCCCTAAGGGTAGATACCCTTGCGGGAGGCTCTTCCCGACTCAAAACGGGTCATTTCGTAAGACCCGAAAGGACAAGTTCAATCCGGAAAAGTGCCAAATAGAAAAGCCAAAAGAAGACAAAGGAATGACGTGCCCGAAAACATCAAATTCAACACAGTGAATTAGCCGTTGATCCTTTAAACATACAGACATACAGATCAGAATACATTCACAGATTTCAAAGCCAAGACCAACAGAAAGCGGAGAAGAAACAAGAACAGTAAACTAAATCCACGACCCGATTCAATGAACCGGACAAGGAGGAATGATGAAGATAAGATCAGATCGCCAGGTGGACATTGAAAGTTGCAAACTTTCAATAAGGGCGACTTATTTCCTTGTATTGATAAAATCAAATGGGTAAAGTGCCCCTAAGTTCCAACGTGTCTTCTTAACAGATTCCAACGCAAAATGATGTATTGATTGTTCCCAAGTCCTTCTTGAAGAGGCTATATAAGGGACTTTCTTCTATTGTAATAAGCTCTCTTTTTACGGACAATGAGAATGAAACTCTGCCCAAATTGTAAGGCATTACTGAGACTTTGAGCTCAGATTGCCGATCATATTTTGTTACTGGAATAAGAAAGCAAGTGGTTTTTCAGACTTTGTGCTGTAATATCTTTGTTATTGAGGAAATTGTTCTTATGTCTTTTTCTTCAATATATCTTTTGTTCCTTTAATTCAACAAGCAGAATTAGTGACAGCAGTCAAGGTGTCCTAAAGAGTCAACTGTGGAGAGACTTTGTGCCCCCATAATTGCCTTTAGTGTGTTTTCTTTTCATTTCTGTGTAAAAGACCTTGAGGCAACTTTGTGCCCTCATTGTCTTTCGTATCTTACTCTTGAGCAATCCAGGTGAAGACTTTGTGCTGCATCTCGATTTGTTGGTTTTTACATCCTTTGCTACATTTTGTTGTTACTACCAGGAGTATTCTTGTGGTTTGTTGAATAGTACTTCTGAAAGAAGAGGAGTACTGTCTGTCATTTCCCCCTGAATTTTTATTTTGATCCGCGCGCATCATCTCTGAAGAAAGAGAGATGGATGGTTTGTCCCACCCATGAGTATTATTTTCTGTTTATATATATATATATAGCATACCTACAGGGAACCTCCCCTTGATGAGAGGAGAGATTAGTGTCTTTCTGATGTGGTAAAACTACACATTTGGACGACTAATCTTCCTACTTTGGCTGATCAGACCTATTTTGTTTATCAGTACACTGATCGACAAAATATTCAACCAACAATATTAATATAAATAATTTTATAATTAAAATTATTTTTAAAATTAAAAATAAATGAATATATAATTATAACTTATAAATTATTCAAACAATAATAATAATTTTATTTATAATTATAACTTATATATTTTTAATTAATAATAAAAAAATATTAAAACTATTAATTAAATAAATATCAATATATATTATATAATTATATAGTAATGATCTATAGTTATAACTTTAAAAAAAAAATAACAAAAAAAACATTAAAAAAAGAACATAACAAGAAAACATTAAAAAAAATACATTAAGAAAAAAAAAAGAATAATGGCCCTATCGTTCGCGGCAGTGTAGGGCACCGCCGTGCCAAGCACTGCCACGAACGATAGGGCCAAGAAAGGAAAAAAAAATATAGCGTTTCAACCCAAATAAAACGATAAAAATATGGAGCATATCTGTAGATTCAAGAAAAACGTTTAAAAGAATAACATGGAATAAAATAAAATAATAAAGTTAGAAAGTTCTTGTTTCTTCCTGTGCATGTTCCTTCCCGACTGCAAACGACCTATTTTTGGTTCATTTGTGTGCTTTTAGGGTTTATGCATTTTGGGGATGTGATATTTCGATGTGGGACAGGGCAGGAGATGCAAGAACGGACAAGGAGACGTCTCCCAACATGGGAGATGTCCATGTACCCGTCTCTCGTACCCGAAACACATTCCAGAACCAGAGACACATCCCAAGGGTAAGGAGACGCGTCCCCCTATAACTATGCATAAAACCTATCAACTTGAAGATCTTCCACCAAGGAAGAAGCCAATCGACTGTAAATGGGTCTTCAAAACTAAATACAAAGAAGATCGCAATATTGACATGTACAAGGCTCGACTCATAGCAAAGAGATATGCACAGAAGGAAGGCATGGATTATAAGGAGACATTTGCTCCTACAGCGAAGATTAAGACAATCATAATGATACTTTGGCAGCCCAAATTGAATGGAGGGTCCACCAAATGGATGTAAAAAGTGTCTTTCTCAATGGAGATCTACAAGAAGTTTACATGACACAACCAAAAGGCTTTGTCACTCCTGGTAATGAAGGAAAAGTATGTAAACTCATAAAATCTTTCTACAGTGAAATGAATGGTGACTGGGGAGATGGCTGCGAGTGGAGGACGAGAGAGGGACGGCCCGGGAGAGGGTTCAGGCGGTGCGCGACTGCTGCAGGAGGAGAGCGTAAGAGGTAAGGAGCAGGTATACACTAATGGGCGTCCCAAGGTTTCGAAGATAAACGGTTGTTTTCCACAGGCCCAGGATAGACCCGTCTTGGTAATACCTGTTGAATCGGTCAAGGAAGATGTTGATTATTTATCAGTTCATACCCTGATCTACAAGTTCATGGGAATTAGGATATCCCAAACGGCCTTGGAAGCGTGGTTGCGCTGTACCTGGCAGGTTGAGGGAGATATGGATATTATGCTGGCTGAAAACAGTTATTTCTTAGTGAATTTCACCTGTCTCTGACAGGAATCAAATTTTCGAGGGAGGGCCCTATTTCTACGATCAAATTGGATTGTTTATCAAACCCTGGCATGCATGATTCAATTCTGCGGAGGATTTACCTACACGCGTGCCTGTCTGGGTCCGCCTTCCGAGGCTCCCTCTGGAATTTTGGAGAGAGGATATCCTCCGTCAAATAGCTGCACTGCTTGGAGCACCAATTGCTGTAGCGCACCAATCACTGGATAGAAAACTCATCTCATACGCCCGAATTTGTGTTGAAATGGATCTGAATAACCCTCTGTCGGATGCTTTGGAAATCTGCATGGGAGGGTCATCCTGGGTTCAACAAATTGATTACGAAGCTATACCTTTCCGCTGCCGGATTTGTCATGTTTATGGGCACCTGCATCGCCAGTGCCCCCAGGCGGTACGATTCAATGGAGTCGAGTCTAGTAGAGGTAATGAAGCAGGTCATCTGGCCCAAATGGGCTCATCAAAGATAGCTCCGGACAGTACGTCAAAAGGAAAATCTCATCTGAATGGGGGTAACCCGTCTCATGGCCAGCCCATCTCCAATGGACCAGACAATGAAGGTTTTACTCAATTCCGACGCCGTGTGAAAAGACGGGGGCAAAAGCGAAGGAACCAGGACAAACCCCTGGATGTGGGGTTTAACCGGTTTGAAACCTTGGATAGCATGGCCGTGGAGGATGGTATTCCTCTGGAGGAACTGGAAGGACCCTTGGTGGCTGAGGAGATGTGTGCTCTCCCCAGTGAGCCCCAAGTCCTTGAGACCCAGATGAAGAGAGAGATTGAGATGGCGCCGGAAGATGGGGCGTTGGTTGTCATTCCGGATCAGCAGAATAAGGATATCAAGTGGGTTGATGTGGTGAAAGTCACGGATACTCCCAGGAAAGACAAGTGCTCGCTGTCAGCGCTGGGTTTGATGCAGAGACCACTCAAGAAACTGTTCGTTACCACCCCGGCTAAAGCAGGGCGCAAGAAGGATCAGGAGAAAATTCAACGCACAAGGGACTTATTGGTTGAATCAGGGGCGGTCAAGACCCTAGATGAACACTTCACCCAATTCACCCAATGATAGTCCTGTCATGGAATGTGAGGGGACTGCATAGTATCCCCAAACAAAGAGCTATGCGGAAATTGGTTAGTGAGCATTATTCGGATATCCTGTGTGTACAAGAGACCAAACTCTCAGTAGATGCTATGTTCAGCTGTATGTCAAAGTTTTGGGCCTGGGGGCAATGCCAGTGTGTGGGGGCTCGAGGTAGTGCGGGAGGAGTGGCAATCTGCTGGGATCCTGGGAAGGTCACGCCACTCCAGTGGATGGCTAGTGACTCGGCACTCTCCATGATTGCTTCCTCCCCGGAGTGTGGGGAGACGATACTAGTCACTAATGTTTATGCACCAGGTGATATCTCGGGGCAGCACAAGCTATGGGAACATTTGCGGTATGTCCGGAGCTATTTTCCTTATTTGCCTTGGATAGTGAATGGAGACTTTAATGCTGTCCTCAGCCTGGAGGAGAAGAGAGGAGGGTTTCCACGGCTAGATCCTTCATCTGAGCTTTTTAGATATAATATTGACCGGCTGCGCCTAGCGGACGTCAAGCCCACCAATGGGCTCTTCACCTGGAGTAACAGAAGATCAGGTAAGGATGTTATTTCTGAGCGCCTAGATAGATTCTTATTATCTTGCTTCTGGCTTTCTAGTGCTTTCTCTCTGGCTTCCGAAATTTTGGATTGGCATGGGTCCGATCACTGGCCCATCACACTAACAACCAGTTACATTCCCAGGCCCAAGAAACCCCCCTTTAAGTTTCAGCGTATGTGGCTTCGGGATTCTTCGCTTCATTCTCTTATGACCAGCTGGTGGAGGCAGGGGGAACCAGCATATGGGACTGTCTTGTTTTATTTTGCCAAGAAACTACAGTATGTGAAGCGTAAGTTGCAGGAATGGAACAGAAACAGTTTTGGTAATCTTCATGTTATGAAGGAAAGGGCGCAAGAGCAGCTAAATATTGTCACCAGACAAATCCTTGACTTTGGTTTGACAGATGACCTTCACAAGGCTGAATTTGTGGCTTTGAATAAACTGTCGGAATGGGAACTCCGACAAGAAATCTTCTGGAAACAGAAAGCTCGTAATGACTGGCTTCAAGAGGGGGACAGGAACACGGCTTACTTCCACAAGTCAATCCAGGCAAGGCGCAATAAGAACTATATAGCTTCTCTTGTGGCTTCGGATGGAACCCGACTAACTTCATCCTCTGATATTTTGGAGGAAGCGGTTGGTTTTTATTCTGAGCTCCTTTCTGGCGCACCACATGTTGTTGATACTGAGGAGAGGGAGGTCTTGGCCTGCATACCCCCTCTTATCACGCCAGAGATGAACGAAGCACTTATGAGACCGGTTGATAAGGCTGAAGTAGAAAGAGTAGTTTTTAGCATGCGTAGAGGCAAAGCACCAGGCCCGGATGGTTTCCCAGCTGAATTTTATCAGGAGTTCTGGAGTATTATCAGCCAGGACTTGGTGGAAGTTGTGCAGGAGTCTTACCTCAACAAGGAAATGCTTAGAGCGTTTAATGCAACATTCCTGGTGCTGGTTCCGAAAGAGAAACAGGTTAATAAGCTGGACCAGTTCAGACCCATCACACTCTGCAATATGGTATACAAAATTATCACCAAGCTCATTGCAGAGCGGATCAAAGTATTGCTCCCCATGATTATTTCAGAGGAACAAGGGGGTTTTGTGGCAGGAAGGCAAATTCTGGATGGCGTGGTGATTGCTTCGGAAGCAATCCATTCCATGTTTTCTTCACAGGAGAGGGCGATGTTCATTAAGCTTGATTTGGCCAAAGCTTATGACAGGGCTGATTGGGGTTTTTTGCGGAAAATTCTTCTAGCTTTTGGCTTTGGGCAGGACTGGGTAAAATGGGTACTGAGTTGTGTCACTATGCCATCGTACTCAGTCCTCATTAATGGAGGGCCTTCCAGATTATTTAGGGCCTCTAGAGGGCTCCGCCAAGGCCATCCGATTTCTCCATACTTGTTTATTATTCTTGTTGAGGGATTGGGTCGCTTCATTAAGTCTCAGGTTTCCCAAAATGTGATTCAAGGCTGGCAGTGGGGGAACGGGATAGCTAAGCTGACTCACCTCCAATTTGTGGATGACACCATCTTGGCTGGCAAAGCCCGGATTAGGGAGGCGCAAGCATTCCGGAGTACCTTGGATGTCTATTTAGCGACTTCGGGCCAGAAGATCAATGAGCATAAATCCTCTATTTTTTTCTTCAATACCCCTGAGGCCATTCAGCAAAGGATTGCAGATATCCTCAGATTTCAGACACAGGCCCTCCCAGTGACTTACCTGGGGATTCCCATTGTGGTTGGCAGGCAGCCCAGACAGTTTTGGCAAAATGTTCTGGATAAACTGAGGCAGAGGATTAATCATTGGACTCACCGTTGGCTCACGACGGCAGGGAGGGTGACTCTTTTGCAGTCCATGATTCAGGGTTTACCCATCTATCGCAGCATGGTCCAGGTAGCCCCAATGGATTTTCTTAAGGAGTATGATGCTTTTCCGTGGCAATTTCTTTGGAGCGGCAATCTCAGGAATTCGAAATGGAGTCTGGTCAAATGGAACACGGTATGCCGGCCTAAGAAGGATGGTGGATTGGGGCTGAGATCGGCTATTCTGTCAAGTCAGGCTCTTGCGGCTAAGTTGTATTGGCGGTGGTGTACCAGTCAAGCCCACCTTTGGGCCCGTATTCTGTCTTCAAAGTATTGCTCAGGGGCTGATCCGAATGAGATTGCCAGGTTGCCACTGGAAGGGAGAGGATCTATGGTGTGGAACACCCTCAAACTTGGAGCACAGTTGGTGCAGCCCAGCCTTTTTTGGATCTGTAACAGAGGATCAGAAGCTCTTTTCTGGGAAGATTCTTGGAACGGAGCTCCACCACTTCGAGTCTCTCACCCACAGCTACAGCCGTAGTGTGATTCCTTTCTCAATGTTGGCTGGACCACAGTTGAGAAGTATAAAGAAGCTTACAATTTGGGGCCTATTATCGCTTACAAATGGAAGAATGAGACTGAGTGGCCGCAGGGAGGGACTGTGGAGCTCCGACAGGAGTTATATCTTGGCTGGGAGAAGATGCAGCTCCCTGTTGGAGAGTGATATTCTGGCGTGGGGGGGTGAAGCCAATGGGCAATACTCAATTTCTTCGGGCTATCAGGTGCTCACAAAGAATTGTTTTGGAGGTGTGGATTTTGCCTGGGGATAGAAAATATGGAATTCGGCTGCCTGGCCGAAATGTAACTTCTTTCTTTGGATTCTTACCTACAACCGGTGCCTAACGTGGGATAATCTGTGTAGAAGAGGTTATCATGGACCTTCAATGTGCGTTCTATGCAGGAACAGTGAGGAGAATGGGGCGCATCTGTTCTTTCAATGTTCCTTTGCCAGGAGTTTGTGGCACTTGTGGTGGGCAGCTTGGGGTTGTTCCTGTTGGCATGTTTCATCCTTAACTGAATTCTGGCAGCACTTGGGTCGACCCCCTAGCAAAGCATCTATATTGCAGACTGCATGGGTTATTGGACCTGCGTTTATCCTATGGAATATCTGGATTGAACGAAATGGGAGGATTTTTAGGGAGTCCTGCGCTGGTCCAAGGAAAGTGTGGCTGAAGGTCCTCAATGCTCTGCAGGAAACTCTCCATGCTAATTGTGATAATTCGGCAGAATTAGACCCTGCTGCGACCTTGATTTTTAGCCGGCTATCTCCTGCTAAGCCGGGTGTCGACTCCTCTATGCATAATTCGCGTCCCACGCACAGGACAAGGCTGCAGGCGCGCCCAATCAGTCGTGTTGGAGGCTGGACTCCACCTGTGGAGGGGCGTATCAAAGTAAATGTGGATGGTTCATCCAAGGGCAATCCCGGACCGGCCGGGATTGTGGGTGTGGGAAGAGATCATAAGGGTGCGATCCGATTTTTGTTTTCCATCCATAAAGGGCATTATACCAATAACCTGATGGAGGCTTTAGCAATTCTGGAGGCGGCTCAATTTTGTTGCAAACTCCGCTATCTCAGTGTCTTCTGCGAGTCCGACTCGCAAGTAATTATTAACCTGTTGAATAATGGTAATATTGATGGTGTGGATTGGCAGCTGGCTACGGTGATTAAGCAAATTCGTCAGATGAGTGCGTCGTTTGTGTTTATCTCCTTTAAGCATATTCCTCGGGAGTGGAATGGGGTTGCTGATGATTTGGCTAAATGGGCCTCGGAGAATGGGCCGGATTGGTGTATTCAGGGTCGGCAGATGCTTCCTGCTAGACTAGCCCCTGCTCTGGCTCAACTTCTTGAGCAAGACTTGGGTATGTAAATTTTTCTGTTGTCTGGTTCTTTCAATAAATTTTTACCCTTTTTTAGTTGCATAAAATCTTTCTATAGTCTCAAACAGGCTCCCCAAGCCTGGTACATAAAAATCGATGAGCATATCATTCAGCATGGATTCCAGAGGAGTCCCTATGATCCAAATCTCTACCTCAAACAGCAAGAGGGAGAGATTGTGATTGTTGTAGTATATGTCGATGATCTAATCATCACTGACAATTCAGTGGAATGATTGATACAACCAAGAAAGATCTTAACTGATCAATAGACATGACAGATCTCGAGCTTATACACTATTGTCTTGGATTAAAAGTATGGCAAAAGGAACACCACATATTTGTGTCACAGATGAAGTATGCCAAGACAACACTCGAAAAATTCCAGATGATGAGCAATAATCCAATTGTTACACCTATGAAGACAAGACTTCAGTTGTCTCGTACAGATCCATCACAACAAGTGAATACAACCCTCTATTGACAGTTGATTGGGAATCTTATTTACTTAACATATACTAAGCCAGACATCAGTTGTGAAATTAGCTATCTTTCAAGGTTCATGCAGGAGCCAAAGATGTCTCACTGGAAAGCAGCAAAGGGAATACTGAGACATGTCAAGGGTACAATGGCCTTCAGCCTAGAATATAATAAAAATGATAATTTCTTCGTGACAGGGTATTCAAAGTCAGATCATGCAGAAAATATAGATGATAGAAAATCCACTTCCGGATATGTATTCTTTTTGGGTTCTAGTCCTATATCGTAGGGGCGCAAGAAACAAAACTTTGTTTCTCGATCTTCCACTGAAGCAGAATATCGTGCTACCGAAGGAGTTGTCTACAAAGCAATATGGTTACGTCGCATAATGCAAGGATTGGGAGTACCACAAAAGACTCCTACCATCCTATATTGTAACAATAAGGATGTTCTAAAGTTGTTCGCAATCCAATCTTTCATGAATGCACAAAGCACATTGAGGTGCAAGTTTATTTCATATACAAACATGTACAACAACACAACATCTAGCTCTAGTATTGCCCGACAAAAGAAAAATGTACAGATATCTTCACCAAGTCATTTGCACATGATAAATTTGAGGCATTTAGAGAATATCTCTTTTGTTCACTTCAAGCTATGCTAAATTAAAAAGGGAAATGTTAGATTAAAATAAATAGTGATTAATTCACCATAGTATGTTATTGTTAGTTTGTTATAATATTGTTTCACCCAAAGACTATTCCAAATTTATTTGTTATTCCTCCTTCCTATATTATAGGAGGTTGTTTGGCTATCTTCTTGGCTATATAATAGCCTATGTAATACTTTACATTTTAGATGAATATATGATTATTCGTGCTCTACAGACCTTTGGTATCTCCTTTGAATTTGAAAGGGTTGTAAACTAATGTAATATACACCTTTGTAAATGAATGGAAAATAACAAGTTGGATTGTTGCATATTGTTAATCTTTTGTGTGTTGATGTATGTTTTATCTAAATTTCATGGGTTGTTAAAAACAACATGTGGTATCAAAGAACAGTAGAAAAGATGTGAGCATGGAGGAACTGTTGTGAGAATAGTTGTAGTTTGTGCAAAAAAACTCAAACATGTAGAAAGAGCAAAAATTTGAGCATGAGTTGGAAAGAGGAGAAATCAAAGCAGCATATTTTTATAACATTTGGGACAGCATCACTAAAACTGAAATACACTCTTCAATTCTTTACAAAATTCAGTGATTTAGAATGTTTTGGAAAGCTAACACACATGAGAATAAAACCCATAAATATTTAAAAGATATTATTTGAATTGAAAGAAAAGTTAGATGCAGATAGAGAGCGATATTTGAAGAATTCTTGTAGTTGTGAGGAGAAATGTGACGAAGAATTGAAGTTGTTTTGTGCATGAATTCAGAGCTAAACATTGATGATTTCTTTTTGCTAAAAAATGTTGAATTACGTGTCATGTTCAAAACCCAGCAAGTCTCAAATTTTGTAATAAAATTATGTAAGCCCATTTCAAACTCAAGTTTGCCTCATAGGTGAAATGGTAGATTTGTTTTGTTGGAAGACACTCATTAGTTGTCCAGAAGTTCCAAGTTCAAGCCCACTCCACCCCAAAAAGTGGAAGAAAAAATAAACTAGCTAAGCTGATTTTTTGCCAAAAATTTGGACAAATCAGACCCCCCGTCAACATTTTTGCCATAATTTCTGCATATCAGAATATTTTTCAAGTGTTTTGGAAACTAGACTCTGCTAGCTTTCCAATGAGCGGTTACGTGATGAATTCCAAAATGTTCAATTGGTAGATTTTAAAGTTTGAAAACTCAAACAGAAACTAGAATTTGAATTGATGAAGAAAAAAAGGCTATAAACCAACTAAAAGGCTTTAAATTGTCTTATCTTTGGCATCCACCATCCACCATCCAAATGAGTTTTATGACCACTCAATCTTCAAGGGAAAAAAAAATTGCACGTCATTGTGGAGTTAGTTTGTAGGTTTAAAGCTTTTTGACATTATATTTTGGCTGTTATCACTTTGAAATCTATTGTAAGCATGTTGTGAATTTGATCACATGTCACATTGTTTTGCTTTAATGGAGAAATAAGGGTGTATTTTTGTTTAAATGGGTGTAATACTTATAAATTGACTTTTTTGAACAAGATCCAAGTGCAAAAACCTGTCAAACAAAATATTTTGCTTTACAAACATTATCAGTTGAACCCAACTAGGATTGCATTTAGTGTTTTGTCATTGCATTTGCATTATGGGTTCTGCTCTCTATTCTGAAGGCATCCTATTATTGCATATTCAAGTGAAAACCAATCATGACGCGAATATGAGAGAAAAGCATTGGACGCAATTTCAGCCTACAATTATGCAGTTTTGTAATCAAAACACTTTGTTGTGACATTCAAATCAACTCTCAAGGAACACATCATAATCTCCATCATATGTTTCCTATCAGTGTTGTCAAGTCAGTTGTAACACAAACCGAACTTGTTGTACCATCTTGTAGTACTCAAAACCATGTTGTGAACAATATCAAAACAAATGTTGCTGAATATGTTGTTTCTAAGCCTAAGGTTGTTCAAAAATAGTCCAAGCCCATTGTGGATCATAACCCTGTCCAAACTCCTACTGTGGAATCTTCACCTACTATGCGAGTATGGGACACATTGTCAATCAATAAGTATTGTGTCAGTCTAGGGTATATTCGTCCTATCGGTTTTCATGGTCCAAACCATTTCAGACCTATTCAATTTATTTTTGGAGCTAATCTATGTGATAGTCGAGTTGTTAATCCTCTTATGTATAATTTACAGTTTGCTCACAAAACTAATCATACTTGTTCTCATTGTGGGCATCGAGGTCATACCACCAATGATTGTTTGAATCTACATCCTTGTATATCATGTGAAAAAACACCCATTATGTCAAGCATTTTTATATGCAAGATCTGCTTACTGAGACCATGAGGCATATGTATTTGTGCTGGATTGATCATTCTAGATGGCAATCCAAGATTTGCATGTTGTCCAATTATTATAGGAGAGTACCATTTATTATCAATGATGATGCTGATTTTTCTACTGATAATGATGTTGTTGATGTCAACCTTGTTTCCCCTGATATTGATGAGCTCAGCATTGTAGATCTTCTTTATAATGATCATACTGGTTCAAATATTGTTGCTTCTTCTAGATTTGATGTTGATGTTCTTGAGATATCTCTTTGTCTATTTCATTAGCGACCCATTGCTGAGCAGATTGTAGAGTTGGACCAGAGTCCCACAGATGATCTCTGTGCACCCACTTCTTGTCTAGATCACGCTGATGAGATCAATGACATGTTTTGCGATCAGTTAGAGCTTCCTCATGAGTATTGTGTTGTTGCTTCCAGCTATGTTGATCCAATTCCTATGGTTCTCCATTCTGATTACACACTGATGATGGTGATCTTCTTGATGGGACTTTTGGTATGTTTGTTGAGCATCAAGATTGTTTTTCTACTGAAAATATTGGCTGTGTAGCAAATGATGGTCTAGGTCCTGCCAGTGTTGGTTTCTACTACTATGACTAATATGTTTTTTGATGTGAGGCTTTTGTGTATTGAGGCTATAGAGATTTAAATTTTTCCCCTTGTTGTTTCGGTAGGGTAGTTTAGGCCCATATTTATGTACTTAAGTTGTAAGTTGAAAACCCAAAAGGGAGACTTTCAAATTCTTCCCATTAAGTTGAAAACCCGAAAGAGAGGCTTTCAAATTCTTTCCAATAAGTTGAAAACCCGAAAAGGCAGCTTAATGGACACTCATAATGGAAACCATAAAGGGCATCATTGAGTTATCCATTTTTTTATACTTTGAATTGTTGATTATAACTGCCTCACTTTCAAGGGTGTTAGATACAGCAATTTTCTGCTCTCATCTGTCATTGGGGGGGAGCGGGGGGAAGGCATCAAGAGTCAGATTTTGATTTTCATATTGTTGATTGTTGAGTGATTTAATTGACAAGTGATTGCAGATTGACTCACAGTTGTTGATACTTGGATGGGTCACAAGATGCTGATCTATCTACTTGTCCACTTGATAGATCTTTTTACACACGACTTGCAGTTTCCAAGGTACCTATTTGTGGAGGGTTATAGCACCTATGTGTATCTTGTTGCCCAAGATTTGATGATTGTCATTGTGACTAGATGGGATTGAAAACTTGTGATCAGCTCATTGTGTTCAAGTTAGTTCAGATTTTTTAGGTGGTGTCCCAGATGTGTTCCTTGGAGACTACTCATATTGGCCACTAAGGATTGGTCATGTTTTATTGCAGCTTATTATAGCATTGGACAGAGATTGGTCATGATTATTCCAGCACTGTGGATGGGACATATGACAGATCCCAAGATTTTTGGATATCCAGATTTTGAGTGAGTGACGTTCAGAGCAGCAGCTAGTAGATCAAATTTCAGACATTGCAGATTGTTGAGTTTGACACTGCACATTCTAGGGGGGTTATATACATGTTGTTCCACTCTCGTCTGATAGGGGGAACATGAAGATTCAGAATTTGAGTTGATACAATTTAGATTTTGTGTTTGTAAATCTTGAGTTGTGGACCTGATCTTGAAACAACTTCAGGACATGCTTGTATTTGATAGATTGGACTAGTGTATGTTGACTGCATCAGCATTTTGTTCTTGAACACTTCAGTTTGTATGTTAATCATTGGATATAGTTTGCAGTGATACTCCAGAGATGTGCACCTGGATATATCCTACAGTCACTTTAAAGAGAAGTCTTTCAATGTATTGCCAGATTGGTGTTTTCAGATGTTTTGGTTGTGAGATACCTTGACAGAAACTAGAGGATCAATATTTGAGACTGTGATGATGTTCTAGATTTTGAGTTTGCACATCATGGTTCATGTTGGATTGACTTGCATTTGAGCATTTGTGCATGCTAATTGACTTGTGCATTAGCACTTGAGTAGGTACAATATTGGTGAAGATCAGAATTGTGGTTTGGACAGTTGTTTTTGACATGTTTGTCAACATTGTAGATTGTGTGTCTACTTGGATATTTTGTGCATATAGTTGAGGATCAGATGGTGTTTTATACACTACATTGTATGTAGCTGGAAATATATTTGCATTTTAGAGTTTTCTACAGAGTTTGTGGGTTGTCCCAGTTGGTGGTATATGGAGACTACACTTCTTTTAAGGATTAGATATTTCAAAAGATGATTCTGTGACTTGAGATTTTAATTGAGAAGACAAAGATTACACATCGATTTAGAGATGATGGTTGGCATAGTTTTTATGTCGCATGCAGTTTTTTTTTTTGTGAGAGTATGATTTGCCAGAGATAGGAGTCATTGACCCCAAAGACCATCTGGGGAATGGTCCTTCATCAGCGTGACATGATGAGAAATCATGAGTTTGAGAGTGCTCTTGAAGCACATTGAGGCGGTTGAACTCTCCACAATTTGGATACTCATGGCAGAGACAGCATGAGATATCACATTGAAGAGATTTGAATACTCGTAGCCGGGGATAGTATGAGCTTCTTATAAATAAGAATTTGGCATATATAGTGAAACTTTTGGGTTTGTTGGACACACGAGTGGACAGCATAGTACTAACATGGATTCTTTCAGAGAATAGCGGCATACAGAGTTCCTCAGACATGATTTCTGCATCATTTCAGTTGCAAAGAACAAGTTCAACAATGTTTGGATCACAAGGGTATATATTAAGAATTGATCCAAATAAAAATATAAGAATAAAAGCAATACATTCAAAGGAATGGAGGATAATAAATAAATATTGGGAATACCCTCAAATGATGTTGGATGGTGAAAGGTGAAAGGTCACACTTGACATTCGGTTTCTCCTATTGTATACCTTTGTACATAAATGGAAAATAACAACCTAGATTGTCACATATTGTTTACCTTTTGTGTGATAGTGTATATTTTGTTTATCTTCCAGCTCTCTTAAAATCAGCATTTAATGGCACTCGTATCAGGTGTGGACAACATGGACATAGAGCATATGAACGCCCTCTAGGAAATAAATAAAAAACAAGTGAGAAGAGATTGCATGTAGCACAAGCAGAGGAAGTAGAAGGACAAGAGACTACTCCTCTAGAACCTGAGCATGGAGAGAATTTGATGCTGCAAAGAGCCTTGTTGAAGACAAAAAAGCAAGAGGATGGACAGTGGCACAGGGAAAGCATTTTCAGAATTATGTGCAAAGCAAGAGGTAAGTGCTGTAAGTTGATCATAGATAGTGGTACAGCTGAAAAGCTAGTTTCCACTATGTAATATTCCAAATGGGAATATTATACGGAAAATTGGTTTCCTTGAAAATTCCATTTTAAAATAAATATATAACTTGTATTTCAAAATGATAATTTATTAATTTAAATAAAGATTTATTATAGAATTGTCAGATCTCGAATGATACAATATAAGCCTCAAGGGTTTTCGTCCTTAGGTTGTGATGACAAGGGTTTCCATCCTTGCATCCAATTTCACAAATAAGGGATTCCATCCTTAAGTGTAATAAGAAGCGTAAGCTTGTATAGGATTGAATGTTCAATACATAAGTTGAATGAATGCCTTTTTCCACTTCAATGAATGAAAATAAATATGTCATAACCCCTCATCAAACAGTGTGTCTTTTCCAAAGGTGGCATCCTTTCATCAAGATGAATGTTGGTTACCATTTAATTAATTAATATTATTCATGGGGCTCTTCTTTAATAATAATGAATGTTGGTAATGGCAGCGCTCCCTTTATTAAATGATTGTTTAATTAATGACAGTGTGTCTTTTCCAAAGGTGGCGTCCTTTCATCAAGATGAATGTTGGTTACCATTTAATTAATTAATATTATTCATGGGGCTCTTCTTTAATAATAATGAATGTTGGTAATGGCAGCGCTCCCTTTATTAAATGATTGTTTAATTAATGACAGTGTGTCTTTTCCAAAGGTGGCGTCCTTTCATCAAGATGAATGTTGGTTACCATTTAATTAATTAATATTATTCATGGGGCTCTTCTTTAATAATAATGAATGTTGGTAATGGCAGCACTCCCTTTATTAAATGATTGTTTAATTAATGACAGTGTGTCTTTTCCAAAGGTGGCGTCCTTTCATCAAGATGAATGTTGGTTACCATTTAATTAATTAATATTATTCATGGGGCTTTTCTTTAATAATAATGAATGTTGGTAATGGCAGCGCTCCCTTTATTAAATGATTGTTTAATTAATGGCAACGCTCCTCTTCAAAGGCTGCGATCTCTATTTCCTTGATTGTTCGCTGTCCCTCCTTGTTAGTTGTGGCATTGCTCTCCAAGGTAGCGATTCTATATGGTTGATGTTTGATTACAGACTTCTTAATGATTTCCGCATTGCTGGTATGTATTGGCGATTTGTTGATTGGGAATATTACAGACCTCCCTTCCTCAAATTGCTTGTCCTCAAGTAATTGTAAATTTGGGTGTTCAAGAATTGATGCTCCTTCCCACGTGGCATCTTCGAGCGGTAAATTTTTCCAACGAACCAAATACTCTGTGATACTTATATTCCTTAACCTTTTTTCACGAGCCTCAAGGATGGCTTCGGGTATTAAAATCAATTTTCCTTCTTCGTCTAATGGTGGTAGCTCTATAGGAGTAATATGTTGGCCAAGTGCCCTTTTTAGGTGTGAAACATGAAAACATTATGTATTCGGCTACAACCTAGTAATTCTAACTCATAAGCAACCTCTCCCACCTTCTTGGTGACTTTATATGGTCCATAGAAACGTGGTTTGAGTTTCTCGGCTCCACTTTACTTGATATAGGTCTGCGTATAGAGTTGTAAACGCAAATATACCATGTCCCCTACTTCAAATTTCCTTTCTGTTCTATGTTGATGCATATAGCTTTTGTTGATTCTGTGTTTGCTGAAGATTATCCTTGACAGTTCTAAGGATATCTTGACTTTGTTGGATAAGTCTTTGGCTCTTGGAACTCTACTATCTGGAATGACCAAGTCCACGAAAAATTGCGCATCGTACCCATACAAAGCTTTGAAAGGTGTCATTCCAATTGACATGTGATAAGAGATGTTACAGCAGAATTCTCCAAAGTGCAACCATTTGATCCATGCATTTTGTTGCCCTGATATATAATTGCTTAAATACCCTTCAATCCATTTATTGACAGCTTCTGTTTGACCATTCGTTTGAGGATAATAACTTGTGCTTGGGGTCAGTTCAGTGCTTGCTAGGTGAAATAGTTCTTGCCAAAATGAGCTCATAAACCTGCTATCTCTGTCACTAACAATGTTCTTTGGCAGCCCATGTAATTTAAAGATTTTTCTAAAAAAAATCCAACTACCAAGGGGGCATCATACTTAGTGGGAAGAGGAAAGAAATGAGCATACTTAATCAAATAGTCAACAACTACATAGAGGCAACTCTTCCCTTGAACCACGGGCAATCTAGTAACAAAATCCATTGAAATACCTTCCCATTTTTTAGTAGGAATGGGTAGGGGTCGCAACAAACCTGCTGTAAATTCGTGCTCTATTTTGCTCCGTTGGCAAGTGGAACACTCCTAAATGTACTTGAGAACTTCACTCTTAAGCTCTTTCCAAAAGAACATTTCTCTTACCTGTTTATATGTCTTAAGATAACCTGGATGGCCTGTCAAAGGGCTGTTATGAATAGCCTTTAACATTTTATGCTTAACTTTTGATTCTGGTACCAAGAAGATTCTATTTTTATACTAAATGAGACCTTCTATTACCTTATATCGTTCATCCACAGTTTTTCCCTCTAAGATCGCATTAGCGAACTCGTTTTTAACACATTCGACTATTATGAAAACCTTTCAATCAGCTGCAATTGTAGATATGGAGCACAAAGATGGTTTTCTCGATAATGCATCCGCCACAACATTATTCTTTCCTTTCACATATTCAATGTCGAAATCAAAGGCTTGGACCTTGCTCACCCATTTTTGTTGTCTATCGTTCAAATCCTTCAGACTTAAGAAAAATTTCAAACTGTTATAATCCGTTCTCACCACGAATTTTCCACATACCAAATATTGACGGAACTTGGCATGTGCATGCATGATTACCAACAATTCTTTATCGTATATAGAGTATTTGCGCTCATAATCTTTCAGATCCCTGCTTTCAAATGCAGTTGGATGACCTTGTTGCATTAGGACAACACCAATTCCTTCACTCGATGCATCGCATTCCAGCACAAAGGGTAATGAAGAGTTTGGTACAGCCAACACCAGGCATGAATTCATTTATTTTTTAAGATCATCAAATGTTGATTTAGCAATTTCAGTCCAATGAAAAGCTCCATTTTTGGTTAAATTAGTCAAAGGGACACTTATCTAAGAGAACCCTTTAACGAACCTTTGATAGTAAGTGCATAACCCCAAGAATCCTCTTAATTGAGTCATGTTAGTAAGAGGGGGCCAATCTAATATGGTTCGAATTTTATCTTGATCAACGTGCACTCCTTGTCTATTGATGACATGCCCCAAGTATAAAATTTTCGTCATTCCAAACTCACATTTAGACATTTTAGCAATAAGAGATTGATGCTCCAATATTTCCAGTACTATGTCTAAATGTTTCGAGTGTTCCTCCCATGACATACTATATATCAATATATCATCAAAGAAAACCAACACAAATTTTCTCAAATGTTTACTAAATATATGATTCATATAGGACTGAAAGGTGGTTGGACAATTGGTCAATCCGAAAGGCATAACCAAAAACTCGAAATGCCCACAATGACATCTGAATGCTATTTTTTTAACATCTTCATTTCGCATCCATATTTGATGGTCCCTGATTTTTAATCGATTTTGGAAAAGAAATTAGCTCCATGAAGCTCATCGATTAATTCTTCAATCCTTGGTATCGGATATCTATTCTTAATAGTCTTTTTATTCAATTGATGGTAGTCTATGCACATTCTCAATGTGTCATCTTTCTTCTTAACTAGGACCATGGACGAGGCAAAAGGACTTGAACTTGGCCTAATATGCCCTATCTCCAACAATTCTTTGATAGTTTTTTCAATCGCATCTTTATAGATTTTGGGGTGGCGGTAAGGTGCAATTATTCGCTTGGTACCGGTTTCTAACTAAATAATATGTTGAAATCCTCTATCTGGTGGCAACCCGTGCGGAATATTCTCAAAAACCTTAGCATGTTTATAAATTATGGGTTGAATATCTTCATGATGTCTCTGCAGTTCTAATTTAGTAGAACTCACAAAACATTGTGTTACCCATGAAACTTGGCCTTTCATGAATGTCCTTTCCATCCTCTTGGTTCTAACCACTTGGGGGGCTCCATTAGCCATACCCTAAAGAACTATTTCTTTCCCATCTATTTTAAATTTTAATTCCATGGTTTGATAGTTTTGGGTAAATTCCTCCAAGGAATGTAGCCATTGTACACCTAGTATCAGATTTGTTTTGCCAATGCCCACTACATAGAAAGCATCGTTTATTTGATGTCTCCCCGATGTGAGATGGAGTAGTGGAATTCTTCGAGTGCATGGAATGGTAAAACCATCAACTGTGACCTTAAAACCTTGAAATTCTTCTATTTTTAAACACATTTTTGTTACCAATCCTTCATCAATGAAATTGTGGGTGGCCCCACTATCTATTAATACGGTGATTTTTTGTCCTTGTAGACTCCCTCTTACTCTAAAGGGATGTTATCTCGGAGCTCCTGATAAAGTCGCAAAGGTACCCTCCAATGTCTTTTCCCCTTCTTCGGATTCATGTATTGTTTCTTCAACTATGATATCTTCTTTGTCGATTTCACCATTTAAAACAACTTCGATGTAATGGACTTACCCCTTTCCCAAACAATGGTGACCTGGTACCCAAGGGTCCTTACAAGTGAAGCATAAATTTTTCCTTCTCAGCTCGTTTCTTGTTTCTGTTTCTTTACCCGTTTTAGGTGGATCTCTTGGTTGGAATCCTCTTAATTGGAATGGTTTTCTTTGTTGGCTATAGGGTGTTGTCCCTTGTTGTCCTGAAGGCATGGTTCATGACTGTCCATTAGTGGTTATTCTTGGTTGTATAAATGGCACAATTTCATTCCTTGGTGTTCATGTCTCTAAATCTAATGTTTTTTTAATTGTTTCTTAGAGAGAGGGAGGATTAAAGGCTTTAACTAAACCCTTGAGTGGCTCAATCAATCCTTCCATGAACAATACTATGAGCCTCCTTTCAGTAATGTTTGGAACTATCATAGCAAGCCTCTGAAATTTTGCCACATAGTCTTCCACATTGCTACTTTGTTTTAATAATGCCAATTCCCGAAAATGAATTTCGAGATCAATTCTATTGAATATTTCCATCAACCTCTTAGTAAATTCGTTATATGATTTAATAAGATCATGCCCCTGCATAATCCATCCATGATACCATCATTCATGAGTTATTCCTTCAAGATGAAGGGTTGCGAATTTTAATGCTTCTTCTTCCATTATAGGTCGGAAGATAAGTATGTATCTAATTTTTGAATCCACGCTCGAGCTGTGCATTTGTTAGAGCCATCACAAGTCAACAAAGTTAATTTACCCAATGCATGTGAAGATCTTTTTTATTATTTTGGGGTCTACGCTCCATTCTAGTGCCATTACAATTTCTTTTCATTTCCATGAAATTTGTGAGCGCTATTTCCCTTCGTAAATCATCTGAAGGGGTTCGATATTCTTTGAAATCAGTTGTAAGGGCATCTCCAAATGAAGTTTGGGTTTCTTCTTCCATACTTGATTCTACTCTTGAAATAAATTTGGATTGAAAAGGTATGTTTAAAGAACTCGCGGTTGTTTTGTGTAAAATTTAATAATGGTTAGTATTAGAACAACTATTTTCATCATTTTGATATCTATGATTTGTCATAGATTGCATTGCGAGAGCTAATTGAATCATTGTATTAGCCAGTTGTTCCTGAACTTGGATAAGCCTATCAATCCATTTATCATCTCCATTCCTTTCTTCCATATTTGTCCTTTCTTCTTCCCATTCTGTTTCTTCTCTTTGTTGTCCGGAACCCTTATTTTTATTTCTCAAATAATAACGGATTTCTTTATCATCGCCTTGCTTGAAGTTTACATTCCACAGGTTGGCAAGATAAAGAGTTCTGATACCACTGCAATATTCCAAATGGGAATATTATACGGAAAATTGGTTTCCTTGAAAATTCCATTTTAAAATAAATATATAAATTGTATTTCGAAATGATAATTTATTAATTTAAATGAAGATTTATTACAAAATTGTCAGGTCTAAAATAATACAATATAAGCCTCAAGGGTTTTCGTCAATGGGTTGTGATGACAAGGGTTTCCGTCCTTGCATCCAATTTTACAAATAAGGGATTTCGTCATTAAGTGTAATAAGAAGTGTAAGTTTGTACATGATTGAATGTTTAATACATGAGTTGAATGAATGCCTTCTTCCACATCAATGAATGAATATAAATACATCATAACCCCTCATCAAACAGGTTGTCTTTTCCAAAGGTGGCATCCTTTCATCAAGATGAATGTTGGTTACCATTTAATTAATTAACGTTATTCATGGGGCTCTTCTTTAATAATAATGTTGTTAATGGCAGCGCTCCCTTTATTAGATGATTGCTTAATTAATGACAGTGCTCTTCTTCAAAGGCTGCGATCTCTATTTCCTTGACTGTTGGCTGTCCCTCGTTAGTTATGGTGTTTCTCTCCCAGGCAACGATTCTATATGGTTGATGTTTGATTACAGACTTCTTAATGATTTCTGCATTGCTGGTATGTATTGGCAATTTGTTGATTGGGAATATTACACACTGAGATGGTGTAAAAGTTCAAAATAAAGTGTCTTTCTCATCCCAATCCATATAGAGTTGGTTGTAGAAAGGTCATCAAATAATGGTAACAAAACAATGCAAATTTAACTTCCACATTGGAAGCTATCATAATCAAGTTTATGTGATGTAGTACCAATGGATGTCTGCCATGTCTTGCTGGGTAGACCACGGAAATATGATAAAAGTGCCATATACAATGGGAGGAAAAACACTTTCCAAATTACCAAGGATGGGAATAAGTTTGAGTTGTTTCGAATGAAGGAGGAGCAAATAACTAGGTGGTGTTGCTTTCAACCAAATAACATTTGAGATTAGTGAAGAAGACAAAGGTTTTTTTTTGTTGTTGTTCAAAAGCCGAAACAATGTCAAGTGACTTGCCAAGTGGGATGCCACTTGTGAGAAAAAATTCTCATCACATGGATTTAATGCCCATAAAAAGTTTACCAAAAAAGGTCCCACATAGAATGAAACCATCAATGAGTGAAGAACTAAACAAATAAGTTCACGATTTGTTGGAAAGAGGATTGATTAGAGAACGATTTGAGTCCATGTGCAATTCCAACAGTGCTTACACCAAAGAAAGATGGAGAATGGAGAATGTGTAGAGATTCAAAAGTTATCAATAATATTACCATAAAGTATAGGTTCCCATTTCTATGGATGGATGACTTGTTAAATTTTTAGAGTGGAGCCAAATATTTCTCCAATATTGATTTGTAGAGTGGTTACCATCAATTTAGGAAAAAAAAGGGGATGAGTCGAAGACTACATTCAAGACAAAGGAAGGATTGTATGAATGAATGGTCATACCACTTGGGCTAACCAATGCCCCTAGTACATTTATGAGTTTGATGAATTAAGTGTTCACACCATTTCTTGAAAGATTTGTAGCGATGTATTGTTGTACCCAATATTTGAATTCATGAATTTTTTATAATTTTGGTTCCCACTTGAAGAAACCAAATGTTTAGCACAAGATCAGCTAGGCCTCAATGGCATACCAGGTCTTCTACATGTTTCACTTGAGGAAATTTCATTTTAGAGAAACCAGAGAAATCAAGTACCATTTGCACAAGAAGTGAAATTCTTCCATTTTGTCAATTATTCCACAATTGGACATCGTTTTGGTTCTCATTTGATGCATTGGAAACATATGGTCCTAAGAATCACCTTTGCTTCAGACATCAGAGACCCAAATTTCATAGATTTTTCTTACTGGAGATCCAAAACTTTGGAGACTAGTACGAACAAAGTGCGAGCCATGTGCAAATTCTCCGTTTTGTCATATCTTTCAGATCCAAACTCCGTATTGGTTCTCGTTTGATGTGTTTGAGATATTGTCTCAAGGATCATCTTTGCTTCATATATCAGAAGCCCAAACTACATGTATTTTGCACACCAAAGCTCTGGAACTTCGGAGCCCGAAGGGAACCAAGAGCTAGCTAGATGCAAATTCTCCTTTTTGGCACATCTTTCACATTCGGACTCCGATTTTGTTCCCATTTGACACATTGGAAAGACATTGTCCTAAGGATCGTCTTTGCTTCAGATCTCAGAGGTCCAAACTTCATTGATTTTTCATATTGGAGATCTGTAACTTTGAAGCCCAATAGGAACCAAGGGCCAGTCAGGTGCAAATTCTCCATTTTGGCATATCTTTCACATCTTGACTCCATTTTGGTTCTCGTTTGATTCGTTGGAAAGATATTGTCCTAAGGATCGTCTTTGCATCAAATCTTAGAGGACCCAAACTTCATATATTTTGTGCAAAATTCAACCAGAGATCCAGAAATTTCAAGGTCATCCGGCCCAACCCCATGGGTGCACAGGACAGCTAGATGGGCCAAAGTCATCTGACCCAATCTCATGGGCGCATCGGACGCCTTAGAGTGCGAAGGAAAAAAGTTAGATTCTTATTTTGGCCATAACTTTAGCATCCGAACTCCATTTTGGTTTTCGTTTAAAGCGTTGGAAAGGTATTGAAATGATCTATCCAATGATGTCAAATATATGATCCTTAAAAGGAAAAGTTTGTTGCTGGAAAATAAAGGGAGAAATGTTGTTCCAACAATATATCACGAGTGCGCTAGGCATGAATTCTTTGTTTGGCCATATATTTCTCATCCAAAATTCGTTTTGGATCTTGTTTGAAGCATTGGAAAAGGTCTTGAAACAAGCAATACAATGATGTAAAGCATTTGATCCTTAGAAACCTTTTGATGTATTCAATTCTCAATTTTTTTCCCAAATGCCCCTTTGCAAGTCTCGATTTCTTATGTTAGGGTGTGGCACAAACTATTTTCAAACTCTCACCCAAAGGACAAGGCTCGGTGGGCCCACTTGGTGATTTATTTGAGTCAATTTATTAAAAAATGAAAAATGAATGTAAAATGTAATAAGACAAAAATGAGAATACGAAATGTCAAACTAAGAATACAAAAGGTCATTTCATCCTCCATGTTATAAATAGGAGAGATGACAATTATAAAAGGGTGGTTCTTTTTTCTTTCAAGCTCTTGAAGAAGAGCTAATTGCAACTTTGAGTGTGAGCTATGTAATTTTCTAGATTTGAGCAAAGGGAATGCAAGCAAGTATGTGATATAAATCTTTAGCTTCATGGGTTTTGATGCTCTTTGTTTGTGAATTTTGTACTCCTATTCATAGATAGAGAATTGATTAAATTTTGCACTTTTCTTGGTTGTATAAAACTCACGGTGTTTCCAGACTTTGTGTTATAAACTTCATGTATGAGCTTTGTACCAAGTGTACTCAATCTGAGTTTTGAGGAGACTTTGCGCTTCCAGGCAAGCATTTTGTTCCAATTATATATGTTGATCTTATGTCCATTTTTGTGTGAGAGGAAAATTTTCCAGTCCTTTCAGTTATTTTCGAGTTATTTCGATGGTTCTCTGCATTCATTCTATCGTTTCTCAGCTTCACTTCTAGTCTTCTTCTATTTTTCAACTTCCACCGTTTCTCCTTTTTGTTGTCCTTTTTGTGCTTTCCAATTCAGAGTACACAAAAATCCAAAGATATCAATATCCTACAAGAGAGCTGCCCTTCTCAAACGCATAGGAAAATCACCATCTCAACAATGATTTCTCTCATTGTTGTTAATTTGTGTCGCTTCCTATTGGGCGAGTCATAATACAAAAGCGACCTAAATTTCTACCAACAGTTTTTGGCAACTCTGTTAGAGATCAAAAGATGTCTTTGATTTCTACATTTTGAATGGAATCTTCCCCTTGCAAAAGAAAATTGACGACTATTGAAATGATGCCTAGAAATGATGGAACGCAACCCATGCTTTTGATATTTTGAGCTTTGTTGTCACTGCCCATGGTCTGATTTTTGGTTGCAAGCATGAAGAAATTCCAACTAAAACCAAAATATGCATACCTTGGAAATATTGGGTGGCAAAAAGAAGAAGAAATAAACAATAAACATATTTTAAAAAATCCCGAATTAAGAGTTGATTGGATTTTTTCAAATGATGATATAGTGAGAAATGTTTTCCTCTTCATATCAGCCTTCAAAGAAAATCCAACTCAAAAAATTGTTGATGATCCAAATCAAGTACAGTTTTTGAAAGATGTCTATAGGGCTGTACAAATCAAACAAAGAAAAGTTTTCCCAATTCAAAATTTGCCCACAATGGAGCAAATACAAAAAGAAGAAATTCCTAGTGTTGGGAATGAAAGTGATGGTTTGAATTCCACCATGATTAACACTCCAATAGAGGAATCAACTTCTTTCATCCAATGCTCTGAAGAAAATCTTCAAAAATCAGCCCAAGAGAAATAAGTCACGGAAGAATGCATTGAAAATAAAAAATCAGCCTTCTTCCAAGAAAATGAAATAAGTCATGAAAATAATGATCTTCACATTGAAAAAGAAGAGGGATGTAATGATGTTGAGAACAAGTACATAGCAGATTTTAAAGAAGAAACAATGAGCAATCAGCAAGAAGTTTCCAGTCATTTTGAGTGCCATGAGGTTTTAGTCCAAAGTTCACCTCTAGAGGCGTCTAAAGAAAATTCGGTTCAGCTGTTCATGGTTATAGAGCCACAATAGCACCCACAAACCAAAGATTTTGGAGGCATGATTAATGTTGTTAGTCAAAATTTGCTTTGCAAGGACTCGTATTTTTCCCAACACGTGAATGGTCGTGTTTAGTCATGTTGTCTCGCCTTATCCCTTGTAAATAGTTTACTTTTCTATACAATTTTGGCTTGTGTTTTTCTCTTTCGTTTTATTTGTTTGTGTCTTTATGTTCAATAAACATAGCTAGTGTGTTGTGGTGTTTCCCCTTCCACGTGTTGGAATTTGATTGCAAGACATAATGCCCTTGGTAGGACACTTCTTGGTCGAGCCCTCTAACATGAGCACACCCTTAATTGAATGATCAAAGATATCATGAGCTCTACCAAGATACTTTCTAAGTACATTGTCTCCAAATATAATTGTGTTTTTAAACACAAAGGGAATTTGTTCTTGTATATCCTTCCAAGCATCTAAAATGCCCATAAATAATACTCAAGCAAATAGGTGGAATTTTCTAGGCAATAATTTGCCTCAATAGCATGTCTTCATTCTCATATGATTGGGATAGGCAAATTGGTTGCCAGTTGGCTGGATTGGGATATGCTATAATGTCCCCAACTCAAATCATGAGGATTCACAGCACAATGGTTGTCCTTTCCTTGGATTACCCAAGAGGAAGAGGACTGAGAACATCATTGGGTAAGTATTAGAGTCTTTGGCTTGTTCTCAATTGATGCAGGAGCATCTACATACATCTTCATGCAAGACATGGTTATGTTGGGATGCAAGTCATGTTTTAATTCAAATTCAAATTATTGTATTTTCCCTCCAAAATGTTGTTAATGAGGAGTAATTGTAAAAGTAAAGGTAAAAAGTCAATGTAAAAAAATAAAAGAGTGAAAGTGGTTAAAAGAGAATCTCCTACGTTGGAGTTGTTGAGCAAATAAAGGAGGAGTGGTTGAAAATCTTTCAACCTTGGCATATTGTTGAAGATTACAAACCATGTTTGTTTTGTCTTGAGCCCAAGTTGGGCGTGGAGGTTAGGGAGGAGGCTCTTCAAAAGAGCAAAAGAGAATTCATTCAAAGAAGAGAGAGAGCTCATTAAGAAAAAAAAAAAAAGAATGTGAGAAGAGCTCATGAAAATAGAGGAATGTAAAAGAGTTCATATGAGAAAGGAAAAAAAAAACAAAGCTCACGTAAGAAAGAAAGAGCTTATTAAAAAAAACAATGTAAGAAAGAGAGCTTATGTGTGAGAAGAGAGTAAGAAGATGAGAGGGGGGACCTGTTAGTCAAGAACAGAAGAGAATGGAATGAAGAAACAGTGAGGGAGGACCTCATTCAAGAATGCAAAAGTGAAGGAAGAGAGAAAGTTGAAGGTGCAAATAAGACTTATAAGCCATTGACCATGGATATGGATCATAGAGTGATGGATCCTTGCTTGTAAGTATCTATTTTGATTATGAAGAAAGGTATTTTGATTCACATGTGTATGTTCTGTAAACAATAATCCCAAGTACAGAATTCTGGTCTAATCAATGGTAAACAAATGTACAGGACTGTGTATGTATATGTATGCTTCCTTGAGGTTTAAGAAACAAATGATCATTTATTGGAGTGAAATATGCATGAGAACCTTTGGATATACGTTGAGAACCAGTTTCCAATTGTATTAGGTGATGAAGAGGACTAAAATGTTGCAAAAGTTCAATGAACAGGGTGTAGGCCTGTGTGGAAAGAAAACTAGGCACGGTTGGAAGAATGGGTATATCTCAAGATTTACCCAATTAAAACTTCTGAAATTTTGTGTGTAGATGCACTTTGGAGTTATGAATCCAATGCAAGTGGTTTCAGATCGAATGGAGCAATGTCGAAAAAGATATGGTCAAAATACAGACCTGCAGTTTTGAGACAACTCAGAAAAACGTGTTCTCAGATACAAAAGAGCACATAACTTTTAAAAAAATGCTCAAAATGACTTGAAATTTAATATACAATTGGATAATAAGGTTATTTACGTGACTCAAATGTTTGAGGTCTTAAAATTCTGTCCATGAAAAGATATAGAGGACTGTATTTTCTGAAAGAGACTGTAAGTGAAAACCTGTTTACTCATTTTGAGAAGGAGAAAGGATTGCATACATAGAAGATGTTATCCAATGGTTGTCATAGGTCCTATAAATGTTTATAAAACCTATAATTATGATTTGAACACCTTTCAAGAAGCAAATGTAAGAACTATAGTGAAACAGGGTAGTATTAAGATCTATTAAGCCCAGTCAAGAACAGGGAAAGTTGCAATTTGGAGAAGATGTTCCAAAGGAACCTTGTCTAGCTTTAATATCTGTGGTATAAATTGATAATGGATACTATGATATAATATTGGCTTGATGAAAGAATTTGTAATCTGAGAAATAAAGGCTAAAACTTCTCTTGATAGCGCTGAAAGGACCAAAAGGGCTGAATAAAGGAAATTGGGTTGTGATGTAGGATAAAAAAACCGTAAGTTCTAATATAACTTGGGATGGATATAAGAACATGTTATGATGATTTTAAAGGTTTCATTCAGTGAAAGATTGATCTTAAGAGTCATAGGTAAATCATGAGATAATTGTATTGTTCTTGATAAAGATTTATATCTATCATGGTATGAATGACATTGTTTTACAAATGAGCAAGTTTGCATTGATGATACTGATTCATATATAGAGCTATGTCACCAATAAAAGCATTGGTGACTCAACTAGTATCTGAGCATTGAGATAAGAGAAACTTTCATCAAAAGAAAAGAACATAGTCTAATGAAAAAGTGACATGTTGGTAAGGTAACCTGAGGTGTAAACAAGGTGAGGGTTACATCATCAATTCTATTCTTAAGTTGTGTGCACGTCATTTTATGCAACTTAAGTGAACTTAAATTATTTTAAGTTGAGGGCACATTTTTTTAGGCCACTTAAGGGACTCCTAGCCAAAAGGCTTAAGTTATCCCCTTTGTATGTACTTTAAGTGACTTTTGTTGAGTTGTGGAGCTAAAAGCTTCACCAATGAGCTACACAGTAACCGACATCGGCGGAATCGGTCAGAACAAACAGATATCGGTTAGGGGTCGACTGGCATCGGTCATCATCGGTCAGAACCAACCGACATCGGTTAGGGGTCGGCCGGCATCGGTCAGGGGTCGGCTGGGATCGGTCATATGTAGACCGACACCGACTTCTGTGCATTTTCAGGCGTTTCCAGAACTGTTCTAATTTTAGGAGAACAGTTAGTTTGCATGTAAAGACTAATTTTAGTCTTGAGTCCGCTTTTCTAAATATTGTTTGCTTTGGGTTCTATTTAAGAGACCCATGGGGCTGTATTGTAATGTGAGCAAGATCAATTAGATCTGCAGGGTGCAAGATCAAGAAGATCTGCAAGGTGCAAGATCAAGAAGATCTGCGGAGGAGGCAACAACAGTTGGGTTGATTGTCACTGGAGGAAACAACAACTCGGTTATTTGAGTTGGTTGTAATTGATTGAGAGAGAGAGAGAGAACTCTTGAGGGAGAATTACTGTACATCTTCGAGGTGTGAGGAGAAAAAGATTTCTTCATTGTATTTCCTTCTGGAATAGTTTAATACAAGATTGGTTGTTTCTCGTATCTCCTATTCTTTGTTGTTTCTAATTTCTAGTTACTTATTACTTCTAGTTCAATTCCGTGTTTAGTTGATTATACAAAAGTAATCAATTGTACTGTAAAGTCCTAACAAATGGTATCAGAGCTATGTGTAGATCCTAACAAGTATCAGAGCCAGGTTAAAAAAAAGCTCAGAGTCAAATTAATGAAAAGCTCAGAGCCAGGTTGAAGAAAAGCTTAGAGCGTGTTAGTGTTTGTTGATTACAGAATTTACTCACAGGGATTTCTGATTGAGTGGGAGTAAAGTAATGGCAGAAGAAAGTAAACTAAGAATGAAAAAATTCAATGGCAAGAATTATCAATTATGGAGGATGCAGATTGAAGATTATCTGTATCAGAAAGATCTATATTTACCGTTGGGTGGGGTTTCAAGGAAGCCCATAGATATGAAAGATGAAGAATGGAATGTTCTTGATAGAAAGGCTCTTGGATCTATAAAGTTGACCCTGACATCTTCTGTGATTTCCAACTTATCACAGGGAAAGACAACGGTAGAGTTAATTGATACTTTGGCAAATTGATATGAAAAACCCTCAGCTTCGAATAAGGTATATCTTATGAAGCAATTATTTAATTTGCAAATTCAGGAAAGTGGATCAGTATCTAGTCATCTTAATGATTTCCATGGATTAGTAAATCAGTTAATTTCAGTCAAAATAGTTTTTCATGCTGAAATTAAGGCTCTCTTAATCTTATGCTCTTTACCTGAAAGTTGGCATAGTTTGGTAATGGTAGTTAGTAGTATTGCATCTGCTTCAAATATCTTGAAAGTTGATGATGTTGTTAGTGTAATCTTGAATGAAAAAATTCGCAGAAAAAACACAGGAGAAACATCAGGAAATGTTTTAAGTGTTGAAAGCAGGAAAAAGCAAAGAGAGAAGGGCAAGCAAAAGAAATCAAGGTCAAAAATGGGAAGGAGATCCAAATCCAGAAATGGAAGAATAACCTGCTGGAATTGTGGAAAGAAAGAGCATGCAAAAAAAGATTGTTGGTTGAAAGAAAATCAGCATGAAAGAAATAAAGAAGCAAAAGATACAGGTATTGTTGCACAGGTTGCTCTTATATTTTCTTTGGATAAAGTAGAATCTTCGGTTTTAGATTCTGGTGCCTCTTTCCATGCAACCCCAAATAGAGAATTTTTCAATGATTATGTCCATGGAGACTTTGGAAAAGTTTATTTAGGGGATGATGAGCCTTGTCAAATTGTTGGCAAAGAAAAAGTGCAGCTGAAATTGCAGAATGGCAACACATGGGTGTTGAAAGATGTCATGCATGTACCCATCCTAAAGAAGAATCTGATTTCTGCAAAAAAATTGGGTGATGAGGGTTGCACAGTAACTCTCACAGCTGAATCTTGGAAAGTTTCCAAAGGTGCACTTGTATTAGCAAGAGGTAAGAAAGTAGGTACACTTTATCTATCTACTTGTATTACTAATTATTCTCCTTCTGTTTTATCTACTTCAGATGTAGATGCAAAGTTGTGGCACTGTAGGCTTGGTCATATGAGTGAGAAGGGAATGAATGTTCTTAAGTCAAAAAGTAAGCTTTCAAATTTGAAAAACATAGATCTAAATTTTTGTGAGCATTGTATTTTTGAGAAACAGAAGAAAGTGAGGTTTCTCAAAACTGGGTCAACAAAGAAGAAGCACAAGTTGGAGCTTGTTCACACAGACGTGTGGGGACCAGCGCAGATAGCTTCTATTGGAGGATCACAGTATTATGTTTTTTCATTGATGATACTACAAGAAAGGTGTGGGTTTATTGCATAAAGAAGAAATCTGATGTTTTTGACACATTTAAGAAATAGAAAGCCTTGGTTTTTAATGAGAAGGTGATGTACAGTGATCAGCTCAAGAGGCTGAATAATTCTGAGCAGGGCAATCTTGATTTGAAAAAAGTTATGATCCAAAATGAGCTCGCGGGTAAAAATCATCTCACAGAAAAACACAGGAACCTACGTCGATCAGGTAGGAACCGACGTCGGTCAGGTAGAACCGACATCGGTTGGGTGTAGACCAGCGTTGGTCAGAAATGACCGGGATCGGTCACTGTCAGAAGGAAATTTGGGCGGACAGCAAGCTGTAAATGAGTCTCAAACGCCCATAAAGAGGTCTGAAAGGGTAAGTAAACCTCCAATTCGTTATTCCCCTTCTTTATACTACTTGTTGCTCACTGATGGTGGAGAACCAGAAAGTTTTGATGAGGCAATGCAGGTAGAATCCAAAAAACAATGGGAGCATGGCATGAATGAGAAAATTGATTCCTTGGATGAAAACCATACGTGAGATTTGGTTGAGTTGTCAGCGGAAAAGAAAGCACTGAAAAACAAATAGATTCACAGATTAAAAGAATGAGAGAATGGACAAATGAGACATAAGGTCAGGATGGTATGTACTAGACCAAATATTGCCCACGCAGTGGGAGTTGTCAACAAGTTTATGGCCAATCCAGAAAAAGAACACTAGAAAGCAGTTCAGTGGATTCTCAGATATCTGAGAGGGACCAGTTGTAGGCATTTATGCTATGGAGGGTCAAACACTTCTCTACATGGGTATGTAGATTCGAATATGGCAGGTGACTTGGATGGTAGGAGAAGCACCACAGGATATGTGTTCACTGTTGGTGGAACGGCGATTAGCTGGATTTCAAAGTTGCAGAAGGTTGTTGCCTTGTCTACTACAGAGGCAGAATACATTGCAGTCACATAAGCTAGCAAGGAAATGATTTGAATGACTCGGTTCATGGAAGAGTTGGGAAAGGAGCAAGAGAGTTGCAGATTGTACAGTGATAGTCAAAGTGCAATTCATATGGCAAAGAATTCAGCGTTTCATTCAAAAACCAAACGTATACAGCGTAGGTACCACTTCATAAGACAGGTATTGAAAGATGGACAGTTGAAGCTGAAAAAGATCCATATGGATAAGAACCCTGCTGATATGTTAACAAAGCCGATAACAAAGGAAAAGTTGAATCTTCATTCAACTTTTGTTGGTCTTCAAGATTGAACTTGAAGAGGGAGAAACAAGCTAAAGGATGTTGTTGTACAGGTACAGGTGCAGTTGTTTATCTCCAAGTGGGAGATTGTTGAGTTGTGGAGCTAAAAGCTTCACCAATGAGCTACACAGTAACCGGCATCGGCGAAATCGGTCAAAACAAATCGACATCAGTTAGGGGTCGACCGGCATCGGTCAGGGGTCGGCCAACATCGGTCATCTGTAGACCGACACCGACTTCTGTGCATTTGCAGGTGTTTCCAGAACTGTTCTAATTTTAGGAGAACAGTTAGTTTGCATGTAAAGACTAATTTTAGTCTTGAGTCCGTTTTTCTAATTATTATTTGCTTTGGGTTCTATTTAAGAAACCCATGGGGCTGTATTGTAATGTGAGCAAGATCAATTAGATCTGCAAGGTGCAAGATCAAGAAGATCTGCGGAGAAGGAGGCAACAACAATTGGGTTGATTGTCATTGGAGGGAACAACAACTCGGTTATTTGAGTTGGTTGTAATTGATTGAGAGAGACAGAGAGAACTCTTGAGGGATAATTACTGTACATCTTCGAGGTGTGAGGAGAAAGAGATTTCTTCATTGTATTTCCTTCTGTAAGAGTTTAATACAAGATTGGTTGTTTCTCGTATCTCCTATTCTTTGTTGTTTCTGATTTCTAGTTACTTATTACTTCTAGTTCAATTCCGTGTTTAGTTGCTTATACAAAAGTAATCAATTGTACTGTAAGGTCCTAACACAATTCCGTGTTTAGTTGCTTATACAAAAGTAATCAATTGTACTGTAAGGTCCTAACAAGTGGTATCAGAGCTATGTGTAGATCCTAACAACTTTTAAAAAGCATGTGTTAAAAAGGCAAAGGGGGAGTGGAATTTCTAGGAGCTTATTGGCTCAGTTTTAGGTTTTTAATGTGGAACTTTGGATTAAGAGGTGGTGATTCAGGGATTGATATTAGTTCATCTCTTTGGGAGTTATTATATATAACCCTCTAGGGGTCTTTTAGAGAGGATTATGTTATCAGTCTTTTATTTATTGTTGCTGCAATCTTTGGCTTAAGGTTTGAAGCCCTTGAGTATCCCTGGTTTCAGATAGACATATGGGCTCCCCCTAGTCAGAGGGTGTGTTTCAGTAGAAGGACTTTGGTCTAAGATGCCCTAGCACATCATTTTTCAGAGCTGCAATTCTCTATCAGGTTTGGAGGCCAATTTGAAGGTGGGATTCAGAGCTACAGGTTCAGATTTGAATAATCTACAGCAATGTGTCTTCATATTTCTGAGCACCATTGAAGATGGCAACAGGAGGACAAGTGGGATAGATCTAGCACTAGTTTTCTGAGAGTTCTGGCAAGGACAGCTAGGTTTTGAAGACATTCCTGAGGTTTTTGTGTTTAAATCTGCATACTTTTAATCATCATCATATCAGAAAAATAAACGAAAGTCAATGTAAACCATTTCTGAAGTTTCTGGGCAGAATTAGAGTGCTTTCCTATAATTTTGCAATACTCAAAAATTCTCAGAAATTTATTTATATTAGCAGAAAAATCAGATCAATAATCTGAATATAAACCTGAGTTTGTTGAAGGATTTCTTATATGCAAATAAAATTTCAGAATTTTTTGTGCCCTATTTTTGGAGATATTGTTGTTTTTCTATTGTCCCTAGTTGGGGATAATACATATGCATGTGCACTACCCACTATCCACAAGGTGGATAAGGCACGTATCTAGACATTTTTGGGTCATTTTTGTACCGCAAACATTTATGGGCCTAGTCCAAAGGGGTGAGGGCATTTCAGTGCAACACAACACATAAACAGGCAAAGAAACAGCTTAAAATTTTTTATGATCTGTTACTAAAACATAAAGGTCTAGGGAAGAGGAGCAAATACCCATGATAGGGCATGCTCGTAAATGTACTTATTTTGAAATAAAGAGGGACTAATAGTAGTTTAGTTTGTATTCAATAAAAGTGCGTAAGAGCCCATCACAACTTGCCACATAGGCCACACAATTATTGGAATGATATTAACATGTCACCAACTTATTTTGTAGCCAATCAATTCAAAATCTATGTTTCCCACAAATTGAGCATGAGAAATAGAAATGATAGATTAATGACTGCATAATCTTATTGGTTGACCTTTTTTGTACAACATTTGGATGTCGTATAATGTCCTTATTAGCATAGTTGCCAAATCCAACCGGGTCTACACAAAATCCAGCCAGATCCAGATATTTAGGCCAGCCCAGATGAGTTCGTCTGGGTTGGCCTTATTTTTTTTCAAAAAAATAATTTTTTTTTGAAATTTTTAGGTTTTTGGCAGAAAAAATGCCCAAAAACCATAGATATTATATAAGATTAACATTTTATATTACCTTATTAATATTTTTCATTGCATTTTTCAATTTTGCATATTTATAGAACTATGCTCACACATATATATATATATTCAGGATCAGATTTTTTCAAACCTTTTCAAGAATTTTGGTTTTTCAGAATTTTTTGCCCCCCCAAATGGATCCTAATTTCGGAACTTGGTAAATATGCTTATTAGACCCTTAACATAGGGTGCACAAGTATTGGGTCCTTTTGCTTATCTGCCCAAATTACCAGAAGAAAACCATATATATGTAACGGTTTTGACATGACTTTACAAGCAATGCTTTGGTTGTCTGATATGGCTGTTACAAAATAGGGGCATAGACTACAAATTCAATTTAAAATTTGCAAATCTCATTATTTCCAAACTGTCCAGTATCATAAATAAACAACAAATAACAGCGTAAGGTAAGAGAAAATTAAGTGTACTTAGAAATTATAAGATGCCAAGAGAGATAAATAAACAAATACAATTTTAGAATAAAGATTTTGGATAACATGCATTTAAGTTTTTGTACACGGCTTCTACAAAGTTTATCCGTAAAGCTTTGACAAACAATAAAAGCAAGGGTTTATTTGGAGAAGCCTTCTAAAGTCTAGATTTAAAAGGAAGCTATCAAAATTTTGTTTGTAGAACGCAGGGAACCATTATGCCAGTCCATACCTGGTCAAACCGATGCAAAAAAGCCTCAAACAAAAATAATTCCAATCTAACTACTTGGATTTAGGGTTTTCTTGTTCAAACCTCGATAAAAATTTAGGATTTCTATTTTTAGGGTTGCATAGTACAGTACCTAGTCGAAAGTATGCAAAATTGACTTGAGCAAAGTTTATTCTAATCTGACAGCCCGGGTTCGGGTTTTCTAGTTTGAAATCACGATACAAATCTAGGGTTTTGGTTTTTAGGGTTTCAAAGTACAGTACGTAGTCGTATGCATGCAAAAATGCCTCGAACAAAAATAATTCCAAAGCTGACATATTGGATTTAGGGTTTTCTAGTTCAAAACCATAGTGCGTATCTAGAGTTTAGAGTTTTAGGGTTTTATAATACACTACCGTGCTCTCGTAGGTGGAAATTCGAGATTCCTTTGAAGACAGGTGTATAAAATTGCTCCGTCCATGCCATGATGGGCCGAGGATAAAGCTGCAGATTCGGAACAGCTCCATGATTGCAAATTAATGTCACAAAAACTGTGTCACTGTCAACTATTACCGTGCCCCCACCACTAAACCGCTTAATTACAGGAATCCGGTCGCGCAAAACGGGATCGATTTGAATCAACAGCTCTGGTTTCCTGCATTGTTAAAGCTGCTTGATTTTTAGTTTTAAGTTTGAGGTCAAAATTATACGCTATTACACATTGCAATATAATTAAAAATCAGAATATTGAAATACCCGGAAATGCCCATGACGATGGTGGGAGCATCGGTACCGTCATTAATAATGCACCAATTGTGCGAAGTGGTGCGAAGCAATTTCTCCTCCATATGAAGCTGTTGCAGTATGGGCACCCGTTTTAGCCTGAGTAGGCGTATCAGAGGAGGCGTCATCATTAACCCTAGATTTTTGCATGGGATTAACTGCGCCTCGGATTTACATCTAAAGCTTCAATGGGGGAGAAATTAATGGGCAAAACATTTTGAATAGCCGATTTCTACCATTGATTGTTTTGAACTCCGCAGCAGTTCATTCAGCGTTACTGTTGAATTTATTAAAGGTTACGTAAGATGTGAATGTTTGTTCATACGATATATTGTTTTAGCAGAGAATTAAAGAGCAGACAGTGCGTTGGGATTCAAAACCCGGGCACCAATTTGAGTTTTCATATTTCTTCTCTCTTTAGAGAAAACATTGAGCAATGCCACCTCGTTAGTTTGGTTTTTTATCTTGAATTTAATTTAATTTTGTAGAATCACTTGCATTTATTATTAGTCTTCATGGTAACTCTAGAAATCAATTTGTTTTATCTTAGAATTATTTTGGAATTTGTTGGTCAATTAGAATTTATTGATTATTGCACAACAAAATTAATAGATTATAAAATGAAGTAGCAAGTGTTTTCACTGGGTAGATAAAAGAATAATATCTGGTAGACATTAATTGGTTATTTTTTTTAATGTTATGGGTGGCTTCACTCCAATCAACGTTGAGAATTAACTAAATGGTAAATGGAGGACGGGTTTGTACAGGTCTAATATGATTTGGCATTCCATATATATATATATATATATATATATATATATATATATATATATATGAGCAAATAAGATATGACGTGCCTCTCGTTGAAACTTGGAAGCGTCTGCCATCACTGTCATTACCATGTGTCAATTAATAAAATAGAGGCTCGATTTAGTGTCAAGCAAAATTGTCCCTACCCTTCTACTAAAATTAAAGCTCAACCCCCATATTTTCCCTATATAATATCCTCTTTGGTTGTTGCAACATCACTACACTTATTGGGTACATAGTGGAAGAAACCCAAAGCTATGGCAAAAGCGTAGCTTATGCTAATATTAGATTTGGTAGTATTGGTAGCCAGCCATCTTGGCTTCTTCGCAAGAGCAGGGGATTAAATGAACTTATACAACACAAAAGAATGTAAATTAAGTAATTTATGATAAGAACAAAAAGAAAACATTTACACCCATATTTGCAATCATAATGTGTTTTTGGTGTTTCTCAGTTAATGGCAACAAGGGAAGTTCAACCCAATTATGAGACTCGAAAGGTATTTGTGGAACTTTATTTTTTATTTTACCGACTTTATTTTTTTGTATGTTAATCTACAACATTTGTGTTAGATTTTATTTGCTAATAAGTTATGTATCTGCCAGACTCTACCCACGCCATGAGTTTTTGTCGTTGGGCCTCTTCTAGTGATATATATGATGTATATGTGTTTTTCTGAGGTTCTATGCAATGATATTTGTAATGTATATATGGTTGTGTTTGTGGCGCATAATCTTTGGGGGCTTGTACGAATCAATGCTTGCACAAACTATAGTACGATAGGTACATGTCCACCTGCAAGAGGTGTTGTAAACATTGCTTGTGCATTCTTCTTGGTGAGTAGACCCAGCTAAAATAATTGCAAGTATCATGGCGGCCCCAAATGCCCCTAATTAATATGTGGTTTATTTGAGTGGTGGTATTAATGGTGTTTAATCTCTCTCTCTCTTCTCTAAATGATTAAGTTGATCGTTTAGTGTGGCAAATGCATTTCACTCCCTGCACTCAAAGCACAACAGTGTAGCTCACATTATATTTGGATTTGTAACTTAATCAATTTTTAGTTTAAACGTACATCTTGTCATTATTAAATAAGAAATGCAAGAAATATATATGATTTAACACTATGCATTTAATGCTTTATAGTACGATAGGTACATGTCCACCTGCAAGAGGTGTTGTAAACATTGCTTGTCATGTCCCCATTCTAGCTGACATCGTTTAGCGTGACATTCTACGTAGATTTGCCTATCCTTGACTCTCATAGGCAGATGAAGGTGGTGAGAGGGTCATATTTGCGATTTGATGGCTCACTATGCTCCGGGAGATGTTATATTTTATAATTATGGAGGCCAAAATGTTATATTTTAATTCTAAGTGCACTTTTATTTTATTTTTCATAAAATTACTTTTTAATTAAAAAGTATAACAAGTTTTATATGATGTATTACGAAAACTCTTGGAATTTTTGAAAAGTGCATAAATAGACCTCATGGGTCTCTCATTTGGCATCCAGTTCATTTTGTTGATCATTGCATCTTCTTGAGCATTTGTATGACTTCAGAGTCTGCAAATTTTCAGATTAATCCTTGAGAACGATACCTCTCAAGTGATTTGCATAACTGAGGAAGTGAGAGATCTTCTAAAGGGTTGCACATTGGAGATAGTCTACAACTATCTCATGTTGAGCATTCAGGTTCAGTTTTACTAGTTTTGAATCCATTGGTAGGACGAGTACATCATCGACTTATTTGTGGCAATCAGTACAAGGACGGCCTGTACTTGCAAATCTGTACAGCAGAGAACCTGACCAGCAATCAGCGAATCATTTTGGAAATCTACAGCGCTCCTGACTTTGGTGATTCAATTTCTATAATTTTTTGTGGAAGGCGTCCCGCTGAGCGGCGACAATTTTGGACCTGGGCGCTTAGTTTTTTTTAAGATCAGAAAATTCATTCCATACCAGTCTGTACTATATGGACTGTAATTGTACCTGCATTGTACGGATGATACCTATACCGTATTGTACGGATAGCAGTTGGACAGTTGTGGATAGCAGTCAGGATATAATGAACAGATCCAGTTGTCATCAATAAAACAGGTTCCATTTTCAGATTTGTGCATCAGGCTTTTAGTATTCATTTTGCTCATTTTGTAAGGCTGAAATAGCCATAAATACTTTATCATAAGGACTGTAATTTTCCCAAATTTATCAATCTTCATTGAACTAAGTCAATTGGGCTGATTACAAACTGTTTGTCAAAATTACAATGCTATATCTTGTGACATGTTTGACAAAATTCTTATGCAATATAATTTTTGATATTCATAGAAGTGTTTGACAAAATTCCATAGTGTAATATCAGTATTTTTAGCAATCCTACTAGTAAGGGTCATTACAGTGGTATCAGAGCCATTTATCCTGCCATCCTGTGATCAGTCAAACATCAGAAGTATTGAGAAACTAGAAAACAGTCCAAAATATGGCAGAAGATGATGCAAGAGCTAAAAGTAAATTTGATACCATGCTTGATATGATGTCACGCTTATTAACAAAAATGGATCAACAAACCACTCAGAATCAAAATCGTCAACACATAGCTGAACAAAGTGGAGTTAATAAGGAAAGAGCTATACATCATGCTAAAAACACTAGAGGATCCGCCTCTAGGCCTCTTTTTCCCACCTTTACACCAAGAGAAGAACAACCACACGTTACTCCAGCTGCTTCTTTTGGAGACGAAGCTAGATAGGCCTACTTAGAGTATACCACTCTCCCTCCTGATATGAGAGAAATATGGACATTTGATCAATTCATGAATCAAAGAAATAGGAGAGGAGAAAGGGATGATCACTATGCTCCAAGAAATGCCAAGAGATCGGCTGATACAGTTACCAGGAACTTGAATGATGAGTTTGATAGACATGTTGATCCAGTACAAGGAGACATTAACACATCTTCAGGTATTACGGATGCTAGTCTTCAAGCGCTAGGGAAAGGTCTACCCAATTTGCATTTGTTGGATGTTCATCTTATCCCCAGGTTACCAAAGAGAACGTTAACAGAGCAGGCAGTTGTTTTGTTGATCATTGCAAATTAATAAACCAAGGCACACCGGATTGCATGATTAACACAGATAGTGTTTCCAGTACAGTTGGTCCGGATGAAGTTACAACAGTCGAGGATGTTGTGGACAGTGTTGAGGATGTTGTTGGGAAGTTGCATCAAAATGAGAAGGATATGGAGAAATACTATGAAAGGCTAGGGGAGTGGGAAACAAGGAGAGAACAACTAAGACGAGAGATTTTGATTAACGAGGTAGAGAGACAGTAACAGGGAGTTCTATGGAAAATTATTGGCAACGAGAATCATAGCCAGATCATAAAGTGGTTGTCACAAAAGAAGAAAGAACGGGTTGAACAAGGTACAGGAAGAATGGTATCATACCTTAAGCAGGAGAAAAGATTGGATTCCCTTGTTGGTTCTCGTCCAATTCTGCCATCTGCTCCTAAAGGACTGTACTCGTATGGAAATGTTGGTTGTGGAAAGACTATGCTAATGGACATGTTTTACAATGCTACTGAGGGAGTTGTAAAACATCGACATAGACTATGCTAATGGACTATGTTTTACAATGCTCATGCGGCAATGCTTGATGTTCATGCTCATATGCACAAGATTTGGTAGAACCAAAGATATGAAAAACCTTTACAGGCAAGACTTTCTGGTTGGATTGCAAGCCTTCCAATTGAAGGAACAGTGAAAGAATGGCTAGATGTATAGGAGAGATATGAGCAAGAGCTACATCTGGATAATATTCTGCATACTGCAGCAGACAGTCTTTTTAATATAGGAGATGGCAGTCGTGTGGAAGGGGCAACCATCCTTTATTTTGATGAGATTCAGGCAGTTGATGTATTTACAATTGTAGCCCTTTCTGGAATTATAAGTAGACTACTGAATAGAGGAACTGTCTTAGTTACTACCAGCAATCGAGCTCCAAAAGATCTGAATCAGGATGGCATGCAGAAGGAAATATTTGCCAAGTTCATTACAGAACTTGACCAACATTGTCAGAATGTATTGATTGGATGTGAAACTGATTATCGGCGTGTATTAGCTCATACAAGTTTTCTTAATGAACAATTCTTTTGGCCTTTGAACTCTCAATCACATTCCAAATTTGAGAAATGTTGGCAAGACCTTACAAGCCAAGTTGGTGGCCAAATTATTTCTACTACTATCCTTGTGTTGTTTGGAAGGGTATTTGAGGTTCTAGAGAGTTGCAATGGTTTGGCACACTTCACATTTGACCAACTATGTGCTCAGCCGGTGGGAGCAGCAGATTACATTGCAATTGCTTATTTACTTGTTGAGAATGGAGCATCTTTGATTTTAGAAGATGCTGGGAATTTTCTCTGTAAAATAGTAGCAAATGGGAATGCCGAGTTTTTAAAGCGTCTTTTAGCCAATGGTATTGACCCAAATTCAAAGGACGATAATCAACGAACACCACTCCACATGGCAACAACTGAAGGATTGCATTTATTGGCAAAGATTTTACTAGAGTCAGGGATGGTATCTAACAGGTTTGTGGAGTTAGTTGACATTAGTCATATTACTCAGGTGAGGAGTTTGTTTGAGTCACCAACTGATTCTAGTTTACGGATGTGGACACGGGATTGTTATATTGATGTTTGGGATCCAAGTGGATTGATTGCTTTATTATTCAGCTATTGCTTAGGGACAAGCAATTTCAGGAAGGGCAGACTGTCATGTCCCCATTTTGGCTGACATCGTTTAGCATGACATTCTACATAGATTTGCCTATCCCTGACTCTCGTAGGTAGATGAAGGTGGTGAGAGGGTCATATTTGCGATTTGATGGCTCACTATGCTCCGGGAGATATTATATTTTATAATTATGGAGGCCAAAATGTTATATTTTAATTCTAAGTGCACTTTTATTTTATTTTTCATAAAATTACTTTTTAATTAAAAAGTATAACAAGTTTTATATGATGTATTACGAAAACTCTTGGATTTTCGAAAAGTGCATAAATAGACCTCATGGGTCTCTCATTTGGCATCCAGTTCATTTTGTTGATCATTGCATCTTCTTGAGCATTTGTGTGACTTCAGAGTCTGCAAATTTTTAGATTAATCCTTGAGAATGATACCTCTCAAGTGATTTGCATAACTGAGGAAGTGAGAGATCTCCTGAAGGGTTACACATTGGAGATAGTCTACAGCTATCTCATGTTGAGCATTCAGGTTCAGTTTTACCAGTTTTGAATCTATTGGTAGGACGAGTACATCATCGACTTATTTATGGCAGTCCATACAGGGACGGCCTGTACTTTCAAATCCATACAACAGAGAACTTGACCAGCAATCAACGAATCATTTTGGAAATCTATGGCACTCCTGACTGGGGTGATTCAATTTCTATATTTTTTTGTGGAAGGCGTCTAGCTGAGCGACGACAATTTTAGACCTGGGCGCTTAGTTTTTTTTTAAGATCAGAAAATTCATTCCGTACCAGTCTGTACTGTATGGGCTGTAATTGTACCTACATTGTACAGACGGTACCTATACTGTACTGTACGAACAACAACTGGACAGTTGTGGACAACGGTCAGGATATAATGAACAGATCAGGTTGTCATCAATAAAATAGGTTCCATTTTCAAATTTGTGCATCAAGCTTTTAGTATTCATTTTGCTCATTTTGTAAGGTTGAAATAGCCATAAATACTTTATCATAATGACTGTAATTTTCCATAATTTATCAATCTTCATTGAACTAAGTCAATTGGGCTGATTGCAAATTGTTTGTCAAAATTACAATGCTATATCTTGTGACATGTTTGACAAAATTCTTATGCAATATAATTTTTGATATTCATAGAAGTGTTTGACGAAATTCCATAGTGTAATATCAGTATTTTTAGCAATCCTACTAGTAAGGGTCATTACATTATAGTACGATAGGTACATGTCCACCTGCAAGAGGTGTTGTAAACATTGCTTGTGCATTCTTCTTGGTGAGTAGACCCAGCTAAAATAATTGCAAGTATCATGGTGGCCCCAAATACCCCTAATTAATATGTGGTTTATTTGAGTGGTGGTATTAGTGGTGTTTAATCTCTCTCTCTTTTCTCTAAATGATTAAGTTGATCGTTTAGTGTGGCAAATGCATTTCACTCCCTGCACTCAAAGCACAACAATGTAGCTCACATTATATTTGGATTTGTAACTTAATCAATTTTTAGTTTAAATGTACATCTTGTCATTATTAAAAAAGAAATGCAAGAAATATATATGATTAACACTATGCATTTAATGCTTTATTCTTCCAATTTGAATAAATTTTAAAATTAAACAAAATGTCTGATTTCAATTTTTAGTTTAAACGTACATCTTGTCATTATTAAATAAGAAATGCAAGAAATATATATGATTAACACTATGCATTTAATGCTTTATTCTTCCAATTTGAATAAATTTTAAAATTAAACAAAATGTCTGATTTCTTGAAATAATAATTAATGTGTAATTTTTATAAGGAGAAAAAACATTCCAATATAATTTTTCTTCTATTTTTATTGAGAAATATTAGATGCACACATTAAAATTTAGAATTTGTGTGTAAAGCTGGAAAAATGGTAAATCTAATTTTTATTTGACATTTTTTTTTTTTTTTCAAAGATGATAAGGGCAAAGGCCCCCAATATTTTATAAAGAGCCACCAAAATATTATTAGTCAAATTTGATTAGAAAATATATAGCACTATCATGAGAGTATAACATAGGATTCCTAAACTAAAGAAGAGTTTGAATACAAATTTATAGGTATATTAAACATGTTGATTTTTATATAAATTTATAGGTATGTTAAACATGTCAATTTTTATAATTTTACAATTTAAAATATAATGCAGTGGACAAACACAATTTTAAAATATTTGTGAAATCACCCAGAAAATAATATTATAATATTTGAAACCTATATAATGTAAATACAACTTAAAATATTTATGAAATCACTGGGAAAACAATATTTGAAACTCATGTAAATACAACTTAAAATATTTGTGAAATTACCTAGAAAATAATATTACAATATTTGAAACCTCTTTAATGCAAATACAGTGTAAAATATTTGTGAAATCGCTGAAAAAACAATATGTGAACCTATGTAAATACAACTTAAAATATTTATGAAATCACCCAAAAAAATAATATTATAATATTTGAACCCTGTTTAATAATAATACAACTTAAAATATTTGTGAAATTACTGGAAAAATAATATTTGAAATGGGTAAGTGCATAGAGTTGGGGGGAAAGGGGGGCTACTCATGAACATGATTTTCTTAAAATTTTATAAAACTAAACTTGTGTAGATAATTTGAAATAGCTACACTCAAAATTTAAAGATGTTATAAGAATATGAATTGTAGCACTTCAAGTCTAGTTTCTAAAAAAATAATAATAAAAAAAAAAAAATTGATTAAGTATAACTAGGTCAAATATGTAAAATTTAAATAAGAACCCTTATTTTTTCAAGAAAACAGAGTGGATAGATGATCATGTGACCCATCAGTGTTTTAGCATCATTTAATATTGTTTGAAATCCTTTAGTGTGTTTAATCTAAGATCTTCTAGTTTGTGACCTGTATTTTTTTATATTTTATCAATGAATATTTTTTTATTATTAATTTTGTAACTAAATAAATCTTGAAAATTGACCAAAAAAATGGATAGCTAGCCCTAACTACCTCAAAAAAAAAAAAATATATATATATATATATATAATTTTTTTGTACTTAGATGAATGTAAAAAAATTATATTAACATGTATAGACATGCATAGTTGTGGTATGTAACGGCCTAAAAAAGTTATTGTTAGAAATCAATATAGTTTCTAACTTTAAAACAATCTAGAAATTATAAAATCTACGTATTTGAAAAGAGGAGAGTGTGTTCGTCATTATGGTAATAATTTTTTGAATTTTGTTGTTGAAATTCTTAGTGTATTTGGTAATGAGAGTTGAATTTGTTATTTTCTATCAAAGATCTCAGACTTGGCTATAGATTGATAGGTTCAAGCCTTTGGCTCAGGAATCTATGCCATTTTTGAGCCAAAAAGTTACGATTTTGAATTCAAACTTACAATGCATACATGTTATTCTATAGTGCATATGTGTTATGTTAATGGGCATATGTCCAATAGTGTGTACGGATTATACCATAACACATATGCATTATAGCATAGTGTGTATGCATTATGATGGAACACGTACATGTTATGGTATAACTGGGTTTGTCGTGATAACATAGAGGCATAGTGCCAATAATGGATACGCTTTATACTTTAATGCATATGTGGTGTATGTAGTATAGACAAAAACTCACTTTTCAATGGACATTTTTTACCCAATTCGAGAAATTTATCCCCATAAACATTTTGTGCGTACTTCTTTAGTACTTGCATATAATATTCATCATTAGTAAGATTTTTCATATAATATGACCAATTATATTGTTCCCACTATCACATGACTTTCAATCATCTAAAACTGTCAAATTGCCTAAAATTATCAAATGTGGATCAATGGTCAAACATTACACTTCATTGTTGATAATTGATTTTGGAGGGCTAAATGACATGGCATGGCTCTTTTGATAGCTATTAGACTTGTTTTAGGCATTGTATATAACCTTAAAAAATGTATAAATCACCTTAGAGTGCTCCCAAAGACTCGAGATTTCCAACTATGCACAAACCTATTGGCAACTTTCACTTTTTCACCTTGTGTACAGAGGCATGTACATCATCCAAATTATAATTATATTTGATAATTAAGCACACTTTAAAGTACCTCTGCTCATTGTGTTATCATCATTTGTGATCATTATCATTCTCTCTCCTCTACAACCATTTTAAATGAGGAAGTTATTCATTTTACTAATTAAAATGGATATGGGTGTTTAGTGGGAGTGGGCAATGTGAAACTTTGTACTATGTGGTAACAGGGTACATGTACATCACCCAAAATATTATTATATTTGATAAATAACCACACTTTTAAATACATATGCTCATTGTAGTATCATCATTTGTGATCATTATCATTCTCTCTCCTCTACAACCATTTTAAATGAGGAAGTTATTCGATTTACTACTTAAAATGGATATGGGTGTTTATATTAAGTCTATATTTGAAGGATAGAAGATATTGATAAGAATAATAATGATAATGAGGAGGGAAAGATGGAGATGGAGATGGAGTGGGCCATTGGTGGGAGTGGGTAATGTGAAACTCTAGACTATGTGGTAACAGGGTACATGTACAATATCCAAATTATAATTATATTTGATAATTAAGCACACTTTAAAGTACCTCTGCTCATTGTGTTATCATCATTTGTGATCATAATCATTCTCTCTCCTCTACAACCATTTTAAACTAATAAGATGTTCATTTTACTACTTAAAATGGATATGGATGTTTGTATTAAGTCTATATTTGAAGGATCAGACAGTATTGGTAAGAATAATAATGATAGTGAGGAGGCAAGATGTAGATGGAATGGGCCATTAGTGGGAGTGGGCAATGTGAAACTCTGTACTGTGTGGTAAAAGGGTACATGTACACCATTTAAATTATAATTATATTTGATAATTAAGCACACTTTTAAGTACCTTTGCTCATCATGTTATAATCATTTGTGATCATTATCAATTCCTCTCCTCTACAACCATTTTGAACAAGGAAGTTATTCATTTTACTACTTAAAATGGATATGGATGTTTATATTAAGTCTATATTTGAAGGATCAGATGGTATTGGTAAGAATAATAATGATAATGAGGAGGGTGAGATGGAGATGGAGTGGGCCATTAGTGGGAGTGGGCAATGTGAAACTCTGGACTATGTGGTAATAGGGTAATTATACAACATCCAAATTATAATTATATTTGATAATTAAGCACACATTTAATTACCTTTGCTCATTGTGTTATCATCATTTGTTGTCATTATCATTCTCTCTCTATTACAACCATTTTAAATGAAGTTGTATGTTATACTACTTAAAATGGATGGATGTTTATATTAAGTTTATATTTGAAGGATCAGACAGTATTGGTAAGAATAATAATGATAATGAGGAGGGCGAGATGAAGATGGAGATGGATATGGAGTGGGCCATTAGTGGGAGTGGGCAATGTGAAACTCTAGATTATGTGGTAATAGGGTACATGTACAACATCCAAATTATAATTTTATTTGATAATTAAGCACACTTTTAAGTATCTCTACTCATGTTATCATCATTTGTGATCATTGTCATTTTCTCTCTCTTGTACAACCATTTTAAATGAGGAAGTTGTTCATTTTACTACTTAAAATGGATATGGATATTTATATTAAGTATATATTTGAAGGATCAAATGATATTGGTAAGAATAATAATAATAATAATAATAATAATAATAATAATAATAATAATAATAATAATAATAATAACAACAACAACAACAACAACAACAACAACAACAATAACAATAACAATAACAATAATAACAATAACAATAATAATAATAATAATAATAATAATAATAATAATAATAATAATAATAATAATAATAATAATAATAATAATAATAATAATGAGGAGGAGGGTGAGATGGAGATGGAGATGGAATGGGCCATTAGTGGGAGTGTGCAATGTGAAACTCTAGACTATGTGGTAACAGGGTACATGTACATCACCCAAAATATTATTATATTTGATAAATAACCACACTTTTAAATACCTATGCTCATTGTAGTATCATCATTTGTGATCATTATCATTCTCTCTCCCCTACAACCATTTTAAATAAGGAAGTTATTCATTTTACTACTTAAAATGGATATGGGTGTTTATATTAAGTCTATATTTGAAGGATAGAAGATATTGATAAGAATAATAATGATAATGAGGAGGGAAAGATGGAGATGGAGATGGAGTGGGCCATTGGTGGGAGTGGGTAATGTGAAACTCTAGACTATGTGGTAATAGGGTACATGTACAATATCCAAATTATAATTATATTTGATAATTAAGCACACTTTTAAGTGCCTCTGCTCATTGTGTTATCATCATTTGAGATCATTATAATTCTCTCTCCTCTACAACCATTTTAAATGAGGAACTTGTTCATTTTACTACTTAAAATACGTATGGATGTTTATATTAAGTCTATATTTGAAGGATCAAACGATATTGATAAGAATAACAATGATAATGAGGAGGGTGCGATGGAGATGGAGATGGAGATGGAGTGGGCAATGTGAAACTCTGGACTGTGTGGTAACAGGGTACATATATAACATCCAAATTCTAATTATATTTGATAATTAAGCACACTTTTAAGTACCTCTACTCATTGTGTTATCATCATTTGTGATCATTGTCATTCTTTGTTCTCTACAACCATTTTAAATGAGGAAGTTGTTCATTTTATTGCTTAAAATAGATATGGATGTTTATATTAAGTCTATAATTGAAGGATCAAACGATATTAGTAAGAATAATAATGATAATGAGGAGGACAAGATGGAGATGGAGATGGAGTGGGCCATTAGTGGGAGTGAACAATGTGAAATTATGGATTGTGTGGTAATAGAAATACAAATCCAAATGTGGCATTCAGATTTAGGCTCAGGCTCAGGCTTAGGCTCAAATTATTGTAGCTCATGCTAGAAGGCAAAACATCAGCCACTAATTAAGGTTGTTAGAGAGCTTAATTCTATGTAGAAGATCAGGATTAAGATCAACCAAGCTTGACACAGCTAGAATGCTAGAGAAGGCCATCAAGTACATCAAGTATATGCAAGTGCAACTTGAGGTTTTAGAATCTCCCTGTCCCTGTAACTGCAACTGCAACTATCATTATCACTACATGCTTTCCCTTTTGTTCATGCCCCTTGCAATCCAAATAAAATTATACACCAAACAACACATCCTATGTATCTCTAATCACCTTCACATTACTCACTAATCTCTTTTCAAAAATCTACCACTTTCTTTATTTCTTTCTTTAAAGTAGTTTACAAACATAATCCATATTACAAAATAAAAGAGGGATTTGGGATAAAATATATTAAAATTTCCTTTTTGTGTTTTTTTTTTCTCGATTCAATGGCTTAATTTAGTGGTGAATGGTTAAGCAATCAGAGAACTCAAAGTTAGTTTTTGCAAATAAATTGTTAAGGGTATGGGCCTAGTTTCATGAATTGGTGAAAGAGATTTAGCTATTATGTGGTGATAATTTGTCAGCATAATAAGCCCTAAAACTATCCTAATATGATGCCCATCTGTCAATTGTAGGACGGTTAGGTGAAAGGTTAGCCAGAGGATTAGGAGGGTTAGGTGGAGGGTTAGCTAGAGGATTAGGAGGTTCAGGTAGAGGGTTAGCCACAAGAATAATAGGGTCAAGTGGAGGGTTAGGAGGATGGTTATGGTCTCTTGCAGTGGATTGGTTTGTTTAAAATAAATAAATTGCAAATTAAATAATGAAAAAAATAAAAAATTGGTAAAATACAAGGTTAAGAGATGTAGTTTTTGATGACTTACCTCGTCTACATGGTAGTATTATGAAGTTTTGGACATGTCAAGCTTTTCAATGAAATTCTAGAAAGTTTTGAGGTCTTAAGAGGAGAAACACGATCGCAGAATAACACTTGGGAGTTGGAAAAATGGTAAGAGGCAACATTAAGTCATGGATTTTTTTTTTAAAATTAAACAGGTAATGCGTACATGTTCTTGTAACACCTACATGTTACCATAACGTGTATGTGTTATTATAACATATACGAGTTACCATAATGCATACATGTTATGGCTTGATAATTATTAGGCCATAATGTTAATAACATGTACGTGTTATTCACATAAGGAGTACGTGTTATATAAATAACACTTACGTGTTAAAGGGTATGTTCACATAATTGTCCCCCAACTCTGTGCACATACCCAAACCTATGTAAATACAACTTAAAATATTTGTGAAATCACCTGGAAAATAATATTACTATATTTGAAACCTATTTAATGTAAATATAATTTAAAATATTTATGAAATCACTAGGAAAACAATACTTGAAACCTACACAGTGGTAAAGGATTTCAGATTGACTTAGTCTAAATAGAATCTATAGTAATGACTTTAATATTGGAAAGGTAAAGGAGCTATAATTTTTTTAATTATGACAACACAAATTATTTAAATGGCTAAGATTTGGTTAGCAATACTTATCCAAGGAATTATGATAAATGAGCTATAATTTTTTCAATGATGATAGTGCAAATTAATTTCCTACTGTTTTCTCCCTCCCTAGGGACTTGGCGCTAATGCCCTTATTTTATATTGAAAAGTGTGTAGTGAATAAAAGTAACATATTTTTTCACATATTTAGCTATTAACATTAGTTTTTAATATATATCTTATAAAAATGAGAAATAAAATAATTTTTTAATATTTATTGGTTGAACTGCAATGATATGACTAATTCCTTAGAAAATTAGATGTTTATTACACCTTAAAATATTTATTTTTCTACAATGAAAAAAATATATACAAACATTATAAAAGTTAAGCAGATTGATTTATGACAATGATTGTCAACCAAACCATTGTCTGCATTCATACCTTGTTCGATTGTCATCCTTCCAACTGTCCCCACAACAACTCATGTAATTCCTTGTGATTCACAATGAATGAAGACGGCTTATAATTTTGTGTCATGATAAATGTAAATCAAAAGTAGTGTGCGATGTGATGTTGAGAATTGAAATTGCAAGAGCACCTACTTGAATTGGCATGAAGTTTAATTTCTATAAAATATGAGTATGTGTACATTACTAACATAAAAAAATTAATAAATTTCATAAATAAAACAAAAGAAGAATCTCAATTATTAATACTAATGAATTCTTGTTTGTAATGTTTCTTCTCTACCTTGGGTACATCAATTGCATTAATGTACATTTTCTCTGCTTGAAGATCTACTTTAACCAAATTTTGTTCATTTTCAGTCCCTAGTTTTTTGACCTACAATCCACCATCAACATCATCTTATAAGAAAACTAATAAGAAATAGAAAGTGTTGCAGAGGAAAAAAGTTATAATTTAGACATGTGTAAGGAAGAAATATTTTACATATTGCAAGGTTTCATTGACATTGGTGAGCTTCCACAAAAATATAAAAACTGTAAACGGTCAATGTTTTGGCAAGTGTGATTGAGGTGATCGTTACTAAGTCACTGAATGGGAAGGGAATGAAAAAAAAAATAGAATGGGAAAAGAATTGACAAGATAATATTACAATTGTAAGGACCAACCAACCATGTAATATAGATGCCTTGCTTTTAATGTCCCCAATAGCTTTTTTCTAGTCGATTTTCAACAAATTATTATTGGTAATTATTTTATTCCAAACTTCTATATTTTCCCTTAAACTTACTCCACATTATCCACATTCGTGCACTTTGATGTGGTTCAATTTAGTCAACTACTCCACTCCATTTACCATTCTCTTCAACTTTGGGCAATTAAACATAAACAATTTTTAATTGCCATAAAATAGAAGTATAACTTCCCCAAAATTTCCTAGCCCTAACCATACCACAAGCAACCACCCACATAACCCTCTTCACTATATATTTATCCCAGGAAATCTTGCTACCATTAGATTTTTCACCATATGCAAGTTGGTGGTTATAAATCTTGGTTAATTTAAGAGACTGTGATTCCAACAAAATAAAGACTCCTAATATACAATTGACCCTCTCTATTTAAGCATCATAATGTTTATGGCCATCTCGGTCCTATGCAATATTTGGTTGCTCATATTTCATGGGATTCTTTTCCACTCTCTAGTTGTTAAGAACAAGATCATAAAACCCAAATTGCATGAAATTAACAAGTGATTAGAGGACAAACATGGTCAATCTATCTACCGAAACACGTGCTTTTGAAAGACACTACCACATGTTCTCGCCTTCACAACATGTTATTACCCTATTTTAACTTCTTGAGATTTTTTCTAGCTATTAGTTGCATGGTGTCACTACATCCATGTTAAAACATTAAAGGCTCCTCCTTACGACCCATCTTGTACCTTTGTATGATGCATATACTCTACATAGTCGCCAACCATAGCCTAAATCTAAATAATGCCCATTATCCTCTACATCTATTTATTTATACATATAAGTATAATACTTTTTATTATGCCATTATAATTATTAACTCTAAGATGTTATAGATATTAACAAAGTCATCAGGGAAGAGTTCTCTAATGTAATTTATCATTAGCCCTGTCAATGTTGAAATATATTTTTAACAAAATAATTTTTATGTAGATATTTTTATGAATTTAATATTTTTGATCCCCATAGTCTCGTATATTTTCATAATTGATGAACAAATTTCATGCAAAAATTGTCACGTTTACTTTCATTTATATGAGAATGACATGTATTATTATTTTTTGTTATTCACAACTCGACTTTTATATGCAAACTACTTTATCTTTTTATCCTTATTTTGCACTTCTTTAACTTATCAAGTTACCCATAAAAATTGAGGGTGGCTTATATGTCATTCATAGTGATTCAACTACCATTTCCATTAAATATATCTCTACAAAATACAAACTATTGTTATCATATTGCTCATAGTAACAAGTACAAAAACTGAACAGCAACACTTGTTTGAATTGTTGAAGCTTTCCAATCATTTCACTTCTTAAAGTTACTGTTACTAGTTGCAAAAAGCATGGTACTACTTATTAGTCTTACCAAGTTTACTTTTATTAATCCTTATTATGCAGGTAGTATTGTAATTCACTTAAACTATTAATTTGCATTGGGCAATGTGCAACCGATAAAGGTAAGTGATTTTTTCATATTTTAAATTTTCGATATTTACTTTACAAAATATATGTTATAATAAATAGAAAATAAAATAATTTATTTTAAATCTATTTGCTGAACTTGGAGGATATGACTAATTTTCTTAGAAAATTCACTATTTGATAAACTCAAAAATAAATTATTTTATACAATGAAGGAAAAAACATAAGGGCATTACAAAAGTGTTTTCTAATAGTATAGATGATGTTGTGGAATTAAATAGGCATAAAAATGACCTCCTGCATTCATATCATGTTTGGTTGTAGTCATAAATTATTTGTAATGACTCACACCTCAATTGCATGAATATTACACTTGTGAAAGGATGATAATGTATTCAAGATGCATATTCTAGGATGCCATTGCATCATGCTCACTAGTCCAGAGATTGTAGGATTTATGTTAGTTAGTGAGGCTCAATGTTTCAAACCTGTGTTTCCTATAAGCAAAAAGTGCATGATTGGTTAGAATGCTAAGGTAAGTTAGTATTACAATCATAAATTTTTGAACTGTCTAGGTTAATTTCCACTTGATCGTTTATTTCTTTTGTCACTCACACTATCTCTCCATAATGATCTATTGCAAAAACAAAATGTATTAACGAGTAGAACAAATAATATGATAGAAAGAACTATAGTCTTAAGTTTGGTCTCTTCCTAGAGCAGTAATGAATAAAGAATGAAGCCAATTGTGATATATGCCAATGTTAAGAATGAAACAAGTCATGTTAAATGAAAGCTATAACTATAAGTTCTAATATATTTAGTCTTGTTTCTATTTAGAGCCAAGAAAATTCAATCATATGAAGCTTTGCATATATTTTATCAAATAATTTTCACAAAATAAAATTTTAGAATTCTAAAAATCCTAAAGAGCATAAAGAACATGTTATTTGGCTTTGATGTGATGTCCAACCTAGATTACCAAATATGACTGGGAAAGGTGTTGTATCGCACATCAAACATATCCAGATCTATCGCAACACATCCATATATGTCCTTGATACAATACTATAATAACTAGGCCATATTCATGCCATAATCATTTTTTTTAATTGCATATATATTTACACAGATGTATCCATGTTGTATCATATATGGAGGTTAGCAAAAATTGTCATGTCCCTATGCTTGTAGCCATATATATAATATGTACCCAGGTGTAGCTTAACATCCACAAATTATGCGTGACAAGAACCATATGTGGATTAAAAAACAACACCCTAACAAACACATTTTGGAAAATAATAATCTAATCCTATCAAGGGGAAACCTCAATGGTGAAACCAAATTGAATCTTTAAAAATGCAGCATTAAATTCTATTAGATACACAGTAGCATCAATCATATCCTTTCATTTTCCCTTAAACTCATCATATGAAATATCTTTCATTTTTATAAGAATTTTAACCCATTTATTATTCATTTGTTACAATCAATTCAAGTGTTTTTACCCAACTTAGTTGAACTTAAGCACTGATAATATTTTCACACTAAATTAATTGCCTTCTTAAAAGTCAGTCATATGGTGATAAACTAATCACCTTGTCTGCTCAAAATAAACAAATGTCTTCTATACCAAAAATTTGAGACTATTGAAGATTAAGTAGAGAATAAAATCCATATGACCAAAATATAGTGGTCTATAGCCTTTTTTTTAAATTTTCATACAAAAATCTTGATAACTAATCCTTATTGATAATAATAAGGGATTGCACCTTCTTAGGACCCTCAAGGAATGTATAGGAATAATCCATATCAATCTTGAAGAAAGGAATCTAATGCCATTTATTCATGTTACATGTTGAGTTTAAGATCGTATTTTGCATCATCATCTCTCTCCTACATATGTATATCATATACGTGTTAACACAAAGCTTATTCTTGCATGGCATGATTGATTACTTGGAAAGTATTGCAAGGAGTTGTGTAAATCATTGGTCAAAGTATGATAGTATGTCCCACTTTGGGCCTAACTTTTTTTAATTAATTAAAAAATCCTAGAAAATACATAACTTTTTTAAAATTTCAAAAATGCACAAGCACATCTTCAAATATCTATTCTAAAACATGTACATTTTATTGATTTTTAGAAATCCAACCCATAGTTTTTTTGTCCAAGACACTTTATTATCTGAGGCCCCAAAACTTGGACTACCAATTTGCACATGATGTCTTGTTAAAAATGTCACTCTTCATGATAAACTCCATGACAATTTATATTATGCTTCATGTTATGTAATGGTTTCTCAAACAAACTTAATATAAAATTTTAAAATAACAATAGCTTCACATAGGCTAAAAACTCCATGATGGTTTATATTATAATTCATTTTATGTAAGGATTATCAAATAGACTTAGGTTATAATTATACAGTATCGATATCTTCACATAGTTTTTGATGTACGACACTTTTAGCTTCTTTGTCCTTTATCCAAGTGACACCATCATCTATTTACAATCAAAATAGTTTGAGGAATACAGTAAAAATTTATCTCTCCCAAAATTTTCTATGCATGTGTTATATTTACTATGACACAAGTTTTAAACTTATCCACTTGGGAAACATACTTGTATCTCCAACTTTTCCCACTAACAAAGGTTTTGAAAATTTGAGAATCATGTACACAATTCTCCATCCATATTGTCCCCAAACATTCTCATGAGTATACCAACATGTAACAAATTGATTGTATGTTTACTTAACTATGTGTTTGCTTGTCCTTGTCCTCTGAAAAAATCACTAAAACATATAATTACCCAATAATAACCCCAAATTTCATGAATATTTGGTGCAGACCATAATTAATAAAGGTTTGGGAAAACCATTGTTCACACACAAGCCAACACATAAGGGAGAACTAAATATGTCTAAGGCCCTATTCAAAGTATTGGCCATGTAGTTAGTGCTTATTTAAAGAGAGGTCTTCAAGGTTAGCTCGACTTCGTGATCTCACAAACCCATTTTTGGTAAGGTCACAAGACCTAAGAGGATGATCTAAGGTTTGAGCTATATTTTGATATCAAAGGCATGTGCATGTGATCTGAACACATAATCTAAAAGGTGAAAAAAAACTCAAAAAGAACTAGGTGGGGGTTTCAGTCAATAATCAATATTATATACATGATGGATGCATTGAAGCATAAATAATAGCATCAACACAAGTGTCCATAGGGTGATGCAAATGTCCATGCTGACAAAAAACTAATTTTTAGAATCTAATGATTGGATCAGAATAATCATACAATTTTTTACACTTGCATTACTCATATTTGCCTACGCATTAGTGTTGAAGTAATTACAATTTCTCATTCGTATTACTATTATAAGAATATTAGATGTTGTACTATCTATATTTGACATATGCTTAGATTTGGTATGTTTCATCATAATATTAATAGGATATAAATTCATTAAATAGCTTGCTTTTTAGAATAACTCACTCCTTGTTTTATTATGCTACTCTCTTTCATATCAATTCTTATTTCCAAAAAGGGTTAAACATTTGGTGAACCCGACTCTAAGTTGTCTCATGCAACTACTAGCTTGTTTTAGGGTTTTTAGCCTACTAGGGTTTATGATTTCAGTAATTTTTGTATCTAATTTTTTAATTAATTATGGCATCTTCTTTTACATTTAGTAGATATGCAAAATGTTAAAAAAGATTGATTCAAAATGGAAGACAGAGCAACCTTAATTCACCATTTAAATTTAAATCAAGAATTAATTAATGCATTCCTACATGTAACACAAAAATAAATCAATAACCATGGTAAGGCTAGTACATCCACATATAATAATTGGAAACCCTTAGATGATATAACTATTGATATATCCTCCATAGGAAAAATCAATACTTCAACCCAAATATTGGTTTCAATGCCTACATCAATATAAGTGGTGATTCCATCCCCTTTGGTGACTTCTCAAGCTTTAAGTCAAAAACCCAATGAGTCTACTATGTATACTCTTTAACAAGTTATGCAAGTTTTGGAAGCTAAGGTTACCAACATTGAGATTTTTTTTATAAAATAAACTCATGTTGTTGATTCACAAGATGTATTGCACCCAAGTTCACACTTTATGATGGCAAGGGTGATGCTAAACAACAACTTCAATATTTATATGCAACATGCCATGATTATGCTTCAAATGATAAACTTTTGACCAAATCATTTCCAAGAAATCTAAAGGACTATGCTTTGAGATGGTTCTATGATTTACCAATACAATTCATAAGAGGATTCAAGCCTTTTGTGGATCAATTTTTAGCACATTTTTCAATTAAGATTATAGAAAAGATGCCATATACATAAATTTACAAGATCAAACAAGGAACCAATGAGCCTATGAATGAATATGTCTTGAGGTATAAGATAATGTTGGCCAAAATGACAAATCGAATGGTAGATAAAGAGCTTTAGGATATATTTAAGTAAAGTTTGCTTGTTCCCTTACGTGAGTGTATCATTTTCAATAAGTTTAAATCTTTTGATGACTTATGTCATATTTTTTGAGATAGAGGAATTAAACTTATTTCATTAAACAAGCTTAAGTATGTAGTAAACACATTGACTATATCTAATACAAAGTTTCATATCAAACCAAGATATAAGATCAAACCTATTGAGGCTAAAAAGGAAACAACCACTATGGTTAATATAGTTTCACAACAACCTAATTAGATTATCTTATCCAATGCACCTAAGAGACAATCTACATGATTACTTTGGTCTCTAGCTTCACTACGTTTTAAGCTTGTGGAGTGTTATCTCATATCTCTCCATCCTCCTATGGTGGTTGATACGAGTCGACCTCTACTAAAAAGATATGATGCCAATGATTATTATGACTATCACTAATGTGTGAGGCATTATACTAATATATATTTTAAATTTAATCACAAGTTACAAATATTATGGATAATGATCTACTCACCTTTGATAATTCTCCAATGAATTTAGAATCACAACTTAATGATCATCAAAATAAAAAGATATTCAACAATCCATTACAAGATCATTATAAGAAAACACCATAAGTGCAAATGGCATATCATGCACATCTTACTCTACCACATTATGGGCACCCATTAGATGGGATTATTCGTATACTTATATGCAATATATTTAATATGGTTCAAAGGCCATCTATTTCATTTGATGGCAATGAGATTGTGGATGACGACTGAGATTTTCATTATTTATTTATTAAGGCACATATTTATCATCAACCTATAGACAGTGTCATGGTGTATAACAATTATATTGAGAATGTATGTATGATTGACATTACTCACACATTTGGGCTACACATGGGATGATTTATTCCTTTTGATTAAAATGGTCAAATCATTCGATGGGAAGACACAACAAGTTTTTGGTGGGATTGATTTACCTTTACAGGTTGATCTAACACATATGACCATAACATTTTTAGTCACACCACATACAAGGGTATTTGATATATTATTGGGACAACCTTGGATTTATAAGCTTTGTGAGGTGGCATCCACAGAGCATGGGTATCTTAAATATATTCATGGTAATAGGGTTATTATAGTTTCAAGGATTCATTATGAATATATTTTAAAATAGACAAAATTTGCTCCACATCAACTAATTATACAACCTACTAAGGTTATTCATGTGTGAAAGGGTAAGAAATAGGCAATCCCCTTTCTTAGTCAACTAATACTTGAGAGGCCATTACATAATAGATCTACATTGGACTCTTTGAGATCCTCGTTTACACCTTCACAACCTAGCCAATTATTGACAACAGAGCACCATATTTCATAATGGGTATAAAGACCCAATATTATACCAAGGAAATCACATATCGGTAAACAATTTTTATGAACCACTACAACTTCTACTACTACCTCACGACCATAGAGTCCTATGGGGCATACACAAAATATTGTAGATTTCTAGTACTAGGTTTGACACATACATGATCCTTGGTAGCATGACTAGTTTACTATACCATATGAAGAGTATTGAGCACTTTATTAGCATCCCTTAGATGGGATCATCAACTAACACTCTCTTTTTAAATGAATTCAAAAAAATCCAATAAAATAATTTTTTAACAAATAAAATATTCAAGAAAATATAAAAAGCATTTAAAGCAAAAATATTAAAATATTTAGCATTTCACATGTTTACTAATTTTTTCACATGTTGTTTGCTTTATGTTAGTAGATAGCATATAGTTTCTATACACAAATATATTCGATGGGTACTTGAGTGTGATACAAACATATATGAGATCCATGATAAGCGAGCATGCAAATGTTGGACCACTCCTTTTCCCACGTGACACACTACATTAGGGGCATCTTGCTTCTATATGATCATGATTGACACAAGGTATATTGTTTATGATCATTTTCATTATCATATTGATCTTATATACTAACATTTACACATGCATATATACCCATGTTGTTATCTTACATAATGTACTTGATATGTTATTCTACATGACATTTTGCTAACATATATATGCAAGGATTAGTATCACATGCTTATATTAGTTGATTTTATTTCATTTACTTCATCTATTAACATGGCTTAATTTATCATACTTCATGATTTGCTTCTTTGTCTTACATGTGGAACATTTAAACACGTTCTTTGATTGTTAGCCACAATGCCCTAATAATTACTTGTTTCTTTGGTGTGTGGACATTTGCATATGTATTCCTCTTGTAAGCTAGAATTTCACCCTTGTGAGAGAGTTTTTTAGGCTCTCTCTCTCCTAGCTAAAATATTGGAGCAACCTCAGGCTGTAGGTATCCTGTAGTGAGGTTGAACCTCTGGAGAAGGCTAACTTCCTCTTGGTAGATTACCTAAACTAATGTTTATACTTGGAAAAGAGGTAGAGAGGGGGTATAAGGTAAATAAGAGAGATAAATGGGTGATATACCAAATTTATTGACACTCACATAAGCATTAAATAAACACAAATTCAGTATAAGATAATTCTTGCTCACACAACCTCACAAACCAAGTAATTTGCATAAGTGTTTCATAAACTAGGCTCACCAAACAATACATGAAGCAAAGAGGAATTTCAAAATCCACACCAAGCATCCATTAATGGTGGAAAGAGATCAATTTAAGACCTGAAACTAACTTGAAAACACCTAAAAATAGGCAAGAAAGAAGGACAATGGGCATGGAAGAACACTTATTCACAAGGCCATTATGCACAAGCTTGCTAAGTATAATTTAGAGGCAAGAGATAGGTAAAAATTGATATTTATTAATTCAAAAGGTGTTTATTACTAATTTTTATAGGGTTGATCTTTGTCAAATGAGGATATATTCCTAGGCTCAAAAGCCTCTATATATAGCAGAAAGGAATGAGAGAAGAGGGGGCTTGAGTGAGAAAATGGAGAGAGGAGTCATAAATGGCTTCAACCACCACTATGTCCTTGTAACTGCCTTGACCATGAGATGAGCCATCTAATATCACCACAAATCTCCTTGATCCCCTCATGCATTAAAGTCTCCCTTGATTAGAGTTGAGAGAGTCATGTCACGAGTAGCTGCATGTTCACACAAAGTGTAAACGATTTGATCTTTTGCATTTAAAACTTGGCGTGCTTCTTTACTTTGCATGTCCACTACTCCACTTGAATGCAACTATTCTTATTTTGAACACTTTACATGTTCTGACTATGAGTTGTAGACCACATCATCAGAGTTGAAAGGATAAATCTTCATCCTTTTTTGTTGATCGGTTGTCGAAATCCCACTAGGATCCTTTTGAAAACTTGGCCTTTTCTCATCCGCTAATATCCTTGCTATATCTTGACAAGTGTCAAGCTCACGGAAATCTTGATGAACTTTTTTAAAAACTTGACCAAAGGCAATGGTTACTTGCAGGGGATCAAACTTGATGTTTATGGGCCCGTCATTAATTCCACTGGACTTTTATTTTTGGCCATTTCTTTGGACTATTTGCTCACGGACAAATCTCCTGAAAGAATTAACCCTTTTCTTTAGCCTTGGACAATTTTATTCAAAAATGGAACTTTGGAATAATTTATAAAGTGTCATGTTTTTCACTTGAAATGCCCTTTCCAAAAGGAAATTACCCTTCGGCCTTCTTGAAAATGACCCCTTTTCTCGAGAAGTGCCCTTCAAAGTTTTTGCAATGAACCTTTCATAATTTTACAAAGCACCTTTCAGCTTTCTTGAAATGGTCTTTCAAAAACCTTGAAAATATCTTTTTCAAAATGAAATTACCTTTTAGAATCTTGTAAAGAACCCTTCAAACTTTGAAGAGGACCATTAAAGAGTTACCCTTTGGGAAAATTGTTTGGGATGATTTTCCTAAAAGAAAAGGTATTTGTCTTTTGTTTTGGACATTTTTTCTAAAATAAATATCCCTTCAGAAACCTTGTCTCAAAAAACTTGTCGGAAAGAATTCAACACTTAGTCAAAAAGGATCTCGAAAGAAAGGAAACACTTAGTCCCTGCAAAGTTCAAAAGAATGAACAAGTAAAGACTTAGTTGAATAAAAGATTTTGCACTTAGCTTTTGGCATACATGCTTATCCTTGAACACTATTGTTGGGTCCTTCGAAAACCTAGCTTGGATCCCCTCTCAAGCCTTTAATCCACTACTTCATCAAACCATGCAAGAGGTTTAGTAAGTGGGCTAAAAATGGCCAACACTTCCCATTAAGTGTGTGGCATTTGAAAATGCCCCTTTGTTTGTGATCTCATTAGAACCCTCTTTGTATGACATTTGAGAACTCTCATGTGTGTGTTTGATTATTTATTGTGCTTTTTGTCTTCTATACGTTGTCATGATACACATCATGCATCTTAGGGTGTGTTACATATGTATATTGTAAACTTCATTGATCTATCTACTTCAATATGATACTACTATATGCTTTTTTACTACATGATTCACATATATAGAACATTGTTATCTTATCCTTTTGTGATAAGGTAACTATCACTTCTTTCTCATTCCACTCACCTCAAAAGGGGGGGGGCATGTCAGTCATGGCATGCCATAGAGACATGGTTCCACATACATATAGTTGAAAAAATTGGCAAAATTTGATTTAATTTACATGATTTAGATATACACATGGGACAAAATTTTATACATTTGGCACAAATTTAGGATCATTTTTTTTATAGATTTGTGATACATATTATACAAATTATAAAGAGTAGATGTTACATTTTGATAGAAAATTCATCTTGAAACACATTTGAGGTGCACATGCCATGCAAATGTACTAAATTACAAATACATTATTCATCTTATACTAATATTCAAGCACTAACTCTACCAAGATGCACCGTTTGAGATTTTATCTGTTATAGTAGATGGCTTCTTTGATTATTATGATTGAGATTAAATTGTCTCAATGGAATTGGCATTATTTTCTATTATTATGAGTTGATTTGGTTATACCATTTAACTTGGGCCAAATTGGGTAGATTATGATACACTAGAATTATGTGATTGAGATTTTGAACTGTCGATGGACTTGGCATAACTCACCTTTATACCAAATTGGGGGCACGATCACCCTCTAATTCTCATATTCACAACTCTAATGTTTAGTTGTGAACCTCTCTCCAATGCTTCAACTAGGAAGCATCATTACCAAAGTAAATTATCAAGAGGCAACATGGTTGCATCGACACATAGATGTACTCCTTCCTTTCTCCCTTTTATTTTAAATAAATTTTAATTATTCATTGTTAGATTATATAAAATAATTACACCTATAACCCACTCTTGGTTTTAGTTCATACACACAAAATTTAAATAGGGCTCAAGAAAGCAATATGCATTGTACACACCACAATACACATGTCTTTCCTTTAAACTAGTAATTTCATCCTTATGCATTACTAGATTAAGGAGGGGCAGATGTAGATGCTTATATCTAGATTTATATGTTAAATTATTCTTGTACACTTGTCAAATATCACTCAAGGCTCTAACCTTTAGTTTTTGACCTTCCTGGTAGACAACAGGGTCACATTCACCACCTCACTTAGCCAAAATGCTTATCTTATAGTCTGACCCTATTATTTTGGTTATCTAGATCACATGTATCCCATAATATGCTTGAATCTGATATATATCCTTCACTTTAAATTATATATCTTCAACAACCTTTTTTATTCCTAGATAATTATGTTCAGACTTGGACAATGGCATCAATGTTAATGTCCATCCTCCAATGCAAGTGTCCATGTCTTCTAAACACTCAAATTTTCAAATCTTTCAAAACGTATGGATTAGCTTATTATGTTTCATTAACCCTTCCCTGAGAAAAATTATCTCATTCAATCAATTGCACATCTGAGTTATATTTCCCTAATCTTCCCTATTTCTATATCAATTATAGGAATAATCATATTACAAGTATCAATCATTCAAACAATAGCCCATGAGCAGTATTTATGATGTAACAAGATAGCTCATTACATGCACTTGCACATAACATTCCACACCATTGTTCACACAAAAGATAACACATGGGAGAGAACTGCATATGCTTGAGCCCTTTTTGGAGTATTGGTTATGTAGGCAATACTCATTGACAAAGGGGTCATTAAGGTCAGCCTAATTTTGTGAGTCCAATAACCCATTTTTTGGCAAGGTGACAACACTTAAGAGGAATATCTAGGGTTTGAGTTGTATTATGGTATTAAAGTCTTGTGTGCATGATGTAGACACATAATATGAAAGGTGATATAAAACCTAAAAAGACCTAGTGGAAGTTTCAATCAACAATCAATATTATATATAGGATAGATGCATTCAAACACATACAATAACATTGATGCAAGTATCCATAGGGTGACATAGGCATCTGTGTTGATAAAAATCTATTTTTAGAATCTGACAATTATATCAGAATGATCATATAGTTTGTTTTTACACCTACATTACTCATATTTGCCTATGCATTAGTGTATAAGCTAATTAAAATTTCTTGTTTGCATTGATATTATCAAAATATTGAATGTTATACTATCTATATATAACTTATGCTTTTCTTACCAAAATATCAGTAGAATCTAAAATCATTAATTGGCCTAATTTTAGCATACCTTAATCCTTGTTTGATTATGCTACTCTCTTTCATATTAATCCTTATTTCCAAAAAGGGTTAAATAACTAATACACTTCTTTAGTGTAGTGTTGTTGCACCTCACATTCTTTAAACTTAGCCATGAATGTTTTGATGCGGTGATAACCACTTGTTTTATAGTGATCAAACCCATAAATCCTTTTATAGTACAACTAAATTCTAAAGAAATAGGGGTAGATGGTGTTTCAAGAGGAAAATTTAACATGGCCATTATTGATGTTCATTCTTATGCTCGATGACAAAAATAATGCAAATAAGAAGTATTACCATATTAAAATTTTGCATTAAGTGCAATTTAATTAAGACTAAAGTAGAGGAAAATCGTAAATGCAAAATGAACAATTTACAATTCCTTGAAAAAGGAGAATTCTCTAAAACATAGTAATAAATATTTAAGGTGAATAATTTAAATTTCCTGAAGTCCCCTATAACTGGGTGGAAATGTGGGAGTCTAACACAAATAACTTTTAGAGCCCAAAATAGCAAAGGTACACAAGAATGTTGATAGTGTCTGCAACGATCTTGATTCATTTTCTTCATTAAAGCCTCTCTCCTCTTTCCCTCTCTAAATGCCAAAAAAATCATGTCATGTCCCACAAATTCAAATATTATTATCAGCCTCTTCCAACTTGTTTTCACCTTGCCAGGTGTCATTAACCTCCTTCAACTTCTCTTCCTTCCTTCTAAGTATCGTCTACTTTGCCATGTGCTTCTCATCAAGACATCCTTCCAAGTGTTAACTACTTCACCATCCACTTCTCATCAAGGCATTTAGTTTTGTGTTATTGGATGGAAATTGAGATATAATACTATACATTCTTAATTTTATCTAAGTGATTATATTTATATATGTATTATTAATATGTTTTATTATATATATTATATTCTTATAACATATTATTATATTAATATATTATTAATTATCTATATGTAAAAATTATAATATTGTATAATATCTAATCTTATTATTTATTATATAATTCTATACTTTTATAAAGGAGTAGTTGAATATTTCACCCCTATTTTCATTGAGATAACACCTCTTTCAATTATGTATTGGATAACTAAAATAATTTGATGAAAATATAGATTGCATTGACAGATTTGTGTAGATCATTGAAATTTGCATGTGTATCTACCTTGGCTTTATTGAGCCCATCACCTCATTGTCCCTCATCATCACTACCTAGTTCACTTAGAAATATTTCATTACTTTCATGTTTGTATTGGCTTTTCATTACCCATCACTTCACCATTTCTCAAGAACATTTTGAAATGGAATGTCCCCCTAATAAGACACACTTTGATCTCCTCCTCTTCAAATTTTATTATCTACATTCAAATGAATTAATGCCATATGTATGTCATGTAGTGACTAGAGTGAGGTATAAGTGGATATATTAAAAATGTGAAACGTGATTGCATCCTCCAACTATTGCCAACACACTATGTGAGGCTAAATGTGCACATGAAATTGTTCACTATTTTAACTTCAGTGGGAAAAGTGTGGAATAAGACACAAAGGGAAATAAAAATTTAATATAATATTACACTATTATACTAATATACTAGTAATATATTAATTATGTAATATTATATATATATATATATATATATATATATATATATATATATCACTTTTGACTAGAGCTATGAACCAGTTTGGGATACATATAAGAGCCCAACTCCCCAGATGATTTATCAAATCAACCACCAAATATACCATATATGATTATAACCAGCCTCATAATTACTAGATCTACATCCAATTAGCTTCAAATACACCACACAAGGCCATAACCAACCTCACATGCCCAACGAGATTTAACCTTGGTGGAACTAGAAACAACTAAGCCACTTTACCAACTCACCCACATCTCATCAACATGTTTATTTAATAATTTATTATATTTTATTAAATATAATATATTATACAATTAATAATATTTATATTGTATTTCTTATACTACCTCATTTTCCACTCACTTCTACCGAAAGTATCAAATTATTGTTGTTTAACACTTTGTGAACAAAACATGAAATGGGGTTATCAATCATGGATTTAGAATGAGGTACAATTGTTGATTTACATTGTTTCATTTTACAAAACCCTTTTTCCCCAAAACAATAACACCCCTCCCAACGTAACTTGCACCTTTGAGGAAATTGATGGTTTTTATGTTGTGGATTGAACACACTTTCCCCTTCCTAACTCATTATTCATTATCCACTATTGACATGCTTTTAATTTTATTTTTTATCAACTAAAATAATTTCCATTTAGTTTTGATGGCATTCGAACACACCACCTTCAACCTTTAGTCAATCATTTAAAAATGTAGCTTATATTAATTTGCCTTTAAACATGTTTTTCACATACTTTCCCACATGTTCCAACTAGCAATTATCACAAAGATGCAAAGTATGTTTGGAGGGATGAGAATGTTTTTTTTCATAAATGTAAAGTACATGTCAATATGACACTCATGGTGGAGACAAAATTTAGGAGAGAGGTTGTTAGTTTCTTTATTGTGTTTTTAAGACAACATTGTTATTTTATTTGTTCCATTTTACAATTATTGGGATTGTCAATTATAAGTATTTATTTTATAAATGTGAAATACTTGTTAATGATAAATACACGTACACCCAAACACAATACAATTTTATAACTAAAAGTTATTATTGTATTAAAAATAATTGATTACAAATCTCAAACAATTCAATCCTTGAGCGGGTTTTAATTTAATTTCAATTAAAAAACTATATTTAACTTGATTTTAATTTAATTTTGTTGAAAATCCATTTTTTATTATAAGCATTTAACATTTTTAATTACATTATCTAAATTTATTCAAAATTAATTTATTATATTCCATTTGAATATAATAAATAAACTTGTGAGACAAGGATATGTCACCATATTATTGTCGGTGTTGTAAACAAAATCATAATCTAAAGCACAAATGATTGGAATCACTAAACACCATTATATGCAATTGTGTTTTTTAGTATTCTTTAGACTACAGAGTTACTTATCTTCGTGCTATATGACATTAACTAATTTTGCTCAAGTTGGTGTTTATTTGATTTCTAGAATAAGTTCAAATTTTCCAAATTCATTCATTCATTTTTTAGATTGGTTTCAGTTAAAAAAAATTCACGTTCTAATACCTAAGAATTGCACTATCACATGGCTAGAGGGTTTTTCTCTATTAGTGTGGCAAGTTAATTCTGCCCTGTGCACCACCATAAAATGTTCCTAGTTATTTATATTTTTGCATGGTTGTTATGGTTATTGTGCCTCGTATGTTCCTTTTTTTGGATGCATGCCTTATACGTTCCTATTTTTTTATCATGTTTTTTGTATTCAAGTATTTTTTGACATGCTTTCACATTTGAGTAAATATTTACTGGTATGTTAATGGAGTGATGGAACTTTACACCAACAAATTATTAGTGTAGGGTGTTTATTTTCCACAAATTTATTATTGCAGAAACATGAAATGGGATTAGCGATCATTGATTTAGAGTGAGGTACAACTATATATTTAAATTTATTCAGTGTACAAAACCCTATTTCTCCAAAATAATAAGTAACACCCCTCCCAACGTAACTTTCACATTTGAGTAAACTAATGGTTTTTATGTTGTGGATTGAACACACTTTCCCCTCCCTAACTCATTATTCATTTTTCATTATTCTCATGCTTTTAAATTTATTTTTTATCAACTAATATAATTTCTATTTAGTTTTGATGGCGGTTGAACACACCACCTTCAACATTTATTCAATCATTTAAAAATGTAGCTTATATTAATTTGTCTTTAAACGTGTTTTTCACATACTTTCCCACATGGTCCAACTAGCAATTGTCAGAAGGATGAAAAGTATGTTTGAAGGGATGAGAATGGGTTTTTTCATAAATGTAAAGTACATATCAATATAACACTCATGGTGGAGACAAAACTTAGGAGAGAGGTCATTAGTTTTTTTATTGTGTTTTTAAGACAACATTGTTATTTTATTTGTTCCATTTTACAATTACTGGGATTGTCAATAATAATTATTTATTTTATAAACATGAAATACTTGTTAATGATAAATGCACGTACACCCAAACACAATACAATTTTACAACTAAAAGTTATTATTGTATTAAAAATAATTGTTTACAAATCTCAAACAATATAATCCTTGAGCGGGTTTTAATTTAATTTTGTTGAAGATCCATTTTGTATTACAAGCATTTTATCTACATTAATTTGAAATTAATTTATTATATTCCATTTGAATATAGTATATAAACTCGTGAGACAAGGACATGTCACAATATTATTGTTGGAATCACTAAAGATCATTATATGCAATTGTGTTTTTTCAGTATTCTTTAGATTACAAAGTTCCTCATCTTCATGTTATATGTCATTAATTAATTTTTCTCAAGTTGGTGTTTATTTGATTTCTAGCATAAGTTCAATTTTTCTGAATTCTTCCATTCAATTTTTAGATTGGTTTTGGTTAAAAAAATATTCACATTCTAATACCTAAGAATTGCTCTATCACATGGCTAGAGGGTTTTTCTCCATTAATGTGGCAAGTTAATTATGCCATGTGCACCACCACAAAAATTCTTGGTTATTTATATTTTTGCATGGATATTATGGTTATTGTGCCTCGTATGTTCTTATTTTTGGTTGTGTGCCTTGTACATTCCTATTTTTTTTATCATACTTTATGTGTTCAAGTATTTTTTGGCATGCTTTCGCATTTGAGAAAATGTTTACTGGAATGTTAATGGAGTGATGGAACTTTACACCAACAAATTGTTAGTGTAGGGTGTTTATTTTTCACATATTTCTTATTGTGGTTATTTCCTATACCTGCCACATGGGTTATTCTACACACATGGAATTTTCCTACACTTGTGGGATTAACTTGCTTAGGTGTAGTTACACACATGGAGTTACTCATGCCAATCATCATTAGTTAGTGAATGTTATTCTATCATAGGAGTTACATGCCTATTATAGGCCCTTTGTGGCTATTAATGGAGGAGTTACTTACCTAACTCTCTCATTTGTACATCTTGTATCAGTGAGCTATTCAATGGAGTGTTAGAGTAATTTGTGTCTACTTATTTTTCTAATTATCTCCTTTGTGTGATTTTAGTTACTTGTAGTTTGTGTATGCTTGCATTGTTTTGCCTTTGATCAATTTGTGTCTTGCATTACTCATGAAACTCATGCATTCATTGAATCAGTGATCTTGGCATTATCCCCAATATGGTATCAGAGCCAATCTATTTTTCATGATTTTTTGGTTTATTATGTTATTTGTTTATTTGAAATCTTGAGTTATTGCCTAAATTTTCTTCCTATGGCTTCTTTTTGCTCTCTCATGGAGGCATTTTTGGCTAGTTATAGGGTATTTTTGCATTTTCAATAGTCATACTACTAGCTCTCCTATTCGAGTTTAATAGTCAGTGTTTTTTGATAGTTTGTGTTGTTCATGGAATACATCTATTTTTCAATAGCCAGTCACCCAAATCAACATTTCTTGAGTTATGTAGAACCCCAATTGCAATCTCATTAACATATGTTTCATCTATGCTGCTACTTGAATGCTTGGTCCTGTTATTAGACCTATTACTAACATATCCATGGGTTTGGACCTGTTACTAGACCTACTACTGGCACATCCATAGAATTGGACCTATTACTCGACCTACTAATGGCACATCCATGAGCTTGGACCTGTTATTGGACATGTTACTGGCACATCCATAGGCATGGAATTTTTATTAAACCTATTATTGGACCTACTATTAGCACATACCTTTTACTGGAACATTTTGGACATGCTATTGGCACATCTTGGACCTATTACTAGACCTGCTACTAGAACATACCTATTAATGGACCTGTTATTGGAATGTTTTGGACCTTCTCTGGCACATCCATGGCCTACAAGGGTTTTTTGAACTGTTCTAGATGTAATGGCATTTTGCTTTTGCAAATAATTTTCCCTCTCTATGGTGCTTCATAAGTAGACATGTACCTGGATAATGATGACAACCTACGTTTCTTTCTCCTTTATGGTAGCAATAACAGTCTGCTAAAACCCTACACCCTTTTGAGTAGAGCTTTACTCTTCATCCCTTGGAGGCACCTCTCTACTTTGTCTTCCAAATCTAAGTCAAAATTAAAACATTCATGCCCTAAAAACTTAAAAAAGTTATTTTATTAATTATTATTTTTTAAATAGCTAATTGCTTTGCCCTTTAAGTGGAATTATTTCCATTTAATTGCATATTGGGTGCATATGTGGAGTGGTTAAGAATTAAAACTAATTTATAGAGGTCAGGAGTTCAATTCTTATTCTAATGCCTATATACAATGCTAGGTCTGTTGTCTTTTTTTAGTATAAGATCATTTAAATTTTGTGCATTTTCATTTAAATGGGCCATTAATGATGGGAAACAAAATTATGTAATAAATTCTGATTGGTAACTTAGAATTGCGTGTCATTTTATTTTAAACTTCATGTTTTTTGTTCATCATCCATTGGTCACATTTTCATTGTAAACACACTAAATTATAATTTATAAAGTACCAAAATTTGGGCAGTTGATTGGACGTCTATTCTAAGGCTATTGTTTGGATAAAATTGTTGATTTTTGGGTAATTCCAAGGGCCATGAAAGCTTCAAATTATGTTTGACATCAGGGGCTCTGCCCCTTGACCCTGTCCTATATCATGATAAGGAACATGATTAGGGCTCTGGCCCTTGACCCCATTAGGGGATACCATCCCCACACCCCAACATTAGGGACCCTTATTTAGTACTTCCAGTGTATATTCTTCCTCCAAAGGGTGAGGTCTAATTTGACAAGCAGTTAGGTCCCCTCATAACAACATTTTATGTTTTGTTGAGATTTATACACGAATACATTATTAACGAAGATTTATGTCTTCCTTAGCATGTTTGCATTATCACTTTTTAGACTAATTTATCACATTTAGATGCATTGTCAACTGTGTTTGACATCCATTCATTGAAATATGCATTGACACTTGTGCACTATTTGCTCATCTGACCACATTATCGATTGAGTTTGACATCTATTTATTTAAGCATGATGTGTTACTTGCAAACACAAGGGGGGTTGTTGTTGATTATCTTGGAGGTTTGTTGTGGGCCCTAATTTCTCTCTTGCATGTACACTCAATTTTTGTGACTTGTGTGCCACTTTGGTGAGCACTGCATTGATTACTCTTGCATTCTTAGGTGCATTATTAATTGAGCCCAACGTCCATTCATTAAGCATGCATTATCACTTGTGTAATGTTTTTATAATTACACTTATTTGGTGTTTTCTCTCAGTCATGTTAACTACACTTGAGAGATACTAACTGATGAGGAGAGTTGATTCTACACTAGTGGTTCTTCTTGGAAAAACCAACTATGCTTCTTGGCATCTTTACATGGAACACTTGCTAACAAGAAAGAATCATATTCCATTCCTATATGGATAATATTCCTACCCCTTATGACTTGAGTTAGTATAATAAGTGGTTTAACATTTGTGACAAGGTTCTTGGTACCTTAATGTTACATTTTTCCATAGATATTTATTACCATGTGGAGCATACATAGTGTACATACACTATTTAGAGCATTTTTCAATCTCTTTTTAGAGATCCTATTGAGATCCATATCAATCTTCTTCCTCCTCTTCATATCACTCTTCATAAACTATTGTACTCACTCCTCCTACTCCTATTTCTTATGATGAAACATTTATGGTGGATTGTGCTCTTCATTTTGTTGAGCCACCACTATAGGATGAGATTCTGCCTAACCTCAGTTGTCCCATTATGGAGTATACTTCCATCCCTATTCAGGATGTTTCTCTTTCAAAGCCTTCATAGTATTATACTTCGAAGGAGTCTATAGTTTCTAGTGAAAGTACACCCATTAAGAGATTTGATGACTCATGTTCCTATGGATATTCATATTATAGATTTGTGTGCTTCATTTATAGTATCATATTCAATTTTGATGGTTGTTGATTTAAGCTCTCCTCTTCACATGGACATTTTTTGAACGAGTGTTGCATGTCCTTCTTCTGATAGGTTCACTTCAGTGACATTACATCTAGTTCTTGTGCATGATTTTGTCATGCTTATGCCATGCCTTATTTTTGGACCTCTTTCAGATATCTTCATACTACTGCCTTCATCTTCCATTTTGGAATTGGTAGACTTTTAATACGTACCTTGTGTCCTTCCTTTGGAAAAAAGAAGAAACATTATTCGATGCATATGGAGCTTATTTAGTCTTCAAACAAAGGATCGCATCAATGACATTCATCATTTTATAAGCTCTACTATAGTTAGCTTCAACATCTTCTATGGAGACTTATTAGCTCTTCTCTTTATGTGCTCTGTTGCTCTCACTTGTGGATGCATTTTTGGTTGTGCTTGACATCCTTAGAACATGCACTATTGGGGGGGGGGGGAGTTTTTTCCTACAGGTTTTCTCCCTTTCTCCACTTTATGAGAGTTGATTTGTACAAGGGTGCCTTATTAGGCCTTAAAACTGGGACCCATTTCTTTTTACCTACCTAAGTTTCACTTATGGGGGGGTGTTAGTGTAGGGTGTTTATTTTCGACATATTTTTTTATTATGGACATTTCTTACACTTGACACATGGGTTATTCTACACATATGGTGTTTTCCTACACTTGTGGGATTAACTTGTTTAGGTGTACTTACACATAGGGAGTTAATATTTTCCATCATCATTGGTTAGTGGATGTTATTTGTCATGGGAGTTACATGCTTATTCTAGGCCCTTTATGGCTGTTCATGGAGGAGTTACTTACCTGACTCTCATATTTTAACATATTGCAATAATGAGCTATTTAAAGGATTATTGGAGTCATTTGTGTTTATTTGATTTTGAAATTATCTCATTTGTGTGATTTTAGTTACTTGTAGTTTGTGTGTGCTTGCCCTGTTTTGCCTTTGAGCAATCTATGTTTCACATCACTCATGAAACTCATGCACTCATTGAATCAATTATCTTTGCATTATCCTTGATACAGACATCTCTTAAGGGTTCATTTTAGTGGTCCATATAGAAAATGTGTGGAACTCCTAAGGTAAATTAGATTTGTAATGGTCATGAATTAGTTTGGAAGGCATATCATTACATAGGCGAATCGTGTGATACGACGTGATGAATTGCACAAGGCCTGCTAGGTTTGTCATAAGGATATAGATAGAGGATGGTAAACATAGTTGAATGCATAATAAATGTAGATGGATGATATAATAGTGTTGGCAAATGATGGAAAGATGTAGGCAAACACTGGCATAATGCAGGTGAACCCTATCATTATGTAGATGAATACCAACATGATGGGGGACAAATAACTATACTACATAGATGATTGCTGACATGATGATAATGAATATCGATAGAATACAGATGCATGATGGCATGCTATAGATGTTGGCCATCGATACCTAGCTAATGCCTAAATAATGTAGATGATCATCAACATAATGTAGGTGGGTGTTTGCATAATGTAACCTAGGTGTATACTGGTATCATACAGGCACCTAACAACATGGTACATACAATCATCAACATCATACAAATAAACACATGTGTAACTCAGATGAACATCATCATAGTGTGGGTAGATAGTGATACTATACAGATGGGCATTTATGAAATACCAATACTCATCTTCATCATGTTAGCATTCACTTGCATAGTGTTGGCACTCATTCACATCATGCCCATAGTCATTTTCCAGTGGGGTGCAGGTGAATGTTGATGTGTTATGGACACACACCTGTATGGTGTGGGTGAACACTAAAATGATGAAATCAAGTGTCAACATCACATAGACACCCATCTGTATGGTACCGATGTTTACCCACACTATGTCAATGTTCATCTAGGTTTCATAATCATTCATCTGTAAGACGTTGATGATTGTCCACATCATTCCCTTAGGTGTTTGTATATATTAGTGAGCATCCATGTGTATGTGAGATGTTGGCGTGGGCTATTTAGTTAAACCATAGGTGCCTCTAACAGATGCCCATGTCATGCAAACATTTGCCCATAATGAGCTAAACACTTATAAAAGTGCCAAACACACCTCATTTTGCACTTTTTACCATTTCTTTCTCTCCTTTCATGGTTAATTTTTTTGCACTCTTTTCCCTGGCTTCCAAAACCCTATTTTCATCCATGCATTTCATTTCTCAGACCTCTTCCTCCATTAGTGTAAGTGTAGGTGCATAGATAACAAGAAACTCCAAACTCACTTTCTATAATTTGATATGCATCATTATCCAAAGGCTTCTACAACAACAAGACATATACAATGATTGGGTGGAGCTTTGCAAGTTCAACAACATTATCTATAAGCCCCAATTTGAGAAATATATTCTTATTTTCTTGCAAAGCTTCAATATTACTTCCTCCACATTTCACATCATCTTGGCCTGCCAAAAATTTTCATTTGGAATCTATCTAGGGGATATTCAGAGACTGACAAGTCTACCTTACAAGGATGGGGACCTGGTCAACATAAAGACCTTACTGAGCGATGAGGACAAAAAGTATTTAGAGTTTCATTACTCATTGTAGGTGGATGGTATGTATTGTAAAATTTATAATTACTCATTTTTGACTCATTTTACTTATGTTAGTTCTAACTTGTTAATTTTTTTTTACAGATCTTTAATGCCACAGTAAAAGGGGGCTAAGAATTTAATGTGTTAAAAACCATTTTTTGATTGGAATGCTTGAAATTTTCTAAGTAAAAATTGTTTCACATGGTAGACCATCTGATATTCCATTCTGGGCTATGGTCTATATTCTTTGTACTATAGGCACTCAACCGTTGGACTTGTGCACTTTTATTTTCAATAGAATTAAAGATGATTTGAAATTTGTTCTACGTAATGAACATACTCATTTTCTTGTTGTAATTATATCATTGCATTATACTATAAAGTGATTTTGGATTTGCAAGCATTGTCTATTCTTTTTGCTCTCAATCCCATAAGGTTTGTCAATGCACTTTCCCTTAAAGAACAGGAGGTTAGTTGGAGTTGTTGTTTGAGATTGTTTGAGCTTTGTACTATATTTATTTTAAATAATTATATAAATATTGATCTAGTTAATTTTAAATAAAATATATATTTTTATTGCAAAAAAAATTATATGAAACAATTGTTAGAAGAAATGCAATAACCAAGGGACGTCAACCTCTTGAGGCCACAACAGAAACAGACATGGAGGAGGATGTAGAATCGACTCCGTAGATGCCCAAGTAGTAATTGATTAAAAAAATGAATGCAAAGTTTGATTACACCTCCAACACAACCCTTCACTCATGTTACTGGTATAGCTTCATAAACTAGCTTTGATTTGATTGAATACTCTTTTATCATTGTAATATTTTAAATTTATTATATATATAGAAGTGCCCACACAATCTGTATTGCAAACACTAGGGGGTCTGGTAGAGCTTCAAGAGTACCCCATCAATAACAACAATAAAAATAGCAACAACAATATCCATAACAACAACAAGGTACACTAAGTAAATCTATTTTTTTAAATGCTAATATTATATTATATTTTTTTAATTGGTCATTTTAGTGATTTTAATTCCCATTTACAGGTCATTCTTCTCAATGAAAAAAATTGCTGCCACCACCCTGTTATGGCCCTGTAAATACTAGTATTAAGAAATATTTGTTTATCATGGCTTAGAGCAGTGGCATGGTTCAAGTCATAATATCAAAGTTTCCTAAATTTTTGCTTGGTGGTCTGCCCAGTGCAACGGTGAACACAGTTCTTCATAATATTGATCTAGATGAAGAGTATTTGGGCATTGACAGTGGTATGCCCATGGTTTTTTTCAAATCACATGATATGATACAGGGATCTCAACCCACAGAGTCTTCACATCAACCTCATACACCCAATTCTCCACCTAGCAACACCAAAGGCAATCCTGTGTAGGAGATTCCCCAAACAAATGACCAACATACTTTTTTCCCTGTTTCTAATTTATTGGCAGAAAATACTAAAGCTTATGTTAATGATTTTATTCTTCCAAACCTTGATGAATTGAGAACTTGGGAGAATCAAGAAAAATTATTAATTCAAAAAATAAATACCCATTCCCACAACCATAGTCAACACATCAATTGTACGCAACAGTGGAACATTAGCTAGGAAAAATGATGTTTTATTCGACCAAACAGTTTCAAGAAGTGTTGTGAATAATAGCTTTAATGATGATGTTCTTGATATCATGTTAAATAGGTTTGAGAACTTGAATGCAGAAGCCCAAGCATACTATAATAAATGGGCAAAAAATAAAAGCCTTATGGATATTATGAATGCAGAAAAATAAAAATATGTAGTAAGTTTCTTTATGGTTTTTTAAATTAAAATTTATTTTAAAATATTTAAGTAATTAAATGTTTTTTGATCATTTGCATTCAAAATATACAAATATGAAAAACCAAGTTATTGTCCTTGACATGCATCTGAAGAATGTGCACAAAAGTATTTATGCGATAATTTCTTTTAAAGAGAAACTTGTTTGATTGAATAAGCAAAATAATACATTGAGATAAATAATTTGAGAAAATGTATTGGATCTTGATGTTTTATTTAAAAAGAAAGCTGAAGTGGAGTAGTCATTGCTTTTAGCAAGAGATGTTGTTGTAGAAGAATGGATAACTCTTATCAATATCCATTTTACATCAAATGATCTTCAAGAATTTGGGATCCCGATCCTCATAGACAACATAACCACTACTAGTACCAACTAACAAGTAGTGGAAGGGCAAAGTGATCCATAATGATTATGAGACTTTAGCGTTGTTTTGTAATTTCTTCCATATTGTTGTGTAATTAATGAAAATTGAGGTTTGAGCTCAAAGCCTCAAGTTGTTTTGTGTTTATGTTTTGTAATTACTGGAAATTTATGTTTTATAACATTTAAAATATATTTTGTAATTATGGTTTCCTTAGTCACATTAGGCTATTACAAGTAATAATTTGTTGCAATGTTTAATTGGTTTAATTTATAGTAAATTTGGTTTCAAATTTGTTAAAATATTGTTTACCATTTGATTTGATTAAACAATGTAAATTTAATTTAAAAATTCAAACAATCAGAAAAATAGGATGTTGAATATGTACTATTTTTTATAACTCGCAATGTAAAAAATGCTAAAGAATACTATTGCATAATGCTGAAGATAGGATCATATCAATTAAAAATTTCATAAACAACTTAACTCAAATCGAATCAATTAAGAATTTCATAAATATTGTTTAATAGTTTTCATATACATATTACAATGTTATAAACTAACACTTAGGTATCTCAAACAACCCTTTGGTAACCCGTGCTTCATCATTGACATTTGTATGTCCTATCTCACTGGGATTTTCAGTTTCACTATCTTCTTTTGTAGTTGTATTCATGACACCTTTTCTTTCATTTAAAGTACTTCAAATTAAAATTGCTTTACCATATGGAAACACATCCACTTCATAACCTTAAGCATGTCTCAAGATTTTTATCCAATCTATTTTGAAGCTTTGATTTAACAAAAGATAATGTGCTAAATACCCTTTCATCTTCCACATACCCCAAAATCATTGTTTGGCACAATTCATATAATAAAAAATATTAGCTAATTTGTTCCTCCATAACACTGTTGTGATACAATTTTTTCTATAACTTGGTAATAGAACCTATTTTTGTTGGTTCAGTTAACAACCGATATTGTTCAACCATTGTAATTCCAAAAAAGATTGACTATTTTTCAGTAAATTATTTTGCAAAATACCTTTAACTTTCTTTCCATTGATTTCCATAGACTTACTTAAATGTTTGATGAAAGTACCCATGTATTTGATAAATAAATTACTTGTTCTTTCTTCACCATCTGCACTGTTCCAAAGTGTAGGATTCACCACCCCCATGGCTTCAAGCAACTCATCCCTTTAAAAATGATCTCAAATTTCATCAGATAAGATTTTTAAAATGTCTCTCAATTTCATTCATGTGTCACATATGACATTATCATATGGAACCCTTGTTACAGGTACTTCTTCAAATTCTGATCCAACTACAATAGTTCATCTTTGGAGAGTGTGTAATTGTATCTCCTTTCCATTAACAAAAATATAAAGATGATCATGAATATTGAATTTTAAATAGTTTTGAGGGTCCTTTATATTTGTTAAATTTTCCAACTCTCAAATATTAGTCCCTTAAAACTTTCATTCGAGTAGTATAATATATCAAGTGATAGATAAACATGTTTCCTCAACTGTATGAAGTCAACAATAAATATTGATCTCTGTTTTGCATGTTTAATCAAATAATGCATTTCCTTCAACATGGGAAGAATACCACATAATGTTAGTAAAGTTTCAAAATATGTCAAGCAGTTCAATAGATATTTTACCTTGTCAACCTCCATCTTATACTTAAACATAAAACCAACCAATGATTGATACTCTTCAAATATATAGCATGTAGGCTCATACATTGAAATCCATCTAGTATCTACATCTTTTAATAGTTTCTTCCATTAGTCACTCCAATTAAATTTTTTTGAAACTCTAAAAAAAATTTGGACTGCATGACATGTACACATGTAAATCACAGATAAACTCCTCCACTTTTGTGATATTTTTGAATGTGCTTATAATTTTGTAAGCAAGATTCATTCTATGTGTCATGCAATGGATTAGAGTCATATGTGCAAAAATTGATGTTTGTAGGCAAACACACAAACCTATTTTATTCCCCTGCATCACTAATGAACCATATGCACTAACACACACTACCTATATCATGGTAACTCATCCCAGTAATATCCATCAAATTATAAATAACCAATTTGTAAATGTTTTTAGTGTTTGGTGAATATTTTGTCACCAACTAACTGATGGGCAAAATATGTTACTTCAACCATAGCATAGGGAGATTGGTCGGCCAGATGTGCAGGTTTACCACCTCAAAAGGGGATAAATCTCTCCTCTCATCAAGGGGAGGTTCCCTATAGATATGAGGAGCTATATATATATATATATATATATATATATATATATATATATATATATATATATATATATATATATATATATATATATATGCAGAAAATAACACTCAGGGGTAGGACAACACCATCCATCTCTCTTCTTTTAGAGATGATGTTCAAAAACAAAGGAGAAATTTAGGTGAAAAAACTAAAGGCACTTCTCTTCTTTCAGAAGTGGTCTTGCAGCAAACAATAGTTCTTTCTGATAGGTAACAAGTAACTGGTAATAGGGTGCAATGACCAACAGACTGAGATGTAGCACAAAGTCTCCACTTCAACTGCCTAAGAGTGAAATACTAAGGACAATGAGGGCACAAAGTCATCCCAAGGCCCTTTACACAGAAAGAAACTAAAAACATACACACTAAAGACAATTGTGGCGGCACAAAGTCTATCCACAGTTGGCTTCAGGACATCTTCCTGATTACTTTCACTAGTTTTGCGTACTTCATTAAAATGGACAAGAATGCATTCAGGAAATAGACATAAAAATAATCTCTTAAATGACATAAGCTATTAAAGCACAAAGTCTACAAGTAACCTACTTTCTCATTCATATAAAGAAATATGATCAACAATCTGAGCTCAAAGTCTTAGTAATCACCTCACAATTTTGGCAGAGTTTTGCTTCTATAACCGAAAAGATCTCCTTGGTATAAAAACAAGATATTAAAATATATAGAAACCAAGAAAGGCTTGGTGCTTTATTTCATGGAATAGCCCATGATGCATTCAATGCCTTGAATGCATTTTTAGTTTTGTCAGGGGGCCATGCTAGAACAGGGCGTCTGCTTTAACTATGGTGTGTCAATTCATCTCAAAATATCCTCTCTTCTGCATGGGTTGTCTGGTCTTTCACCAAATATGTATACAACTGTCCCCTTGCTTTTGCTCTAAGGGAGAAAAATAGGCCACACCTTTTAATGCTTGCAAGCTCAGATGTTTACTTGGTAGACTGTGCCACCTACTAGAAATAACTCCTACATAGATATTTCTGGTCTTTTCCTCTTTCCTGTTGTAATTTGATCTCTCATGCTATCTTTTCCCTTTTTGCTGGCTCTTTTAGCTCCCTCTTTAGCTAGTCGCTAAGTTTGTTTTTAGGTTTTGTGCCACATTTAAAAATCAATGAATATTTCATTACCCTATATTTGACGTCTGTGGGGATGTCATTGGTTCACTGGTTCAATGGTTCGGGTGGCCTTCTCGGCTCCTTGGTTCCATCACTTCTTTGGTTCATTCACTTTCCTTTTTCAGATATTTCTTTGAACTTTTGAACCTGTTGAACCCATTGAACCATTTTGGTTCAAGGTTCAATGGTTCATCCTCTTTCTTAAAAGCCTTTGTTTTCTCTGAGTCTCTCAAAGCTTTGAAATTCCTTCGGCTTTATATATTTGGAATCCCCTTGAAGGGAAGGTGTCCCTTTGGGGCTTGATAAAGGTCCATTTCTTGGTCACCGAGAGCCCCCCACAAGGGTACCTGCCCTTCGGGTCCTTCGCGTGGCCTCCTTCTTCAAACCCTATAGAGTCCATAGAACCAAGCCTGCATAGTCCGTAGAATCCAAGCCTGTAGAGTCCGTAGAAACTAGCCTATGGAGTCTATAGAAATTAGTCTAAGGAGTCTATAGAATCAAGCCTACAAAGTCCATAGAAATTATCCTGAGGAGTTTATAGAAATGAGCCTACAAAGTCCATAGAAATAAGCCTGCAGAGTCCATAGAAATCAACCTGTAGAGTCCATAGAAATAAGCCTGCAGAGTCTGTAGAAATAGGTTTGTAGGCCTTTGATCATTCCTTTGGCTTTATGTCTTTGGGACCCCCCCAAAGGGAAGGTGTCCCTTCAGGCCTTGAGAAAGGTCCATTTCTTGGTCGCTAAGAGCCCCTCGTAAGGGTACCTACCCTTCGAGGTCCTTCGGGCGGCCTTCTTCTTCAATTCCATTAGACAAAATGTCTAAAGGAATTCCTTCAGACATTTTGTCTGAAGGAAACCTTTCCTTTGCCTTAGCTACTTTTCGTTAGGCCTTTGATCATTCTTTCAGACAAAATGTCTGAAGGAATTCCTTCAGACATTTTGTCTAAAAGATTTGCCTTGTAAAATTTCTCCGCAAAAAATCTTTCTGAATGATGTCTTTTTATTCCCTTTTGTTCACTACCCTCCGCAAGGGCACTTGCCCTTCTGTTCACTGCCCTCCGCAAGGGAACTTTCCCTTTGGGATTTGGGGGACTCCTTTGAACCATTTGATTGAACTGACTGATTGAACCAACTTTGGTTCAACAGTTCAATCTTTTGTTTGACTCATTTAATTGATCGCTTGAACCAACTGCTTTGAACCAATCTTGTTGAACCTTTGAACCTTTGAACCTTTGAACCCATTGAACCTTTTTTGGTTTAAGGTTCAACGATTCAATGTTTCTTCTTTTTGTTATGTCTTTTGAAGCTGTTAAACTTGCCGAAGCAGTTAAACTTTGAACTTTTATCGAAGAGCTTAACTCTTTAAGCTTGCCGATGTCTTTGAACTTGCTAGTCCCTTAACTGAAAAAGCTTGAATAATGAAGAATTTGAATGCTCAAAATAATTTTTTGAGAAGGGAAGAGAGAATTTTGGCCTGTAAGACCAAAATAGTTCATATGTTGTCCCAAAAAATAAGTGATAGATTTTGGGAACAATAACTGGCTCCAATTAGAGAACTTCCTTTGATTATAAAAATAATTGAAGGGAGTAGAAACCAGAATCTCCAGTGCCTTTAAGTGTGCCATTGGGCTATGGAGTCATGTTACCTAAAAAAGAAAGGCACTAAAAATGAAAATAAAAAGCACAAAATAGAACTAAAGACTATACAAATATACATATGTACAGATGATCTTATCTGATACTTCAAGAATTGAAGTGCTTCAGATGCTGCCCATTGTGAGGTAGAGAAAAGGGCGTGCCATCTTGATACTTCAACAAGAAACTATTTTCATCATTGAGTTGATGGATAATAAATGGGCCTCTCCATAGGGAATCAAATTTCCCATGCATTCCCTTTGGTTCTCTTCTCTTGTCCCATAACAAGACTTGATCTCCAATCTGGAAATCACAGTTTTTTGCTTTTTGGTCAAAGATCTTCTTCACCAGACTTTGATGCACAGCAATTTGGTCTACCACCATAGGTCGTTGCTCATCTAGCTTAGTCAAGCACATGATCCTTTTGTCAATAGAGCTTTCATATATCTGATCTTCGAACGCCTTTGCCAATTTTAGTGCTGGCAATTCTAGGGTGATTGGTATCTTTGCATTGAGACCATACAGAAGTTGAAAAGGTGACATACTTATTGCCCTCTTGAGTGTAATTCTGTCTACCCATAAAGCATCAACTAATGCTTAATGTCAGGTTCATTGGTTGTTATCCACCAGCTTCCTGATGATGGTCACCAAGTTCTTGTTGCTCGATTCAGCTTGACCATTCCCTTGTGGAAAATAATCAAAAGAGTGGGAGAGGGTAATCTCATAGTAAAAATAGAACTAAGTGATTTCATGAGAAGAGAAATAGGCTGCATTATCTATCATAATCTTGGTTGGGACCCCAAACCTAGAAATGATGTTTTTTTTGAGGAAATCGCATACCACTTCTGAAGTAACATGCTTGTTAAGAATTGCTTCCACCCATTTGGTGAAGTAGTCTATGGCTGTGAGGACATAATCATGTCTATCACTTGAAGATGGGTTTACAACACCAATGAAATCGATTCTCCATTGCTTAAATGGCTCTTCTATTACCACTGGCTTGAGAGGTAGAGCAACTAACTTGGGTCTTCCAATGAACTGTTGGCACAGTTCACATCTTCATACCCATTTGTATGCATCTTGAAACAAAGTAGGCCAATAATACCTGACTCGCAGAATCTTGTGGGAAGTTACAAGCGTAGAAAAATGTCCTCCACAGGCTAGATTATGTAAGGATTTTAAAATTTGGTTCTGCTATTCTTAATCCACACAACGAAGAAACACTCCATTAAAGCTCCTCTTATATAGGCCATTGTCCCACAAGACAAAATTGGCAGCTTTCAATTTAACAGTCCTCCTTTCTTTACGGGACAGGTAAGCAGGACACTCAGCATAGGTAAGGAAATGAGCAATATTTGAATACCACTCATTGATGGTGGAGATAAAGAAGACTGTTGGTGTGTTCATGCCCTATTTTTTCTGGTATATTGTCATCAATTAATTGGCAGAGACCCCTTCCTCGCACCAGCTCCATTGGTTTGATGACTAGATCAAGCTCCTAGATTTTAGCAATTCAATTGCCCCTTTTGGTTCCAAACTCCTACTCAGTTAATATGAATTTAACTGTGGTATCAAAAACTAGGGCAGTAGTGTGGGAATTCAAAATGTAAAAGCAGAAATGCTTCACTACCTTTACCATTGCATAAGCATGCTTCTCCATGTTTGAATACTTCAGTTCATGAGATTTGAGAGTAAAGTTCATGAAAGATATGGGAGATTCCACACCTTTGGTCTGTTGGACCATAATTGCTAAAAGTGTGTGCTTAGAAGCATAACTATACACTGTGAAATCCTTGATATAATCTGGACAAACCAGAATTGGGGCATGGGCAATAGTTGTCTTAATATCTCAAAATACCAATTTGCCTTCTTCCATCCAGCTGAAGGTGGCCTTTCCCTTCATCATATTTACAATATGGTGAGTCTTCTTTGTGAACTCGGGAATGAACCTTCATAAAAAATTCACCTTTCTGAAGAAAGAGTGAACTACAGTCTTACTTGTGGGTAGGGTAAGTTCCTGGATGGATCTGACTCTTTTTGAGTCAATCTTTATGCCTTCTCAAGATACAATGTGTCTGAAAAGTTTTCCTTCTATTACTCCAAAAGTATAATTCTTAGGGTTTAGAGAAATGTCATTCTGATAGCATCGTTCCAGCACTTGTTTCAAATGGCACACATGATCAGGGCAATGCTTGGAAAAGATGGTCAATTCATCAAGGTATACCATAATGAACTTACCCATTTCATCTTTGAAATTAAGGTCCATTACTCTCTAGAAGGTGGCACTAGCATTTATTAGGCCAAATGGCATTCTTCTATATGCAAAAGTTCCCCAAGGTGTGGTGAAGACAGTCTTATGCTGGTCTGCTTCACTGACTTCTACTTGATTATACCCCAAGAAGTCGTCTAGCATTGATAACATCTCTGAACTAATCACTTTCTAAAAGACTTGATCCATGATGGGCAGAGGGTAGTTATACTTTAAAGATGACTAATTCAAAATTTTGAAGTCTACGCAGAGGTGAATTTTGCCATTCCTTTTCCTCATAGGGACTATGTTTGCAATCCATGTGAAATGATGGATTGAGAAAATTATCCTAACATTCAACATTTTCTATATTTTGAACATAATAGTACCTAATATCTTCAGATTGTACTGCCTGGATTTTTGCTTGTAAGGCATCAAATCACTTTTGAGAGGAATTTTATGGTGAATTTCTTCAGGCTTAAGTGACTTTAGATCATCATAAGAGTATGCCAAAACATCTATGTACTGGCAGAGCAGAGCAGTGAACTTGAACTTCTCTTATTGAGTGAAACACTTCCCAATGTTCACCACCTTGAGATTTTCTTTGGTACCCAAATTTATCTAATCAAACTCCTAAGAGGAGCTTAAATTCATTTATTGCTATTTGATGAACCTGTCGTGCTTGTCAAACAACTTCTTAAGAGAAACCAGGCCTTTTGGAATTTTATTTCCTTTAAGTTGTAATAATTCCTCACCTACATTTGAACTTGATTCAGGGGCTGGTTCAATCTTCCAAGGCTCACTGCCTTCAAAGTGGAGCTATTGAAAGCTATCTTTTTATTTCAAAAAGATGATGATTTGGTTGTCACCATTGAATACTTGCCAATGATTGGCATTGTCAGGCACTCTTGGTCGAAAGACCAATTTGATAGTGTACTTGTTTCCTTTAAAATATAGGCGAGGAACTAAAAGTGTTGTTAAAATAGCCAATGCATCAGCTCGGTCATTGAATTTCTTGGGCACTACAGAGATACTGAAAGCATCAAAGCTTTCAATTTGATCCCAAACCAAATTGTGGTAGTGATGCAATCTCTCATTTTTAGTTTGGTATAGGTTTCTCACCTGACAAACCACCAGTTCAGCATCTCCTTTAGTGTGAAGGAGCTTGATGCCCTTGTCTTGAGCGGCCTTCAATCCAAGCAGTAACGATTCATATTCAACAGTATTATTAGTATTGTTGAACTAAAACTTGTGTGAAGAAGGAAAAATATCTCTTTGGGGAGATATCAACACAATCTCAGCTCTTAAACCAGTAGAGGAATAACTGCAATCAAATTCTAGCATCTATACATCATCAAAAGCTGACCTTACCTTAGATTTTTTTTCATTTGGAGGGGAGGATTCTTCTACACTTGCACTGTACTCTATCATGTCTTCTGTTGTTTTATCTGAACTAATTTTTAGACTGTCATTTTTAGAAGTTTCATCAGCTAAGACAAGAGCATCTTTTGTAGTCAAGAAGTAATTACCCATGCCTGAAGACTCAACAGAATTTGAGCTTCAAGCGCTGATGTTTGAGTGACCACATATTTTGCTTCCTTTTTAGGGAGTAATCTATGCATAATGCCTTTGATTGGGATCCTTGCCTCAGACAAGTCCATGCTTAATTCACCACCAACGTCCTTACGAAAAAAATTCCCAAGAAGGATGCCGTAGGAAGCTGGGACGTCAGCCACCAGGACTGTCATCTTGATTCTCTTGTCTAGGAATGTCACAAATGTAAATTGAGCATCCTTAATTTGTACCAGTAGTGGCACTTGTTTATTCTCCATGGAAAAACATCTCCCAAATGTCTTAGTTAGTGTGAGACTAAGAGATTCAGCTACTTTGGCAGGCATGACATTGTCAGACGCACCTGAGTCTATGATGTAATTGTTCAACTAATGTTTATTTATCAGCATGGAGACATAAAATGGTTCAGTCTTTCCAAGAGCAGCATGAGGAACAATGACAAGGTTATTTTAGGTGGACGTGGGAGTCACCTTTGGAATAGCTAGTCCTACAAGGATAGTTTTATTCTTTACACATTGAACCAACTTATCCAACTGCTCAGGGTTAGATTGCAGGAATTCAAATTCAGACATTTGAATTTTAATTTTCTTGACATGGTCGACTATGTCAAATGTCTGAAATGAATTATGAAGAGGGGAAGGGAGTTCATACTTCTAGTTTTTAGGAGGGGGAGGACTGATCTAGAAAATCGAAGTTGAAGGTGCATAAATGCTGAGGGTACTTACTTTTTTAGTGATCATCGAGTCTTTTGCTTGAACAGTAAGAGTGGTTCCTCATTTGGCAATTGAAATTGCAAGCTGAGGTCGCTCCTCTATTTTTTCTTTATCAGCTTATTGGGATGACTGGTTCTTAGACCGGGTGAATACATCATATGATCCATCAACTACTTTTCTTTCACTTCTGGGTTCATCCTGGTAATTTAGAAAACCAATGTTGGAGTTTCCAGCTAATTATTCTTCTCCCTATGTGAAGATATTAACGTCATATTCTAGGTTCAAATCAAGCTAGAAGGAGAAATTTGATTCTACTTCAAGATATCCAACTGCTAAATTGGTTGGAGGTGCTTCAATGGCTAATTTCCCTTGAGGGAGAGGAAGACGATTTGGCTACCCTTGATTCCTAGTAGCATTGCCTTGGTATGACTGATTGGGGAATGGCTTGGTATATCTATGTATGAAGAGGTAGATGACATCCCTTGTGCCATTTACTTTCTAAGAGCAAGCAACTCATTTTCCAGCTTTTGCACCATTGGATCAGTTGTGTCTGTAGGTGAGTATTCAAAAGATGAAGAAGATTTACCTCTGTTAGGATCTCTCCTTATCTTTCTTGCCAAGATAAGGTCATCTTCCACCTTAGTGGCCAAATCTTGAGCAGCCTCAAGGTCTATGTGGCCAGCACATCTCAACAAAAAACTCACTTCAGGTAGTTGTGAATTGACGAAGAAGCATTTAAGGTTCTCTGGTGTTAGCTAGGCAATCATGGGAATCATGTTCCTTAGCTTGTCAAATTTGGCAATGAAGTCCCTCATAGGTTCATGAGGTTCTTTCTTCATCAATGTGAGCAGGGCTAGCAGGGCATGTGCATCTTTTGCAAGCTTGAACCGGGATTTGAACTTAGCTTTGAGAGTGTTCTAGTCAGTCACAGTTTGGGCCTATAGATGATAGAACCAGTTTGCAGCAACACCTTGCAATGTTTCCACAAATAGCCTGACTGCCACATCTTCATACTCTATGCCTATCACACTGCAGGCTATGTTGAAGGCTGAAATATGTTTATCAGAATGAAACATCTCATTACCAAAGAATTTGGGGGAATTCTTCTTTGAACTGCATGGTAGCTCATGTAGCGGTAGAGTTAAATTGAGTGGGCCAAAAGAGTTACCCCAGGGGCCTTGAAATGCCATGATTTGATTATAGAAAGTGGGGATAACAAATCTGGGTGGAGTATGTATAGGCAAAGCTCTACTGATAGTAAAAAAAGAAGCTCTGCCTTATAGTGGTGACCTAGTATTGGTAGGAGGAAGACTCCTAGTTTGTTGAACTTAAAGTTGTGGAGGAAACAAATCAAAATAGCCTTGCTGCACCAACTCAAAAATAGGGTCAACAACACCTTGGGCTCTTTGGCTTCTAGTATAGCATAGAGTTGCCAGATTGTATAATAAAAATGGAAAAAAACTGGCCCTACTTCAGCTTAAATCTTGAGGCTTTAAACTGCGTGCTCTTCCCCAACGGAGTCGCCAAAAAACTATTGCCATGAAGCTGGCAGTGTTCTTTCCTACTTCATGTCATTCCCTAGCAATATGAATGCTTTAATTTGAATAGACTAGAAAAGGACTAGAAATGCTCATAATTTCTTAGTGGCTATAGTTTCGTATACTAGATTATATAACAAAAATGGATAAGGCTATAATGATAATGGATAAGACACAGGTGATGCTTCAATCTGAAGCTTGAGGCTTCAAATTATGCAAAATTATTGTGTCCCCAATGGAGTCGCCAAGAAACTATTGGTGTGAAGATGGTAGTGTTATTTCTTACTTCACATCATTCCCCAACGATATGAAATGCTTCAATTTAAATAGACTGGAAAAGGACTGGAAATGCTCATTGTTCTCTAGTGGCTCTAGTTTCATAGACTAGATTATATAACGAAAATGGATAAGGCTATAATGATAATGGATAAGACATAGGTGATGCTTCAATCTGAAGCTTGAGGCTTCAAATTATGCAAAATTATTGTGTCCCTAGCGGAGTCACCAAAAAACATTTTGGCGTGAAGCTGGCAGTGTTCTTTCCTACTTCACGTCATTCCTTAGTGATGTGAAATGCTTCAATTTGAAAAGACTAAAAAAGGACTGGAAATGCTCATTATTCCAGATTATATAACGGAAATGGATAAGGCTATAATGATAATAGATAAGACACAAGTGATGCTTAAATCTAAAGCTTGAGGCTTCAAATTATGCGAAATTGCTGTGTCCCTAGCGGAGTCACCAAAAAACTATTGGGTGAATATTTTGTCACCAGCTAATTGATGGGCAAAATAAGTTACTTCAACCACAACACAGGGAGATTGGTTGGCCAGATGTGCAGGTTTACCACATCAAAAAGGGACAAATCTCTCCTCTCATCAAGGGTAGGTTCCCTATAGATATGAGGAGATATATACTATATATATATGTGTAGAAAATAACACTCAGGGGTAGGACAACACCATCCATCTCTCTTCTTTCAGAGATGATGTTCACAAACAAAGAAGAAATCTAGGTGAAAACACTGAAGGCACTTCTCTTCTTTCAGAAGTGGTCTTGCAACAAACAGTAAGAGTTCTTTCTGATAGGTAACAAGTAACTGGTAACAGGGTGCAATAACCAATAGACTGATATATAGCACAAAGTTTCCACCTCAACTGCCCAAGAGTGAAATACGAAGGACAGTGAGAGCACAAAGTCATCCCAAGGCCCTTTACATAGAAAGAAACTAAAAACATACACACTAAAGACAATTATGGTGGCACAAAGTCTCTCCACAGTTGGCTTCAGGACACCTTCCTGATTACTTCCACTATTTATGCTTACTTCATTAAAATGGACAAGAACACATTCAGGAAATAGACATAAGAATAATCTCCTAAATGACACAAGTTATTATAGCACAAAATCTGGAAGTACCTTACTTTCTCATTCATATAAAGAAATATGATCAATAATCTGAGCTCAAAGTCTCAGTAATCACCTCACAATTTTGGTAGAGTTTTGCTTCTATAACTGAAAAGATCTCCTTGGTATAAAAACAAGAGATTACAATAAATAGCAGCCAAAAAAGGCTTGGTGCTTTGTTTCATAGAATGGCCCATGTTGCATTCAATGCCTTGAATGCATTTTCAGTTTTGTCAGGGGGCCATGCTAGAACAGGGCATCTACCTTAACTGTGGCATGTTAATTCATCTCAAAATATCCTCTCTTCTGCATGGGTTGTCTGGTCTTTCACCAAATATGTACATGGATATTCCCTCGCTTTTACTCTAAGGGAGAAAAATAGGCCATGCCTTTTAATGATTGCAAGCTCAGATGTCTACTTGGTGGACTATTCCACCTACTGGAAATAACTCCTATGCAGATATTTCTAGTCTTTCCCTCTTTCTTGTTGCAATTTGAGCTCTTAGGCTATCTTTTCCCTTTCTGCTGGCTCTTTCAACTCCCTCTTCAGCTGGTCATTGAGTTTGTTTTCAGGTTCTGTGCCACATTTGAAAGTCAATAGATATTTTATTACCCTAAAATTGACATCTATGGGGACATCATTGGTTCACTGGTTCAAAAGTTTGGGTGACCTTCTCGACTCCTTGGTTCCATCACTTCTTTGGTTCATTCGCTTTCCTTGCTCAGAGCTTTCTTTGAACTTTTGAATTTGTTGAACCCATTGAACCATTTTGGTTCAAAGTTCAATGGTTCATCCTCTTTCTTAGAAGCCTTTGTTTTCTCTAAGTCTCTTAAAGCTTTGAAATTCCTTCGACTTTATATCTTTGGAACCCCCCTGAAGGGAAGGTGTCCCTTCGAGCTTTGAGAAAGGTCCATTTCTTGGTCACCGAGAGCCCCCCGCAAGGGTACATGCCCTTCGGGATCCTTCGGGCGGCCTCCTTCTTTAAATATTGTGGAGTCCATAGAACCAAGCCTGAGGAGTCTGTAGAATCAAGCATATGGAGTCCATAGAAATCAGCCTAAGGAGTCCGTAGAAATAAGCCTACATAGTTTGTAGAAATAAGCTTGCAAAGTTTATAGAAATCAGCCCACGAAGTCCATAGAAATCAGCCTGCAGAGTTTGTAGAAATAGGTCTGCGGGCCTTTGATCATTCCTTCAGCTTTATGTCTTTAGGACCCCCTCGAAGGGAAGGTGTCCCTTCAGGCCTGGAGAAAGGTCCATTTCTTGGTTGTTAAGAGCCCTGCGCAAGGGTACCTGCCCTTTGGGGTCCTTCGGGTGGCCTTCTTCTTCAATTCCTTTAGATAAAATGTTTGAAGGAATTCCTTCGAACATTTTATTCGAAGGAAACCTTTCCTTTGCCTTAGCCATTTTCTGTTGGGCCTTTGATCATTCTTTCAGACAAAATGCTTGAAGGAATTCCTTCAGACATTTTGTCTGAAGGATTTGCCTTGTAAAATTTCATAGCAAAAAATCTTTTCGAAGGATATCTTTTTGTTCCCTTTTGTTCACTGCCCTCTACAAGGGCACTTGCCCTTTGGGCTTTGGGGGACTCCTTTGAACCATTTGATTGAACCGACCGATTGAACCAACTTTGGTTCAACGGTTCAACGATTCAATCTTTTGTTTGACTCATTCAATTGACCGCTTGAACCAACCGCTTTAAACCAATCTCATTGAACCTTTGAAGTCGTTGAACCTTTTTTGGTTCAAGGTTCAATGGTTCAACGGTTCAATTTTTCTTCTTATCGTTAAGTCTTTTGAAGCTATTGAACTTGCCAAAGCGGTTGAACTTTGAACTTTTGCCGAAGCGCTTAACTCTTTAAGCTTGCCAATGTCTTTGAACCTTTAAACCTGCTAGTACCTTAACTAAAAAAGCTTGAATAATGAAGAATTTGATTGCTCAAAACAATTTTTTGAGAAGGGAAGAGAGAATTTTGGCATGCAGGACCAAAATAGTTCATATGTTGTCCCAAAAAATAAGTGACAGATTTTGGGAACAACATTTAGCATTACAATTTTAGTCATTTTATGTACAAATAAAAGGTGAGTTTTCCTTGAATGATTCTTAAATGTATATACATGCATGCATACCCATGGTGTGTTGTCAACCGATGTTACCTCATCAATGGACAATGATATAAACCTTGTTGATTTTACTTTTTCTTTCAAATCCTCCTTTTCAATCATTGAGAGGTATTTTGCCATCTCCCAAGCATTGGTATCAGACCAATGTGAATTAGAATGTTGTGCAATCCAATATGCTAAAATAAAATCTTGTAATCTAAAAAATCAGAGATTGGTCTTCCTTTTTTCAGAATGCGATATAAAGTTAAAAATTATATATTTTTGGCAAACAAATTAGACTAAAAAACCTTTCTAAATTGAGCTCTAATTGTTCCTCCTTTCTCAATGAGGTGTCATTAATGTTTATGATGATTATGATACTCTGTTGGATAACATTGATGCATGCACTCTTTTTCATTTTTACATCTCACTATTTTTTTGATATTTCCATCTTTGTTTTTTAATGACTCATATTTTGCCATAATGTTTCTCAATTATGTCCAATTTGAGTTATATCGTGTGGTCCTTTCCAAGTTTTCAAATACATATTATGCATTTACATTCTATTGGTGTGTCAGTACTATTTTTTGGCTCTACAAGTTCAATAAATGGGTATCTAGAAGCCCACTCATACTAAAATAACCTTCTAATTATCCATGTATTTTTCTTCTTTTGCATAGTTTTTTTGTGTCTTTTTTAACTGGATATTGTTTTGGTTGCATAACAGTCTCATCTAAAGATTATATTGGGTGAGTAGATATCTCATTTGGTGTTGGGAACTCATCATCAACACAACTACTTATGATGTCATATCTTTGTTTCCTTGAATTCAGTGAGATAATGGGTATTTCTTTTCGAGTGACTTCTTTCAGGGGACGTATGTATTCAAAAGAGTTATACAAGTCTTTAATACTTTTATCACTTAATTCTACATGCAAAAAATTTGTATGACATTACTTTTTAATAAACACCAATACTAAAGTATAAATAAATACCAAACATTAAATCAAATCATATTTATAATTTAGTACCTATGTTTGGCATTTCATTCCCAAGCATGTATACCAATTTAGGGATATCTTCAATACCTTTATCAATACCTTGTCATTATTATTGAATCTTTAAAATATTATTGAATCTTTAAAAGACTATTTAATTAATTAAAAAATGGTATTCTACGAGTTAGTACCTCTATTTGGCATTTCAAATTCATACCCCGGTATGTCTTCCTTTGGAGACATTTTTTTAAAAGAGGTATCAATGGTTTTTGCATGAAAAATAATTTAAGATATTTTAATTATTATTTAACTTTATCACAAGCCAATTAATAAAAAACATTAGTTAATTGAAAATTTAGTACCTTTGTTTGGTGTCTGGCTAAAATAAGATAATAGGTTATTTTGTTTTTTAAATTTCTTGGAGGCCTTCATATTTACAATAGAAGCCATATAATAATGCCTGTGGAGCCATGGATGAAAGATAATTAACAAAAAAATGAAGATGATTCACAATAGACAAAGATGCTTGATAAATAAATAAGGAATCATGACAATAATCAAACATGAGGGCATCTAATGGTAGCCTATGGATGCCTGACTATAGCTTACCAGTGTTTGATGGTATCCTATCGACGTCTGTCTGCAACCTAATTTTACCTGATAGTATCTTGTGGGTGCTTGACTGTGACCTAACAACATTTGATTAATGGCAACCAACACCTTCTTCTAAACTATCGATTTTTGACTGGAAATAATTGGCATCCACCCATAGACTATTGGCATCCACTCATAGAATGTCGACATCCACCCATTGGCTATCAACATCCACTCATAGGCTATTGATGTCTACCCATTTACTATCAACATCTACCCATAGACTATTGATGTTTGCCCACATATTATTGACATTCACCCATAGACTACCAACATCCACCCATAGTCTATTGATGTCTGCTCATAGTCTATCGACATCCATCCAATACCTGTCATCATTTACTCATAAACATCCTGTCATCATCTACTTGCATCCTACCATCAGGCACCAGTAGACTTCAATCAAACACCTATAGGCTCTTGTAAGGGGCCCATACTCGTAGAATACATTCGAGTACCTGTAAGCTATCGTTGGATGCCCTCATGTTTAATTGTTGTGATGACACTTAAAGAGTAGTAAATGGAATTACAATTAAAAAATACTAAGAAATTATATTGTAAAAAATAATTACATACCTTGCTAAAAACTATTGATTCTTGAAGCCCTCCTTGGACCTAAACTACAAAGTACCAAAAAAAATCTTAAAGTTACTTGACGGTATATGGTAAATTCCTTCATATTGGCTTTCGATGTACTAGTGAATTACATGTATATGAGTAAATTTATACTCAAATGTAGGTGAATATCTCCTTGAAATTAACTTTGACTTCAAAAATTTAGGTGATCCTGTCCTATCGACCACTCCACAAAAATCACCAAATGCTCACTTCAAAAATGGAGTATTCATAGATTAACAAAGATTCACCACTTAAAAAACCCTGTATCTCTCCTTACCTCTTCATAGACCTATTCCCCTTAAATGGCCATAGAACCTAACGTATTTCATAGAGAAATTTTCATCGATAGAATGGAGGGATGAAAATTATTATTATTGTATCTTCTATGTTCATGGTTTTTCTTAGCATGCCATCACATCTGACTAAACATTTACTTGTATGGTAATAGAGTGATGAAATACTGCACATTGGTGTGTTCCCTATAAATGATCCACATATGTGTTATTTTTTAGTTCATGTTCTTGTTATTATTATTGTGTCTTTTATGCCCATGTTGAAAGATGCTTATTGGAGGGATGAAAAGTTAACCATTTTACAACCCACATCATAAATGTGTTTTCATTCACATCTGACTCCAAATTTGTTGGTTTTTTAATGGAAGCCCTAGATGTTTTCCAAATTCATGTTATTGTGTGCTTCATATTTGTGTCACATTTCTATTTCCATGCATGTCATGGGTTGGAAGATGCCACGTTCGCTGGTGTAAATCAACCCACAATAGTCCTTCTCGTATGATTCAACATTTACTATTATGTTCATGGTGCTTGTCAAGGCATTCATTCACATACTAGTAAATGTTATTATTTGAAGACTAAATAGTCACTGCTATGTGGAAATAAGCATTGAAGTTGCTTCACTATAAGGATAATTTAAATTCACCCTATAATAGTGGATAGCATTTATAAAATCCTTATTTACAAGGTGTATTTCAATGCTCCAGATAAGTGAATAACCATATGTTTTGTTTAATGTTAGATGGATGAAACATTAACTACCTTAAACAACATGTAAATGTTCAATGTGTTACTAAACATTTATAAGAATGTGTATGGAATGCTTGATGGATTTCATTCACATACGAGTACACATTATTCGTATTTTATCAAAATTTATACTTTCATTCCCATTATAGTAAATGTTGACTTAGATGTACCAAACCAAACCCTTTTATGAATTATTATTGTTGTGTTATTCATATGTTCTTGTCAATTAATGTTGTTGTGTTATTCATTCATATTGTTTAAGTTACAAATATTCTTTCCCATAAGTGTTGTTGACATATTAAAAATTATTGAACATTTTATTTCATGTTATTGTATTTGTATCAAAATTTAAAGGTTTCTAAATTAATGCATATGTTTTTTTTATTTGCAACACATATATATTTTCCTACCTAGAACATTTATCTTGTATAATTATTTCACAAGTAAGGTCATGGTTTGTTGCTCCCTATCTCAGTAAATCTAATGGGATAACCTGAGAATGTAGACTTAAAGCACCAAGTTTAAAATTATGACCAATAATAATTTTCAAATAAACACATTATTTTAGTTGTGGCTTCAAATTTTGTGAATTCAGGCATGCCATAAATTACTATGGGTCATTAATATGAAATAAAATGCCATGTTGGAGGATGAGTGTGTCGGTAGCAATTAATATTTATTAGTATGTGGATGGAATCAATGAATGTTTTCATTTGAATACCATAAAATGTTAATGTCTTTCTATCCCAATTAAGAACGTCATTAACATACCAATAAATATTTACTCATATGTATCAAATAAAATCCTTCCGTCAAATCATTTTACTATGCTTATCATATGTTCTTGTGATTTATTATAGTTGTGTTAATCATTCATAGTTTTAACATTAAAAATATTCTTTCCCATAGTTTTCATTCTTATATTTTCCATTCTATTGTCAATTACTTATATAATTTCTTGACTATTTTATTTTAGCATGAGGAATAGGAAGAAGAAGATGCAGTTTGTCAAAAGATAGAGATATGCAATGATAAATAAAAGAGGAGTAAAAATTTTGGAATATTTTGATCAATATTTTAATGAGGTTTTACAACCCAGTACAAAGCAAATAAACCAACCCCTTGCTGACCATGGAGAGAAGGAAGACATCATAAATGTTACCATCACTACGCGTGTGTCATTGTAGTCTGAGTGGACAAGGGAAGATATGGAAAGTGCAATGATAGATGTGGATTATAATGGTTACTCCATAAATGCCATAGTGGTGAAGTTGGGAATGAAACCAATACTTTGTTGAATTAGCTGAAAAGAATCACATCTATTAACAAGTGAAGAAGGAGACCAAGGAGGGCATTTCATAGCCCCTAATCTATGACAACTTTTATGATATTTAGTTTTTTCTCACTATTATGTGGTGGTGGATTTCTTTATTGTTTCTAGATGTGTTGTAGTGTGTTTCTCTTGATTATTGATCATTTCTCTTTGTTCTAGTGTTTGGGGCGGTCATGTTATTATGATGCATCCTATTTTGGCCTATTATTATTGAATGTTTTGTCTTCTATTACCTGGGGTAGTGGGTGTGAGCTGCTAGCAGGTGGTGTGACACCAGTTTATGTCCTCCTTCATTTCATCCAAGATGGTTTAGGACTTTCCATCTTATTTGATGCATGGAGGGGGGTTGGTATTTTTTTAATTTTTTATCATTCATTATTTGAAGTCAGGTGGGTTGTGGGCTATATTAGCACTCTTTAGTTATCATTTTATGACTTTTGTTTTGTTTTTCTTATGGGCTCTTTTCTCTGGACCCCATTTGGGATGTTGGTTGGTCTCTTTGGAGTTTGTTGGTTCTGGTTTGTTTTTCTTAATGATTATTTCATCTTCATGATATAACTTTTTCCAATGAATAAAGTTATAATTTTTCTTTGGAAAGAAGGGGCCACCCACTATTTTGATAACATATGAACAAAGTGAGATAGTGCAGTGGTGCGAAGACCTAGTCGACATGGGGTATGGGTTGGACATATAGCATTTGAAGGCACATATTGCCCACATATTGAAAGCACACCCAACCCTTTCAACAATGGTGTGCTTGGAAAGACATGGTGGAAAGGCTTCAAAAATAGGCACCCTAATTTGTCTATGGGAACAATGGAAGGACTGGATAGAGATAGGGTTATCATTCTAAGGCCATCCATTATTTCCATTTTTATGAGAAATTGAGAACATTATATGCTAAAAATAATGATGGGCCACACAAAATTTAGAATTGTGATGAGATGGGATTCCAAACTAGAAGGAATTGTAACATGCAAGTGATCAATAAGAAAGGGACAAGGAGTGTACCTCAAATAATGTCAAAGAACAAATAATGGATAAATATTTTAGCACGTGTGAATGAAACTAGGTAGAGCATCTTGTGATTCTACCTCTTCAAAGTGAAAAGGAAATTGGATAATTTGATTGCTAGATGTGAGCCAAGTGCATGTATGACTAGTCGCCCAAGCCCATGCATGGATGATAAAGGAATTATTTATGAATTGGATGAAATATTTCTCAAGATATATACCAGGAGGAGTTTTAATTAGTTGTAAACATCTTATTTTTTATGGGCATGGCATCCATGTTTCACTTTCAATGATTGAAGAGGCTACAACTTTGGGGATAAATATGCTTACATTTCCCACACATATTAACCATAAATTAAAATGACTGGATGTAAGTGTGTTTAGTCCATTCAAGTCCTAATTTAGGAGTGAGAGGGTGTCATGGATAAAAATGTATCCTGGCTATGTGATAAACATACATTAATTGGCCACTTTGGGTAGCAAAACTATGCAATGGCACTAACCCCTGAAAATAGAATATCTAGACTTTGACAAACATGTATTTGGCCCCTTAATTATGAGGAACTAGCTAATGATATGAATTTGAGTTTAGTGTTCTATGTCAAGGAGGATGAAGTTAGTGATACAAAAAATATAATAAGGTTGACAGGTCTAAATGAGGAAGATATTGAAGCTATAATAGAGAGGATGGATCAAATGATGGAACGTAATGTTGTCCAAGGTGAATAAGGTGAAAGAACAAATCTAGGAAATGTTACCAATGTAGAAGGTGTTAAATATGAAACATTGCATGCAAATGAAATTATAGTAAATGTGGTAGATGTTGATGATGAAGAGGCTTTGATTGTCCATTACAATGAAATGTATGCAACATTTAGTTTCAACCAAGATGGTTTAAGTCTTCCTACGCACATAAGCCCGCCAAATTGGTCAAGGAAGGGAGCAAAAAATCTAAGCCTCAATTGTGAAATTATTAAATCTGATGTCTCTATGTCAATTCCATCACTGCCACCTTCTATCCCACCAAAAATAGTTCATTACTATGCTTTAGGTGGACAATAGAGCATAGAAGATGAAATAGTTGACTTGGATGTCGATGATGCAATAAAAAAAAATTAATGGATAAAAAATCAGTGAATGTAGCCAATCAAAATGTAATGACCATTGAAATCCAATTTCAACATTTATGAAATTGCCATTGAAAAGGATTGTAAAGAAATTAGGAAATATTGCACTCAGGAGACCCATGAGGAGGAGATTGTAAAATTGAGGGCAAAGAATAAATAAGAAGCCAATGACAGGAAAGCCTTGAGGCAGGGTGAGAGGGAACGAAGGGAAAATTAGAAACTTGAAAATGCAAGAAAAAGGAATAAGAAAAAGTAGGAGAAGACACAATAAAGATAAGAAAATGAGAGAGCTTGATAGAAAGGACATGGAATTTGAGAAGTCCAAGAGAAAATTATAGAGGTGAAGGTGTTATAACACAAAATTCAACACTCTACCTGAACAACATCACATATTTAATGGCATGGTATACATTCTATCCCCAATTGGCTCGTGTGGAATCCCTCCTATTTCTCTAAATATAGCAACAATTCCCACTAAAGACACAACTGTTGAAGGCCCAATAACAACTCCCCCATCTTCAAATACAGGGAATGAAGGGCACAACTCAATTTTCGCACCTTGGATGGTGGTAAATAAATGTAATTAAATGTTTTAGTTTATTTTCTAATGTAAATAATTATATTAAGAAATGTAATTAAAGTAGAGATATTCAGTTTTATTATGTATTGTAATTAATTTTACTTGTTATCTACCAAGTCTACAAATGGATCATAAGCTTAATGAAAGTTAAAATACTTTCACCTAAAATTGAGTTGGCCATTATTCTTCTCCTCCCTTGACTTCAAAATATATCATCATTACCCGTGAATAATAAACATCAACAACACATTTAAATAATTTAAGCAATAAAAAGTTGACCATTGTAAACTTCGCAAACATGAAAAACAAAAGCTGTATGAACATTACAAACTTTGGTAACATATATTGTATTAAGAAACACAATGTAAAAAATAATAAATGTAGCACAATCTTTGAAAACATAATAAGTATCATGAAACACAATATTTTTAAAATTTTCACAAATTAAATAGCCGAACAAACTTTCGCCCTTTACAATAATTCAACCTCTGTCCAAAATAAGAATGCATGGATATGCTAATTGATAATACAATGGAAAACCTATCAAAAACATTGAAAATATAATGGAAAACATATGAATAATATACCATAACAACATAACAATAACTTTCCACAAAAACATAACAATAACTCAACAACATTTACTAGTATGTTAATGAAATTCTTATTTAAGACTGTAAGACAAACATTTATTGATATGTTAATGATTTTTTAATTTAAGACCGAAATACATAAACATTTATTGTTATCTTAATGAAATTATTATTTTTGACAGAACCACGTAAACATTTACTTATATGTGAATGAGAAACTTCATGGCTTCCATCCACATACCAGTAAGTGTGTAGTCATGCAGACACACGCCTCTTTCATCATGGCACTTTGTTTTATATTAATGACCCTTATGGATTAAATATTTACATATTTAAAATTTTTAAGGTTTCCATCCACACAACACAAAATGTTTAGTGATTTATAAATAATAACCCTGATAAAAAATATTTTTAACTTATAAAATTTGAATGAATAACACAACAGCATTAATTGATAGGAACATATGAAAATCACAACAAAAATAATCCAAAAAAGGGTTTGTTTTTATACATCTAAGAAAAAGTTTACTTTAATGGAGATGAAATTATAAATTTTGATAAAAAATAATAACTTTTACTCCTATGTGCATACAAAACCTACATATGTTCCATCTACATCCCTGTAAATGTTTAGTAACACATTAAATATTTATAGATTATTCAAGGCAAGTACCAAGAAACCTTAATTTTGATATAAAGACAATACAACTTGGTTTGATACAAAAACAATTACATTATGTGCTATGTGCATGGAAACCTTAATTTTGATACAAAGACTAATTGTTACTGGTGTGTGCATGAAAACCTTTTAGGCTTACATCCACACACCATTGAATGTTGCATTTTCCTACCCATGACATATAGGGAAATAAAATTATGACATAGATATGAATCACACAATAACATGAATTTAGAAACCCTCTAGGGCTTTCATTAAAAAACCAACAAATTTGGAGTCAAATGTGAATGAAAACATGTTGACGATGTGGGTTCAAAAATGGGTAACATTTCATCCCTCCAACAAGCATCTTCAAACATGGGGCACACGAAAAGAAAAATAACACAACCGTGGGTTCATTTACATGCAACACACCTCTGTGTAAAGATTCATCACTCCATTAACATATTAGTAAATGTCTAGTTAGATGTGAAGGCATAATTAAAAAAACATGAACATAAAAGACACAATAATAATAATTTTTATTCCTCCATTCAACTCACAAAAATTCCTCTGTAAAATGTTGCATGGTTGAGAAATTTTAGGTAGATTCCAGTGTCATTTGAGGGGAGGAGGTATACGAAAAGGTAAGGAGAGATGTCTATTAGTGTAATGTTTCATCGCTCCATTAATATACCAGTAAATATTTACTCAGATGTGAAGCCATGCCAAAAAAACTTGAACACAAAAAACATGAAAAAAAGAGGAACATATAATGCATGCATCCAAAAATAAGAACATACAAGGCACAATAACCATACCATCCATGTGAAAATATAAATAACCAGAAACATTTGTTGGTGGTGCATATGGTGGAAATAACTTGCCATGGTAATGGAGAAAAACCTATCTATCCATGTGGAAAATGGTCATGGATTCCACATTAATGAGCCACATGTTTTCCATCTCGAATTTAAATTGAATAAATAACATAACAGAGTGAATGGAAAACATATGAACAATTTCATTTTCCATTAACATAGCATTAAATGTTTACTTAGATGTGAAATCACGTAGTAAAAAAAATGAATAGAGAAGGCACAATAATAATAAAAACCAAGCAAAATAAAATAAAAAACACTATTGTGGGTTTAGTTATAGGTAACACACCTACATGTACACTTTCATCCCTCCATTTTTCCAACTAAAATTCCTTTGCATAATGCAACATGGTCAAGAACTTTTGGGTACATTCCATTCATTTTGGGGGAGGAGGCATGTGAAAAGGTATATATAGATGGTAATTGGTGGCACACATGGTGGCATTAACTTTCCACATTAATGGATAAAAGTTCATCAATCCATATGGAATATGGGATTCCCTTATATATTAATGAGCAACATGTCTTCCAACATGACACTTTGTTTCATATTAATAACCTGTATGTATTTTAATTTGTAGCTTCCATGTTAAAATCATAAGCCAATGATAAAATAATGTTTTCATTTAAAAATTATTATTGGTCCCTTGGGTCCCAGCTATTGGTCCCTTAAGTCTCAACATTTGGTTGAGCTAAAAATATACATTAAAATTGGCATGTCATAAAAAATTCATCGTATGACTTCTTGGAGCATCGATTTTCCTCCCAGACAAAATTTTTGAACTTAAAAAAAGCTAAACTATCTAGATCCAAAATTTTAGAGCACAATATGAGATAATATGGAAGATGTGGGACCCCAAAGTTAGGGGTCCCAATTATTGTTCCTCTTCCCATATGTATCATCTATTTTCATTTGATTTTCTTATTTTGTGTGTTAAAAGCACCATCACTGATGACCCGATGGATTTTGGAGTAGGCCCCCATCAAATTAAGTATAAGGAGGAAGAAGCTCCACCATCACAAAATTTGTGGGTGGGTAGTGTGTCCATTGACATTATAAAGTCTATGTTCGCCACTTTACCCCATTTTTCATATTGTGGTAATGTGCCTCTTGGAGATGACACATCATATAGCGTTTAAGGTAAATTTACATTTCCTTACCACTTGGTAATTATAAATGTACAATTATTGATGTCTTATATGCTACAAGCCTAACAAAAAATCTATTGTCTGTAAATCAATTACTTGATCATAACCTTATAGTTAAATTTAATCAACAAAATGATAAAAAATTGTCTCATTTGAGACAAGTCTCAAAGCTCAAAAATTATTTCAAGAGCTTCCAATGTAGCTAAAATATTCATCTTGATGTTTTCCATAAAGACAATCAAGCTCTAGTTGTCAAAGATACAAACTCAACCAGGCTATGTCACAGAAGGTATGTACATTTAAGATTTAGGTATTTGATTGCATTAAGTAAACACTTCATGATGAGAGGCCTTCCCTCACTTAAAAAAACCACTAATTTGTAATCTAATTATCTATCTAGAAAATAACATAGAGCTCTATTTGGCATAAGTACATTTCAGGTAATTGGTCCATTGGATTTGGTGCACACTGATATATGTGGACATTTCACTCCAAGTATTAGTGGATTTAAATATTTTGAGCTCTTTGTTGATGATTACTCATGAAAAATGTGGGTATATTTCTTGAAGACCAAGGATCAAGCCTTCCAATTATTCAAAGAGTTCAAATATCTAGTTGAGCAATAATTTGATCACCACATATATATCCTCCACTTATATCATGGGGGGAATACACCAATAATGAGTTCTTTGTCTTTTTGAAGACGCATGGAATTTTCCATCAAACAAATTCTCCTTATATGCCACAACAAAATGGTATTGATGAGTGATACAATCACACCATTATTAAAATGATGTAATGCATGTTGAATGATTCCCAACTGGCACATTCATATTCGACATAAGCAATTCACATAATAATTTAATTATTAAACTGTGTTCCCACTGAAGTTATCGATGGTGTCACTCCAATCGAAGCATGGTTAGGGAATAAGCCTTCTATTTCTTATCTTCATGAATTTTGTAGAAAAACACATGTACACTACAAATAAGAAAAGGAAAATGTTGGATGAAAAATCTTTAAAACGTATATTTCTTAGGTACAATAAATATTCAAAGGCCTACCAACTCATGGATCATAAGACCAAGAAGTTATATATCAACATAGATGTTATATTTTATGAAAAGGGTGGGTCCAATCCACCTTCCACATTGGCACCTGATACAAGCTTTAGTCCTGTAAACATTTCTCATTTTGATAATGGTAGCAAGGATGAGGATGATGATGATGGTTAACCACATCCTCTAGATCCACCCCCACTAATACTATTCAATTTATGCCCAAGTGGTTACAAGTACAAATCAATATGTAAAATTGAATGGAGTCTTATACACTTCCACTTAGGATCGAGGAATTTTAACATGGTTCATAGAGAGGTAAATTTGGACCTTATGAGCATAATTGCGTAATCATATAATACCTTTATTGTCCCCCAAAAAATATCACTCATTTTTGTGACAACATTTGAACTATTTTGGTCCTATAGACCAAAATCCTCTCTTCCCATTTCAAAAATTGTTTTGACCATTTAGGTTCTTCATTTTTCAAAGCTTTCTCAGAAATCTACGGACTCCACAGGCTTGTATCTATGGACTCTGCAGGCTTGAATCTATGGACTCTACAGGAAGAAAATCTACAGACTCTACAAGAAGAAAATCTATGGACTCTGCAGGCCAAGTTCTATGGGCTTCATAGGTTGATTTGTATGGAATCTGTAGGAAAGAAGCAAGCTCTCAACACTTAGGCGATCTCAAAGTTGGTTCAATGACAAGATTCTAAACAAAGATTGAACCATTGAACCTTGAACCAAAAAGGTTCAAGGGTTCAATGGGTTCAAAGGTTCAATGTCATCAACAAGAGTTAAACGCATTTGTCAAGGTTCAAAGGTTTAACATTCGGTTGGTTCAAGCAGACAAAGGACTTAGCCAAATAAAGGGATTGAACCGATTGAACCATTGAACTGTTGAACCAAAGTTGGTTCAATCGGTAGGTTCAAGGGGCTGCCCCAAAGCCAAAGGAACAAGTGATCTTGCAGAGGGCAGTGATCCAAGGCCTAAAACCCTTGTGGAGGTCAGTGAACCAAGGCCTAGAACCCTTACGGAGGGCAGTGAGCAAATATAGACAAAGTGAACTCCTTTGGAAAAATGAACAAGGCAAAAGGCAAAGTAGAGTCCTTCAGACAAATTGTTTGAAGGAATTCACCCAGGAAGAAAGCCCAACTGAAAGTGAAGGAAAAGCCCGACTGAAAAGACAAAGTGCAGTGGAAGCCGCCACATGTCCATTATAAATCAGAGTGGAAGCCGCCATGTGTCATCTTCCACAGGACTCTTGAAAGGTTTCTAAAGCTTCTATAAGTTAAGCAGAATACGTCACGTGTCTTTTTATGACTTAGCGGAACGTGACAAGTGTTTGCATTCGCGTTCCCCTTTTGAAGTTGCTTGGGCAAGACGTGTCATGGATCCCATTTTTCATAAGTTTCTAATGAGTTTCATAACAACAGAACTTGCCACTTGTCAAAGACACAGAAAGGACCCCCCAAAGACTTAGACAAGAAGGGCAAATTAAGGACAAAGAAGCAACATGGACGATTCCAAAGGCAAGTTCAATTAAAGTGATGGTTTAACTAGAGAGCAAAGAAGTGCTTAAGCAGGGAAGCGATGGACCAAAAGAGATAGAATGAACCAACGAATTGATGAACCAATGAAATTTCAAATGGTTCATAGGTTCAAAGTTCAACACGATTCAAGCAGCTAGCGACCATTGACGGTCTCGCTAACGTCTAATTTAAAGTGAGGGAATATTTGTGGAAATTCAACTAGAGTGCATAAATTAAAGGGAGAACCAAGCGAATGGCTGAAAAGAGAGCTCAAAGACTCAAATTGATACAGGGGAGAGAGGAGCAAGACCAAAGGACCAAAAATATCTTCAAACGAGTTATTTCTAATAGGTGAAATAGTGGATCAAGTAGACTTCTGAGTGCACCAAATCAAGGACGCAAGCCTATTTTTCTTCCATGAAGTAATGACAAAATGGATAGCTACACAAACATCGGAGGGGAAAAACTAGATGATCCAGACCCAAGAAGAGACATATTAGATGAATGGACATGCCATAATTAAGGCAATGCGATGTTCCAAGCATGGTCCCTCCAAACAAAATTGAAAATACATTGAAAGCGTTGACTGCAGCATGGGCTGTCCCATGGGAAAGAGTGCCAAGGTTTGCTTGGTTGCTATACATTGTAATTTCTCTCATTATGCAAGGGATATCTTTCCAAATACAAAAGCAAAACTCTGCCCAAATTGAAAGGCGAATACTGAGACTTTGAGCTTAGATTGTATTTCATATTATTTTATCTGAATGAGAAAGCAAGTGATTCACAGACTTTGTGCTGTATACCTTGTATCATTTTAGGAGATTGTTCTTATGTCTATCTTCTGAATGTGTTCTTGTTTATTTAATTTAACAAGCAGGGCTAGTGGAAGTGATAAGGAAGGTGTCCAAAACCAGTTACTTTCAGACTTTATGCTGACATAATTGTTTTTAGTGTGTGTTTTTCTTTTCTATTTCTGTGTAAAGGACCTTAGGATAACTTTGTGCCCCCATTATTCTTCATACCTCACTCTAGGGTAGTCAAGGTGGAGACTTTGAGATACATCTTAGATTGCTGGTTACTTTGGACCCGGTTACCAATCACTTGTTACTAGAAAGAGTCCTACTGTTTGCAAGAACAAACACTTCTGAAAGAAGAGAAGTGCCTTCTGTCACTTCACCAGGGTTTTTACTATCTAGGAAGGGATCTGGCTCTTGGCTGAATGTTACTTCTAAAAGAAGAGAAGTGCCTTCACCAATCACCCAGGATTTCTCCTCTATTTATTGGCATCATCTCTAAAAAAAGAGAGATGGATGGTTCATTCCACCCCTGTGTCTTACTTTCTGCTTATATGTATAGTATATAGCCTCTGCATATTTAATAGGGAACCTCCCCTTGATGAGAGGAGAGATTTGTCCCCTTTGGATGTGGTAAACCTGAAACATTGGACAACCAATCTCCCTATGCTGTGGTGATTGGAACTATTTTGGTCACTAGTTAGCTGGCCAACAAAATATTCACCCTACAATTTTTGGTGACTCCACTGGGGATGAACGTGTAGTCTGAAGCCTCAAGTTTCATATTGAAGTAGTTCCTTCCCTTATCCATTATATAGTTTTTGGTGACTCCGTTGGGGATGAACATGCAGTCTGAAGCCTCAAGTTTCAGATTGAAGTAGTTCCTTCCCTTATCCATTATATAGACTTTGGCGACTCCGTTCTATGTCTTACCCATTATCATTATAGCCTTACCATTTTCATCCATCTCCATTATTTTATCTAGTCTACAAAACCAGAGCTGCTGGGAAAGAGTGCACAGTTTGAAGCCTCAAGCCTCAAGCTGAAGCAGGGCCAGTTCTTTTCCATTTTTGTTCTACAATCTGGCCACTCCACCTAGATTTGTTATCCCTATTTTTCATAATCAAATCATGGCTCAAGGCCCCTGGGGTAACTCTTTTGGTCCACTAAACTTGACTCCACCTATGCATGAACTTCCATGCAGCTCAAGAAAGAACTTCCCCAAATTCTTTAGATATGGGAGAGTTCACCCTGATGAACACATTGCAGCCTTCACCATAGCCTGTGGTGTGATAGGGGTGGAATTTGAAGATGTGGCAGTTAGGATTTTTGTGGAGACCCTACAAGGTGCTGCTGCAAACTGGTTTTACCACCTACAGGCTAGATCAATGACCAATTGGGATACACTCAAAGCCAAGTTTGAAGCTAGGTTCAAGCCTGTAGAGGATGCACATGCTTTGCTGACCCAGCTCACTCAGATGAAGAAGGAACCTCATGAGCCTATGAGGGATTTTATTTCCAAGTTTAACAAGCTGAGGAACATGATTCCTATAGTTGCTCAGCCAACACCTGAAAACCTCAAATGCTTTTTCATCAACTCACAACTACCTGAAGTGAGTTTTTTGCTGAGATGAGCTAGCCACATAGACCTTGCTGCTACTCAAGACTTGGCTACTGAGGTAGAAGATGACATTATCTTGGCAAGAAAGATAAGGAGAGACCCGAACATAGGTAAATCCTCTTCATCTTTTGAGTATCCATCTACAGGTACCATGGATCAGATGGTGCAAAAGCTGGCAAATGAATTGCTAGCCTTGAAAAGGCAAATGGCACAAGGTATGTCTTCTGCTCCTCTATATAAAGATATAGTAAGGAAGACATTCCCTAATCAACCATATCAAGGCAATGCTAACAGAAGTCAAGGACAACCAAATCATATTCCTCCCCCATAGAGGAACCTTGCCCTTGAAGCACCTCCAACCAACTCAGTAGTTGGATATTTGGAAACTAATCATGTTTCCTATTTCCAACCTGAGTTCGAGCAAGAAAATGGCATTGATATCTTCAAGGAGGATCTAGAAGAATCAGTTGGTGACTCCCACATTGGTTTCTTGAATTTTCAGGATGAACCTAGAAGTGAAGGTGAAGCAGTCGAAGGATCATACGCAGTATTCACTAGGTCTGAGAATTAGTCAACCTAGCAGGATGACAAAGAGAAGATAGAGGAGCGACCCCAACCAATAATTTCAATTGATGAGCAGAGAACTCCTCTTCCTTTCCAATCAAAGGAACCGATGATTGCCAAAGAAGTAAGTAAATCAAACATCTCTACACCTTCTACTTCAAATTCGTAGATCAGTCCTCCCCCTCCCAAAAACCAAAAGGATGAACTCCCATCCTCTCTTCCAAGTTTATCTCAGTCATTTGCCATGATTGATCATGTCAATAAATCCAAAATTCAAATGATTGAGTTTGAATCCCTGCAAGCTAATCCTAAGCAATTAAACATTGGTGGAGAACCAGGTGTAAACCTGCCTGAGGCAAAGATTGTGGTCACCCAAATGTCAGCACGTGCAGCTCAAATTCTGTTTGAGCCTTTAGGTAGGGGTAATTACTTCTTGACCATAGAGGATGCTCATGTCTCAACTTATGAAAGTCCCATAGCTAGCAATCCAGGATTTGATTCAAAAAAGGCATCAGAAGAATTGGTAGGGCGCAGTACAAATGAAGAAGGATCTTCCATCTCCAATGAAGAGAAATTTGATAGAAGATCAGCTTTTGATGATGCTTGGATCCTGGAATCTGATGGCAGTAATTCTTCCACTAATGCTGGAGTCAGGATTGTGTTGATATCTCCTCAAGGAGATATTTTTCTTTCATGCAAGTTGCAGTTTAGCAACACCAACAACATAGCTGGATGTGAATCTCTGTTGCTTGGATTAAAGACTGCTCAGGATGAAGATATCAAACTCTTTCACACCAAAGGAGATGCTGAGCTAATGGTTTTTCAAGAGTTTGGTGATGACAATCAAAGCATGTGCTGGACTAAACCAGCAAAACAACAAATTATGATGGTGGACCATACTACTGTATTCTGAAGTCAGCAAAAGGAACTCTTCACAGAGAGAGCAAGGAGTTATGGTTTTCAATTTGAAGACCACATCCCACCATGGGGAAAGAAGAAGAAAAGGCCAAGAGGAAGACACAAAAAATTGGTTTCCTGGTGGAGAGTTCCATTTGCCTGTCACCATTTTTGGGGACAAAATGGTTTCCTACTAGTTTATCAGAATGGCACACCATTTTCACTATCTCACGGTGGGCAGCATCTGAAGCGCTTCAAATCTTGAGGCATTAGATAAGATCATCTGTACATATGTATATTTGTAGTCTTTAGTTCTATTTTGTGCTTATCATTTTTATTTTTGGTGCCTTTCTTTTTTGGGTAGACTTTGTAGCCCAATGACACACTTCAAGGCATTGGAGATTTTGGTTTCTACTCCCCTTAGCTGTTCCAAGTTTTTAACTAAAGGAAGTTCCCCAACTGGAGCTAGTTGTTGTCCCCCAAAAAATATCACTCATTTTTGGAACAAAATTTGAACTATTTTGGTCCTACAGACCAAAATCCTCTCTTCCCATTTCAAAAATTGTTCTGAGCATTCAGGTTCTTCATTTTTCAAAGCTTTCTCAGAAATCTACAGACTTTGCAGGCTTGAATCTATGAACTCTATAGGCTTGAATCTATAGACTCTACAGGCTTGAATCTATGAACTCTACAAGAATAAAATCTATAGGCTCTATAGGAAGAAAATCTATGGACTCTGTAGGCTAAGTTCTATGGGCTTCGTAGGTTGATTTCTACGGACTCTGCATGAAAGAAGCAAGCTCTCAACACTTAGGCGATCTCAAATTTGGTACAACGGCAAGCTTCTAAGCAAAGATTGAACCATTAAACCGTTGAACCTTGAACCAAAAAGGTTCAAAGGTTTAATGGGTTCAAAGGTTCAACATCATTAGCAAGATTAAGCGCATTTGTCAAGGTTCAAAGGTTCAACGTGCGGTTGGTTCAAGCGGACAAAGGACTTAGCCAAATAAAGGGATTGAACTGATTAAACCATTGAACCAAAGTTGGTTTAATCAGTAGGTTCAAGGGGTTGTCCCAAAGCCAAAGGAACAAGTGCCCTTGTGAAGGGCAATGAACCAAGGCCTAGGATCCTTGCAGAGGGTGGTGAACCAAGGCCTAGAACCCTTGCGGAGGGAAGTGAGCAAAAACAGACAAAGTAAACTCCTTCAAAAAAATGAATAAGGTGAAAGGCAAAGTAGAGTCCTTCGAACAAATTGTCTGAAATAATTCCTTCGGACATTTTGTCTGAAGGAATTCACCTAGGAAGAAAGCCTGATCAAAAGTGAAGGAAAAGCCCAACTAAAAAGACAAAGTGCATCAGAAGCCACCATGTGTCCATTATAAAGTAGAATGGAAGCTGCCACATGTCATCTTCCACAAGACTCTCAAAAGGTTTCTAAAGCTTCTATAAGTTAAGCGGAATATGTCACGTGTCTTGTTATGACTCAACAGAATGTGATAAGTGTTTGCATCCGCAATCCCCTTTTGAAGTTGCTCGGGCAAGACGTGTCATATATCCCATTTTCCATAAGTTTCTAATGAGTTTCATAACAACAGAACTTGTCAGTTGTCAAAGATGCAAAAAGGACCCCCCAAAGACTTAGACAAGAAGGGTAAATTAAGGACAAAGAAGCAACATGGACGATTCCAAAGGCAAGTTCAATTAAAGCGATGGTTCAACCAGAGAGTAAAGAAGCGCTTAAGTAGGGAAGCGATGGACCAAAAGAGGCAGAATGAACCAATGAATCGATGAACCAATGAACTTTCAAATGGTTCATAGGTTCAAAGTTCAACACGGTTCAAGCAGCTAGCGACCATTGACGGTCTCGTTGACGTCAAATTTAAAGTGAGGGAATATCTGTGGAAATTCAACTAGAGCACAGAAATTAATGGGAAAACCAAGTGACTGGCTAAAAAGAGATCCTAAAGACTCAAATTGCTACAGGGGATAGAGGAGTGAGACCAAAGGACCAAAAATATCTTCAAAAGAGTTATTTCTAGTAGGTGAAATAGTGGATCAAGCAGACTTTTGAGCGCACCAAATCAAGGACGCAAGCCTATTTTTCTTCCATGAAGTAATGACAAAATGGACAGTTACACAGACATCAGAGGGGATAGACTAGATGATCCAGACCCAAGAAGAGACATATTAGATGAATGGACACACCATAATTAAGGCAATGTGCTATTCCAAGCATGGTCCCTCTAGACAGAATTGAAAATGCATTGAAGGCGTTGACTGTAGCATGGGATGTTGCATGGGAAAGAGTGCCAAGCTTTGCTTGGTTGTTATACATTGTAATTTCTCTCATTATGCAAGGGAGATCTTCTCAAATATAGAAGCAAAACTCTGCCCAAATTGAAATTTGAATACTGAGACTTTGAGCTCAAATTGTATTTCATATTATTTTATCTGAATGAGAAAGCAAGTGATTCGCAGACTTTGTGCTATATAGCTTTTATCATTTTAGGAGATTTTTCTTATATCTGTCTTCTAAATGTGTTCTTGTTTATTTAATTTAACAAGCAGAGTTAGTGGAAGTGATAAGGAAGGTGTCCCGAAACCAGTTACTTTCAGACTTTGTGCTGACATAATTGTTTTCAGTGTGTGTTTTTCTTTGTTATTTCTGTGTAAAGGACCTTAGGATGACTTTATGCCCCCATTGTTCTTCGTACCTCACTCTAGGGCAGTCAAGGTGGAGAATTTGAGCTACATCTTAGATTGTTGGTTACTTTAGACCTGGTTACCAGTCACTTGTTACCAGAAAGAGTCCTACTGTTTGCAAGAACAAGCACTTCTGAAAGAAGAGAAGTGCCTTCTGTCACTTCACCAAGATTTCTACTATCCAAAAAGGGATCTAGCTCTTGGATAAATGTTACTTCTGAAAGAAGAGAAGTGCCTTCACCAATCACCCAGGATTTCTCCTCTGTTTGTTAGCATCATTTTTGAAAAAAGAGAGATGGATGGTTCATTCCACCCCTATGTCTTACTTTCTTCTTATATATAGATATTATATAGCCTCCGCATATTTAATAGGGAACCTCCCCTTGATGAGAGGAGAGATTTTTCCCCTTTAGATGTTGTAAACCTACAACATTGGATGACCAATCTCCTTATGTTGTGGTGATTGGAACTATTTTGGTCACTAGTTAACTGGCTGACAAAATATTCACCCAACACCCTTAACGGTTCATGAGGACCAAGAGTCAAAACCTTGGAAAGAGATCATAGATACAAGGTATCAGTCATTCATGAAGAATAATACATGATAACTTGTCGATCATCCAACAAGGAAGAATCCTATTTGTTGCAAGTGGGTTTTGAAGACCAAATAAAAATCAAGTGCTAACATTGATAAGGAAATAATTACCATAGGGACAACTAACATTTTTTTACTATGATAATCAAGGTGTTTTTAATTTTTTTCAAAATCAATTTTTTATGAGTGCATAAAGCACATCAAAGTTCAAATCCACTCAATATCAGTGTACAAATGTCTTCACTTAGTCACTTGCACATGAAAATTTTGAGGCATTCGTAAATTATCTCTCTTGTACTCTTAAGACTTTGATGAATTAATGATGGGGGATGATAGAATAATTAATTAGATCATAGTTTATTTTAAAAGTTGTAATTAGTGTTATTAACACCCCTATGTTATTTCTAGGTTGGCTTGTTGGGGTGATAAACTCTAGAATAATATGCACCATAGGTTAGCAGTTAACTTCCTAAATAGGAGGATCTAAATAAAGTATGTTGTATCTATAAATAACTCTATCTCTTTGATGGAAAGTTAATGCAAGTAATTATATTTTAATCTCGTATTTGATCACCAAGAAGTGAAAATAATGATGTCTAGATAGAGTGGGACATTCAATCTATTAGGATTTTGCCCTTCTAAAATTGGCTCAAAGTGAGCACACACATCACAAAAATAGATTAAATTTACATCTTAGATTCCATTATATAGACTAGAAATGAGTCATAAGCACACTACCTTCTCTCATAACTTAATTTTCCCCTTCAATATTATCTCTTCACTACTAGAGGGGGTGTTTTGAGATTATATTAGAGACATTAATTAACCAAATCATCTCAAGTTGAGATAAAAAAAATTGTGTATTGTATCAAAGTGAACGTCACTAATTGTTATCTCAAACAATTGTCTCTCCATAAAGTATATAGAATAATACTTATTTTGTCTCTCAAAAGATAATATAATTTTTGTATCTCTAGAGAAGATATCATTTCTTTCTCTAGTGATGATAAAAAATATTTATTTTTTTGGTCTCTCAAGAGACAATATCATTTTTGTCTCCCTAGAGATGATATAAATTTAATCCCAAATATCATCTCTCTAAATAAAATATGAATTTTATGAATTAAAAAAATTAAATTTATTCTAGTGCAACCAATGGATAAGTATCATCAATGGCACTAGAACAAGCTGGTGATTAATTTTATAAATTAAATATAGAAAATAATTTGGGTGAAATATTGTACTCAAAACTACGCCCACAAATATTTTATTAATATCAAAAAGGGTAAATAAAAAAGGATGCCAAAATGTCATTAACCCTTAACATAGAATAATACACTTATTTATTGAATTAAAACGCATTAAAAGTAATGAACTCCCATTAAAATATGTCTAGATCACAATATATATTATTAATACTACCCTTTTATATTAAAATCCAATTAAAATAAATAATTGAGATTCTATTTGTCATCAGTGATACATATGTAAGTCATGAAGAATGATTTGGACTCCATGCTCGACATACAATGTCACAAACAATGTTGGTGCATGAACATAGTTAGGAGAAAGAACAAAAGATAAGTGTTACAAGATTGTGGAAATGGAGATCTTGGTCTAGCATAGTAAATTTTTTTCCCACACATGCCCTTAACCCATATCTAAAGGAGATAAATAAAGCATAATCATCTTTGGTAGCATTGGCTAATCCTTGGCTAAATCTCTTAAGTTTGAATTGAGAGGAATCCTCCCCCCAAAAACAAGTGTCATGATTCAATGCAAATAATGGGAAAATCCCATGTGCCTGTAGGGATTGAAGGGTCCCTAATTTAGTATCGTTATGAACTTGCCCATGCCATTTCCACAATGGGATCAAAAGGGATTCAATACAAATTTATGACATCTCCACCATGTCATATTTTCATCAATAAATCCCACAATGTCCACATTCAAGTTCTTTATCTTAGATTCCCTCTCATCTTATTAAATCAATCCAAGATCTGTCAAGATGGCCTACTTTATCCCTTAGTCTCACTGGAGCCTGCACACTTCATGCCCATACCCATGGTGTTAAGGGCACATCTTGTTGTACCTCAAACTATCATATGACCCTCTCATATTAGAAACACTCATATACATTAAACCACTAATCAAGAAACCAAAAACTCACACATATCTGATGTAGTTGCACCCCATCTTTTGGTCACCCAACAAACTCTATATATGGTCTCCATATAATAGACTTAGCCTTTAACTCATCTAATATTTTTTATACACCATATCATACTTAGATCTCTTACCTACCTTGTAGTCATTTATCTGCATGTGAACATCTATGGATGTGCCCAATCACTATGAGACATCCTTACTAGTTAAGTAATTTCTAGATGTTCATAGGCCCAAAAATGTAATAATGTGTCTAAATCAATATCGCCACCAAAAAACTCATGTGTGAATCTATACACATCATTATATAAATGAAAAAGCATAGTCCTACCCCAAGAATACAAAATATCATGCTCCTATACATCATGGATGATCATGTTAATCTTATATAAAATGGACACATCACCACCATTCACTACTATGAACAAAGCTAACAAAATTTCTAAAAACTTTTACACAAATGGAACATCTGATAACACAATCACATGTATTACAATATTTGAATCACTACCTCTATGATGATGCAAATCTAATCTACCAGTTAAATATGTGTACACACAATTCATGAGCTTAGGCATCATAACATCATATACTACGACCCTCCTACCAATAACTGACAATTGAAGTATACTTTAGGTATCTTCTAGAGTAATTGTCATCTTGCCTATAATCAACTAGAATGTGCAAGTGTCTGCATCCCATTACTCAGTTGATTTGGTCATCATGTGTGCATCATATGGCATAAAACCCACATATCCCAATCCAGCTCTATCAACAATCAACCTCTCCTCATCTGACAAAGGTAGATCCCATATAGTCTCCATTATCTTACCCTATTAGAACTCCTTGTAATGCACATCATCCTATAAAAAGCATGTAAAAACATAAACAATCATAACTCAGTTCATATAATGTACCAAAATCCACAAAATCTAGATACAACATAATTTCCTTACATAAACTGACATTTATACTATAGCATCCTGAACAAGACATCAATGCTGGACAATAACACTATAACTTAGAAAAAAGAGTTACATGTCTAGACATCACTACCCAAACCAAGACATGAAAGCAAAAATACCAAACATGCATTATTTAGTCAATAAAGTTAAACCAAACTCACCTAAATGCATTTTTTCATTGAAAAATGTGAGGTGTTTCAGTTACTTATCAGGCTAACATCCTCCTCGGCTTGAATTAGGACTTCTACCTCATTAAACTGGCTACATGTAACTGATCTCTTTTGAGGCATGCTGGTAAAGTGGAAACATAAATTTAAAACTTTCAAAATCACATAATGAATCCAAGGTTTTCACTTTCTAAATCATATATCCATTTTTAACTATGCCATACTCCTAAGATATTGGCCCCCACACTAGCAAATCTAGATTGCCTAAAAACTAAAAGTTTGATATCTTGTAAATCATAGTTATAATATTAGATCTATTTCTTTCACATGGCATATAATCATGACACCTCCTATATCATATAGGTCTCACTCTTATACCACCCCTTTTATCACCCTGATGACACATACTTCATTTTCCCTTAGTCATTCCTCTATTGGTATAGGAACCCATATGACAACTGATTCTAGTTCAATATATTATTGATGATAAACACTCATTCTAATCATCTTATAATTACAAAAATAACTCCTAACTCACATTATATTAGTTACCACTTTTGGCTCAAAATCCTTACACTAGTTTCATCCCTCTCATTGGAAGGGGGGCATACTTAGACACTATTTTTACTAACTTAGATACACATAATAATTTCTTCAGTACACATTTAGTATACACAAAATTTTGACTCAAATCATATCTTGATTTACTTGATACATTGTTAGTTATGATTCACTATGCCTCAATATACATATTTTGGATTAAAATATTGTAGCTTACATAGATTATACATAATATGACACAATGATTCAATAGTTTTTCACATAGTTAATCAAATTTTCTCAGTTAATCTTAGCTTTTATACATAATATGATAGTGATTCAATAGTTTTCGACATAGTTACTCATATTTGCTTAGTTAATCTCAAATTTTATACACAATATGGCATAACCATTCAACAGTTTTTGACATAGTTACTTAGATTTGCTCAATTAATCTTAGATTTGGCTCAAATTTTTAGATTTATATGACAATAATTTTAGTTTTCTATAAGTATCACTATTTACTATAATATCTTATTAGTTTTTACACAAACATTTTACATATTTTATGCAGTTTGGCTTTAGTTTTTACACAAGGTATGACAATGGGGGAATGCACACAGTATAGGTCTACATAAACACAACATTATTACTCAGAATTTAGATTTCTTACTCAAATTATATGAGTAGATTATATGACTCAAATTTGCTTTGTTATCCAATTGGGTGCATTTTGCATGGCACATGTTCTCATCTCCCAATTTTACACCAGATTCTACATAAGGAATGACAAATCATATCATTCTCTATGTTGTTTACACCAAACTTGATTCAGAATTATATAATTTCCCAATTTTTGCACTAGTTTTGCACCCGAATGAAATATTATGGGTGTTTTCTGTGGTTGACTCATAATTTTTGTACTAGTACCTAGTATATTTGAGTTGTGTGGTGTTGAAGTGTCACAATTTTTTGACTTATAGGCACATATCTACCCATAAAAGAGTGGGGATAAGAATAAATTGATTCCTCATAACATAATTATTTTCTCAAATTCAATACCTATACTCCACATCATGGGTTCATCTTCACAATCATCACTCGAAGTTTTTTTCAATTATCCGACCAAGAAGAATATAAGATTATAGATCATCTTCTCTCCATGTGGGTTGATCACATCGATCCCATGGCACATCCATTTTTAGGCAAGCACATACTACATAGCTAACTATAAATATGACATTCTTCATTATACTCTAGTACTTTATGTTGTGTTCTAATGCACACACCCATTTTAAAATTTAAAAAAGAACCCTTTAATGTTGGAAATCCTTTAGGGTCCCTTAAACCTTATAATTTTATAATATGAATTCATTCATTCAAAAGTCTAAGGTTATTTTCAAAAGTCTAAATTTACAGAAGTTCAAATTATGAGAATCAAAGCTTGAATGATTATTTAAAATATTTTTAACTCTGTATTTTCATAAGTTCTTTTCAAAAATAGATGATTTGATTTATGGACTAACATATCTAATATTCTTCATCTTATGTTCCTATTATTTTACAATGACAAGACTATTGACTAGACTTGTTAAATCATCCATGATCGGGCCTTCCATTTATTGTGTGGGATTGAGATAGGTGGTATTATGGTGTTACACATATCTATAAAATTTCAAATAAAATTATAAGTGACTTGAGTCATCCAGCTCTGAAAATGCACCATGTGGTATGTTTTAATAAACCTAAAAATGTAGAGACTTTACAAAATTATCAATTGGCTAGTGTTTCAAGCTCTCGTAGTCTCATGGTTTTGAGCTTCCATAGTTTTGAGCATTTGACACATGGTATATTTTCTTCTAACATAACCCCATAAGGATTAACACATTTTAGTGGTCTTGAACTCCCACAGTCTAATGGTTCTAAGCTTTTGATATCTGAACAAGTGATACTTGGCACATTTCATTCAAATTCAAGTTCAATGGTATAAAATCCAAGTTAAGGGTTTAATGATCTTTTAGCCCTAAGCCTTTGGGTCTTTGAGAACACTCCATTGTCTACATTTCATTTATCTAGATCCCTATGGGACATACACAATTCAAATATACTGACCATAACTCTGAGCTCTCGAGTTCTTATGGGCCAAAAAATACTCCACATGGCTCAATCACATTAACTCGTGGCCCTGAAACATACAAAACAATGTTATAAATCTAAAAGCTTGAATAAGTAGAGAATGGAAAAGTGTCATAATCTAAAGGATACATGGATATAATATGCATAAATTAAGTTGACAACAATGTAAAAGAGTTGGTAAATAAAGAAGGGAGAATTGTCTCAAATTGGTTGTCTGAACATATAAAGTTAATGAATAGTCTCCCTTTGGCAAGTAAATTAAACCCACCAAAGCTGACTAGCACATTCAAATTAAAATAGGAATTAAATCAAAATATTTTTATTCATATTGATTACATGTGAACATATTCAAAACTTAGATTTTTGAGCAATATATGCAAAATTCATTTGAAGGATAGTGATTTCACCATTACTCTCTTAATCAAACATTGCAAATTCAATCCCTCGAGCATTTAAAAAAACCTAGTTTTCTCATTAAGCTTGCAAGAGTGACAAAACTAATTTACTAAAAGGAATTACAACATCCATACATAAAATGGCATCCTCTTCAAAATAGGTGCATCCTCCAGCCCTTTCCATGTATTCATTCACTGGGGGAACTGAATACATGGATATTGTGTTCACTAAAATTACCCTTGACTTTAAATTCATTCATTACTCAACATTTTGGGATACTGTGGAAGTTACAGTGCCTTGGCACAATTAGATATCTCTAGGTGAGAATTAATACATTGATGACTTACTACCCATTGCACCATAAAATCTACACTTGGCAATGGTAAAACTAGAGGTAATGCCTTGCATAAACCTACTTTGAAATTTATTTCTTAATGGAACATTTTATGGGGATTGCTTACATATTATAAAAGTAAAAGGTGTAGCTACATATATTTATAGTAGGGAATTTGAGATATATCTTAGACTTTCAGAACTTGAGACTGCATATAACCAAGTCTCAACCAAGGTTTGGCTAGAGCATAACACCATGGAAGGAAAGCTTAAACAGTGGCTTATTAAAGGCCAGAGAATGAATCCCAAGAGATAGATTTAATCCAATAGTATTTTAAAATTCAAAATAGGAATTAGGATAGCCATGGATCTCCTAAATTGGTTATATGGTTTTCCAAGCACAATGTATGTGTAGGTTAAGTGGGTCCCATTACTCAACATCCTATTAACTTTTGACAAGATAAATACCCTGGGAGAGGTCATAAGCATCTAGATGAAAACACAAATGTTTTATCCTGATCAAAGGCCACTTGATGGTAATTTTTACATGGTGTCTTACTTATTGGATACAGTATTAGGCATAACTCACAAGACCCATAGGTAACTATGGTAACCCTCACCATAGTACGTAGGTAGCAGAATCACTGAAGATTACTCTTTCATGTTTATGTACAGATTCAAGAGTGAAATTTAAAGTATATGTGATGAAATATATCCTCAAGTGTATCAAGAAATTTATGGCACCCAAATGCCTAGGTTGTCTGGAAACCTAAAAAGAAGCCTTAGCAAATGGGGGGATCACTAGTTTTACCCCAACATCATGTTCTTCAAAATAGAGGGCAAAAAAGCATCTCTACAATTGTTGGTGTACCATGTCCCATATAAAATTGTAGAGTGAGAAATATCCTACTAAATATACAATAACATTGATGAGGAGTTAGGCTAGAAAAATCCAAACTATTACTTTAAAACCCCTTTGAGCATTGGGTAACTTCAATTTGCAATTAGGCCACATTTCAACCAAGTTGGCAAGGCCAGGATTTATTAATGGTATCACCATTTAGGGAATGAGATTATAGGAAGAAGATAAGATCATACCTCTAATTCCTTAAGGACAATAATAAGGAAAACATTTCATATGGTCACCAAAAATATGATCATGTTGATATTTTTCTTAAGCATTAGATGACACTAAGGTATGGATAAAGATGAAAAATAACCAATGTCTATGACTATGAGGTTATATAAGAACAAGCACAAAGGGTATGGAGCCATCAGTGGCCTCCAACCCAGTCATAAGATTAAAGAAATCAAGAACAACCTCCCTCTCCTATAGAGGAACAAATAAATTTACAAGAAGAGTCAAACAACAAGAGGGAATTTGATCCTCAAATAAGGAAATAAAATTTAAAGGGCTTCCCTAGTCATCAACTACCCTTCACATCTTTGATTGACATTGCTCCATTTTTGGGAACAAAAATAGCCAAGGATAAGTCCACACCTCCTGTAGATGGATAGAGGAAGAGCACTTTTATGATGACACCTCTGTCACCTCTCAAAATAGCCACTTAGGTTAGTCTCCTTGAATTTTTTCAAACTTATTTCTTGTTTGTTTAGGCATCTCTGGTAAGTTCACCTCCATCCAAAATCATCACTTAGGGGACTTCCCCTCAAGCACTCCCTATCATACCAACTTTGATCACCCTTCCTTCCACCACTATTGTCCTACCAACCATTTCTTTATAGTCATCTGTAGTAATGATTTCCCCCATTGTAGTTCCCTCATTTATTTCACCCTCTCCCTCATCTTCCACTCCCCCTATATTCACGTACCAGAGGAAACCTAAAGATCTTCCCACTTCCTCTAAGGGTGAGAAATTAGAAGAGAGACCATAACTTAGTCTTCCTACCATAAAAGAAACCTTAGAAGAAAAAGAAGTAATAGAAGTAAAGGATAAAGACCCTAAGTAAGTTATATCTTTAGTTGAGTATCTAGATGATGAAGATGAATAAGATGAAACAATGAAGGGGTTAGAACAATAAATACATGAGGAGGCACCCCTAGATTATGAAGAGGCAAAGTTATAAAAGTCTAATGCCATGAGTCTGGGGGGTCAACAAGAAGAAGAAACCCTAGATAACACTTTGGATCAACAAATCCTCACGAAAGAACAAAGATAAAACTTTAATAAGGTATATTTTTCCTTTGTTTTATCTATTTCTAGTAAAAAAGTTCTAGCTACATATTTACATCTAACTATTCTTATATCTAGTTCTATTGTTTCACCTATTCTTTCTTCCTCAACAAATAAAGGTTCCTAAAAAGGCAGTCCATTTTGATAGTCTGGTTATTGTTTCAAATTTTGACCCCAAAATGCCATCAATTCTTAAGAAAAGGTTAACTTAGCTAAAACTACCCATGCCATAGTCTCCACCCTTGTTTTTAGCCACTACAACCATAAAAAAAACTATAGGATGAACAAGGTATGTGGCTGAATTTAATCCAATAAGGGAACCTTCCCCTTGAGATATAATTGTTCATCCACCTCTCTAATTCCCAAAACAAATAAGTGCATCATTGGCACCACCAGTTATAACACCCCCTCTTATGACTCCTCCACCTTTTATATCTTAAGACCCAAATCCAGATGAATAAACATGGGAACTTATTATTCCCCAATGAGTAAAAGAAATGTGGAATATGAGGTATGAGAGACATAATCTAGTTATTATAGAATTACCTACAATCTTTACCTAGTATGATAAGAAGAGTGGAACCATCCAATAGGTAAAGAAGAATAAGGCAGTGAACCTCAATATCAGGGAGGAGATGGAATTTGAACAAATGGAAAATTTGTTTCCCTTATCAAATAAAGCTAAAGGGATCCCAATGATACTAATGAATATAATGAAGACTTTTTTGCATATGTGGACACTACTGGTGAAGCCATGAAGGAGATGTATCAGATAAAAAAGGAAGCATATCAAATACTATGACAGAGGCAAACTATTCAGTCTCCTCCAAAAATTATTGAGTGTGCAAAGTGTAGCCACAAGGTTGTAAACATAGAGAAATAGCATGCTTAAGTTATGGCATTGATTTAGAGAATTGCAAAAGATACTAAATTTATTGATTTAATGCTCCATAACCAATGCATTCAACTAATTAAACTTGATGTTTGGTCAGGGTGTGACTTGGGCCCTAAAATATGTTATTACTAAAAGAGATATTTCCCTTGTATGGCATAATCAGATGAAGGCTTTATCATCACATTTTTTAAATCATGAGAACCAATCTTTGGGGATTTTGAATGATATGAGGGTCACTTATGTGATCACTCTTACAGGTGAATTGGTTAATAGGCCAAACTTTCAAAACCTGCTCAAAGCAACAATAAAAAATTATAAGGAGCAAGTGGAGGGTATAATTTATAAAACTAATGATGAAATATTACAAATAATAAGTTTTGTGAAGGACAGAGTAACCAAGGTAGAAACCTTGAAAGCTAAGTCCAAGGGTTAAAAAATAGAACATTCAAGATTGACGGCTGAAACCTTCATGATTATCAAGCCTTCTTTACTCAATTTTATTATTATTAATAAATATTTTCATATGACCCATGCTTTATTTCAATAACTTAAGGCTAAGGAGATGGTTTTTGGGTTAATAACAAGTACACAATGACTATTAGTGTTGCCACATCAACATAGGGTTCTCAATTTTTAGGATTTACAGTGTTGTAAACTCCCATGGGCCCAATTTCGATCCCAAGAAATGACATCAAAAAATCCAATTTCTCCAACTATTACTCTACCATATTCTTCAACTAACAGTTCCTCTTCAACACTATGATAAATATAAATATGTACTTGCATGTTTTTGTTAAGTTATAACTTTGGTTCCATATACACATTGCATATATATATTGTATTTATAATTGGAGAATCTATTTTGAGTAACTAATTATGTACATGCATGCTCTATATGAGATTAACGTAGAGTGCATTTTTTGAACATGTAAATTTATACTGCACTTAAGAGATGAGGCCTTCCCCATCCCAAGCCTACATGTAATTTTATTCTCCTTTTTCAAAAGGAGGAGAATTTTGGCTATTGAGATTAATGAGAAATTATAAGAAGTTGTGCTAATGTAATCTCAATGTGTAAATCTTGTTTCTTCTCCAAACCTATGGACTGTGTAAGAAGTGTTGTCATTATGGTATCTTAGTTCCTTGTTTATGCATGAGTTATATTTTTAATATAGTTATTCACTTTAAGCTAGAGCTGATTTAAATGCCTTTTGCATGTTGATCATAATCCCTCTTTATAGATGTGTAATCACAATCTAGCGGATGTGACAACCTTTGGTTATGCATGTTTAAGTTTACTGTGTTTTGGTTCCCTTTTACTTCTTAGTGTGTTTGATCATTGATGTGCTATAGTAGCTTATAAAAAATATCAGTGTTGTAATTTTTTATCTTACCTTAGTTCAAGTGTTTGTCTTGAAAAGTTTTCGATTTGTGTGATCCACAAGCCTCTTTTCTTCCTCTCCTTTCCCTTTTTTTTGAGGTTATTTTAGAAGTCCTACCCACCTTAGTTAAAACCATCATTCTTCCACCCTTCTTAAGTAGATCGAGGTTCACCCATAGTCAACCCATCTATGGTAAACAATCTATATCACTCACTATTATTCTACCAATAGGTTGTTATAAAACTAAATATCTTGAAACTCATGCTTTAGAGTGATATCTTTCATCGATCTTAAAACATTAAAGGTTACCTCATAAGATTTTTGGGGTGTGCATAAAACCCACATCAACACTTTCATTTTATTTTATTACTAAAATAAAAGGTGGGGGGAGGGAAAATGTATACACCCAAATTTGGTCAACCAAACACAAGTATTATGTCTTTTATGAATTTTATATTTAGAATCCCCTAATGATGAATTGAGTTCCCATTCTTGTGTTGTCCTAGTCCCATGTCTTTTTTATCACTATTTTATATTGATTTCATTATTTTTTTAGAGTCTCAATCTTCCATATCAGTCATTGTCAGTCACATGGATCCCTGGTCTTCCTTTACTTTCATTCTTTAATTTTGTTGTCTCTAGATGATATCACCCTAATTGGATAATAGCACACATTGCTATTGTCCTATTTCCTCACTATTATCCACCACACTTTTCATAACTCTTTTCGATGCAAGTTTCTTTTAGGTCTCTTTTTATGACTATTTTACCCTTGTTTGAGTTAGTTGTCATGTGAATATGTTATTAAAATTTAAAATGAAGGCATTTTACATATAACACTCATCAATTTGACACTATCATAATAAATAAAATCATACTACATCAAGTTCAATCTCTACATTTATCTGAAATTCTTAAATATTATATTTTGATTGCATGTTTTGACTAAGAGGAGGGCCTAAGGGAAGACCATTTAGATACATATCATGCATGATCCAACCATGCACACACATCAGAGGGACAAATACACTAGTTTGAGGTCCCTATCATCAGTGCTATGTAAGCAATTCTTAGTACAATAGGGTTATGAGGCCAACTCAACCATTCCCACTTCCCCATTTTCCCCTTTTCACATTTGATCTTTGTTTGCTTCTTATGTGCATGATTCCACTATGGTTTTGAAGAAGGAAGGTGAGAAAATAGGTTTAATCTTGTGATCTTAGATATGTGCCATATTAAAGTGCATTTATATTTGAATCCAAACAGAATCTTATTTTATAGCTTTGTCTCAGGAGGAGCTTAGATATGAGTGCTCTAATTGGACAATATCACTCCTCACTACTATCCAGATCCCCTACTATTGTTGAAGTCAAAATGGCATTCAAATAGTCAAATTTGATAGTGCCAGTCACACTCAGATTTAGAAATAATCAACAAACTTTATGAGCCCCAACTAAATAAATTGTTCATCCTTTTTTATGTTATTGCTCAAAACCCTAATTACTCAATATCATATGTTTTTGAGTAAAATGCATGATTTAATGTTTATTTAATTATTTATTTTACTCTGCTCAATTATTATTTTTAGTTAGATTAAAATTTATTCAATCACAAAATCAGGAAAACATATTGGTGAGCCTATTTTATTCATCTAACATAGCCAAATTCTAACTTCTAACCATCAGGATTTTCTTTGAAATTTTTATTCTCCTAGGGTTTCAAATTACATTATAATTTCCATCTTATGTTGGATTATATATTAGCATTCCTCCTTATTTCTCGTCTTGTTTTCATTTTATTTTTCGAAATTTTAAAATGAATAGTAAGGAAGCTCTTCGCACCCCCTCCCTCCCCCCCAACCGGTTGATGAATCCATAGGCATTCCTTATAATTATACTTAAAAATGGAAAAAACACCAAAATTGTGTTTTAGATACTAATAATGAAAATGATTACATATATAATGATGATGGTGATTATTATTTCCATAATGGTTATGATGAATATTATGCAAATGATGATCAAAATTCTGAGTAAAGTAGTGTAGATGCATGTTCTTCTCCTACTTATATTCCAATTAAAGAAAATTAAATTCAGAATATAATTCCAAAATAACCCCTCATTCTTGATGCCTCATTTGATAATACTCTTAGTTTTTCAAAAAAAATTCCTACATCTCTTTTTAAAATTACACAATATAAATCAAAGAAAGTCAAAATTCCATTACATGAAAAAAATGACAATGTTACATCTCAAAAAGTATATCCTATTTATAACAATGTTCATTTATCATATGATAATGATGTATCTAAATTATAAAGTGACAATGCATCTTCTATTTACTTCTCTTTGCAAAAAAAATTAAAGTAAACATTGCATTCCTCTTTCATGTGATGATGTTTTGAACAAGGTTCAAAATGCAATCTTTGCTCCTTCTTCATCCCTTTCTCCAAATGAAAATATTATAATTTCACATATCGATAGTAAAGTTTGCATTCTATTGGGTGAATAATTTGTTACCAATATAATGGTAATAAAATGGTAATTTTAGCCATAGTATGATGAGATAGAATCTCTCCTCAAGAAAAGGGGTGGCCCCCTTCTTATTGCTAACTAAAACAACAAGTTATTATTTACACTTATTTACACTAATTTGATCAAAGTGGGTGTTGTCATATCATCCAATCCTTTTTTTTCAAAATTTATATTTTCTTACAAACTTTCTTTTGTTCTTTACAATGTATTGTGAAAACGTAAAACTATTTGATAAAACAAGGATAACCGATATTCAGATTAGTTAACTGAAAGAATAACTAGAATGATACCAACAAAGTAACATGAATAGATGGAAAAAAGTGCAGCCCAAAGGCTTCATCTTATTTCCAATAAAGATTAAAATTACCAAAGAAGAATAACTTGTCACCCAAAGTCTCTATGGTAAGTCACTTTCAATAATGAACACAAACCTAGTAACTAAATGTAGCTCAAAGACTCCAAAATCAGCCTCCTGACACCTTCCATTTTATATAATTTCACACCATAATCCAATAAAATCACAAGAAAATGTAATGGCTAAGAAAATCTCCAACACACCACAAGTTTATCTCAGTGCAAAGATTGAAAGATCACTTGATTTTATTATATTGAATGGAATTCAAGATTTACAATATGAACACAAAGTTTCAAAATTATTTCTTAATTTAGCATCATTTTACTTCTATATCTCTTGGTCCTTAACTCCTCTCATTTCTTAGCAGTGTCTTCATCATATTCTTCCTCATAACTAGTTTTGAAATGTTTCAACTTGATACCTTTGGACTCCAACCAAGCATTAGTCCTTGCAAGAATGGGTTGAAATCTATCTCTAATTGATGTGGATTCTTTGACAAACCATTAGATTAGAGGGAGAGGAGTGGAAAATACCTGATTACCCTCATATAAGGGGTCTAATACATTCTCATCATTTGACAAATCTACTAGAATATTAGCCAACTTTAGATTATCAATTTGGTCAGCGGTAAGATGGTTGTGATCAAGTTTTCTCACATCTTCATTAGTTCTACATTCTACCTAGATGTCTTCAATCCTATGTGTGTGAGTGAAATTATGATTGAGATTTTCCTTCATCAACCTATAATCAAAGTTTTCTCTACTTTTGAATCTCTTAAGAGTTATCCACTGTAACTCAATTTTCATGGTTTTGGCCTTTGGAATGGTTACAAGAGCATACCGCCCAATATTGATTGGAAAATTAAAACCTCATTTGTGAGCATTTGACTGCTTCATATGCACACTCATTACTTGCCTACACATCTCCATCAATATCAATTTATCAGTTGGATACGTTGGTAGCATGTATGGTTGCTCATCAAATCCTCCTACCCTAATGTAGGTGAAGGTTGGGAACTATAGAAAATTGCAACCAATCTTATTAATTATTTCTCATGCTTGATTTAAAACTCTCTTTTTTTGAGATATTTTTCAAAATTTCAAATAAATTTGTATAAGAAAGCATCATTGACTCTCCTGTAATGATTTACAATTTCTTTGAGAGTCAACTGAGGGTACTATTCATACACTGGGACCTTCTTTCTCTATCCAATGTTGGTTAAGCTAGGGAAATCTCTCATGTAGGCTGAAACATATACCAAGTAAGACATCATATCAAAGTTTAGAGAATAAGTCACTTCAGAGAGTTGGTGACATATAGCATCGTTGATCTGTTTACCCCAAAAGATTTTTTGTTTATCCCTTTTGATAACCCAGATGCATTGATACATCGACTCTTAGAAAACATTTGATGCGGGTAGCCCCTTAACTCTACTTAGGAGGGTGATCAAATCTCCAATTTTATATAAAAAGTCACTATGATAAAGATACTTGGGCCACCTAGCTATAGAATATCGAGGAGTCCTGAGCCATTTAGAATTAATATGCTTTTTGCACTTTTCAAAATCCTTGTCATAGTGCTCTTGAGATGATTCCACAGTTAAGTCTAAATATTCTTCAATCTTGAAGAGATGGAAGACTTTATCAAAATACTCCTTATCAAGGTAGATGACCACCTTACCATTTGCATCTTTGACTAATCTACTCTACTTATCAAAATGTGTAGTCATTGTCAAGATGAACTATGAATCCTGTGCTGATACAGGGAATGTAGTTGTCAAGTGAATTTCACTATTTATGACTGGCTACATGTGAGATGCAATGGGGTCCTTCCCTAATCTATGTAAGAACTCTATCATGTCAACATGTCCAATCTCAGTGTCTTTGATCTTATACACATTAGACTCAACTATAGATGTTGAAAACACACCTTGGAACTTATACTTAATTATTTTATTGGTAGGTGAGTCATTTGACATTGATTAAGTAACTATAAGAAATTTTCATTGTCCCATACTTAGCATTTTCATTCTTCTTGGAGAAAATTCAAGAGTGGAAAAATTCCACATTCCTACATGAGATATGGATAAAACTGGTCTTTGGTGCAATCTAGAGAAAATTATCTAAATTACACAGGAATTTGGTAAAATTTTGGGGTTAAGGTGTAAGTCAAAAATAATTATTTGACTTTCACCTTATTTGGGTATGTTTTAGGTATGAGTCAGACAATTTTATTTGACCTGCACCTTTCTTGGATTTTGGATCATGTAAGTTTTGGTGTAAGTCAGAGAAAATTCTTTGACTTGCACCTTGTATCTCATTTGTGTAGGTCAGAGAATTTTCTTTGACTTACACCCTTGGATTTGATCTCATGGTGCACATTAGAGAAACTTCTTTGATGTGAACTGAAGGGTAGGTTGTGCACATTGGAGAAAATTCTCTGATGCACACCATGGTAAGATAGTGCATGAATATTGGTGTAGGTAAGAGAAAAATCTCTGACCTGCACCATGGGTTTGGGAAGAGGGGTGCACTTCAGAGAAAATTCTATGATGTGCACTGGGGTATGGTGGGTTGGTTAGGGTTCACGTCAAAGAATTTTCTTTGACCTGCACTTGAGGGTTTTGATAAATTTTCATAACATGCTTGAAAGCATGCAGGAGGGTTTTAAACATGTTAAATGTGAAACATGGAGAATTTTCAAGTTTTTTCTAAGCAAAAATAATCATGAAATAGGAATATAATCAATCGAAAGACAACAACAACAACAATAACAAAAATAAAAGAAATTAGGGTAAATTCAAGGAAAAGGAAAAAACAAAGGAAAAACAAACAAAAATTACCTATAGTGAAGATAAGGTCTAGAAATGGAGGAGGAGATCGAACATAAAGGTGGCGATGAATGCACACAAGCACAAGAAATGACGATGAGAAATGCATGGGAGCTCAAAAATGGTAGAGGAGCAAACAAACATAAAAAAAATGGAGGAGCAAAGGTGAAAAATAAAAATTATGGGGTAATTATATATAAACTTGGTAATTAATGCCCCATAAATTACTGAGTTGGGTGGTAGGCCCTAGGTGTAGGGTCAAAGAATTTCTCTAACCTTACAAATGCAATGTCAAATAAATTCTCCACTTTTGCATGCAATGGTGTAGTTTAGAGAGATTTCTCTAACTTACACCAAAATGGACCTGTTGTAGTTTGGAAAAAAATATCCGAGCTGCATGGGGTAGAAAAACTCCATCAAAAAGTCTAACTTTTTGAGGAGAGACTAACGCAAGAAGGTAATGATCAGCCTTGTTTTGCGTGCTTAGATCCCATGGGCTATGAAATAGACAAGTTTTGTAGGGGTTATCCCATGAATTGAGCCTACTAAATTTAAGGATAACATATTCCTCTTACATGTGATGATGTTTTGAATGATATTGTAAATGTAAATTCATCTCTTGCATAGTCTTCTAGTGAAAATGAATATATGATTATTTCAAATGTTGATTCTACAAGTGAAAAAGATTATGATCATGATGAAAATTGGAATGATGATGATTATTATGCATATAGTGAAGAGGAAAATATATCTATTACATCTAGTATTAATTCTTCTTTACCTACCCCTCATGTTGATGATGAATGCATGTTACATGATAATATTATTAGTCATAATAAGATTACAAAACATGATGATGTTCCTAATTTTCTTTCAAAAGATAAAACATGCGAGCATATGGATTCTATTAATGATCATAATAGTGTTAATCTTTATATTTCAATAGATTGTCATATGCCCTTGCAATCTAATGATATATTAAATACTAATTAATCTCCCAAACCCACTATTACTGAAGTAGAATATATTCCTAAACCCATTCTTCCTAAGCAAAATACTATACCTATTGACAATTTTGACCTCACAAGTCAAATTATCAACCCTACTATTTGAAACTTTGCACATCATGCCAGTTTATCTTGTGAGTCAATGAGTTGGTGTTGTAAGTTCCTTGATGTAATTATTGGGAATCAGATTGTCTTAGCACATCATGAAGGAATGAACAAGTTAGTTTGGTTGTGCTTTAAACAAGTTTACTTGGGAAGTTAAATAAACTTGAAAAATTACATAAAAATGATGTATTTTGTGCCATGAATATCCCCTACAAGTTTGGTGTCTTGATGTGTTTTCTATATCAAGATATAAACCTTCAAAAATGATCTAGTAGTATAGGATGTGCCCGAGGACATCAAGTTAAAGCCACAAGAAATAACTGTTTGGATTCAAAAAATATTCAAATGGGATGAAATTGAATGTAGGGCTACCAAGTGTCAAAGCCTCACTTGATCAGATCAATAGATGAATGGCACATAGGTGATAGTGAGGTCGATATGCTAATACAGATCTACAATGTGCATTCAATCATGCAATTAAAGGTCAAAGGCAAGCACAAGGCCAAAAGGTTAGAGGATCTTGAGAATGAATGTGATTGTGCCAAGTCTTTTAGTCATGGTGAATCCTAAGAAAATCAACAATGCACATTTGATTCTTTAGACCAAAGATCTATGACATGCATTCATTTATATAGGAGAAGATCGATGGTGTAGTTCAAGATCAAAAAGTCAATGAGCTTAGATTGCATGCAAGGCCACTAAGTGGCATAAGCACGTTAGCTAGATGAAGACTTACATCATGGTCTATAGGAAGCATGTAGGGCTCCCAAGAGTCACATTTTAAAATGTTGAGATAAAGATCAGTGCAGGGATATCAAGTGGCACAATCTAAAAAGTAGATCACAGATTAATGACAATGATGAAGGTCAAAGCCATGAGACTCTCAAGGAGAACAACAAAGAAAATTTGATTGATTTTTTATGGGGCACAAGATGAAGACACATATTCAGGGTGATTAAGGTTAGGTTTATAGATAAAATAAGGAGCCCGAGGAAATACCTAATAGGTGGACACATCAGTTTAAAAAGATTTCACTACCCAAGTAGGCAAATGTATAAATGCAAGATAAAATATGTTCTGAGTTATCATAAGCAAACCTTGAAAATTCATATGTCACCATTAAATCTCAAGTAAACTTCTCAAAATCACTCAGACGTAAGATTTACATCTTGTTCATGATCAAGAGACTAGGTAGCCTGTGGTTCTTCATTAAAATCATGACTATATAAAAACCAATAAAGGAATTAGTTTTCATCTATAGTAGACCCATGTTTAGGGTTTGAGGTAATAAGAGAGTTATGACTATGAAAATAATGTCAGAAGGGATGCTAGGTGAATAAGTTCAAGTGAATATCTGATAACATAAAGAACATTCAAGATGGAGCACGGTGTTGTAGCTCATTAAGAAGATGGAAAAATTTGGTAGTTGGAGAGTGGAAGCAGATCATTTAATAGATTTTTAGGGTCTTTGGGGACTTTTACCTTTTAGATGGATCATGACTCATCATCCTCAAGAAATTCTTGTCTTCTAGTGTGTTTTAAAGTCAACCAGAGGACTTGAAAGCTCTCTGGAGCTAATAAAAGTTAATTTTTAGAGGCAAGATTAATGATAATTGATCAAAATGTGGTTGGGGCTTATTTTATTGATTTATGTATGCTCGCTTCCCTCTCTCTTCCCATTTTCTTAGATATCTCCCATTTTTCCCCAAATAAATGGTCACTTTTTCTTTTGGCATGCCCAAGCTATGCCAAGATTTGTATTGTAATACCTATTTGATGCAATAAAAGATTAAATTCCTCCATTCACAAGCTGAATTGAAGTGTGTCCTTTGAATTCATTGATGTGGTTAAGTGAATACATGATTTTCTTTGCCTTTTTCTAAGTTTTCTGACCTTCATGAAGTGTTTTGTAGTTCTCATAAGTCATTCTAAGTGCCATAGATAGTTTGTTGATTGGTTTGGAAGTCGACAATTTCCCTCCCATGCTAGATTGATAAATAGTTCGTGCCTTTTTTGTGAGATACTTATGTGAAAGCTAATCCAAAAGTGATTGAAGTGATATTTACAGGCTTGAAAGTGTCTCATAGTGTGTTTTGTGTAATTATAAGCATTTAAAACATTGGTGCATCACCTAAATTTACATGTTTTTATGAGTTTTCTATCAATTTCTCTCCCTTTTCCAATCATAGAGATTAGTTTAAGTGATAGATCCAAGGGAACCAACCCTCTTTGGAGGTTTAACCTCACTATAAAATACCCACTTCCCAAGCTTATCTCCATTTTTTCAGCTTATTTGGAGGGATCCTGTAGACACTAGAAAACCTCACACAATGGTTCTAGACATCTAAGTAACCCCTAGACCACCTTGGGTCCCCCTAAAGACTATCCCACAACCTTTCAACTGCAAACCTAAGTTATAATTGACTAGCTTTGACCAACTTAACCTTTGACCTATCGACCATAGATGATCACCCTAACCATCGATGGTTAGGCCTAACCATTGATGGTCAGGTTTTAACCACATGAGTAGTTAAAGTCCAGCTCAACTACAACTTGATTTTTTATTTTTAGCTATCTATTCCATGTGCAAGATCAATGCTTTTTTATGCTAAAAATAGATATCCTGTTGAACCTATTATTGAAACTATTGTTTTCACCTCTCTTTTCTTCTTCTAAAAAGAGAGGAGGAAGTGAAAGGGATCCATATCCAAAATTAGGGCAATCAAGCATCAGTGACCATTAGCAATTATCAAAGCTTCTTGTATCAAAACTTATTTTTTAGGTCTTCTAGAAAAATCATAATGAGTGCGACAGTGATCTGAAGTACCATTGCTCATCAGTCAACAACCAAGTACCGTTACTTTACCATAATTACTCTAGGTTTCACCAATAGATTTATCAACCACTCACCTCAACAATAAATAACAAAGATAAGTATCTATTTTTTAGTAATTAGTTCTTTTTGTTCCTCTCACAACTAACCTTTAACCTAGACCCATCTTCTAGAATCTATTTTGTAACCTTGTCAACCAATTTATTGAACCAACCCAGAACCCATATTAACCACCAATGGTTACCCCAACCACTGACGATCTATCCATAACCGCTGATGGTTAACCAAATGCTGACAATCATGCTAACTACCAATGGTTTTTCCCCAACCACCGATGGTCACTGTGAGACATTTCAATAACAAGCTATTTGGTTTATCAAACTTTAAACAAATCTCACTTTCTAACTTTTTGCTTGATCATAGAACATCACCTTATTTTTTGAACCACATCTAATTTCTTTAGCATTAATATTCAATCATTTACTATTATAATTGGTCAAATTCACCTATTCATTTATCAAGCACTTCTTGTATTTGATTTTAGTACCTTTATGAAATCAATTTATCTTTCATTTTCAAGACTTGATTGTTTAAAAGTGTGGATTGATAGTCTCCAAATAAACTCACACTTATTAGATCTAGCTTGCTAGGCAATCCAACCTACTATCTAACTAATCAACCATCTCTTTATTGGTTTCTTATTCGAAGGTCACTCCTCCCAAGCCAAAGAGGAGTATCTACAACCATCTAGATCAACTTGTGCAAACCAAATCTAGGTTCTACTAACCTCACCCTTATTTCAAATTTTACAACTTGCTTTTTAAGGAAATAAGCAAAATTTACGTGAAACATTCTGGCATAGCCGATGGGACCCTTAAGTCTTTTTTTGGGTTCATAGTTATGTCTAGGTGCTTCTTCCTCTTATTTTTTGCTCATACAAGAAAATTAAAATTTCATTTTAGGCTTAAAATTAACTACATCCATTGTTTTCTTGCTTATTTTAGCTCACATAGCCTAATTAATAAAGTGAACTAACCATATCTTCACTCTTATCATACACACAAGACCAAACTACTTACACTTAATCAAGCATAAAAACATTCACATAAGGGCTGACTAAGATTTCATCACCTAGTGGTCACCCTTTTTGGCTACCCCACTTGGATTTTATCACCAAAGGGAGAACTAACATAGTTTCTTGATTGAGTATAATCTCTAGCAATCGATATATCTTGGCTAAGTACCCAACACCTTTATCACTACAGTGTTTGAAGTGAGGGGGTAGGCCCCAATATCAAGCCATGTACTGATCTCCAATACATATCCCTTTGAGAGCCTAAACACAACCTAAAACTAACCATAAAATTATTTTCTAGTACCTATTTTACAAGCCATGTTGAATCACACAATTATTAAAGCTTAAGGCATAAGCCACAATAGAGACTAAAAATAACATTAGGATTTAACATGCTTTAGTGTGTGTTTCATTTATTTGAATTTTTCTTGTCTTCTCTTTGTTTGGGTTGTGAGATTACTTGTATGTTCTTCTTTCCCTTATTTAAATGGTTTTAACTTGGCAACAACTAAGAAACCAAGCAAACTAGGATCCACCTCCTAGTCCTTCGTCTTCTTCTTCTCCCTCAGCCATGGAGTATACCTCAGATGCAAAGAGTTCTCCCCATCCTTCTAGAATTCCTACCATCCCTCAGACAGTTTCCCAAGGTGATACAAATTTCTCCACCTTTCTAAATAACAACCCCATATCCCTCCAACATTACCTTAATGCCATATCGCACCATACCCCTACTTTGGTTCCTCCTGTTGAACCAACCTATGGCATGCCATCCCACCTTATGGGAGACACTTTTGTTGCCACCATCTCCACCCAACCTTTAGTCACCCAGGCATCTTGATCTACCAATAACCCCACTGATACCAACATCTAAAACCAACCCACTCAACCAAGTAACACCCAAACACCTTCTTCCTCAACTAATAACCCTCCTATTTAGGAGCAACCCAACCATTTGACACCAATATGTCTCGTATCATAGGGGTACCCTCTACTAGTGTCACCACCCTTCCTATTATTTCTAATCCACCTACCTCTACTCTATTCCAAAATTTGGTGGTTCCCATACCTTATACCCTTCCACCCATTAGTACCAAAGTTACCACCTACCCTTTATCTACTAACCCAATTATACCTCTTACCTAACCTACGTTAATATATCAACAGGTGCCCATTACACCAAACCTTAACTGTGTCCCTAACCCATAGGGGTATGTACCTCTACTTCCCACCCAATAACCTATCTCCATGTATTCATATGTGACATCATCCTAACCACCCATATCCACATACCAATATGTGGCAACATCTCAACCCCCACCAGTTTTCTATATGTTACACCTACCCAAACCCAATATCATTTATCCTACAACTACGGGAGTGCACAATCACAAATGGACCTTGTCAAAATGCTAATGGACAAAATGACTACTTTGGAGTCATCCATTTCTAGAGTTCATAATATTTTGTCATATGACCAAATATGTAATGAACCAATTCACCCATCCATCCCTATTCGACCCTATCCTCCTTAGTGGGAACTTCCTAAGTTTTCTAAATTTCAAAGTAAGGAAGACCCTCAATATCACCTGAGAGCATTTAACCACTCATGATATTTAATTTCCTATGATGATGCTCTCCTACTTTGTACCTTCCCCATGTCTCTATCTGGTCCAACACTAGATTGGTATAGTGTTATAACAAAGCACTCTTTTATTTCTTTTAGATGGCTCAAAATTTATTGGATCAATTTTATATAAACATCTCCAAGAAGGTTTCCATCACCAATCTCTACTTCATTTGGAAATTTTATGATGAATCCATAACTGACTTCATAGCTCGTTGGAGAAGCTTGATAAATAAACTCTCTTTCTATTTGCCCAACCTGAGCTGATTTAACTCTTTGCACAGGCTTGTGCCAAACACATTTATCATACCTTATAGGTTTAGAGCTTTAGGAACTTTGATGAGGCTTTTATCATGGCACAAAAACTATAAAATAGAGCCATCAATGAGGGAAAACTAAAGTTGAGAAACAAGAACTCTACCTTCAAATCAAATGAGGCTCCCTCCTTTAAACCCATTAATCAAGCCAACACTAACACCAAAAACAAGGGAACCATGAATGTGGTTATCCTTAAAACCACTCCTCTACCCATTGTTAACCAACCTAAATCTTCAAATTCCTCCAATCAAAACACTAAGAATCAAAATCGTAACACCTAAAAGCAATTTACTTCACTTAGGGAGTCATATGCTTCAATATTGGAGAAATTGTTAAAAGCCAATATCATACAACTCCCTTCGATCAAGCCTTCATACCAATTCAATTCCTCTCATCATGTATCTGGTTGGTATAAGGAGAATGAATTGTGTGCCTTCCACCATGTCATTGGGCATGATGTTATTAGGTGAAATACCTTCAAAAACATCATCCAAACTCTCATTGATAAGGGGGAACTTGTGTTGGATAACCCTAATACACCCCCAAACCAATCACTTGACATCTTTAGATAACCATTTCATAACCACGCTCCTTTCACCAACAATGAAAACAAAGTAGAATCCTCTCATAATCATGAGGCCCTTACTGTCAACATGGTTTTTGGTGAACTTACTATTGAGGAGACCATTAGACAAATCACCTCTTCACCTAATCCACTTATTGAGGTGGCATAGTCACCAACCTCTCCTTTGATATTCACATTAGAGGAGAAAACCATTCCCACTTTACCATTTTCCTCAATCATACAATAATCCACTCTTCCTTTAGAGATCACTCCTAAGGAAGAAACTACTTTGCCTACACTTCCCATTGAGAAATTACCTTCTCAGATGTTAGAACCTAGTAATCAAGAAAAGGATGAGATAACCATTCCTCCCTCTTGACCCTTGGGCCTATCTTTTGAATGCACTACCAGGGGACTCAAACCCATCTATAGACCTTTCTCTATACTAGTTAAAAACTTAGAATTCATATCTGATCATAACCTGGATCGGGTCACCTTTTGGAAATATATTGGGCTTCCTTATATAGCTAAGGAGGAGCCTCCTTTATCAGAACAACCTACCCTTTCCACTATCAAATCCACTATCATCACAACCCAACCATCAAACACCTCTACCCACCAAACTATAGCAATACCATCAAAACTAAACTCATCCAAAGTCATCAAATCACCTTCTACCATTCTAACCAAACTCACCAAGAACCTTGGCATATTTCCTACTCATAACATTACTCACCCATCAATAAAGTTGGATTTATGCCCACTAAGCCTATCAAACAAACCCCAAACTAAGTCAACAAAGAAGGTAAAACCACCTAGAATCCTAAAAACTAAAACACTGCCTCCCCTCTCTACTTTGCCCTCTATTTTGGGACCTCATCCCTCTACCTTAATTTAGAAACCAACTATCCTAATAAAAACCCAACCACCACTTTTGGTTACACTATCACTCCTACTTTCATCCATGCCTATTTTCACCAAACCACCCATAATCAAACCTCCTATCTCCCAATCATCTATAAACAAACCACATACCTCTCAAATGCCTACCTTAAAACCTTATAACCTCAAGCTATCAACCTCTGTACCAAAACCAAGACCCCTATACCTTTACCACCTTTGACTGAGTCTTATTCAACCATTTTACAAGGTTATTGTAAGATTCTTACTTGACCTTACCATCTATCAAACCATTTGACCCACTTAGTCTAAAACCATCCTGGTATAATGATCGCCTAGTGTGCTCATATCATAGAACACCTGGGCATGACATAAAAAATTGTAAGGCTCTCTAAGTCTTAATCCATCGACTGTACCATGAAGATGACTTATTTTTAGATGAACCTCCCATGAGACCACAACTAATCCAAGAAATATAAATAGGCACCCAATGCCTACCTATTCCACTACTCTCACCTCAAAGTGAGGTAAAATTGAAGCAATCCTCTAGCCTAACTGCTTCCCCAATCCAAACTATCCATGTGGTCACATAATCACAAACCCAACCAAAGGATAATAGAAAGGAAAAAGTGTCCATTCTATAGGCATATCCCTCTTCCACCACCTAATCACCTGGCCAACGCCAAGCACCTTTACCTTCAACGAAACCCAAAGTGTCTATCTGGGGACCCTCTCAATCTAATTCATCTGAATCAATCTAACGAGTAGTTCTGAAATTGCTTCACCAAACACCGATGAGTTTATATGACTTGATCAATACCTCACCCCATCACCACCAAGTGATGATAGAAGCTTTGCAATCTTTACAGGTCCAACCAGAAGACCCACAACCTCTAGCAGCCTTTATCAGAGCTCTTCAACTTTGCAACTTTGTTACCTTCAAGGATTCAAAAATTCCCTCCATCCATCTAGATGATCCAGATCCTCCCCTCTTCATTACCATGTACATCAACCAAAACCACATTAGGAAGGTTATGATTGATGGGGTTGCTATTATCAAAATTATATCCTCCCATGTATACAACCAACTCAAATTACCTGAGAACATTAAATCAAAAACCTTGGTGGTGCTCTAATCATTCAACAATACCATGGCCATGACTCTAAGAACTATTGTCCTTCATATTCACCTAGGACTTTATATGCTTCATGAGCTCTTCTACATAGTAGAAGGTGAGTTCTAGTACAATGTTTTGTTCAGATGCCCTTGGATCCATTCTATGGGCTGTGTGCCATCTCCCCTACATCGATGCATCAAATTTGAATATGAAGGTCAATTTGTTACCATAAAAGCTTACCCAAATCCATTTACATCATGCATCATGATGTACTGACCCAATGACATTATTTTTACCCCATATGACAAAAATTAATTGGTAAAATATGAAGTGCCATCTTCTTCTACCATTGAAGCATTCACCAGTTCATCTATCCTTTCCACCCAAATCCCCATAATAGATGCCTTGAAATCAACATTCCAACATCTCTTGCTTAGGGAATATCACCTTTTAACCCTTGATGCTTTCCCTATTCCCTAAGAGTATGGGAAACTTGACCACCAACCTGGTTATGACCCCAATATTAGAACCATTATTCCTTTTAGGCCCTCAACTTGTCAAACCAATTTCATTTATGGGGCACTTAATAAACCCCTTGACACTTCTGCCATCTCTTTTTCACCTTGACCATTCACCTCCAGTTTCTCCTACTTAGATAAACTAGAGTTTGCATGGACATACCTTTATAGGTGTGCTTGGAAGGGATTTAGTTTGGGTTGGTATGAACATGGACCACATGAGTTGCTTGTAATTAAAACCCCAAAAGCTCACAAAAAACATGGCCTTGGTTTCAGGCCACCTAAACAACAAACCAACCTGCCTCCCATTACCATCATTGATGAAGAAATCCCATCTTGACTGCCCACTCTACCATTGATAGCTAAGGATTCTAACATCATCCCCCTTAACTTTTTTTTCCATCAACATGATCAGTGTCAGACCCCTGACTTATCAGAAGGATGGGGTGACCATAACCATTCCTCTGACCCATCCTGAGATGATAAGAGGTGACTCTCCTACCATTAATACCATTCAATATCAGGATGATGATTCCATTCTCACCTATCTTGGTGTATAATATCCATATATCCATAAATCTCTTCCTCCTAAGACTTTAACCATGTTGAATGAATCCATCATAGATATCAACCTAGGCACTGCGGGTGACCTATGCATTATCAAACTTGGCCAATCACTAAATCCTGAGGAGATTCTTGATTTCCCCTCCTTCCTACAAGACCAAAGTGCAGCATTTTCTTGGTCTTATAGTGTCATGTTAGGAATCGACCCCTCTATTGCTACCCAAAACATAGTCACCAATCATGATGCTAAGCCCATTAGGCAAAAACTTTAATGAATGCACACTCGTATATCCCTTCTTGTCAAAGAACTTCAATGTCTCATATCCATCAATTTAATTCAACCCATTGAATATCCCTAATGGGTCTCAAATGTCATACCTATCACCAAAACTCACATTTGTGTGGAATTTCATGACCTTAATCTTGCTTGCCCAAAGGATGACTTTCCTTTGTCAAGTATTAACCAGCTTATTAATCTTATAGTCGATCATGAGATGTTATCTCTTATGAACAGATTCTTGGGTTACAATCTAATCCTAATTTTCCCTGAAGATCAACACAAAACCACCTTCATCACCCCATGGGGAACCTTCTGCTATAGGTTCATGCCCTTTGGATTAAATAACATTGATGTAACCTTCCAACATGCCATGACCTACATCTTCCATGACCTTATTCATAAAATCATTGAAGATTATGTTGATGACCTTCTTGGAAAATCCAAATGTTGTAAAGATCATTTGGTCATTCTTAAGATTATCTTTGAGCAACTCATCCATTACCATATCTGCTTTAATCCCAAAAAGTGTATCTTTAGGGTCTTGTTAGGAAAGATCCTTAGCTTTATCATCTCCCTATGAGGAATTGAAGTCAACCCTACTAAAATCAAAGTAATCCTTGATATGCCTTCTCCTACCCACCTCAAGCAACTTCATAGCTTGCAAGGGAAACTCCAATTCATTTGTCATTTTATCTCTTTACTCTTGGATCGATGCCAACCTTTCCACCACTTTATGAAGAAAGATATCTCTTTTAAATGGAACAATGACTATTAAAAGGCATTTAATTCATTTAAAGTGTACCTTCTATCTCCACCTATCCTCATTCCTCCTAAGGAAGATACATCTTTTTACCATTATATTTCCACCATCGACCATTCCTTAGGGTCAATGTTGGCTCATTAGGATGAACATCATAAAGAGTAAGTCATCTATTACATTAGCCACACACTTATAGAGTATGAGACTCGATACACTCATACTGAGAAACTTAACCTAGCCTTGGTCTTTGAGGCCACCAAACTTTGCCATTACTTTCTCAACCACAAGACCTATATCATAACCAATACTAACCCATTCAAGTATATACACTCCAAGCCATAACAAAACCAATGTATGGCTAAGTGGAACATGCTTCTAGATAAATTTGACCTTGATTTTCTTCAATATAGGTCAATTAAATGGCAAGTCATTGCTAACCAATTGGCCAAAGTACCATTAGTATAAAACCAACCTCCTCTCGAGTTTCTAGATGAGTCCATCGTAATGCTTTCTCAAATAGACTTCACCTATCAAGTGACCATGTTCTTAAATATATCAAAGTGTCAACGTGGTGGGGGAGTTGGCATCATCCTTACTCCCCTTCATGATAAACCTCTTCCTTTATCCTTCAAGCTTGATTTTGAATGTAACAATAATATGGCTGAGTAAGAAGCCCTAGTGATAGGCCTCCAAACTACGTTAGCCTTGGGAGTCAAAATGATCAACATTTTTGGTGATTTTCAACTCATGGTCAATCAAATAAATAGCTCGTACCAATTTAATAATGATGTTTTGCAATAGTAAAAATAACTAGTTGATATGCTTTTGGCATCCTTTGAACACTACCATTTCCAAACCACTCTGCAATCTATAAACAAGTTTGTCGATATAATGGCTTCCCTCACTTTTTAGATCCCATCTAAACCTTCTGAATCTAAACTATCTACCATTATCCACCACCTTACCCAACCCTCTTATATCAAATCTAACTCCCCCACCATCTTTAATGTTGAGGAGACCCAACCTGACCTTTGGTATCAATAGACCTTCAACTACCTCAACCTTGCCATCATCCATTCTAGTCTTTCCAAGAATGCTCAAAGAGCATTTATCCAAATCACCTCATATTATACTATACTGGGGAGAATTATTTATAAACATAGCTTTGATGGTCTCCTCTTATGTTTCCTACATAGTCATGAAGCCTCTCATGCTATTAGGTAAATGCATGATGGGATCTATGGGGGACATTTTAGTGGACTTGTCATCATTAAATGCATCCTTCAACTTGGATATTATTGGCCCACCCTTAACTAAGATTGTTTTGATTATGTGAAAAGGTGAATCAAATGTCAACAACATGCCAATTTACATCATACACCTAGTCATAGTCTTTAGCTATCCAAAAAATTATGTCCCTTCTCATAATGGGGTCTAGATCTCATTAGAGAAATTAACCCCCATTCTTCACAGTGACATCATTCTATCATCACCATAACAAAATATTTCACCAAATGGGTAGAGGCTATCTTCTCATCTTAGACAAATCTAAAAAGATTATTGACTTTATCAACCATCACATTATCTATCATTTTGATTTTCCTCATAAAATTATCACCAATAATGTCAAATCCTTTAAAAATAAACAAGTCCAAATTCTTTGTGAAGAATTTAGTATCAATTAAGTTTCTCATCGCCCTATCATCCCTAAATAAATGGATAGGCAAAATCCTCTAACAAAACTCTCAATAACATGCTAACTAAAATGGTTAATGCATCTAGTCAATATTGGCATTTACACATCCCCTTTACCTTATGGGCCTATTGTACTATTATTCGAACCACTACAGGTGCTCCCCTTTCTCTCTAGTTTTTGGAGCAAAGGTTGTCTTGCCTCTCAAAGTCCAAATGCCCTCTCTTTTCATATATTTGAAATATCTCGTCTCTGAGAGCGATTATCATCAAGAACATTTATCCCAACTTGAGTTACTTGAAGAGCATCATTTAGTCGCTCTTACTCACCTTCATGTCTATCAAGAGAAAATCAAATGTGCTTATAAAAAACATCTTAAAGTGTGAGAATTCAACATTAAAGATATTGTCTTAAAGGAAAATCAACATGTCACCAATATGGAGAAAAGTAAGTGATGAAAGTTTAATTTTAATTGGCTCAGACCTTATATCATAATGCACAAGTATATATTGGGAGCTTACTAGTTGTCCTCCTTTTAAGGGAAACTAAAACCTAATCCCTTCATTGCTTTGCATCTACATCCTTTCTTTTGTTAAACAAGATTTAACTCACCCTTTTTTCTAACTTAAGCTCATCCCTTGTCTTCACCCACATTAATCTCCTTCTTTTAAGGATAATGGTTACAATTGAATCATGTGATTATCTGTTACAGTCTTCACCTAATCTTAAATAATGGGTACCACGGCTCTACCCATGGCATGATTCTCATGGTACTTTCCTCCCTTTTTATAGATGGATTCCCATGTTCATTGTCACTTAAACCTCTTTTACACCTCATCAACCTTCTTGTGCTTTAGTTTTGCCTTCATAAAAGGTGAACCTTTAAGCCTATATAAGCATGTCCATGACATCAAAAGCAAACATCAACAACAAAATCAAAAGAACTCATATGGGTCACTCTCTAGTATTCACAGACTACTCCCTCAAAGGACAACTACCAAAAACATATCAAAATTGCTCCAAATAAGGTATATTGCTCCCTTGAAGGACAACTATCAATAGCCTTAAACAAAATCATACAAACTTAGACCACTCCCTTGAAGGATGGCTGAGTAAAGCATTTGTCAAAAGCATAGCAATTGCTTGGAAACTTCCCACATTGATTAGCTTCTCCAACCTCTCCAAAAAACAACACAAGATCAAAAGACCCATGATCAAAATTTGAAAATACAAACATAATTTGGAAGCCACAATCAACTTTCATAAGTAGACTTTCCGCATCGATCAGTATAAACATTATATGACATGGACTTGTTTATACTAGCTCTTTGGTAACCTACAAAAGAGGTATGCTAGTCTCACAAGAAAGTTATACATTCATCCATCTCCCCTTTATATACTATAAACAAGGGATTTTGAGATTACTTAACATTATGTGATTAAGACTCATTTTTAACCAGCTAACGAACACTAATGTGAAGCATTCAAAGGGCTTATATTCCTTAAGCTAATCCAATTTCAGTTCATTTTAGTCCTAGACAAAGAAGAAGCATCGTGCCTTCTTATTATTCTCTCATACTAGCTGGTACATTCATTAAGATGTTTTTGTCCTTTGATTATATTATCTATCTTTTCTCATAATTTATCCAACGTACTCTATGCATTTTAAAATTACAACACCTTCATCGAAATAAATGCATTTCACCATGTGCTTTTACCTTATTTGTTTAAATATTTTTAAGAACATTTTAAATTAAACATCTCCTACATCAAATATCATCTAATGCTCAACCACATCCACAAATCCATCTATCATATCTAACCATCCAATCATACATCAAAAATAACTAAGTTATTCACACACATTATCCATTACATGTCTAAATCTAAATGAGGAAGCATATACTCATTAAAATTAACCATGATCATAATCATCACTATCATCATAGTCATACACAAGACATAAAAATAATCACATCATAACCTTTTCTACCCACACATAACCACTATCCATAACCATAATCATATCAATATCCTAAACATAATCATCTTAGACATAAATTAAAGCACCATCATTAAAACCAAACATCATCATCACCTAACCATATCATAAACATCATCATAAAATCATCATCATCCTACCATTTATCACATCCATATAACTATGATCCATAAAATATAACCATAATAATGATCATAAAACATCATAAGAATCATCGTCACATAAGCAACATCCAACAAATATCTAGCCATCACATCACATACCTAGCTAGGTAATTCCACATTAACCAACACATCATAATCACACAAACAACATCAATATATATCAACATCATCATTAACATAAATAAAAAATCCATATCATCACATGCCTACCTAGATGAGTACACATGAACATCATCATATCAACATCAAATCATAAATAAACAACATGAACATCATAACCATGAACCACAAACCATAAAGAAGGTTCACATCTATTTCTCATAACTAATCGTCATTGTGTATACAAAAATATACATATTTCTCAAAAATATACATCTCATTGCATCGACTCACATGCCAGTATCAAAATCATAGATTACATCAAAAATATCATGTCTCATAAAAAATATATACCCCTAAGGCACCACTGCCTCTTGGAGCCTACCTTCCTGTACCTTCTTATCTACTTGTAGATGTAGCTTATTGACCTAGTGTCACTGTGTCAACCCCTTCGATCATACATAATATATACTCTCCCCATAGGGGCTCATCTGGTAAACACCTAAAGACCAAGGCCTTATAATATTGTAGCTCTTCCATAGTAACTACATGTCTCTAAATCAAGATAGTCCCTGTTGGTCTTATAGCTATTGGTACTCTTCCTCTTACTTACTAGAGATAATCTCTCCCCTACATTACCAGGGCTCAACTCAGATGTATCTTATTGACCTAGTGTCACCGTCCCAACCCCTTCGATCATACATACTATATACTGTCCCCATAAGGGTTCATCTGGTAAATGCCTAAAGACCAAGGCATCATAATATTGTAGCTCTTCCATAGTCACTACATATCTCTAAATCAAGATAGTCCCTACTGGTCTTGTAGCTATTGGTACTCTTCCTCTTACCTACTAGAGATAATCTCTCTCTTACATTACTATGGCTAGTTGAGCCCTATCCTAATTTCTCTCCCTTGAGAGTGACCACTTAAACCTATGCTACTACCAAGGATGCTTGTGTTTCTGCTAGAGATTCCTGAGCTGTGTCTAGAGATGCTCATGCCTGGTCCTTCTTAATAGTCATTGCCTATACATCTGGGGCTACCCCTTGTATCTGAGCCTATTGACCATCTCCCCCTGCATTGACATCTATGTCCTATCGACCACCATCATCACCTCTAAAGTTTGTTGAAACATAGTGTGATTAGTACCATGTAGGATAACCATATATAACACCTACATCATACATATCTATCCTCATAGGTAACTCCTCATGATCAATAAAATCATGAACTGGCTATGGAGTGGGTAGTAAAAACTCTACATCGTCCCTCTTATACTTTGGGAACACCCCATGTATATCTTAAATAAGGCTGAATTGCCTCCATACCTTATCAAATGGAATGAGCTCTATCTCATGATCTCACCTACTATATATCCATTTGTAGCTCTGAAGAGACAAAGTTTCCCTCTTATAATGTACCCAACTTAGAAACCTAACATATGGTCTCCAAATCACATCTCCCACAACCAAGGCATCTATTTGGTCCCTATACTAGTCAATGTCATGTACCCCTCCTCCTGGTCCTAAGAGGGCATAATCACCTCTCCACCTCATGAATCCAAACCTAAAATCCATCAACATAAAACCCTCCTAAGGTAACCCCATAGGTCTCAACACCTTGATGTGATTTTAATCCCAATAATGGAGAACAAACCTGACACTGATCCCATATCTCCTATGGGTGTATAAGCCCCACAACTCTTAATAGATATAAACTAATAGCATGGGTGCCCACTCAAACATTGTGTGACCCAACCACATCTCAATGAGCACCCGTAGTAATAAGGAAACCTCCCACTACTAGAATATGGTAATGCATAACATGTAACTACTATCATCATCATAGTCAAAAGCCTCCTCACATCCCTATCTCTCTGGTACAATGGCATGCAGTGGAAGCTTCCTGAGTGCCACCTCATAAAATTGAGGTCCTATCCATACCAGAGCTCTATCTACTCATCCTACTCATCCCTCTCTATGTGATAGATAATCTCACCTCATATAGGTAGTCACGTGATTTTGTGGATATCCTTAGGCAAAATGGTCATCTCACTTGTAAGAAGCAATAAGGTATTAGTGGTAGGATCCCATCTCTCGATGAGTGCCACTAAAATTACAGTATCTTAAGGTATATGTTGGTAGTAACTCATCCCACTAAGGCCCACTTCCTTCATGTGCTCCCAATCAACATCAGTCATCCCCTATTGTATTTCATCAAATATCTAGGGTACCTAGACTCTCATATGTATATAATATCATGTCTACAAGGTTTGAAACTAGTGATTTAGATCACCTAATCATACAATTTTTGCCTAAAAACTCTACCTATTACCCCTACCTCCTATTTTAATCTACTCACCTCAATAACAATAACTAACGAACACTCACCCAATCAATCGTCCTCACAAAACCATCATCATTTTTCTTAACAACACCAAGAGCTAATATTTGAGGGTTTCAAATTCATAATGAAAGATTAAAATCCCCAACAATATTTTGTCTTCACCTTTTTAGGTCTCATATATGACCACCAACGATTAGGATGACCACCGACGGTCAACCGATTTAGGGTTTTCCCTCCCACCCATAACTTTTCCAAACAAAATTTCACCTAATACCAACCACTAGAAATAACCTTCTCTGACAACCCCTACAAACTACATCAAACCTTGCACTTGGCCATTTTGTCTTAAACTTCTACATGTTTTGTGATGACCTTGTTTTGGTCATTTTGATCGCATTGACTGAATTACCAAATTGAACATTTTAAACTTACGTTACCTTACATGCAACCAAATAATTATGTATTCCCAGGATCATTTCCTACCTTAGATACCCATGACTACATTAACCTTATTTATGAGACTTGCATTTACAAGTGTACCCAAACACCATGCCTAAATGTGATCATGTGGTCCACTTGTCACTTGTCCTTCTAGTGATGACCTTATTTTTATCAAGCATGGTAACCTAGTCAATGTAAGATCTTGGATATGACACTTAGTCTCACTTTGTGTGCATGTTTGCACTTTAGTGCCTCACTTATCACCCACTTTGTCACTAACCTACTCACTCATCAAACCTGTACCTGATTCTATTTCACCTCATCAATTCCTAGTTTGAGGGGAAACACCTCCTCCCATGCTTGAAGTAACCTAATCTTTGACTTGTAATCCATTTTTTGTTTTTTAGCTTGATGATACAAAATGTATAACAAAAAGGGGCAAAATATAAACACTAGAAAACCACACACAATAGTTATAGACATCGAATTAACCCCTAGACCACCTCAGGACCCCATAGGGACTATCCCACAACCTTTCAACTACAAACCTAAGTCACAATTGACTAGTTTTAACCAACTTAACCTTCAACCTATCGAACATTGATGGTCACCCTAATCATCGATGATTAGGCCTAACCACTGATGGTTAGGTTTTAACCACTTGAATAGTTAAACTCTAACTCAAATATAACATCTCCTTTATTCCTATAAAAAGAGAGGAGGAGGAGGTGAAAAGGATCCAAATTCAAAATTAGGGAAATTAAGCATCAACAACCAACAACAATTATCAGAGATTCTTGTATCAGAACTTAATTTGTAGGTCTTCTTCTAGTGAACCAAAAATGAGTGTGATAAAGATATGAAGTGTCATTTCTTATTAGTCAACAACCAAGTACTGTTACTCTACCAAAATTACTCTAGGTTCCACCAATAGATTTCTTAGCCACTCACCTCAACAATAAACAATAAAGCTAAGTATCTATTTTTTAGTAATTAGTTCTTTTTGTTCCTCTCACAACCAACCTATGACCTAGACTCACCTTACAGAATCCATTCTACAACCTCAACAACCATTTTTTTGAACCAACATAGAACCCATAGTAACTATTGATAGTCACCTTGACCAATGATGGTCTGTCCATAACCATCAACAGTTACCCAACCATCGATGGTCACTGTGCAACATTTCAGTAGTAAGCTATTTCACCTATTGGACCTCAACTAAATCTCACTTTATGACTTTATGCTCAATCATAGAACATCACCTTATTTTTTGAACTGTATCTAATTTCTTTAGCATTAATATTCAATTGTTTACTGCTATAAATAGTCAAATTAACCTACTCATTTATCAAACACTTATTGTATTTGATTTTAGTACCTTATATTATTTATGAAAGTAATTTATCTATCATTTTTAGAACTTAATTGTTTAAAATTGTAGATTGACAACCTTCAAGGAAGCTCACGCTTATTAAATATAGCTTGCTAGGGAATCTACCCTATTATCTAACTAATCAACCATCTCTTTAGTGCTTTCTTATCTATAGGTCATCCTTCCCAAGCCAAAGAGGAGTAGCTGCAACCATCTGGATCAATGCAAGTAAACCAAATCTAGGTTATACTAACCTGTCCCTTATTTCAAGTTTTACAACTTTCTTCTTAAGGAAATAATAAAAATTTATGTGAAACAGAGCCTGAAGAACCCCCTTCGAGGGTGAAAACTAACTCTAAAATAGTTTTTGGCATGCCCAGTGAGACTTATTATCCTTGGCATAGCTAAATTTTGGAATTGAGGGGAAGTGTTTGCATTATAGGAACATCCATCATCATTATAAGCTAAAGATTTTTTAGGTTGCAGAGTTTATATCATCATCTAGGCAATACTATCATGCCAAAGGTATCCACAAGGTTAGCTAGTAAAGGTATTGCTCTTAAATTCATTGAGTTGACTTATACTTCATATAAAAGAGCAAGGTTTAATAGGATGAAACCTTATCCTCAAAGGAAATACTCATCTCCTAGTTATCTTATTATCCTAAGCAGTGTAATCCCCACTATACAAATGGCCATTAGAACCAAGTGTTTATTCCATTCAATAGAGGTAGTCCACTAAATTTAGCCTAATTTTATGATATTCTTATGTCTACTCTTAAGAGTATCTCATTCTTCTCAAGATAATATCAAACAAATCCTATTGAGCATATCTAGGATGTTGCCAACCTTTGTTTGGTTCACAATGTTGTTCAAGAAAATGTAGCTATTAGACTACTTGCTACTTATTTTAAAGGAAAAACACTGTAGTGGTATAGAAACCTTTCACTAAATTCCATTGCTACCTAGTATGTATTAAGTGTAGCCTTAATTAGACAATTTGAAGACAAATTTGATCACCCATCCTTAGTTGAACAACTGAATACCATAAAGAAATCTCTTCATGAGTTCATATCTGATTTTAACCTCAGATTCCAAAAGACATGGACCAGGATACCTGCATTGATTAGACCATCTCTATAATATGCCTTATTGTACTATTTGAAATCCCTGAACTCTGATATTAGTGTGATGATACAATCAATAGGTGGCATTACCTTGCCAGATGCTTGTAAGGTTGTAATAAGAGTAGAGAACAACTTAATAAAAGCTGTTAAGCTCTCACCAAGGCCTCTAATACCTATATTCCTAGAATTTAAGTCTATACCAATTCCTAAAGTTCCTCAAATTCCATATTTAGCTCCTATTCTACCCCCTAAAAATCAAGTTGCAGCCCGTTCTAATCAAGTTAGTGAGCTTGGAAAGTTAAAAGGTTTGTTACAATATTTTGGGAATAAAATAGTACAACTCAAGAGGCCATAATAACAAGATAATAGGTATTATCAACAACAAAATTAGACCACCTATCAGTCCTTTAGAGATCAAAGGCTTCCTGACTAAGGGTTCAAATAAAATAGACCACCCTATCAACCATAAGGAGCCATAACTCAAGCTAAACCATATACAACTCTTCACCCTAATGTACTTTCCAATTCAAAATATATTATACCCATGCCACCTCAAAATAGCTTGATACATGATTCAAGTTGGTAGTCATTTAATCTCAATGATTCTCAAAACAAAGCCTTGGTGTCACAAACCATTACTATGCCACAAATGACAGAAGAAGATTTTTCTATTCAAGGAAGTCGGTACAAAGAAACAAGTTTAGCATCACAAGGAGAGACTCAATAAGTTCAAGGGTATCTTGATGCCATTAATGCAAATTGGCAAATGGATGATCATGTTACATTTAATTAGGGTGGTGAGGCTAGCAGTACAAGTGGTCAAGTTAGAGCTAAATGGAGAGACATTGATGAGTCTCAAGATGTGAGTAATGCTTCAAGCACTCTTAATGCTATTTTCAAGAGTACTAAAGATCAACTTTCTACCCCTACAACACAAAAAAATTAGAATATAAAGGTTGAAAAGGTTCATCAAGTACTTCTTATTTGTGAGCAACTAATGGTTCATAAATAGGCAAAGGTTAATGGGGCTCAATTTAGTATAGTGGTTTATATGAAGAAGTCTAACATAAGCATTAGCATGTGGGATTCCCTCTCTATTCTAGGACAAAAGGATATGCTCATTCAAGAGCTTTCAACACTCAAATTATCCCCAAAACCAGTTTAAAAAGAAGGTGTTCTCCTAACTAATTCAAACCAGCCAACTAATAAATAAGTAAATTAGGTACATAATATGGTAAAGGTGGACAAAAATGAAGTAAAACTAATAAAATAAATTTATTCATAACTGCATGGTGGATAGTGGAGTTAGTAGCACTGTTATTCCTAAACAAATTGCAAATTAGCTTGGTCATGTTTATGAACCAAATACTAAAAGAATATTGTAACTATATTTATAACCAACAAAGATAATAAGTATCATCAAAGCTCTAAAGTTGACACTATATGCTTGTCCCAATGTTACCATTCAACAGGATGTAGTTATGATGGACTTACCTCCCTACTTTGCCATGTGTCTATCAAGGGACTTCACCTCGAAGATTGGAGGATACTTATCATCTAATTGGACATATTTGATGTTCATAACTAGGTATAATACTAAGGTAACAATACATTCTGAACCCATAGCACATTTCCATTTGGAGCCATATATGTCAGGTGTTGTGAACACTAACTATATCATATCGGATGAGGTTTTAGAAACTAGTGGAATGGAAATTAAGTCACATTTATATGGAATTATAGATGTATTCCTTGATGAGTGGGCCTCTAATTTTCTTGAACATGATCCTTATAAGATAATTTTATAATAATGACTTGGTGTTTATTGCCTCTATGAGAATGATGGACCAATTCCAGCCATGATGAAGGATGATGAGTCTAGTGATAGTCTATGGTAATTATACTTTTATGGATCTAGGAATAAGCATAGTAATGGGGATGGAATGATGTTGATTTATCCAAAAAATAAAAGGTATTTATCTTCTATTAAGTTTCAGTTTGGTTGTTCAAATAATGTCATAGAATATGAGGCACTAGTTCATGGTTTGCAGTGGGCTAGAAAGATGAAGTCAACACCTTGAAATTTTTTGGTGATATTGAACTTGTAGTTCATAAATTAAGAGGTCATAATGTATGAAATTTTTTATTTCTTATATATTATAAGCATAGGTTTTGGGACTCTTGTATTTTTACGCTTTTAAAATTCAAGCAATACCAAGAGATGAGAACAAATATGCAGATAGGTTGGCTGCCAGTGGGGAAAAATTTAGTATCCCAGCTGATATAAAAAGTGAAAAAATGAAGTCACATATTAAGGTGGTTATAAGGCCTTTTATTTTGGATAACCATGAAAATTGGCAAGTGTTTGAAGGTGATAATCAAATTATCAGGTTATTGCAAGAAGAGGCTGAGTTTTCCTTAAAAAATCAATCAAAGTTCTTGCAATAGTATGGTGATCAGATTATGCAACTAAAATAAATAAGTTTCTCAAAGGATTGGTCACACTTGAGAACATATTCAATAGTGATGATGAATTGAGAAAGGAAAAGTCATATTTTTCAAAAAGGGAGGAAGACTATGCCAAGGAAAAGTCACACTTGAAATTGGGTAAGGTAGGCTCTCCTTCACAAAAGGAAGCTTTCATTAAATTATGTACAAGTTTTTTTGATGTGTTTTAATGGAAATATAACGATTGTAAGGGATTTGATCTAAATTTATCTCAACACACCATGAAGTTAGAGGTTGAGACTAAACCAATGAGACGAAGACAAAGGCCCATCAATCCAAAGCTTGAACCTTTGATGAGATATGAACTTCATAAGATCATAGAATTAACTATTATATTTTCAATCAAGCACTCAACTTGGGTGGCAAACCTTGTTTTATTACATAAGAAGAATGGTGAGATTAGACTATGTGTTGACTTCTATCATTTGAACAAGGCTTCCCTTAAAGATCACTATCCATTTCTATCTACGAAACAAATTGTACAGTTGGTTATAGGTTTAGAAAGGTTTTGTTTGTTGGATGGATATAGTGGTTACAATTAGTTTTTGGTCAAAGAAGAGGACTAATTCAAAATAGCCTTCACTACAAAGTGGGGGACATATGCATATATAAATAGGCCCTTCAATTTATCCAATGTTGGATCAAACTTTTATAGAGCCATGGATATGGCATTCCAGGGCCTCCTTAATAGGTTTTTACTTGTTTATTTGGATGATGTTATAGTGTTCTCAAAGAGTGAAAGTGAGCACATGGTTCACCTCAAGCAGTGTTTTAAAGGTACAGGCAATATGGGTTGTCTTCAAATCCCCAAAAGTGTGTCTTCTTAGTTCATGAAGGTAAGTTTCTTGGGCATGTGATTGTGAAACATGATTTGAGTATAGATCCTGAAAGGATAGATTCAATTCTTTCAATTTCCTTACTCAAGCACGAGAAGGATTTGAAAATCTTCTTAGGGGAAATCAATTTATAAGAACGTATATTTTAGATTTTGCCACTTTAGCTAAGCCACTTACAACCATACTAAAGAAGAATCAGAGTTTTAGCTATTCCAAGGAAGGAGTAAAGAGTTTTTAAGAGATCAAGAAGGCCATAACTAGTGCTCATACACTCATAAACCTAGATTTCAAAAAATATTTCATTTTGTACACTTATGCTAATATAGACACCATTTCAGGGAATCTTATGCAACAAAATTATGAGGCTTTAGAGCAACCAATATCATTATTTATTCAAGGCTTAGAAGAGTATGAAACAAAGTACTCTTTTGTTTAAAAACATGTAATTTCTGTTATAAGGTCTATCAAGAAATTTATATACTTGTTGTCTAACAATAAGATACACCTAATGGTTGCCCATCTAAGTATCAAGGAGTTTCTCTTGAACAAAGACATAAATGAGAAAATAGGTGGTTGGATAACTAAGGTAATGGAGTATGATGTGGAAATCAAGCTCACAAATCTGATTAGAGGCAAAAGACTTTGTGAGCATCTATCCCAAGACTTGTAAGAGGCTAATGAGGTGGTTTTGGTCTCAAATGATGAAGAGGTTGCAATTGATCATACCTCATCTTACAACTAGTTTCATGACTCGGTAATATATATCCAAGATGGTATTTATCCCTCTCATCTAAGTGCTTACAAAATAAAGCATTTTATATTGTAATCAATTCCATTTCTTCCTGTTGATGGTGTTTTGTTTAAGAAAGATATCAATGATATGTTGCTAAGATGCATAGAGCCAAGCCAAACACAAAGATTTCTTGAATAGTTCCATAATGGACATGGTGGAGGTCACTATTTCACAAGGACCACAACCCTTGAGATCATGAGATGTGGTTATTATTGGCCTAGAATATTTGGTGAGTGTCATACATGGGTTAGGAAGTGCAAATAATGTGTTATTTTTATAGAAAAAATGAAGTTCACAACCTTACCTCTCCAACCAATTATGGTAGACAAGCCAATTGTCCAATGGGGATTATACTTTATTGGTCTCATTAACCCCCTTTCAATTTTATGACAAAATAGATACTAACTACTATAGATTACTTCACTAGATGGACAAAAGCAGTAACATTGAAAGAAGCAAAAGAATCCAATGTTCTAAATTTCTATGAAGGTTTTCTTACTAGATTTGGCGTTCCCTCAATGATTATTTCTGATAATTCTATGGCCTTTGTGTGGACTAAGATCAGCCAATGTGATGTTTAACATGGCATCTATCTCAACACTTCATCAAATTACTATCTATAAGGTAATAGTCTTGCTAAGTCCATAAATAATAACCTATTAAAGATCATAAGAAGGACTATTGAAGATAATCATAGATCATGGTATCTCAAGTTGAAATAAACTTTATGGACTAATAAGATCACCTAAAAAATATCAATAGCTAACTCATGATACAAACTGGTATATGGTAAGGAAGCAAGATTACTTATTTCTCTTGAGTTTCCTACTTTAGAACTAATATTTCAACTGGAGTTGTTAGAGAATGAACCAATTAAGATTAGATATGTTGAGCTTATGGAACTAGAAGAGGTCCTAAATAAGTCCATGTTAGCCATGGAAACCCACCAAGCACAAGTGAAGAGAGCCTTTGATAAGAGAGCTTCTTCACAAAGTTTTAAAGAAAGAGATTTGGTCCTCCAGTGGGATGAGGATAAAGCTAAACTAGGAAGACATAAAAAGTTTGACTCTCTTTGGAGTGGTTTATACACAATCTCCAACTGCAAATCTCATAATGCCTTCCAACTTGTAAATATTGATGGTGAGGAACTTCCTATCCCAGTTAATGGGATACATCTAAAACATTGATATTGAAGAGCTAAGCTCTTTGTACGTAATTAGCTTGTTTATTTTCCTCCAAGTGTTATTCTAGCACGTTAGTTTGTTTGTGTTTTGTCTAAATAAGTGCTTTATTTTCACACTTACTTTATTTAGATTAGTTTCCCTATTTTGTGTGTTTCCTTCCTTGTTTTGGTGGAATAATTTATCCTCTTTTCAATTCAAAAGGTTTTTTACAGTCATAGATTAGATTTGTCATTTTTCATGAGTCCAAAAATCATGTAAATGGTCTGGTTCCTAAGCAAAGTAGGCATGCTTCCTAGTTGAGTTGCCAAAATGTTGAAAATTTTGAGCTCACAAGTCAAATTATCATGCCTACTATTCAAAACTTTGCACATCATGCCAATTTGTCTTATGAGTCAATGAGTTGGTCTTGTAAATTCCTTAATGTGATTATTGGGAACCATATTGTCTTAGCACATCATGAAGGAATGAATAGGTCATTTCGGTTGTGCATTTAAGAAGTGTAGTTGGGAACTCAACCAAACTTGAAGAATTATAGGAGAATGATGTATTTCATGCCATGAATATCCCCTACAAGTTTAACATATTAATGTGTTTTCTATCTCAAGATATAAGCCTTAAAAAATAATCCAATAGTACAGGATGTGCCTAAGGATGTCAAGTTAAAGATACAAGAAATAGCCATTTGGATTCAAAAAATCTTTGAATAGGCTAAAATTGAACACAGGGCTACCAAGTGTCAAAGCCTCACTCAATCAGATCAATAGATCAATGGCATGAGGGTGATAGTGAGGTCAATAAGCTAATGTAGATCTACAGTACATGTTTAATTTTTTAATTAAAGATCAAAGGTGAACACAAGATCAAAAGGTTAGAGGATCCTAAGAATGAATGCAATGGTGCTAAGTGTCTCGATCATGGTGAATCCCAAGCAAATCAATGATGCACATTCGATGTGACAGACCAAAGATCTATGACACATGTTTAATTATACAAGAGTAGATCAACAATTTAGATCAAGGTCAAAAAGTCAATGAGCCTTGATTTCACACAAAGCTTATAAGTGGTTTAAGCATGTTAATTGGATGAAGACTGATAACAGGGTCCATAAGAAGTACGTGGGACTACCAAGTGTCACATTTTTGAAATCTAAGATAAAGATCAATGCAAGAATACTAAGTGACATAATCTAAAAAGTAAATCACAAATCAATAACATTGATGAAGGTCAAATCTAAGAGGCTCCTGAGGAGATCAACATAAAAAATTTGATTGAGTTCCAAGGGGCACAAGATGAAGACATGTGTCTAAGGCAACAATGGCCAAGTTTTAAAATGAAATAAGCAGTTTGAGGAAATGCCACATAGGTGGACAATTAGTTTAAAAAGATTTTACTAGCTAGGTAGGTAAATGTATAAATGCAAGATCAAATATGATCTGGGTTACTAAAAGCAAGCCCTACACAATCATATGTTGCCTTTAAATCTCAACAAAACTTCTCAAAATTCATCAGATGTAAGTTATACGTCTTGTTCATGATCAAGAGACTAGGTAGCCTATGGTTCTTCATTGAAATCATGACTATATGAAAACCAATAAAGGAATATGTTTTAATCTATAGTAGACATATGTTGAGGGTTTGGAGTAATGGCGGAGTTGTGATTATGAAAGTAATGTCATAAGGGATGCTAGGTGAATGAGTTCAAGTGACTGCCTGATAACGCAAAGAACATTCAAGATGGAGCACGGTGTTATAACTCATTAAAAATATGGAGAAATTTGGTAGTTGGAGAGTGCAGGTAGAGCATTCAATACATTTTTAGGGTATTTGGGGAATTTTACATTTTAGGTGGATCATGACTCATCATCCTCAACAAATTATTATCTTCTAGTGTGTTTCTAAGCCAATCAAAGGGATATAAAGCTATTGGAGCTAATGAAAGTTAATTTACAGAGGCATGATTAATGATAATTGATCAAAAAGTGGTTGGGGATCATTTTATTGATTTTTGTACACTTACTTACCTCTTTCTCTTCTCCTTTTCTTATATATCTCCCATTTCTACCCAAATAAAGGGACTCTTATGCTTTTGGCATGCCGAGGCTATGCTAAGATTTGTACCATAACATCTATTTGATGTAATAAAAGACTGAATTCCTCTATTCACAAGATGAATTGAAATGTGTCCTTTGAATTCATTGATGTGGTTAAGTGAATGAATGTTTTCCTTATCCTTTGTTTGAGTTTTCTCACCTTCAAGAAGTGTTTTTTAACTCTCACATGTCATTCTAAGTGACATAGATAGTTTGTTGATTGATTTGGAAGTGGCTAACTGCCCTCCCATGCTATATTGATATCTATTTCATGCCTTTTTGTGAAATTATTATGTGAAAATTGATAAAAAAAAGTGAGTGAAGTGATATTTGCGATCCTGTAAGTGTCTCATAGTGTGTATTGTGTAATTATAACCATCCAAAACATTGGTACATCACATACCTTTACATGTTATTATGAGTTTTATGTCAATTTCTCTTCCTTTTCCAAGCATAGAGATTAGTTTAGGTGATAGATTCAAGGAAACCATCCCTCTCTGTTGGGGATCAACCAACAATGGATTACACTTGTGAAAGCAATAAACACGGAAATAAATCAGATAGATAAGTAACTAGAATGATAAATAGCACAGAACAAGAGATACAAGAAAACACCCTGAAAACTTGTATTAAAACTCTTTACAAAAGGAATACAATTGAAGAAACTTCTTTCTTCCACACCTCTCTCAGATGCACACAAGATATCTCACTAGATCTCTATTCCTTAAGAGCTCTCTCTCTCAAGTACAATCAATTCCAACAACCTGGATTGATGCAACTCAGTACTGTCCTTCAAACATTCACAATGTTCTACTCATAATCACACACTAAGCTAAGAAGATCTTTCCTACATATAGAATTAGGAAACTTGAGCATGCACTTACAACAAACAGTTAAGCCTCTTGAACAAGGGCTCTAAAAATAATATTGCTAATAATAGAGACGCGAGCTTGAGACTACAACTCAAACTCATCATGCAAACACTCGCTTCTGTCCTTAGAAATCGCTTTCTGGACACACAGGTAACCGACGCCGGTTCCTGCCTATTCGCCTGTGACCGTCGCTGGCTGACCTACTGTCGACGTCGACGCCTATGCAACTACAACTGACTGACGTCGATCACTCCTGACCGACGCTGGTGTCTGTGTAGACTCGAAACTATTTAAGTCTGCTCCTTGGTGAAGATTTTAGCTCCACACCCCCTAACAATCTCCCACTTGGAGATAAACAGCTACACCAATACCTGTACAGCAACATCTTCTAGCTCCTCCATCTTCAACTCAATCATGAAGACCAACAGAAGTTGAATGAAGATTCAACTTCTCCTTTGTAACCGGCTTGGTTAACATATCAGCAGGATTCCTATCTATATGGATCTTCTCCAGCTTCAACTCACCATCTTCCAATACCTGCCGTATGAAGTGGTACCTTAGCTATATGTGCTTGGTTCTTGAACGAAAGGCTGAGTTCTTAGCCAAATGGATTGCACTCTGACTGTCACTATATAATTTGCAACTCCCATGCTCCCTTCCAAGCTCTTCCATAAACCGTTTCATCCATATCATCTCCTTGCTAGCTTCTGTGGCTGCAATATACTCTGCTTCTGTAGTTGACAAGGCAACAACCTTCTGCAACTTAGATATCCAGCTAACTGCCGTTCCACCTACAGTAAAAACATAACCTGTAGTGCTCCTCCTGCCATCCAAATCACCTGCCATATCTGAATCTACATAACCATGTAGAGAAGTATCTGAACCTCCATAGCACAAGTGTCTACTGCTAGTTCCTCTCAGATATCTAAGGATCCACTGAACTGCTTTCCAATGTTCCTTTCCTGGATTGGCCATATACTTACTTACAACTCCCACTGCTTGGGTAATATCCGGTCTAGTACACACCATTGCATACATCAAACTTCCTACCACGGAAGAATATGGAACCTTACTCATGTACTCTACCTCATCATGTGAATTAGGACATTGTTCTTTACTCAACTTAAAATGTCCAGCCAAAGGTGTGCTTACCGGTTTAGCATCTTGCATATTGAACCGTTTCAACACCTTGTCCACATAATCCTCTTGAGACAATATCAACCTGTGATTTTTCCTGTCTCTCTTAATGCTCATGCCAAGGATTTTCTTAGCTGCTCCCAAATCCTTCATAGCAAACATTTGAGCTAATTTCACCTTAAGCTCAGAGATATCCTGCATGTGAGATCCTGCAACTAGCATATCATCTACATACAACAATAGAATAATATATCTATCGTTATCAAATCTCTTAAAATATACACAATGGTCAGATTGACACCTACTGTAGCCATGCTCAGTCATAAACCTGTCAAATTTCAAATACCATTGCCTAGGAGCTTGCTTGAGGCCATACAAGCTTTTTTTCAACCTGCACACTAACTTCTCCTTACCCTTGACCTCAAATCTTTCTGGCTGTTCCATGTATATTTCCTCATCCAAATCTCCATGAAGAAACGTTGTCTTAACATCTAGCTACTCAAGATGCAAATCCTCAAAAGCAACCAAAGACAATACAACCCGTATAGAAGTCATCTTAACAACAGGAGAAATAATCTCACCAAAGTCAATACCTGGTTTTTGTGCAAATCCTTTCACAACCAATCTGGCCTTATATCTCATCTGTCCATCCTCACCTTCCTTCAACCTGTAGGTCCATCTGTTCTTCAGTGTTCTTTTACCAGCTGGCAATTCAACCAAATCCCATGTTTGGTTCTCTCTTAAGGACTCCATCTCCTCAACCATGCCACGCTCCCACTTACTCCTGGACTCCACCTGTAATGCTTCTTCAAAACTCTCTGGTTCTCCACCATCAGTTAGCAATAGATAATATAAGGAAGGAGAATATCTAATTGGAGGCTTACTTACCCTTTCTGACCTCCTGATGGGTGTCTTAGACTCATTCTCAACACGCTGTCCACCCAAATTCTCTGACAATGACCGACCTCAGCCACCTGTAGACCTGTTACTGGCCGACATCAGTTCTTCCTGGCCGACGTTGGTGCCTGTTCTGCCGACATCGATCTCTGTATGACCGACATCGATTTCTGTACTGCCAACGTCGGTCCTTACCCTGCCGACGTCGGTCTCTGTGTTTTCCTGTAAGTGATTAATTCTTTTTCCTGCGAGCTCATTTTGGACCATCACTTCGTCCAATTCACCATTGCTCTGCCCAGATTGATTCAGCTTCCTTATCTGATCACTATACATCACTCTTTCATTGAAAACAACATCACGGCTCCTAATTACCTTGTTAGTTCCTAGATTTCAAAATCTGAAACCAAAATCATCTGAGCCATAGCCAATAAACGTGCACCTCATAGACTTAGCATCAAGCTTCTTTCTATTTTCCTTATCTACGTGCACAAAGGCTTCACAACCAAAAACTTTGAGATATGAGAGATCTACCTTTTTACCTGTCCATGCCTCTTCTGGAATCCCACCATCCAGAGCTGTAGAGGGTCCTCTGTTAATCAGGTACACTGCGGTGTCAACAGCTTCTGCCCAAAACTCTAAGGGCAACCCAGCATGCAATCTCATACATCTTGCACGCTCCATGATAGTTCTGTTCATCCTTTCAGCAATACCATTCTGCTGAGGTGTCCTTGGAACCGTCCTTTGCCTATAGATTCCGTGTGTATAACAATACCAGTTAAACTTAAGACTGCAGAACTCACCGCCATTATCAGATCTCAAGCACTTCAATCTTCTGCCTGTTTCATTCTCAACCATAACTTTCCAAATCTTAAAAGTCTCAAAAACATCAGATTTTTTTTTAATACAGTAGATCCATACCTTTCTTGTGGCATCATCTATGAACGTAACATAGTACTGTGATCCTCCAATAGAGGCTACCTGAGCCTCTCCTCACACATCTGTGTGAACAAGCTGCAACTTATGCCTTTTCTTAGTAGACCCAGTCTTGAGAAAACTAACCCTTTTCTGTTTTCCAAATACACAATGCTCACAAAATTCTAGATCCATACTTTTCAAATCTGAAAGCATACCTTTAGACTTAAGAATTGACATCGCCTTCTCACTCATGTGGCCAAGCCTTGAGTGCCACAATTTAGCATCCACATCTAAAGTAGATAATACAGAAGGAGATTTGTTAGTAACACAATTACACAAATAGAGAGTACCTTCTCTCTTACCTCTGGCCATAACAAGTGCACCCTTGGTCACCTTCCAAGAATCTGCTGTGAGAGTTACTGTACAACCCTCATCCCCTAGCTTTCCTGCAGAAATCAAATTTCTCTTCAAACTAGGAACATGCATCACATCTCTCAATACCCATGTGTTGCCATTCTGCATCTTCAGCTGCACTTTACCTTTGCCAATAATCTTACAAGGCTCATCATCCCCTAAGTACACTATTCCAAAATCTCCATGGATATAGTCACTGAAATATTCTCTGTTAGGGGTAGCATGGAAAGATGCACCAGAATCTAATACCCAAGATTCTATATTATTATGCAAAGAGAAAATTAGAGCATCTTGTGTAATACCTGCAACCTTTGTCTCTTCCTTTCCTTCATGCTGATTGTCCTCCTTAGGCTTTGACCAGCAATCTCTGCTTATGTGCCCCAACTTTCCACAGTTCCAGCATTGTGGCCTTCTGCCATTTATGGATTTGGATCTGCCTCTTCCCTTAGACTTAGATCTTGATCTCCTCTTGCTCCTTTCTTTTTGCCTTCCCCTGCTCTCAAGATTTAAAGCGTTCCCAGATGTCTCTTCTGTGTTTTTCCTGCGAATTTCCTCATTCAAGATAACACTAACAACATCCTCTACTTTTAAAATATTCGAAGCAGATGCAGTATTAGAAACTGCCATTACCAAGCCATGCCAGCTTTCAGGCAAAGAACATAATATTAAAAGAGCTTTTATTTCATCATCAAATACAATATTGACTGAACTTAAATGATTAAAAATTCCATGGAAATCATTCAGGTGATTAGATACAGATCCACCTTCTTGCATATGCAAATTAAATAACTGCTTCATAAGATATACCTTATTAGAAGCGAAGGGTATTTCATACAAATTTGCTAACGTAGTCATTAACTCTACCTTTGTTTTAGCCTGTGACAAATTAGATATCACAGTGGATGCAAGACTTAGTCTTATAGACCCCAAAGCCTTTCTGTCAAGAACCTCCCATTCTTCATCCTCCATGTCCTTGGGCTTCTTTGCAATCCCACCTAACGGTAAGTAAAGATCTTTCTGATACAGATAGTCCTCTATCTGCATTCTCTAATGTTGATAGTTCTTGCCATTAAACTTTTCCATTCTCAATTTACTTTCTTCTGCCATTGCTTCTCCCACTCAAATAAAAATCCCTGCAGAAACCCCTGTGAGCAACCTGTAATCCAAACACACTACACAGATTTGAACCACCTGTTAGTGAACCTGAGCTCTGATACCACTTGTTGGGGATCAACCAACAATGAATTACACTTGTGAAAGCAATAAACACGGAAATAAATCAGATAGATAAGTAACTAGAATGATAAATAGCACAGAACAAGAGATACAAGAAAACACCCTGAAAACTTGTATTAAAACTCTTTACAAAAGGAATACAATTGAAGAAACTTCTTTCTTCCACACCTCTCTCAGATGCACACAAGATCTCTCACTAGATCTCTATTCCTTAAGAGCTCTCTCTCTCAAGTATAATCAATTCCAACAACCTGGATTGATGCAACTCAGTACTGTCCTTCAAACATTCACAATGTTCTACTCATACTCACACACTAAGCTAAGAAGATCTTTCCTACATATAGAATTAGGAAACTTGAGCATGCACTTACAACAAACAGTTAAGCCTCTTGAACAAGGGCTCTAAAAATAATATTGCTAATAATAGAGACGCGAGCTTGAGACTACAACTCAAACTCATCATGCAAACACTCGCTTCTGTCCTCGAAAATCGCTTTCTGGACACACAGGTAACCGACGCCAGTTCCTGCCTGTTCGCCTGTGACCGTCGCCGGCCGACCTATTGCCGACGTCGGCGCCTATGCAACTGCAACTGACCGACGTCGGTCACTCCTAACCGACGTCGGTGTCTGTGTAGACCCAAAACTGTTTAAGTCTGCTCCTTGGTGAAGCTTTTAGCTCCACACCCCCTAACACTCTCTAGAGGTTCAACCTCACTATAGGATACCCATAGCCTAAGGTTGTCCTCATTTTGTAGCTTAGTTGGAAGAACCCCCTCTAAGGGTGCAAATTAAGTCTAAAATAGTACCAATGGTTAAAATTGATAATAAACTTTAAATGTTACTTGAGGCCCTTAGTGATTTAAATCTGCCTTCACAAGAGATTTTTTTTAATGCATATTGTAGGTGATTTACAATGGAAAGTACATAAACTTATATTGGAAAGTGAGGCTTTCCATTCTTTGATTGATTCCAATATTATCCATGGAAACCCCATACCACATAAATTATTTCATGCACCATTATTGAGGAATTATAAGATACCAACATTTTCTAAGTTTAATGACATTGATGATCATTATTTTCATCTCAAAGCTTATAGGATATCTATGAATGGATGCAATGGAAGTTTCACATTATTATAATTATTTTCCACGAGCCTAAAGGATGAAACATTAAATTAGTTTTATTGTTCACTGCCTAGTGGCTCGTTACACATATATGTTGAGTTAAAAGAGGTCTTCTTTATGAATTTAATTTATAATAAAGGACTAGTAGTTACATATGATTAATTACCATCATTACATTAAGGCAAGCCATAACTAGTTCTCTATTATATCTTCAAGTTTAAGGCATGTATGAAAAAACTAATATATCAATCAATGGATTTAAAGAGATAACATATATTATCTAAGGTCTCATCTTCCCTCTTATGAACAATTATTTTATCACACATCTAAGTCATTTCCACATCTTTGCTATGTAGATATTGCATTTAAAGAAAAGATATTGGGACTTGTTGAGATTAATATAGAGTCAGATTTTGATATTGAGTTGTTACCATCAGAGTCATCCAAAATGGTCCAAGTATCTAATCCACCTCTTCTAAAGGTAATGTGCAACAAAAACCACCAGTTAAATTACTCAATAAAGAGAAATAATTAGCTTACAGAGCAACTCCTACAAAGAATAAAACATAGTATATCAAGTGAGACCCTGTACAATTTGATTCATTCAGAGATAAACCTCGTGACATTATCTTAAAAATATTGGATACAAAAATGATTACACTACCTCCCAATAATTAGCATCCACCATATTGCTTTGGCAGAGTAAAAAATCAATCTTTTTGCAACTATCATCGCATTAATGGTCATTAAGATAATGATTGTTGTGCACTCAAAGACCAAATTGAGTAGTATGTTGACAAATGTATTATCACATTTTTGAATGGGACATATAGGTCTCATTCTCCTCATTCTAATATATTCCATTCTACCATGACTTAATTATCCTAAGATGTTACTCTTCAGGAACCAATGGTTACTCATCATGTGACTAGAAAGGTTTCTAGATTACCCAGTTATGATAGATCAGTGGTACCACCAATTCAACAAAATTAGAAACTAGTACAGAAAAATGAGCCAACTTAAAACAATATTGTGACATAAGGAAAGCATAATCAATAAAAAGTGATAATGAGACAACTGATAAATATTTTTACAATACATACTACATAGATAAATAGTGACACAAGTAGAGTATAATCATTCAGTTATATAACATGAGCAGTATGGTTCATAATTTCTATTACCTTCAAGGCGGACAAATGATTATTCTAGGTTGAGATAGTTCCTACAACATTATTAAATATATATCATAGATCTACACTAATAACATTCTAACATAAGAAATTCAGATTAAAAACTTATATTATAAAGTTTAAAATGTTAAATCAATACAATCATCGCACACTCTAATATACAAAAATGGCTCATATCCATATGTATAAAAAAAGTTTATACAATGCAATAATTAATACATCACTTTATGATAGGATTGCAATCCATGGGACCCTCTTCATCTGCATCAACATCATCCATATCAGCTACCATAGGAGACCTATAACTAGAAACCTAGGATCACCTCATATCTTGGAGTGTGATCTCTCTCATCTCTTGATCCTAATATACATCTAGTTGTGACTTAAGATATGAATCTTATCGATGTGATAATATATACTCATCTAATATCATAAGACCTAAACCACTGATCAAATTTGGATAGGGTATCTATTGCCTCACCACCTCAACTATCATCTCATCCTACTCTATCACAACTCACATATATGCCACAATAGTAATTGCATCCCAATCAAATAGAAACACATGCACACTAGTAACGATTGTGGCTCACATAATAAGACCACCATTTTAAATTGTCAACTTCCAAAGTGTTGACTTGATAGTCATCACCTAGTACTCCTTGTCACCTATGTAGACATAGAATGAACAAGAATTAGAAATTACTCAGTCAATAATTTAGAAACAATAACTATTTAAGTAACAAAACCAATTCAAAACATTCCATACCTCTAACTACCTTGAGAGGCTCCAGGTTCAACTTGTAATCACTGAACCACTTAGGAATAATGGAGCCCATATATGTCATCTCCACCATATCATATACACATTATTACATCCCACATTGCCCATAGTCATGATATCTATCATAGGATCTCTCTCATCATTGGAATGGGGGCAAGATCTATTGCAAATGGCCTACCCCTATCCTCTGATCTCATTAGATCCCACACACTTTGCACCCATACCCATGGTGTCAGGGGCAAATCCTGTTGCACCCCTAATTGTCATGTGAACCTCTCATACTAGAAACACTCATACATTCGATTACTAATCATGAAACTAATAACTCACACTGATCTAGTGCAGTTGTGCATCATCCTCTAGCCACCTAATAAACCCTCTATATGGTCTCCACATAATAAACTCAATTATCAACTCATCTAATTCAATTTACACTTCATATTACTTTGATTTTATACTTTCCATGTACTCATCTATATCTATGTGAACATATAAAAAGGTGCTTAATCACTATGAGGAATCCCCACTGGTCGAGTAACAAATATATGTTCATGGGCATAATAATGTAAAAACATGACCAAAATAATGCCACCACTAAACACCTCACATGTGAATATATACATATCATGATATATATTAAAAGGCATAGTCCTACCCCAAGAAGACATGTTCTCATACTCATCTATATCCTTTATGATCATGTGCATCATATATGAGATGGACACACTGCCATCATCCACTACTATGAATAAAACTAATATAACCATTAGAAACTTCCACACACATGGAACATCTAATAACACAAACATAAATAATAAAATTTTTAATCACTACATCTATGACGACACACATCTAGTCTATCTTAGTATTACTTTGAACAAACCATTTGGGCACTTGGGATATATAGGTCAAATTTAGAGGAACCTTGCAGTCTGTTAAACAATTGACCCAAACTTAACATAATTACTAATTCTAATTTTTTGGTGCATTTACATATCTTATTTTAAAACTAGACATAGCTATAGCATAACCTACATTATATATACTATACATTTCCTAGATTAGAGAGAAAACATGGATATAACACACATTTAAAATGAAGAGGATATAATTTAAATTTGCTCAATCACCCATGCAAAAGTAACCCATGAAAAATTAAAAATAAAAATGAAACAAATAATATTACATTCTATTATCACTCTAAATTTCACCCCTAATAAGGTTGTTCAATCCTTTTTACTTACATGATAGTAATGAAAACACCTCTAGGTTGTGGGTGACCTAATGAATTGGGTGAATCTCCAGATATGGGCTAGTTCCCTTGATGCTTCACCCAAACTACTATTAAACCTATTCAACTAACAAGAAAAAGGGGGAGAGAGAAACATGAAAGTAAATAAAGGGTGATGCACTAAATGTCGATACCCTCCACTTGCCTATACTACACTAAGAACATAAACTAGGTCTGAATCTTATTGCACAACTCAACATGAGTCTCCACGCATCAATGTTTCAATATGGAGGTTATGGTTAAGATACTAACCAAGAGGGATGATCAATATGTCTCATAGGAGGCACTAGTGACTCAATCTCCATACTTATCCTTTGTAGGACCATGTAACACACTTCATATGACCTACAAAGAGACTAGCAACCTTTAAAGAGGTAAGAATGATAGGATAAATGAGTGGGAGTTAAGACACTACCAATAACATTAATCAACTAACCATGAAGTATACACTATATGAAAGATTGAGAAGGCAAGAAATCAGCATATATTCACTTCAAAGGCAAAGTGCAAATGTTCATTTGAGTAGGGCTTTGCCATACCAGATTGAGGATGCTTACAATGTCAAGATCAAGTGTACATATAGGAGGAATGAGAGAGGAGAGATAGAAGGGGAATGAATAAACCTAAAAATTAAGGCCAAATGTCATGAATCAGTTACAAAGGTCTCAAATGGATAAGAAATAGCTCAAATAAACTTCTACACAAGTGTCACTCATGCTTGGTAGAGATTCCTCAAGAAGTTGGCATATGAGATGTGTCATTTGCCCTTTGAATATACCATCCTTGATTGAGGGGTTACACACCTGTATAACTACCTGTACCACATTGATAAATATTATTTACACCTCATGAGATGATGTGAAACTCCTCAAACTGATGCAACATGTTTGACATCTCATATGCTCACTTTGTCATCTTGCCAAGCTTGCCAAATACATAGTGAAAACCTAAAAATTGGTGAATTCACATGATATATATATATATATATATATATATATATATATATATATATATAAAAGGATTAATGATGATTAGAATATCATTTTCATGTTGTCACAAACTGCTATGCAAGTTTTTATTTCTTTAATCCACCTAAAACTCCCAAAAATGCCCAATTTGGTCTTTATAGGCCTCAAGAAGCCCTAAATTGGTTCAGGAGGCGAAAATTGAGTTTTAAGGCTCACATAGATCCCTTATTTGGATCATTGGATAGGTTTCAATGGGGCAGACCTGTGGGATTTGGAAAAAGTGAAAAAAAATTCATAAAACTCCCAAATAAAAATTCTTTCTAAATTGTATGTTTGCTGCCCTATAGGGGACATAGTGGTGTTTTGAAGTGACTTGGGCTCATTTTACCTCTTTTTTAGGTGTATGATCATTTATTAAAGTCCAAAAAAATTTATACACCCTCTAATTATCTTGGGTTCCCTTAAAAAGGTCTGAAACAATTAACTCACACTTCATCCATGAACAAACTCTCAAAAAAACCTTGATTTTCTTCATGGTTTAGACATATGTTTTAGTTTTTCCCAATGTTTTAGTTATGGCCTTTTTAGTGTTGTCCAACCTTGCATTTTCTTCATTTCTGCATGACTATAGGTCTGTATTTTGGCATTTTATTAAGTTAAATGGTCTAAAAAACTCATTATTTTTTCATTGGTTCCTAGATAAATATATTCATTTAATAAATCAATAAAACCTCATAAAAACACCCTTTTAGACCTGAAACACTTGCATTTTTAAAACCCTGCAACCTATACCTGCACATTTCTCTATTATTTGCATTGAAAATTTGATTTAAAAAGGTTTATGAGGGTTATTTATTCCCTTTAACATCTCAAAAAACTTTCCATTTGCATCAATGGATTCATAAATGCCCTGACACTGCCCAAAACTGAGCTTTTGGGCTTTTGAGAGGGCTTTAGACACCTTATCTTCTTAAGGATGATTCATAAAAAATAGGGATTAAAACTAAAATTTAATGCCAAAAATTGGAAGGGAATAGGGGTACCCTCCCTTTGCTAATATCACTCAGATCCATGCAATTCCTCCTCTAACATCTGAGCATTTTAAATTGACTTTCCTAGGCTTGCCAAGGACCCGATGGAGAAACCAAATAATTTTGCCTTTTGAAGACCTAAAAATCCTTATTGAGAATGTTTTTGAGTCTGAGGGGACTATAGAAAGCCTTGGAAGATAATTTTAAGTTTATATTTAGTGGAAGATTCTATAATGAGACCTTTACAGGCCGTTTCCCTTCCAAAAAACTATTTATCTTGCATTCCTACCCTATTGGAGCTGAGAACCAGGTGGCTATGGAGTTTTTCTTGGCCTGTACAGTGGTAGAGTAATGCAAAAGAGCATATTTTAACTTCCTTTCCCTATAATTTATTCATCATGCTCTTATTTGGATGTTATAATGGTGAGTGGGTAATTTAAATAAGTTTCAATGTTGGAAAAAAGAAGTTTAGTAACCTCTTGGCCAAAATGTACGAGCAAGGTACATGTCATATGATATTCAATAAGTGATAAAAGACTTAAAACCCCCTTTTTCATATCTATACATGATATTAGGCCCTCACATTTGATGTTATTTCAAAGAGTTATATTACAACATTGTAATAAGTAATATAAGGCAAAGTAATGGAAACCTTAAACTCTCTAAAATACCTCAGTTTCACCAAATTTACCTTAATCCATGCTAAACACCTCATAAAGTATCAAGCTATAGAGACCGGTTAATCAACTTAGTTTCATGACTTCTCAATTTAACTATACCTTACATAAAACCTCGAAACAACCTAAAACACCATTGCAAGACACCACCATAAAGATATGACACCAATACAAGACCCCCAAAATGCTATCAACAAAGTTAAATAAGGCCTAGTTAACAAGTTTTGAAATGTAATGATCTATGGAAGCCAATTTGGCTAACATTTTTGGTGACCTCTACGGGGTGTATGTCTGCTATGCACTCTAGACCAGTAGCCTTACTATTCCATTGAGCTATGGAGTCACTTGATAATGCTTCTCAATAAGACCCAAACTAAAAATTAACATGATATTAGCCTTGAGGATTGATTTCAATCCTTGAAAACAAGTTGAAACAACTTACCCTACCTTCTCAAACACACAACACATTAGAAACAAACACACTAACAAGACAAACTCATGATAAAAGCACTTCTTGGAAGTAAAACTAATCTACCATGTAAAAGTCTCAAATACCTCTTTTCCACTTGGATGAAAGCAAAATCCTCTTAGATATTCTCCATATGGTAGGTAGAGATGGTGAACAAGTTGTTGTTCGAATGTCCTTCTAAATAGATGAACTTATTCCTTGATTTTCAACCTCCTTGGCTTGTCTCCAATTGAATCAACTCAAGCAAACATGTCTCCAATCTAAACAAACTCTTCTTCATGTTCAATATTTTCCTCATGTTGATCTTCAACATTAAGGAAGTCTTATAATGTGGTCATAGCTGCAACCTCAGTATTTGATGGCTCATTAGGACCATGTTCTTCAATTTTGACAAACACCTCATCAATGTTATTACTAGGAGATGTAGGCTTGAAAAGAGTTTTAATATCTTAATTGAGCTCAAGGCATTTATACCATAAGTCTTTATGAACTTATTCATCTCCAATTTGAACTTTTTGAGATCCACCAAGAAAGAAAATGTCATCTTTTTCTAGGTTTGCAAATTGATCAAGAAGCTGATAACCATATTTGAAAACATAAAACAAGTCAATACAAAATGAATTATACTCTTGGGATGATATGTTTAGAAGACTACCCTCCTTATCCTTAATCAAACTTTAGTCCCCTTGAAAGAGCATATAACCTACTTCTAGGACCTCAAACAAGTCTTATAACTGTACTTCACACATTTGTGACTCAATTGGATCTTCTTTTGATTCCATGGAGGCTAGTATGGTGGTGTTATCGGCAAGAATGGATAATGAATTGAATCCTTCTTCACTCTTAAAGTCTTGTTCCATCATACCAATTGGAAGCTCTTCAAAAAATTTGATGTCTTCTTCTTGAAGCTCAACATTCTCATTGTGTTTATCATATTCCCATAGCCTTCAAATCATATGAAATTCTTCATGCAAACAATGATTGTTTTGAGTAGCCTTCTCATGACCATGTAAATTGATATCTCTTATTTCAAGTTTGGCTCCTTCTTTATCAATAATAGGTTCAAAAGATTGATTTTTTGATCTGATGGTATAATGAGGACTGCCAATGATGATTCCACATCATACAAACTTCTCACATCTTCATCATCTTCTCTTGACAACTTCTCCTCTTCAAAACCATCATTTTCTTCTTATTTGCAGTTTGAATATTTTGATGTAAAGGTCCAAGAAGTACTGCAAGAAGAGGTCTCTCCCACATATTCATTTGAAACATTAGTCTCTTTAACCTTAATTGAGGAAGATAACCCATTCCAAATACCTACCTCACTTTGGAAACTTAAGATATCTTGGAGAATGTCCAATTTTAACTCTAGTGCATCCATCATTTGAATGTATCCACCATAGCTATCTTGGGTTTCAATAGGGTTGCCTACAACTACCATACCATCTTCACCATACTTGCTAGGATTTGTATGCTCACCGTGAAGCTTCTCATATTTTCTATGAAACTTTCTAGCTATAATTAAAATTTTAAGCCCTTATTTATTTCCTCTAAAGACTCCTCATTTGATCTCCATGACATTTATTATTTAAGACAAAAGGAGATAGTGGGAGGGAAAGATAGTCTACTTGGTTGAGGAGGGATATAACATTCATTTTCACCTTGAAGATGAGTCATCAAAGGCTTTATTTCACTTTCCTCCCATACAATGGGTCCTTTATCACAAAGGGAGATGGTGGGAGGGTAAGAGAGCTAATTAGTTTATTTTAAGATTGTGAGGGTGTCTTTCCAACTTGGGATGTTGAAGGACTTTCTTAAGAGCTCTTGGGAAAGGGGAAGATAATTTTTTTCTAAGACTTATTTATGATTTTCCTTCCACTTGGAAATCAATATTTTAAAATCTTGATATGATTTCATCCTTATAGGCTATTTCAACTTGAAGGATAGATGAAGGGCTTAGAAGGTTTGGGGATTTCCTTAGTTTAGCCTACACAACCTTAGTCTCTTCTTGGTTTTGATTTGGAATGGGAGGAATGATCCAAGGAGGTTGACATGGGGAAGAAAGAGGCTCATATGACTAATTACATTGAACTTACTGCTCATTCAAAGCTAAGAACTCATTTCCTTAAGTTTTGATTACCCTTTCTAACATGTCTATTCTATTTGATTAGTTGGGAGAATCTTGTTCATGATTGGTTGGTGTGGGAACATGAGCAAGAGTTGGAAATATGATGGTAGAACTAGAATTTTTGCCTTCTAATGAAATCCACCTCAGTTTTAATGTTTTGAGTAAGGTTCCTTATGTCTAAGAGTCCATTAGAAGGCCTAATTTGACAAGGTGATTGGGGAGGAAAGGAAGGATAGTATTTTTGATGGTAAGGCTACTCATACTGATAACTAGAGCCATATGGAGGGAACATAGGGTCATTGTAGGAAAGATATGGCTCAATATAAGGCTAGTATGGATCAACATAGGATTGGTATGGATGAAAATAATACTAATAAGGAGGTGTAAAATAAAAATTATCTCCATACCCAGCCATCAGACTTCACGAGGAAAATAAAATCAAGGGAAACTATTAACAATTCCTTGAAATAGGTACCTGGGCTACTAGAACTAACTGATTAAACTTAGAGTCACCATTGATGTTTGAAAGGAATGCCTCCAAAGGCTGGTATATTGAATTAAACACCAAAAATTCTTCAATATATGAAGTACTTATTGTACTTATCCCATAGGGCATGATAGAACTATTATCACTCTAAATTTCACCACTATGAAGGTTGTTCAAACCTTCTTACTTAGATAATGTAGCAATGGAAACACCTATAGGCCATGGGTGATCCACATCCCTTCTTAGGGATACATCTCCCTACTGAGGTGATCATCGTACGCCACGTGTCTGATCGGGAATCACCTCGGGTTCTTCATGACTGGCCATATAGGGATCTGGAAGAGGACCCAGATCACTCTAGAGCTTTTGGTGTGACCATGTAACACAATTCATATGACCTATAAAGAGACTAGAAACCTATGAAGAGTAAATAAGGAGAGGAAAAATGAGAGGGAGTTAAGACATTACCACTAACATTCATCAACTAACCATGAAGTATACACTATATACAAGATTGATAAGTCGATATTTCAATATATATTCACTTCAAAGGCAAAGTAAAAATGGTTATTTGAGTAAGGATTTTCCATACTTAGATTGAGTATGTTTACGATGTCAAGATCAAGTGTACATATAGGAGAAATGAGAGAGGAGAGAGAGAAGGGAGGTGGATAAAGCTCATAATTGAGGCCACATGTCATAAACCAGTTACAAAGGTCTGAAATACACAAGAAACAATCCAAATAACCTTCTACACAACTATCACTCATGCTTGGTGGAGATTCCTCAATAAGTTATCATAGGATATGTGTCATTTACCCTTTGAATCTGACATAGCCTCATTGATTGAGGGGTTACACACCTATATAACTACCTCTAACACATTTATAACTCTTCTTGAAAACCTGTAACTTGGTGAATTTTCATGATTTAGGTAGATAAAAGGATTAATTAGGATTGAAACATCATTTTCATGTTGTCACAAACCTCCATTCAAGTTTTTATCCCTCTAATCTACCGAAAACTCCCAAAAACACCTGATTTGGTTTTTATAGGCCTAAAAAATCCCTAAATTGGCTTAGGGGGTGAAAAAATGAGTTTTAAGGCTAAACTATCTCCATTATTGGGCTCATTGGATATTTTTTAATGTGTAAGACCTATGGGAGTTGGAAAATCTTAGAAATTCTTCATAAAACTTCCAAATAAAAATTCTTTGTAAATTGCCTGTTTGCTGCCTTGTAAGGGACATACAGGTGTTTTGAAGTGACTTGGGCTCATTTTGTCTCTTTATGAGGTGTATGATAATTGAAACCAGTAAAAACAATATTTATACAAACTATCCTAAGGTTTGGTTCCATTAAAAAGGTCTGAAACACTCAACTCACACTTCATCCATGAGCAAACTCTTAATAAAACCTTGATTTTCTTTATGGTACAGACTTGTGTTTTAGTTTTTTCTCTCTCTTCATGAAATGTACAGACCCAAAACCACTTAAAAACAATTTTTAATATTCTCCCAACCTTTTTGTAAAATTTTATGAGTTTTGGAGCTCTAAAACACAAGTTATGACCTTTTTAGTGTTGTCCCACCTTGCATTTTTTTCAATTTTGCATGAATGTAGGTTTGTATTTTGGCATGAATGTAGGTCTATATTTTATAATTTTATTGAGTTATATGAGATCTAAAAACTTCATTATTATTTAATTATGATTTGGATGAATCCCTATAACCATTATAATCATTAGATGTATTCAATCAATCAAGAAAACCTCATAAAAATACCCTTGTAGACCTATAACACTTAAAACCCTACAACCTGCACCTACACATTTTACCATTATTTGAATTGAAAATTTGATTAAAAAGGTGTAGGATCATTATTTAGGCAATTTAAGAGCTCACACAACTTTCCATTTGCGTTAATGGATTCATAAATGCCCTGAAACTATCTAAAACCAAGCTTTTGAGGTTTTGAGAGGGTTTTAGACACCTTATCTTCTTAAGGATGATTCATAAATAATATGGATTCAACCTAAAACTTACTACCACAAATTGGAATTGATTATGAGAAACCTCCATATCCTAAGGGCAGTTTGATCCATGTAATTCCTCTTCTAACATCTGAGCATTTCAAAGGGACCTTCTTGGGCTTGCTAAGGATCCGATGGAGAAACCACATAGTTTTCTACATTTTGAAGACCTGAAACTCCATCTTGAGCATGGTTTTGAGTCTAAGGGGACTGTAGAAATACTTGGAAGAGATTTGCAATTGATCTTCAATGGAAACCTTCTACAATGAGACCTTTATAGGCCCTTTCCCTTCAAGAAAATTGCTTGTCTTGCCTTCCTACCTTGATGGAGTTGAGAACCTAGTGGTTATGAAGTTATTTTTGGATTGTACAGTGGTAGAGTAATGTAAAAGAGTATTTTTAACTTATTTTCCCTAAAATTTCTTCATCATGCTCTTATTTGGATGTTAGAATGGTGAATGGGCAGTTCAAATATGTTTCAATGTTGGAAAAAAAGTTTAGTAACCTATTGGCCAAGATGTATGGACAAGGTACATGTCATATGATATTCAGTAAGTTCTAAAATACTCAAAAACCCATTTTTCATCTCTAGACATGATATTAGGCCCTCACATTTGATGTTATTTCAAAGAGTTATACTACAACATTACAATAAGTAATATAAAATGAAGAAATAGAAACCTTAAACTCTCCAAAAATACCTTAGTTTCTCCAAATTTAACTTAATCTATGCTAAACACCTCATAAAGGATCAATATATAAAGACTAGTTAATCAACTGAGTGTCAGGACTTCATAGTTTAACTAGACCTTACATAAGACCTTGAAACAACCTAAGACACCATTGCAAGATCCCACCATAGGACAAGCTATGACATCAATACAAGACTCCCAAAAGGTTATCAACAAAGTTAAACAAGACCTAATTAACAGTTTTTGAAATGTAATGACCCATGGTAGCTAATTTGTCTAAAACAGTCATCGAACAAGAACTCCAACAAGACAAATAGGGAAATGCACTCTTTCATATTGTAGTCAAATCATGAAATATAAAATTATTTAAAGTCCTTACCACAACATATCAAGATGAGTATAGATAGAAAAATGGATAAATGTGCAAGTAATTTTCTTCATTAGGTAACACTGAATAGATAAGCCAAATTTCATAAAGATTATATTGATAAATGGAAATTGAAAGTAGATGTCAAGGGTAGTTGGGAGACAAATTCATTGCATTATTTAACAAAAGGGAATTATGGGCATCAAGTTATGGATATTTGAATTTAATCATCCTCAAATGACCTAATTTATTTAATGGATAGTAAGGGAAGGATGCCCTTGTGTTTAGTAGCTACAAAAGGCAACCTACCAATGGTTTAATTTAAAAACTATTATCTTTTGATATAGAGAAAAATACATTGAGTAACCTGGCAACTTGGAGAGGATTGTACTGTAGATGGCCTAACCCATCAAGGAGACCTTTTCACATCTGATATTGTTGTAATTCTTGGTACATGAATGAATTAGGTTGTAGCTAATTTTTAGCCATTGAACCAAGTTGAGTTTTTTGGGATTATGCAAAAGGGGAAAGAAAGAGAATTTGGGTATAGTTAGGATGGTGTAACATGGTGCCTAATTAGATTTTTTTAGAGAGATTTAAAAAAAATAGAGAGAAAAAAAGGATAACAAAGGGAGGATATATAGATTTGACATTAAGTCATGAATGAAGGGAGCAACTGCAAGGTAGGATCTACCACAACATGGCTAAATAATTTGATTCAACAACTAAATTCACATGTGGAAGTAGGTGACAGGGGGGAATATATTACGAGGGGGGGATTTTATACACAACATTCATATGGATCTACCATTATCAATCACTTCTCTGCTGGTCAAGGAAGGAGTGTGTTAGATATGCACTTTGATACAAGCAATAGTAATGACCTTTTAGGTAGTAATAGATCTGATGGAGATTACCAACAAGTTCATAGTAGTAAGATGGTTTGGAAAAACTCAAGGCTAATGGTTGATGTTCATCAACATCCTCTATATTAGTTATTAGCTGCCCATGTTTCCTATCTTGGGATTGCTACTCTTGTGGATCAACTTACCAAAATTGATGCACAATTGGCTCAATCAAGGTATGTTGTGGCCAAGTATTCTTTTGAAGCGAGAATCGGATTTTAACTTGAGAGGAGAAAGAGGAGTTGGATAGGCTTTTGGTCAGTTCATTCTTGTATGCCCTCTAAATATGAGATAATTATTTATAAGATTATTTTTGATTTTTTCCAAATTTCATGTACAAGGTTATAATTACAAGTATCTATATGTTGAGTGCTCCTATACCCTTTTACTTTTAGTCTCATTAGTTTGTGTCAATGTTTAAAAATTATGAAGTGGAAGTGGGACAATTCTAAACTCTAACATGTTTATAACAACATGAATAAACTATTTCTAGACTCAATTAGTCTATTTTAAAAATGAAGGGGACTAAAACTGTAACAAGTGTGTTAAGTGTCAAGTCTCTATGGGAGTTTAAATGATATTGAAGAAAAAATTAAAATCTTTATTTAAAAGCAAATGTCTTAAATATAAATTATGACTTAGTAATAATAAGTAGAGCAATAGTAATTATTTGATTTTTTTTACAAACATGAGCCATTCATTAACAATGCAAAATTAGAATGTAATTTTTTATTTATTTGGTAGATTGTTTATGATGAACGACGATATACAATCTTGAAATGTGTAATATGTCAAAGTATATTGAAAGAGCAGAAAGTATTTGAAAAAATGTTAAAGCAAACATATTAATTATTTTAAATATTCATAAAACAAATTTAGAGATTTTTTAAAAAAATAAAAAATTAATGTTTATATAAATAATTAGCGGTGTCTAATCATTGATATAATTATCAATGCATAGAAGAATGGAAACCACCATCCCAAATCTTAAGTGTCAACACAATAAACTTAAAATTTTGCTGCCACTAGTGACCTTGACACTCATCTATGCTCTTTGAACAACTTAATGCTACTAAATAGTCCCTTATTATAAGTTAATATGCAATCATAGCTCTATTAGAGCTCAAATCACCAACAAATTACATATAACACCATAGGCTCTTGCCATTTTATTTTCCATGACCTTCAATGATTATTTATTTGTAATGCAAAAATAAATGAATACAAACCTAACAAGGGCCGTGTAGTGGCTAGTCCTTGCCTTTAGTAATTAGAAAATTAAAATAGAAAAATAAAGATGAATTTCAACAAAGGTTGTTTATAAGTAGTATATTAAGTGGCCAAAATATAAAAATTGTAAATAGTTGTCTTGTATTCTTACTGAATTATCCTTGTCAAGTGCATTTTTGTTAGCTCAACATAAATATATAAATAAGATCTTATATATCTAGGGCAAGCCATTGTATTGGAAATCATTTATGCTTGAGTATTTATCCATAAACTGAAGAATTACAACGCGACTAGTCTTGTCTGTAAATCTTTTATATTGAATTGCATAGAATTGAATTAATCAAATATAGTTTGTAGAAATGTAATGAATAGGTAGTATCTCTTTTACCTAGACCCATTCATTAATTTGTAAAAAAATAATAGTGATCTATCCATAACCAATAGATGAATTGTAATACATGTCTTAACCAGACTGTGTGGTTAAATTGCCTAGCATTGGTAAGGAGAAAAAAATGTGGAGATATGACCTAAATGGTAATTTGAATTTGTGGGAGAAGATAATTTATATGACATACCAAAAACAAATGTGTCTTTTTAATCATATTTATTTAAATAGATATATAATACATAATTAAAAAAGAAAAAAATATTACATGATATATGACCTTGTTTTATTTTGGGCTCCAACATAAACATTCAAATGAGGTATATGTAAAGTAGAACACCATCTTTTGATAGAGATAAATTAAGTGGAGTGAGGTCAAACATTTGAGTCATATGGAGAAAAATCCAAACAAGCGAAAGAGAGAAGATATGGAAGAAGTAGAAGTAGGAGCAGAAGATGACGTAGTGGACTTGAGCCTACTGGAAGTGATGGAAAAATTGTAGGGCAATGCAGTCCAAGCCCTAGACCTCTATGGATTGAAAAAGCTAATGATATCCTTCAAGCACCACCTTAACAAAAACCTTGAAGCTCATATGAAATATGCCAAAAACCCTAAGAAATTGGTGAGAGTAACAGGAGTAGTGCATACTAGGGCAATAATAAAATTCAGTATATTCCAACAAGAAAAACATTACCAAGCTTCATATTTATACATGAAAATGAGATCATAATAGTTCCTATGAAATAGGAAAGATAAAACCAAAGTAAACATAAAATCTCCCAAATATTACATGGGAGTTAGAAAATACCAAGATTAAATGATATTCGAGATTTACCAACCTAAATAACCCAACAACCTACTTATGGTAAATAACCATATATAAATAACTCATTACAAATATCAATAAGTAATTAATTATTACTTATTTATTTATAATGGTGAATTAATCACCTAAAAATTCCCCCCTTAATTCAACATTGTCTCAAGTGAACATGAGAGAAATTATTAGAATGCCTCAATTTTTTCCCATGCAAGTGCTTTAGTAAAAACATATGCATGTTGTTGATCTATCAAGCAATACTAGAGTTGGATGTTATTGTTCTGAACATGTTCATAGATGAAATGAACTTGCACATCAATAGGTTTACTGCATTCATGAAATACTAGATTGAGCACAAGCTTCACTAATCCTTCATTGTCTACATGAAGAATTGGTGGTTGATTATATGGTAATCCAAATCCTCCAAGTATACATCTGAGCCAAATCGCTTCACAGATAGCTCTTCCTACGATGTAATATTATGATTTTGTGGAGGACCTTGAAACATAATTTTTCTTCTTACTCCCCCATGATATTGGTCTAGATCCCAAAAAGAATACAAATCTTGAAGTAGATTTCATGTCATCAATGTTTCCTACATGATCTAAGTCTGAGTATCCTATCAAGAAGAAGTTATCATTCTTCTTGTATTCTAGGCCAAAATCCATAGTTTCTCAAATGTACCTTAATACTCACTTTGCTACTTTCTAGTGACTGATCTTAGGCTATTACATGAACCTTGATAGATAAATGACAACATAGCTAATGTCTGGCCTAGTGTAGGTTAGGTAAATGAGACTCCCCATCAACTATCGATATAGAGTTGCATTTACCTTTGGTGATGGATCTACTTGAAACAACTAAAGTTTTGTCTTCATAAGTTTGGTAATTAGTTTGTAATCCATCATTTGAAATTTCTTCAGCATTGTCTTGGCATATTTGAGATGAGATACAAAAATGTGATTTTCTCTCTACCAAACTTCTAAGCCAAGATAATAATGTAGAAGCTCGAGATCTGTCATATCGAATAATCAATTTATATCTTTATTAATTGATTCAATCTTCATTTAACTACTAGTGATGACTAGATCATTGATATATATAACTAAAATTACTATCTCCCCCTTGTTATTTGAGGTAGAGATTTGGATCATATGGACTCCTTTTGAATCCATATTTCAAGAGATGCTCTTCAATCTTGAGATACCATGCCTTGGGAGCTTGTTTAATACCATATAATGATTTGACAAGTCTACAAACTTTATCTTCTTTTCTAGATTTGACAAAACCTTCTGGTCGAATCATTTAGACTTCTTCTTATAAGTCCCCATTAAGGAAGGCACTTTTCACATCTATTTGATGGACTTTCCAACCAAATTATGTGGCTAGAGAAAAAATAATCCTGATAGTTTTGATCATTGTTGTGGGAGTAAATGCCTCCTCATAGTCAACGTATTCTTTTTGAGCATACCCATTCACAACCAGTCTTGTCTTGTGCTTGTCAACACTGCCATCTACTTTGTACTTCATCTTGAAGATCCATTTGCATCTAATTGGCTTCTTCCCTAGTGGAAGATCTACAAGTTTTCATGTTTTATTTTTCATTAGTGAAATATATTTTACATCCATAACATCTTTCCAAGGTTTCAACTATAGGGATTCTTGAACTGTAAAGGGATCGACATATTCAACAACTATACTTATCAAGGCCAAATTGACTTCACCATGAGCCATACTATGAGTCCTTTGTCCAGTGGTGGATGTGTTTGGAACACCATCTAATTTTACATCTCTGAGTGTATTTGTATACCATTTAGGCATACATTAAATAGTTCTTGTGGGTGGTGGAGTTGTACCATTATTCCTATCATCATTACTATATTCATCTGAGAGATTACCATCTTCTATATTTTTTATAAAATTGATTTATTTATCAGGTGCACTTGTAAAAGGATCTTCTACTTCTTTCTTTTTAAAGAATTCAACATCTCTGTTGGTGTAGATTTATTTGGTTTTTGGATCCATGAGTTTATAGGTAAGTGCTTCTTCACTGTACCCTAAGAACACATTTTTTTTTGGCTTTCATATCAAGTTTAGTCCATTTTACTTAGGGAATATGCATACTTTCTTGGCATCCAAAAACTTGAAGATGTGTTATAAATGGTTTTTTCCCTAACCAAGCTTTATATGGAATTACTCCATTAAGAGCTATAGTTGGTACTCTATTGAGTAGATATACGATAGTTTTGATAGCTTCTACCCAAAATGCCTTTGTCAAGCCTGAATCATGTATCATACATTGCACCATTTATATAATAGTATAATTCTTTTGTTCAATAATTGCATTGTTTTTGTGGTGTATGCAGAGGTGCCTTTTGACAATGAATCTCATTTTCTAGAATAAAATGTTTAAACTTATTATCAGTGAATTCCCGTGCATGATCTGAGTGTAGGGTCTTGATTTTTCAACTATATTTTGTTTCAACATGTCATGTGTCAAGTGTCAAGTTGCATCTAAGTCAACATACCATATGTCACTTTGTGATGTGGATTCGTCATGGATATCTGTAGAGTATAGGAAGTCATATTCATCATCATGTTTTTCCTATTCAACAATAGTGCCTTGTTGCTTTGATTTCTTCTACTAGGTCCCATTTTTCTATCCTTGTGGCTTATTGAATGACCCAGGGGATGATTGTTGGTTAGTGTATTTTTGACCATTAGGAGATCCTTTTTTGAAGGTATTGTACCAACAATATTTTAGTTCATGTCCCTGAAGACCAAAAATGAAACATTGTTTTTATGACTTTCCTCCTTGTAAATTCTACATTGAATTATGTTTTGATGAAGATTTGACTGGTTTTGTAATTTTTTATTGATGAGAAGCAAATACATGTTCTTTTTGGTTATCATGAGTATTGAAAGATTCTTCATGTTGTAACATATTTACCATTTTTTTAAAATTTGGTTTCTATCATGTGACAGTCAAAGTAGTCACAAAAATCTTGTATGAGAGTGATAGCACCCTCAAGACAATAGCTACAAGAGAGTCATATAAAACTATCTCACCCAAGGATTGAAGTGATGCACTTAATGTTGCAACATGTCTTAAAAAGGCCTCCACTATTTTTGTTGATCTCAAATTGAGAGAGTGGACTTAACTTTATAAATGCAAAATATTACTCTCATTTTTGGCCTCATATACAATTTGGAGCTTGTCCCAAGATTCCTTAGCTATTTTGGCTTCACAGATGTGTGGTTGAACTTCATTTGATACCCAAACATGATTATCAACTGAGCCTTTTGGTTGGCTTTGTCAAACTTACATTTTTTATCAATGTTTGTTGCATGTCAGGTATACTAGCCATCTACTACAAACCAAATTTCTTCAAACTCTAGTTGAGTTCTAAGCTTTGTCTTTTAAGTAGTTGTCACCTTTGAGGAGCTGTGAATCTAATATAAAGAATTTTGGAGCCTATACAACCATTATCAATACTGTAGGTGATGGATTGGTTCCTTGTTACTTTAGGTATATATGTTGTCCTTTTTATATACCATCAGACCAATATACCCGACCTTTCCTTATATGTGCCCTTCCTTTATACCCATCAGTATGGAGAAGAAGCTTGCCCTTTTTATATACATGGTGATATAGGAAAGAGGTGTAAACATACGAGAAAGAATTTGATATTTGGTACCTAAATAGTATTGAAAAGGGTTCATCCAATCACTAGCACCTACTTAGATGGATTTTTACATACGAACATTCAATCTCATTATATACTTGGAAATTCTACCTATAAAGATTTATGCCTTTCAATTGTAATAAATGGGTAAATGAAGGGAAGGCTATGAGTGTATTTGAATTATTTCTCTCTAATGATTTAAAGGGTTGATGCCTAGATGTCATTATTGTAGCTATGTTAGGTGTTGTATATAGTAACTCAAATGTGATGACATTATCCATAAATATGAGTCAAAGACATAGCTATGATCGAATGCTGCATCGAGTTTGAAAAAATCATGATTGTGTGCAATAAAATTACAATTTCTTGTAATTATATATAAAAATAAAATTTACAATGCTTGTAGAAATGAAACTTCACTTTTTTTATTATTTGGGCTATTTGGCCTCTTTTTGGCAAAAAAATCACTTTTTTTATATTTTGCCTTTTCTTCTTCTTTTTAATTATAATTTTTTCTACTAATTTAGTTAGCTATAACTAAATTAGAATATTACTATATTTGGAGTGTTCTCTAAAATATTTACCAAAAGAATACTTTTGAGGGATTTGAACCTCCCACCTATGCTTTACCAAAAAACTTCCCACCAACTCGCTTATGCTTCATTTCAAATATTGAAGAGGACAAACCAATATTTAAAGGCTGTAAATGGCTCATTTGAAAGTAAAACCACTCCTTACTTAATATTATGGGTTTTCCTATAAGTGGTTTTTTATAAAAATATGTAGCAAAGAGATAATTTTCTAATAAATTTTGAAGAATTAATATGCAGTTTTGAGTTTTAGACAATGGTTTTTAGAGAAATTTACAACAAATAATATTTTTGGATGGCGGTTTTAGAGCTAGAAAGGCTGTTGGCACCTTTGTTTGAATTCTAAAAAAATTTTATACTACAGTTTTAAATTTATAAACTAAAAATAAGTTTTAAAACCAACCTCGTTTGAATTTATGTTTGGCATCAAAGTGATATTGCCAGCTTCTCGAGGCTCATGCCAAGCTCTAATCTCCAACACTCTTGGCTCTTACCAGCCTCACAGCTTCTACAAATCAGACTACTCTTTTCTTAGAACACTCGCACCACGTCAAGACTAATTTAATACCAGAATGCTTATTATTCTATTTGTTGGTTGTGTTGTGCACATAAATAAACACCACCACTTACTACAGGTCGATGCTAAGCTAGTGCCTTTGATGTCAAAAAGTGATCTTAGTCATTTTTTTTATAAATTTAATATCCTTAATAAAAGATCTGAATGCCTTTCTTTGTAAGAGATTAAAAAAATACCAATGCCTCTTACTAGATCTTAATGCTATTGCTACACATGTATTATGGCAAGAATATTTGTACCAATAAAAATATTGGATGATTTGACTCGTAATGACTTCTCTTTGTTCACAAATGCCTCTATGCCTTTGTTACAGCTTCTCTTCTTTTTGTTTGCAGCTTCTATGGTTGCTTCTGACAACTTTGGTGTGGGAGTGCACATGCTTCTCCTCACAAGTTCACAGAGATATTATAAAAATGAGCTCGTAATAGTTCCTATGAAATAGGAAAGATAAAACCAAAGTAAATAGAAAATCTCCTAGATATTACATGGGAGTTATAAAATACCAAAATTAAATGATAAAGGATTTACTAACTTAAATAACCCAACAACCTATCTACGGCAAATAATTGTATACTAATTACTAATTACAAATAATAATAAGTAATTAACTATTACTTATTTATTTATAATGGCGAATTAATCATCTCAATACTAGACCTCTACGGCTTAAAAAAACTTGTGTACTCCTTCGAGTGCTACCTTAAAGAAAACCTTGACGCTTGAATGAAATATGCTGAAAATCTTAAGAAATTCATGGAAGTAGTAGGAGCATTGCGGACTCGAGCAATGCAGGGGATTATTTTATCCACATTGACTCACGTAGCATTCGTTACAACTCTTGCAACATATATCATAATTATTAAATTTTCTCAAAAAATTTCATATAAATTTTTAAATAACACTTCTGAAAATATTTAAATTTATACGTAAATTTTTTTCAAAAAAATTAAAATTATATACATTTAAAAAAATGATTAGTTGAAGTAAAAATTACAAATTAAAAAGTGAAAACATTAACACTCCACCTTAACAAGATCAGTAAATAAATATTTTTTAAAATTTAATAATTTATTTCAATTTATTTTGATTAAAATAATCTATCACATATTATTATAAAATCTGAAAAAGACAAAAATAAATTTAACTATTAAAACTACATGCCATTTTTTTAAAAATGACAATTAATTGTAAAAGACACATTATATTAAAATTCCTAACTTACCTTATAGATCCTATTTATAAACTAAGATTTTAGTAAAAAGCATGGGCCTTCGATGTAGACACAAATTTTTGTTTATAAAGCCGAACTTTCCATGGTAGACTTTTGTGGGACATTTGCACATCCTTTCCAATAGAGCTTTGTGACAAAAAAGAGTTTGCTCCCTACAAAGTTTAGGCATTTTTTTCTTTATTCAGAGACAAAATTTAAATGCGAAGATAGGCAATGAGATTTATTAGTGGGTATTCTAATGAGAAGTGTCAAGTTTTTATGCTGTCATCGTTATTGAAGAATTAATTATAATTTTTTTTGTATTGATTATTTAATTATAATAATATTATTGTTTTATTTTTTTTTCAAGATGAGTAATTCTAAAATCTATTTGTTATATAAAAGTAGCTCTGAAGTTGCTATGGGGTGTAAGGGTAATCAACTGCAACTATTAATTCAATGTTTATGGCACTTTCTCCATACTGTTGGTGCAAATTGGAGGTTGTAGCCCTGTGTCTTGTCAAATATCTTAGAATAATGAATAAAAACATGAAATGTTGTATATGAGATTCATGATTTTCCTTTGAGTTCTATTGTATGTGCCTTCACATTCTTCTTGTTACTTTTTTTTTGCCAAACTTTGGTTTAGGATGCAAAATGTTATCCACATTAGAAGCTTCATAGGATGGGAACACTTCACTGTCAATAGGCTCCTCACCATTATTGTTCCTATCCTCATAAAATTCCTAGTTATGTGACATTATTGATGCTTCACCATTAGTGTGATTCCTGGAAGTTCAAATAAAAGTAGATACTATAAGGACCACTAGACTTTGAACATTCTTAAATTGCACTACGAGAAGAATGAGGGTCACTTTGCTTATGCGTGGATTTTGTCAGGTCAAATTCAAATAAATACATCACATTTACAACCTATAAAGTGCATTAAATTAGATAACAAAGTATGGGGAACATCAATACAATTCAACTAACTTCATAGCTATTAAACCTTTATCACACAATGTTGAATATGAAAGTAATGGTTGGTACCAAGTTGAATATTGTTGAACCCAGAATCACAAAAGTGTATTATAAGCCTATCACATATCTGGTGTTTGAATCAAATTTCTCTTAGATGTCTGACACCAATGCACATAGGGAAAAATAAGAGTAAATTTACCATCACTAAACATAAGATACAGACGGTAACTAACAATTATTAAAAATGTTTTAAATACATATATTTTTAATAAAATAAAGTTATATAACTTTAAAATAAATATTAAATGCCATCTTAAAAAAAAGGTGGAGAGTATGAGATCAAACCCTACATCCATAACACTAGTTCCTAAAATAAAAAGGCCTAGAAAATAATGAATTTAAGCAAAATCAATCTACATGACTAACTGCAAGTTCAAGACAATATTGTAAAAATAAAAAATTAAACAAAATTTTCAATTAAAATAGTTTTTAATATAGTTTTACTAATATTAGTTTTAGTTTTTACATACATCATTTTTTTAAAGGAAATGTGTTAGAACCAACAAAGAGAATGAAATGATATATTAACCAACATACAAAACAATACATAAGAAGTCTATTATATAGGCACAAAAGGAACACCACAAAAACAAGGACGTGGGTGGAACCAAAAACATCGGGTAGTGTAAAATAGCTAGGTCTATGAAACCTACCAACCTAAGTGGTTAAAACCACTATAACCATAAGCATAGGAAATATACCTCAACAAATAGACTAAGGTAATACAATATTATGCTAATGCCCTCCTTTAATGACTAAACCACAAATAAGACCAAGTTTGTCCCTGAATTTTATGAACTTGACTGAACCAAGTGGTTTGGTCATTATATCAGCTGGTTCCTCTGTAGTGGGGTAGTATAAGAGACTGATGTCTTCATTTGTAGCTAAATGTTAGATGTAATGATGATGAACCTCAATGTGTTTGGTCATGGCATGGAATATTGGATTTGTCACCATCGTCAAAACACTCTGGTTGTCACAGAAAATTAGAGCAAGATTTTATGACTCAAACTGAAGATCCTCCAAGATTTTATTTATCCACATAGTTTCACAACCTGTACTAACCACAACTTTATACTCTACTTCTATTGAAGATAATGCCAATGTAGTTTGTAGTTTTTTTAATCTACTGATCCTGCCCACTAAGAGTCAGAATATCTTGAAAGATTAAAATTTACATGCTTTTTATACAGTATGCCAAAGTTAAGAGTACCTTTGACATATATTAATACCCTTTTTGTAGCCAACCAATGTACTTCATATGGTTTAGACATGAAGTGAGATAGAAAACTCACTGCAAAACAAATATTCGATCTAGTGGTAGTGAGGTAAATGAGACTACCCACTAGCTGTTGATACATTGTTTTATTGATTAGAGGTAAAGCAGTGTCAGTTAAAATTTTAGCTCCAACTTCCATAGGTGTGTGAGTTAGATTACAATCCATCATTCTAAACCTTTCCAAAAATGATTTGGCATACTTATTATGTGAAATGAATACAACACAATCACTTTGCCAAAACTCAACACTTAAACAATATTTTAGTAGTCCTAAGTCTGTAATGTCAGAAGTACAACAAATATCAACCTTCATTTGCTAAATGAGACTAGAACTACTCCCAGTGATGGCTATATTATCAACATATATAATGAGAATCAAAATATCATCACCGAACACCTTTACATAGAGATTTGGTTTAGAATTACACCTTTTGAAACTAGACTCCCTAAGATATGAATCTATTTTCATATACCAGGATCGATGAGCCTACTTAATCCCATACAAATACTTGATCAACCTACAAAAAAGATGTTCTTTACCAGAAGATGTTCCTTACTAGGAACCTGAAAACCCTATGGTTGAACCATGTAAACTTCCTCCTCTAGATCTCCATTCAAGAAAACACTCTTGACATCAATTTCATGCACTTACCATCCAAACTAAGTAGCAATAACAATAATCAAATGAAAAGTTACCATCTTTGTAGTAGGAGCAAAAGTATCTTCATAATCAACCCCTTCCTCTTATGCATAACCTTTTATAACAAGTCTAGCTTTGTGTTTGTCAAAAGAACCATCTTCTTTGCATTTTACCTTGTAAATCCATTTACAACAAATGGATTTATTTCCTAGTGGTAGCTCCATGAGCTCCCAAGTCTTGTTTTTCATCAAGGAATCATATTCCATTTGCATGGCTGATTTCCACTCATGATTCCCTTTGGCCTCTAAAAAATAATTAGGCTCAAATGCCTATGAAATAGTAGTTGTTAGAGCAAAATTTTCATGCTCAAGTCTATTACCAAACTGTTTCACTGATCTCAATCTTCTTCCTTCCACACCTTATGGAAAGTCTCCCTCCTTTAGTGCTTTCATTGTGGTAGAATACCACTTTGGCTTCTTTAGTTGTTCTACTGAAACCTCACAATGAACTACAATAATTCCCTCCTTGGAATGTGATTCCACTGATGACCTAGAATCCTGCTCAACTTTCACATCACAAGTTATAATAGAATCATTAGAAAAAAATAATGAGTCAATATTTGAAATAGTACCTGTTGGGAGAAAAACTGGAAGCACACAATTGATTACCAAACCAAGCAACTTAATATGCGGAAATTAACCAGATTCACCAAGTAACTAGAATTCAGAATAACACATGATATGAGAGACAATACACAAATTGTATTAACACTTTATACAGAAAAGAATACAATAAAAAAGATGCCACTTCTTCTCCACCACCTTACAGAGGTTTTCCACACCTCAAGTGAACAGTAAATCTTCTCCCCAAAGCTCTCCCTCTCAGGTCCCAACACCCAACTCAAAATACAAAGTTGGTGTTCACCTCCTGTGCTCCACGCACACCACAAGTGCTCCACACACTCAAACAAGTACTCCACGTACTTCAAGTAGATCTCCCATGAACCTGCAATAACCTGCACTTCAACAGACCATACTTATGGAAGGAACTCCCTTGCCTTCCTCTCTGCTCTAACCGAGTACACACCTGTACTCCAAGTAGATCCTGCCTAATACTGCTCCCTGTTGTGTTGCTGTCTATATGATCCTGCACACCTGCAAATCAAACACGGTTCTGCTCCCCTGTGAACCTTGACCTTGCACACACATACACCTGCAGATCAACGGTCTTACTTACCATGTAGATCTCCTATATAGGCCATGCAACAGTGACCAAGATCCTACACACCTGAAGAACCCTTGTCCTTGCCTCACCAAGTCCTTATGATTCTTCAACCAGTACCAAACTTGGCACTGATAGGGAACTAGGAGGAACACCCTTACTCACTTCACACACAACAGGAGCAAACTTTGCTCAACTCAAACTAGAACACTTTTCCAATACAACCATGAGTCTATTATATAGATCTCATCCAAACAATGATTAGACATCTAATTACAATAATTAGATCCGCAGCTCTCAGTCTAAAAATAGATCTCTTCATGCAAACACTTGGTTCGTTAGCTAACTGCCCGTAACATCCGCAGTCCGAACCACACAGGCGACCGACGTCGGTCCCTGTCCGCCTGGGGGTCGCCGACGCCGGCCGATCCTTGACCAACGTCGGTTGCTTCCTGTCGCCTACCTGCCGACGTCGGTTGGCCAGACCAACGCCAAAGACTTCTGACACTCAGCAACTCATCCTGCAACCTCCTCCATGTCTGCATCAGTGAAGCTTTTAGCTCCACAACCTAACAATCTCCCACTTGGAGATAAACAACTGCACTGTACCTATACCTGTACCCCGTCTAATCTATTTCCTGGTTTGTATCCCTCTTAAAGATCAACCCTGAAGACAACCCACCACGCAACCAGTGATGTACCTCCTGTCATCCGAGTAACCTGCCACATCCGAACCTACAAACACATGTAGTGAAGTCCTGACCCTGCATGTATACCTGCTGCTGGTCCCTCTCAAATACCTGAGAACCCACTTCCCTGAATTGGCTCCTAACTCTCTGACAACTCCCACTGCATGGGAATACTCAGGTCTATACCAGACCTCATGTGATTTTGGACACTGTACCTGTCCAACCCTTAGTGTGCTCTGGCTCTGCATCCTGAGCCTCGCCAACACCTGATTCACATCAACTCCCACTTGAGACAAAATCAACCGGTGATCTCCATGTCTCCCATGTCAAAGAATTCCGCTGCTCCAAACTCCTCATGACATGCCACTGAACTAATCTTACCCTTAGCTCAGCGAAAACCCTGTATGTACAATCCTACTAGCAAAACATACCATCCACATACAGCAACATAATGATGTCATGACTCATCATCCTCTTGGTAAGGCAAACCACAGTAGTTACCCTGACATTGACTGAAGTCATGCTTCGTTCTCCACCTGTCAAAACCTGTACCACTGTCCTGCAGCTTCTCAAGACCATATACCTGATCTTCTGTCTCACGTATCCGTTCTCTCTATTCTTCTACTAAGGTATCCATTCGTCTCTGTGCTTTCATACCTGCTGGCAACCCTACCAAAACACACCTGTTTGGTTCTCCTCCAAGGAATCACATCCTCATCCATGCCGAGCTCACACCTATTTCCTGGATCCTTCCTGCTCTACAATCAGCAACATGTATAAAGAAGAGGAAAAACATATTTGAGGGCCTACTTACGTCTTCAATCCTCCATATGGGTGTTTGAGACTCCTTGACAGCGTGCTGTCCACCCAAAATCCGTTACAGTGACCGACCTCGGTCACCCCACAGTCTGCATCCGACCGATGTCAGTTCCCATGCGTATGTCCCTGACTACCGACCCTGCGGTGTCCCTGCTGCCGACGTCGGTCCTCTGACCGACATCGGTCTTACCTACTGCCGACGTCGGTCACCCTGACCGATGTCGGTCTTATCCTGCCTGACATCACCGGCTTCGGTCTGCACATGACCGACATCGGCACCTGTCTGTTCGACGCCGGTTCCTCCTGACCGACATTGGTAACTGTGTTCACCTGTGAGTGATGAATTTTTACCCGCGAGCTCCTTTGAATCAATACCCATGTCCAAACTGCCCTGCTCAGAAGTATCCAGCCACATCCACTGGGTTCTGTCCGCCATCTCCTCCATAAACACCAAGGCTTTCCAATTCTTAAGCCTGTCAAATATATCTGTCTTCCGCTTAAGAACATGCATCTCCTTCCTGCTCATGTGACCAAGCCTAAGAAGCCACGTCTCCGCAACAAAAGAAGAATCAGTAATATAAACAAGTAGATAAAGAGTACCTATTTTCTTACCACCAGCTAATTCAAGTGCATCCGCTGTGAGAGTTCTTGTGCATCTCTCATCACCCAATCTTTCTGAAGAAATTAGCCATATCTCCAACCCTGGGACCTGCATGATCAACACCTGTGTGTTGGCCGCCTGCAATTTTAGCTTCACTTCCCCTTTGCCAATTCTTTGGCAAGGCTCACCAGCTCCTCTACCTGGAACTGCATGGAAAGAGGCAACCGAATCTTTTATCCAAGATTCAACTTTATCCAAGAAACCTCCCAGAGCATCCTGTGCAACAACACCTGCTACATCTGCTTCTTCAGTTTCTTCATGCTGATCTGCTACCAACCAACAATAATCTTTTACCTGCTCTTTCTTTCCATAGGACCGTGAGTAACCATCTGTGCTTTTCAACTCCTCCATTCTTAGCTTACTTTGATCTGCCGTTGCTTTACTCCCACTCGATCAGAAACCCTGAGAGTGTCCTGTAACCAAACACAAAACCTGCTTCCTGCAACCTTAGCTCTGATACCACTTGTTGGGAGAAAAACCGGAAGCACACAATTGATTACCAAACCAAGCAACTTAATATGCGGAAATTAACCAGATTCACCAAGTAACTAGAATTCAGAATAACACATGATATGAGAGACAATACACAAATTGTATTAACACTTTATACAGAAAAGAATACAATAAAGAAGATGCCACTTCTTCTCCACCACCTTACAGAGGTTTTCCACACCTCAAGTGAACAGTAAATCTTCTCCCCAAAGCTCTCCCTCTCAGGTCCCAACACCCAACTCAAAATACAGAGTTGGTGTTCACCTCCTGTGCTCCACGCACACCACAAGTGCTCCACACACTCAAACAAGTACTCCACGTACTTCAAGTAGATCTCCCATGAACCTGCAATAACCTGCACTTCAACAGACCATACTTATGGAAGGAACTCCCTTGCCTTCCTCTCTGCTCTATTCGAGTACACACCTGTACTCCAAGTAGATCCTGCCTGATACTGCTCCATGTTGTGTTGCTGTCTATATGATCATGCACACCTGCAAATCAAACACGGTTCTGCTCCCCTGTGAACCTTGACCTTGCACACACATACACCTGTAGATCAACGATCTTACTTACCATGTAGATCTCCTATATAGGCCATGCAACTGTGACCAAGATCCTACACACCTGAAGAACCCTTGTCCTTGCCTCACCAAGTCTTTATGATTCTTCAACCAGTACCAAGCTTGGCACTGATAGGGAACTAGGAGGAACACCCTTACTCACTTCACACACAGAAGGAGCAAACTTTGCTCAACTCAAACTAGAACACTTTTCCAATACAACCATGAGTCTATTATATAGATCTCATCCAAACAATGATTAGACATCTAATTACAATAATTAGATCCGCAGCTCTCAGTCTAAAAATAGATCTCTTCATGCAAACACTTGGTTCGTTAGCTAACTGCCCGTAACATCCGCAGTCTGAACCACACAGGCGACCGACGTCGGTCCCTATCCGCCTGGGGGTCGTCGACGCCGGCCGATCCTTGACCGACGTCGATTGCTTCCTGTCGCCTACCTGCCGATGTCGGTTGGCCAGACCAACGCCAAAGACTTCTGACACTCAGCAACTCATCCTGCAACCTCCTCCATGTCTTTCATCAGTGAAGCTTTTAGCTCCACAACCTAACAGTACCAATTGTTGTGAAGAATGGCATCTATTCATTTACTATAACATCTCTATTTACCACAACTTTGTTACTAGAAACATCAAGTAATATATAGGCCTTTAACTACATGTTGTACCCAACAAACATGTATGCTTTGCTTTTTGCATCCAAGTTACTTCTCTTTTGACTAGGAATAACTAAAAAAGCTACACAACCAAAAATTCTAAAAGCACTTACATCTGGTGTTCAACCTAACCAAACCTCTTCTAGAGTCGTACTCTCCAATGCTTTTTTAGAACTTATGTTGATAATGTACACTACCATATTCACTGCTTCTGCCCAATATCTATATGGGACATTTTTGCTTTGGACCATATAATAAGCCATGTCTGTCATCATCCTATTTTGTCTTTCTACAACTCTATTTTGTTACAGAGTGTAAGGGGTAGTGTATCATCTATGTATGCCTTCAGTGGCATAAAACTCTTTAAACTATTTTGAGATGAACTTAGCCCCATTATCCATTCTAAGAGATTTCATTGACTGTCCTACCTATTTTTCAACCATAGCTTTCTAAGTAAGGAAGTTAGAAAAATAATCATATTTCTTCACTAGAAAGTATACCCACTTTTTCCTAGAGAAATCATCAACCAACAACAGAAAATAATGGGCTCTAAAAGGTGTAGGTGTCTGCATTGGACCATGCAAATATACATGTACTAAATCCAATACTCCCTTAACTCTTAAAGCTTTACCAAAATCAAATGAATGTCTAACTTTCTTCCCCAACTGACATCCAATACATAAATGATTATTATGCCAAATTTAAAAAATCCCCTTAACCATCTTAGTCTTACTCAATGTGTTCAAATACTGGAAATTCAAATGCCCATAACTTTCATGCCATAGTGAACTTATGCTATCAACCATTACAAGTGCACTTTACTTTGCCCTCTATAGATCTGCAAGCTTATACAAGCCTTTCTCACTAATCCCAACAATAATAATTTTGCTATCTCTAGTAGTGACTAAACATTATTGTCTTTGAAATTTTAAAATAAAATCCAATTTTAAAGTGATCTCACTAATTGAATGTAAATTTTTGTTCGTATCAAGAACAAACCTAACATTCTAAAATGTATACTGAACTACACCATTAAAATTGATTTGAACATTACCATATCCCTTCACAAAATGAGTTCCACCATCTCCCAAAGATACAAATTTATTACTACTATCATTGTCAACAAAATCCACATACCAGTCCTTATGGCATGTATAATGGCAAGATGCCTCTGAATCAAAGTACCAAGCTCAATCCACCATAGAATTACCACTGGAAACCATGAAATAAAAATAAGGAGATGTTTCCTTGCCTTCACCTTCATCTACATTCGCATGACAAAATTTATTTCTGGGGTTAGCCATACCCTGTTGTCTTTTCCTGTAATATTTCTTAAAATGACTAGGTTGATTACAGTAAAAACATTTCCACTTAGATCTCTTATTATAACCACTTCCTTGTGAAGTTTTTATTAGAGAACTAGTAGTTTTACCAAACTGCTTATCCTTTCCCTTGATGAAGGATGCAATTTCTATCGAAATAGATGTACACAACACTGTTTGCTTCTACTGTCTCTCCTTCTGCAATAGTAATGTGGACAATTTTTCAAATACCAAAGTCTACATCTCAAAAATCATGTTCAAGGACTCCACAAATGACTCAAATGAAGGTGGAAGATTTTTCATAAATAGAGAAATCAAATCTTGCTCATCAACAAGCTTCTACACAGCGTTCAACTGATCATTGATGTCCTTGATTTATAACAAAAACTCAAAAATTGAGCCACCTCCCTACATCTTAGTGGAAAACAATAAATTCTTTAAATATAATACCCTACCAGCTTTAGAAGCCTAATATTTAAAAGTAAGATTAGTCCACAAAACTAATGCACTAGTCATATTTCTAACCTTTGAGATTAAATTATCTGCTAATGATAATTTTAACAACATAAGAGCCTCATGATGATGTTTATCATAGTCATCGGTACCAATGATAGGCCTTTACTCTTTATTGATCACTATTTAATCAAGATTCTGATATTTACATCTTGTCAAACCTTGTAACTCCACAAAATAAAATATTTACCTGTCAATTTTTGTGAATGTGGAAATAAGAGGGCTAGTAAACTAGCCATTTTGAACTAGTTTTAAAAAAATGCAAATACTATAAAAACTATAATGACTTTAAATAAAATTCCTCCTACCCACTAATTCAAATCACAAACTAGTTAATACCTCTATTTTTCAGCAAAAATGTCAACACCGTTTGAGAGATATTAAACTTGTCATCTTTAAAAACACCAAAAAATAGACAAAAACAATTAAATCAAGAGATCTACAACTCCAATTTTAAAAATTACTTCTTCATCAACATCCAAATAAAAACCTAAAAAATGATGAATTTTTCAATTGATTTGGCTTTACGATTATCTCTTAACATTAATAATGTGTTCAACTTTAGGTAAAAAATCAATTTCTAAAGTTTTGAAAAAAATAAATTTATTTTTCCAATTTAATTTAAAACAAATGCAAGTAATTTATGATTGGTGGAATAAAACTTAGCATAAAAAGATGCATAAGAATTTCATTTAATCAAAAATGACTTGTGTCAATGGCCAACCTACAAATCTTCAGGGATTGATTCCAAAGCTAATTCTCAACAAAATTTAATTTCATCAGATCCTACTAGCTTCTCCTAGCCAAGAGAAAATTATATATCTAAAAAATAATATAAATGGACACCAATTACAATTTTGTCCTCCCTCCAAGTGCCATATGATGTGAATAGAGGAAAATAATTAGGCCTAAGACCCTCTCATGTGGCCTCCTTTCTCTATGACATAGAATTCACAAAACTTTTGCACTTTTTCTCTGCTTGTTTGACTTTCTAGCTGGTCACAAGGAAAAAAAATGATTTTCTCCCTTTCATGACACTCCATAGGGTGCTTCACACTCCTCCATAATGAGTTCATCCTCTCTTACTCCACAGGCTTCCTCCCAAGCTTCTTAAACTACAAGCTCTAATACCATGTTAGAATCAATAAAGAAAATAAAATGATATATTAACCAATATATAAAATAATACATAGGAAGCCTATTATATAGGCATAAAAAGAACAACCAAAAAATAAGGAGGTGGGTAGAACCAAAAATATTGAGTAGCGTAAAATAGCTAGGCCCGTGAAACCTATCAACCTAAGTAGTTAAAACCACTATAAACATAAGCATAGGGAATATACCTTAACAAATAGCCTAAGGTAATGCAATAATAAGCTAATAAAATGGAAATTATCCCTATCTATTGAGGGGAAGATTAGCCAACAATTAAATTATCATCTTTTGTTGCTCCTCCTATCACAAATCATAACTATGAAGTATTCGAGTCCAAAATAATGACATAAGATTATACCAAAAAAATTACAATAATGCATATGATAAAAATAAACATTAGAACCCACTAATTTCCATTGGTGAGCAGAGCAATATGATTTTGAGAAGTCTCCTGCCTTGTAGATGTTGGAGCACCAACATCCTCCCCTTGGCCATATCTCATTTGCCAATGCAACATTGTATTTGAAATTTTGTGCTTTTCATTTCTTTTACTTGGTGGCATGTAATGGTATTCATTCCCCAAGTCTCCATCTCCTCTTCTTTTTCATTGCCCTCCACCTAAGGACTACCTATTTTCAAGAAATTGGAATCCTTAGTCAGCGTCTTTGTAAATCCCAGGATGAATTGACTTTAGCTTAAAAATAATGCACCTTTTCATTTCTTTTCTAAATTGGATACCTGCACAGGTTGCATATAATTAGAAACCCAACAATCTATACTAAATCAGTTCACTCTTCTAGAATCTTGACTTTTCATAATTTGATACTCAAAATAAAAAATTGATCCACATGAGTTCTAACCTTGGTGCCTATTATATCTGGTCTTGCACTGAGGACATAATTTTTTGTCATTTCCCCTTATTAATTAATTTGATTTTTTAGGAAATACACCCATTTCAACATTTCTTTGGGCTTAGAGACAGGAAAAAGAAAATCAATTTTTATTATTATGTGGGCCCAAGAGATTCATTAGTTCATATTTTGGATAAGGGGGGCCAATAACTAATAAAATATTATTAATATTGAGTAAATATCCAAAGAAGGGCATGGAAATCTTTGATGGAAGCACATTTAGTGGAGAGAATCTTGGTGTAGAAGTTACAATATAGAAACTTTATGACAGGTGTAAGAGATATGGAAATGAATATCATGATGAGTATTAAGGGAAAATTACCAAGTGGGGCATGGATTTCTAAGACATGATAGTGATGAGTTCTAAGGCAACTTGTTACTTTGTTCTTTCTTTCTTATCCTCAAGATAAGTGGGTCAAATTCAAGAAAGTTTAGGAAATGGAAACAAAGGAAGGGAAAAAGCAGGATCTAAATGTTTGATGGGAAAAATGATAAAGATAGAATGGGATACCTTTTCTAACTCATGTCATATTCTCAAATCAAGGATATGGGGATTTTGGCACCAACTTTGGGGCTCCATGTGTATTTATATGCCAACATTTCCTTTTGGGCCATCTTTCACCATTTCAATAAATTCTTGAACTTCACAATTCAACTTTGCATCTGAGGATGAAAACCTTCAGGTGAAGAGATTAGTGGACAAAAATACATTGATTTCAAGAGTCAAATGATGTATCCCTTTTGATTTAGATAGGTGATCTCATCTAGAGAATGCATTGGAGCTGATTGATATTGTGTATGCAAATTTTGGTGACTTGTTTGTATATTTTTAGGTGTCTTTTGGTGTGATTTGATTTATAAATTTTTGATGTTGTGTTGGTTTCATTTATAATTTATATATATCAGTATTTTTATGCTATAGAAATTTCCAATATTCCACCTTTCATATCTATGGGAAGTTTGAAGTAATATGGTGCCAGAATTGCCAAATCTGGGGCATTGGAAGCCCCCTGATTGTTGTAGTTATGTGGAGCTTTAAATTTCATATTTATAGATGTGTGTGGCTGGATATTTTTATATTGTAACATAATATCACATGTTTATAAATCATATTTAAATAATAGGAAAATATTCAAAAGTTACTGTGTAAAATTTTTCAAACCTAGGTTCTAGTTTGTGAAGGAAATTATTAATTTCAGTACCTCTTTCTATATTTCCATAGTATTTGGATAGGGTTTGAAAATTTATGTTATGATTCATATTTTATTTGTGCTTATATTTTTTCAATATTTTTTCAAAATATCTCTTTTTGAGACATGACAGTGGTATCCGAGCCTTGATTCTATCATTCTATAGGGTACATTGAATTGTTATCATGAGAGGATTCTTGAGATTCTTAACAAATGAGAAAAATGCATATATTATTTAAGATAAAAGGATGTAAATACAAAGGATCCAATATGAAATAATCCATTCACTTCAAAGGTTTCTGGATAACATGAAATTTTTTGTTCCAGCTAAAACATCTCAAAAAGAAGAGGATACTAGAAATGAACTCAGAAGAAATAGAATTTTCTTCTCTTACAAAGAACCTTGGAAGACAAATCACAGATGTTGAAGAAAATAAGAAAATTTAGAAGTGAAAGAATTTTCCAAGGATATTAGAAATGAAGATAATGTTTAACCAAAATAACACCAAGTCATAGAGTTATAGGTAAAGATTCTTTATCTAAAGAAGATATTTTAGTGGTTATTAATGAGTTTACTTGTCAGGACAATGTTTTTCTCAATGAAGTCAAAGAGAAACCAAATTTACATGTTGAAGATGAAGATTTAATAATTGAAGAGAGTTTCCCCATTATTTCTAATGGGATCCAAAAGACACCTACCGAGACTCTAAGGATTTTAAAGAATGACCCAATGCCATATGAGAATAATCAACAAGATAATGGTATTTATAAGCTTGATTTTGGGAGGGATGACCCATTTGTGACTTATTATATTGATTATATTACTCACGATAAGGGTGGTACTACTACAAATCCCTCAAATATTTTCAAATCAGCTAATGAAGGTAAACATTTTGATTGCTTCTTTGATTACAATCTAATAAATAAGGACATTGTTAGAAGTAAGGATTTATTGCATCATTTTCATATGATGTCATTAAAATGTTTATATCATGATGATAAGTATTATAAAAATATTGAAAATATGAAGGGTGCAAAGTGTAAGGGAGACCCTTTCTCTCAACATCAAAATGTTTCATACATGATAGTGTGGTGTCAAAGTGTTTTAGCCAAATCCAACATACAGATTGAAGGTAAAAATTACTTGGCAATAGAAGATGTTTTTTTGACTTCTAATGATTTCATGTGTTAGTAAGAAGGTGATAAAGTCAAGGAATAAATGGACTTAATGGATGGATGCAAAGAGTTCAATATGGAAAAACATGCAGTAACCCCCAAACTTTCAAAGGGTGAGATGATGATTGGTTTTTAGAGTAGCATGGTAGATGGATATATATTTGAAGAAGATATTATAAGTTGAAAGGATAGATATGTTGAGGGTATATAAACAATTCCAACCTTATAAAAGGTGTATGAGATCATTATTGGTAGCCTAAGGTATAAAAATAATGATCATATTTCAGATTTGTTGTTTCCTCTTATGTTGCTACAAAATTTTGGTCATCATGGAAAGCATGTTAATAAAGGTGATAGAGTAAGGGATATAAGTTATAGTATAGTGCATGAGGACACTTTGATTCAAATTCAATATTATTTTTCCATATGGGATTGGGGTGATCTTTTGATAATCAATGTGGATAAAGGAATTGATATTATTATTGAGTTATCCATCTCTTGTAATTGGATTGAAATAGAGTTTATAAGGGACCATATGGGGTTTATTAGAAATTCTAACCACTTTGTGAAGGGAAAATATGTCTGCAATAAGATGTGTACAATCTATGAAGATTTGAAAAATATTCCCAGGGTTGAAGAACTTGTTGAGGAATTACAGGAGGCAACTTACTTCTTAGGGATTAAGTTGAGGATAGGATACCATTGGATTAAGGTGAAAGACATGGATATGCACATGTTAACATTTATGAGTCACTCCAAGCATTGAGTTCATGATCATGTTAGGTGATCTAACTAATGCACTAGCCACCAGGGTGAATACGGTATTTAGTTATCATTTGATGTTCTCTAGTAACATTTTGATGTGTAGTAAAATATGGGAAGATCATATGTGGCACATGAAATTGACTAATGAAGTTTTAGAGTAGCATGCTCTAGATACAAAGGAATCTCTATATAATTTTGAGGTTATAAATATTCTATACTTGGGCCATGTCATTAGTTCTATATGTGAGGAAAATACCACACTAGAAGACTTTGATAAGTGGGATAAGGTAATAAGATTATTTCATGTACTTATTATTTCAGATTTTTCATGGGTAGTAGTTGTTAGGTTGTGGAGCTAAAAACTTCACCAGGATGCAAACAGGAGAAGTTACAGAGGATGCAGAGTTGCAGAGTCAGTTGCAGGGAAATCAGCGTCGATCTAATCAACTGACGTCGGTCAGATAGCAGCGAAGAACCAACCGACGTCGGTTACCAGTCAGTCGACATCGGTCATGGAGGAGCCGACGTCGGCAGCCTGTGCGAGATCAGGCAGTTTGCATGTTGATCCCAGAGAGTCTATTTTTGGACTGTTTGTTTACATGTCAAAGGCTAGTCTTAGTCTTGAGTTGCGTGTCTAATTATTGTAATTAAGGTAGTCTGATTATTGTAAGCATGAGATCTATATATGGACTCATGGGCTGTATTGTAAATCTATAGCTAGAGAGTAAAAGAGCAATAAGCTCCTTCTAAGAGAGGTGAGCAATGGTGTGTTCCTCCTAGTGCCACAGTACCAAGAGTGGGTACTGGTTTGGAGAATCAGAGGGGTTCTTCATGTTTGTATGATCTTGGTCAGCATGTGTGCATGACTTTCTATAGGAGATCTACAATGGTGAGTAAGGTCTAGTGATTTGTAGGTAGTAGCAGAGAGCAGGAGATCTACTTGGAGTACGATTGTGTACTTGATGTACTGGCAGTGTGTTACTGACTGGTTAGAGAGGTGAACATCAATTCTATATTGGAGTTGATTGTTGGGACCGAGAGAGAGAGGGAAGAAGGTCTTGAGGCGTGGCGAACCTTTGAGGTGGAAGAAGAAGTGGCATCTTCTTTATTGTATTTTCTTCTAAGTATTTAATACAATTGTGTATTGTCTCTCAAATCCTGTGTTGTTTCATATTTCTAGTTACTTATTGATTCTGGTATAATTCTGTGTTTAGTTGCTAATACAAGAATTAATCATATGTGCTCTATTTGAGTAGCAAGATCTTGACAAGTTGGTATCAGAGGGGTTGACTAACAGGTGGTTCAGATCTGGTAGTGTTTTTGATTATAGGTCACTCGCAGAGGTTTCAGATTGAGTGGGAGTATAGCAATGGTAGAAGAAAGTAAGCTACAAATAGAGAAACTAAATAGCACGAATGGTTTGATTGATGGAAAGAAAGAGTAGGGAAATAAAGATTGTTGGTTGGTAGCAGATCAGCAGGGAGGAGCAGATGTTGCAGGGGATGTTGCACAAGATGTTCTGGATAAAGTGGAATCTTGGTTCACAGATTCTTTTGCCTCTTTCCATGCAGTTTGAAATAGAGCATATTTTCATGGGCATGTCTTTGGAGACTTTGGAGAGTTTTATTTAGGAGCTGGAGAGCCTTGTCAGATGATTGACGAAGGGGAAGTGAATCTAAAATTGCAGACGGATGACACACAGTGGTTGAAGGAAGTCATGCAGGTACCAGTCTTGGAGATGAGTCTAATTTCTTCAAGAAATTTGGGTGATGAGAGATGCACTGTAACTCTCACAGTGGATACACTTGAATTAGATGGTGGTAAGAAAGTAGGTATCCTTTATCTATCTACTTATATTGTTGATTCACCTTCTGTTGCAGAGATGTGGCTTCATAGGCTTAGTCACATATGTAGAAGGAGAATGCAGGTTTTAAAGCGAAAGTCAGATGTTTTTGACAAGCTAAAGAACTGGAAAGCCTTGGTGTTCATGGAGGAGATGACGGACAAAGATCAGCGGAGTGGACTGAATTATTCTGAGCAGGGCTGTGTTGATTTGAACGGGATTTTGATCCATGGAGAGCTCATGGGTAAAAAGTTATCACTCACAGGTAAACACAGATACCGACGTCGGTCATTAAGAACTGACGTCGAACAGACAGGCACCGATGTCGGTCATGTGCAGATCAGCAGAGTCAGTGGTGTCGGGAAGTAGGAACTGATGTCGGTCATATAGTGATCGACGTCGACAATAGGTACACCGGCGTCGGTAATGGGACCGACATCGGTAGATAGGGTCAGTTGCAAAGAATCGACGTTGGTCGGGAACAGATTGGGAGATGGCTGAGATCGGTCACTAAAATGGATATTGGGCGGATAGCAAGCTGTCAACAAGTCTCAAACACTCATATGGAGGTCAGAAAGGGTAAGTGAACCTCATATTCGTTGTTCACCTTCTTTATATTGCTTACTGATGGTCGAGAACCAGGAAGATATGAAGAGGCAATGCAGGTAGAATCCAGATATAGTGGGAGCTTGGCATGGATGAGGAGTGTGAGACCTTGGAGAAGAACCAAATAGGTATTATTGGTAGAGTTGTCAGCTAGAAGAAAACATTGAGAGATGGATGGATTCCCATAGTTAAAGAAGAGAGTGGATGGATACGTGAGACAGAAGGCCAAGGCATATGGTCTTGAAGAAGCTACATGACAGTGGTACAGGTTTTGACAGGTGGATGACTAAGCATGGCTTCAGTCAATGTCAGTGTAACTATTGTGGTTTTGTCTTACCAGGTGGATGATGAGTCACGACATTATCCAGCTACTGTATGTGAATGGTATACTAGTTATAGGTTCAGAGATACAGGGTTTCGCTGAGCTAAGGGTAAGGTTAGTTCAGAGGTGTGTCATGAAGAATTTAGAGCAGCAAAATTCTTTGGCATAAGAGACATGGAGATTTTATCTCCAATGGGAGCTGATGTGAAGATGGTGTTGGCAGGGTTCATGATGCAGGATGCAAAATTAGAAAGCACACCAAGGGCTGGACAGTTCAAGCTTAGCTTGAAACAGGGTTCAAAATCACATGAGGTCTAGTGTAGGCCTGAATTTTCCCAAGCAGTGGGAGTTGTTAGAAAGTATGGAGCCAATTTGGGGAAGGAGTACTGGAGGGTAGTTCAGTGGGATCAGCAGCAGGGATTCTTGTTATGCAGGGTCAAGGTCTTCACTACATGGATGTGTAGGTTCGGATGTGGCAGGTTACTTGAATGACAGGTATAGCATCACAGGTTGTGTGATGGTTGATCTTTAGGATTGATCTTGAAGAGGGATACAAGCCAGGGAATAATTTAGATGGTGTACAGGTACAGGTACAGGTGTAGCTGTTTATCTCTAAGTGGGAGATTGTTAGGTTGTGGAGCTAAAAGCTTCACCAGGATGCAAACATGAGAAGTTACGGAGGATGCAGAGTTGCAGAGTTAATTGCAGGGAAACCAACGTCGGTCTAATCAACCGACGTTGGTCAGATAGCAGCGAAGAACCAACCGGCATCGGTTACCAGTCGGCCGACATTGGTCATGGAGGAGCCGATGTTGGCAGCCTATGCGAGAATAGGCAGTTTGCATGTTGATCCCAGAGAGTCTATTTTTGGAATGTTTCTTTTCATGTCAAAGGATAGTCTTAGTCTTGATTTGCGTGTCTAATTATTGTAATTAAGGTAGTCTAATTATTGTAAGCATGAGATCTATATATGGACTCATGAGTTGTATTGTAAAACTGTAGCTAGAGCATAAAAGAGCAATAAGCTCCTTCTGAGAGAGGTGAGCAATGGTGTGTTCCTCCTAGTGCCACAGTACCAAGAGTGGGTACTGGTTTGGAGAATCAGAGGGGTTCTTCATGTTTGTATGATCTTGGTCAGCATGTGTGCATGACTTTCTATAGGAGATCTATAATGGTGAGTAAGGTCTAGTGATTTGCAGGTAGCAGCAGAGAGCAGGAGATCTACTTGGAGTACGATTGTGTACTTGATGTACTGGCAGCGTGTTACTAACTGGTTGGAGAGGTGAACATCAATTCTGTATTGGAGTTGATTGTTGGGACCGAGAGAGAGAGGGAAGAAGGTCTTGAGGCGTGGCGAACCTTTGAGGTGGAAGAAGAAGTGGCATCTTCTTTATTGTATTTTCTTCTAAGTATTTAATATAATTGTGTATTGTCTCTCAAATCCTGTGTTGTTTCATATTTCTAGTTACTTATTGATTCTGGTATAATTTCGTGTTTAGTTGCTAATACAAGAAGTAATCATATGTGTTTTATTTGAGGAGCAAGATCCTGACAGTAGTTAACGAATGTGATGCTACAGGAAAGGGAGTTGATTTGGTTACAATAAAAATGAGGAATTCCATAAAAAATGAAAGCATGAAATTCAAAGACTTAGAAGAGAATTTACCTAGTTATGATGAGGAAATGTTTTCCATCATGTATGCTTTGAAAGAGTTCAGACATCATCAAGTTTGGGGTAAATGTGTGGTGGATATAGATTACACAAGATTGAGGCTTCTCTTGGATCTATATGATTGGAGTGATGAGTCACAGAAATGGGTAAGGGTAAATAATGTAAATGTTGATGTGTTTTTCATAATGATTACTTTTTAGTATGTTTTTACCATTCATAGAGATTGGAGGTTTCCCACCATGGTATATTATGCTAGTGAATTATTTTTCACTAAAATTTTAGATAAAATTATGAAGGGTGATGAGCATGTGCTAGTAGATGGTCTCAGGGAGTATATCATCTTCCATCAGAATAAGATATTATTTAAATATTTGGATTTTAGAGTTTGGTGGTGTGAATATTGTTGCTATAGAATGATAATTGATGTTCCTCTACTGTATTCATGTTGTTCTAGATCAATCCATGTAAATTAAATTAACATATCTAAAGTTGAGGTAGCATGGATAAATTGGTTATACCTTGAAGATTACTAAAACCATGTCACTCATCTCAAGTCCACTACTCTGAGATTTACTACAGTGCTAGGAAGGAAGTTGGATAAACTTGAAATTGGAGAGTTTACAGAAGCTCTTCAGGGGAATGTAGACTGGATTGAGAATTGGAGAGAAGAGATCATTCTCCTACATATCAAAGAATATAGAATAGGTTGGTTGTCTTCATTACTTAATTCTAGTCAAGAATGGAAAGGTTTAATTATGCATTGCATTGTAGATTTCCTTCAAAATTGTACCTATGATTTGGTAAGTATTTCACATTTCTTTGATATGTATTCTCATGAGAGAAAGTTGTTCTTCAAATAGGTGGTTCAACTATATGACTTGTACAAGAATGTTATGGATCATAAAGAAAATAGATTTTATAGAGTACTTTAGCAGTAAATGTCTCACTTGACAGGTACAAGTCTCAAATTACATGGGCAAGATAATTTGATTAGCATGGAGATACTTGAGTATTTTGGTTTTCAAAGTGTTCCTTGGAAGAAGATAAATCATCTCATAGGTACATGATTTAGAATCTATGGACAACATGGTATGAGTCATCACATTGGCATGCTGATTCTTGAGCATCTTTTTTTGCAATTTCTTGAGGACAAGAAATTTTGGGAAGGGTATAGAGTTCTCATGTCCCCTAAAATTAATTTTATTTTTTGGGGAATATGCCCATTCCAATATTTATTTGGGTTTAGAGATAGGAAAATGAAAATCAATTTTTATTATTATGTGGGCCCAGGAGATTCATTAATTCATATTTTGGATAAAAGGGGGCCAATAATTAATAAAATATTATTTATATCGAGTAAATATCAAAATAGGGGCATGGAAATTCCTGATGGAAGCACATTTAATGGAGAGAATCTCGTTGTAGAAGTTACAATATAGAAACTTTATGATGTGTGTAAGAGATGTGGAAGTGAAGATCATGATGAGTCCTAAGGGAAACTTACCAAGTGGGGCATGGATTTTTAAGACATGAAAATGATGAGTTATAAGGCAACTTACTAATTTGTTCTTATTTTCTTATCCTCAAGATAAGTGGGTCAAATTCAGGAAAGTTTGGGAAATGGAAACAAAGGAAGGGAAAAAGTAAGATCTAAATGTTTCATAAGAAAAAGGATAAAGATAAATTGATTTGCCTTTTTTAACTCATGTCATATTCTAAAATCAAGGAGATGAGAATTTTAGTGCCAAATTTGGGGCTCCATGTCTATTTATATGCCAAGATTTCCTTCTAGGCCATCTTTTACCATTTCAACAAATATTTGAACTTTACAGTTCAACTTTGCATCTGAGGAAGAAAACCTTTAGGTGATGAGATCAGTGGATGAAAACACATTGATTTCAACATTCAAAGGATGTATCCCTATTGATTCAGAGAGGTGATCTCATCCAGAGATTGCATTAGAGCTGATTGGTATTGCGTATGTAGATTTTGGTGAGTTATTTGTATATTTTCAGGTGTCTTTTGATGCGGTTTAAATTCCAATTTTTTTATATTGTGTTGCTTTCATTTATAAGTGATATAAATCAGTATTTTTATGCTATAGAAATTTCTAAGATTCCAACTCTTAGATCTATGGGAAGTTTGAAGTAATTTGGTGCCAAAATTGAGAAATCTGGGGCACTGAGAGCCATCTGTTTGTTGTAGTTGTGTGGAGCTTTAAATTTTAGATTTGTAGAGGTATATGGTTGGATATTTAACTATTGTAATAGAATGTCACATGTTTATAAACCATATTTCAATAATAGGAAAATATTCAAAAGTTACTGTGCAATGTCAAACCTAGGTTCTAATTTGTGAAGGAAATTGTTAATTTCATGCAACTACCTCTTTCTATATTTACGTAGTATTTGGAGAGGGTTTGAAAATTAATGTTATGATTCATATTTTATATGTACTTATGTGTTTTCAATAATTTTTCAAAATATCTCTTTTTGAGACATGATAGTTTTTCCCATCTTTACTCTCATAATCATAACAAACCCTACACATAGGAAAGACACACTCGATGCATGCTACAAATAGATATCCATTAGTGGTTAGCCGAACATCATCCCCACAGATTTTGTATACTTGGACACTCAAGTGATTCATAGGTCAAGCTTGTTCCATTTCACCAAAAAATGTAAGAAGAGTAAAATAAAAAAATAAAACATTGTTATGAGAAAAAGGCAATCATCCTCTTAGAAGCACAATAGGCATCCAATCTGAACACTTACAATGACCAATCACTATAAGATTACATTTCATGTAAAATCTAATTATATAGATGTTAAAATCCATTATAGTAATAAGACCAGAACCAAGTTTTCTAGACTAACAAAAAATGTGAGGCTTGAAATGTTCATTACAATACGTGGATAGAAAGAGATGAAGAATAATCATATTATAGACACAACATAGCTATGTTACATAATATGATACAAGTTGGATGTAATAACATAGAGGAGGATGAAGAACACACAATACATATCACTTATCACTAAAATTCAAAATTTATCAAAATGTAACATATCACATGGAAAAGCTTGCAAACACAATGAAAATTCACAAGCTCATGTTGGCCCGAGAAAATGGAGACACTATACATAAATTACATTACAGATAAATATTTTCACACAAAAATGGTAATGTATTATTCTTGAATGAATATTACAAAGAGAGGTGACAAGCTTTATAAGCTTTTCATGGAGTGGTTATGGGATATAATTGACATTCTAGTGAACCAACTAGTTATTATAAACAAAACATAATATTAAATTTATTATTATCACAAAAAATAAAATAAAGAATTTTGGATCATAAAATAATCCAATAAACTCATCCTTGATCCAAAGGGGTATAGAAGATGGAAGATTTGGAGTAATGATTATGTAATCATAAAAAAAACTCTATCATAACTACAATTGGTGCACTGTACCTATGGCATTGACCAAAAATTAATGTTACTCCATAAATAAGCCTACCCCTTTGAGTATTGGTAAAAAATGGATAATGAACATGATCAAGACCTACTCATGCCTAGTGATCATCATACCATATTGCAGTAGAACACAATCAAACATATCCAACTACTTTGATCCATATAAGGTCCCACATAAGAATCCATCCAAGTGACAAACCTGTACTATGTATGACACATCTCCCTGATGTCCAACAAATGCTACAGACCTTTACTAACATTAAAGGTGCTATCAACCCCTGTCAACTCATACTATCATCAATGACTGATCGAAGACCAACAAATGTAATATATTTTCCCATATTAGGAAAGAGGTAATAAGATGTGTATTGAGAGAAATAAAATCAAATAATATTTCCTGCTCCATGACATGAATATTAGGTATGGAAAGCCAAAAAATTGATACTATAACAAATCCCAGTCTTGAGCCTAGTAGCTTGCACAAGATAGGTGAATCACTGAAAACTCAAAATATGGTGTCAGGTTCATCAGGACCCTATACCTCGACCATATAAGATGCCTCATAATAAGAGGAAGTATCAAAATAAACAAAAATAATGGAGTGACCAAAAGAGTGGCCACTATAATGATCAACATAATTTGCCTCAACTTTATTTTTATGTGGAAAATGGTGTCATTAAGAAGGACACACATCTACAAGATGTCCAATACCACCACATTTGAAACATGTGGGCTCTTTCCTTTGTCTATGACATCTAAAAAAATCTTAATCACTGGAAGAACTACAGGAGTGAGAAGAGTGCTTATGATGATGTTTGCACTTGGAAGACCCTAGAGAGTGCTGACGTGAATATTGTGGAAGTCATAAATAATGATGTGAAGAATGTCACTAAGAGTGTTTCAAAGAATTCTTATGAAACTTTCATTATACATAGTGATGATCTCTGTGTTGGGACCTATTATTTACATAGTGAACCTCTTTAATAGGCATAATTTATTCTTTGAGAATTGTCTCTCATGTTGAGTCAATAACTCACAGATGGTGTCAAATGTAGCACCATTAAGCTTATCAATAAGCTGTAACATTTCAAAAAAATTTGTGTATGTATAATTAAGACCATTCAATGTGATGGAAATCAGCATGTCATCATAAATTTTACCACCAGTTGTGTAGTATTCTTGTTTCAATGTTTTCATCCGAGAAAGATATTCAGAGACATCTTCATTATCTGCCAGTTTATTGTTCAAAATATACATAAGAAGGTCAATCTTTTTATATTTAGGGGTTGTTTTTCATAAAAATATTTTAATACTTTCCATGATTTCCATGCACCAATTTTAACTACCTCAATATGGATGATAACTTGTTCAATGCAAGATGATTTCAAAAGGGTGAGTACACGCTTATCATGTTTTTGGTACTCAACCAACCTTTGTTGCTTTAGTTGGTGGTGTGGTTTATTTCTCTATAAATTCCCATAAATCATTAAATATTAGGGTGTTCTCCAAATTTATACTCCATTCTTTGTAAAATTTAGGTGATAATTTACCATTTTCTAAGATCAAACTCATAATTTTTGCCATGGTGCTAAAAAAGAATGAAGTCAAAAGGGAATGCTATTGAAGTTTTGCCTTTACCTTCCAAATAGCTTCCGAATACAAGAGATTTTTGAGACTTTAAAATATATAATAATACCTCCTTATATCTCTTTTTATACCCTTATATCATTATTTTCGTTAAAAATCTTGTTTTATCCTTATAAATCCTTTACACCGAAAATAAGATCAAAATACTAAATTTGATCAAATGATTAAATTTGACGAAAAAATGCCTTTGAAGGGTTTTAAACCTTGGACCTTTCCTTACTAAAAAATAACTACCAAAAACTTCTATAACCACCTTGCCTTTAACAATCTTAAATTTAGAAAAGCAAGATATTCAACTTATGCATGTTTTTGGATGTGAACAAATAAAATAAAATTTACATGTTCAATAATGTTTTCACCATGCATATAAATAAATATTTCACTTTGTTTATGATGGTGCTAGGAGGGACCCACCCAAATTTTAGGTTATACCAAAAATTTACAAGATTTTAGACTATTGTCAACATGATGGTTACACTGCAGATGGAGTTTTTCAACAAAAAAATCTCAATGAAAAGACAATAGAACTTTATTGGAATCTATAATATTTATAACATCACTTTTAATTTATTGAATAGTAGTTCAAATACCTTTGGCTCTATTTCTAACTTGCATGCATACTTAGAGCTTTTATGATAAATCAATGATCAGGGAAATCAAATGCCAAATGCATTGCCCTCTTTTGAATGTTTATTGTTTAACCACAGTTCAAAAAAATAGCTTCATTCCTTTGGACACTACCACATCCTTTCTCTTGAGGTGATAAGATGTATAAATTTAATTTGCCAATTTTTACCAGAATAAGACTTTAAGGAATCCATACAGTCCCCCCAAAACTTATCAAAATGAAATCATTCAAACAAAAAACATACCATCTTTCCATACTACTGATTTTATTGCCTTTGATTTTTGCACCTCTTCTATTTTTCCAGCCTTTAATCATCCGTAGCCAGTGAATTTTTATTCAAATTAGGCTTACTCTCAACACTGTCATCCTTAAAAATGTGGCTCTAATACCACTGTTGGCCAAGGAAAATGGAGACACTATAAATAATTTACATGATAGATAAATATTTTCACACAGAAATGGTAATGTATTATTCTCGAATGAATATTACAAAGAGAAGTGAAATTTTTTATAAGCTTTTCACAGAATGGTTACAGGATACAACTGACATTCCCATCAACCAACTAGTTATTATAAACAAAACATAATATTAAATTTATTACTATGTAAAAACATAAAATAAATAACTTTGGATCATAAAATAATCTAATAGCTCTTACTCATTGTGTTATTGTAAGGAAATTTGAATCCATAATTTGGACATTGTTGCTTGATCTAGTTCAGAGTAGTGAGAATTTAAGCTTTGAAGGGAATGCCATCTATTTTATCCATGGTGGTATACTGGAAAATAAAATTAATTTTGTGCTCCACCATCTAGGTATGCCTCTCAATCCAAAAGCCCCTTTTTTTAGAAAGATATTTGACTTAACTAAAAAAACAAAAGTTAAAACCTTTCATTTGCAAAAAATAATGGGCAAAGAAAACTATAAATAAGTTTCAGATCTCAACTAGCATTGGGGGAGGAAAAGACCATAGAATGTTGTTATGGTGTTATATAATGGAGGCCCTGGTTATTTCTTATAGAGACTTCCTCAAGATATTTGTGGGTTGAATCAACTTTGAAAGGTCCTTTGAAAATATTCTACTTGAGACTTGCTCTTATGTTGGGTAAAGGAGACCCTAGAACTCCTCCATAGCCATCTAGTAGAACTCAATACTGGTGTCATTTTTCCCTAGTGAAATTGACATATTGTATGAGCTTGATAGTCAGTGATCCAACCAAAGATATGATATGAGTCTATGAAAATTCATTCATAATGATTTTGAGTTTGAAGGGTGTGTCATGGAACTATTGGTGACACCTAACAATAGTAATTGGCAATGAATTAATAGCAAAAAAATGATGGTTAGTTATAATTTCCTTGATTCCAACAACAAATTATGACTGCATTGCTATAAATAATTTATGATAATACACACCTTAGAATTGCCTTGATTTAATGACAGCTTGAGGATTAAAATAAATTCAATTTAACTGTGTGTCCTATGTCTATGCTCATTGCCTCGATTAAAGTGAAGGATCCCATAACATTCATTTTTTGACCAATAGGAACACCTAAAATGATAGTTTCTATTTTCTTTGTTAAATAACGTGTTATTTCTTTTTGTAAAAGTTTGATACATTTTTTGGCATGCAAATCAATATCATTTGATTAGGCAGAGGAGTAAATATTAATCCTAGGTTAATGCAAAATGGTTCCTACAGTTTCTACCATTTGGAATAGTAAATTATTAAGTGAAACTAGTTAGGTTTAACCAATAGACAAAGCTTGAAGAGTAAGGCATATTACTCCATGTTTAGGATAAGTGTATCTTTGGTTTTGGTGGTGATTTTAGTTTAGTAGTTTTACATTAATAATAAATTTTACTAATTTTTCCAAAGTTGGATCATTTATGAGCCCCATTGCCCTATATCTTACACTTGGGCATCTTCACTCCTCAGGAGCTTGACATCTATATTACCATCCACCAGCTCTCTTTTTTTAGTGGCAATCATGCTAAATTTAGTGGACAACCATCCTAATACCTCTATCTTATCAAAGCAGTCCCTGCTCTTACTTTTAAGGTAGAAAATATTTATGTGTAGTTTATATTTTTTTACAGTTTTATGGGACACTTGAAATAAGCTAATTGATGTAGCAGTACCCTTCATGGTGACAGGGTTTAAGTGGTCCCATAAAAAGTTTGGAAACTTTGAAAACGGAAAATAGAATTAAACATAATCTTTCTGTTGAAATGGGGAGCAACCATATTCTTACTAGTAAACTCTTAGCAGGTGCTCAAGAGAAGCTAAAAGTTTACAACACTTGCCAAGAGTTTTTTGGGGGCTATGTCACCAAATGACATCTAACATGTGAGGAATTTATCATATATTATTTTTTTGGATTGAAAATATTGTATATTTAATTTTATATTAGAATTAAAAAAAATGGATTGAAGGGAATATCAAATTGTTTTTGATAGGACCATTTCCCTAAAAATAGATCTAATTTTTTTTCAAAAACACCCTCCAATATATTTCTAGTACAACTGCTCCATGGAACCACTGCCTTACCACCTCTTTTACCAATGTGGTAGTTGTTTACCACTTAACATTTTGTCGACTGGTGGACTTTTCATCACCTAATAAACTCTACCTCTCTCTCTTTAGTTTGTGGCATTTATGTGGTTAACTTTAAGTTGGCTATGGATAATGAAGCTTGTCATTAGTACTTAAATAAGTCATTTAGAGGGAGACTAAATCTTTCTGTTTGCCAATTAGCACCTCTTTAGGGAAGTGGTAGTTGTTATGTGGTTAACTTTATACATATTGGGGAGTGGGGGGCAAAGATTTCATGATTAGAATATCTTTAGATAAGTGATAATGAAGGTGTTGAAATTCTTTTTTAAGAGATTGTGCTCACTTCCCTCAATAAGAAATAAATAGTTGGAACCATTTTTATGAAAAAATCCCCTATAGGGATCCCAAGCAGGGTCTAGACTCCTAAGCTAGGAAGCTCATGAAAAATGAAAACTATAGAAATGGAAAATTTCATAATTTTTTCTTTAAAATAAGAAGCCAAGAAGCTTTCAGGTTGAAAGTTTGGGTAGGTTGGAAAAAGGAAGGGTTATAACTTTTCCAATAGGAAGTTATTTTTCCAAATGTCAATTTATAAAAAAATTGTTTAGGCTTTTCTTTTATAAAAAAAAAGAGAGTTTCAAAAATTATCTCCTTAAAAATAAACCATATCTTCAGGATTTTTTACACCATGGGTTTGATTTTACTACTAATCCTCCTTATAATTACTCTACATCATCAGTTGATCCTATTTAGGATCCTCCACCATCAGACCACTTCCTATCTTTTGTTGTGAAAAAAACTTGTAACTCATCCCTTATACAATCTTTTCAATCTAAGGCAATGAAATATGGAGTGAATTGTATTAAAAAAAGCACTACAAGAGATGATTATTTATGCAACACTTAGCGAGATTAGATATCCTAATCCATAGGAGATTATGACTCACAATAACTAATCACACATCTAGGAAATACCCCATCTAACTAACCTAGGTCAATCAAGGGTGTAATACCTTGAGACATGTATTACAATAGGTTAGGATAAATTAATTATTCTAATAGGCAAGGCAATATCACTCTCCCTTGGTCACCTCATTTTGCTTGAAAGAAAGAAATTCAAAACTTTCTCACCCCTGGAGGCTTCTAGCAAAACAAACAATGAAACTATAGGGCTGATTTGAGTGACACACTTTTGTCTTGCAGGGAAGAATTGTTAAATTGAATTTGAAGCCTTAAAATAATTTCCATATATTTTTCAGCAAATTAAGTTTAATTAATTTTTAACCACCCATAAGGCTCTAGAATCAACCCCTTTATCCATTTGAGGGCAGTAATGAAGCATTACAAAATGATTTTGCTTCAACTTTCATGAAGGAAACTAAATTCATTCTTTTGCAGTTGAGTCATTGCACTCTTTGCCTTTTATTGGTAAGAACAAAATGCTCCTCAAAGCTATTTTTTAGAAACATTGCAATATTTGTGCAGTGTGTTGATACCTCTTCTTTAGGTCTAGGGCATGCTACACCATAAAAAATGGGACTTTTAAACTTTCTCATTCCCTCATGAATAAAAGTTCTTTCAGTTTTACATAGTTTATACTATTTGCTTCCTAGAAAAAAAATGTAGAGAATAACTTCTGGATACTACAATATATGTAGTTTTTATAGATGTTTTTAATCACACTCTAATCGATCATTAGGAAGAAGTTCAATTTCTCCTATTTTTAATAATGCTTTCTTTACAAAATGAAAAATTACATTATTAATATGAGTAATTTAACATTTCAATCACACTTCATAATCTACCATCCCTAAGAGGATCAATTTGTCATGTTTTTTTATATATTTTCTCTTTAAAAAATGTAAAGATAAATTGTTTTTAAGATCATTTAATCAATTCAATCCCTCCCTAAGACCTCGACCCTGAGCGTTGTTAGCTCAAAATCTAAAAGCCTAAGACAATTTTTTCTTCATTTGCACCATAACCACCACAAATCCATCCTAAGGTGAATCTATGTATCTATCAGTGAAAACACATTATGATGAAAGGCAAGTCCAATCTATCCCTAATACCCTATTATATTTCATAAACCTAATTCAATCCAACGAAAATAAAAAAAAACCATCTGAAAAATAAATAAATTTACAATAGCCTCGTAGAAGTTTCTCTTCTCTTTAAGAAATAATCCTATAATAAAATTGCTTCCTAGAAAAGGAATACAAGCGTAAGATTACAAATAGGAACTGTGTCATAACAAAATTCAAGTTACAATAGCCTTAAACAAATTTAGCTTTAATATAATTTATTTAGTAACAAAATTGTCCCCAAAAAATAACATTGGCCTATAATTACTCCCATTAGAACCTTGCCATAACTAAATTCAAGTTATAGTTTAAAATCTAGTCCTCTTGAAATGATGACTTCTCAAAAAATAAATAATAGCCTAAAATTACCCCATAAAAAACCCTGCCTCAACAAATTTTAGTCACAATAAAATAAATTTATTTAAACACACACAAAACATAATACAAATTAAGATATAGTGTTTCCATAGGAATTAGAGAGAATAATAAACCTATATATGATGATTTTAAACAACTTAAGAACTACAAGTAGCGATACATTATTAATAAAATAATGGAAAATTATTGATAATGGATCACTAAGTGATCCTAAAGTGGATCAAGAATAACATACATAGTTTTATCCAAGAGAAGTTTGCTCTAATAACAAAAATTATTTTTCCCTCATGAACTATAGTTTACATTCTTTGAAATAATAATCACCCTAAAAAAATCTTAACAGTAATAGAGGAAAATCATGCAAATTTCATAGGAAAACTTTTAGAAAATTTTATAGAACTGCCCCTATTGAAGAAAATTATGCAAACATCGTAAGATAACTATTCAATTTTTTTTCCAAAACCACCCCTGTTGACCAAAACCTCGAATCCATTATGACATAGCTAAAATTTTCCATTTACCTTGAGCCCAAAATAGAGCACATACTAGGCCAGGATGAAATTAAACTCAACACCTCAAAATAGGATAGTTAACTCCAAGACCAAGCAAAGAAAAATAAATAGTGCTTTGTCAACATAGAGAAATCATCATCCTAGCTTCCTCCTCACTATAAATTAAAACAAAAACAAACCATTACATTGTATAAAAACCCGGCCCTGAAACACCTTAAAATCCTAAAGACATTAAATAATTCAAGTTCAAAATCCTAACAATTTGTAATACAGCATTTAAATATTTAGTTAATAGCTAAAATATCTACACAACTATTGCTTGGCTTCTCTCCTTGTTATAAAAACCTTTCTCAATTCAAAAAACCCAACAAATCATAGAAAAATTCTAAAGACATATAGGTATTTATAATCCACTACCATGTTCTTTGACGAATTAATCCAGTATTCAATGTGAAAACATCAAACTAGGCAACCCACATTGCATGAACAAATATAACATTCAATTCCAAATCGTACCCGCCTTGTAAAAACCCACCCTTTGTCTACCATGAGGTAAATGCCTAGCCTTGATCTAAGTGAAGAAGGAAATAAAATAAAAAAATTTAGCCAATTTTCTTGCACCAAATAACATCATTTTATGTAACTTGTTAAGAAACTTGTTATTTCACTTTGCAAAAGGCTTATATATTTTTTGGTAGGATAATCAATGTAATTTGATTAGCCAATAGATTTAGATTAATTCCAAGTTAAATTTAAATGGATCCATAAGTCTCCCTTCAAGGTGTTGACGCAGTGGATTGCACCTGGGGCAGGAGGCCAAGCTCCTACCTTCCACACACAACAATGGAAACTCTCCTCTCACCTGTGGGACTGGCGAAGCTAGAGGGGAGAGTCTCTAGGTAAGGGCTAGCTCACTTTGATGCATCTGAGTTGTTCCAATAAGTGCTAATACATATACATAGATATATAATGGGGGGGATGAAAAGGGAGAAGGCTTACAGGAAAACAAAACTACTCTAAAAGAGGTGATGCACCAAATGATTCGACCTACTCACACTCACACTTGAAGCCAGAAAAACACATACATACACTTCAAACTGGCAGAAGGACCCGGCTACAGGAAGTTTAACAGGGAGGCTTTAATGGAATACAATAAAATAGGGACTCACCATAGGTGTTGTGGAAAGGGCACACTGTATAGTAGCTTCTTTCTATCTCTGTGCTTCCAGGTATAACTCTCCTTGTCACCTAAAGGAAATGCACCTTATAGACACCAGGTGTGTTGGTGTTAAACCCGTGGAAGCATTAAGAAGTAATGACTAAACACAAAACTAACACTCAGACACACAGAGATATCTAACCAGAATAGAGGTAAAAATGCATTTATTGATTTCAAGTGAAAATTTGCCAGGGCTTCGCCTTACAAATGTGAAAGATCCTTCTCCAAATGACAAGACTACAATATATAGAGGAAGGAAGGAGGCCTTTTGGTGCCCTTTTACAAATGACCCATGTGCGCTCTGATCATTAGGAAGAGCAAGCCACTTAAACATCAATGAGAAATAATGAGCTGCACCATTTGTCTACTTGTAAGACTGCTCCTTCAAGGCGATTACACAGCTTGTCTGCTCATTAATGTGAAATGAGGAAAAATGGGTCGCACCGTTAGCCATTCGCACCTCCTAATGATCAATTCACAAACACTGTATCACCTGCTGGAGTAACTTCTTGAATCAATGCCTCCCTTCGCCACTTAGACTATCTGCCTGTTCTTACACTTGGCACTTTTCTCTCTTTGTTCTCTAGGCTCTTTGTCTTCTTCCTGCTTTGTCTCCTTCTCGCTCCTTCGGCCCTCGGGGCTATCTTTTGGCGGGTCGTTGTGTTCCTTGGGCTCTTTTTTGGTTGGCACTCAGGCAATTTAAAGGCAAATGGCTATTTCACCATCTTAAATTTGATGTCCACGCACCCGTCATCATTTGAAAAACAATGGCTAATCTATCTTCTTAAAGTTGACAGCTTCCAGGATGTCACCATCTTTGGCAAATTCCATCAGGTCTTTTCCTTTGCCTCATCTTTTGTTTCAGACCCTCCCAAAGGGGAAGTGTCCCTTCGGCTCTAGCGAGATGCCCTTCACTTGGCTAGTCGAGAGCCCCTCGTAAGGGCACCTGCACCTCGGCGGCCTCTTGTCTCTTCGGCCTTTTCTGCGGGCCTTTTCTGTGGGCTTTTTTCTCATAGACAAAAAGTCTGAGAGAATTGGCCGCTTTGATTTCCTAGGTCCTTTTGAGCTCATGACCTTCCTTTGAATTCCTTTAGACTTTTTGTCCAAAGGAATTCCTTCAGACAAAAAGTCTGAAAGAATTCAAAGCCTTAAGAATTTTTGCGCATTTTTTGAAATCCTTCGACTGCCTTCGAAGTGCTCCCTACCCTCCGTAAGGGCTCTTGAACTCAAAACTGCCCTCTATAAGGGCACATGCCCTTCGAGAGGCTTTAACCTTTCACGTTGAACTAATCCTTTGAACCAACCATTGAACCAATCCATTGAACCAGTTCAACAGTTCAAATAGTCATTGAACCAAGGCATCGAACTGTTTGATTGAACCTATCGATGAACCTTGCATTGAACTTTAATATTGAACCAAAAATGTTGAACCAACGCATTGAACTAAGTCGATGAACCGACTGAGTGAACCGAGTGATTGAACCGAAACATTGAACCAAGGCTTTGAACTAACGCGTTGAACCAAGCCGATGAACCGTTTGATTGAACCAAGGCATTGAACTTGCTGATTAAACCAAGACTTTGACCTGAAGCAATGAACTTGCTGATTGAACTAAGGTGTTGAACTGGTTCAATGGTTCAATAGTTCAATGGTTCAAAGGTGCTAACTCTTAGAAAGATTACGTCATTGAACCACTCTTCCAACCTTAAGGAAAAGTGTCTTTGAACCATTTTAGCTCTATTTCCTTATGAATTTCTTCAGACAAGAGTTTGAAGAAGCTTTGTAAAACCTTGCACTCTCTAAACTGGTTCTTCATCTGCCAAAAGATTACACCTATAGAATTCGTAGAAAATCTCACTGCCTAGTTCGTAGAAACCCAAACCCTGCAGAGTCTGTAGAAATAGACCTGCAGAGTCCGTAGAAAATTCTTAGACTTGTACAAAATCAAAATGAATTGGCCTAAAATAACAGAGGAAGAAGGGGATTGATTTTTGGCCTGTTAGACCAAAAAATGGTGAACAAATTGGCGACTCCCAGGGGAAGCATGCTTGCTATGCTTAGAAGCCAGTTGCCTCAAAATCCATTGGGCACAGGGTCAGATTATAACTTAAATATTAGCAATAGCTCTGATAAATTCTAGAGCCAAACACGAAGATTTACCTCAAAAGGAAATGAAAACACACAAAGCTAAGAAAACTACTAACATGTGTAGAAAGCACTTAGGAAAAATAGGAGAAAAGCAAGGGAAATATATACATGATGGAGAAGGGGATTAGTGGTAATGCTTAAGATGTATCCCATTAACTGGGATATACAGTTCTTCACCATCCAACCTGGAGAGTTGGAATGCATTATGCTTCTTGCACTGAGTGATTACGAATGGGCCACTCAATAGGGCATCGAACTTCATATGCTTTCCAAGCTTAGCTCGGTCTTCATCCCATTTCAAAACAATGTCTCCTTCAGAGAAACCTTTTGATGAAGATTTCTTGTCAAAGTGTCTCTTCACTTGCTATTGGCGGTTGGTCATAGAAGCCATAGCCTGGTCCCGTATCTCTTAGAGTTCCATCAGCTCACATAGCCTAACCTCCATGTTATTTACTTCTTCTAATTACAGCTGGTGAGCGAGGTCCAAGGCTGGCAACTCGAGTGAAATGGGGAGCCTAGCTTTTCTTCCATAGACGAGTATGTATGGTGAGTTGCCAATTTCCCTCTTCGGGTGACCCTATCCACCCACAGGGTTGTTTTCAACTTGGCATGCCAAATCCTCTAATTTTCCTCCATGGTTCACTTGATGATCCTGATCAGGTTCTTATTTGTAGACTCAGCTAGTCCATTCCCCTACGGGTAGTAATTGGATGAAGTGCTGAGATATATACCATATCTCAGTGCCCATTCACTTGTTTTGGTTCCCAGAAAAGCTAACACATTATCTAAGATTATGGTTGTTGGAACCCCGAACCTTACCACCAGGTCCTCATAAAAATATAGGACCACACTTTCATTGGCCTCCTTCAGAGCAATAGCCTCTACCTATCTTGTGAAATAATCCATGGCGATCAGGACCCACTTGTGTTCAGCACTAGAGGGAGGATTAATCATCCCTATGAAGTCCAAGCCCCATTACATGAATGGCTGCTCCACCTGAATAGGCTGTAGAGGCATGGTAGCCAACTGTTGCTTCCCATCAAAAAGCGCATACTTTTGGCACTTTCATACCCAGGCATGGGTGTCCCTGAAAAGAATAGGCCAGAAATAGCCAGCTCTCATTATTCTTATTGCAGTAGCCCTAGGAGCAAAATGACCGTCGATTGGTCCATCATGGAACTCAGACAGCACCCTATTAGCCTGACTTGAGTCCAAGAATCTTAAAAAGACTCCTGAGAGATCCCTCCTAAACAACACTTCATCAATCAGGGAATAAGGGAGACACTGGAGTCTAAAATACCTTCTCTTTGTTAAGGTGTGGAGCTAAAAGCTTCACCAAGTGAGCGAGTTTGCAAAGTTGTAGGTTTACACAGTCACCGGCATCGGTCAGATCGACCGACGTCGGTCAGTAGTCGACTGGTAGATGCTGGCATCGGTCATGTATCGACCGACATCAGTCAGGTGCAGACAGGAAGGGACCGACGTCGGTCACCTGTGCGTCCAGAAAGCTATTTCTGTGGACAGAACAAAATGTTTGCATGTTAGGATTAAGTGATAGTCTTAAGTCCGCATCTCTATTATTAGTAAGATTATTTAGAGCCCTTGATTAGGAGGTGCATCTAATGGCTGTAGTTGTATGCTCATGTTTCCTAATTATTATATAATAGGATAGATCTTCATAGCTTATTATATTGTAGAGTGTTGAACAGTACAAGTTTGTATATCATTCTAGGTTGTTGGAATTGATTGTAATTGAGAGAGAGAGCTCTTGAGGGAAAGAGATTTAGTAAGAGATATGTACATCTGAGAGAGGTGTGGAAGAAAAGAAGTTTCTTCAATTGTATTCCTTCTGTAAAGAGTTTAATACAAGTTTTCAGGGTGGTTTCTTGTATCTCTTCTTCTTGTTGTATTTCTAATTCTAGTTACTTATCTTTCTGGTTTAATTCCGCATTTATTGCTTTCATAGTGTAATCAACATTGTTGGTTGATCCCTAACAAGTGGTATCAGAGCTCAGGTTGACTAATAGGTGTTTCAGATCTGGTTAGTGTGTATTGATTACAGGGTACTCACAGGGGTTTCTGTAGGGATTTCTATTTGAGTGGGAGAAGCAATGGCAGAAGAAAGTAAACTGAGAATGAAGAAATTTAATGGCAAGAATTATCAACATTGGAGAATGCAGATAGAGGATTATTTGTATCAAAAAGATCTATACTTACCGTTAGGTGGGATTGTAAAGAAGCCCATAGACATGGATGATGAAGAATGGGAAGTTCTTGATAGAAAGGCTCTGGGGTCTATAAGACTGAGTCTGGCATCTACTATGATATCTAATTTATCACAGGCAAAGACAATGGTAGAGTTGATGACTACTTTAGCAAATTTGTATGAAAAACCCTCAGCTTCTAATAAGGTATATCTTATGAAGCAGTTATTTAATTTGCAAATGCAAGAAGGTGGATCTGTATCTAATCATCTAAATGATTTCCATGGAATTGTAAATCAATTAAGTTCAGTCAAAATAGTGTTTGATGATGAAATTAAAGCTCTTTTAATATTATGTTCTTTGCCTGAAAGTTGGCATAGCTTGGTAATGGCAGTTAGTAATATTGCATCTGCTTCAAATATTTTAAAAGTAGAGGATGTTGTTAGTGTAATCTTGAATGAAGAAATTCGCAGGAAAAGCACAGAGGAAACATCAGGTAATGCTTCTAAGTTTTGAGAGCAGGGGAAGGCAAAAAGAGAAGAGCAAGAGGAGATCAAGGTCTAAGTCAAAGGTGAGAGGTAGATCCAAATCCAAAAATGGCAGGCAGCCACAATGCTAGAATTGTGGAAAGATTGGGCACATAAGCAGAGATTGCTGGTCAAAGCCTAAGGAGGACAATCAGCACGAAGGAAAGGAAGAAGCAAAGGTTGCAGGTATTGCACAAGATGCTTTAATATTCTCTTTGCATAATAATATAAAATCTTGGGTTTTAGATTTTGGTGCATCTTTTCATGCTACCCCCAATAGAGAATATTTTAGTGACTATGTCCATGGAGATTTTGGAATAGTTTACTTAGGGGATGATGAGCCTTGTAAAATTGTTGGCAAAGGAAAAGTGTAGCTGAAAATGCAGAATGGCAACACATAGGTGTTGAGAGATGTTATGCATGTTCCCATCTTGAAGAGGAATTTGATTTCTACAGAAAAGTTAGGGGATGAGGGTTGTACAGTAACTCTCACAGCTGAATCTTGGAAGGTTACCAAGGGTGCACTTGTAATGGCCAGAGGTAAGAGAGTAGGTACTCTCTATTTATGTAATTGTGTTACTAATAATTCTCTTTCTGTATTATCTACTTCAGATGTGGATGCAAAATTTTGGCACTCAAGGCTTGGCCACATGAGTGAGAAGGGAATGTCTATTCTTAAGTCAAAAGGAAAGCTTTCAGATTTGAAAAGCATAGATCTAGATTTTTGTGAGCACTATGTGTTTGTAAAATAGAAGAAAGTGAGTTTTATTAAGACTGGGTCAACAAAGAAGAAGCATAAGTTGCAGCTTGTTCACACAGACGTGTGGGGACCGGCTCAAGTTGCTTTTATTGGAGGATCACGGTACTATGTTTCTTTCATAGATGATGCTACAAGAAAGGTATGGGTCTATTGTATTAAGAAAAAAATTGATGTTTTTGACATGTTTAAGATTTAGAAAGCTATGGTTGAGAATGAAACAGGCAAGAGATTGAAGTGCCTGAAATCTGACAATGGTGGTGAGTTCTGCAGCTTTAAGTTCAGAAGTTATTGTTAAATGAATGGGATCCACAGGCAAAAGACGGTTCCAAGGACACCTCAGCAAAATGGAGTTGTTGAAAGGATGAATAGAACAATAATGGAGCATGCAAGGTGTATGAGATTGCATGCTGGTTTGCCCTTAGAGTTTTGGGCAGAAGCTGTGGATACTAAAGTGTACTTGATTAACAGAGGACCCTCTACAGCTCTAGATGGTGGAATTCTAGAAGAGGCATGGACAGGTAAAAAGGTAGATCTCTCATTTCTCAAAGTTTTTGGTTGTGAAGCCTTTGTGCACGTTGATAAGGAAAATAGAAAGAAGCTGGATGCTAAATCTATGAGGTGCACATTTATTGGCTATGGCTCTGATGATTTCAGATTCAAGTTTTGGAATCTAGGAACTAACAAGATAATTAGGAGCCGTGATGTTGTTTTCAATGAAAAAGTGATGTATAGTGATCAGCTTAGGAAGCTGAATCAATCTGGACAGAGCAATAGAGAATTAGACGAGGTGACGGTCCAAAATGAGCTCGCAGGAAAAATTAATCACATACAAGAAAACACAGAGACCGATGTCGGTCAGGCAGAAACCGATGTCGGCAATACAGGAACCGATGTCGGTCGTACAGTGACTGACGTTGGCCAGGAAGGAACCAACGTCGATCAGGGAAAACCGACGTCGGCCAGTAATAGGCCTGAAAGTGACCGAGGTCGGTCACTGTCAGAGAATTTGGGCAGACAGCGTGTTGTGAATGAGTCTCAGACGCCCATCAAGAGGTCAGAAAGGGTAAGTAAACCTCCAATTCGATATTCCCCTTCATTATTCTATTTATTGCTAACTGATGGTGGATAACCAGAGAGTTTTGATGAAGCAATACAGGTGGAATCCAAGAATCAGTGGGAGCTAGGCATGAATGAGGAGATTGATTCCTTGAGAGAGAACCAAACATGGGATTTGGTTGAGTTGCCAGCGGGTAAGAAGACACTGAAGAATAGATGGATCTACAGGTTGAAGGAAGTTGAGAATGGACAGATGAGATATAAGGCCAGGTTGGTAGTGAAAGGATTTGTACAAAAACTAGGTATTGATTTTGGTGAGATTTTTTCTCCTGTTGTTAAAATGACATCTATACGGGTTGTATTGTCTTTAGTTGTTATTGAGGATTTGCATCTTGAGCAGCTTGATGTTAAGACAATGTTTCTTCATAGAGATTTGGATGAAGAAATATATATGGATCAGCTGGAAGGATTTGAGGTCAAAGGTAAGGAGAAGTTAGTGTGCAGATTGAAGAAAAGGTTGTATGGATGGCCTCAAGCAAGCTACTAGACAGTGGTATTTGAGATTTGATAGGTTTATGATTGAGCATGGCTACAATAAGTGTCAATCTGACCATTGTGTGTATTTTAAGAGATTGGATAACGGTAGATATATTATTCTGTTGTTGTATGTAGATGATATGCTAGTTGCTGGATCACACATGCAGGATATCTCTGAGATTAAGGTGAAATTAGCTCACACATTTGCCATGAAGGATTTGGGAACAGCAAAGAAAATCCTTAGCATGAGCATTAAGAGAGACAGGGAAAATCATAGGTTGATTTTGTCTCAAGAGGATTATGTGAACAAGGTGTTGAAACGGTTCAATATGTAGGATGCAAAATCGGTAAGCACACCCTTGGCTGGAAATTTTAAATTGAGTAAAGAACAATGTCCTAATTCACATGATGAAGTAGAGTACATGAGTAGAGTTCCATATGCTTCTGCAGTAGGGAGTTTAATGTATGCAATGGTTTGTACTAGACCAGATATTGCCCAAGCAGTGGGAGTTGTAAGTAAGTATATGGCCAATCCAGGAAAGGAGCACTAGAAAGCATTTCAGTGGATGCTTAGATATCTGAGAGGGACCAGCAGTAGGCATTTGTGCTATGGAGGTTCAGATACTTCTCTACATGGTTATGTAGATTCAGATATGGTAGGTGATTTGGATGGCAGGTGGAGCACCACAGGATATGTTTTCACTGTTGGTGGAACAGTGGTTAGCTGGATATCAAAGTTGCAGAAGGTTGTTGCCTTGTCAACTACAGAAGCAAAATATATTGCAGTCACAAAGGCTAGCAAAGAGATGATATGGATGACACGGTTCATGGAAGAGCTTGGAAAGGAGCAAGAGAGTTGCAGATTATACAATGATAGTCAGAGTACAATTCATTTGGCTAAGAATTCAGTTTTTCATTCAAGAACAAAGCATATACAGCTTAGGTACCACTTCATTAGACAGGTATTCAAGGATGGTGAGTTGAAGCTGGAGAAGATCCATACAGATAATAATCTTGCGGATATGTTAACCAAGCCGATTACAAAGGAGAAGTTGAATCTTCATTCAACTTTTGTTGGTCTTCATGATTGAGTTTGAAGATGGAGGAGCTAGAAGTGTTGCTGTACAGGTACTGGTGTAGTTGTTTATCTCCAAGTGGGAGATTGTTAAGGTGTGGAGCTAAAAGCTTCACCAAGTGAGCGAGTTTGCAAAGTTGTAAGTTTACACAGTCACTGGCGTCGGTCAGATCGACCGAAATCGGTCAGTAGTCGACTAGGAGATGCCAGCGTTAGTCATGTATCGGCCGACGTCGATCAAGTGCAGACATGAAGGGACCGACGTCAGTCACCTGTGCATCCAAAAAGCTATTTCTGTGGATAGAACATAATGTTTGCATGTTAGGATTAAGTGATAGTCTTAAGTCCGCATCTCTATTATTAGTAAGACTGTTTAGAGCCCTTGATTAGGAGGTGCATCTAATGGCTATAGTTGTATGCTCATGTTTCCTAATTATTATATAATAGGATAGATCTTCATAGCTTATTGTAATTTAGAGTGTTGAACAGTACAAGTTTGTATATGTGTATCATTCCAGGTTGTTGGAATTGATTGTAATTGAGAGAGAGAGCTCTTGAGGGAAAGAGATCTAGTAAGAGATCTGTACATCTGAGAGAGGTGTGGAAGAAAAGAAGTTTCTTCAATTGTATTCCTTCTGTAAAGAGTTTAATACAAGTTTTTAGGGTGGTTTCTTGTATCTCTTCTTCTTGCTATATTTCTAATTCTAGTTACTTATCTTTCTGGTTTAATTCCGCATTTATTGCTTTCATAGTGTAATCAACATTGTTGGTTGATCCCCAACACTCTTGGTCCTGTCGAGTGAGTGTAGGCACTCACCAGTGAGAAGGAAATGCCTCGCGTCTGATGTCCAATCCTTCATGATAGTTGGTTCCTCTGTTGTAGCTGCATCATGAATTAGTACATAGTCCTCCTTTTGCTACTTAAAGTTTGTAGTGAGGTGTTCACACAGGGCTCTCCCTCTTACCAGTTTGGTGATCTTGATATCTACATCATATTCCATCACCTTAGTGATCCACCCTGCTCTCTTCTCATTTGGGTCTCGGTTGATCAAGAAATCTTTAATGCTGGGATGGGGAACCATGAGGTGGATTCTATTATTGGACAGCATATCCCTGAATTTCTTCAGACTCTATATGACCGCCAAGACTTACTTTTCCACATATGTGTATCTGAATTCAAAACCTTCTAGGCCTTGGCTTAAAAATGCAATTGGTTGCTCAAGGTTATCATCATTTGCCTGGGTAAAAATGGTGGAGATTACCTCTTCATTGCCGAAGGTGTAGAGGTTGAAATCTTTGGTGAAGTTAGGGCTGATCAAAGTCGCCCGGGCTATGGCCTGCTTGATTTCCTCAAAGCTGTCCTTTCTTTGTGTTGTCCATGTGAACTCTTCACCCTTCCTCAGCATAGAGGTCAAAGGCTTTACCATCTCCACAAAATTTGAGATAAATCTCCATATGAAATTTATCTTGCCGAAGAAGCTTTGCAGGCCTTTATTGTGCTTAGGCAAAGACAGCTCCAGGATGGAGCAAACTCTTTCTAGGTCAATAGTCAGGCCTTTCGAAGAAATAATGTGACCAAGGATCTTTCCCTCGTGGACAACGACATGCATTTCTTAGGATTGAGAGAGATACCAAACTCTCTACACCTCTCAAATATTAGCCTGAGGTGTTTCATATGTTGGCTCGCTTCCTTAGAGAAAATTATCACATCATCAAGATATACTAGCACAATATTATTTATCAGGCCTTGAAAGGCCGTGTCTATGGCTCATTGGAAAGTGGCACCAACATTAGACAGTTCGAAAGGCATTTTCCTGTAAGCAAACATTCCCAACTTGGTTGTGAAAGCTGTCTTGTGCTGGTCACAGTCTTGCACCAAAATCTGGTTGTATCCTGAATACCCATCCAAGAGGGAGAAACACTCGTTGCCTATCACCATCTGAAGGATCTACTCCATGCTTGGGAGAGGATAATGGTCTTTCAAAGAGACTCTGTTGAGGTCTATAAAATCAACGCATAGTTTGATCTCCCCATTATTTTTTTGAATAGGAACAAGATTGGCCAGCCAAGAAGAGTGTTTGATTGGAAATATTATCTTGGAATCAATCAACTTGGTGAGTTCCTTCCGCATGAGAGGTTCAATCATTGGGTTGACAAGCCTCTATTTCTGCTTGATTGGCTTGGCACCTTCTTCTAGCTCAATGGTATGCTGGGCCAAGCTTGGGTCAAAACCCTTCAAATCACTATACTCCCAAGCAAAGATATTGGCACAACAAGATGAAGGCCTACCTTTCATGGTCCGTGCACACTTTCCCAAGTGCAAGTAGCTTGTCCTTGAATATTTCCACCTTCTCATCGTGCTCCTCCTTTGTTGCAATGCACACCTTGTCACTTCTCAATTAGTCATCTCCATTGAAGATACTCTCTAGAGTGACCAAACCTTTAGGGAGCTTATTGTTCTTCAACTAAACAATTTGGTTGCCATATTGCTGTTGTAGCTTTGCTTAGTTTTTTGCAGCGAATTCTACTTCTTCTTGCAGGTAGAGTGTTATTTGATGATCACTGTTGAAAACCTGCTAGTTGTTGATGTTGTCAGATACATAAGGCCAGATCACTACTTTCAAGTGAGGTGAGCTGTGGTCTCGATCTATTTCCTAAGGAATATCGAACTGGGCACCAACTACTGCCAGCCTATCTGCTTGCTTGTTCCATTATCTAGGAATGGAGGTAATATTGAAAGCAAAGAATTTTTCCACTAAGTCCCATACCCTATGTTTGTAGGACTTCAGTAGAGAATTTTTCATCAAATTCTAGCCTCTTACGTGGTTGACAATCAACTCACTGTCACCAAACACTTGCAGCTCTTTGATTCCTCTTTTCCTCACCCACTCCAAACCATTGATGAGGGATTCATATTCCACAATATTGCATGTGCAATAAAATTGGAACCAAAAAGCTGAAAAATACCTCTCTTTTAAAGGAGAAACCAACACTGCTCCACCACCAGCTCCCAACTTACTTTTTGAACCATTGAAGAATAGCTGCCATAAACTTGAGCTTTCTTAGCTGGCTTTCATTAGATTTGGTACAAAAGTACCTTCTTCATGCATGCAGTAAATTTTGAGGCCCGCCTCCTCTATGAATTCGTAAGGATCATGCTCAAATTTGTCACTTTCCCATTCATCTAAGAGCAGGTCTGTGACTCCTTCAAGGGTAGAGGATGGAGACTGGTCTACTTAGAACTCTTCTTGGTCAATGATGGCATAGCTGACATTTTTTGCCTTGAGCGAGTAAGGTTCTAGATGATCTCTATGGAGTGGTTCAAATTCAATCTTGACTTTAGTCCCATACTTGGTTCTAAAAACTAGATAAGACCAATTTGCTGCTAAGTAGCCGCTTATCTTGGATGTAAAATCCCTGGATAAGCAGATGGCAAAGTACGGAGGGACATCTGCCACCACTACATCATGAGGAACTGAGAAGGTCGAGCAAGCATGCAGCGTCAAGTTCAAACCTCTTACCACCCCAACTGTCTTTGTTGGGGTTCCATCCAGCTGCAGGACTCCCTTGGTCATTCCTTCGTATTTCAAGCCCAGCTTGTTGGCTATATATTTGGGCATCACTGAGGTGCTTGCTTCGCTGTCAATGATGCAATTGTGCACCAAGAAATCTCCTATGACCAAGGACACATAAAAAGGAGGAACCTTTTCTTCTTTTTGGGCCTAACCTGAGGTGGAAGGCTATCCATTCATCATCAAAACATTATCAACTTTTGTTGGAGTAGCTTGTTCATCTAGCTCATACAATTCCTTTTGTAGCATGTCCTTTTGCCCTGGTATTGACAAAAAATCCCACAAGGAGATGTTCATGTGCATCTTCTTCATCTAGTCAACCACATTGACTCAAGGGTTACCTCCCTTCAAATTTTCTTTGGAATTATTTACAACCTGAGGCGCAGGTCGAGGAGCTAGAGGTACAACCGACGGTCTGAAGCTTGGGACCTTTTGATTTACATGTGATGAAGAAGGTGTTGCTCACGTTTGGGCAGTAGCCTGAGTTTCTTCCATTGCTCTCCTTTTGAATCTTGGATTGGCTGCAACACAGTCAGCCTAATTGTTTATAGCACCCACATAATTGACTGAATAGAATTCTCCTTCCAGATGATTCATGAGGGTAGAATCAGACCGGCCCTGATTGTTACTCGTGATGGGTTGCATTAGAGCCTCAAAGACTTTGGAATGGGTGGTTGCCTGATTATCTGGTACATTTGGGTAATAACCCATCATTTCATTTATATAAATAGCTTGCTCCTGACCATATCCCATGGTTGAACAACTTGGTTGTTCCTGCACCAGATTGTTTTGAACAGGCACCATGACCTTAGATGATGAAGGGGCGCCTGGGTTGTAGCCTTGAAAGGGTCTGGTCTGAGTAAGCTGACCCTGTCCTTGATTGTAATTTTGGAAAGGGGGTCTAGGAGCTTTACCATACTACTGGTATCCTTGGTTTGATCAGTTGCTTTGAGCTTGCTACCTTTTAAGAGCCACAAGTTCATTTGACATACTTTGTAACAGACTCTTAACTTCATGAAGTTCATTGGATGGAGTAGCAGCTGGCTTTTCTATGCTAGGCAGAAGAGCTAAGGTGGGAGCAACAGTCTGGATTGGAGGCAGCATTTTAGGGAAAAGTGGCATATGAGGTCTAGGAGTTATCTTCCCAACCTGCACTAAGCAATTTTCAGTTGTTATAGCTATATCATAGGCGATAGGTAGCACATGTCCTCCCATGGATTGTATCATAATAGCAATATCACTATTCAATGCTCTTAAGTAATAAAGGAAATCATAGCTAGGAGTAGGTTTTACTCGAATGGGGATTCTATCCCATGTCTTCCAAAATCGAGCGTTGAAATCCTATATGTATTCATGTGGGGCTCTTTTCATGGTAGTCAGCTACTCGACAAGAGAGAGGTGATCGCTCTTTTCCCCAAAATGGTTTGTCAAGTGAGTGCCCAGTTCATTCCAGAAACTGATTGAATTTATAGTCAAAGTCCCATACCAGTCAAGAGCTTTGCCCTTGAGAGACAATGCCAACAATTTGATTGCAATATTTTCCTCAATGACATTGTAAATATTGTAGAGGTTAGTAATATTTTTGATGTGTTCGATGACTGTAATGGGCCCATCTCCATCAAAGAAAGGCACACTTTTGAGGGCTGCTCTTGGAATTGGGTCATAATGTTGGAGATTCAAAGGACTCTGACCATGAAAAGTCACAAAGGGTAATGACATAGCTATGACGGGAAGTAACTGTGGCCTTGCTGCGTATGTGTTATTTATATCAGGTTTGGGAAAGTGGTTTGTTGAATAAGGATGGGTCCTCTCAAGCCTCAGTCTCTTTGCTGAGTTCAAAGGCAACTCAATGAATTCAAAAGGAAGACCCTTGGCAGCAGACCGCGTGGTGATTTTAGGCATAAGAGGTCAGACTGGTCTTTGATCAAAAAATAAAATGAAGTTCTTACTAGTGGAGTCACCAGATGCTAAAAATAGTTGATTTGTTGTAACAGGACCAGCATCAATCCTAAAACTTTACTGAGTGTAAAAAAATGAATCCCACCGGGAGTGCCAAAAACTATTGACACAGTGGATTGCACCCGGGGCAGGAGGCCATGCTCTTGCCTTCCACATGCAACAATGGAAACTCCCCTCTCACTTGTGGGACTAGAAAAGCTGGAGGGGAGAGTCTCTAGGTAAGGTCTAGATCCCTTTGATGCATCTTAGTTGTTCCAATAAGTGCTAATACATATACATAGATATATAATGGGGGGATGAAAAGGGAGAAGGCTTACATGAAAACAAAACTACTCTAAAAGAGGTGATGCACCAAATGATTCGACCTACTCACACTCACACTTGAAGCTAGACAAACACATATGTACACTTCAAACTAGCAGAAGGACCAGGTTGCAAGAAGTTTAATAGGGAGGCTTTAATGGAATACATAGAAAATAGGGACTCACCATAGGTGCTGTGGAAAGGGCACACTGTATAGTAGCTTCTTTCTATCTCTGCGCTTCCAAGTATAACTCTCCTTGTCACCTGCAGGAATGGCACCTTATAGACACCAGGTGTGTTGGTGTTAAAGCTATGGAAGCATTAATAAGCAATGACTAAACACAAAACTAACACTCAGACACACACAAAGATATCTAACCAGAATAGAGGTAAAAATGCATTTATTGATTTTAGGTGAAAATTTGCCAAGGCTTAAGCCTTATAAATGTGAAAGATCCTTCTCCAAATGACAAGTCTACAATATATAGAGGAAAGAAGGATGCCTTTTGGCACCCTTTTTACAAATGACCCATGTGCACTCCGATCATTGGGAAGAGCAAGCCACTTAAACATCAATTAGAAATTCTGAGCCACGCCGTTTGTCTACTTGTAAGACTGATCCTTCAAGGTGATTACGTGGCTTGTCTGCTCATTAATGCAAAATGAGGAAAAATGGGTCACACCATTATCTGTTTTCACCTCCTAATGATCAATTCACAGACACTGTATCACCTGTTGGAGTAACTTCTTGAATCGGCACCTCCCTTCGCCACTTAGACTATCTGCCTGTTCCTACACTTGGCACTTTTCTCTCTTTGTTCTCTGGGCTCTTTGTCTTCTTCCTACTTTGTCTCCTTTTGGCTCCTTCGGCCCTCGGGGCTATCTTCTGGCGGGTCGCTGTGTTCCTTGGGCTCTTTTTTGGTTGGCGCTCAAGCAATTTAAAGGCAAACGACTATTTCACCATCTTAAATTTGACGTCTGCACACCCGTCATTATTTGAAAAACAATGACTAATCTATCTTCTTAAAGTTGACGACTTCTGGGATGTCACCACCCTTGGAAAACTGCTTCGGGCCTTTTCCTTTGCCTCGTCCTTTGTTTTGGACCCTCCCGAAGGGGAAGTGTCCCTTCGGCTCTAGAGAGATGCCCTTCATTTGGCCAGCTGAGAGCCCCCCGCAAGGGCACCTACCCCTCGGTGGCCTCTTGTCTCTTCGGCCTTTTTTGTGGGATTTTTTCCCATGAACAAAAAGTCTACGAGAATTGGCCACTTTGATTTCTCGGGTCCTTCCAAGCTCGCGGCCTTCCTCTGAATTCATTCAAATTTTTTGTCTAAAGGAATTCCTTCGGACAAAAAGTCTGAAAGAATTCAAAGCCTTAAGACTTTTCGCGCATTTTTTGAAATCCTTTAGCTGCCTTCAAAGTGCTCCTTGCCCTCCGCAAGGGCTCTTGAACTCAGAACTGCCCTTCGCAAGGGCACTTGCCCTTCAAGAGGATTGAACCTTTTGCATTGAACCAGTCCTTTGAACCAACCGTTGAACCAATCCATTGAACCAGTTCAATGGTTCAAACAGTCATTGAACCAAGGCATCGAACCGTTTGATTGAACCTACCGATGAACCTTGTGTTGAACTTTAATATTGAACCAAAAATGTTGAACCAACACATTGAACCAAGCTGATGAACCGACTGAGTGAACCGAGTGATTGAACCATCCGATTGAACTGAAACATTAAACCAAGGCGTTGAACCAACACGTTGAACCAAGCTGATAAACTATTTGATGGAACCAAGGCGTTAAACTTGCCGATTGAACCAAGGCTTTGAATCAAAGCGATGAACTTGCCGATTGAACCAAGGTGTTGAACCGGTTCAATGGTTCTACAGTTCAACGGTTCAAAGGTGCTAACTCTTGGAAAGATTACGTCGTTAAACCACTCTTCCAACCTTAAGGAAAAGTGTCTTTGAACCATTTTAGCTCTCTTTCCTTATGAATTTCTTCAGACAAGAGTCTAAAGAAGCTTTGTAAAACCTTGCACTCTCTGAACTGGTTCTTCATCTGCCAAAAGATTACACCTGCAGAGTTCATAGAAAATCTCACTACTGAGTCCATAGAAACCCAAACCCTACAGAGTCCATAGAAATAGACCTACAGAGTCTGTAGAAAATTCCTAGACTTGTGAAAAATCAAAAATGAATTGGCCTAAAATAACAAAGAAAGAAGGGGACCAATTTTTGGCCTGTTAGACCAAAAAATGGTCAACACAAGTCTAGGAATTGAGTTTTGAATATGTACATTTATAGCTTGAATTCATGTCTAAGAAACATTTTAGTTGAGAGTAATATACCCAACTTTCAAAATTACTTGATATTGATGGTTTGTACCATTGGTATTGAAAGTTTTGGAAGTGGGTTAAGTTGCTCTATAGAAGTAGGCTATATGGTCACATTATCTAAAAGAAAAATTACACACCATAGAAAAGGGGTATTTATGCAGATAGTAATCAATGGCAGATGAATAAATTGCATGTAAATAGTCTACCTTTGGGCTTGAGACCTTTTTATTGTTTTAAATTCTTATGTGAATGAGTCATTAAAAGAAGACTATATCTAAAAATAGGTTTCAGACCTATTATGTGGGTGGAAATTTGTCCCTACTCTTAGGCTAGACTTATTATGTGGGTGCAATTTTGTCCCTAGTCTTAGGCAAGGCCCATTTAAGGGAGCAAACTAATGGGACTAGAATATTCTTAGTATGGGATACTACATATCCATTCCCATAAGTTCAAATTAAATCTACTCAGTTTCCTATAATTTCATTCATGTGCTCAAATACTCTGATCCATATAGCATTATGGAGAAAAAGGATCCCAATACTATCAACATGATTTTTCCAAATAAAAGAGAAACATATAGACTTACTATTAAAATCAAGTCTGAAAGGGTATAGTTAATGTTTTATCTAGGCAACTTAATGGGTTATTTTTTGGGTAGTTCTCTCTTGAGGCCCAGAGATTGGAAACCCATTAGTTATAACAAGCCAAACTAAGACCCATTAAGCTATCCAGTCAACCATGTTTGCAAGTTATATGAAGCAATTTTATGCTATTTATTGTTTGCCAATGAATATATGTTATTTAGGCAATATAAGGTCTTACCCATCTTAGATCTATAAATTAAATACTCACATTTTGGTCATTGGTTAGAGTCCTTTGTCAGGAGAGGCATATAAAAGACCCTGTAGTTGAACCATCTTCCGTTAATCCCATTTAGAAATAAAGTTGTGCACAACACAACCAATTAGGTAAGTTATATACATGTTTTATAAGTTCTTAAAAGCTAAAATAGCAGTTTAGTCAAATAGATAGTTGTATTGGAATTGGTATTTCTTATATGTTTCTACCCATAAAGGAGACACAAAGCCTTTTGGATGAGTATCGTTCATGAACTACATAACCTCTTCAAAAAAGGAAATTATATTATTGTACATCGATGATCAAAATCTCTCAATGGAAATGTAAAAAGTTAAAAAACAATATGGTAAAAAATATACTAAAATATCTATCTAAAAGAGTGCAACCCACTATTGATCAAGGAAAACCATAGCTACCAAGTTTAGCTGGATCTCGGCCAAATCTAGAATGATGCACATTTTTTATGGTGTCTAAATTAATCTATTCGATTCAATCATTTTTTAATATAAAAAACATAAAAAATGAAAAACCAAAAAAAAATCCCTAAAAATACCCTGTCATCTAATAGGAACCCTAAAATGTGCGACTACAAACCCTTAAACATGTTATTTATATGCAATAACTTTATAGAAGCTAAGCAAGATGAATTGAGGTTAATATATTCACAATAGATTGAAAACATCTTTATTTGATGATGAAGGTCAAGTGATTGACATCAAAGGGCAATAAATTAATGTCAAAGGGTAAGAGTTATGGTGACTTGTAAGTGCAAACAATCATGATGTTAGACATCCTTGACAAATACTAATGTGAAGAGGTCAACAAAAAATAATCACAAATGATGGTTTGATGGTGTGAAACACCATTATCAACATCCAATAGAAGAAATAACTTTAGATCCAATAACTCAACAAAGTTATTTTTACCCCTTCCTAACGTAGCCTTGCATTTAAAATAAAGGGAATCCTTCATAAAAAGTATTCCATTTGCCCCACATACATGGGGATCCCTTTGGAAAGCCCCATCAAAGAAGGACCATGCTTTGTTATTATCAATAACCTCAACAAAAATTTATTTGGGAGGTTTTTCATTTTGAATTTGTTTGAAACACTCTAGAATATACTTACTTTGCATAACACATGGAAAAAGAGGGATGAATTTATCCTAAAAAATACTCACATTGTGTATAAGCTAGATACCCCAAGCTAAAATTAATGGTAAGGAAATACTTTTTTAATGGAAAGGTTAGAACATTAAGATTCCAATGCTTATTTAACTGAATCCCTAGACCACACATTCCTCAATACAAATATAGATTCAATTTCCCTCTAAACATGAGCAATATCTGAACAAGCCACCAATAAGTGATGTATGGTTTCTTCACTTTATTTTCACAAAGAGCAACTACTAAAACCATTTCAAATTCACTTTTGCAACACCTCCCAAGTGAGAGCCTTATTCTTGAGCAAAATCCACATAAAAGACACTTAAACTTCGAAATAAGTTTCCACCACCACACAAGGTCACCCAATCCATCACACTCACATAAAACCCCATAACCCACCTTTGGTATGTATAGACCCCTTATAAGATTCCTTGATTAAATTAGTTCATCATCTAAATCCTTAATTATAACATGACTTGTTCTGAGGGATTTAATGTAATCTTCCCACTCCCTACCTTCCCTACCAATAACTCCTAACAAGCCAACATGCATCCATTCTTATCTTTAAAAAGAGGATAGTTTAGGGCAAGTTATTTGGCTCAGAAAGAACATTCATTTCCCATTTAGAGTATTTATCAAATATTTTGATAGCTTATATCCATCCCCACATCCAACCCAAGGGTCCATGCCAATTCTCACTCTTTGTCCATTCCCCACTTTCCACGCTAGCCAAGTGCTCCCAATCAAAGTAAATGCAAAAATTGTGGCTTTTAAAATGATTGATACATTATGAAAACTCTTTGAAAGATTTACAATCTAATATTACACCAAATTTGGTTCAATATTTTTATGGTAGAGAACCTGACACCAGAGACCTTTACCAAAAATTAGTCTCCACACACACTTGGTAGCCAAATCTTTGCCAAATAGACAAATATTTTTTCCCACCAAGCCATCACTTTTGGAACAACTAATTTCCATTTAACCAAGGGTATGCCTTCTTTATCTTTGTTCTTAGACCATAAGAATCTAAACTCAATCTCCTTTGGGAATAAATGCTAAGAACATCCAATAAATAGGAATAGCTTCTAAATTTAACCAAGATAAGCCTCCCTCCCCTAGACAACCCTTTGTTCCACTGAACAAAAAATATTTTCCCCACTTTGGTAATAAGCCAACCCCAGTCTTTAGAACCATAATCACTGGTTTGAGCATAAATCCTAAATATTTTATCTCATTTTGCAAATTAGTTTGTTGAAAATGAAAGAAATGAGAAAAATATCTAATATCATCCTCATTAACCCCTAAAAAGGAGATAGAAGATTCGTTTGCATTTATCACCATCCCTGTATCCACATGATATAAATTTAAAATTCATTAAAATTTAAAACCTCCATTCTAGTACCATCAAAAAAACATAAAAGATAGTTAACAAAAAGAAGATGCGACAAGAACATATAACTACTAATCCTTATACCTTTAAAAGAGCCTATCCTTTTGGCCTCAATAATAACTTTGCTCAAACCTTCTGCAACTAAAAGAAATAACAAAGGGGATAAGGGACATACTTTCCTTAACCACCTATATGTCCTAAAGAAATAATATGTGGATCCATTGATAAGGACAATAAAAGACACAAAATAAACACATCCCATAACACAATTTGCAAATTATACACAGAGCCCCAAGTGCAACATCATTAAACAAAGATCCAACCAACTCGATCACATTTAGATAAATCTAGTTTTACCACCATTACTAACATATTTTTAGTTTTAATTGAATGTAACCCTTCCTTGGATATTCCTATCACCTCATGGATTTGTCTGCATACCAAAAAACTAAAATTTTCATGCAAGATATAACCAAAAAACAACTTTTTAACCATCATAGCCATAATTTTGGCTATATTTTTTTATATACAATTATAGAGGGAGATGAGCATGTATTATTCAAAGGAAGATGGGTTGTCTATCTTTAAAATCAGAGTGATTAATGTGGAGTTTAAATCAATTAACACTCTCCCCGATGACCTAGATTCTTCAATAACCCTTAATAAATCTTCCTCAATGGTCTTATAAAAAACCCAAAAAAAATCAATAGGCATGCCATCTGGACCAGGACTCTTATCCTTTTGAAAACTATGGAACATTGTTTCTAAATCATCTTTAGATACCTCCTCCAACAAAATCAAATTATCTTCATCCTTAACAAAGCTTGGAAATAAAGTGGTCATTTTGATCACTTCAACAATAATTGCCCTACTTTCTTCTTTATAAATACCACTGAAATGTTCAACTCCAAGATTAACATTGTCTTCAAAACTATTAGCTATCGAATGATCAGTTTTTGTAATATTCCAAATTATTTTCATGTTATTCCTATTATTTGAAAAGTTTTGAAAATACTTTGTGTTCTCATTGCCATTGGCTAGCCATAAAGCTCTACTTTTATCTTCCAATTAGCCTCCTTATCCGCTAAAAATTTCCTCTTATTTTGTTCAAGGATTTTTACTTCATTTTTGAAATCTTTACTAAAGAAACCTTCCAAATCCCCCTTATACATGTCCTACAATTGAAATTCCACTGAGATATGTTCTTGCTCTTCTCTCAGCCTTTTTTTATGATCACACTCAACTACTAATTTAATATTTTCAAGTTTTCCACAAACTGAATGCAAGTTGATTATTTTAGAGCACCATTAAATGGGACCCAATTCTCTTCAATAAGGTTGACAAAGTCCTCTTCTTCCATCCAGGTTGGGTTAAATTTAAAGTAACTTGGGGGTTTTGGGCCTACTGATGCCATCTCCAAAAAAATAAGGAAATTATTAGAAATCACCTTCATTCCCAACCCACTACCTAATTCTAATTTGATCACCAACTAGAGAATCATTAATAAGAAATATATCTATATTATTTGACATCCTATCCTTACCAACCCTCATATTTCTCCAAATAGGAGATAACTTCACAAGATCAAATTCCACCAAGCCCACATCCTACAATTTCTTTGCAAAGTATTCAAATAATGGATCTTGTTGAGCAAGAGTTCCACATCTCTTTGGGTTACTTAAGTAGAAATTTAGGTTTCCAACAATAATCACATTTTTTTGGCCAACCATATCCATGGCAATACTTATCCTAGTAAGCCACCCTACCAACATATGGTCCATAAACATTTAGAATAATGATCTTCAAGCCCATCACCTAGCAATACAAAACAACACCCAGACCATAGGTAGAAGATAGAGAATTAGAGAACCTAAAAAATAATCTACACCATATATAAATAAAACCCCCAAAATGATTAATAGAGTCATCATATATAAATTCCCAGTCCTTAAAAACCTTTTTTAATTCATCGACAATTCTAGCCCCTTTACCCATAGTTTCTTGAAACAACAAAACATCAGGGTTATGGGCATCCACAAGTCTTCTCGAGGCTAGTTTCTTCAAGATGTTTCCTAAGCCTCTTATATTTAAAGTGATGTGAATCATGATCCACCCACTGTAAGGGTTTGTTCTATTCTAAGAATACCCACAATAGACTTTTGTTTTCCAATCTAAATTATTTTCTTGTCTTAGCTTATGTTAATAGTAGATGGGACTTTTTACTTCTCCCATTATCATAGTTCTCCTTAAAATCATCCATACCCAAACCCCATTCACACCAAAATAATATTTCCCCTAACCAAGAGCCCTTGATTTTAAGTTGTATCTAAAAGATCCCTTAGAGCAGGCCACCTCTGCCTGGTGAGAATCCTTCTCATCAAATAATGTTCTATCCTCCAACACAATTTTTTAGACACTTAATAAACTCCTCCCTCCCAACAACATCTCTAGAATTAGGAACAAAATAAAAACACCCTTCCCTACTAGGATTCAAGTCTACCTTCTTTAAATCCTCAAGGATGACATGCATATTTTCCTCCAAAGTATGCAAGCTCCCAAAAACCAACCCACAATTTACTAATTATCATAATTTTATGGGGGAGAGGTGTTGGAATATTTTCATTGATTTCAAAGGAATTGCAATTAATGTCAATGGAAATATCAATGGAATTGTAGTGGAATTCAATGGATCTGTTAATGGAAATGTCAACAGAATTGTCAACAAAAATATTAAAATGTGAACATACATGTCGATGGAAATGTTGACAAAAATGATGATGGAAATGTCAATGGCCATATATTTTGGTGAAGAGGTTCCTCTTGGATGGGATAGCTCCTTTGTGAAGATCCTTTTAAGGCTATATAAGGTGGATATAAGGTTGAAAAAGATATGGAAGTTGAAGTGTGAGATATGTGAATATTAATAAAGAAAAGAAGGAAGAAATTGTGTGGAGAATAAAAAGATATATCATACAAACACCTATAGATTTGAATAATAGAATTAATTCTTTTTATCATTCAAGCATAAGTAGATTTTTTTGGAGAAGAAGAAGAGGAAATTGAATTTTCCATCATTCATTGATGAAGAAATAATAGTAAGGTGGAAGATTGATTTAGTAAAGGTTGGTACCTCAGAAAGAAGAGATTGGTGTCTCTTGCTAAGTTGGTGTTTAATAGTGGAGATTGGTGTCTCCAGTAGGTTAGTACCTATAAATTGTTTAGTGATAGGGATTGGTGTCTCCATTGGGTTGCTACGTATGATTTTTTTAAACTATTATTATACGAATGGATTTGGATAGTAGTTACAAATAGCTATTCATTTGTGGTTTTTCCTTGAAAGAGTTTCCACATAAATCTGGTGTCAATTTGTGTCATTTTTATGTGAATGCTTTAATTATAGATATTAAGTTTCATTAATTAAAAGATAAGATTATAATGATTCACCCCCGCCCCCCCCCCCCCCCCCCCCCCCCCCCCCCACTCTCAGTATAAGCATGTGCTCAACAATTGGTATCAGAGCGATTCCTTTAGAAACAACCTATCTGTTAGAAGGTAGATCTTGGGAGCACACATGGTTGGGCAAAAAGGTTTCTCCACAAACAAGGTTGCATTGTTTGATGGAATAAATTAATATTTTTGGATTATAAGAATGATAACCTATTTAATGGATTTAGGGTTTGATATCTAGAAAGTAGTAGTAAATGGTTATATTGCTCCATCATCTCCACCAATAAAATAACTTGTAAAGAAGGCCAGTGATAATAATGCAAAATCTATGAATGCAATCTTGTGTGGTTTATCAGAATCAAATTTTATCAAGGTGATACATTGTAAATAGATGAAGGAAATATGGGACAAACTATAAAACATATAATAATGTAATAATAAGGTGAAGAAGGCCAAGTTTCAAACACATAGAAGACATTTCAAAAGTTTGAAAATAAAAAATGAAGAAAACATTACAGCCTGTCTGATTCACATGGATGAAATCATCAACATTATTAGAGGTCTTGGAGAAAATATTGAAGATATAATGATTATGTAGAACATATTAAGGTCTCTATCCTTAAGATTAGATGTCAAAGTCTCTATCATTGAATAAATGAGAGATCTAGATACGCTAATAATAAATAAATTGCATGGGATCCTCACGACATATGAAATGAGGACCAAAAAGGAGAAATAATCTAAGAATGAAGAATCCTTGAAAGATTCTAAGAAAGGGAAATATAAATAGCCTAAATCAAGCAATAACACCAGCGATGAAGAAGATGAGAAGGAGGTCCTATTTGTTAGAAAGCTTAAAAAGGGATTCGACAAATACAAAGGTAAGCTACCTTTTAATTATTTTAATTGTGGTAAAATAGAGAACTTTGTTGCTAAATGTCCACATAAGGATGATAGCAATGATGAGGAAAATCATAATGAGGAAAGAAATAAAAAGGAAAGCAAACCTAAATACAAGAAAAGCTTCAAACAAAACTAAAATAAGAAAAAGTTTGGTAAGCACAAGAAAATCCTCTATTCTAAAAAGGATAGTAGCTCAGTTGAGGAGAGCGATGAGAGCATATCATACAGTGACAAAGAAGAAACCTTGTTCATGGCTATAGAAATAAAAAATGATGCCTTTATAAATTCAAAGACACCTTGGAAGAGGAAGAAGATGTCGAAGATGAAGGAGAGGTAGATCTTGAAGAAGAACTCATATGTGCTTTAGGTAAGATAAAAGTGCTTAAGAAAAAGAATTTGAAACAAAAGTTTCAACTTGATAAATATGAAAAGGAAGATTGTGATTCAAGAGCTAAATTATCACAAAGCCTTGAGGAATCAAAAAATATTATCATTAGCCTAAAGATTCAACTATAGGAGGTGAAAAGGATAGAAGAAGAGGTGAGAATCTGATTGAAGACAAAATATTAAAATTATGAGAGCCAAGAGTCCAAGATTGTTTCCTTGAGGAAGGAACTAGAGAAAACAACCATGAAGTTGAACAAAAGCCTCAAATTTGAGAAGAGTACCAAGATCTTAGATGATATCATAAATGGGAAAAGGTCGCCATTTATAAGTACTAGTCTTAGATATAGAGAAAATCAGATGGCCAACAAAGAATATCACAAAGAGCCACCAAAGAAGGCAAATGAAGAAAAGACAACAAGTTATGCAGATGTTCTCAAAAGTCCTATCAGAAAGAAGAAAGAAAATCAAGTCCCATAGAAAAAAATCACTCCTTCAAAAGATAACAAAGACAAATTCAAAAAGTCCTTCCTTCCAAGGTAGGCACATATGATTAGGTTCCAGAGTTATTTTTATGGTTATTATTATTTCTATAATCATTTTGGTCACAAAGCAAGAGATTGTAGGGCACGATCAAGAAATGACTTTATATGGAACAATAACAAAATTACTTATGGGTCTTCAAATAGAAACTACAATCCATTTACTCCTTTATTAGATTGCAATGTCAGATGTTATAAGTGCAACAACTTTGGACATACATCACACTTTTGTAGAAGTGGTTTTAGGAAACCTCCTAGGTAGAATAAATAAGTGGAAGCCATGAGTAAACAAAAGGAATAAACTTCAAAAGTATTGAAAAATAAGAAAGATAAATAAAATGAGAGATCTATGCTTGTACAAATTGCATTTCATGCACAAGAGGCATCACTAAGCTCATAAAAAGCATGAATTTAATGGGAGCTAATCATTGCATTATCTTTCAACTCTATAGATTCTTTGGTGATATGCATTTAGAAGACAAAGAGAAAGATCAACTAATGAATATTCTTTGTGAGAGTGATGATGCAAGTGATGGTACCATTATTAGAAACAATTTAAAGAAGTAGGAAAAAATCAGAATGAAATCAGTCAGGGTACGAAACATCTTGAAATAAGCATGGGTCAGTGTCAAGTGTAGATTGCAAAAGGTAGCTTAGATCTAACAAGTGATCAAGCTAGGAATGTTAATGATCACATGGAGCATGATATGCAAATAGAAAGGGAAGTGGAAAAGAGGAGTTATCACATGATAAGCTAGAGATAATCTAGATGGATGTAGATGATGTCAAAAATCCCATATTTGATCAAATTCAAGTAAAGTAAATGAGAAAAGAATAAGTCCTTATGAAAAAGGATAGGGAAGAGTAGAAAGATAATCATTTATTTGTTGTCATGTCCCCTCACTAAATTTAATTCCAAAATATCATCTATAAAATAAATTTAGTACTAGGAACAATTCTTGTATAATTTATGCCCCTTTTACACTAGCTAGTTTCTGTCCAAAGACGACCTTTATCCAATACTTTTCAATCCAGGATGATCTGAAGAACACTACATGCACATTGTTCCATAAGAGAAATAATTAGTTAGCCAAAATATCCCAAAAAATGAAAGTAGGGCATATTAATATCTAAGAGGCCTAAGAGGGATACAAAATTATAATTTCTTTCTTTGGGAGGAAAGTGTCATGGATTAGAAAAATCCATTAGTTTCTGACTTAATCCACCTGCCCAAAATTGACTTAGATCTCACTTTTTCCCACTTCTGTTTCTAGTTATAAACTTGCCCAAATTTGTTCCACTTAACTGGGGGATAAGAATTTAACATGATTTGGTAAGTTTCCTTGAGCCCATATCCTTATCCTTTCCTAAATAACCACAACCCACATTTCCTAACAAAAATACTAATAACTTGATATTTATCTGATTTTCCCCCAAAGACTTTTCAACTTGCCAAAAGAATAATTATTCCAAGTCTTTTTTCCTTATTCCCCTCTAACTAAAAATTTGATTAATTACTTACTTATAATGGGGACATGACAACTCTTCCCTCCTCAAAATTGTTTATCCTCAATCAATTCAAACTTGGATGATTTAAATTCTTTGGACCTTCCCAAGTGGCATCCTCAGTTGGCAAACCCTTCCAACAAACCAAATATTCAGTGATATCTCTTTTTAACAACCTCTTAACCCTCGTATCTATCACCTCTTTAGGAATTAGGACTGATTTTCCCTCTTCATCCAAGGGTGGAAAATCTGTGGAGGGTGTAATTTGCTTTCCCAAAGCTCTCTTTAGACAAGAGACATGGAAAACATTATGAATTTTACTATCTTGAGGAAGTTTGAGTACATAGGCTACCTCACCAATTTTATTTACTATTTTATAAGGCCCATATAATTTGGGATTAAATTTTTTTGCTCTACTTCTCTTGATAGATGATTGCTTATATGTATACAACCTTAGATAGACCATTTCACCTACCTCAAAATATCTCTCTGTGTGGTTTTTGTCTACACAATACTTGTGCTAATTTTGTACCTTTCACATATGATCCTTGAGATCTTTCAAAACTTCTTGATGATGGTTAATGAAATCATTTGATTTTGGAACCCTATAATATGCAGAGACCAAATCAATAAATGTCATTGCATCATATATGTATAAATATTTGAATGGGGACATACCAATGGACATATGATAAGTGGTATTGTAGCAAAATTCTCCCAAATGTAGCCATTTGACCAATGCAGATTGCTAACTTGAGGCATAATTCCTTAAGTAACCCTCTATCCATTTGTTTACTATTTATATTTGGCCATCAATTTGAGGGTGGTAGCTAATGCTAGGATTGATTTCAATACCTTTTAATCTGAATAACTCTTTCCAGAAAGAGCTAAGAAACATGTTATCCCTATCATTAATAATATTATGTGGTAGTCCATGTAATATAATTAACTCCTTAAGAAATAAGTCAGCCACTTGAGGGGATTTAGATTCTAATGATATATCACATAAGTATGCAAACTTGGTTAATATATCCACTATTACACATATGTAATCTCTACCATTCACTTTGAGAAAATATGTGATAAAGTCCATTGATATACTCTCCCATTATACTCTCCCATTTTTTACTGGGAATGGGTAAACACTGAAGTAATCATGTTGGCAAATCTTGTTCCCCTTTGTTTTGTTGGAAAATGATACACTCCCTAAAATTCTTGAGAAAATCATCCTTGAGGCCCTTCCAAGTGGATTTTTCCCAAATTTTCTTATATGTCTTGTAATATCTTGGGTGTCCTACTATTGGCACATCATGCACTACTCTTTAAATCTCTTCTTTTATTGTAGATTTGGGTACTAAAAAGACTTTATTTTTATACAATATCAAATCATCACATATTTTATACCTATCATCCTTCACCACTCCTTCAATTATGTTAGTATCAAAATCATTTTTTGCATATTCCATCATAGTAATAGCCTTCCAATCAACAGAAATAGAGGAAATAGAATACAAGGTATATTTCCTAGAGAGTGCATCAGCTACAATATTTTTCTTCCCCTTTATGTATTCTATATAAAAATTATAGGATTGTAATTTAATCACACATTTATTTTTTCTATCATTCAAATATTTTTACCCCAAGAAGAAATTTAAACTATTATGGTTTGTTTTCACAACAAACTTGCCACATACAAAATATTGTTTGAATTTTTTCAATGCATGCATTATCACTAACATTTATTTATCATAAATAGAGTAGCCTTTATCTATTTATTTTAACTTCCTACTTTAAAAATCAATAGAATACCCTCTTTGAATTAGAACATATCTTATCCCTTCTCCTAATGCATCACATTCTACAATAAATGGGAGGGAGAAATTAGGAATTGCAAGCATTGGGCAATAGCTCATTACCTTTTTCAATTTCTCAAATGTGGATTGAGCTAGTTTTATCCATATAAATGATCCATTTTTGGTCAATTCTATAAGAGGGGCTACCAATTAAGAGAATCCCTTGATAAATCTCTTTTAATAACTACATAACCTAAAGAAACCTCTCAATTGTGTCAAGGTAGTAGGAGTTGGCCATACTAAGATAGATTGGATCTTTTGTTGATCCACTTGTACTCCCTTAGCACTAATTATATGCCCCAAATATAAAAATTATATTAATCCAAACTCACATTTGGATTCCTTAGCAAAAAATGCATGCTCCTCTAATATGCCCAAAATAATGTCTAAATGTTTTAAGTGATCCTCTCATGTCTTGCTATAGACCAAGATATCATCAAAAAAGACCAATAAAAAATTCCTCAACTAATCCCTAAATATATGGTTCATATTAGATTGAAATGTGGAAAGAGTATTTTTTATCCCAAAATGCATGATTAAAAATTCAAAATGTCCATAATGACATTTGAATGCAATTTTTTGTACATCTTCATCTCTCATGCAAATCTGGTGATATCTAGGTCTTAGATCAATCTTAGAAAAATAAATATCACCATGTAGTTCATCTATGAGCTCATTTTTTCTTGGAATAGGATGCCTATTCTTGATGTTATTTTTATTTAAATCTCTATAATCAATGTACATGCACAGGGTCCCATCCTTATTTTTAATAAGAACTATAAATGATGCAAAGGGGCTAGAACTCAGTCTTATGAAACCCATATCTAAGAGTTATTTAATGGTATTTTCAATTTCTTATTTAAACCTCATTTGGTGGTGGTATGGAGTAGTGATTAATGGTGTTGCACCTGGTTCTAATTCTATTACAGTTGGAACCCTCTATTTGGTGGTAAACTAGGTGGTAAATCATTGAAAACCTTAGTATGTGAATGTAATAATTGTTTGATATCAACATGACAAGGATTAGAATTACCTTTGGATGAAATAGAGGAGGTTATAAGAAAATTTATTTCCCATGGTACTTGGCCTCTTCGGATGATCCTTTCCATTCTTTTTATCGTGACCATTGGGGTGATCCATTGGACAATCCCTGAAGAACTATCTCCTTCCCATTAGAATTAAACTTGAATTCCATGGTCTAGTAATTCTGATGGAAATACCCCAATGAATGCATCCATTTCACTCCTAATACCATATTTTTTCCATTCAGATTCACCACATAGAAGTTATCACATAACTTGTAGTCTCCCACAGTGATATTGAGTTGTTTAATCACTTTGTTGTATGGCATTGTGAATCCATCAGCAACAACAACATTAAATCCTTCAAAATCTTCCTTTTGTAACCCTCTTTTTACCACCAATCCTTCATCAATGAAGTTATGTGTGGTTCCACTATCAATGAGTATTTTTATTCTTTGTCCATTGAGCATTCCATGTACTTAGAAAGGATGATATTTAGGTGCTCCTAATAGGGCTGCTAGAGTACCTCTACCTATAATTTCATTTCCCACCTCTTCTATTTCTAGGGTTCCCATTCATTCCATAGTTTTAGCTTCTTCCAAACCTTTTTCATCATATGATATCACTTCAATGTAATGTACTTTCACTTTACCTATGCATCTATGATCAGGTCCCCATAGATCTTTGCATGTGAAACAAAGCTTCTTCCTTCGTAGTTCATTCCTAGTATCCTCATCCATCCTTTTTGTGTTAGAAGTAGGCATGATTTTTTGGAGAGTATTAGGAAGTCATTTCTTCAAGAAATTCTTCTTATTTTGACCAGGAGAGAATGGTTTGTAAGGATAAGACAACTTGCTCCTTTGTGCCAATGGTTCAAGAGTTAAAGCTCTTCTTATAGCATCTTGTAAAGTTCCTGGTGCAAAAGCTTTGACAAAACCTTTAAGGGGCTCAATTAGACCATCAATAAAAATAAAAATAACCCTTTTTTCTAAAATATCACTTACCATCACAACCATCTTTTGGAATTCTGATACATAGGCACTTACTAAGGTTTGTTGCTTGATTTTAAAGAGTTATTTAAAGTACTCTTCTTCATCATTTAGCTCAAATATGTCAAGAATCCTCTGGTTAAACTCTTAAAAGGTATGTATTTGGTAATGGACTTATGTTTTTAGGACATGATACCACCAATCATATGAAACACCTTCCAAATGTGCAGTAGTGAACTAAATGGCCTCATTTTCCTTCATAGGGTTGAGATCAAGGTAAGTTTGCAATTTCTACAACCAAGCACCAACAGAAATTATATCACTACCATCATAGTTAGGAGCTAATATTTTTCTCAAATTATTTTTTAGAACCTTCTCTTCACTAATCTGATGAATTATTTCCCTCTTGGGCATGTGGCTTCCCTTGTCATTTCTACAAACTTGTCATACGAAAGAACAAATTTGAGGCCTTTCTCTAAATTCCTGTATGCATTATATATTTTGTTGCTTCTACAAAAAATTATCCAATGGACTAAGGGGTGAAATTAAGGATTATTCCTCCTCTAGTATGAATTTATGTTTTGGGGTTTTGACATGGAATGACCTATAGATTTATTTCTCATAGGCGAGCCTTCCCTTCTAGGACTAGCTCCCAGATTTAATTGGCCCACAAGTTTCCCCATCACCTCTCTCGAGTCTCTCTAACCTGAATTTGTGTTCTCTTAGGTGTTGGATAATTGATCCACTCTCTCTTCATCTATCAATATTAATTTTCTCCTTTCACTTTGATCCATAATTTCTTCTTCAAAGTTTAATTTCTCTACTTGTAACCTCTTATGTTCCCATCTAAAATATCTAGTTTCTCTTTCACTAGGAAGCATCTATTCTTAAAAGCCTAAAATATAGAAATATTATGGATTTGATACCACTATCATGTCCCCTCACTAAATTTAATTCTAAAATATCATATTTTAAATAAATTTAGTATCGGGAATAATTCTTGTATAATTTATATCCCTTTTACACTAGCTGGTGAAACTAGATTTTGATAATTTTTGTGAAAAATCACAAATAATCAAAACCAATGCCTATGACACATTAATTATATTAAAACATATCCAAAAAAATTACAAATTATTGAAATATACTCCCACAATAGTTTGGGACAAAAATACATAATTTGGGTGAAAACCCTTACTAGTTTCACACATATGCACCACAAAGACTACCCAGAACACAACATAATTTCATCATACTAATAAGCTGATTACATATCATAAGAAAAATATAAATATACTAACCTCACACTCCAAATATAATTGATATATGTTGTATTAAACCCATAAATATAAAACCAACACCTGCAACTCTACTCACAACGATAGCTTGGATACAACACTATCCATTAGCTAAAATTTGTACTCCTTGAAGCTCTATAATAAATATTTTATGGAATTGTATCTCTAGATCATAGGGGTTTTGTCATAAATTCCTTGGGATCCCTTTGTTTCTTTCCAAAGACAACTTTTATACAAGATTTTTTGTTTTAGGATAATCTGAAGAACACTGCATGCACATTGTTCTACAAAAGAAATCATTAGTTAGCTAAAAGATCCCCAAAATGAAATTAGGGTGTATTAATATCCAAGAGGCATAATAGGGATCCAAAATTATAATTTATTTATTTAGGAGGAAAGTGTAATGGATTTGAAAAATCCATTAGTTTCTAACTCAATCCACCTACCTAAAATTGACTTAGATCATGCTTTTTCTCGCTTCTGCTTCAATTTATAAATTTACCCAAATGTGTTCCACTTAAGTGGGGGATAATAATTAAACATAATTTGGTATGTTTCCTTGAGCCCATATCCTTATCCTTTCCTAAATAACCATGGCCTACATTTCCTAACAAAAATACTAATAACTTGATATTTATCCGATTTTCCCCTAAAGACTTTTCAACTTGCCAAAAGAATAATTATTCTAAGTCTATTTTCCTTATTCCCCTTTAATTAAAAATTTGATTAATTAATTAATTAATTATAAATGGGGACATGACATTTGTGGTGATGTTGAATAAGATAACATGGATGTTTCCCATGATTTATTTATGGATGGAAGTATAATGAACATCCCTTTTCCATTAATGTCAAAGGGGGAGAATTAACAAAAGGGGGAGCAAAGGAGGTGAACTACAATAAGGGGGAGTTTCTCTAAAAATTTGCCATCAATGACAAATGGGGAGATTGTTCGAATATTGTCATTAATGTCAAAAGAATTGTAATTGATGCCAACAGAAATATAAACAAAATTGTAATTAAAGTCAATGAAATTGTTAATGGAAATATCAACAAAAATGTCAACGGTCACATCTTTTAGCAAAGAGGTACCTTTTAGATGGGGCACTTCCTTTGTGAAGAGACTTTGAAAGCTATATAAGGAAGATAGAAGGTTGAGAAAGATATGGAAGTTGAAGTGTGAGATATGTGAAGATTAATAAAGAAGAGAAGGAAATAAGTGTGTGGAGAATAAAAAGATATATCATACAAACACATGCAGATTTGAAGAATAGAATTAATTATTTCTATCATTCAAGCATAAACAAATTTTTGTGGAGAAGAAGAAGATTAAATTTAATTTGTCATCATTCTTTGATTAAGCAACAATAGTAAGGTAGAAGATTGTTTTAGTAGAGGTTGGTGCCTCAGAAAGAAAAGATTTGTGTCTCTTACTGAGTTGGTGCTTAGCAGTGGGGATTGGTGTCTTTAGTAGGTTGGTGCCTAAAAATTGTTTAGCGATGGGGATTGGTTTCTCCATTAGGTTGGTGACTCTAATGTTTTAAAAGGATTATTATATGTCTATATTTTTATGATAGTTCTAAGTAGCTTCATTTGTGGTTTTTCCCTGAAAGGGTCATTTTTATGTGAATGTTTTGATTATGGATATCAAGTTTCATTAAGTAAAAGATAATATTATAATGATTCACCCCCTTCCCCCCTACCCCTTCCAAGTATAATATTATGCTCAACAAGAGGAAGAAATTTAATTATCCAAGTAAACATTTGCCTTAACAAGCTGAAATGGAGTCCTTCCCTTGTCCGCTACCAATGAAACCTTCTAGGTTTGATCCTTTTGGATAGGATAAATAATTGACTATGCAACAATGCTCTTATCCTTATCATTATCTCTAATCACAAAATATCTTATACCAATGTTAGCCCCTCCCTTATTAATAATTGGAGGAAAAATATTATTGCATTAAGATACTAAACCATCCCTAATTGAAATGCCATGTGACACAAACTTTCTCACCCATTTTTTTTATAAACTTGAGCTCACATTTCATAGCCGCATGGCCATAAGTATGGCATATTACACATGAAAATGGGATGCCAACATTATCTAGAACTTGTAAATGAGAGAAAAACCTCTTTGAAGAGCAATTTTTACAACAAATCCATTGTGCAAGTCCAAACCCACTAGGATCTAAGTGATGGACATTGTGTTTTAAATCTATAAAGCCTATATCCACCTCAATGAAATTTCCTAAAGAGTTCCTTAGATCTAAGCTATCACCACCAACCTTTTTGGGTCCCCACTTCTACTCAAAAATCTTTTCCACACATGCCAACTGCAATGGGGTCCATTCTACAAACCCCTAGACACCTACCAATGGGTTAACGATTAGTCAACCAAGTCATCGTAAACCATTAGATTCTTCCTTCAAATCCTCAACCAAAACACATACATATAGAAGAAAGTTTGAATCATCTCATAGTCATTTTTTCAAACACATTTCATGAAATCTCAATCCAATCCAAACATCTTAAGTCCAATTTTTTACATTTTGGAATTTCATCAAACATGAAACATGCAACCTTTAGATGTTATAAATTGTCTTAGAAGCCAAACTCCAGTGAAATAAAAAACCTACTATTTTTTTATTTATATTAGCGAAGCAATCCAAAGTTTGCATCACAAGAGAATACAAGTTTTTTGACATTCCTATTGTATATATGTATCGTTCATTGTATCAATAAAGCAACTTAGAAAAAATTGAGAGAAGAGGAGTCTGGACCATCTTTAAAGAGTGAAAAATGGTTCAAATAGGTTTGAATCATCCACCTCTAATGTAGTCATCTCAAATGTGTTTGGATCTTCTTCCTTGATCTTAGTTTGGGATATCAAGCTTCTTAATGATTGGCTCTTATTTTTTTCTTCTGACATTTTCAAAATTTGCTAGTTATTCTCATTTTGACTCCCTCCCAAATCAGGATTCTTAAATTTGAATTTTGATGGTGCCTCACGTGGGAATATTGAGGCCTCACATGTTGGTTATGTTATTTGAGACAATGTGAGATGTCTCATTAGGGTAGCTTCCTTCCATATTTTTGAGGGCACCATAAATTAAGTGGAAGTTCAAGCCTTATAAATTAGTATTTAGTTGGCTCATGATTGTGAGATTGATAACTTGGTCATTGAGAGTGATTCTATGATCATGATTTTTGTTGTTATAAATAAGATGTCCTCAGCTAGAAACTTGATAATATCCTTTGTAAGTGTTGGCCCCTTTTAAATGGCTTCACCACTTAGAAAACATGTAATTACTTCAAAAAATTTAAAAAAGTGGTTGACTTCTTAGCCAATTATAGTGTGGACCAAAATTCCACAATAAAGGTGGATAACATTCTTTCCAATTTGTCTAGTCTGATCAAAATTTTGGATAACAATATATTGACTAAATGATAGGATTTGATTTGAGAGAGTGGCTTTCCTTTTGAGTTAGACATAGGCTTAGCTCTTATTTGGTGTCTTCTCTTTCTTGGCTTATTCATTTTGGAGCGATTCCTTTTTGTGATCCAGGCCTTATTTTTTTCCCAAGAAAAAAATCATAACCTCATATTAATGAAAATAAGAAATTATAGTTTGAAGATGCAATGAAACATTTCAAAGGAAAAAACTTGACTAAAATAATATACATGAGTAGAGATAAAACATAGAGGTCACATGGCCCTGAATCCAAGAAGTACCCCCCCCCCCCCCCCGGCCCGAAAAAAAAAAGATGACAACAAAAACATGAAAAGGAAGAAAAGGTTAGTGAAGCAACCACCCCAAAGAAAAAAATGTTGATCAACAAAAAAACTACCAAGCACAACCATGAAATAGAATCCCAATACCAAAGTTGCTATGCACACCTTTCAAGGTCCAAATAACCCTCACTAGGATACCAACTAAATGTAATGAATCTATGGCCAGTGATATGGGCCTTGTTCCCTGTTGTAATCATTAATTTTTTTATCTCTTTGAAATTTACAAAGAAAGGTCCCCTATAACCCTTACTCACCTATTATATATGTATGTATGTATATGTATATTAATTATATAATATAATATGATATATAATATTCTTTTGGATAGATATTAAGGGTAAGGGTCCCCTCACTGTACAAAGGAGTAAGTGAAGAAGCATAAAATAAGTGGTGTTTCGACTAAGGTGGAGACAACCAACCAAGAGTAAGTTATGAAGGGAGAGCGATAGAGCTTCGAGGGATAAACCTTAAGAACAAGGAGAAACCAAAAACTATAGAAAGAATATCCAAAAAGAGCTGAGAAAACCACCTACAAGGGTGAGAGGGATTTCATACATGCATTTTTGTGAATAGGGCCCAAAAAACCATCATCCTCCCTATTATGTTTACCAGGTTTGAAAATACCTCCCAAACTAATGGCATCCACCATCGACTGTGTTGGGTGAATATTTTGTCAACCAACTAACTAGTGAGCAAAATAGGTCTCTTCAACCACAGCATAGGGAGATTGGTCATCCAAAGTTGTAGGTTTACCACATCCAAAGGGGACAAATATCTCCTCTCATCAAGGGGAGGTTCCCTTTAGGTATAAAGGTGCTATATACTATATATATATATATAAGCAAAAAATAACACACAGGGGTAGGATAAAATATCCATCTCTCTTTTTTCAAAGATGATGCTCATAGATCAAAGGAGAAATCCTAGGTGATTGGTGAAGGCACTTCTCTTCTTTCATAAGTAACATTCAGCCAAGAGCCAGATCCCTTCTTGGATAGTAGAAATCTTGGTGAAATGACAGAAGGCACTTCTCTTCTTTCAGAAGTGCTTGTTCTTGCAAACAATAGGAATCTTTTAGGTAAGTAATTGGTAACCAAAAGTGCAGAGTAACTAGCAACCTGAGATGTAGCGTAAAGTCTCCACCTTGCCTACCCAAGAGTGAAATACAAAGAACAATGGGGGCATAAAGTCATCCCAAGGTCCTTTACACAGGAAATAGAAAAAGACAAACACACTAAAGGCAACTGTAGGCAGCACAAAGTCTTCTTACAGTTGGCTTCGGGACACCTTCCTTATCACCTCCACTAGCTCTGCTTGTTAAATTGAATAAACAAGAATACATTTAGGAAATAGACATAAGAACAATCTCCTAGAATGATACAAGCTATAACATCACAAAGTCTTAAAGTAACTTACTTTTTGATTCAAACAAAGAAATATGATGAACAATCTGAGCTCAAAGTCTCAGTAATGCCTTTCAATTTGGGTAGAGTTTTGCTTTTGGTAATGGGAAGATCTCCCTTAAAAAAATAAAAGAGATTACAATATATAGCAGCCAAGAAAGACTTGGCGCTTTGTTTCATGGAATGGCCCATGCTGTGCATTTAATGCCTTCAATGCATTTTTAGTTCTATCAAGGGACCATGCTAGAACAGGGTGGCTACCTTGACTGTGGCATGTTACTTTATCTCAAATGTCTCCTCTTGGGCCTGGGTCATTTGGTATCTGCGTAGCTGTCCACTTCGCCTTTACTCTGAGAGAGACAAACAAGCTACGCCTTCAATGTTTGCAAGCCAAAATATCTACTTGGTGGACTGTTCCACCTACTGAAATAACTTTTGCACAGATATTTCTAGCTTTTCCCTCTTTGTCTCTTCCTGGTTTTGTCTTTTCTGGCATTTGAGCTCTCGGGGCTAAATTCCCATCTTTGCTTGCTCTTTACGCTCTTCCATTAGTGGTTCTTCCCTTTGGCATTTTGGCCTTTGAATGCATTCGAGTCCGTCATCTTCCTTAGCAATTCCTTCATGTCTTTCTCGCTTGCATTGGTCGCTTTTCACTGATCTCAACAAGTGACACGTGGCATGTTCTGCTGTGAAATAGGTGAGTACACGTGGCAGCATCCGCTTACTTTATCAACTCACCTGGGGCCCACCATAGTCTTTACGAATGAAAGGGAGAGACCACGGATGTTGACACTTGGTGGCTTCCGTCAAGCTTTACTAGGGACATGTGGCAACTTCCATAGCTTTGAAACTTATTATAAACTGTGTCTCAACAGACGACACTTGGCAGCTTCCGCTTTGGCTCTATAAGGGACATGTGGCGACTTCCGCTGCATATTGTCTTTTTCCATCGGGCATTTTTCTATGGGCTTTTCTCTTCAGTCGGGCTTTTCCTGTTTTGGCGGACTTTTCCTTCGAACAAAAAGTTCGAAGGAATTCCTCTGCTTTATCTTTTTCTATCGGGCTTCGGCTTTTGATCTTTTCCTTAGCTACTCATTCCCTTCAATTTCTTCGGGCCCTCTTCTCGAGTGAATTCCTTCAGAAAAAATGTTCGAAGGAATTTTGCCTTGGTCGTTTTCCCATGGGAAAACCTTTCCAAAGGAATTCTTTTGATCTCCTTCACTTAGTCATTTCCATCAAACAAAAAATCTGAAGGAATTGTTCCTTTTGGGCCTTGAACCAAATCTGAAGGAATTCTATCTCTTTTGGCTTCTCTTTGACCCTTGAAAAAATGTAGCCTGCCCTCCGCAAGGGTGTTTATTCCTTTGGCCTTGGTGCAGCCCCTTGAACCTATCGATTGAACCAACTTTGGTTCAATGGTTCAATTGGTTCATTCTTTGTTATTTGGCTAAGTCTTTTGATCGCTCGAACAAAACGCGTTGAACCAACCACTTGTTGAACCTTTGCTGAGAATGACTGGAGACTGGTTCTTTTGATTGAACTCGCCTGTAGAAGCCTTTGAACCTGCTAATCCCTTTGTTGAAAAATCTTGGAAAATGAGGAAATTGAATGCTCGAAAACAAATTTCGAAAAGGGAAGAGACAATTTTTTGGTCTTGCAGAACCAAACTAGTTCATAGGTTGTCCCAAAAATGAGTGATATTTTTGGGGACAACAGACTGTAGACATCCCTGTATGAGACGAAAAACCATAACCCTAGGATCCTTTAAACAGCCACCACCAAGCAATATGAAAACCTCCTCCATGGTCGCCACCACAACCTTGCTAGTGTAAAATTACACAGTAAATGCCAAGGGCTTAGAGTTAAATCTAATAATGTACAGAGTCAAAGAGGGCAAGGGTTCAAGCCAAACATTCAGGGAGAGATCCATAGGGATGGTAGTCATAGAGCCCTCCATGGGTGCCTTCACAATTTCATGCAATTTCATAAAAGAAAATTCTAATTCCCAAAATATAGTTAGGGGATAAGACCCAGACACTACGAACTAGAAAAGGGAAGGACTGAGCCAGTTACTTCTGGGAAATAATTCAATCATCCGACCAAGCCAACATAAATCTCCTTCAAAACTAGAATCTCCACCATAGTCTGGACCATCTCATAAATCTTGATCACATGAAGTAGATTAATGGTAAAAATGGACACCATATCTGCATTCATTTTATTTCTTCATACGACATGCAAGTAATCTTCACCAATTATGGCCCTGATGGCCTCCATAGCTTCCAAATTTGGCATCCAAAATATCAATCTTAATTGATGACTAGCAATGCTATCATGAAATGCCATCTCACGCTTCTCTACTCAGAGAGAGAGAATGGGCACAATGACAAAAATGTTAATGGCTTCTGTATTCATTTTTGCTTCTCTAGCACATACAAAAGGTAGGCATGAGTGACTGAACCGATGGCACTAATTGTCATGAGTATAAATCCTAGAGGATATGTGTTGGCCATCATGTCAGGTTTTTGAACACCCAAGTTAATGAATGCCCATTTATGAAGAAGGATCCAAGTATGCCACAACAAATCCCCGAAGTGAGATGTAATGATTGACCTATAGTGTGTAAAATGTAATTGATTTATTTTTGAATCATTATGTAATTAAATATCCATTAGGTCTAATCCCAACCATATTCCATATTTATTATCCACCGCAACCTCTTCCAATTAGTCAACTCCCTAGTTGGCCAAAAAAATGGCTTGCTTATTCGACTCCCTAAAGTAATGGGAAATGGACCATGACACCCTTTCATTTAAGAGGTCCAAGTTATGTTGAGGATGTTGTTGAGCCTCTATGGCTTGGCTTGGCAGTTTTGGATTGCATCCATAATGATTTTAGAATCCCCTTCAATCACTAGTTGCTTAATACCATGTTGACGAGCTAATTAGATGCCTAAGACAACTTCATGGGATTTGGCCTCACTGTTTGTTCCATCTTGAAGACTAGTGGATGAGGTGTGTATGAGAGATCCAGTGTAGTCCCAAATACTACAACCAACACATGACACCTCAGGATTCTCACATGCTGCACAATCAAAATTTAATTTGAAGAAACCCGTAGGAGGAGGTATAGGAAGCTCTAAGATGAGGTTGGGGTTTGGATCTACATACTCTTGAACCATTAATGGAGGAATATGATATATAATATTATAATATATAATTATATACTATTAATTATATATACTATTTATATATTATACTATTTATATATTATACTATATTATAATAATTATATATTATTTAATATAATATAATATTAAAATGATATATTAATATATTTATAATATAATAATAATTAAATATTTTATATTTCCATAGTCCATAAAATAACAATAAAACTTTTCTAGAAGAAACTGTGTTTGGTTTTTTATGATAAAAAACCAAACATAGTTTCTTCTAGAAAAGTTATGTTGTTATAATAATAATAATAATAATTTTTTTTTTCATCAATTAAAAAAAGCATTAAAGCTCGTCTATTAAAATAATAAAGATAATACAAAAATTTGATGGAGTCAGTTACAATTCGAGGCCTTTCTAGGAAGGCATACATTGCCTTAGAAGATTAAAATACTAAGCTTATCTTCTACCATTGGAAATATTTTGAAACCCCTCTATCTCATTATGTTTCTAAATAAGAAAGGATTAGTAAGAAGTGGTTGTCAACCCGCTAGCACTGCGAGTAATGGGCTTATCCCTCTAACCTAAAGTGAAGAGTTTCTTTCCTGATTTTTGTTTTGCTTGATTATCTTGTTCATAAAGAGTATTGTTTTCTTTATATATTTTTTGCTTTGGCACTTTGGATATCATTTCTGACATCTGCTTTTGGTTCCTTTGCCTATATTGATTTGAACTTCCAAATTTCTTGAATTTGAGAGAGGAGGTCATCTAGTTTTACTCTTGCCTCCTTGAATTGATTTTATTCCTAGCTTTGAACTTTCTATATTGTTGCCCTGATCCAACAATTTCTTAAATTGAGAATGAGAATGACCCTCTAATCCCAAAATCTCTTCATATGCATCTTCTTCATCAACCTCTTCTCCTTCTTCCTCTTCTGGGATTGATTCTATGCCATTCATATCTTCTAGTTTATGTTTATGATTTTGGCCTTTATACAATTCTGAGAGAGGTTCTTCAATCCCAGTGTCATAAACATTAGCCATTGTATCAGTAATATTTTTAGCTAATTCTTCTACTTGGACGTTGGTGAACCTATTTTGAGATTCTGCTTCCAAAGCTTTTGATTCTGCTTTTGTGCCCTTTGTTTCTTCTTAGGTTCTTTGAAATATTCTAATTTTTTCCCTTGATTGGTTTTTGTCTAGAAAATTTATGGCAAAGTGCCCATGGGTATGACAATTTTTGCACCTGAAAGGAATGTTTTCATAATCCATGTCTTGAAGTCATTATCTTGTTTTTAATTAGAGTTTAATTGCTAGGGGAAGGGGTTTAGAGAGATCTAATTTTACACAGATTCTTGCATAAACAACCATGTATCTTGTTTCAATCATCTTTGCCATACAAATAAATTCCCCAAATTAGTTTCCCACTACATTAAAAATATCTTCAGACCAATATTCCATTCGTAAACCAAATATTCAAATCCAAAATGAAAAAAATGTTAAGTCCTCTATTTTCATATTAAATCCTTCATCCCATGGCCTCATATAAAGACCATCTCTACTCATGAACAATGGACCATTTTTAAAGTATTCATCCTTTTAATCGATAGAATAGAAAATAGCTTAGAAAAATCCATAAGAAAGAATAATATTTTGCATAACTAATTTTGTAATACAAATCTCTAAGGCTGGGCCAAACCCTTGAGAATTTAAAAATTAGGCCACACTCTTTAAAACGATTGACAATGCTTTCAATTTATTTGTCCAAAATTTTAATCACAATAATCTTTTCCGATGGTCACAACTGCGGTGGTTGACGTTTGTTCCAGAATTGAGGGGTTGGTGGATTAATTTTAGCCGACTCCTTTGCCTTTCCAGTATTTCACAATTGCCTCGAAACTACAACCGTAGGGGAGGAAGGAGGGTTTTGAGCTTTGAAGGATTCAAAAAACTACGTAGAAAGAGAGTTCCATCTGACGGCAGGCAGCCACATCTATCTATCTTCTCATCACCACCTACGAATAATAACAAAGTCAGTCAAAACCCTAGACGCAATTTCCCTGAAATGCAAAGTCTTTAGCCGGTTGTGCCTACAATCTCTTCTCACTCATTGGTAAACCCATCGAGCACCCTCTACGAACGAAGATTCTTGGGCAACATCAAATAAAATATATTATTATTGTCATTTTATATTATATTATATTTTGATTATTATTATTATTATTATTATTATTAGTTTATTATATATATAATTATGATAAACAAAAATCATTGTAAATTATGGATTAATGGAAAAGAGTATTTATAGTTTTTAATAATTATTTAAGTTTTAGATCATTTTTCTATAGATCGCAATTTTAATGGTCAAAACACTTTTGAACGTGTTGCTTCTATTTAGACAATTCCCTTGTTTAATGCCTTCATTTTCTTTGACCTAGATGTTCTCAACATTTCAAATAATTAAAAGCTTGAGATCTATGGCTTCCTTAGTCCACAATTATTTTGCATGGTTTTGGATGCTACGAATTTAATTGTAATATTTGTACAAACATTTATTTCTATTTTTTATAAAATTTAAAAAAAAATGTTTTTCTTTGCATTATATTGGTACTACGAGGGACTAAATTTGACAGTTCATAATAGTTGAAAGAAACATTTATGCTAATCATATATTATTAGAGTAATAATCTAGTGTTAAATTTAACTTGGGTTTTAACTTAGGTAAAATTAAGCTAACTTAGTTTTACTCATGTGTGGTATACACTTGAAGTTTTAGAGTTAACAAACTCATGCATAATTTGTAGATGTGCATATAGTTAACTCGATTGGTGTGTATATATGCACTTGTTCATTATTTATTTTGCAACCAATGTTGACATTTAGCACATGGTATATATTATTCATTAGTTAACTAAACTATTTTTTATATTACTAAATGATATTTCACTCCCCTTCCATCAACTAATATAAATAGAGGGCAAGGTGTGAGCATTGTAATCAAGTAGGAGAACAAACGTTATTTTCATTCTATAAATTTGTCTTAGGGGATTGTTAATAGAATCATTCAATTATTATATCAATTTTTATTTACATATTTGAATTTGTTCATTAGTGTAGAATGAAGCTTTAGGTCAAGGTGATCTTGGATAAAGTGACACATCATGTTATCAACTTCTACATGGTATCAGAGCATACTTCATTACCCTCCTTCTCACTAGTATTTCGCCCTATCATGCTACTCAGTTAGAAGCATAGTGTTGAAAGAAAGACAAATTGTAGATTATTATATATATGAGCATTTATGGTCTTTTTTAATCACATCATTGCATTTGTAAGGGTGAAAAACTTTTGGAAGGATTCTTGTTTCACTGTGTTTGGAGGTACAATGACAAAGCTTGTATTCATTTAATGATCTTTGAAAGAGGCATTTACTAGTTTTGAGTTGATCGAGGCATTTGAAGAAACTTTTGCCAGTACCATTGTATCCAGAAGGCTCCAAAACCTACAGGTGCACTTTCATTTCATCGAAATCAGATTCTGGATGCTTGAGTTTTAAGCTTGATGGGGAAATTTATTTAAATAAAAAATATGATTTAAAAAAAAAATACAAAGTCTTATTTTAATGGGAAAGTTTTTTAGTTTTTAGTTCAAAAAAGAAAAAAGAAAATTTGAGAGTTGAGGCACCTCTTGGATACCCCAACCCTCACTTCCTCCTCTCCTCCCTAACCTCCCATTCACTCCCCTTTCCCCTCCATTTTCTCCTTCCTTCACCTGGCCACTTCACTTTCTTTGTCTTGCTTGTTGTGCATAGAAAATTTATTATAGTGTATGAAAATTTACAACACATGATTTTTTTTTTGATGAAAATAAAGCTTATGTTATTAATATAAATATATCAACATTTATGAGAATATTCACAAAAAAAGAGGTGATATGAGATCATGCCACAACAACAAACTAGGCCCAACCTAGGAACAAAAATAATGAGAACACACTAGGCCAATCCTAGGAAAGCTCTAAAACATTAAAAAAAAAGAGCATTTAAGCAACACCAGAAAATAGGCTAGCAAAAGAGGATCTTTATTAGGTAGATCACCCCAACTAGGACCTGGAAGATCCTTCCCTACAGTGATAGGGTCCTAACCAATACCATAATTGTGTTGATCACTATCTTTTTGAGTAAAAATATCCCAGTATGTGTAACAATGAAAAATAGATAAGGCAAGCCTAGGAAAGCCTTTGTCTAGAGGTCATTGCCAGCCACCATGAGAACTCCCAGGTGGTTAAATCCATCTATGTTAGTTTGTAGGGGGCGGAGAGCCCCACCCTTGAGCCCGCAAAGAATGAGGATGCAAAGAGCCCCATTGATCCGTAAGCTAGGTGGATATTCCACTCAAAGTCTCATCAACATGGATTTTATTCTCATAGCTTAACAAGCAATTGGATATGTGATTATTCTAAATTAATAACCTTGCAAAAATAGAGATAATAAGTGTTAAAAGTGAAATGTACAACCTACTGAACATAACATGAAGCATATGGATGAGAAAAGCACACAACACACACAAGATTTATCCTAGAGAAATCTAATGTGGGAAAAAATCCAACGGGTGAGGTAAATCACACTCCCTTTTCACTATGTAATGTAAGAGTATACAAGGTATTTTCAAGTTGGCCCATATGGACAGAACACTCAAAACCATTTTGTCCAAAACTCATATATAAACTACGCTCTGGACTTTATCAAACACTTCTTCACACTTCCACATAATTGAACCTATCATCTATAGCTAGGCAACAATGAGATCATAAGAACAAATAATTAAACTTGTTACAAACAATGTGAATCCAACTTCCCTTCCTTCTCGTTGTGTTTTTTGATATTTTCTATCTTTTCTAAACCTGTATTTAAGCTCTCTCATCCTTTGAATCCACCCAACACTTGAAATGAATAGCCAAAAATCAAAATGGTTCACATCCTGTGTTCTCGATGAAGCTCTAGAGTTCAATAGTTAAGCTCTAGAGTTCAATAGTCTGAAGCTTAACAGTCACTCCTGAGAGATCCCAGAGCGTGAGTACTTTGACTTCTAGTGACGATAACTTTTGCATACGACCTCGAAATCGAGTGCCATTTTTTTTAACTTGTCTATTTTTTCACGAGGAATTTAAATATGAAATCAAAGTATAATTTTGACTTCAATACATTATATTTTCCCCATACAATAGAGACTAGGGACTTTTCCTCAAGTTTCAAGAGCTTGTAACTTCTCAGCTCATCATTATGAAGATGTCTGGATCACTCTCATACTAATTTGCCATAAAAGTACATCTGATATGATATCCTAAGTTGAAATGTATTAATAAAGTATCTTAAGAACATGAGTTACATTTAATCGGGCATAGAAAAAATATCAAATGCACATGAATAGTACATTATGACCCAAATTAGGATCACCCATCCTCCATGTGGGGCTGGGGGAAGAATGCATTGTCTATGCAAATAACTAATAACATGGTTGTGAGAATGTTGATAAGAATGGTTGTGATGAGATTCACCCTCTGAGAGACTACTACCACCTCTTGGCAGTGAGTTCTAGGACAGGGAAGGTGACACAAGAGAATAATTACAGGGGCATCACCCTAATGGTGAAGTAAACACTGCAGGTAATCAAGTTCCATATATACTTTTTTGGTTTGAACTTGAATATGTAGAAGCACAATAGAAATAACCATAACATTACTATATATAGAAATGTGTATGTTAGCAACAACATTGGAGAACAACATTGAGTTCATTTCTTTCCATATCCAAAATTAAATTTCTACTCTGAAAGCATGTCAGACTTGGGTGAATGAAGGGGGAATTTGAGGCCTATCACCAAGGAGAGTATGAAACCAACTGAAGGGTTCTGGGTGAAAAGAATTGAAAAAATATTGTATCCAAATCTAGGCACCTTGGGTGATAGGACAAAACTAGAAAAAGTGCATGAGACTCTCTAGATGCTCATAAAAAGGCTATCGGGGCTGCACCACCCCTAATTGAACCAGTCTTCTACCAATAGGAATCCCTTGATGAATCAAACACCAAGCAAATTGAGAACATCATCCCCAAACTGAAAGGAATAAAAAATACCCCAACAAGCATTGATCTTGTCCACCATAGGAAAATGCAGCAAAATTCTGGAAAGGGGTGTCAACATACCATTTCCAATCTTTCCACTCGGGTCAGGAAGAAGAGACAATTATTTTATGAAGCAAATCCATAGGAACAACCACGATAATCTCCTTGTAGGATTCCTTATCCATAGAGGAAGGGTTATATTTGATAATTAATTGTCCCAAGGAAGCCAATACTGAGAATGTTTGCAAAACAAATCATTCACAATACAGATTCCTCTCCATTTTTTTTAAGAGAATGAATCTGAGGCACCTCTGCAAGAGGGATGACATGAAAATTTATAATAGGGGACCACCAAAGAGAAGTTTGGTTGATAGAAAGGCCATCCTTAAACCCTGAACCATTCCATAACAACTAAGGTTTATCTTTTTCCCAGGCCTTCCATATGCTTTTTATCGCAAAGGACCCCATAATTTTCACTGGGGAAGTAAGATTAAGGACGTTAGAAAAACCCAAGCCTTTCCATGTTTAATGCCCATAAGGGGTGCCTTGAGCAATGCAATTATAGATTAAGACCTTGTAGGATTTAATCCCTTCAATGGCATGGACAATCCATTTGACACATAGAGTCGAGCCTTGACAAGAGATGTTAATCAACCCCATACCTCCCACTTCCTAGGGAAGATAATAATACTCCCAATCCACCCTATGGAACCCTTTACCAGTAAAAGGATTAGCCTAAATGAAATATCTAAGAATTTTTTCAAGCTTTTGAATCGACTTCTTGGATGACACCCAACATGAAGAGTAATACACATGGGTGGTCGTAAGGAATTTTGAGCAAATTTAAGACTTGCCAACTAGTGACAAAGGTTTGGTGATCTAATATGACAAGTTATTTTCCATCCTATCCACCACATACTGCCATAGACTCATTGGGCAGGCCTGGAATGCAAAGGGAATACCCAATAAGTAAAAATTTTCATGATGTTGAAGCCATTTCCACACATAATGGGTCACCTAGGGAGGTGGAGGGAGGAAGGATTGTTTGTAACACTAAGTTTTTCACCATTGAATAGAAGAGCTAGAAGTAAGATAAAAAAAATCAAGACAAAGCATGGCATTACCAACATTGGCTTCATCCTCAATGAGAGTGAGAAAGGAGTTATCCACAAAATGCCCATTGAGGAGTTGCAAAGGCTCGTCAGTAGGCAAGGAAATGTTATGGACAAGTCTTTGAGATTGAGCATTGGCTTACAAGTAACCAAAACCTTTAGCAACGAGAACATAAAGAGCAAGTGCTAGTGGGAAACCCTGCCTAATGGATTTGAAAAGACCAAATTGCTTAGAGTTGACTTTATTAATATAAAGTAAGGTAGAGGCATAAATTAAAATCATTTAGATTGGTTGTAAAAAGGTTGGGACAAATCCTAAGGTTTATAACATAGCCAAAATGAAATGCAACTCAATACTATCATAAGCTTTTTCAAAGTCAAATTTAAGAAACATAGCCTTTTGATTGGAATGACAAGCCCATTCCATGCCCTCCCACACATTAATAACATTATCTAGAATATACCTACCATGAATGAAATCGATCAACTCAAGTTGAATAATCAAAGGCAAAACGTGGTGAATTTAAAGTGCTAAGGCTTTGGCAATGATATTATAAGAGACATTAAACAAAGAGATTGGCCACCAATTTCATATTAGCTTAGGGTCATCCGCCTTCAGGATGAATTTGATGTGCCCTTTATTAATACTAGAACCCAAGGACTGTGTGTGGAAAGCTTTGAGATAGACTTGAAACAAGTTTGGCCAAATAGCTTCCCATATTTTTTTGTAAAATTCACAAGGGAAGCCATCACAACTAAGAGATTTATCATTGGCCATTTGCATCACTACCTCATATAAAGCTTCAATGGAGAGTTGCTTATTACATGTAACCCATTGAATAAGAGTGGCTTTGCAGGGAACAATCAATAGACATTGGTCAAGAGCTTGTTATCACTCTAAGGAAGGTTCCTGAGCTTTAAACACTTGTTGACAGTGCTTAGGAAAGGCTTTGTCCAAGTCGGGTAACTTAGTGAGGTGTTGGCCAACATCCTAAATAGATTTAATCTGTTGGGAAAATTTTTTTGCCTTAAGAATTTAAAAAATTATTTGGGAACTCTATCCCTCACTTTAAGCCAAGGCAAACACACCCAAATTTGAGCCCTTCAAGCATTGTAATTATCTGTAATTTAGATTCTTTGCATCAATTTGGCCACCTATAATTGTAGTAGTTCAAAGAAGGGATTTTGTTCGTGCTCTACCACCCTTAGCTCTAAGGAGGTGGCAGAGTAGGAACATCACCATATCTTAGCCAAATGATGGCCATAGATCCAGAGAAATTTAGTCATTCGATTGAGTGCATCAACCCACCATTAAATGCAGCTTGGATGTTGAGTTGGCATGGGAACTAGATTCCAAACCTAATGAATGTGGGCCATGGTAGGATCATGCTCCAATAAAGTCATATTAAAAAATTAAGTTTTTTGGATTTTGGGCCTTTTGAACTACAAAGTAATGTGAAAGCGGATGGGCGAATGGTTTGAAAGGACAAAATCTGACAAGGCTTCAACTAATAGACATAATGCATTATCAAAAGTAAAGTATGTTTGCATGGATAACATATCCATATCAAGCCATTTGATCACATAATTAGATCCACTTCGAAGATTGGTCCAAGTGTACGGAACTTTAGAAGTGGGATGACAACCGGTGTTGGGGTCGTAAAACCAATATTTATTCTGTATGAAAAACCAAGCTTTCATTTTGCCAGCTGACCATCGCATCAAAAAATGGTCAATCTTGTTAGCAGATTGTTCCACCATATTAAAGTCACCGCAAATTACCTAGTGGGCATCTAGTAATTCGTTGGGAATCCACCACTAAAGAGTCATCATTTCATGGGCATCATTTGAGGCATAGACATTAATGAAACCAAAAGAACAATTATCAATATAAAGAAGGATCCAAATGACACGATGTGAGGGGTCAGATCCAGAATCCACATCATGTGGGTGCCATTTCAGAGAAATAAATGTAATAAGGCCACTATGAGTCGGGGCATGATTACTTGACAGGACTAAACTTTTAATCCATATCACCTTATTAATAACGCCAAGAAGGAAATTCGCCACCTTAACCTCTTACAGGTAGAGAATGTCTATATCTATGAACTTTCTCTTGAAATATCTAACCACATATTTATGAGTTGAGTTTGTACGACCCTAAATATTGCATGAATAAAAATTCATAGATTACAGGTGTCGAGAGACATATCCTCATAATCTAGCCCCTTTAGGCCTTCATATCATTTTTTCAAGAACTACTTATTGTTATAATGCATAAATGTCTGGTGATGAGAATCTCGATTGGTTGCCAACTCAACCACATATTCCTCCTCTGTAGTTACTCAAATAGGGTGACTAGGAGAGTGACCCAGAGATTCCTGAGAGGGACTGCACAAGCGCTTGCTTGCCCCTGAATAGGAAAAAATGTGAAGGTAGAGCAAAACTACCAAGAGTTAAATCTGAAGAAACTTATGAATTAACCAGAACATTAGTGGCCATGGGAATACTATAGAATTGAGTCTTTGTCAGTTTATCTTCGATATGGACACACTCCTTTGTGAGTTGAGTAGAAGGTGGCAACTCCCCTAATAGGTTGAGTCATAGGCAAAGGTGCCTGAGGTGCAAAACTAGAAGATGGTTTGTTATTTCTAACAGGGTTTTGAGGAGCAATACCGTTATTACGATTGATTTTCCATCCCCCAAAAGGTTTCCACCCATCTTCTTGAGTACGCTTAGGGTTATCAGAAGTGGGTTTGGGAGCTAGCTTGTTGCGAGGCAAGTAAAGTGGGCAGTGTTTTAACTTGTGGTATATGGCTTGGCAACATGACCATGTGTTGGGTAAGTTAATATAGAGGACCCGTTGAGAGTGATAAGAATCACCAACTTGAATCTCAACAAACTCTTTGAGATCTTTAGACAAATCCACTTTGATGCAAACCCTCCTTTAGGGGCAAGTGAAATAAAATCTCGTTGGCTCATGGCAAATTGCATGTCTCATGGAAGCCACGATTTGATTTATGAAATGCCAACATGGAAGAGGCAACACGGGGAACTCCACCTAGATGGGGACTTTCAGAGCAATGTGCTCCGAGATTAAAAAAAAAGTATTGGGTCTAGGGTGAGAGTACCATAAAGGAGTTACGAATATACCAAGTGGTGGACTTATTAAGTATCATACCCACATGAGTAGGGTCTGCGAAACACAATAGGAAAAAGCCCTTGGTCATGTTTTGGACGCTCTCTAGCTTAATGCCATGAGTAGTCCAAGTTGTTTGCACCCAAGTCTTAAGCATGCTTTCAGAGGAGATATGACCCACAAAATACCCTATCAAGAAAAACTACTCCAACTATTGACAGGTAATTAAATTCAAGTATAAATAAAACATTTGGTTGAGAGTCATTATCTTATAATAAATTTTGATGATAAATTTTCTCGATCACTTAAGACACAATGCATAATCTAAACTTCACCTTTGTTTGTCATAACTTCAACAATCAAACAAGAAGAAGAAAACATAACTATCTTACAAATACCAACAAAACTTACGAAATAAAATTATAAAAAAAAAATAAAATGGCAGGAACGATGCACACAGGTAAAACAAAAAACAACAAAAACAAAAAAACAGAAACACTCAAAACCCTCGGGAAACTCAACGCATGAAATTTTGAATTGGGATTGTATGATTAAAAATGAAGCATTTGGAAATGTGCATTGTACTCATTCAAAGTTTACTTCCCCACGTGCTTTATGCCGCCCATGCGTCGTCCACCCACCCCACAACAACCATTGCTAACGCTGTTGAATAAAAATTAAACCCCACCCACCTTCCACGTGCTTCCCATGTGCACTTTATTCGAAATGTAACGTGGGATTAAATGTGACGTTTTTTTTAAAACATGATTTTTGTTTTTATTTTCCCATGTGCGTTTTATTGGGAATGTAGACGGGGGTGCAAATGTGGCATGTTTTTTTTTTTTAAACATGATTTTTGTTTTTAAGTGAATTAATTATTAAAGCACCTTTTTAACTTGAAACATTTAATTTTTTCTATGACATGAAGATTGGTAGGCGACGCCTGGTTTCCAAATCCTTCTAGATAAATATTTTGATCTATTATTTAATATAAAATCAGTGTTTTTATTTTACAAGTATCATGAAACTTTGTATTTTTAACATCGATACACCTCTTTATTGGAGCGTTTTTTGTAAACACTCATGTATTGTTCCTTCATGTATTTTTAACATCGATATGCCTCTCTATTGTCTCCTTGAGCATTTTAATGTGATTATTTTTGTGTTGCGAAGTTATGTTGGACCTCTTCCGCATAGTACATTCAACTTTTAGATATTCCGCTTGAGATTTTCATTTTTATAGGGTTTTAGGGGTCTCTTTCAAAGTTGAAGATCATAAGCTTCCAAGTGCAATAACTTTTGCACCAAAAAATGTTAAGAAGCTCCCATTTTTTTCAAAATTTATGTTTCAAATATGTACAATTTAAAATAGAAAAAACTTCAAGATTTATTCATTTGATATATCTAATTTTTAGAATCTATTCTTCTCATATATACTCAAATCTAAAAATTTATTAAAGGATACATTCAAGGGATTCCAACACACTATTTTTTGTGCATAGAAAAATCAAGGGGAGTTTTTTGATACCATTTTGAGTGCCAAAGTGTACTTTGATATGTGTGCATTGTTTGTTTCTGTGTACTTGTTTTTTGTTGGTTTCCATTGTTCTACATGGCTCAAATATAATTGTATCCTTTCTATAAAAACAATAATTGTAACAATGTCAAAATTAAAATTTATGTCGCTATTAACTTCAAAGAACTATCATACATGAAAACTTTTTATGATTGATTTTCTTCGCAATAAAAGACTTTATAGGGTTATAATGGGCACATAAGTTGAGCCATAAAAATAAACAAAAAACATTAGATGGATAAATTGCTCTGATGAGGCCTTAGGGCTTATAAGTATGAGTGTTTTTGATTGACTCAAATTTCATGTTCAAAATAAAAAACACCTCATGAAGCATGGGAAATTTTTCATAAACTCTTTGGTGAAAAGAACATCAAGATTATCCAGATGAAAACCGAGCTCTCCTCATTAGATCCTAATAATTTTCCAAGAATTGAGGACTATTTGTCCAAAGTCACACTTCTAAATTCATAATTAATAGGTTACGAACATGCAAAGCTTGATAAGCTTTCGATCATGACCATTCTTGCCAAGTTGAAAGGTCAATTTCAAATCTTTGTAACCACTTTTTTCTCCATTGTGAATAATTTTGGAGACAAATTTGAAATTTTAAATTTTGAAGAGTTTTGTGAATGTCTTACAAAAGAGCAAGATAGACTCCTCCTCACAAGAATAATCTCATATACACTCTTCAAGAATCAAGGATTGGTGGCCAATCATCATACAGGGATAAAGAAGAGAAAACCACCACCATTGAGATCAAAGGGCTCAATCATGGAAAATCGAGACAAGAGTCTTCTTCATCTTCACCTTTCTGAAAGAAGACCTCTACAAAGTATTGTACCTTCTGTAATCAAAATGGTCACCTTGAATCTCAATGTTGGAAGAAGATGTCCATTCTAGAAGAAGCCATGAAGAAGCACAAAATTTAAATTAATAAATTGTCTAATTCTTCATCTTTAAATGAAAAAGGCAAAGGCAAAGGCAAAGGCAAAGGCAAAGCTCTTTTTACAAATGCTTATGCCTTCACTATGATTCATTCCTCCAAGGATGCTTGGATCTTCAAATCAAGAGCTTTCCATCATATGGTGAAATCAAAATATGCACTCACTTCTATTGTTGAGAGTGACACCTCTAAAATTTTAGTGGTGATTTTACTCCTTTATTAGTCTTAGGAATCAACACTATTGACTTGCATGATGGAGAAGTAAAATACGTATTTTATGTCCCTGATATCTCAATGAATCTTCTCTCCATTTATTAAGTTATCATTCCCATGGAGGCTGAATAGTGGAATTTTCTCTATATTGTCAAAGATTTACAAGATCCTAAAATTGTTGTTGCTTCTGGAAAAGCTAATGATCTGGCTCGCCTATATCAATTCAATACATTTCAAGACTCCCAATATCCTCATGCACTTATTGCTCATGCTAGTTTTTTGATTAAATTATGGCATGAGATATTTGGCCATCTCAACTTAAGGTACTTGAAATAATTGAGCACTCATAGCATGGTTAAAGGCATTCCAAAAATATCATGCAAAGATGGTGTTTGTCAAGGATGTGTTCTTGGAAAACATCACAAAGAAAAGTTTACAAAAGGAAAGTCTTGGAGAGACAAAGCTCCATTTCGGTTGGTTCATAGTGACTTCACATCTTTCCCAAGACATCCTTTTTTTGAGACAAGTATGTTCTCATTTTCATTGATGTCTTCTCCCAAAAAACTTGGGTGTACTTTGTAAAGTACAAAAAATTGAATATGTGAAATTTGTTGAGTTCAAAGCATTTGTTGAGAAGCCATTAGGATTCTTGATTTAGAGGTTGAGGACAAATAATGGAGTTGAATATGTGAACTATGTCTTCATCATTTTTTGTGATACTCATGGGATTCAATTGCAGTATATAGTTCCATTACTCACCTCGACAAAATGGTGTTGTTAAACAAAATAATTGCACATTGAAAGAAATGGCAAATTTCATGATTCAATCCAAGAATCTAGCCCCGCAAGTTTGGGCCGAATCCATCAATTATGCCAAGTATATTCAGAATCACACTCTTCATTGAGTTTTGGAAAAATTGACACGATAAGAGGCTTGAACACAAGAAAAGCTAGATGCTTCTCACTCTCGTGTGTTTGGTATTCAAGACTGAGCATTCATTTCTAATGAAAAATGCAAGGCCATGGATAAGAAGAGCCAATCATTTATTTTTATTGGCTATTGGGAAGATGCAAATGCCTATCATTTGTTTAACTCTAGTACTCATGAAGTAATTTGTAGGTGAGGTGTTCAAGTTGAGGAACATTCTCTGGCTTGCATGCCAACATATTCATCTTCTTCTCTAATTGTATTTACTTCAAACTAGCCTTCTTTTGATACTGATGGATCTTTAGATGATACAATGGATGAAGGAACTCCAGCTTCCCTGACTCCTCCTCCACCTCATATTGAAAAAATAATTCCATGATGATTTATAAAAACAAGAGAATTTATTGGCACTTTGACAGAGGATCCCATTGATACTCATTGAACTAGATCTAAGAAGGTTGTTGTGGGTCTTTTTGGTCATGTTTCAAAGTCTAAAAATCCTTAGACCTTCAATGATGCAATTGGTAAACCTAAATGGGATGAAGAAATGGTAGACGAATATCATTCTTTGTTGAAAAAAATACTTTAGACTTAGTTCCTATTCCAAAAGAAATAAAATTGGTTCGATGCAAGTGGGTCTATTAAACCAAGTATGCAATAGATGGTTTAATTGAAAAGTACAAGGCATTCCTACCAACAAAATATTTCCCCCAAGTCTCAGGGGATGACTATTCAGAGAATTTTGTACTAGTTCCAAAGATGAATTTCATTCATCTTGTTCTCCCATTTGTTACATCACATGGTTGGAAAGTGCATCAAATAGATGTGAAGAGTGTCTTATTATATGGATATTTACATGAATAAATCTACATGGAACAACCCTTAAGATATAATTAATATTATTCACTAGTATGTATACTTTAGAGATCTCTCTATGGTTTCAAACAAGCCCCTTGGGCTTGGTATGAGTATATTAATAGTTTTTTGCTTGCCACTGATTTCTCTAGATACCATTCAAACCCCATTGTGTACATAAAGAGGATTGATGGTGAATTCCTTATACTTATGCTTTATGTTGATGAGTTGATCATCATTAAGAGTTCATCCTCTTTGATTAAGGATGCAAAGTCAAGTTTCATGAAGCAGTTTAAGATGTTAGATTTGAGCCTTCTTCATTACTTCCTTGGTCTTTAATAATCACAATCTAAGATATGGATCCACATTTTGAAACCTAAGTATGCTCTGGACACACTTTCATGCTTCAACATGATTGATTGTAAGCTCCCAAGTATGAAGTCAATTTGTCTTCCAAGTGTTTTACACCATCCATTGATGTTACATTGTACAAAAAGTTGGTAGGCAAACTAATTTATTTAATACATAGCTGACCCAACATCTCCTTTGCTATTGGAATTACCTCTCTCTTATGTAAGATCCACACGAGAATCATTAGCAAGTAAAAAAGAACATACTTTGCTACATTCGAGGTACAATATACTTTGGCATTGAGTATACATCAGGGGGCTCAACTTAGTTAGTGGGCTATACATATTATTATTATGTAGGTGTTGTTGATGGTCATAATTCTACTTATAGCTACATATTTCACTTGGATCTAATCATGTCACTTGGTCAAGTAAAAAGTTGTAAGAACCCCTCCGATCAGGAACCAAAAAAACGTACCCATTTTTTTTTAATATAGTTAAATTGAAAAGGTATTCTTACTTATCCTTCCATAATTAAATAAATTATGAATCATCATTGTTCACTAAGTTAATATTACATAGAGAATGATAATAAACCTTAGAATAACATGCAATAATGAATGTTCACTAGCTGAGTACTGACATTAGCACAATACACAAATTACATGCTAAGCACTAGAATCAATTCAAATGATCACAAGGATTGGTATGTAATCAAGCCAACCCTAACCTAGCCTAAGGACCTAAACCCAATACCCCCACCATAATTTGGGTAGCCTACATATCTGCTCCTCAGAATCAGGGTCCGATGTAGTTCTCCTTTCACTTGTTATGGTCTCCTCCATGAGATGTCATCACTGAAGAGGTTAGCACTCTAAGCCAAATAGGGAGCAAATTACTTATGACACATATTATCTTCTAAATATTTGATCATTAATCCCATGGATAAATGACACACTCAAGTTGCTTATAGCATAACAAATTACTAAACAAGGCTTGTGTGCTTACCCAAACACTCTCATATAAAAACCCAAATAATAGAAATGATGAAGGAATCCACATTCCTTGATCCACTGAGAATTACCTCAATAATATTTTGCGGTTATCAATACATGGATAAAACATTGAACATTCACACTATGGATAAGTTTTATAGGATTGAAATGATTATACATGTGATCCATGAATTCACTTAGATAATCATAAATTTCACAGTACAAAAAAACATATTAAGGTTAGTTTCTTATGCCCATGCTCACTCCCTGAGCTACCATACATATCTTTAATATCACCTACAAATGTAAAATCACAGCCAAATGTAGTTCTCCAAAACTACTGAAGGTATAATTTCTTACACAAAAGTATTCTCACACGAGTGCATACAAGGAGGTAAGGATAAACACATTCCTTAATTTCAAAGAGAAGTCTCAATAATCTTTACAACCATATCACTCACATCAAAACATGTATAAGCTAGGACTAGTGACGACCACCATCATTCTCCTGTCCTTATCCATTGCCAATCCTATGGTTATAATCACCTACATACGAGTTTATCTAACCATAGATAAAAGGTGTTTTTGATCTTATAAACAATACACTCGATGAGTAATTAAACAATAATATGTTATCCTCAATAAGTCTTTACCAAGATTTATAGTATTTTAAGTAATCACACATAAATTTTTGTATCATTTTAGTAAACGAAAAGACCATTTCACTGGATGCATTATCAATGAAGCACAAGGGCATATTATTTGATCTACTATCACAAGAAGCACATAAGACATTCACAATCGAACTAAGTTCTTTGAACCTTAGAATTCCAACTCAAAATATTGTTATCTATAAGTATAAAAAATCAAGCTACTTGACATGATTATGTTATAAGGAACATTGACCTTCAATACTAAAATAACGTATTCGTCTGCTATCATAACTATTCAATTATATCATGTTTATTTCCCTGAATGAATAGATCATCTTCCTAGTCAAATATTTATTATGAAAGTATATTCATCTTATAAACTTCCTTCAATATTTATGCAACTTGTCTCATCACAGAAGAGATCCTTCTTCTTTGGGAGAGAGAATATTATACTCAATAACATAATCAATTATAAAAGTGATAACATGATTGATATAATAATTATAATTAAATCCTTGACACCTATCACTTGGGTCATCTACATAAGCCCATCTACTTAAGTATAACATTTTCCTAAAGACTTCAAGTGGCCCTACCACAATCCATCTCATTCAAACAAAATACCATGTCGGAGTGGTCTACTTTGTTTTTTTGTATTAACATAATCCACCTCAAACTTTAATTTGAAATTATATAAAGATTTGAAATATTTTACTTCATCCTTTATCGGAAGTTAATTAAACTATATTCAAGTTAAACATATTATTTGATAGTGTAACTGACACATGGATTGCTTTCTCTAGACTAGGAATTTGACTCAAGAGAGGATGGTTAGTTTGGTGTTTGTTCCCAAAAATGAAATCAAAATTTAAATAAACACACTAGCATAACATCTCTAGGCCTAGTTACTAGGGGGAGCTTAGTTAACAAAACATGAATGAAAAACACAACTAAAAATCAAAAGAAACCTTCCTTTCACCTTCCTTCGATGCTACAAAATGCTTGTTGGAGTGGCTTGCTCAGTTTGTGCTCATGAATTCTGCATCAATGGAATCTTGGCTACCTCCATCTCTCCTTGGCACATTGTATCATTGGCTTGGATTGGCTTGGCTCAATATTTGGACATTATAACACTAATTTACATGAAGCTTTGGAATCAATTTAGCATTATAACTTTTATATGTGAGAGCTTCTTGGAATCAATTTGACATGGTAACTTTGCACAAGTTAGCTTAAAATTCATGTGGCAAGGCCTCCTATTTATAGATTTTTTCAAATGGCTAGAATCAAATTGAGCCATCCATCTCAAGATTGAGATGTGTGGCTAAGGATTAATCTAATTATGTAATTAAAAATACATAAATAGGCTCATCAATATTTGGGATAGAGGGGCATTTAAGAGGCATGGGAGGCATTGATGAGGCATGGGAGGGGTTAACCTTGATATTTTATGCATTTATGGCCTAGGAATGTCTTCCCAAGAAATGATGTCACTTGATGATGCAATATTCAATATTCATTTCTAAAAATAAGTATTCAACAAGTTTCCATAGAATTTTTAGTTAGGCTCTAATTTGGTTTAATTAGCTCTTAACCATGATTAAGCACTTTATGCACAAATTACTCAAATTGATCAGAATGCCTTATTATTGGTCTAAAATTTGACTGGATTGGAATTGGAAGTCAATGTAAGATGCATTGGAATTGTATTCCCATTTATGATGTTGCTAACACAAAATAACAAAGGCACATATCTCGTGTAAGATATTTGATAGAAAAGAGCAATCTCGGGCACCCAGGTGCAAAATTAGCATTTTGACTCGAAATGATCTGATCAAAGTTAGCTAGTTCATAAATTACATTGCCCCATTTAATGATACTCTAGCCAAAATCGGCACTTGAATATATCAATTTCAACTCATTTACTGTGTTTTAGTGTTTTTAGGCCAAATTGTGCACTTTGGTGGAAATTGGTCAAAATCCTGGTTGGAGGTTATTGGTGCCCAGATTTAGGTGTCTACACTTTCAAATTGCTCAAAGCAAGTAACCATATTTCACTGTATATATTCCCATTGGTAGACTATATTTATTTTGCAGGTTATTATTTTAATTATTCTCTTGTATAGACAAGTCCAAACAATATTCAAGTGGACAAGTGTTAGAAGATATGAATGATTACTTGGCATGGGTAACATAAAGCTTTACCAAGTCCCCAGAGTTAAATATGTATGGATTGTATTTGAATTAAAAGTCTCAAGGTTAATAAGATTATCTTTGTCCTTTCAAGATAGCGTAAGGCATATAACATCATTTTTAAGGTCGGGTGATAAGTAAACCCACCAAACACCACACATACCAAAACCACACCTACTGAGAGGAAATATTTCAAGCCACCACATGGCTTCTTTACCAGATTACAATGTGGCAAATCCTCATCAAACACCAAGCACAACTCGAAGCATATAAGGATTTCTAAAGGTGATATCTCCTCAAGTAATTCTCACCCAACATGGCTCGACCTTCTGTAGTAATAATTTAAATGAATTGTACAAGCCATTGCCCTTGATACACAGACAAAAGAAGCCACTACTTCATGTTAATACTGTGCATATTAGACCAACATTTAGAAAATCCAAATAAGATATATATACCCAAATGACATGGATGTTTCTAAGTAAACCAATATAGTAAATTGGGTTTGATTCACAGAGGAAGTAAGAGATTCTATTCTTTCCTAGTGCGATTACATAATTGGTACCTTTCATGTGATTTCACCATAAGACATTGTGTTGTAGTTGTGCAAACTTTTTTACTATAATTTTATCATTTGTATTATATTCAGTTATTAGAGTTTGTGCTTTATTGAAATTTTAGAGTTGTATTGAATAATTTGAACAATTGACTCTACCTGTCTCTATTTCTCTAAAGCAACATAATATTACATTGGTTCATTGGTGCAAGAATATAGTAATATTCTCCAAGAATGTGAATCAAACTATTTTTACAACCCTCTAATATTGGTACAAACTAGTGAAAATTCATGAGAAGCACTCTCCTTTTATAATAAGGAAAATTTGAGCTAATTTCTTAATTTTTTTGCTTTTGTTTATAGTTACACCTAATATAATGGCGATATATTTTATAAGATAAATAAATATGCATACTCAGGAATTTAAATAAGTTCCCTATGATTTTTATTATCTTTCACATTCATCCCACACAGGAAAACATGATACTGGTCAAGACAAAATGATTTGAGTGTATGGAAGGTTGGGACAAAGAAGTTTTATGCAAACTTAGCTCACAAAAAAATCTGCTTATAATTTATTTAGAGGCACTAATGTCCTAGATCACACCTAGTTCTATGGGAAGATTTGCGCCTAGGTAGTTTTTCTAATGGGGCCCATAGATAAGATGACTTGGCCCAAAAGTGGCATACATGCTTATAGCAATATTTGATGCTTAAGACAGTATTGTACCTCATCTGCATAATTTGTTAACCTTATAAGATGAGCCATTAGTTATGAATATTGTGACATTGAATACATTAGTAATTTACAAAAATAATGATACATTGGAATCATGTAATAGATACTTCATAAATGACATTCTAGGCTTATCAAAACATTCAGTACATGTTTCCTAAAAGCAAATATAGGAGTAATTTGTCCATTTCTACGTTGTCATATACTAAGTCATTGGGATCATGATGAGCAGAGAGGCCTACTTATCATGGTATAACATTTACTCTCCTCAAAAAATCACCACAAAATTGACTAGAGAGGATATTTAAAGATCTGTAGGAAAGTATGCTAGATGTAAAACTTATTTATGGTGCCATACTACTGCATTTCGTGAACCTCTCACCCCCAGGTATAAAGTTCATAATAGTATTCATATGTAAGCTTAATACATTTATAATATAATAAAAAAATTAATAGTACTTAGATTTGAGCCACACAATTGTACACAGAGAGATAAACTACAAACTAAGTGAACAATTTAGTTGTTGACCAAAGCCACCCATGACTCAATAAGTCAATCTAATATGAAGGAAAATAAAGATGTATAATATATTTAATTCAAGGAATAATACATTCCTTTGTCCATGGATAACACACAAGCTTATGAACAGTTTGTATGCATGCATATCTAGATGCTCCAAACTATGCCATCTAAATTCAACTCTTAGAATTCCTTCCTTCTGGGTGTTTTCTGCTACCTCCTGAACTCATCCTCTTTGTTTGTGCATTCACCCCCATTTATTCCTCCCTCTTTCATTCAAAGGCTCGAATAAATAGCTTCAATAATTCAATTATTTCACCCACTTCACTATTTACTTCATCTGTTTCACTATTCCCCCATGTGGCGCAATGGGTGAGAGGAAATAGAGCATGATAAAAATATTAATTTTAGTGAATTTTGGAATTAATACCAACTTCATTTTTTTCCCACAAGGGTGGCACAGTAGATGGGTCATTTAATTTGTCTGCCTCTACATCTCAATCATGCTGACTACTACCACACCACATTCCTCCAATTACAATTATTTATGTTAAATCAATTAAATAAATGAAGAGTTGATTTATATTTCATTTAAGTAACTTGAACTTACTTAATTTAACATTTGTGGGAATAAATGAAAAGGTATGTAAAATATTTATATCAGTGCTATGGATATAAAAACATTAAAGGTTTTATCACCTAGATGAATTCTCTTTAGAATTCACTTTTAATCTTTTTATCATTGGGTAAAAAGAGGAAATAATATATTTTTTTTCATAAAATCTCCGCATCAACATATAAATAGCTATACCACTTAAGTTGATAAAGGAGCATGATCTCAAGGAAAATAATGACTCTAAATAATAATTCTTTGGATTTATTATATCGCATTAACACCAACAAGGTATCCTACTCAAAATGCATGCACATGTACCACATTTAATGCATCATGAATGACACATACGTCATCATCAATAAAAGAGCAATAGCTCATCGACAGGGTATCATCGATAAGTGCCCTAAAACCTGACACAAAAAATGGGATGTGACAAAAATAACATGTTATTGCTCTCTCTTTGACTGGGTAGAGTACTATAGAGCTATCAACATAGGTCAAAAGACTCTTTGGATACATCAAATTTTGATCAAGATTGGATTTCCACCAGACCAACCCACTATTGTTTAGTGTGACAACTAGGGTGCTATCCACATTATATGAAATCCAATGGAACACTATTACACTAAACATATTGGGATTCACATGCACTTCATTTGACAATTCATTTAGGACCATGTGGTCAATCTTCAATACTATCATATCGAAGACTAGGTAGTAGACATCTTCACCAAACCTCTAGCAACAACAAAGTATGTGCCTCTCAGGGATATGTTAGGGGTAAAGGAAGTTGTCACTAAGGGGGATTATCTAAAGTTCCTCTTTTATCTTGATTGTACATGGGTGCCTGATCAAACCTTTATTATCAAGACTCTTTTTACAAGTTTAATTTGCTCTCTAAGTTAATTTGAAGGGGTGATGTTAGAGTAATAATCTAGTGCTACGCTCAACTTGGATCTTAACCTAGGTAATATTAGCCTAAGATTTACTCATGTGTGATATACACTTGGAATTTTAGAGTTAACAAGGACATGTCTAATTTGTAGATGTGTAATATTAATCAAACATATATTTTTAGCTTATATATACAAAGATGTAGTGCATATATATTTATCTATTTAAAAAAAAATCGTTAAGTTTTTTTTAAGATTTATTTTTTAATTATTTTTTTGATTTGTCTAGTTAGAGACAATACTATTCTTTGACCTTTCTCCATGCTATCCAACCAATCTATTAACTCTTCTGGTTTTAGACTACCCCATAATCTGAAGCTTCTAACTTTATTCCTTCTTTCTAACACCTTGACCATCATTTCTTCGATTGACTGTGGCTACTCTTGTTCTACCTCCTCTTGATAAATTTAGTCTCCATAGTATGTCTTTTCATCTGTGTCATATCAGTTTTGCCTTTGTCTCTGATGTGTAATAATTTTGGTGAGCTCTTCCACTTGCATTTGTAATTATTTTGTATTCTTGTTCATTTGTGTATAACCTCCTCATCCTCTTGCCATCTTGCTTAAACTTGTATTTAAAAACAATTTTTTTTCCAAAACATAATTTAAAATTCAATAATATTTCACACAAATTATTATCTTGAAATTTTTACCCAAAGTTGAACATGCTTTGATACCTAAATGATGAAATCCAAAAGCATGGTAGAGGCAAAACACATACAATTACATAGCCAATTCTTAGGTAGAATAATAAATTCTATTCTAATTCTTAATTATTCTCAAAGTAATACATGAGTCTTAATGTAATGAAATTACTTAGATGTTCGTGCATAATGATTATATATCACATAGAATAAGCAAATATGAGAGATCACACAATAATAATTGATAGTAAAGCAAAATACTGGATAATATAGCAAGTCATTTCGAGGGGGCAACCTCCACAACAATGCACTGAGAGAAGAATACTTAACATGATGATCAAAGACTAACCACTACCTCCTATATGTAGTCTACTTAGCCATGGTTATTCCATGGGCCGACCTAACTAAGAACACAGAGAAATGTAACAACGATATAAAAGAGGTATGTAAGCCACAAGTCAGCCACACATATCCCTAGACACACCAAAGGTTAAGGGTGTATCACTCAAAATAAAATACAACTCGAATATAGAGTTGTCATGCACAACTAAAAAATAAATAAATTAATAAGTGACCTAGAGTTAAGCAAACTTGCTATTTTTAGCAACATTTGAATGCAAAATTGCATGGGCCTAATAATTATCCTTTATCTTCCACATGCCTAAATAAATCCAACAGGTGACATACAACTTATGTTCACACACGGTTACAAAAATATCAAATTATGAAAAATTCTAAAACTAATGAAAATAAATTGAAGTGCAATTTTTGGCTTCTAGATGGTTGATTTCAGCACCATTTTTTTTTCAAAATAGTCATTGAGCAGTTTGTGTGGGTTATGTGGCATAGAAATCTTCGACATATTTAGTTTAAAAAAAAGACTCAAATGGGTTCCTACGTCAAAAGTTATGGCCTATGCATGTTAGACTCTCACATCAATTCACTTCTATCAAATGAACTATTAATTATTCAAACTAAAACTGAGTAATCTTGTTAATAATTGATATGCTACCTAGTCTTAAAAAATAAATTAAATAACACACATATAAATAAAATGCTAATAATGTAATCAAAGTCAAACCTTGTCTTTTGGCAAATCTTGTATTAATTGCGACTTTGTTAAATTTCATATGGAGGTTTATATACATATCATAGATATGTTGTCATATAAAAGGTTAATATCTCTCAGAGTTTAACTCTAGCATTGTGATTGTGCTTTCATATGGAGGTTTATCCATTGCCAAAAGTATTTATCCCAAATTTTCCTCTCATATTCAATTGTGTTTTGTTGGATGGTTCCTCATTTGAAACATCCTTTATTTCTCTTTGAATCCCATTCTTTATTTCTCTTTGAATCTCATTGTTTATTTCAATAACCCATTTTGTATACCAATGATTATATTGAAATTAACCGTCATTAAATTATATTGTATCATCCTCAAGGCTAATGTCTCTCTCAATATTATGCAAATATTTGTAACGATATTTTTTTCTTGTTGCTTTAAGAGGTCAATTCAAATATTGTAATATCTTAGCTATATAAAGAGGCAACATGTAAATTAGGGTGCAAACTCTAAATAGAGTGTCAATCTAACTAGACCAAAGTGTCAAGCTCAACATAATATTTCTAAGAAAAAAATAGGGCTCCAAATTCCACTCTATGGTCAAGATATTGCAATTTTTCAATTGATTCTCCAATAAAAAAAGAAATTTTCTAAGTGATAGTCAAATGACTATCAAATTTAAGGTTAGAATTAAAAGGAAACACACTCACTACATTACATAGCACCACCACCCTACGGATGTTATTATAAAACGTCTCTCACATAATAATATAATGATTGTATTTTATTATATATATAATATAATATTATATTGATATAATATATAGATATATACTATTATTTTTAGATTGATACTAATTTTTGACCGAAACTATAACCGGTTCTGGGGTACAAACTAGGGGCCCAATCTTCATGAAGATTTAAACCAAAAACAAAGGCAAACATAAAAATAAAATGCTAAACCGAGGTTCAAGTTGAACATGAAACAATTGTAAAAACCTCAGCAGGAAAAAGATGAAACAAAGCTAAAAACATAGAAATTAACCATAAATTCAAATGCTAAAAACACTAAAAGGCCAAGATAAGAGACTACTCAGCGAAAAACGTAGAAGCACAACTAGTAAATCAACCTTTAGCTACCAACAAACATCTGCCCCTATTAGAAAGTAATGATTCCATCATCCATTATTTGCCACCATTAATGGAGTTCATAGCATCAAATTGAAGCTTTTTTTCTTTCATTTTCCTGCCTCTTTTCCCTTTCTTGTCGTAATTAGGAGTCTTTAGATCACTAGGCTGTTGCGCTAAAGATATAATTACTCTACGGACCAACTCCTCTTCTTCTTCATCTTAATCTTCACCAATCTCTATTGAGGCTTCCTTCTATAGAGAATGATCTGCTAAAGAAGTAGAGTTGTTAGCATCCACAGGGTTGGGTTTCTCCATGGCAACTTCCTTTTCCAGAAAAGGAGAAGAGGGTTGCCTTACTTCCTTGTCAATCTGACTTGTTGTTTCCTGAACCTTCTAGTATTTTTTTGAAAAAAGATGCTCAATTGAAGTACTTACCATAATTTGAAATATTTGGGTCAAATCATGACTCGAACAACCCACCTTCCTTACCCATTTCTGCAAAATCATAGCCTAGGATCCTCTAAAACCATTCTCAAGACAAGAAGTTATCTTATGATTACTTTGATTGTATTTAAAGCATCTAAATGGCAACCCTTTGAAATTGACAAATTGAGACCACACTCCATGGGAAGAAGAGATCTGAATAGAGTGATGGATAGGTCTAGAAAGATCCATCAAAACACACACCTTGACAAAACTCATATTAGCTATGAAGGAATCATCGATTTTCACAAATTTTTTTAGCATGCTAACCAGTTGCTTAAAAAGACCAAGATCTCACAGAGTTAAGGGAAGATTATTAAATCTAACCCAAATTGGGGCTTGAGAGATAACTGCGAAAGCAGGATAAAAAAAAGGGGCCGAGGACATAAAAACACCCCCTGTTTGCCTAAAAACCAAGGGCCATTTGCCTACACAAAATCTATGTCTTTTGTCGATACAAACCGAATTAGAAAAAATCCATTGGACAACATTATCAGAGAAGGAGCTTACAGAGATGGCCAAGTTCCAAAAGACCATTGCAACAACATCTCCCAAGAGGGCCATTTCCCTACATTTGCCAATCAAAGATCTGCTTCCCCTTTCTAGAGTAATTTATGAAATCTCTGCATCTTAAATTTCCAAAATAGGAGGAGAGTTAGAATAAACTAGGGGGACATCACTTAAAAAAGCAGTTTCTAAATTTTTTTTTGGAGAAGAATCCCCTATTGGAAAATCCTTTGAACCCCCCACAAACTCTGAAACCTCTTCAGAAATCTTTTCTGACTGAATCTGACTTCTAAGAATAAGGGTAGGTTCAGAATCAAGTTTAGCTTTAAGCAGTAGCTCTTTGCAAAAATCTTCACAAAAATGGAAGGGATTCAAAACATTAACACATAAGGGATAAACCATAGCCTTGAAAGCTCTAGTCGCCTTATTTGAAACCTCTGAAACTTGATTCTTTGAGGTGAAGTGATCATTAGAATAACCTCTGACTTTTTCCTTATGCTCTAACCATAACCCATCAACCTGAAACTCAAAATCTAGGGCATGTTGCTTGGAAGTTTTAAAACCCTGATCCAAGTTTTACTTCATCATCTCTTTTTAACCTTCCCCTACCAGGTCTGCGGCCATCAACAGACTTGCACTTCTCCCATCCTGCCTTAACAACAAATTCTCCATTCTTCACTCCTCCCTCCTGACCATACCACCCATCCAACTTCTGTTTCCCTAGACGTCAGCGCTCCAACAGACTACCAGTAGCTGTTGCCAAAAAAACCACCGACCGCTTCCCTCTGGTCGCTGCCTCATTGTAGCTCCTCACCGTCTTCATCACTGCCCTATTGTTGTTCACTGTCGTCCCACTGTTGTTCGTTGTTGCCTCAGATCCAATCACCATCGTTGACTCCATCCAATCCTTCTGTTTCTCTTCCTCGAAGGCCACATTATTGCATTTCATGAACATTATTAAATACACATTCACGTAGATGGGAGAAATATATGTCGTTTTAGATATATACTATTATAATTAATATATAATATAATAATATATTATTTAAATTTATAATATTATATATATTATAAATATCAATATATAAATAATACTATAGTACATTTATTAATTATAATTAGTATGTAGTTTATAATATAATATTAGTATATAATTTTATGAATATATTAGTATAATTTTAAATAAATTTATGTAAAAAATGTTGAAAGATATCATTCTCAAACATATTACTTTATTTTATTTATTAATATTAAATGTTTTATCTTGAAATATGATACAATCCACTCACTTTGACTAACTATTTTAATTATATAATAAAAACTAAATCCCAACTCTCAATTCTAATACACATATATAAGTTGTATTTTTTTTTAATATATTATTAATTTATAAAATATAATATATTTTTATATTATTAATTAAAAAATTAATTATATCAAATACATTCTTCAATCAAGCTAATATAATATTAATCTTTTTTTTTTTTCGGGAAAAAAAAACTGATTACTTCCTATTTTGGTTTATAGTTACATTTAAAATGCACTCCAAATATTATGATAAAGGAGAGTCTTCGGGTAGTGCAGAAGCAGAAATGAAAGAGACGGAATTAATTGTTAAAGTACTCATTGCTTACGGGTAAAATGCATGTTGTATTTGGGGGATTTAATCATTTTTTTTTGTTTTTTTTGGGATGGATGTGTTTTTTTTTGGGTTTTTGGGATGTCTTCAAATTTGATTCAATATTTACTCCACAAAAAGGGAAATGACCGACCTTGTTACCACAATTAACTCTTATTCTTCACCGTCTTTTATTCTCTTATAAAACAGAGATGTTCCTGGTTACCAAAAAAATAAATAAAATGTGTCACTAATTAGACATTATTAGTCCCTGCCAAGCTGGAATACCCTCCTAGCTTTCAACTAAGCGGAATAATATTTTTTGGTCCAATTTTTATTTATATTATATTCCAAATTTTAATATTTATTATTGCTTTAAATACATGGAGTATTGTGTTAAATGTCATACCATTTAATTTTTTTTGTTCCCATCATTTTAATGCAACGTGAGTCCAATCATATTCCCGACCACTTGAAACTATATTTAGTATTAGCGTTTATAATTTTTTTAATAGTTGTTTTAATTATTTTTGTAAAGGGTTCGGTCTCTTTCAATATATATATATATTTAATTATAATAAAAAAGATTTTTTCAGTTTTTCCATTCTATTTTTTAATTTAATATTGATTAGTCTCTCTCATAACAATTTATTATAAGAATCATATAATATTTTTGTTAAATGTTATTATTTCTAATGTTTATATTTTATTATAATAATTTTTTTATATAACAAATATTTTAAAATGATTTATTTACTTTTTTTTTTTTTGGGTCAATATATAGTGATTTGATAATTTTAGGATGTTATTACATAGATTTTTAAAACTTAAAGTATAATACTTTTGAGGTTTTATTCTAAAATATTTTTTAAAATATTTTAAAATATAAACTATAATTAAGGTGGCACAACGGTTAGTTCCTACCATAATTGCTGAAAAATATGTTGTATTGGTCAAAGAGAGTAGGCAATTTTAGTGAGATGAAAATTATATCCATAGAGGATAAATGATCCCACCATTGTTTGGTACAGTTAAATAGTTTTATAAAATGTATGAGCTAGCATTACATGTATTATCAATGCAAATCGTTTCAAGAACAAACAATAGTGAACTATAAGGTGTAACTTGTTTGAGTTGAGGAATTTCAACAATTATAATGTTATTACAAATGTGCAAACAAGAGGTTGTAAGTCTAGACAATTACATTGAAAGGAACGTCAACAAGATTGTTCGAAGCCCAAGATCTTAAACATTAACAACAAAAGCATCACAAGAAGAGTTGTAAGCGCTGCAAAGATGATATGCAAAGACAACAGCAATATCATATAATATCCATAAAATAACTTTTATATGTTACAAATTGGAAGCCTTGCATATATAGGCAAGCACAAACAAGAAGTAAGTCAAACTAACCAATGTGGGATAAATCCACAAAAGGACAAACTAAGAAAACGATAAAAACTATCTATAAAACCTATCAAACATGAGAACCAACTCTAACACCCCCCTCCCCCCAAGTGAAGTTAGGAGCTAAAAATAGCCAAAAATCAAAGTGAGTCTCGACAACAAGGCTCAATCAGGCACTCATGTACAATATATAACCATGAAATCAAGAGAGGAAGAAAAACCGCAGGAATAAAACTCCCCTCTAAAATGATGTAAAAGAGAGAAAAGAAGGAAAAGAATGAAGGAATTCATGTGGAGTCCCCTCTAAGAACAACTTTCTTCACCCCACACGAAGATCAGTACTATATATCTTGTGTGGATGGAAAGAATGTAAAGAACCATCTACATAGGTGGTGAGGTAGTCTCAAACATAACATGCTCTTCCCATTAGTGTACCTTCCTCTTGTGTGATACGAATAAAATGTCCTAAAGACACATCAACTGTAGAAATATCAATGCCTATAAGAGAGACAATACTATGTAAGAGTCTGCCAAGACCTCCATAAGTGTAGCCCATAGAGTGAAGTATGCAAGATCCAAATCCAAGAGTATGTTCTCAAAGGAACCAAGCATATAAGCAGGTGGATTAAAAGTGGGACAAGCAACACATGCAATAGTAGGAGTAACAACAAGTTCCAAAATAAAATGTGTAATAATAATAGGTTTCTCATGAAAATCACCATCTAAACACGTATTCTCACAAATAAGAGGAGTAGGTGATGAAAGAACAATAACCGTGGCACAATAAAAATCATCCTTAGGAAGTTGTGATGTTGTCTCATCCATGATCTCTAATAGGTGCCTCGAACAAACCATCATTAAAAAATAAGTTCTCACAACTAATTGAAGAAGAAGGAATAGTGAGAGGTGTCAGAGGTAAGAATGCCTCATCTGGATCACCATCAAGGAGTATGTCCTCACAAAATGAAGAGAAATCCCAATTCATGTCACTAGTAAAGAGTGAATCCTCACTAGGAGGAGAAGAAGGAAGTGCCAAAAGTGCCTCACCCATGTCACTATCAAGACTCAAATCCTGAACATCAGTTTCATCATCAAAAAATAAGTCCTCGCTAATAATAGGAGAGGGAAGTGAAATAGAAGGAGGTGGAGTAAAAGAGGGTGCAAAAGTTCTAGAAGACTCAATATCCTTCTCAAATAAGGCTACAATAACATCCCAAGCTTCCTTTGGTGATGTGGCACATGTGACACAATACTATAAACTGTCTAAAACATGGGGGATAATCAAACAAAGAGCCTTATCTTGTATGGATGCAATTCAGAAAAGATATTCTTCATCTATAAAGTGGGGAATGTCACCAAGCACCATTATCCACAAGCGTTTCTTTTGTAAGTGTATTCGTATTTTGAGTTTTCAAATAATGTACTTAGAAGTGTTGAGGGGCTCCATTGTCAAAATACAAGGAAGAATTCAAGAAGAATAAAGAATGATCCATCCTAAAATAATAATTCCTTCAACAAGGAAAAAATAAACCTTACAAAAAGTGTAAGCCCCTCCAAATTTAGAACTTTATAATTGAGTCCATTTTACAAGATAAATGACCCCAATGGGTGAATAGTCAAAAAACATACACTTATAAAAAAATAGTACTCAATTTTGAGTCATAGTTCAAAGTTATAGTCTTTACAAGTTTTCCGTCATTAAAATAGGTCAAATAAGTAAACATTGCACAAGACTTAAATGCAATAAGAAACAAAAAATGATTTACCACTTCATGAATCTGGTAAAAATATTCAAAAAAAACTTTTCTAGCAATTTATTTAGCAAAAACCAAGCATATGTTATAAAAAATGGGTGAAATCCAGTTTTAAGAAGACTCTTTGTAAGATCAAGAAAAACTCGCTGAATGGGCCCTATTGTAATGTCTTAAAATATGGCATGGCCTAATTCACAAGGGTTCCACCTATTATAAGATGAAGTTATACCTAAAATACTATCCTCTCCAAGAATCAGATCTAAAATTTTAGATTGTACGGCCTCAAACTAGAGATATTGGTATAATCAGAGTTGCAGAGAATTATATCATTAACATATTCAAATAATGGAACATACACAGACATATTTTAACACAATGTATATTTTTTATGTTGTATATAATTTCATATGGAAGTACAAATATATAATAATAATATTTCCTATATTTGGGGAGCTCAAATCTCCACGAAAATCTCATATAACCAAGCTCCCAACAACACACTAAATATGAATATATTGTTATTAACAATATATTCAACACACTAGTAAATCTAACCTATTAACAGTGAATGTAATATTTTTATGATAATATTTACGTCAATACATTAATAATGTGAACACATAACACACTATACCTTAACATTCACCCCCTTGTGAACATTATTATTCCTATCTTACACCCCCTTAATGTGAATATGTGGAAAATGACTCCTATATCTACACCTATACTCTTGACTTGGTGATTTTAAAAGATAATCAAAAACTTCACATGATGGTTTTACAAATGGTTTACCAACAACCAAAACAGTAGTTTTACAACTGACTAACCATAAACCACAAAACAATACTTGATAGTTTTAAAAATGACTAACCAATAAACAAAATAGTGGTTTTACAAGTGGCTAACCAGAAACCACAAAGTAATAGTTTTACATGTGACTTATCATAAACCATGTCATGATGTGTAATATAGATTCTAGTTCTCATCATTTTCATATTTTAGAAAGGTTACATAGGAATATATAGTTCACTTATGAAAAACGTGAACAAGCATACAACTTCTATTCTTATTCACACCAAAATATGCTAAAAACAAACACATAACTGAAAAAAAAAAACACTAAATTAGAAAGCAGCCCCATTGCTAGTGGCTAATGAGAAGCATAAAAATAATCCAGCCTCTATTTCTTCCTTCCTCCAGGAGGTGTAGCTGCTTACTCAGTCGATGAAGTCAACATGTGCTCCAATGGTTCTAGCAGATTCTGTATTAGTTATTTTCATATAAATTGGAACCCCCACATACATAAATGATGCTTTTGATATTTAACTTAGAACATCACATAAAAGTGATAATGCATCCTTGAACATTTGAACACTTTTGATTTTTGAAAATTTTAATGTATTTTGATAATGGACCCAAATAATAAACCCGACTAGTAAAAAAGATTTTGACATTTTGACCCATTTTTAAGAAATAACTCTTTTGACATTTTTATAATGACTTAAAATGTTTATGCATTTAACAAAACACCTATAAATACTTTGACTTTTTGAAAAAATACTAATAGCCTAACCAATAAATAAAGACTCTACTAAATTTGATCTAAATAAAGACATAATAATAAAAACTAAACAAAGATACTATTAATAAGACACTACTTAAATTGATAAAAAAAAGAATCAAACTAAACTAAAAATAATATTAATTGACTCAAAATCTATTTTGACCATACTTATAAATGCTTTTCTTGAAGTCAACATGAAATATAAACAACCAAATCATCATGAGCTTGATGTGAGTTGCATGATGAAGGGATACCGATCATGATGTAGAGATGTACAGCTAGAGTAAGATCGATTGCCACATGAGTTATCTTTGTCCATAGGAGATAAGCTCTTCAATTGATAATGGTAAGCTTCATCGTGGATATTTTTAGCATTATCATATGTTAGAATATTCTCTATTCACAAAATATCTTTCTTCGAAAATAAGCATGAAATGTAATGCACATAGACTTAGATTATAGTATGATGTCGTGTTTAAAGAAGACCTACTAGTAGTGCAATTTTAGGAAAAAGAGAGATTGTCCAAATGCCGCATTCATGTTTCTAAAATTAGAGAGCATGAAAATGATACAGCTGATCAATACCTATCACCATTATAAAGCCGAGGGTCAAGCTTGAGTTTAAATAAGGAGATACTAATCAATCAATGTAGAATTCATTCCATGCAATGGATATACAAAAAATAAACAAAGCATATAAAATTGAGCTAGAGATCACAAGGTGAAAGATAGACAATGCACAAAATCTTTGATTTCACCATGATCTTATCACTTCATTCTGATGTGCTACGTCTAGGGTTGAATCTATTGATTACCATAGATCTAATAGATGTATGCAGTCCATGCAATACAACTATAAATTCATACACAATTAAAGTTCAGTCTATTCAATACTTCAAAGATGTTTCAAAAGAATACAAGCTTCCATAACCAAAGTGAATGTCAGTCATCTAATGCACAAGGAGAGAGATGAACAATGAGCCTTTGACAAAAACCAACAGATCCACACGATGAAGCATATAAAAGCTTTAATCAAATGTAATAGACACTAAAATATACCTATATTATTACAATACTAATTCCCTAGCATAAAATTCCTCTTCATTAACTAGGCTATCCAAGAACTATGATGACTTTTTAAAAGACTCTCATCTTGAACAGACCTCAAGACTCCATAACCAAGACAAACTTAACGTTGCTATGATACCAAATATTGGTACAATCAGAGTTGTAGAGAATTATATCAATAACATATTCACATAATGGAAGATGCACAAATAGATTTTAACATAATTTATATTTATTCTACTATATATAATTTCATACGAAAGTAAAAATATATAGAAATAATATTTCCTATATTTGGGGAGCTCAAATCTCCATAGAAATCTCATATAACCAAACTCCCACAACACACTAAATATGAATATATTGTTATTAACAATATATTTGACATAGTAGTAAATCTAACTTATTAACAATGAATGTAATATTATTATAAAAATAATATTTACGTCAATATATTAATAATGTGAACACACAACACACTATACCTTAACAAAAGAAAATCGACTAGCTATCTAGATGATGAAGATAGATTGTTACAATAATTTTCAAGCTGCCAAAAAAGTTGTATGACCTAATATAAAATGATTTCAACTAGTATGGTAGGAAATATGAGACTATTAGCTAATTGTACTAGGTCTCATATCTAAAAAAATATATTCATACCACCTATGGTGAGAGAAATTGGAACAGGTGGTAGGTATTCACCAACAGACCATTGAACAAGTTTCTAAGTAGAAGGGATGTACGACTTGATATCTGAATATTCTAATAAATTTTAGAGGACATAAAAATCATATTTATATTCCCATATGCTTTTATATTTGGATTTGGATGTATGTAAGGCTTAAAACCAGTTAAAAACATGCACAAATTGCCTAAACAACTTTCAAAACAAACTTAAACATGGTTCTAGCATAATGAATACATAATGGTGCAGCCTAGGATCTATTTGGCCTAGTCAATGACCAAAAAAATAGATCTTATATCTATACAAAATACCTCCATTCCATCAAGAATAAATTTTGATAAATGGATAAATCCTTACAGAAATAAACTCATAAATGGATGGTTGTAACACCTACAACTCTGATCCATAAAAATAACATCATCATTGTTCCAAGCTTAAGACCTAAAGCATTAACAATAAAAGCATTATAAGAAGAGTTGTAAGAGTTAGAAAGATGATATGGAAAAACAAAGACAATATCATATAATATCTATAAAATAACTTCTATATGTTATAAATGTGAAGCCTTGTATATATAAACAAGGACAAATAAGAATTAAGTCAAACTAACCAATGTGGGATAAATCCACAAGGGAGGAGGGGCAAGGGGGAGAGTACTCATTGAGGTGTGAGTGATCCATCGATAGGTTGAGGCCCCCTATCTAAACTTAATCTATATATGGGGTGCCCCTCCCCTTCCCCAAATATCTAACCCATTAAATTCTATATGGTGGCCCTCCCCCAAGCCATATCTACCAAATTTAACATACATTTCATAGTGATATTTCACTCGTAGTTACCCAGATGATGAAAGGAACATTGGAAGAGATGTAATTTTTTTTATGTCAAAATATATTAGTAACATGGATGAATAGAAGCAACAAGATAGACTTTGGGACCTCAATGTATTATACCCATATTAGCAATATTGTATCATTGATCTGAGCTACAAATCAGATGTAGATTATTGTTTCAATCAAATCAGCTCTCATGACATCCTTGTTCAACTTCAACAATAAAAAATGACAAATCAAATATGTCACCACCCTAGAAGCTACATACCTCTTTATAATGGGTGATGCAGGTCATGTAAATCCAACTATTACCTTGAAACCAAGTTTGGTGTACAATATGGGCCACATGGCATATGATATCACCTAAATACCATGTAATCGACACTCACCATCACCACCTAGTGTATGTTGAAATATTTCACCACTTTTATGTTATTAACATCTAGAATAATTAAATTAGGTTCAATAACATACAAAAATAACCAATAATATCTTATTTGGACAAGCTAAATTTAATGTTTTCCATTGTGAGGCCATATTCCACTTGAAGCCTAAAACATTTGAAAAATATGCACTAATTTTTTAGGTGGTGTGTTGGCTCATTCTTAGGGTAAAAAAAATTAATCTTCCACTTGTCGATGGTTTCATTCCTACTGTCAATAGTCATATGCCTATTCTATCTAGTAATGCAAATACCTCATTACCATTAAGTGGGAAATTTTGATGCCAATCAAAATAAATTGTAGATCATCTTTGTCAAGACTCTCATAGGGAAGAAAATCACCACATAATTAATCATTTGAAGTCTGGGGGTTGTCTTCGTGCAATAAAGCTTTCAAGTTTGTTCACACCAAAAGCTCATCAAGGAGACATTGTTTTAAATTTATGTAGGTTGTAAATAATGTCACATTTAGACAAGCTGAATTTAACATTTTCCATTGTGAGGATTTATTCTACCCGAATTCCAAAGCATCAGAACTTAAATTACCCACATAATCTAATATATATGACTTACAACATGATTCACTACCACCAAACTACTCTCAAATCACATATAAATCATTCCATATGTCCTCTACGAGACTTATTAATGACATATTAGTAAACCTAAGACTTAGAAACCATTTTATAATCTCCCATGTTCTTAGGCACAATTTGTCTATCATTATCATTTACATTTTAGATTCATTCATGTGCAATGATACTCAGATTTTCCTTTAATTGACTATAATAAATCATAAGATAGAACTTTTCATAAGTGCATGAATCTTACTCGCAATAAATGAATTCAAGACTTTATATGCCCTTCACCCATTTCATAGGGGTCTGTAGCTTACATAGAGTTGGCATTTTTGATTGGTCATTTTTTATTGTCAAGGGTGGATGAAGGCATCATGAGAACTCATTACTGTCATTTTTTAAATCAACAATAATTACACTTCTAGAGATGATTTTATGCCTCTACCTTATATCTTTCATTGCACATTTCAAGTTCATAATCATGTGTGGAATAAAAGTGTCGTTGAAAATATACTTCTTTGTTCATCCCCTTATTTTGTCCCTCTCTGCACAGACTATTATGTTGTCCATTTAAATTTCCTCCTTTGATATGGTCCTTACTCAAGACACCTTCTCCTCTAGACTAGCCATTATGAAATCATAACACATGCGAACACTAAATAAATTCATTGTTTTAGCTTGAGAGAAATAAATAAATATTATCATTAGGTTCAATCAATATCAAACTTATCACGTTTGTAAAAAACTCTCTGAAGATTACAGAAAAGAGTGTAAACTAATAGTTCTGTCTCATGTGAAACCCATGACTGCTGACCCCATTTGAATGGGAAGGGATAAGACATACAAAACATGGAAGTGATGAAAAATTTCAAGGTGAGGTGCATGGTGATGGGCATGGGCAATGATAGGGTAGTTCAAACAATGGACTTAAATAATCCCAACCAAACACACATGCGAAGTTTAGTGACATGTCACTTATGTGAATGCAATATGTCACTTCCACCAAAATGTTTAAGTTACTCAATACATAATTGAAACAAATGTCATCTCAATGAACACATGTCTCTTTAAGGTATTTTTTCAACCATATATTGTCATGATGACCATATGTTTGAGAGAGTTTTTTTGGGTCAAAGAGTTTGAAAAAGTCATTTCAAAATACTTTTTATTCAGATTGTGTGTGATTATATTTTAAGGGATTAGAAGGTCATAGTGCTTAGAGAGCATGTAAAAATTGGTGGAGATTATAAGCATCATCCAATAAACTACCCAAAATTGGTTGCACTTATGGTCCTCATAAAAATTGTACCTTTATTCCATTTACCAAATAAAAATAAATAAGTACTATTGTTATGAATACAATAATTATTGTTAATGTTACTGAGAGTGAAAATATAAAATATTATAAATATATATATCCATATCTATTTGCATATGGCATCATGCATCACTCAATTAGATTATATAAGAGACATATTTCAGTGAGAAATATTTTTTCCATTTTTTTGTCCAATTGGTTTTAGAGTCATCTAATTAGGTTTTATATAGTTAACACAATTAGAATTTTTGTCAATTTAGTTTTAGACTTGTCTAAATTGACTCATGGTGCATTCTCTATATTTTTGAAAGATTCTTTGGATATCTGACACGTGTTTCAATCGTGTATTGGGTGATTGAAATAACCCTTTCAAAATCTTATTTGTTCAGATTGTGAGGGATCACACTGCCACAATACTTGGAGATAGCATGTAGAAATTGGTGGATATTTAAACCCTCATCCAAAAAACTATCCAAAATTGGTTGTGATTATGGTCCTAACAAAAAATGTACCTTTCTTCCATTCAAAAAATAAAGAGAAACAAGTACTATTGTTATGAATACAATAGTTGTTAGTTTTACTGAGAATGAGAATAAAAAAGATTGTAAATATCTATATCGATATCTATTTTCATATGACATCATGCATTACTCAAATAGATTATATAAGAAGCATATTTCAATGAGGAAGCCTTTTTCATTTTTGTCTAATTAATTTTAGAGTTGTCTAATTAGGTTTTATATAGTTAACACATAATTTTTGTCAATTTAGTTTTAAACTTGTCTAAACTGACTAATGGTGCATTTTCTATGTTTTTAAAAGAGTCAGATATCTTACACATGTTTCAATCATGTATTGGGTAATTGAAATAATCTGGTGGAAGTTACAGAATGCATTGTCAGATGTGACCTATCATTGAACTCTGTACATATATTTTCTAGGGATTTTTTGAATCTCTCATTGAAATAACCTATCATTGCCCCTCACCATCACCACCCAACTCACCTTGATATCTTTCACCACTTGTATTTGTTGTATGGGTTTTCCCTTCCCCACCACTTTACCATTACTCAAGTTCACCGTAAAAAAAGTCTCCTTCCTGCATAATGCATTGCCACCCCATATGAAAAAACTCAAGCCCTCATTTTTCACTGTCACCTTCACAAAAAATATCATATTTTTATTTATTAAACTTTATTAACACAATGTGAGAAGGGGTTAGCGATCATGAGTTTTGAGTGTGATACAACTGCTAATTTACACTCTTTCACTTTACAAATACCCACTTTGCTATTATATTATTATATAATATTAATTATATATAATACTAAAATATACTATATATTATATTATTATTATATAATATTATATATTATATACTAATATTATATTAGTATAGTATATATAGTATTAATATATTTTTTTCCCCTAGAAAAAAATCATAACTTCATATTAATTAAAATTAGAAATTGAATTCAATAGATGCAACATCATTAAAAAGGAAAAAGAGGACAAGAAAGGGAAGTGGACATCCCAACAAAAGAACCCCCAGGGGGGAACTCAGACACCCCATCAGGAAAGAAACAACAAAGACCCTCCACAAAAGGGAAAGTAACAACACTAATACAAAGTGATGACAACTTGAAGAAAAATAATAGAGAAGACAAAAAGAAAGGCATAAACAAGTGCCTATTAAACCACATGCCATCAATTAATGAGAAATATATAACAAATAATATTTTATCCTACCCTTTTTAGCCTTATTTTCGACCTCTTGCCACATTGGTCGAGTAGGCTCCATGGTGATAATCTTTAAATTTGATGATTGGGGTTCTGAAGGTGAATTTGAGTTCATGAGTTCCATATTCAAATGGATTTCTAATTCTTTATCTGAGTCAGAGCTCTTTGATTTATGAACTCTCTTCACTCCCCCTGATTGAGATCTTTTCAAATTAATTCCCATAAAGGTACTGTGATCTTCTCCCCTATCCTTAGCAATAGGCACCACTACCTCATCATGGGTATCAGATTATCCATTTTTTTATTCTTTTTTAGATTTGTTATGCTCTTTTCATCTTCATTCTCTAGGAATTGAGGCTCATAAAGTTGTCAACTCTTTAGTTTGGTAGTAGATCCCCTTTTCTCCTTTGAATGTCCTCTTGCTTGAGACTGAGATTCATATAGATGACCTATTTGGTGATTAAAAAAACACTTAAATGTGTATTTTCATAGCCCAAGATTTGACTCCATTAAATTCACCATGTTATGGAGTTATTTTCTCAGGTAATCATTTAATTCGATCTATCTCCACATAGATACGAGAAAAGGTGAAAAGACCTTGACGAGTTCGATCAAAATCAACTTTTATGAATCCATCCAATGTCTGTGAATATTGTTAGATGCCAAAAATAATAAGTATATTTAGGAGGCAAACACAAATAGGAATTATGGAAACAACTATAGTGCTAGAATAAAATTCTAGAAACTAAGGGGAAATAAAGAGTCCCACTCTTCCCCATAACCATGGTCCCTCTTCAAATATTTTATGATAGTCTTTAGGGATAGAAACATGTACTAAAAAGAAGCCCTTTGAGCACATAAGTATCTCACACTGTTTGGACCAGTGTGTATAAATCCACTAATTCAAATATTAATATTGAGGCTAAAATCCATTAAAGTGATAGATAATTGCTACAGATTTAAAAGAATCAAAGATTAATGCTTTACCACCACAAAATGACACTTCATTTATCAACAATGTATGGAATAGGCTTGTTAGTGGGGAACACAGAAAATGTGGGGGCCTTGGAATAAATAGTCTCCTTGTAAGAGACTGGATTTGAAGTATAAGGTTTTTCATATCCCAAAGATCCTCAATACAACTACAATGCCGAAAAAATAGGGAATCTTTGTAGATGTTGTAAGCATTCAGTTATGTAGATTCCTCCAATTGTTTACCCTCATAAGATAGGCATTGTTTATCCTAAGGAATCCCCACTTTGTGTTGAATATTATGTTTAAGAATAATAATAATATCTGATGATGTATCTGAGAGTGTAGTGGGCTTCCCCTCAATAGTTTTCACCAATAATTAATAGTTATTAAAACCATTGAAAACCAGCTTAGAGTGGATTGGTTGACCCTTGTGATTACCTTGGTCTATTGTCAAACTATTCCTTGAAGAATATAAATTATCTAACATTGTGTCAATCACTTTGCAAGTTTCCTCCTTTTCCATTACTTCCCAAAGAAAACTTGCTGACTAAAATAAATTTGATGTCTGATGGTCAATAAACCTATCTTATGTTACAAATCATATAGTTTATTGACATCCTCAAAGCTTTGGCAATGAAACATTGAGATAAATATAATATTTTGTCTTGATGTCTATTTTTTTTGAATGATTTGTGTGCATTTCCTATCTTGTTGTCATGTTGTCCAATAAATTGAAGTGCCTTCTAACATTTTGTCAAATAATCTCTGAGAAGAATTTCATTAGCTATTGCATTAATATGAAAACTTATCTTATGCATTTGGTTAAAATGTATCATCGTCGATCTTCCATGTTCCTCCCCATCATATCCAATAGTCATATCATTACTTGATACACTATATCATTTATACATTTCATCAAATAGTTAACAATCATCCTCCATCTTTCCCCACTTTGATTTACCATGCTTGATGAAATTGAGAAAGGGTTAAAGACAAGATTTGAGAGTAGGCTTATAACTATATAGAAGATAAAAAAACCAAATGAATACAAATGATTTTGTTATTCTGGTTGCTTGTGGTTAATATATGCATGGAAATATTGAGCATGTCATGCACAAATGGCCTCAAAAATTCTTTGTGAGGGAGCCTACTCAGAATCTCTAGTATCTCATTTCACAGTCATGTTCCATGCTGTCACTTTCCTAGTGTTTCATTTGCTTTGTTAGAATTGTGAAAAATAAAAGGAAAGGGAGAAGATATATAGTTTTAGGAAGAAGCTTCAGGTATAGTCCATAGTTATTAGTGTTGGAAATTCACAAAAAAATAGTATGCTAAAAATCTAAAATAGGGAAGTTTGATTTTAAGTTGAAAATGCAAATTTTTGCATATATTAAGATGTTTTTAAATATCCTATTATAATGTGATTCATCAACCTTACATAAATAGTGACTGCTATGATAAATAAAATCACAAAATTCTTCCTTTTCTTGCTTAAAAAAAACCACCTGCTTTTGAGCAGTAATCTTCTCTAATTTCTTCCTTCTATGTTGCCACTTTCAATCTCTAACTATTGTCAATGAAATGTTATTCTACTATGCCTCCTTGTCTTCTTCTCTATCAACACATAGCCTGATATTGTTTTTGTTTTCTTCTCCATACTATTATGTATTCTCCAGGATGCTCTTACTCCATATATATTCTGCCACTTCTCTCTCTCATTCCCTTTATCTTATTTTTTTGTCTCTTTGTTGCTTTGACTTTTCCACCTACCTTCTTGTTTCCCCCCAAACTCCAACAACTGACAAGTAATTCAAATTTAAAAAAAAGGTGCATTTAATTCATTTGCTTGTAACTAAGAAACTCCAGAGCACATATAAGTGGTGGGAAGAAGGAAAAAATAATATTTTTTAACACTCCCCCTTATTCTTTACCTTCCTACCATGTTCTTATGAACTCATCTCAACCACTAAAATATCCATATAGCTTCTTCTCATTAGCACATATGCTTTTGGAATCATTTTGTGTATGTCTAGATCTTGAATGGTTAACTTTGAAGCTTGAATTTTGAACTTTAGAGTTTCACTGTTAAAATTCAGAGCTTCAATTTTGAACTCTAGAGCTTCATTATTTAATTTTGAATCTTCGTTGATGAATTTAAAAGCTTTACTATCAAACTCTAGAGTTTCATTGATGTACTTTGGAGCTTCACTATTAAACTCTGAAGCTTTGCTGATGAGCTCCAGAGTTTCACTGTTGAACTCTAGAGCTTTGTTGATGTACTTCAAAGCTTGCATACAACCAACTAGGGATAATGTTATTGAATTTATGACCCATAATCTTCCTCTTAAACACATAAAACTATCCTTTGGTAAAATATTAGTAAATATATTATCTACCTGCTAATCTGACTTAAAAAATTTAAGCTCTATCACATGATTTTCAACTAACTCTTGAATGGAGTGATACTTGATTACAATGTGATTTATCCTACCATGAAAGATGGGGTTCTTTGATAATGTTATAGAGGATATATTGTCACACTAGATCTTAGAAGTTCCTTACTTATCCCCATGAAAATATGAAAGTATCCTTTTAAACCTATAGCTTGGCATGTTATTGCATTGGCTGCTATGTTCTCCATTTCAGTTGTATAAAGTGAAACTATGGGTTGTTCCTTTAAATCCCAAGATATGGATCCTAACCCAAGATGAAATACATGCCCTGAAATGATCTTTTAGTCATCAAGACTACCATCCCAATCACTATCCATGTAGCCCACTATTTGAAACTCATTTACTGTTGCATACAAAACTCCATATCCTCTTGTTCCATGCATGTACCTCAATATCCTCTTGTCTGCTTGTCAATGTGTCTCCTTTGGCATCTCCATGAATATAGATATGAGGTTGAATACATACATGATGTATGGCTTAATTACAATTAAATACATTAAGATTCTTACTAAGCTCTTGTCCTATGTCAGGTCTACATTGCTACTACAATCATCCTTTCATAATTTCAAACTTGTCTCAACTAGTGTAGATACTAATTTACTATGCAACATCTTAAAACTCTCTAAAATATCCTTTTCATACTTAATTGGCATATGAAGATGCCACTATCTATTTTATTCACTTGTATACCAAGAATGTACCTCAATAAACCTATATTAGTCATTTTAAACTCCTTCTTATAGCTATTTTGAACTCTCCTATTGACTGATTTACATTTCTCATGAATATTAGATCATCCACATATAAAATAACAATCAATATATCACTTTTGCTTACTTTGATGTAGAGTGTATGCTCACTACCACTTTTACTAAAGTTCTTACTCATTAAGTAAGAGTTTATACAATTGTACCATGCCCTTGGTGCTTGCTTGAGCCCATACAATGCATTTTTCAACCTATACACTTTGTTCTCATGCCCAAAAATCTCATATCCAGGTGGTTGTCCCACATATACCTCTTTTTTTAGCACTTCATTCAATAAGCTTGACTTGACATCCATTTGATGCCCCTTTCATTTGTGTTGAGAAGTAATGAATATGATTGTCTTCACCATTTCTAGCCTTACTATGGGTGCAAACATCTCATTATAGTCATGTCCAAGCCTTTGCTTGTAGCCCTTCACCACTAGTCTCACCTTATGCCTCTCTATCTTGCCTTTTTGAGTGGTTTTTGTCTTGTACACCCACCTGACTCTTATGACCTCTTTTCGTTTTGAAAGTTCAACTAGCTCCCAAGTTTGATTTATTTCTATGGCATGCATTTATTCATCCATTACCTCACAACACTTGTTATCCTTGACTTGTTCCTCATAGGAGATAGGATTAGTTGATAAAAAGAGATCATAATTCATTGTTTCATCTTGATTTTTTGTATACCTTGACTGCTAGTATAATTATTGTAAGCTTTTTATCCTTACTAAGCATTGGATTGAGTTATAAGAGGATGATGTTGACTCATGAATAACTCATTGACCTACTTGATGGATTCTTCCGCTAGATGAATCATCCCTTTGTGAAATAGGGGTCCAACTTGGTGCATGAATGGATTTACTACCTGCTACTTCAGATTCAATAAAGTGTCAACTATCCCTTGTTTGTGCTTGTTCTTCTTCTTGTTTCTCTTCCTAAGCTTCATGCTCAATGAATTGAACATCCTAGTTGATTATGAGTTCTTTAATGATCATATTGTACAATCTATAAGCCTCAGATTGGTCATTATACCTAATGAATATACATTTCTCACCTTTATCATCCCACTTTGTTCTTCTTTGCTTGGGCACATGTCCATATGTAACACATCCAAAAATTCTAAGGTGATCAAAACTAGGCTTCCAACTACTCCATGCTTCTTGAGGGATCATATCCATAACACTATTTATTAGACAAATATTTAGTAAGTATATAATTGTTGCTACAACCTCAACACAAGAAACCTTAGGTAAACCTTTTGCCTTTAGCATACTCCTTTCCATTTTTTGGATGGTCTTATTATTCTTTTCGGCCACACCATTTTGCTGCGATGTATACCTAGCTATAAATTGATTCTTTATCCCATGATCCTTGAAAAAATTCATGAACCCATTATATATGTACTCTCCCCCTCTATCCATTCTCAAAATCTTTATGTGGTGGCCACTTTGCTTCTCAACAATGACCTTGAATTTCTTGAAGGTCTCAAATGCTTTTGATTTTTTATTCAAGAAGTAGACCCATGTATTTGGCTAAAGTCATGTATTAATGTCATAAAGTAGACATTATTGGATAAGGAGGAGTTATTAATTGGACTACACAAGTTTGAATGGATCAGCTCTAAAGGATCCCGAGCTCTCCATGCTTTAACCATCGGAAATACATTCCTATGCTACTTCCCCATCATGCATCCTTCACATACTTTATTTGGATATTATATAAGGGGAATCCCTCTCACTATTTGCTTCTTGTGAATAAGGTTGAGCCCACCAAAGCTCAAATGCCCATATTTTAGGTACCAAAGAGTAGACTCATCTACTATAATAGTTTTAAACGCTTTTGTGAGCTCACTTTGCATTTTCAATGGAAACATCTGATTTATTGTCATCTTGATTTCTGAAATTTGATTATTACTACCAATTTTATAATGAATTATGCATTCACCATATTCAAACCTCACTCTATATCCATTTTGGACAATTTATCCAATGTTAATAATGTTGTGCTTCAACCTGGGTACATAGTTAACATATTGAACTTGCCTTTTCTCACCTTGCTTGGTGCGAATAGGTATGTTTCCTTTGCCCATGATGGGAACCTTATCATTATTTCCTATCTTCACCTCTGATTTTATAGATTTATCAATGTGGTTTAACATCTCTTTGTTTCTACTCATGTGGTTACTACAACCACTATCCAAATACCTGTCAGGGAACCTCGAACAATAAGCATGCTCCGATCCCTACTGAGTCAGGATCTTGCTCCTCAATTAGAGCACATATGATTACTTCTTGTATTAGCAACTAAACACAAAATTATACCAGAATCAATAAGTAACTAGAAATATGAAACAACACAGGAATTGAGAGACAATACACAATTGTATTAATAATCACTCAGAAGAATATACAATAAGGAAGATGCCACTTCTTCCTCCACCTCAAAGGTTCGCCACGCCTCAAGACCTTCTTCCCTCTCTCTCTCGGTCCCAACAATCAACTCCAATATAGAATTGATGTTCACCTATCCAACCAGTCAGTAACACGCTGCCAGTTCACCAAGTACACAACCATACTCCAAGTAGATCTCCTGCTCTTTGCTGCTACCTTCAAATCACTAGACCTTACTCACCATGTAGATATCTCTACACCCCTGAAGAACCCTTGTCCTTGCCTCACCAAGTCCTTATGATTCTTCAACCAGTACCCCAGTGGATCAGCTCCTTGACCTTGCAGACCTTGCAACTCTCCCTGATCATACACACTTAGCACCCCTTTGGAACTAGGAGGAGCTACACTAGCTCTCTCTAAAAGCTCTATGGCTTTCTAGCACACTTTTACAATACAATCATGAGTCCATATATAGATCTCATCCAAAAAATAATTAGACAATAATACAATAATTAAATCCGCAGCTCTCAGTTTAAAATTAGCTCTAAACATGCAAACACTTGGTTCGTCAACCAACTGCCCGTAATATACTCGCAGCTCGAACCACACAGGCGACCGACGTCGGTCCCTGTCCACCTGGGGGTGCCGATGCCGGCCGATCTAAGACTGACGTCGGTTGCTTCTTGTCTCCCTCCTGCTGTCGTCGGTTGGCCTGACCGACACCGGTGTCTGTGACACTCCGCAACACTTCTGCAACCTCCTCCATGTCTGCATTAGTGAAGCTTTTAGCTCCACAACCTAACAATACCATGTCTCTTTACCACTTTTCTCGACAATGTTACATGCTATGAACAAATTTCCACCTTTCTTATTCCTATTAGGGTCACCCTCTTGTGTTTTGGAGAAAATTGAATTCTGCCTATTCATGTCATACTCTTTTCTACACTCACTGGCATCGTGTCCATATTTATTACAATAATAGCATTGGATTTTAGACTTATCATACCTTTGTGTAGATCAGCCTCTTGAAGTGTTATTGTTCCGTTTTATTCCTCTTCCATGCGAATCTTGATGGATATGCATTACACATTATTGACTACTACAAATTATTCCTCTTCCTATATTATTTTCTCCTCTCTCCCTTCTTCACACAGTCACATTGGTCATGAATGCTTGCTCATGAGAGGAAGTGGCTGACCTATATAACCTTTGTTCATGGGTTTACAAGGAACCCATTAGCTCATCCATCATTATTTGTCTCAAATCTTTTGAATCTTTAATTTAAACCACTATAGGGTCAAATCTTATTGGAAGGATCCTCAAAACTTTTTTAATGATCCTATGATCTTCAATTGCATCACCACATGTCTTGATTTGGTTGAAAATATTCATTGTTTTTGTGAAGAAGTCATTGATAGACTCATTATCCTTCATTTTTAGGGTATCAAATTCCCTTCTTAAGAGCTAAAACTCGGAAAGATTCACTTTGTCATTACCTTGATAGGCATTTTGAATAATATTTTATGCTTGTTTAGAATGGACATCGACTACTATCCTTGGGAAAATTGAATCAACCATTACCATTTATATGTAGCTGAGTGCCTTGCCATCCTTTCTCCTATTCTCTTTCAATAAATTCTTTTCTTCTTGACTTAGTACATTGAATGCTACTAGGTATGTAACTTCATTATATCTACCTTTAACCAACTCCCATAGCTCTTGAGAGTTAAATATAGTCTTCATCTTGATGCCCCACACATCATAATTCTTCCCATCAAACGAAGGAGGTTGTTTCCATGAACTAGAACTACCTGCTACCATATCTAAATGTGCTTATAGATTAAGGGTTGTGATGCCATTTTTTGTAAAATAAGGGAAATGGTGATTCATCAACCTTACATAAATAGCTACTATTATGACAAATAAAGTCATGAAATTGTTCCTTTTATTACTTACAAAAATTTCTTGGTTCTAAGCAATAAACCTCTCTATTCTCCTCCTTATATGTTGCCACATTCATTCTCTGACTACTGTCAATGGAATATTCTTCTACTATGCCTCCTTGTCTTCTTCTTTGTCAACACGTAACCTATTTTTGTTTTTGTTTTCTTCTCCCTGCTCTTCTATATTCTCCAGACTGCTCTTACTTTGTGTATATTCTGCCACTTCTCTCTCTCATTCTCTTTGTCTTATTATTTTGTCTCTTTGCTACTCTAACTTTTCCACCTACCTCCTTGTTTCCCCCCAAACTCCAAATGGCTGGAAAGTAATTAAAATTCAAAAAGCAATGTGCATTTAATTCATTTTCTTGCAATTGAGAAACTCCAAAGCATGCATAGGTAGGTGGGAAGAAGGAAAGAATAATATTTTTTAACAAGAATGGTTGAAAATACTCGAAAGTAGTGTTTGAAAAAGGGGCAAGCACAGAGAAAAAGACCAGAAGAGATGAACCCCTGATTTCAGAAAACCTTGTGAATACACAACTCTATCCCTTCTAAGAATAATTCCTTCTCTATAAAAACCTTGGAAGCCATGTTCATAAAACACTTCCCTCCTTATGTCTTGAAAATTCTTTTGATATTCAATAATATATTTATATTATTAATAAGATATTGTATTATATAATATTTATATAAATATTATTTATATCATTTATATTCATATATTATTTATATATAATAACATAACTAATATTTAATATTTATTATATATGATATAATATTAACTAAACAATATATTAATGAAAAGTGAAAAATTTATATTTTTGTGAACTACTTATTATTGGCACCTCTTTCCAATACGTGTCATTATTATTGTTCAACATGACTGTAGTTAGTCCTTCCCTGTGTCTTATTGAAGTAGGGAAGAAAAGCAAAATAATTCCACATATCGACCAAGTTTGAATTTGTGTATTTTGAAGACGGGGTGTTCAAATCCACAAGTTCTACAGTTCCACGATGAAAGCACTTAAAATAAGTGTAGAGATACTTTACACAATGTGGCACCAACTTTTCAACCCACCCAAACAATCAGGTATACACATACTCAAGGATTTGTTCGAACTAAGTCTCAAGTTGAAAATTCACCTATGCCTTCTTGGTACATGAGCAAGCATGGGCATGGCTGGCAAAAGGAATCAATTACACTCCATAAAGATCAAGCTAAAGTGGCATTGGAAGAAACAAATATGTTTTTATATATGTTTTTTTTTTTTTTTTTGGTCTGTTGTTTTACTCTTAGCATTGTTTTTGGTGCTCCTTTGCTGCACTTTATCTCATAACGCTTTAATCCACCCTACTATTTTCTATATAGTTTTTAATTCTTTTACGACGTTATTTGTTAAAAAACGTGATCAGTCTCTCCGTATCCGAGTGTCTTATTCTTTGGCATTCTGGTCCAATCCTGCCAAGCACAACTACCTTCCTTTTTTTGGCCCGTCTGTCTTCTCTGTAGCACCTAGTGTTTCATTCTATTATGTTTCGTTTCACATTTGCATAGGTGGCATTTTGTTTGGTTGTGTCATTTGCTTCTTATATTCACTATAATGTGACTAAATAGAAAGATGTGAATTTAATGATGGATTTGGCCATGGAAAAACAAAACATGGGTAACGCCTCCTTGTACACGCTTTAATGTTTGTTTAAGCAATTTTTTTCGAAAACAAGGTTTATCTACCGATGGGATACCTGTGGCAGTCTTAGATTTGTAAATCCATAGACAAATCTAGGGATGATTCCTTCCAGTATAACATTTTGGCAATGATAGCAGCTTCAAATGGTCATTATCATGTTAACACACAATTAATATAAAACTTGTAAATTATGTATTATAAAGGTTATTATTTATAATTTACCATTGTATAAGGAGAAGACACAACATTTACTCTCTTTCTTTGCTTGATGAGGTTTAAAATTGTATTTTTTATGGAAAAGGTTGTAGTTCGATTGGTGAGGATGATACTTTATTATACTATTTATCAAGTTACAAATCTTTTTAGATATTTGATATAAAGAGTCAAATGGATAGGGCCAAGGTCATTTCATGGGTAACTTTGACAGATTGGATGCTCCCTAGTCATGACTACTCAACCAAATAAATGCTCAAATTTAAATATACACTTACTTATCAAATGTCATAAGTTATATATAATACAAAATATAGATACATATATTGATGTCTATATAATTATGAACTTCTTAATAAATAAAAACTTGTATTTTTTTACCTTAACATTTTGTTTAACAATTTATAATATAAGTTACTGTAATTCAATAATATCATATAGGACAATATGTGAGGTAATCTTTAATCAAATAAATGCATTCTTTGACATCGTTATGAAATGTAGAAGATTCTTAAAAAATAGGAAGACTCAACTACCTATCAGACTTAATTACGAACATATGAAAACAAAGGGATTAGAATTTGTAAGAGGAGGTATTATACGAGGTCATAATATATTCATAGACCATCATGTTGGATTTGATAAATATTTTAATGTAGTATAAAAAGTGGGAAGTTCATATCCTCTTAACACAAAACCTTTGACTTATCTTGTTGAAGAAAACATTTGGAACTCATGATTTTCTAGATTTGTTAAGTTGGAGGCATTTATATTGGGGTGCCAACCCCTTAGATTCATCTCTCAGTTTGGAAAATACGAATCTTGGTGCCCTGTAGTTTTCAGGGGCAATTTTGGGCAACAACACTTTACTTCCTCTTTGTTTTTGTTCTACAACATTGTGATAATGGTAAAGGATGAAAAATAAGTAGCTCTTTGTCAGCGATAATAATGCAATGAGAGTTCACCCATAGAATTTTGTTCCTTACATTATGAACATGCATGTGTAGGTCTGCAATAAGATTTGAAATTTAGATAACGACATGCAATAAACCCTTAAAATCCATTTAGGCCAGGTCAAAATAAAGAGCAAAAAATTATTAGTGTAGGTTTTTCCATTTTTAGGTTTACCTTCATGTTTGTTCTATCAACATTCTTAGGTGTACACTTGTCATGGAGGAGTTACATTCCAAGTGGTAGTCACCCTTGACTAGATATTCTAGGTATAAGAATCTTTTGACCACCACCACTTGTCATGTGGGAGTTACACATTCACTCCTTTTTGTACCTCTTCTCTGTGAGCTATTCAACATAGGACTTGACTCATTTATGCATTCTAATTTTGTGTGTGCAACTTTTGGATCTCACCTACTACCTAGGGTTTCATGCATTAATGGTTGATTAGAGAACTTGGACGAATCCAATATGGTATCAGATCCTTGCTAACAATGTTTTCTACCATTTCATATCCTTGGTGAGATTATTGCATTATCACATCGCTATTTTTTGTTCTTCATTTGGCCAATTTGGGTGAATTTTATCAACATGCATTAAAATCCATGACAAAAGGGCTTAGATTAGAATATAAATTTCATATTCTTTGTGGGTTTTTCCTATTTTCTAATGGGTCTTCCTTATATTTGGTAGTTGTATGGATTTGGTGTTTTCAAAAGTTTTGTGTAGATTTACACATAATTGATTATCTGTTCACATTATCACTAGGTTTAGTTCAAGGATCTGTATTGAATTTGCATTAAGGATATTTGATTAAGATCTGAGTTGTATAATGCTGTTGGAAATCATCTGGTCTTCTCATTAGTCAAAACCTCCTATACCAGCTCACTATCCTCCTTGCAATCCAACCAGGCCGTGGAGTATGAAGCTATGAAGGTTTTAACTCATGTTTGTTTGATCTTGGTTTCCTTTATTGGATACTTATTGGATGACATCCTTCATCATACCAAACTTTGTAATTTCAATTGTCAAACCTCCCCTACTCACTATTTACTCTCCTTGCCAGTTTTCAAAACCACTCATCCTGATCTCTCTCCACTTGCATGTTGGTTTTATATTAGCTATCATGAGTCAAAGATCAAACCAACCTCTTCAGAAGCTGACTAGCCACTTCTCAGGCCTACTTCCCACCATCTTAATTCCCATTCTTGGCCTCTCCTACTTGGCATTAATGATCTAGTTATGGTAATAGTTTGGTAGGAGCTCTTTCATGCCAAACTCACCATTTTATTTGAGCCTTATTAGTTGTTTTTCAAAACCAGTCTTCTTTATTTACATGTTAGTCTATGGCCCTTCTGCATCACCAAAACCACTCATTACATGTCGGTATTTCATTTAAAACCACCCTTTATTTGAAAAACATGGTTTCAAAACTCACTACTACCCACAAACATGGTTATGGTAAAAAGTAGCAGTTTTATTTTTACAAAATAAGTTTGAAAGTTGTTACTTTTACAAATAGTTAATATTTGCATAATGCTTTTGACACAACCTTTTTTATTATATTAGAGGGTAGTTAAGTGGGATTTTCCTTTAATGATTGGGTTTTTTTAAAACTAGTGGAAGGGTTTTTTTATATAAAAACAATATTTCAGTTAGTGACAGGAAGTCATTTGAGGCATTTTTTATTGTTTTTTGTATAAAAAGAATCTTATATGGAGATATAAGGAGATTATATTAATTTTTCTTGGTCATATACCTCTTTTTACATTTGTCAAAGATAGAGGGCGAGGCTCGGTTTGGTAGGTGGCCAAACCCCCTCATAAACAAACCTTTTTTTCTCCTTCTCTCACTACTTACTATTTAGCTCTTTTGCTTGTACTCCTCATTTGGATGCATTTTTGATGGTAACCAACATCCATTATGAGGGCCTTTTTTTGGGATAAAATTGGTGAATTTTGGGTGATTTGAATGGCCATGCAAGCTCTAAACTACATTGGGTGATTCCCTGGACCCTACAAGGGGTGCTACCCATTGACCCCATTGGGGGATGTTACCCCCAGACCCCTGCATCGTAGCCCCTTGTTCAGTACTTATAGTGTACTTTATTCTACCAAAGGATGAGTTTTGATATGACAAGTGATTATATCCCCTCACAACAACATTTTATATGTGTTGTTAAGATTTGTACACAGGCACATTATCAATAGAGCCCAATGTCTTCCTTGTCATATTTACACTATCATTTATTGCACTAATTGTTTGTATTCATATGCACTACTAGCTATTTCTAACATCTATTCACTGAGACATGGAGTGGCACATGTGTACTATTTACTCTTATGTGTGTGGATGCATTATTGGCTGAGTCTGATGTCCTCACATTGAGTTTTACTTGCAAAATTTGGGGGTCATTACTGATTGTCTTAGAGGGGTTGATGTGGGCCTTAATTTTTCTCTTGTGTGCACACTCAATTATCGTGAATTATGTGCCACTTTGGTGTCATTTACACTAATTTATCTTGTATTCTTGGATGCATTTTTAGATAAGCTTGATGTCCATTCATTGAGTGTGCATTTTCATTTGTGTAGTGTTTTTTCTCATTGCACTTATATGGTGTCTTCTCTCAATCATGTCGAATCCACTTGAGAGATACCAGCGGAAGAGGAGAGTTGATTCTACACTTGTGGTTCTTCTTGGAAATACCAACTATGTTTATTGGTATTCTTACATAGAAAACTTGCTCACAAGTGAGAATCATATTCCATTCCTATATGAACAGATTCCTACCCCTTCTACTTAAATTTAGTATAATAAGTGGGATAAAACTTGTGACAAGGTTATTGGTACTTTACTATTACATGTTTTCATGGATCTTTGTTACCATGTGGAACATACATCATGTCCCCACATTATTTGGAGCATCCTATAGTATCTTTTTAGAGATCCTACTGAGATACATATCACTCCTCCTCCTCTTCCTATCATCTCTTCAAAAATTATTTTACTCTCTCCTCCTGCTCTTATCTCTTATGATGACACATTCATGGTGGATTGTGTTCTTCTTTCTATCAAGCCACCACTACAGGATGAGATTCTGCTTGACCTCAATTGTCCCATTATATATTCTGCTTCCATCCTTATTTAGGATGTTGCTCTTTTAGATCCTTTATAATACTATATTTTACTTTTGAGGATTATACTATTTCAAGTGCAAGTACATCCATTGAGATCTTTGACAACACATATGTCCCTGTGGATATTCATATTGCATATTTGTGTGCTTCATCTATAGTATCTTCTTTAGTTTTGATGGTTGTTGACCAAATATCTTCCCTTCACATGGACATTATTTTGGCAAATGTTCCATGTCCTTCTTTTGATAGGTTCACCTCAATGGCATAACATTTAGTTCTTGTGCATGATTTTGTCAGACCTATGCCATGATTTATTTTTATACCTCTTTTTGATATCTTCGTACTACTACCTTCATATTCCATTATGGAATGGGTAGAATTTTAGTACACACCTCATGTTCTTCAATTGGAAAAAATAATAAACCTTGTTCAATTCGGATGGAGCTTCTTAAGTCTTTAGGCAAAGAATCTCATCAATGTCATTAATCATTTTGTAAGCTCTATTGTAGGCAACTTTAACATCTTCTACGGGGACTTCTTAGTTCTATATGTGCTTTATTTCTCTCACTTATGGATGCATTCTCAATTATGCCTTTATGTCCTTACAACACTCACTATTTATCTTTGCTCTTTTTTTAGGAAGGAGTTTTTTTCCTATGGGTTTTCTCATTTTCTCTGCTTTATGGGAGTTGCATTGTGTATGGGTACCTCATCAGGCCTTGTTAGGGTATGTTTTTGCATTTTTATGTTTACCTTCATGTTTATTTTATCAGTTTGCTTAGATGTACACTTGTCATGGAGGAGTTACATTCCAAGTGGGAGTAACCCTTGACTGACTATTCTAGGTATGATAATATTTTGACCACCACCACTTGTCATGTGACCTCCACCATTTGTCATGTGAGAGTTACACATTCACTCCTTTTTGTACCTCTCCTCTATGAAATATTCAGCACAGGACTTGACTAATTTATGCATTCTACTTTTATGTGTGCAACTTTTAGGTCTAAGCTACTACCTAGGGTTTCGTGCATTGATGACTAATTAGAGATCTTGGATGAATATAATACGAATATGAAATATAGACCAACAATAAATGCCTATAATGGTTGAAGGTGCCATACCCTTGCATAATATTAGTTGATAGAAGGCATGCCTGATTTCATCACATGTTTGATTCAGATGTTAATTAGGTATTGTTGATTGTGTTTAACACATTTATGAGGTCCTTTAGTACTCATAGGTGGAGAGTTATATCCTCTCTCAATCTAGTTTGTTTTATCTATTTTAAATCTTACAATGTCATCCATTGATTATCTCAATCAAAATCTTAGAGGGATAAAACAAAATCTTAGATCCCTTTGTAGAGAAGGTCAATTGAAGGAAGCCCTTCATATCCTTATTAACATAGATAATGCTCCAGTTGAGTATTCTATATATCTTCATCTATTAGACACATACATTGCCAAGAAAACCTTTTTTGAGGGTAAAAAATCCACTCTCACATCAATGACAAGGGACTTACATTTGAGCCATACACATATTTACAAAATGCACTTATCAATATGCATGACAAGTGCGAAAGTGTTGTGGATGCTCACAATGTTTTACATCATATAATTGAACCTAACATCTTCTCATGGAATATGATTTTTTAATCTCACAAAAGGCATGGGTTTCCTTGAAAGGCATTCACACTTTTTCACCCAATGCAACTAACTCTACTATTCTCCCTATTTGCACCGAGTTGGCATCTCTAAAACATGGTTTGTAGATCCACAAAAAAATCATTAGATATGGACTTAAATATAGCCTTATTGTGAAGGATATCATGGTCAATATATATACAAAATATGAAATTATGTATAAGGCACGTGAACTATTTGATAGAAAACATGAGGCAGATGAAGTTTCATGGAATGCTATGATTACAAGATACAACAAAATGGTTGTTTTGATGAGGCTTCAAGGATTTTAAAAAAAATGTCTCAAAAAAATGTGGTCCCATGGACTGTAATGATTATGGGATATATACAAAATGGACTTACTAAAAAATCCTTGGGGATGTTTAAGTAAATGCAACAGGCAGGCCAAAAGCCAAATTCCATAACCTTCACTAGCATCCTCCTAGCATTTGCCAAAATGGGAGCTTTGGAACAGGGCATGGAGATCAATCATATATTAATTGAAAGTGGATCTTTATCAAATGTTTTAGTTTCAAATGATCTAATAAATATGTATGCAAAATGTGGATGCATACATAAGGCATGCAAGTTGTTTGACAAAATGCCCCAACAAAAATCTATCTCATGGAATGTGATGATTGTAGCATACACAATGCATGGATATATCAAGGATGCCCTCAAATTATTTGAACTAATGAAACACTCTGGAACAAACCTAGACCCTGTAAGTTTTATTTGTGTTTTATTTGCATGCAACCATGCAGGTCTAGTGGATGATGGCTATAAATGTTACTTCAAGTTCATAAGTGACTCTTATTACATTTTTCCTACAATGGAACATTATGTATGTAAGGTTGACCTTCTTGGCCATCTTGGCCATCTTGAGGAAGCCCTAAATTTTATCATCAAAATGCCAATAAAACCTAATGTGGTTTTTTGGAAGTGTTTTCTTGGCACTTATAACTCACATACAAATAGAAAGCTACGAGAATTTATAGAAACACTTCTTTTTGAGTTGGATCCTATGAATCCTGGATCTTATGTTCTTATATCAAAAATATATGCAATAATATGAAGGTGGGATAAGGTTCTAAAGCTAAGGAAACTAATAAAAAATAGAGGAATTGAAAAGATACATGGATGTAGTTGGATTGAAGTCCATTAAATTGTATGTGTTTTTTGTGTAGAAAACAAATCATACCTACAAAGATAAGGAGATACATGTGAAGTTAGAGAAATATTATTGGGAGATGTAGTTAGTAGGGTATATTCCAGATAGAAGATATGTATTGAATGATGGGGAGGAGGAAGATAAGGAAATGCCCTCTACCACCATAGTGTGAAGTCAGTAATTGGATTTAGTTTATTTAACTGAGTAACTATTAGAAGTATCAATAATCTTTAAATATCTTGGGACTGCCACATTTCAACCAAATTTATCTTCAAGATTGTTTCAATATAAATCATTGTAAGAGATGCAAACCATTTCCCTCATTTCAAACATTGGAAATATTAGTGTATATTTACGCTAAAGGCATTCATATTGGGGTGTCAAACCCTTAGATCCATCGCCTGGTTTGGGAGATGCAAATCTTGTTGTCCAATGGTTATGAGGGGTGGTTTTGGGCAACAACGGTCTAGGCTATACCTTCTTGCAATCACATCAGCATTTCACATCTCCATTGGCCAGAGGTCAGGCCAAAGAGACTCATTAAAGAGGTGGCAACTAAAATTAATTGAAGGGCATTAATGGTTTCAAATATCTTGCTGACATTTATAGGGTTTCACATCGCCTTGTTATTCTATATATGGTTTAATCTATGTTGTAATCTTATTCATATCTTCTGAGGTCAATTTGTAAATGTACAAGTAGAAAGAGTGACTTATTATTGTTGAATAGTTGGAATACAATACAACGATTTATGTGGTGGTAATTATGGATAATCCATTATATATAACATATCTTATATGATTTTTATACAAAATGGCAATATACCTATATGCTAATCTTTATCCCTTTATTTAATTTTTCTTCACACATAAAAAAAAAGTTGGTATTAAGTATATTTCCATAGATGGCCATAATCTTAATAAAATTTTGATATTGAGACATTAAAAAAAGCTATTTATTTAGTTGAATTGAATGCATTATTGATCAAATGTCCCTTCATTATGCATGATGTTGACTCCCCTATCCACTTCATTTGCTTCCAAGCCTTAGCCTACTTTGCTTGTCATGAGTAGTGGATAGACAGATTGAATGCTACGTATGAGGAGAACTTGAGGATAAGGGAATATTGCATCCACTATTTGTCTTTTCATTCCTTCTATAATTAAGTTTTTCACCCATCCTTATGTAAATAAATTATGTACAAATGTGGCTGTCTACAGGCCCACCGAATTCTATTAATCATTGTAACATAACAATCGTTATATGTGACTTTTGAACGCATTATTCAGATATGCTATTTACACAGTTAGTGAAATATAATATCCACAAGTCACCTTTTCTCGTTACTCACTCATTTTTATTAAATACTACAACCAGATGAACTCGAAAAGAATTGGTAGCAAAAGGTCAAGTTATATATACGAGTGGTAATAATAAACATTTATTTGTGTTTCCATATGTTTTACATTTGTCAGATGTTAAGAGGAAATCGATACCTATATATCTTATTTAAATGGCTTCCTTACCCTATATATTTATGTGGATGTTTGGATATATTAAAAAAATAAGAGTTGTGAAGTGGGTTTACTACCTATTCTTAGTTGAGAGTGTTTAATTGTGAAATGGCTTTGATTATAATTTGAAGTAGGCCATGTAGATTTTTTTGTGTTATATGAGATAATAATAATATCAATAAAATTTGTTACTATAATAAATAGTTATGATGACATTTATTGTGATTTTACACAAATATTAATGAAGCATAATACGTAAAATTTACAATTTAGTGTCTATAGTTAATGTATTAAATATTGTAAATTATAATAATAATTGATATGAATATATAATAATTAGTAATATATAATATATTATATGTAGTATAATAAATTTATATTATTTATTAAATAAGACAATGGTAATTATTATATACTATATATAAATATTATTTTTATACTATATATTTTAATATAGTTTTAAATTGTGAAAAAAATCTAATCGTCGAAGATGGTTGATTAGAGAAAAGGTGAAACATAAATCTTTGCACAGAGAATCATATGTCCCTACAAAAATAGGTTAATACCCAAATGCCACATCATAAATGGTCACACTGCTCTGCTCACAAGATAGATATTGTCTAAAGAGGATATTTTTGGCATTATTTTATTCATGTCTTCCTCGAGCTCGTTCGAGCAAATTATCATCTAAATTGTTTTGTAAAAATTATAGGTGTAAATATTTAAGTGGTTACAATATTTGAGAACATTTATTAAACTCTACTAAATTTAATAGTAATTAAAAGATTTTTAATAAAAAATATTACAAATAAATTGACAACTTTGATTAGTTATTGTATTTTACATGGATTGGTTCAAATCCTCCATATTGAAGAAATGCCTATCCACATAATATTTAAACAAAATATTTTACTTAAATTATTATTATTTTTAAAAATTAATATATAAAAGGAGGTAAAGATAACATATAAATACAATAAAACTCTATATATAATGAGATAATAGAAAACCCAATATAACATAAAAATAAATCTATCCAACTATATATAACTAAATAAATACAACTAGATTTAAATTTTTTTTCTAAACACACTACCAAACAATTGCCATGAAGTGACTTTAGTGCTTGCGTGTAGCCAAAACAATGGTTGCATGGAGCGGTTAATGAGCGATAAGGCATTGGAAAAGGAAATTTTAGAATCTTTTTCTAAAAAAATGAACCCTTTAAAAAAAAACCCATGGTTCCATGTGATCATTTTCTAAGTATAAACCCTATTGGTGGTAAGACTAATGAGTCCAAGAAAAAAATTAGAAAAAAGAGAATTGGGTACATCATTGACTGAAGTCTATATTATTATATTATTATAGCAATCTCAATCCTTGTATTTTGACAATTACTATATTTGAAATAATAGATTATGTTATCTTTTTTATTGATAAATAATGGGTTTATAAGACCCGTGATCGATAAAAAACAAGAATATATACAAACAAACACTAACCAAAATATTTTCATTTCCTTGACATTTCATAGGCTAAGTTACAAAAAAACTTGAAATGTATTAGCAGAGTGCAAAAAAAAAGGAAAAATAATATCAGATTAAGAAAAGGGACATTCACAAATCTAGTCAATTGGTATGATTTCGATAAACTTGAACGTAGAAATAGGCCTAGCACAATCCATAGCTAGCAAAAGACACTTCTTGTAGGCCAAATCAATTATTGCCATATTGAAATCAGGAACCACCAAGGTAAACAGAATGTCCAATTGCTTGGACTTGTTTTTGTCCACTACCAAATGTTCATCTGAAGCCATGGTAACTATAGTCAAAACGTGTATGACTATCCATGGAGGAGAAGGGAAAATGCCATGAAACATGATCTCGACCAAGAATATGAGTGATTCAATCCTTTGGCAGGAATGATGAACAACATGCATGTGTCCCATAGCAGCCAGAGATGATAAAACAATGTTTAAAGGTGGTGGGGGAAACAAATAACCAAACAACCTATTTGATTTCATTTCAAAAACTAGGGACTGAATGTAATCATGGAGATGAGATAATCTCCTCTCCATGTCCCTAAATACGGGCATTGACATGAACCCAAACTTGTCTCTACTAGAGAAGGACAGAGGGTCTCCCTGATCACCATTTAAGCCTGATATAACTTCATCCAAACTGACCTTGAAGACTAAATTAATAAAGACTTCAACCAAGGATTTTACTTTATCCTTGTCAAAGAGAGGGAACATTATGTTGTAGCAAATATAGAAGTAGGCGTGGAACTAACTTTGATCATGTTAGTGGCGGAGAGAAATTCTTCCCCATTGATAGAAATGATAACATTGAAAACTTGCTTGAAAGGAATATAAAAGATGTTTTACAAATGATAGGGTGAGACTCTACTAATGAAATCCATTTGTGGTTTTTGGTACAAGCACATAAATAAAGGATTAACCAAAGCTTATTGCACAATGGGATCCATTGAACTTTGAATACAACCAGATGACAAGAACAAAGATTTCAAAGCCACGTTATGGAAAAAAGCAACGTTAAGAAGGAAATAAGTAGACACGAATGAATCATATCCAAAATATGGTGGTGGTGAAGGCAAAGAAAGAGAAAAAATGAAATTGATTGCCAATATCAATGCCTGATGTCATCAGTGAATCATAACTATGATTCTCAATGACAAGTTCTATCGATTGGTTGATTGTAATATTCACCAAAGCATTAACAATCTTATCTATTTATTAAATTATGTTATTACATCATGTGTGATACATTTATAACATATGTAATGACATTTTTTTATTGATTTAGTAAATTTAAAAGTAATGAATTTAGTTAACACTCATTTATTAGTGCTTAATGCTCTGACAAAAGTTTTATATGACATGGATTGAATTTGAACATATTTGCCATACTATTTAGAGTTAGAGAGGGTAGTCTCTCAAAACTATCTGAGAAGGCAGATCCCAATGGAGCTAGACCCAATGGGAGATCATGGCATCATTCAGAGTTAGAAAGATGAGTCCCTGAGAGTTGTCAAATATGTTAGATCCTAAGAGAGTGCTGCCTAATGGGGACTCACCACATCATTCATTATCAGAGAACAATCTCTCAAACCCACTAAATATCTAAACCCCTGAGAAAGCTTAGTTGAATGAAAGATCGTCGGGTCATTCAAAGTTAGAAAAGAGAGACCTCTAGATCTATCAAAGATATCCGAACCTAGGTGAGTCAGGCCCAATGGGAAACTATGGGGTTATATAATGCAAAAATGAATTAGTCATCACTTATGACCTGGAAAACTCATAGTGAAGTACTAGTGATTAACCAAAACTAATCAGGGTGTGCCATTATTCCTTGGGTGGCACATCGTCTTGCAAATCATAAATCTATGGAACATAGAACTACACTTAAATGGTGACCATCTATGAAAAATCAATATAGGGGTGACATGTGTCAGAAAGCATGGGCTAGCTGGGGAAACTCTAAGGGTGGTGGCCACATGCTTACCATGTACTTGATACTAATAGAATGGGAAGCTAGACCAGATTGGATAGTTTTGAAAAACATCATATCACCATTTTTATATCCATCTAGCATCATAGGATCATGGGCCATGAATTTAATTCTAGATTTGGAAACAAAAGGATAAAATATTAGCACCTACTAAAAATTTTAAATCTGGAGCAAGTGAGCTATCAAATGACATTAATGCAAAAAGATGTGTGCACAAGACTTAAAAGCCTAAACAAGGTCCATTAACAATTATCAATAACAATATGGAAATTTAGACAATCATCATGTTATTTTTCCATGTGTTTATCCATACAGTACACAAACAAATGAGATAGACATGTTTTAACTACTAAAAAAATTAAATTATGTGTACCGTATAAACACAATATGTTATTTTTGAAACAAATTGCAACTATAAATTTAAACATTATAATGAGAAAAAAATAAAATAGCCATAAATAAGTCAAATCTATAACTAAAAATATAAATGATAAAAAAATGTAAAATTTACAACAATGAAAAAAAATGTAAACTTTGCAATAATGAATAGAGTGGGATGATCAAATTATTAACAATTGGCAAAGTATGGAAACTAAATCAATATAAAAGACTCAAAACAATCATTGGGTTTGTAAAATAAATATTTGTTGTGCCTAATATGCCATGGTGCCTACTAGAAACTTTAAAATAAACATGACTTTGATTTTACTCAAGCAGTAACAGACTTTTTTAACTTTTCAAAAAATCACCAAGTAGTATTTCTTCACTTTTAGCATATTACGTCAGTAACACTACAAATTGATTTTCATGAGAAAATGTTCCCTGAATCCATTTTTTCCTAGAGTAAGAAACTCATTATCTTCCCTGAATCAAGTGCTCTATGGCTGATAGATAAACTTTTATGAATGGTTTTATTTTTTGTTATTAGTTCATCATCTTGTGAATTTGGCAAAGCTTAGTTCAATGGGAACTCACTGCATCAATCGAAGTAAGAAAGGCTAGTCTCCCATACCTATTAGAAATGTCAGAGCCTGAGAGAGTGTAACCCAATGATAGATCACCATGTCATTTGGAGTCAGAGAGGCCAATTACCTAGACCTACCGTAGATGTCATATCCTGTGAGAGCTCAACCCAATGGGAATTCACCATGCCATTCATAGTCAGAGAGGGTAGTTCATTAGACTCACCAGAGATGTTAGAGGGCTAACGATCCCAAGGCAATGACAGATCACTGCATCATTCAAAGCAAAAAAGGCAACTCCCCCTACTTGTCAGAGATGTTAGAGCTTGGGAAAGCCCACCGTAATGGGCACTCACCCTATCATTTAGAGTTAGAGAGGGAGTGGCCAGGGCATATCAAAGGTATCAGAAACTGGGAGAGTCAAACTTAATGAGATATCACCACATCATTCACAGTCAGAAAGATGAGTCTCCTAGACCTGTCAGAGCCTGAGAGAACCTGTCTCAATTAAAAATTACCACATCATATAATGCAAAGATAAATTGGTTGCTCTTTTTGACTTAAAAAGATTAGAATAAAGTATAACCAGTTAACCAAGATCAATAAGAGTGTGGCATGTGTTCCTAGGTGACACATCATCCTACTCAGAATAAAGACATGGAGTATGAAGCCATATTTAGACAATGACTGGTAATAAAAATAATAGATTAATGACACATGTCAAAAAGTAGAGAGTAGCACACAAAACTCTAAGGTACGTGGTTGCATGCATGTCACACGTCGTGTGTTAGGAATATAGAACACAAAGCAATATTAATGAATTAAAGACAAAAATAATATGTAGAAAACACAACACAATAGAGACATAGATTTAATGTGGTTCACCCAATATGGGCTACATCCACATAGAAATAGCCAATCTTTCCTATTATTCATTCCAACAAATAAAGCGAAAAAACTAAAATACAACCATTGCAATATCCTCTTCACTCACACACATTATGACACCATGATTATGATGCCCTCATATCAAAAGGAGGGTTACATATTAGGGTTAAAATGCACCAACATAATTTATATCATTAGATCTACCACCCCCTGGACCCCCATGGTGACCATAGTTGGGGGTGTTGCCCCTCCGTACCTCCCCTGTCAGGAATCGGGCATTATAATAAGATCAGGCTCCACCATCGAATAATTTCCCACTTGGAGACTGATTACTGCAACTCCACCGTTACAACTCTTCCTTATAATTTTCTTTGAAATTTGACCTTGGCATGTTTCTCATCTTCCTTGTTATCCCCGAAGACCTATTAAAGCTGGAGAACTCTCCAAATTCTCCTTTGTGACTATGTTTGTTAGCATATCTACAAGATTTTGACTTGTATGGATCTTTTCCAACTTCAGTTGACCATCCTCCAAAACTAAATGAATGAAGTGATACCTGAGTTGTATATGTTTGGTTCTTGAGTAGAATGCTGAGTTATTTGCTAAATGAATCACACTCTAGCTGTCACTATATAACTTGTAATCTTCTTATTTATTCCTCAACTCTTCCATGAACCATTGCATCCATATCATCTACTTGATTGCTTCTATAGCTACAACATACTCTACCTCTGTAGTTGACAAAGTAACTATCTTATACAATTTTTAAATCCAACTTTTGTATCACCAATAGTAAAAACATAACCTATGGTGCTCCTCCTACCATCTAAATCTCCAGCTATGTCTGCATCAACATATCCTTGTAAGGTAACATCTAAACCTTCATATCATAATCATCTATCAGTGGTCCCTCTCAAGTATCTGAGAATCCACTTGACTTCATCCTAGTGCTATTTTCCTAGATTATTCATAAACCTACTGACAACTCCCACTACACGTGTAATGTCTAGTCTAGTGCACACCATAACACACATTAAAATTCTAATTACTGAAGCATAGGGCACTTTTGACATGTAATTGATTTTTTCTTGTGTTTTAGGACACAATTCCTTGCTTAATAGTGGGGGACATTTCCCCCCACACCCCCTGTCGGGAACTAGGCATTATAATAAGATCAGGGTCCACCATCCAACATCATGAGTATTAGGACACCAATTTCTCTATTACTTTAACTAGGTATAAACATTAAAGTGACATATTTAGAGTAGTTGAGGAGTGCTTTATGTATGATAGGTAATATTTAATGAATTGTTTTTTTTTCATTATTACTTTGTCATCTTGTGAATCTCGAAGAGCCTAACCCAATGAGAATTTGCCATGTCAATCAAAGTTAGAAAGGCTAGTCTATCAAACCTATTAGAAATGTGAGAACCTGAAAGAGCATGACCTAATGGTAGATCACCGCATCATTTAGGGTCAGATAAGCCAGACCCTTGGACCTATTATAGATGTTAGAGCCTAAGAAAGCCTGGTCCAATGGGAAATCACTGCTTAATTCAAAGCAAGATAGAACAACCCTCTGGACCTATCATAGTTGTAATAGGTTGGGAGAGTCCAGGCTAATGGTATATCATTGCATCACTTAGAATAAGAAAGGTGACTCCTTTACACTTGTTAGAGATGTTAGATCTTGGGAAAGCTCAGTGAAATGGGAAATCTTCATGTCATTCAGAGTCAGAGAGGGAAGTGCAAAGGACCCATTAGAGATGTCAGATATTAGGAAAGTAGGGTTCATTGACATATCAATGCATCATTCAGAGGGAAAAAAGTGAGTGTCTTAGACCTATTATAGATGTTAGATATTAGAATAATCTACCTCTATGGAAAATTATTACATCACATAATTCAAAGATGAACTAATTTCCACTTATGATTGGAAAAGCTTAGAATAAAATAGGAGCTATCAAACTATTGACCATTTTGACCACAAGTCAAAATGAGTCAAACCCCTATAGTCAAAAAATTGATATATGGGTATAGTATAATGTCAGTGGGTGTGTCATGTTTCATTGGATGTAATTTAATATCTTATTATCCTTGGTCAGAGTCTATATTAGTCCTTATGTCATTTTGAGTCACTTAGGGGTCATATATGGGTCATTAAATGAAGTGGTATGGTTTTGATCGAAAGATAAGTGTTATAAAATCCTTGTCAACATTCCCCATTTAGTACATGTTAGATTCCCTATCAGGAATGCTGGTATTAACAAAAACTTATAGTTGTTAACTGAAAATCAAGAAAACAAGTGAAAAAGAGGGAGTTTCAAAGGTTGTATCGCCCATGAGGAGAGTGGCATGTGGGAAGAGCTTGTATGATGGATATTTAATTTCCTTGGACTAATTTCCATGCTTGGCATTCTTTGGAGGTGCTAAAAATAGGCTAAAACCTTTCCATCTCTCCATCGCTCCACTAGGCAAGTATAACTAGTCAACATGTTTCTTTTTGGTGCAGCGAATAGGAGGACTTCCAGGTCAAAATATCTTGGTGGTGGATAGTACACTTGGTAAAATTCATTTTCATTTTTGGAATTAGAGGAATGGTGGCCTATACTTTATGAACCATTCTTAACAAGTTGACTATCTATTTTTGCTTGTTGTTTACTACACCATGTATGGCAAAGCCCTATTGGAATGACATTGTATTTTTACATTGAATAATTAATAAAAGTATAATCTTGAGTTCATGAACATTTTTATAAGTGTGAAAAGTGGTGTATGGTGATGCTAAGTGATAATCTCATATCCTTGCTTCTCCTTATCCTCTCATGTTTATGCAAGAGTTCCTATTCTAATAGGTCATACAGAGTGTACTAGTGTGTTAGACTATTTTCAAGTAAAATTATTCTAAGAGTGTGCATATTCTCTCTAGTTCATTTACCTTGTGTTGTCTCATGCATATCACCTCTATGTTGAAATACTTATGTTAGAATCTTTTAGGACTTGGAAGCTAGTTTGTAGGTCTTATTTCTTAGTGAAATAAATATGATGGTATTATGGAAATCATCTTGATGTATCACCCCTTTATAGTAGTTTAATTTCATGAATACTTATATCTCTTTTCCCATAAGTAAATATTTAAGTAGGTGATAAGCATTTCAAGGTATATTCAGGGAGCTAGCCCTTAAACTTAGAGTTTTACTTCTACCTATAGGTAAACCCACATACCTAGAAGTATTCCCATGTTGCCCAAATCTGGAGGATGCTTGAGCACCCTTATCTAGGGTGAAATATTTGGTGACAAAAGTTTTGGCACAATTGATGGGACCATTGTCTTCAAGACAACTTATTAAGGTGAATGCTGGTCTTGACAACATCAACTATAAATTGGTGTGCTACATAGCATTTGATGACTCCATTCAAAGTAAAATCTTTTTCAAGGCCATTATTTTGTCATAAATTTTCTCGCATGCTTCATGGTTCTTACTAGGTCATCATTTAGTAGATTGTTGAATCCTATCAATCCACCTCTTACACCTGAACTTCCTCTTGAAGTTCATTACCCTCATCCTAATCTACTCTTTGAAGATCAAGAAGATTTTTCTAACCAAGAGAGTGAAGAGATTGAATAAATTAAAGATATTTAATAATACATGGCTAGGCAATATGCCTTTCCTACCTTTAATACTAAAAATCGAATCCACCTTTAGGCTTATGATGGAATTCTCCATAATGCTATAAAGAGTGTGCCCACTTTCAATGGTAAAATTCATGTCACATCTAGTGAACACATCAAGGATATCTCTAATTTTTGAGGTTTCCACAATGTCACTAAAGAGAATATTGTTATTAGACTCCTTTCCATGTCCCTTAGAGGGAAATAACTTGATTGGTATATGACTTTACTCGGTGGATGTATCACATCATGGGATGAATTGGGATTGTTGTTGACTTCAATATTTTAAGATGAAAGTGACCATACCTCTCTCATACATCAACTAAATGTGATAAAAAGGGATCCCAAAGAAATAATGCATGACTTCAATGAGAGGTTTCAAAAGACTTGGTATGGAATGCCTTCTCCCATGAGACCACTTGCTAGTTTTGTGTTCCCCACATACTTGAGAGTCATTAGTACCGATATTGCTATCATGTTTTAATTCATGGGTGGTTTCACTCTTATAGAAGCATATGAACTTATCATTAGAGATGATAATGGGATAATTCAAGTAGGAAGGTTGCCTCCTAAGTTGTTTATGCCTTTGTTTCCTAATACTTCTGCTAATTCTCCAAAAAATTCTCTAATTTTTAATGTCAACACCAAGCCTAAATTTATTCATAAGAAGGCATATGTTGCCATGGATCCATATGAAACAATTCGATGGTTGGAAGCTTAGCTTAGGAAAAAATGTGCTCATCAAAATCCATATCTCTATCAAAAATAATATGGTTAGTAATATGGGAGAGGAAGAGGTCAAGAGCAGCCTAACTTCCATAAGCCTACCAATGTGTACAATCCTAATTCCACCACCAATGTAAGAGAGATGGTACAGGTGCATATCAACTTGGTGTAAGGAAAAGATTGAAAATAGCTAATTCATAGATGTTAATCAGGGTGGGGAGCAAGCTCTAGTTTCTCAAGGAGGAGTCACTCCTCTCCTATTAACTAAAGATGAGGTCATGATGCAAGCAAATGAGGATTGGTAGCCTCATGGAGAAAGCTTCACCAACATCCTAGTAGAAGATAATTTTGTGCTCAATCAAGGAACCTCTATTGCATAAAATACTAGGGCCAAAAATAAGGCTCTTGGAGATGGTAATAACATGCCTATAATCTCATCTAATACTCCTAAAATTTAGAAAATCATGGTATCCCAATTACTCAAGGTCCAATCAATCCTTTTCCTTTGAAGAATAAATAAAATATATGTAATACTATCCTAAAAATAGTGGGTTCTTTGAAAAGTGCCAAAGCATCTATCTCTTTGTGGGATGTCCTTCACATGCCTGGCCAAAAAGAGTTATTAAAAAAGTAACTGTCCACTATTCCTACTAGTCCTTTACCTTCAAGTAAAATTCATATTCATTTTGATATTAAAAATGACCCTAATACCATTTTTGAACCATACACTAAACTTAAGAAGCCTCTACCTTTCTATCTCACTCTCATAGTGGGTGACAAGTAAGTACACAATTACATAGTTGATAGTGGTGCTTCTACTTTAGTCATGCCCAAAGTTGTAGCTGATAAGTTGGGAGTAAAATATGAAACCCATAGAAAAGGAGTGATTCATATATATGGTACACCTACTAAGACCGTAGGGATGATGAAAAATTTGAAGGTCTTCTTGCATGATTGTCCTAGTTTTCCTATCCTCCAAGACATAGTTGTTGTTGACCTTCTTGCTCATTTTGCAATCTACCTTTCAAGAGACTTTAAATCCAAGATAGGTGGTTATGTTTTAGCTAAATTTTCCTTCTTGTCATTTAGGATGAGGTATGGAATCAATGTGACCATTAAAACTCAACCTCTTACAAGATTTCACATGGAGCCCTACATTGAAACAAGTTCTAACTTGAATTGTGTTGTCCATGAGAAGGGGAGTCTAATATGAATGATGGTGATTATAAAATTGAGGGAATTTATGACTCATTCCTAGATGAATATGGTGTAGATGCTTATGAATATGATCCTTATGCATACTTTGATCAAACTAACCTTGGCACTTATATCATGCATGAAGAACCATTTGAGGGAACTGAGGTAAGTATCAAACATTCTTTCTCACATGCTACTAAAGGTAACTACATGATTCTCAAGTATGATCATGATATTTTGAGGAATCTAATTGATCACCATAATGGGAAGGATGATGTATTTCTTCTTATTGTTGATGAATTTGCCCTTGATGATGACTCTCATGAGGTAGATCAGGATGACTTATGGCAAAATTTCAATGCCATATGCAAAGAATTTGACAAGTTGGGTAAGACTCATTTTTTTATAAGAGATTATGTATCTAATTTCAAGGTTGATAATGAGATAAAAATTAGGTTTTTGAGTGTTCCATCAAACATAAGGATAAATTTCATTCTGTCAATCAAGAGCCTATAGTCATGAAGGAGTTTGATGAAGTTATTATCCAAGAAGTTGTGAGTATGGAGAATGAGGTCAAGGCAGTTTATGTTGTGCTTCTAGGATAATCAAGAGATCCATATGATGTTGAGCCATGTTCAGAGGTGTTGGATCATAAAAAATAATAACTTGATACTCCCAAACATCAATTACATGATGTCCTAGAAGAGGACAAATATGAGGCAACTGTTATCACTCTTATTCTATAGTATGAGGTGTGTATATCAGATATGACAATGATCACAAATATTTTAGTTCTAATCAAGGATCTTAGAGAGCAATAAATATCATTCATGAACTGTCCAAATAGTCCTCTTGCAAGCCTAAGAATAGCTAAAGGTGATAGGCTTCTTGAACATTCACAAATGCAAGTGGTTGATGATGGGCATGCTTCTCATGCTAGATTGCCTTCACAGAGTGACAAGGATAGAAGGGGAACTATCTTTGACCCTGGTTGAGGTATGATAAGAAGTTTCACCTCAAGAGTGAGGTTTTTTAAATAGTAGATTAGGTGTGTGTGTCTATCTTTCAATTGTGTTGTGTTTTAAAAGTGTTCTAGTTGAATACATGTGTGTTTCCTTTGGTGTGTCTTGTTTTGGGTGTTTTTATTATGTTTGGTGTGGTATCAAAGGAAAAATATGTGTCAAACCTATGTATAGGTGAATCTATGGCCCAATGGATAGGATTATCCTACTGGTCTTGGCATAGCAAACATACCACCCTTGGTAAATCACCAAGAATGTTGACCATTTTTACCACAAGTCAAAATAAGACAACCCCTATAGTCTAAAACTTGATATAAGGGTATAATATAATGTCATAGGGTGTGTCATGTTTAATTGGATGTGATTTAATGTCTTATTAGCCTTGGTTATAGTCCATATTAGTCTTTATGTCATTTTGAGTCACTTAGGGGTCATTAAATGAAGTGGTACAATTTTGATTGAAATACAAGTAGATTAGGTGTGTGTGTCTATCTTTCAATTGTGTTGTGTTCTAAAAGTGTTCTAGTTGAATACATGTGTGTTTCCTTTGGTGTGTCTTGTTTTGTGTGTTTTTATTATGTTTGGTGTGGTATCAAAGGAAAATTATGTGTCAAACCTATGTATAGGTGAATCTATGGCCCAATGGATAGGATTATCCTACTGGTCTTGGCATAGCAAACATACCACCCTTGGTAAATCACCAAGAATGTTGACCATTTTTACCACAAGTCAAAATAAGACAACCCCTATAGTCTAAAACTTGATATAAGGGTATAATATAATGTCATAGGGTGTGTCATGTTTCATTGGATGTGATTTAATGTCTTATTAGCCTTGGTTATAGTCCATATTAGTCCTTATGTCATTTTGAGTCACTTAGGGGTCATATATGGGTCATTAAATGAAGTGGTACAATTTTGATTGAAATAAAAGTGTTCTAAACTCCTTATTAATATCCCCCATGTTAATACCTATAAGATTCCCTATCAATAATGTTAGTATTAACAAAAACTTGTGGGTGCTAACTAAAAATCAAGAGAATAATTGAAAAAAGGGAGTTTCAAAGGTTGTACGGCCCATGAGGAGAGTGTCATGTTGGAAGAGTTCATGTGATGGATATTCAACTTCCTTGGACTCATTTCCATGCTTGAAATACTCTAGAAGTTCCAAAAATGGGTTAAAACGATTCCATCTTTCCATCGCTCCATTAGGTAAGCAGAACTAGTTAGTAGGTTTCTTCTTGGTACAACCAATAGGAGGAGTTCCAAGTCAAGAGCTCTTGATGGTGGATAATAAACTTGGTCAGTTTAATTTTTATGTTTGTAGTTGGAAGAATGGTGGCCTATACTTTATGAACCATTCTTAACAAGTTGACTATCCATTTATGCTTGTTGAATACCACACCATGTATGGAAAAGCCCTATTGGTATGACATTGTATTTTGCCTTTGAATAATTAATAATAGTTTGGTATTGATTTCATGAACATTTTTCTAAATGTGCAAAGTTATGTATGGTGATGCTAAGTTATAATCTCCTATCCTTGCTTCTCCTTATCCTCTCATTTTTATGCAAGAGTTCATATTCTAATAGGTCATATAGAGTTTAGCTAGTGTGTTAGACTCCTTTCAATTATAAAATTTTTCTTAGAGTGTGCATCTGCCCCTTGGTTCATTTACCTTGTGTTGTCTCATGCAAATCACCTCTATGTTGAAACACTTATGTTAGAATATTTTAAGACTTGGAAGTTGGTTTTTAGGTCTTGTTTCGTAGTGAAATAAATATGATGGTTTTATGGAAATCATCTTGGTGTATCACCCCTTTAGACTAGTTTCATTTCATGTAAACTTATATCTCTTTTCCCATAAACAACTAGTTAAATAGGTGATAAGCATTTCAAGGTATATTCAGGGTGATAGCCCTTAAATCTATAGGTCTTCTTCTACCTATAGATAAACCCACATACCTAGAAGTATTTCCATATTTCCCAAATCTTGAGGAGGCTTGAACACCCTGCTCTAGGGTGCAAGATTTGGTGACAACAAGTCAAAATGAGTCAACCCCCTATTATAAAAAACTTGATATAGGGGTATATTATAATTTCATAGTGTGTGTCATGTTTCATTGGATGTGATTTAATGTATTATTAGCCTTGGTCATAGTCCATATTAGTCCTTATGTCATTTTGAGTCACTTAGGGGTCATATATGGGTCATTAAATGAAGTGGTTTGGTTTTGATTGAAATAAAAGTTTTATAAACCCATTCTCAACATCCCCCATATAAGTACCTGTCAGATTCCATATCAAGATTGTTAGTATTAACACAAACTTGTATGTGTTAATTGAAAATCAAGAAAACAAGTGAAAAAGAGGGAGTTTCAAATGTTGTATGGCCCATGAGGAGAGTGGTATGTGGGAAAATATTGTGTGATGGGTCTTCCACTTCCTTGGACTCATTTATATTCTTTACATGCTTTAAAAGTGCAAAAAATGGGATGAAACCATTCCATCTCTCCATTGCTCCACTAGGCAATTAGAACTAGTCAACAGGTTTATTCTTGGTACGACCAATAGGACTTCTAGGTCAAAATATCTTGGTGGTGGATAGTACACTTGGTTAGATACATTTTCTTGTTTGGAGTTTGAGTAATGGTGAAATATATTTTATGAACCATTCTTAACAAGTTAACTGCCCATTTTTGCTTGTTATTTACCACACCATGTATGGCAAAGCCCTGCTGGAATGACATTGTATTTTGCCTTTGAACAATTAATTCAAGTTTGTTCTTGAGTTCATGAACATTTGTCTAAGTGTGCAAAGTGATGTATGGTGATGCCAAGTGATAATATACCATCCTTGCTTCTCCTTATCCTCTCATGTTTATGCAAGAGTTCCTATTCTAACAGGTCATATAGAGTGTAGCTAGTGTGTTAGACTCTTTTCAAGTGTACAATTTTTCTTAGAGTATGCATCTTTCCTCTAGTTCATTTACCTTTTGTTTTCTCATGCATATCACTTCTATGTTGAAACACTTATGTTAGAATATTTTAGGACTTATAAACTAGTCTGTAGGTCTTGTTTCTTAGTGAAATAAATATGATGGTCTTGTGGAAATCATCTTGGTGTATCACCCCTTTAGAGTAGTTTCATTTCATGTAAAATTCTATCTCTTTTCCCACAAACAAATTATTAAGTAAGTGAGAAACATTTCAAGGTATATTCAAGGAGCTATCCCTTAAACCTAGAGGTCTACTTCTACCTATAGGTAAACTCATATACCTAGAAGTATTTCCATGTTGCCCAAATCTGGAGGAGGCTTGAACACCCTATTCTAGGGTTCAAGATTTGGTGACAATAGAAACATAACTAATTGGGGTATGACACGTGTTAAAAATTAAGGACTAGTCAGGGTAACTTCAAGGTATGTGATCATGTACTTGTCATGCACTTGTGAACAAGAAAGGTGAGTCTCCTAGACCTATTATATATGTCAGATCCTATGAGATCCTAGCGTAATAAGAAGCTATCATGTCTCAGAATGCAAACATGAAGTAATTTCCAATTGTGAATTGAAAATCTCAAAATAAAGTAGGAGTTATCAAGAAAAACCTATTAGGGTGTGGCATGTGTCCCTAGGTGACACATCATCCTACTTAGGATAAAGGAATAGAGTGAAAAACCTTGTTTAGACGATGATCACAAATAAAAATCCAAAAGACAAATGACATGTCTCATAAATTAGGTACTAGTCAAGGCAACTTTAATGTATGTGATCATGTGTCTACCATGCTTTTGTGAGCGAGAATGGTGAACTTGTTAGAGATGTCATTACTTGGGAGATCCTAGATCGATAGGAAGCTATCACATCACATAATGCAAAGATGAACTAGTTATCACTTATGACTTGGAAAGCTTAAAATAGATTAGGATCTATTAATTGGGATCAATAAGGGCATGGTGTGTGTCTGTGGGTGACACATCATCCTATTCAGGATAAAGGCATGGAATGCAAACCCATGATTAGATGGTGATCATTAATAAAAATCTAATAGACCAATGACATGTATCAAAAATGTGGACTAACCAAGGAAATTCCCAGGTATGTGATCATGTGCTTTCCATGTGCTGATCATTAATAGAATGGGAAGTTGGTACAAATTAGATAGATTGGGAAAATATCCCATCACCAATGTTACATTCAGTTGGTAGCAGAGGATCATGCACTCTAAATTCAATTATGGAGTTGGAATTAAAAGGATAAAATCTCACCACTAATTCAAATTTAAAATTCATGGAAAGTGAGTTGTCAAATGACATTAATGCAGGGACATATATGCACAAGCTTTTAAAGCCTAAAAGAAGCTCATTAATGATTACTATTGTTGGCTTAGAAGAAATTTTGCACTTGTTTTGAAATCCACAAATAATTTCTATATCTTGTGCCTTCAACACTTGAAATCTTCAAAATTCCTTTTATATTCTATTTTAATGGCTGGTACATCATCTAACATAAATCTCGACCACGAGTACCAAGATAACCCTTTTCCTGCTAGTTTTAACTAGATACAAGCATACAATGACATATATAAAGCAATCAAATAGGTCCCTAGGGACTCTAGCAATGCCAATGACTAGAAGGATAAATACAAGGACATCTTTTGGTCCTATAAAAGATGTATACTCCATAGATCCATTACTAGACCAAAGAAGTTTCCCTATGCCAATTTACTGGGTGACATTCTTCATAAAGGCATTTGAGTGCAATATGGTATTAATTATTGGGTGTGTTCACCCACTTCTCAGCAACATATTTCTGAAATATATGGGAATGCCTTCAAGGCAAACTACTCCCTTCCATACTTCTTATTTTTATATGATGTAATGACAGTATCGACTTGGATGACTGATAACTAGATCTATACTATTGTAGACACCAAAATTGTGTCGACCCCCCCTTGGTACACTTCTAAACATTTACACACTTTATTAATTTAAAATAAATTACTTATTTTAAATTAATGACATCACCCTAGACACCTCACCTTGGACACCTCACCCTTAGACCATTTCTCACCCTATGAGTCACCCATGACCTATTCTCACTCCTTACTAACCTCCTAACTAACTCTCGTGCCTAATAAACCCATCTTTTGACCGTTCTCTTTAGACAAATGCACTTAACGGATGGAGAAACGGGCAAAGGGCTAAAAATAGCCCTTTTACCCATTCTCTAGCCGCCGACGTCGATCAACTGTCGGCCGACGCTGGTGGGATCACCGACGTCAGCTTCATAAACTGAATCCTAACTCTGGTCCTCAAATCCTAAAACTCTCTCTCTCTCAGGCTCTCTCTCTGTGGATCCACCCAGACTCTTTCAGATCGACGCGCACACTCTGAGACCAAGCATCAGACTTCGACTTTCGTTCTCCAGGCTACATAAACTCTACAGAATCATTCCAGACATGGGATTGGAAACATTGCACGAGATCTTCGACATCAACCACAACCAGAGCTAAGTATTCTTCTATCTTATTTCAGTATTTATAATACATTAGTAATTAGTTTCTATTTACTATTTCTAAATACTATCAACCAGACCCGACTTCTTCCTGGAGAGGTTGAAAAGCCTTCCCCATATCCTTATCCTCTTTACACACCAACCTTCTACCTTTGTCCCTTCTCAGACCCTACTCACTGTCTTGCAACCCTGCACAGACCCTTTAACTCCCAGACCCTTCGGTCAACCACAGACATAATCAAAAACCTGTCCAAGGCCCATTGCCCCGATCGACATCGACCACAACCCAACTGACATTGGTAATACGACCAACGTCGGCACCATCCACAAACTGACCTCGACAGAACTACCAATGCCAGCGACTGTGTCAGATTGATTACAGAGAATAGGTACGTGTTGTCTACTTTCTCTTTCTTAGTCTTTCACTATTTCTTTTATACGACACTCTTTTCCATAAAAAGTGGACTGTCATCCCTTAAGGAAGTTTTTACGCTTCTGGGACCAAGCATCTTGCTTGGTAGTCCACCATATATTTGTCTAACACTTTATTTGTTAAGTATTATTCTTATCTACAGGTGTCTTCATCCATAGCCAAAGAGGAGCTCCTACAACATCTGGATACGGTGTGCAACTTAATCCTGGTAACGTACAAACCCCTAACCATCTTACCTTTAGTTTCTTCTTTCTTCTGAATGTAAATAGAAAAAATGTAGAGAAACATTCTGGCACGCCCGATGGGACCCTGGAGTTTTCCTTGGGTTCATTTCTTCTAAAATCAAACTTTCATATAGATGCATTAGGAAAAAAATTCTCTTCTTGCATCCTTTTCTTCTATCTCTTTATTTCGAAAAGAAACCATTAGCACAAGTTAAAAAACACGTCTTTCTTTTTCTTCTTGTCCCTTATTCCCTGCATTTTAGAGTAGTTAAAATTCATGCTCTTAACCTCTTCTCCCACTTGTTTGCATTTGAACAAAACATTTCAATTTGGGTTAAAAAAAACTATTGCATTTCATTCCTGCTTGAATGCATACTTAGCCTACTCACCTAGTAATTAAAATGCATTATGAATAAATTGTAGTGCACATATGTTATATAACCAGACCACATTCACATCAAATTAAACATCTAAACATACTTGAGACAAGGCCCGTCTAGGATTTCATCACCTAGCGGATACCTTACCCTTCCTGGCAATCCTACTTGGACTTCACTACCAAGGGGAGGACCCACTCTATTCTTTGGCAGAGTATAAACTATAGGCAAAGTATATATTGGCTAAGCGGCCTAACTCAGCTCTGGGTTCGTGAAGTGAAGGGAGCAAGCCCCCAGCACCAGGCCACGTACGGAACCTAACACAGATTTTTGAGCACCAAAACATAACCCGAAACCAACCATAGACTTCCTCTTTAGGACCCGTTCTAAAAGCCCAATTCCCAAACATATTCTTCTAATGCATAAGCCACCATGACTCTAAAATTTATTCTTAGGAATTTAACGTTTAGAGGTTTCTTGCCATCATCTATTTTGCTATTTTTATCTAATTTTTTGAGCTGGTGAGGTCGCATCATTTTGAAGTCTAAAAATAACTCAGAATTTCTTTTTCTTCCAAAAACTTTCAATTTTTTGAGTTTCTAGAAATACACAGACACCGACATCGGTTTTTCCACCGACATTAGCAACTTATCCTCACCGACATCAGTTTTTCCACCGACGTCGGCAACTTATCTTCACCGACATCGGTCACTATCAACAAATTTCCTTTTCAAACAACAAGCTTAAAACCTGACTTTTTTGCTGTTAAACACACATTCTAGTTTTTTGAAATTGAAATGCACATTTTTTTAAACCTGAACACATTTTGTCTTGGATGGTTTTGACACGTAGTCAAGCCAAAACTCTTGTTGACCACGCAAGGCAACAACCACTCCCACTTTCACATTCCATACCAAGTCCTCTAATGGAGTATACTTCAGACACTAAGCGTACTCCTGTCCAACCTACCCCTAATCAACCTCCAATTGTTCTTAAAGGAGATCAAAACTTTGAGAGATTCCTTGACCACAACATCAAGGCTCTCCAACACTATCTCGCAAGAAGCCAAACGTGAGATCCTTCAGGTAACCCTGTTTATGGGATGCCGACTTCCTTAGTCAAAACGGAAATAATATCAACCACATCCGTTACTCAACCCATGGTCACTCAGGCCATAGCTTCAACTAATAACCCAACCATGGCCAATATTCAAGATTTGGCCTCTCCTAATTTTGGACCTACTTCTATCAGGGTTTTTGTACCCCCTCAACCACAAACAATTCAAGAAAGTTCAACACCTTTTCAAAACTTTCTTGTTTCTATCCCGACCACTCTTGCACCCATAAATACAAGAGTGACTACCTATCCTTTTACTAGTGTCGCCACCACTCAACCACTTTTGGTGACACCTAGTCAAGTTGTGCCCTCCAACTTCATGGCACAAGCCCCCTTGACCTCAACATCAGTCCCCATGACGAACTATCAATATGTTGCACCTATACAAATGCAATCAAGTACATCATACACCCCTCCCAACGCCTTCCAAGTACCCTAAAACCTAGGGGGTGCCCCACCTACCAATCCATCAGCCGATCTAATCAAGATGTTGATGGATAAGATGTCTAACCTTAAGACATCCATTTCTGGTTCAAGCAATGTTCTTTCATACGAACAAATATGCAACGAACCCATTCACCCTTCGATGCCTATTAGACCATACCCTAGCCAGTGGGAACTCCCAAAATTTACTTGTTTTCAAAGTAAAGAGGACCCACAACAACATCTATGAGCGTTTAGACATGCTTGCTACCTTATAGCACACGATGATGCATTATTACTTCGCACATTTCCCATGTCACTTTCTGGCACCGCCCTTGATTGGTATAGTTCTATTACCAGTCACTCTCTCTTTACTTTCACTCAACTAGCTCAACTATTCCTTGACCACTTTTTAATTAACATCACTAAAAAAGTCTCCATCACAGACCTATATTCTATTAGACAATTCGACGATGAGTTAATCGCTGACTTCGTTGCCCATTGGAGAGGTTTGATTAACCAACTCTCCTTTTCATTATCTCAACCTGAGCTCATTGAGCTCTTTTCAAGAGCATGTGCCAAGCACATCTCATCCACTTTGCGGGTTCACACATTCCGCACATTTGACGAAACTTTCACCATGGCTCGAAAGCTTGAACTCCATGCTGTCAAAGAAGATAAGCTCAAACTACGTAGTAAAAATACTAATGCAAAATCTAATGACCCTTCTTCTTCCAACTCCATGTCCAAAGGATTAGCAAACGCTGTGGTACTTAGATCATCATCTTCGACTACAACTAACCAAACTGAGCCCTTTACATCGCAAAGCATCACAAAACAATTCCAATAATGGTATATACAACGTCAATACACTCCAATAGGAGAATCATATGCTTCCATATTGGATAAATTAGTGAAGCAGGGGGTCCTCAATCTCCCTCAAATCTGACCACCTCAATTTGACCCCTCAAAAGCCATCCCTACATGGTATAGGGAAAATGACTTTTGTAACTATCATCGTGTCAAGGGTCATGACACAGACAATTGCAAAACCTTCAAAAACATTGTCCAAGACATGCTAGACAAGGGGGATCTTGTTTTGGATAACCCAAATGCGCTGGCTAACCAAAACATGGATGTCTTTAGGCAACCATTCCTAAACCATCCCCCTAGTCAAAACACTGTTCAGACCATGGTCGATGACCCCCAAGAGCGTAACATACACACGATCGACATGGTTTCTCCTTTTATTCCTGACCAACCTCTCCCACAGTCTGAAGAGGATAGTCAACCTATCTCTCCACCACGGGTAGAAGAGCCTATTTTACCCATATCACCCCCAAAACATCAAACACCTCATTTACCCACTCTTCTACCTCGTGAGGAACTCGTATTACCTATTCCTCTTGCCCCCACCTTGCCTCTTCTTCTACCATTGGAAGAACTTACCATTCATACCTCACACCCTCATGTAGAAGGGGCAATTATCCCTCTACTTCACCCTTTAGAGGAGTCTTCCTCTCCTATTTGTCCTACACTAATGGAGGATAGTCCTCCATCCACCCCCCTTTTACACGCAGGAGAGTCTACTTTGACCTCTCCTATATTGGAGGATGCTTTGACGGTACCAATGCCTGTAGCCTCACCCTCATCCTTCTTGTTACCAATGAAGGATCATACTTTTCTCACTCCTCGATCACAAGTAGAAGCCATGATCACCCCTGCGCTCTATCCTCTCGAAGAGCCACATTCTCTAATCCCTTCTTCGTTGAGAGAAGAACTTGCCATCTCACCCACTTCAGTCGAAGAAAATCCGGTGATGGTTTTCTCTCGCCTTTGGCCTGAGATCACTGCATCTAACACATTTCCGCTCTCACGATCACCTAAATCCTCTAAAAGACCAACTTCAAGACCTCGTGTGACGTCGCCTAAACCCTTCTCTCGATTGGTAGAAAACTTAGGATTTCTCCATTTGAGGAACTTAAAACATGAGGCATTATGGGAGCGACTTAAGTCTCCTTATCTTACATATCCCGCTTCATCTTACACTACCAAGCCTTTTGTGACTACTCACCCAAAATCTCTAACAAAAATCCAGCTTCTACTTCCAAATCTTCAGAAGCTCAACCTTCCATATCCAAACCTAAACCCTCACAGGTGTCCACCATGCTGAAATAGATTAAATCTCTCGGTGTTCATCCTGCATCAAACCTCACTCACCCACAAGTGAAGGTAGACTTGAACCTCACCCCGTACAATAGTGGTCCTCACACCAAACTAAAGAAGGTTACTAAACCACGGTGGAGAACTCCTCCCCCACCATCACCATTGCCCTCTATTTTGGGCCCACATCCATTTACTTTAATAGGAGTGCTCCCAACTCCAACACCTAACAAAGGCAAATCACCTCTATTACCCCCTTTACCCATCCAACCTATATTTCCTCCAAAAAATCCAACACCTCTCACCACGAAAGTGCCATCTACACATGTGGTCACACCACCAAACAAAAAGATGGTACGAAAAACTCCTCCTACAACTCCTAAACAGAAGTTGTCAACCTCTACTGTAGCAACAAAGAGTGCATACCCATTAGTGGGGTCCTATGCTTCACTATTACGTCGATTGTTTTAGTCTTCTAGCATCACTCTCCCACCCATTAAACCATACCAACCTCTCAGACCAAAACCATCTTGGTTCGATGACACTAAAATCTGTGTGTATCATCGTACACCTGGACATGATACTGAGCGTTGCTGCGCTCTTAAGGTTGTCATTCATCAACACCTAAAAAAGGATACCCTTCTCATTAAGGATCCTCTTGACCACCCTTTTGACAAACCACCGATACTATCCCATGTCTCTCACACCTCCTCACCTTCACACTCATCAACTCTTGGATCAAAACCATCTTGGTTTGACGACACTAAATTTTGTGCGTATCATCGCATACCTGGACATGACACTGAGCATTATTGCGCTCTTAAAGTTGTCATCCGACAACACCTAAAAAAGGACACCCTTTTCATTAAGGATCCTCTTGACCACCCTTTCAACAAACTATCAACACTATCCCATGCCTCCAAAACATCCTCACCTAAATCAGGATCTCAACGCAAGACTATGGTCCCTCTACCACCTGCTCTCCCTTTGTTTGAAATCAACACCATTAATGTGGCCATCAGGTCACAAACCATGACAGATAAAGGAAAAGAGAAGGTTTTTATCCCTTGGACATATCCATTCATCAAGCCTTCTCAACCACCAAAACCCAAGATTTCAATCTTGGGCACATCCCAACCAACATCTTTGAAGCCACTTCATGACCCCATGGTGAAACAATTTCACCAAACTCCTGTGAAGATGTCCTTGTATAACCTAATTCAAAGCTCTCCACAACATCACCAAGCTTTAATCAAAGCTTTATAGGCAATGGAGGTCCAACCTGAAGACCCCCAACCATTGGCTGCTTTAGTCAAATCATTACCCACCATTGCCTCAATCACCTTCAGTAAGTCTGAGATTCCAGACTACAACCTGGAAAATCAGGATCTCGCCCTCTCAAATTAAGCCTGTCAGGAAAAATCTTCGCAGGATGCATCCTCACATCACACTCCTTGTCAAAGAGGAGCTTCATCGTCTTCTATTCGTCTCATTTATCCAACCCATTGATTATCCGCAATGGGTGTCAAACATTGTCCCTGTCACAAAAGAAACTGGGGGAATTCGAATTTGTACTGACTATCACGACCTCAACCAAGTATCAACCAACTTCACGTCTAAGACCACATCAACCATGCCTACAACCAAAATCTGAAAGAGCGAGATTTCCAAATCGGGGATCTTGTCCTTAAAGAAAACCAACACGTGACCAATATGGAAAGAAGTAAACGAAGCAAGTTTGCTCCTAATTGGCTCGGACCTTATATCATAACACACAAGTATGGATCAGGCACTTATTGTCTATCTTCTCTTGAAGGCTGACCAGAACCTGAGCCCCTTAATGCCTTGCATCTTCGACCATTCTACTGTTAATCAAGTAATCATTGACTTGATGTTTAACTTGAGCTCGTCCCTTGAGCAACCCCTGTCATCCTCATTCCTATTCCTTTCAACCCTTTTCCCCTACAAACATTAGTTAACCCTTTTTGCATTAATGCTTTGTCTTAATAAAATGGAAACCCTTAAACCTCTATAGTCTAGTCCATGACTAAAAGTTCAGTCAACAAAACAACATAAAAATTGGGATGCCTAACCAAAGGTCATTAACTATAAATGTAGACTACTCCCTTGAAAGACAGCTACATTATTACTGTAATTAATAGACTACTCCCTTGAAGGATAGCTATCCAAAGACATCAAAACATACAAAACAAAATATAGACCACTCCCTTGAAGGATGGCTATGCCCAAATTTTGCTACCATATACAACACCCTCTCAAAAGCTGTCCACATCGATCAGCTTCACATGACCACAAAACACAACAACATCCCCAAGTAGACTTCCCACATTGATCAGTCTACCAAAAAAAAAACTGACTGACAAACTATTAAGTCATGGACTTGCCTATAGTCATTCTCAGGGTCACCTATAAAAGGGGCAAAGTAATCCCTGTTAAAAAGGGTTATGCTATCCTCACATATCACATAATCAAACCTATTACACCAACATACTCAAGGGACTTTGAGCTCACTTAACGTCAAGTGATTAGAGTAATTATCTAACACAAACCAATGGTCAACAATGTAATGCATGAACAGGGCTTTTGTTTGCAACAACTCTATCTATGCTATCATTATGGTCCTTGTCAATGAAAGAATAACACGCCTTTCACTTCTTATACACCTTCGTCACATACCAATAACATCACAACCAAAACATATTTCCTCAACCACTAACATAACATCATGATTTATTTAATGCAAATATCAATTTGTGTTATATAAATTATCATAGCCCATTCACACTAGTTTCTATGGAAAATAATACACATGGAAACTATCAACTAAACACAATTTATGTCAAGCATATACCATCACCAATATGGAAACTTGCTGAGCATAAATAAACTCATTTCATTTTTAGCATACACCATCACTAATATGGAAAATTTCTAGGGATGAAAAACCACATCACCAATGTTACAGAATACACCATCACACAGTATGGAAAAGGTTGTAACATCATCATACATTCATCATTCCAACATAACCAAAACAACTATTAACCAAACACAATTTATGTCAAGCATATACCATCACCAATATGGAAACTTGTTGAAGCATAAATAAATTCATTTCATTTTTAGCATACACCATCACTAATATGGAAAATTGCTAGGGATGAAAAACCATATAACCAATGTTACAGAATACACCATCACATAGTATGGAAAATGTTGTAACATCATCATACACTCATCATTTCAAACATAACCAAACCAACCAACAACCTCTTTGACTCCATCTTCCCTTTTTGGGGAGAACTACATTGGCTTGAGGCCCTTAAAATAGGGGCTATGTAGGTAGCACTCAGTTGTCACGGAGTCTTCTGGGGTTAGCTCGGCCATTCGCCCATTTGTCTCCTTAAGGACGTCGACCATTCGTTGGTTCATCTACCTGATGAACCAGCCATATAACCTTTGACCATAACTTAACCTAGTCAAACTCAATCCATAACCTACCCTCTTCTTCCCTTTTGGGGAGAACTACATTGGCCTGAGGCCCTTAAAATAGGGGCTATGTAGGCAGCACTCAGTTGATATGGGGTCTTCTGAGGTTAGCTCGGCCATTCATTGGTTCATTTACCTAATGGACCAACTATCTAACCAGCCCAAAATCATGACCAAACAACCAGACCTAACATTGTAGAAGTCACCTTGGACTTCTCATGGGGCACATTAGAGATCATATACATCTCCCTAACCACAACAAACTACACTTGAGATCACTTATATCTCAACCCGACTCGACCAATGACCTTGGAGATCGCGACTATTTCCTCAGACCACGACCACTTTCGAGACAACTTTGCCTTGGTTGTTTTGATTGCATATATGCTACCTCACGAATAGATAGCAAATTGTACGCACCCCACATTACGACCCTCACACCTATTGTCGGATCGCGACCAAATTGATCCCCAATATTTGTGACATTTTCATGTTTTCTAGGAGCACTTCCTAGCCTAGAATACTTGGAACACGACAACCATTGGAGCTACAACTTTGATCATTTAACCCAATCAACTACGACTAAAAATTTGGGGCCCAGTTACTTTGATTTTAGCACTCCTTGACCTTGACCACGACAATTTGACCTACCTATCACGTGAAGTCGTATACGTGCAATCTCAACTATTGCAGCGTTCACACTCCAACTTCACCATACCCATCCACTACCTATCAAATCGGCACCCGATATCAGGTTCCCCTCTCTCGATTTCCGCTTTGAGGGGGAATACCTCATCCCATACCTAGGGCAACTTACTCCTATTTTTGTCTTACAGTTCGTTAAGAACAACCAACAAGACAAAAAGGGGCAAATGTAGACACCAAAATTGTGTCGACCCCCACTTGGTCCACTTCTAAACATTTACACACTTTATTAATTTAAAATAAATTACTTATTTTAAATTAATGACATCATCCTAGACACCTCACCTTGGACACCTCACCTTGGACACCTCGCCCTTAGACCATTTCTCACCCTATGAGTCACCCATGACCTATTCTCACTCCATACTAACCTCCTAACTAACTCTCGTGCCTAATAAACCCATCTTTTGATCGTTCTCTTTAGACAAATGCACTTGGCAGATGGAGAAATGGGCAAAGGGCTAAAAATAGCCCTTTTACCCATTCTCTAGCCGCTGATGTCAGTCAACTTTTAGCCGACGCTAGCGGGATTACCGACATCAGTTTCATAAACTGAATCCTAACTCTGGCCCCCGAATCCTAAAACTCTCTCTCTCTGGATCTACCCAGACTCTTTCAGATCGATGCACACACTCTGAGACCAAGCATCAGACTTTGAATTTGACTCTCCAGGCTACAGAAACTCTACAGAATCATTCCAAACATGGGATTGGAAACATTGCACGAGATCTTCGACATCAGCCACAACCAGAGCTAAGTATTCTTCTATCTTATTTTAGTATTTAAAATACATTAGTAATTAGTTTCTATTTACTATTTCTAAATACTATCAACCAAACCCAACTTCTTCCTGGAGAGGCTGAAAAGCCTTCCCCATATCCTTATCCTCTTTACACACCAACCTTCTACCTTTGTCCCTTCTCAGACCCTACTCACTGTCTTTCAACCCTACACAGACCCTTTAACTCCTAGACCCTTCTGTCGACCATAGACATAATCAAAAACCCATCCAAGGTCCATTGCCCCAACCGACATTGACCACAACTCGACCGACATCGGCAATACGATCAACGTCGGCACCATCCACAAACTGACCGCAATAGGACTACTGACATTGGCGACTGTGTCAGATTGATTACAGAGAACATGTACGTGTTGTCTACTTTCTCTTTCTTAGTCTTTCAATTTCTTTTATACGACACTCTTTTCCATAAAAAGTGAACTGTCATCCCTTAAGGAAGTTTTTACGCTTTCGAAACCGAGCATCTTGCTTAGCAGTCCACCATATATTTGTCTAACATTTTCTTTGTTAAGTCTTATTCTTATCTACAAGTGTCTTCCTCCACAGCCAAAGAGGAGCTCCTATAATGTCTGGATACGGTGCATAAATTAATGTGGGTAATGTACAAACCCCTGACCATCTTACCTTTAGTTTCTTCTTTCTTCTAAATGTAAATAGCAAAAATGTAGAGAAATAACTATCCTCAAGATTTGGGCTGAGAACCCAAAATCTAAGTGGGTGAACAAAAAAAAGATCAATGCTTACATGATATGCACCTTCTAAGAGGAGATATGAGTAGACATGATCCTTTTAAGTTGGTTGTTTGGAGAGCCAAATTTCTAGAATGTCAATGAGATATGGGTACCCCTTGTGCACATGATCCTGACTCGCTCCAACATCCTAGAACTTAGAGGAATGATCAACTTTAACTTGGTCTAGGCCATTATAGACACTTGGGATGGAAATAATTTCTACAGGATGAGTTATCTCCTTGATGCTATTTGTGGAATACTCTCATTCAACTCGTCAATCTTTACTTCCTAGATTCTTGGTGGCCAAACTATCCATGTGGTTTTCTTTCAGCTCTATTGTTACCAATTTCACCAACATGTCTGATACATCTATGAGTATTTCTACCTAGTGGTATACTAGGTGATCAATGAAGATCCCATGCTCTGACTTTAAAACATAATTTAGGACTCTATCACATCCATAGGTGACTAATGGATATATAAAACTGATATAATGATCTGAGTCACAAGCTTCATGCAGGAACCCATGTGCTTGCCATATTATGTGCCTAACTACCTAGTAGAGTATGAGATCATTTATCAATTAGTGAATAACATCCTTAGCCACTACATACAATGTCAAAATAATATGTTCCCCCTATCCCCCATCATGATATGAGGGCACATTTATAAGAACTTTCCTTCCATATAAAAGATGGTAGGCTATCGAGACTCCTTCACTCAAACAAAATGTAAGTTTTTGCAATGGGACCCTAAAGGGGTGATTCAATCCCACTAGTCACAATATGGACCTTGAATAAACATACAATACAACCATAAAGTTAAGGATAATGATGAGCTTTACCTAAATGCTGTCGATGAGCAGGAAGTGCAATTATAAAGAGTGGTCAAGAAGAAGAACAAAGGGAAAAAGGTTTAGGTAGGTCCCTCGACAACCACTCCAGCTCCTACTTGATGTGAAAAATACCTAATTATAACTTCTATAACCATCATATGGAGAATATTTAAAGGTTTCCTACCACTTTATCTTCTTAAATATGTGCCTTTGCCTCCCCTAGTTATTCTTTAAGTTCCATTTCCAACAACAACTCTAGTTTCTCAAGTTTCACTTCCACAGAGTCCTAGTTTCTCAAGCTCCATCTCTGCCTCCTTCATATGCCACTTCAAGTATATCATGAAGGATATTTAAGGGTGCCACACCACATTGTCCTCCTCAATCTTCCCCTTCACTTCCTCAACTTGATCATCAAGTCTCGCTTCCATCACTAGCCTAGTTTATCAATCTCCACTTCCACCAACAACCCCAGTTCATCAAGATTTACCTCTGCCTTCACCTCCTTCATGTGTTTTTGGTGATCTAACTCCAAATACTCTAGTAGTGCCTTCTACCAAGACATGATAGACATGAGATCGAACTACATAGTGCCAGGCAACCCAAGTGTAGTTTGCTTAACCAATAGTGCTACAATGTCTGAGATTTGACACTAGGGTCAGTTCAATAATAAGCCCCAAAAATAACACTCAGTAGAAACCTATCCAAGGTCACCCAATCAATCCTCATTTGTATCCTATTTACCTTCCATCCCTTGCTCCTATCATGTTTTAACTCCCTATTACCATGTCCACTACTTCAACTATGTTTTTGTCATTTCCCAATTTTTTTCTTCATCTTTTGCGTAAATACCCTTGGGCTCAATTTTTTTGAGCATTGTCACTTCTGCTTTCCTTCCCACTCCACCCATTTCATATCCTAGAGTCTTCCTAGTGCCTTTTCTAGGCATGCCATTGACAATAGGTATGGCTACAGCCTTTGAGAGTCGACCACCTCTAGTAAAGATGCTTCCAACCTCCACTCTAGTCAGCCTGTTGATTCTTTCTATGGATCCAAGTCATTCATCACTAGCTCCTACATCTTTGTTTATCACAATTAGACCATTCATACCACCACCCATAGCTAATCTAAAGAGAAGGTTGATGAAAAAACATAAGGTGACCTATCCTTTGACTCCTCCAACTCCATTAGTAGGAGCCCAATGACTTACTCCCTAACTCACTCTCTCCCTCACCCAAGGCCCTACTTGCTTCACCTTCAATCAACCCATCTCATTTTTATTATTCCATGATCCATTCCTAAGAATAATCTCATATTAATTCAACTTGACCCAGGAATAATGACAAGCTCAATTATTCCCATGGGCTTCTCCTTTCATTTTCCCTCCCTTTGTTCCATGCTGCCTCTACCTTTACTCCTTTCCTCTTTCAATACTTTCACTTCCTTTGTCTCTCCTCCACCTGATTATCCATCTTTAACCACCATTTTAGACACACCTCCTATAACCCCAGCAACTCAAGGGATGATGCCAATATCACATACTCTACAGATGAATGCCCAAGGTGACCCAGATGTGCAATGGAGTTTTGATAGAGCCTCTAGGAGTGTGAAGATGAGACTCACTCAAATGTTTGAGAAGGAGGGGAACTCAATGATATGGGAGACCTTTAAGATATATTTTTCCTTATAAAGGTGAAGACTATTATTGGGGAAGAGAAGATAGATGAGGACCCACTGCCTGTGTTATGAGTTACCCATGACATGCTTACATGGGAAGAATCATAAATATTTATAGGAAGTGTTGAAAGATGTAGGTCATGGTCAATAAGGGGATGTTCCTAGAACTCAAGTTGGTGCCTACCTCAGATTTAGCATTGTACCAAAGCTATGTCAAAAACATGAGATTAGGGATGGAGGAGTGGCTAGACTTAGCCCACAATACCATAGAAACCCTAGAAGAGGGCAATAAAAAGATACTGACTTACTTTCAAGAAGTTAATATCTCAGTGTTTTTATACCTGAATGGTTGTCTACTCGACCAAGGGGAATTGGGATTCCACCTACATCAATTACCAAATTATGAGGGAGAAACAACTAGGGTAAATTAGGAAGGAGCTTGGGTAGTGTTAGATTTGTCAACACAATACACTGCAAGCATCAACCAAGTTTTAGGAGTCTAGGCCTCGATAGATAAATTTTTTGAGGTCTTCTAAAGACTCATAACTCAAGCAGAGGTGATCTTTAAATATCCTCCATTGAACTTGGCCAAGCTAGACAAAGAGTGTGATCTTGTATTGGTTGTGTTAGAACCTAGGAATGTAGTCGAGACAATTAGGAGCCAATGTCTCTTAGCCACCTCTGCATGTTTGGAGATAATTCTTGTAGATTTTTTGTAGGTTTGTTTGAATTTATTTTGGTTATTTTTTTGAAATATGGTTATAATTTTAATGAGTGGTCATCATTTCCCAGGATGGAATCCTCATGCTTTTTATAGGTAAGTCCCAATCCTTGTCTATTTATATAAGAGACATATTGTATTTTAGGAATGAGAAAAAAAATGGTAGAAAGCAAATTATTTCTAGTTCTTTTCCACACTTTAGTCTGCAATGATGATTTAAATTGATAATTATAGTAGCTTTTTATCTTTTAACAAATACAAGTTCTATTTCTACAAAATTGTCTTTTATGTGTTCAATTTTATTTCCTATGCATGTTTAAATTATTATAATGCTACGATTGATTGAATCACGATAGTTGAATCAATTTATGTATGTCATGATTATGATGTGATTAGCTATTGTATTGTCTATGTAAATTCTTTCTTTTCTTGTGATAAGTAATGATCATACTTGTGCTTACCTACAAGTTTTCATATGGTGTTTATGTGTTTTCAACAATAAAACACTGGTGTTAATGTTTGCCAGGAATCCACATTGAAACCATACTTTAGTTTTCATCAATATTTCTTCATTGTATGTTTTTGGAGATATAAATTTAGTTAAATTTAGTCTACATAGGTATAGATGTGGCACATCAAAAATCGAGCTTCAATGAAACACATTAGTTAAATTCATTGTTCAATCACTCGATATTACCATAACTTTAATATATTTTAAATTTAACCAAAATTCCAAGGAATTCCATTTAAAATGATGCCAGGTAGTTCTTATACCCTATAAATATTTTATTCATATAATTATAATAATGCCATGCATGTTCCAGGTATAAACAAATATTTCATAATCGAAACCGGATAAGCATATTTTTCTTTATTGACATTGAAATCAATAAATTAATTATAAATATAAATTTATGAAGTAATAAAATTTTAAGCTAAAATGCATTCATGTCCCATTTCAACAATGAATCTAAATCATAACCTTTAATCTTAACTACTGCATTGAAATAGATAATTAACTTACATCTCCTAATTGTGAAACCATTCCAATTCTAAGAAGAATGATAATACTATCTTAAACATAATAATAATAATTCCAATATCCACTTTGTTTATTTGATGTTCACAAAATTTGATTTTTCCAATATCTATATAGAGTTATATTATTATTGAAAGCAACTATTAATAAAATAGGTAACTCAATGCACTATGGCATCTATGCATGATTACAATGAATTTAAAATAATTTATTTCTCATACCCTTATAAATAATAAATTTAATGTTCAACCAGATAATTACCATCAAACTTGGATATTATTAGCCCCACAAACATGTATTTATATACTGATCAAACAATAAAACCTTTAAAAAACATATACAAACACCCAAGTTCCATCTTAAATATAGTAACATAGTCATAACTATGCCAACCATGACTTTAAAAGAAATATCTGACTGATTTAAAATATCATAGTATAAGCCCATTTGGCTAGGGATTTTCCATATTTTAAGCATGGCACTAATGATGTCATACAACCATACACCAAAATCAAGGAGTTGTTTGATCTCATTACATTTGAAAAATACAGACTAGTAGAATAAATTAAACATAGAGCAAGAACTTACAACCACCAAACAAGAGTTAGGGTTTCCACTTCACTTGAAATGATTTCACAAATTATGATAAATGCAATGCCAAATCTAAACACACAACATTATTATAATTACAAAAAAGGATTTTCCTATGAATGATAAGTTCTTGGTCCACTTGTCAAACCCAAGAACCTCTAAATAATTCCATAAATTCAATCAGACCTTGATAAACCATATGAAAAAAACTTGCAAGCTATTTAAGACCTATCAAATAATGTTCAAACGGATGCACTAAGTTTATAAAAAAAATGATAATCATAAATAAATGAGATTCAAGGATTAGAATAAGTTTTTTAGACACTTTTGATGAATAGAAATATAATGTTAAAATAATGCTCATGAAACCAATTCATATGACACAAACCATAGTCAATCTAAAAGACACAATTATTATAAAGAAGTTAGACCTGCCTACATTAGAAATGCAACTAAAAGAATCTCATCACACTTATTTATATTAAATGTATGCATTAGATTATTCCTGACCTTTTTCTTTTGACAACAAAACTTTAGCATGCACACATCTGCATCTATACAGGGAGTATGTGGGAACAAGAATGAAATGTTTGAAAAACTATAAAACAACTGTCTTCATTTCCTAACAATAAAAATTGCTTCACGATCAAAACCATAATTGAAACATAACCACCAGTATTAAATATATAGTTTCCACTAAGAGTATTAGAATTATGATACCAAAAAATGACTTTATCTTATAGGAACCACTTACAAGTCTAGCCTTGTCATTCAAAGCCACATTTATAAGTATTAAGAAAGGTCAATTCAATATGGTCAAAGATAAAAAGACATAGTTCATGAGTGTCACTCATATACAAGTTCTCTTTCTAAAATAACATTAAAACTATACTAATAATTTATCTGTACAAAGCCCTAATCAAATCATAGAATCTGAACTATCCTATACAATTTAGAGATAATGCTTAAGACTAAGTTTGTTTATGTAAACATCATAGTGAAAATAATATATACTGGTCATTACCATTTTAACACATCTTTCCCAAGATCAAGAATAAGATTGAATAAGGACAATGCATTAAACCAAGGCTCAATTTGTTACACTCTAACTAATCAAAACAAAAATATACAAGATGAAAAAAATTGTGTCACCACATAAGCCACACAATACTAGTTTATCAACCAACTTATGATCCATACCTAAAGCTAACTAGAACGGGCACACACCCTAGATTTGATATAGCCACATTAGGAGTGAAGCAGATCAAACATTGATAATATTCAAATCATTCTAGATTCAATAAGATCAATAACAATTATATGATGTCCCATAAGGCCATCATCATCCAAACACTATCATTGCTTCAACCGAATATAAGATCACATGTGCAGCTAAAAACCAAGAAATGGAAATACCATCCAATAACTTTATTGTGAAATCAACTAATAAAAATCAAAATTAAGATGGGACCAACCATTAATGGCCTCTACTATCTAATCCATCAATCATGATGTTAAAAAACTTGTTCAAACAAGAGAACAAATATATAAAGTTGTAAAAGTTTAACATGTAATAAGAAGTTGCTTGCATTAAAAAAAATATCTCTAAATTTTTTGTTCTTGTCATTCTCATATTGTAAACATATTCATTTAGATTATGTCTTCAAACAAGTATTCTATACTTTACAATCTAGATGCATGATCTTGCATACAGTCAATTGCTTGGCACCCTGCAAAGAAATAAAAATCAAGGAGAGCATCAGTCTTTATTGAAATTGCTAGCTACAAAAAAAATTATAGAAATAAGAATAATAAATAAATAAACAAACAAACAAATAAACATTACACACACATAATAATGAACATATTGCTTGATTCTTAATAAAAATAGATTTTAATCAATGCGAGCGATAAATTTATTACTTTGTTTTTTTGTCTATGCTTTTTTTTTTTACAAAAGTAAGCCAAACAAATTTCAAAATTAGATAAGTAAGAAATACTTGATAATAGATATGCTGACATTGTTTGTAGCAAGTGTAAAGTGGCCATTTAGTTGAAAGCATTGTAGTAAAAATGTGACAACCGATATATCTTGCTTGTATCGATCGAAAGAGATTTTGATGAGATCTGATAGCTTTTTGATCATAAGTGTTCCATTCAAAATTCAATCTATTTGTTCATTTTTGATCTGTAAAATGCATTAGAATGAATGTTGATATGAATACATCAGATTCTACTTATAATTTATGTAATATGTATAATCATTCGTTGAAGTGGTACCAACAATGATCATGATCTTGCAATGATTGCAAAATGGATGGAAATGTGAAGCATAAACATTTTTTACATTCAAGAGGCCCTTAAAATTCAAATAATAATTAAAAAACTATCATATTCCCAAAATGTTAAAATTGTATTATTTGTTTCTAATCATTTTTTTACTCATTAGAAATAATAAGTTAGAGATAGATACTAGCCTCAACATTGATTTTTGCTAAAATTTTCAAATAAACTTTTGTATGTTTGTAGTTTAATATATCTAAAAATGTGGACTTCCCTGAATGAAGCGAAGGGGTGCCTTTGATACCATTTCTAACAATGTTCTTGAACAACACTATTGTTGTGTTTGTTTTTGACAATATTTCTTGAACATTAGAATATACATGTTTGTATTTGTTATTTATGACAAGATACAAAGTTATTGATTAATGTCAATATTTTATAAAATAAAATGGATATGTATATGTTATCTCAAAGTTAACAACATTTCAAAATATGAAAAAATAAGAGCTATAAGCTTCTAGCATTAGCATTTACAGTTGGCATGTCTTCCTTAGTTTTACCATCTTTGAGACAAAAGTCATATTGATTGTAACATTTTTGATACCCAACTATCACATCAGCCAATGAACTCATTGCATATGCATTATCTGATTGCACAAGATCATGTATGGTGATATTTGGAGTGAGTTTGTGCTCTTTACACACAATGGCAATGTTTTCCACAATCGATTTCATGTTCAAGACAATACAAAACTTAGCATCCCCTCTTTCATATTGACTTCTATTTTTTATCATGAAGTTTGTAAATCAGAGACAATTGCCAATTAAAAAATGGGGCAAGAACTTGTCAATCAATTTGTTATTGATATTTACAATTATTTTCAGTTAACCAAATTTATCAACAAGATATGCATGCACTATTTCTAACTTTGATGGTAAATTTGGATTCTTTATAAAACTAGGACCATAGACAACCAATATATCACCTTTAAAAACATTTCTATTTTTTTGTCGAGAGATCAATGATTGACACAGGTATGTTCTATCCTCCATTTGCATTGCAACAATGGTTCTAAAATCAAAACCATGAATACAAATATTTTATATTATTGTATAATGACATTTTTTTCCCTTTATTTCAGTAAAAAACTAAAACCAAATCACAAGTTCCATGTAAATAAAATAATAGACTAGTTATTATGAATGACAAAGCTCCATAGAAAGTTGTGCAAAGGGAAAAATTACCAACAAATTACACTTTATTATTCTAATTTTGTGAGTTGTTTGATACTTATATGGTTTATCACCATTTGTTGGTCGATATTTCCCCCCGCTTGCATATCTAGTTTTCTGTTCACCACACACCAACATTATTAACATCTTAAATTTTGTAATTGTTAAAGAGAAAAAAAATGAAACAAAAACTAAATTGTCACCAAGCAAAGACAACAAATTTATCACAGGTTTGAAATAAAATATTAACATTTTGTTGGTCTCATTTCTCCTGTTTGCAGATCTTGTTTAACTTATTCGACTATATCCATATCCACTTTCTTGGATACATTTTTTTCAACTTTCATAAGTATCTTTTCAACTCTAATATGTAAAAATAATAACAAAACAAGAAAACATTGCATAACATAAGTGATGTGTGTTGTCCATTGCTTTTTGTATTTCTCTGTTCACATGTATAGTTTCACATTTGTATCATGACAAAAGAACTCACATATTCTATATATGACATTGCTAACCAAAAAATATCAAAAAATAAAATCATGTGCATGAAAAAATAATTTTTCTTGTCTATAAATAAACTATTACCATTCAAGCATGTTTTATCATGTGATTTCTATTTATCAAGCAATACACATGTTTGGTTCCATATCCAATTTTTTTGCAAGTTTTTTTGGACCGTATCAACAACTAAGGTTTGCATGGAAATGAAAATATAATCAGCCTATGCACAATGCAAGATGCACACAACACATTTTGTTTTCATTATTTCAGATATTTATTCCTTTTCTTTTACTTTTACTACTTTAATTTGCCATTGATTATCGACAATGAAAAATTCCATTTTCCAGTTATACTTGGTGTATGCAAATGACATTGCATAGAATAAACAATAGTTTTTTGTCCAATTTGCAAAGGCATCGTTATTATTTTGTCAAATAAAAATTTAAAGGCAACATGCATGATGGTCTGTCCAATATGTATCACAAACATTGAATCAAGTATTTTAAATTTTCATATTTGTCCAAAAGTGATCTATTGAATTATCTGCATTTGTTATTGGCATATTTGATATCAAAAGAAAACCATGCCTATGCATTATTTTTAAAATCCATCATCTAGATATTATTTCCTAGATCTTGTCAATATTGAAATTACCATCAAATATGATTTTGGTTTCAAGTGGCAATCCAACAACTGTTGTATCTAAAAATACAAATAGATCATCTATTGGTATTTAAGTAAATGTTTACTATCTGTATCAATATATTTAAATATGATATATCATGGGTCATAGTCTCTAGGTTTGGTGTATCAAACACTTTGTTGGTTTTTAATACAATGTTTTTCTAAAATATGACATTATTCCATGCACATTCATTGATAGACAATAGTCAAAATTTCATGCAAGAATCGAAACATTTTCTACATGCATAGTTCTCATTTATTAAAAATATAAAATGCTTGCATCCATGAGCTCATAGTCATGTGTTATACATTCCAAATGCAATTACAAACTCCATGTATTCAGTAAGAAAATAGTAAGGCCATTGCATGTTTGAGAAACATTTGCAAAAAACAACAACCACTATGTAGAAGTTTCCAGTCTTTGCATCTCAACATTTACTTTATTTCACATCACAAAATTGCAAGGTTCTAATTTATTCATAAGAAACAAGGATTTAATGTTTTTACTCATGACAATGTAGTATAGACAAGTCCATGCCACTTAACATCGACATGATCAAATGCTAATGCTTTCATTGTGAGTCTTTATGATCTATGTATTATTTGATTACATGTTATCTTTATTTGAAACTGCTCTCGAACCATGGTCATAGTTTTTATAATGTAAATTTTCCTCGATATTCGTGTTATTAGAGTCCATTTTTTGGTAATCTAGTAATTGTAAAAGCTCTGCATTTTTTCATTGCAACGCTCTAATTTTAATGTCATTGAATTCTATCTAAACTATGTCTACTTGTCCAGGTATATAATGCTTGATAATTCCATCAGCACCATTCACCAATCCATGTTATATATCATAGTTTCCACCAATCAATTCCACAAATATGTGAGGTTTCAAAATAATTATATCATGTAAACAATTCTTTTCATTATTTGTAATGATTTCATCAGATAAATTTATTTTTTTGTCAACAAATTCAATTTATAAGTCTATTCATTGACAAGTGCAAGCATTTTTGTGTTATGTTTTTTAAAATCATCATTCTTGTGACAAAAGAATATAAATGTTGGTTCATAAGGAGGAGATATATAGCATGGATTATTCAAGTACTTAATATATGATATTGTCTACTGACAAATTTTGATTTGATTCAAGATGGAAATAAATTGAATATCGATTTGATGAATGACTTGTCGAAGCTAAAAACATTTTACATTGTCAAGACAAAAAGTATATGAAGTCATTTCATTGTTTAATATTGGATCTTGAAAAACCCATCTATCTCGAATAGGATATTTTTATTAAAAATCACCAACAAATATAACATCAATATTTGCAAACACCTTTGTTGATGTATGCATTATCTATCGAATTCTTTTGTCAATATTTCAAAGCATTCGATAGTTAAATAAAGATATTTCATCATTAAATAACACACAAAATTGTTGATAGCATTTTATTAATATGTCCAAAATGTTTGAATCCAATGACAACATTCAAGTAGATGTATATAGAAGTTGAAAAATAGAATGTGTAGTCAGGTCATTTGCATTGTATGCCGCTTTGTCAATATATGCAATAATCAGGCCTTTGATTTTCAAAGAATCAATTTCAGGTTTTTTCTATAGATGCGTGTCAAAGTTTCATATATAAATTTCATATTAAATATTTTTCTTGTACCTGTTCCCTTTGTTAATAACAAACAGATTGGCTTATCTGGCTCTATCACTTTTTTTATTGTAATGTCCTTTACAATGGTTTCTTGCTCTCTATTCATCTACTTCCACAAGTCTAGGTATTCTTCTATGCTCATCAAAAAATGATGTTTAGATATCTGAAACATATTCAAAGGTTGAGTGTTGACTAGTTGAGAATTTTTTATGCAATGTAAATCAAAGGATATGTCATATGCATGAAAATTATTATCGATCTAATCAATCTTTGTATTCCTAGCAATAAAAAATAGTGAATCAAAAGCTGTTTCTATATTCTCTATAGTATTGTCAATGTTTCCCTATTTTGTTAATAGATTTGCAATAAACATGCTTTCATTCCTTGTTACTTGTTTTTTATGAGCAAGGTATGCATCATTTCATGTGTTGATGTTTTTCTTCAGTTTGTCTTCATTGTCACAATAAGGTATTAACAACATCATCTTTTCTCTACAATAGTTCTCAGAATCCACATGGATATTGTATCTGATATGTCGTATATCACATGATTTTTTACATTTCTTATTGTTTGGGCATTTACCTAGGTAATACATAACAAATTTAGCTAAGCATACATTTTTTAACTACATTGGTATCACAACATATTTATCTAACGAAGAATCACATATTACATCTTCTAAGTGTCTGGTTCTTTTGCCAACAATTTTGGAATTTTCAAAATATAAGTTCTTTTTGCCTCTGGTGATGTGTTTATGAAAACTATTTTCCTTGAACTATGATGTAAAGGCAATGACAATATAATATGAATGGCCTACCAAATAGACATCTTTTGATGCTATAAGATCATATTCACTAATTTTCTTATACCTTGTAATTTATTATCATTGCTATGAATAATTTCAACATGCACTTTTTGAAATGCTTTTGTTAGCATATGATCAAATTTTGTCATATAGGATCAATAATATGTTGTAGCAACATATGCATCAAGAATAAATTGTGCATCTATATTAGCATAGCATAATGCTGGAATTTATTCTGTAAATGCATTCACCCAAGCATCAGATGGATGTCTTTTTAACATTATAACTGGTCGTGAAATACATGATTGCAATCAGAGTATGTAATATGTTTCAGACAAGTTTGCCTCTTGCAAAAACATATGAAATGTTGTCTTTTATATATTTTATGCTCAAGCTGAGAAATAATTCTTATGGAATTCTCTTTGTATAGCTCATTGGTTTCATCCAATGGCTCTAATATTCTCATTTTTTGCATTGGAGGCAATGGAAAATTGAATCTACAACATGAATTTTTATGCTTTTTGCATAAGCTTGTATGATGATGTGTTTGCATTTTATTCAAATTGCTATTAAGCAATGTCAATTTAAAATATATGTATCTATCTACAAAATACTCAATTTCAGTATTAAAATAATTTTCATATACAGGTGCATATTGTACACAAAGAATGAAATGCAAATGATCATTTGCTATATTTTGAAAGTCTATCATAAAAAATAAATCCAAAACCTTTCCAAATAATTCTTCATCTTGCAACATCTTTTTGAATGCATTAGATCTATGGTTAAAGTATCAACTACAAAGAACATGATTATTCTTATTATCGTATCAATATTATCTTCTTCAATTATTTATCTATGTTTATTTTTTGACACTAGAGCCATTTTTTGTAATGTATTGCACAAAGGCTCCCAGAGATGTTCAACACTTGTTATAGTTGAAAAAAAATGTTGGCGGTCCCAGCTTCCTAATCATTGTAAAAATATTCTTTCTTGAATTTTCAAAATAGTCAGGTGATGTTCAAATGTTTTTGAAATCTCTATAAGCTATGGGTGATTTTAGGATTTTTCCTATGTTGGTTCTACTTCAAACATCTTTGGCATATATCCATGCATAAGATGACATCTGATGTATAATGATTTTAATAGCTTTGAAAAAGATGTTAGTTACGTGTGTTGCAATGTCATTTTCCTTGTGCAAAAGCTCCCACTTTGTTATTTTTTAGTACGACACTCTATCCATCATATCTTGAGGGTGACTAAAACCATATAACAGAGTTAGGGAGCTCATATCTTCTAGGAATTTGTATTCAGATATACCTAATGGTTTGATTCCTTTTGATAGGTAAATCTCAATGATTTGTTGCCGAAGATCATGTATTGATTGTGTGTCAGCAAAATCATGCACCAAAGATTAAGTAACAGGTTTCAATTCATTTTCAAAAGCATCAGATGTCTTTTTATCAACAAGGACAAGCTCGCTAATGTTTTTTTCTCTTATTTCCTCAAAACTACTTTACCAACTGCTATCAATAGTAATATTTTCTTGCTTATATAACGATGCTTGACAAAGTTGAGATAATGCTTTCATCACGTATGAAGGCCTCACATTTCCTATTAAATATGCATTTTTGTATTCTATCTTATGTTTTATCTTTTTTGTAATTATTTCTATGTCATTCATTTCTCTAGGCAATAATTTTTGAACCTGGTAGAAGTCCATCAGGACATTTATAATCATTCATATCAGGCCATATTGCAAATGTTTATAACTAAACTCTCACACCTGTGCAAATGACATTCATAAAACAACCTATCTTTCTTATAAAAGTGTTAGTCTCTTCATAATAATATTTATTTCATTTCTACTAACATTGAAAGGAACAACAAATGTTAGCACTTTTCCATTTTCAAGAGATCTCTTACATTACTTGAATATTTTCTTGCCCAATTCAAGTTTTTTTAATGTTGAATATGGAAAAACACAATCAAATGCTTTGACAATGTCAATGTTAACTAGAATGATATCCTTTTTGAAATGTAATTATTCATAAACTATGCAAGAATAAATGGGCGTATCTTTAATCGATTTTAGATAGTTGTTTATTACCCTGATACTTCATTGATCATGTTATGCGCATCTCAATAGTTGGGATTTGTGACATCATATCATTGCTTTCACTGAAAGCAATGATCTTTTGTGTTATTTTAAGTTATTTTTTTAAGTGTTTACATTATATGTTTTTGTTACATTATTTTTGTTCTTTTGCTTGTGCACTACTTATTTCAAATAGTGTAGAAAAACATGATGCCTATTTATAGTTTTAGACGTATCTCTAACAAAAGGTTTGATTGAACATTATTTGGCAAGCTGAAAAGATGTTCCTATTTTAAAACCCTTTAAATCTATCACTATCTGACAACCCTATCAAAATATCTACTAGTAATGCATATTTAATCTAATCCATGCAAGTTATTTGCAATGGCTCGTAATGACTATGAAAAATATGTCTAAAAAAAAATGTTATACATTTTCTATGGAATAGAATAATTGTAAAATATTTTTGAAATGTTTTTGGTTTTTGTTGACCATTATCGAATATTGCTTTGTAGAATGTTTGAAAGCCACTAACAATAAAAGTCATTAACTTCAAGTCTGCTTTCTCGGTATGGAATTATAATATTTGCAACATACATTTTTTAGTCAAAAAACATTCTAGGCTCTTCTTTTTACAATTCCTATTTGTAAATCCCTAAATAATTCATTAAAAATCTATTTGGCACTACAATAACATTTAAAAAATATTGTGCCATATATCAATGAAGAGCATGACTATCAAATTCATGTTTAATTAACAAACTAATAGCATCAAATAAGCTTTCCCCACAGTTGGAGCGTAAACTATTTGCTTTGTACATGCCATTTGCTTCTAGGTCATGAAAAATATCACCCCATTACAAAGATTTTTTAAAAAAAAATATTTAATAATTTATATTAGAAATCATGCTCTTAGTTTATATTTGTTTGCAAAACAATAATTTAAAATGTCCACACACAGGATGTATGTCATGGAATAAGATTGAATACAATGGAATACAACTTTATTTTTTGAAATATAGATACATTTTTCTTCTCATCATAGACTAAATAGAAATAGGAATGTTCAACCTTGCATAACTATTGAATACAAAATATGTCATCGCACATACTAGTATCACCTTGATCTATAAGCCCATTTGCAAAAACTTTCATTAAACAAAAGTATGTGCTTCTATCATGTATTTGATGTAAACCATATAATATATCTGGATGTAATTGGTTTGCATATAAGTATCTTATCTCTACATCCCTATTGTTCAAAGAATTCATAAAATAGTCAATGATGTCAGTTCGTAACATACCCGATGTGTAACAAAAATGCAACAACACTTGAAATGCGTCAAAAATGTAATCACCAAAAACATAATTGAATAATACAATCCTAGAAATATTTTTATGTTTTAAAGCATTATCAATATTTACAAATGCTTGTGTTTTTTATGTCGATATGTGTCTATGTCAATGCTTCCTTCCGAATAACAAAATTCAATCATATTTGCTTTCATTTTCATGATTATTTATCATTTATCTTTTAATTTTATTTTAAAATTTTCTTTCCTTTTTTTCTTTCTTTCAACTCTCTTTTTCTTTTTAAATTTTTTTATTCACATTTTTTCATTTTATTATTTTTTTCAAATGATTAAGAACATGGTAAACTATCAAGAAATGAAATACCAACTCCAAAATAACATCAATTTTATAGCACTTCTGCTTGCTTTAGGAAAAAGAAACCACCCAACAAGATATTTACATTATCATTATAGAATTAAAAAAATGGCCGGCGACCATCATATCCACATAGTTACAAGATATGTACCCTATTTTTTCTAGTACCTAGAAATAGTCTCAAATTTTTCCATGAAAATAAAACCTACATGTTTCAAAAAATTACATTATTAATGCCCCTTTAAATTTTAAAAAAAATAGAGAAAAATATTTAATTTTTGATTTATCTCAAAATAATACAAAAGTAAACCAAAAAAAGCAACAAAAGTTGGTCACATTGATCACAACACACCCACTCCCCACTATTCATAATCTCCCAAAACTCTTAGAGATGTTGAAACTCAAGAGAGCCCAACTAAATGAACAAGCATCATGTTGTTAGCTGTTAGCATAGTGGTTTGCCCCAGACCCACAAAAAATGTCAAAGCTAGGAAGTGTTTGGCCTAATAAAGAGGTGCCACCTTGTCATTTGTTAGCACAATCAATGCCCCTGACTTGACAGAGATGTCAAAACCAAATAAAGGCTATCCAAATGAATACATCATACATTATCAAAGTCACTCTATTCAGTCCCTCATCCCTAGCAGAGATGTCAGATCTAAGTAGACCCTAGCCAATTTAAGACAGACTACATTGCCATTATTCACTGTGGTTAGTCCCCTAGACCTGTCAAAGATGTCAAGACCTTGGAGAGTTGGTCCAAACAAAAATGTGACACATTACCATTTGTCAGCATGATATGTCCCTCGACTGGCTAGATATGTCAGGTCCTGGGAGAGCATGGCCAAATGAAAAGGATTTGCATTGACTAATATGTGGATGTTCGAACTATTGCCACCAAGGGAAAAATAATAAAAATAAAATATAATTCAATTTTATCATTTTTATCTTGATTGAAAACCCAATCAACTACTCACAAAGTACTGCACAAAGAACATAAACCACATGAATTATTGTTTTCTTCCTTCCTTTTTTTTCCCAGTCAAATATTCACAAAGTACTACACAAATAACATAAACCACATGAAATGTTTTTTTCCTTCATTTTTTAAAAATTAATATAATTAGCACCTTTTTTTTCGATTTCAATCACACACAAAGCAAAATGTAAGGATAGGCATGCCAGCTTGACATATCGATCGATGAATGCATTGGATATGCAAATGAGTAAACATTGTTGCATTATAGACACACACACACACACACACACATACATATTTTGCCCATAATTTTGAAACTAAATAGTCAAAATAATATATAACTCATTATATTCCTGAACATATTACATAATATGTTTCATCAACAAATACATTACAACTAGATTCGATATTTGCCTTAACACCAAGCCTAGAACAAAAACTAGCAAGGGTTAAAGCCACCTATGCTAGTCTCACATATTCAAAGGAAACTAGCACAAAGTCCAAGAAAGAGACTAGAACCAGCCAATAATCCAAAGAAAATAGAAGGGGGATAACTATAGTTACATGAACATAGCACAAGAAAATAGTCTCTAGTATAAGTAAACAACATTCCTCAAACTCAAGGAAAATAGAAATTGTAACTAATTTCAAACATTGCTCATTAGAATAATAGAAAACCTAGCTTGAAACTACTTAAAATCTATTCAATCAACCCAATAACCCACCAAGGATCCCCAATTAAGAAGACACCCACACCACTTCTAAAACCACAACAACATATTGAATTACACACGAAGAAACCAATGATAAAATTGGCAAGCAAAAAAGCCACAAAACCCACCATAGAAAAGCACCTAAAACACCATAGCAAAAATGCCAGCTTCTGCTTCTGAGCAAACACAGTCAAAAAAATCAAATCACTCAAAATCAAATGCTTACAAAAATAAGACACCGAAAAAACCAACTCAAACTCATAAATATTCTTGTATGATTTGAAACCTAATAATCCTAATCCTATAATCTAGAATTAACCAATATCCACATTCATTCTTTCCATTTTCCCCATCAATTGCTTTAAAGTAAAATGTCAATGAGAAAACACCATACCTAAAATATCTGCATCGCATACCTTTTTAACCCAAATCCTAACCATGTATAAAATTGCATAAACCTTGCAAATTGACAAAAAAAGAAGTTCAGATTATTGCACAATCATAATAGTTCCCATTTTTTTATTTTTGTCATATAAAATCACATCTAAAATAAAAATAATAAATAGAATAACAATGCCTTATTAAATATCAACCCCCATGTTTAGATTAACATCTCTATGATAACTCTCCAAATTAGTAAATAGTCTTAATTTTCCCAGTTAATACAAATGTGTTTGATTAAAACTTTAATAGTGACCGCATGTATGAGTCATTATTTCAATCAATACTGTTACATGTCAAAAATTATTATTTTAAATTATTTCTCTAATTTCCCTATGTTTTTTCACCCTACATAGGTACTAAAAATCTATATTTATCCCCGGGGCCTGTCACAAAAATTAGATCCTAAGAAACCCTGGGCTAATGAATAGGTCCCAAGTCACTAATTGTCAGTGTGACCATTTACCTACACCTATCAAAGATGGCAAGGCCCATGGATTCCCAATTGAATGAAGAGGAGCCATGTCAATAGTTGTCAATATCACCACCCTTAGACCTCCTAGAGATCTAAGGGCTTGGGGGAGCCTAGTGAAACGAAGATGCACCAGGTCAACAACTATCAGTACAGTGAGTCCCCTTGACCTATCACATATTTCGTAATCGTGGAGAGCCCAATTGAATAAAGAGATGCCACATCACTAGTTTTTAATGTGACTAATCCCCCAAACCTAAAATAAATAACACAGTCAGGAAAAGCTCAACCAAATGAAAAGGCACCACATTGCTAGTTATCAATATGATGAGTTCCCTTGACCTAGCAAAGATGTCAAGCCCTGACAAACCTAAATCAAGTGAAGATATGACACATTTCCACTTGGCAGCTTGGAAACTTACCCACACCTACCAGATATGTCATAGCCTAGGAGAACCTAACCCAATGAAAAGGCGCCACATTGACTAATGTGTAGGTGAATTAATTACTTCCCAAGACCGTGATTGACTCAAAACAAACTACACATGAAACTCAAAAGCCTATAATAACATGCCACATGTTTGTAGGCAATACATCACTAACTATAATAGAATGATATAGATTATCGAGCCTCATTCACATGTTAGACATGTCAGTAGTCTCACAGATTCAAAATAAACTAGCACAAGGCCCAAGAAAGAGATAAGAAGCAACCAATACTCTAAACAAAATAACAGGGGAATAACTATATTTATATTCAAAGAAATAGAGCATGGATAAATAGTCTCAAGTATAAGAAAATAACATTCTTAAAGTTCACAAAAAATAGAAATCGCAACCAATTCTAAACACTGCTCACTAGAATGATAGAGAACTTAGCTCAAAACTGCTTAATAGTTGTTCAACCAACCTGATAACCCAATGAATATCCCCAGTGAAAATGACACCTACACCACCTATGAAACTGCATCAACATGTTAAACTACACACAAAGAGACCATTGATAATATTGACAAGCAAAAAACCACAAAACCCACCACAAACAAGTACCTGAAATGCCATAGTAAAAATGCCTTCTTCTACTTCTGAGCAAACACAAAGAGATTTGGCAAGGACAAAGCACAAATGAAAAAACCAAATCACTCAAAATCAAGTGATTCCAAATACAAATTCAAATGCAAGATACTAAAAAAATAACTCAGACTCACAAATATTCTTGTATAATTTGAAACCTAACAATCCTAATACCATAATCTAGAATTAACCAATATTCACATGCATTCTTTCCTTTTTTGCCATCGATTGTTTCAAAGAAAAATGTAAATGCCACACCCAAAACATCTGCATCACATACCTTTTCAACCCAAATCCTAACCATGCAAAAAATTGCATAAACCTTGCAAATCGATAAAACAAAAGCAGTCCAGATTAGCCCAGATTATTGCACATTGACAATGGTTCCCTGCCTTTTTTGGTCATATAAATTTGAAACCAAAACAAAAATAATAAATATAAGAACAATGACTTAAATATCAACCACCCCCTCCCCTCTGTGTTTGGATCAACACCTCTACGATGACTCTTTAAATTAATAAATAGTCTTAATTTTCTTAGTTAATACAAACATGTTTGATTAAAATTTAATAGTGACTGTATGTACAAGTAATTATTTTGATCAATATTATTACTTGTCACAAATTATTATTGTAAATTATTTATTCAATGTCCTTATGTTTCCCCCCCCTATGCAGGTACTAAAAATTTATATTTTCAATACAAGAATTATACATTTTCCCATGTTAATGTTCATATTGAAATGTAATAAATAGTTTTAATTATCCTGGCCAATACAAACCTTTTTTATTAATATATTACAAGTAACCGTATGTGCAAGTAATTATTTTGATTAATGTTCACATCAAAAATGTTTTAAACCCAATGTCAAAATAAAAAATTACTCAACTTTCATTACATGTAACTTGTTAAACCTATTTGGCCCAACACTGCCATGATGTCATGCAAGTACTAGCAACCATATTAGGTTCAACTAATTACAATGAATACCTATCAAATATTTGAGGGAAAAGGGAGCTTGGTCGAATGAACATGTGATGGATTGCCAATTGTCAGCGTGGCCACTCCCCCAGACCTGTCAAATATTTTAAAACTTGGGAGAACACAACCGGATCAAGAGGCACCATATTGCCAGCCATCAATCCAACCATTCCCTAAGATGTATCATAGAAATTAGATCTCAAAAAAGATTGATCAAATGAAGAGATTCCAAGTCATGAGTTATTAGTGTGACCATTCATTTGAACTCGTCAAATATATTAGGGCCCAAAAAACCCAGTCGAATGAAGAGGCATCACTTCAGCAATTGTCAATGTCTCTACCCCCTAGACTTCTTAGAGATCTCAAGGATCGAGAGAACCCAACCAAAAAAAAAGGTGCTAAGTCAACAAATTTCAATATTATGAGTCCTCTAAACCTGTCAGAGATGTCCTAACCATGGATTTATCCTAACTAAATAAAGAGATGTGATATCACCAGTTGTTAGTATCACCAGTCCCTTAGACCTAAAAGAGATAACATAGCTAAGAAAATCATGATCTAATGAAAAGGTTCCACATCACTTGTTCTTATTATGACCAATTCCTTTGACCTAATAAATATGTCAGAACCAAGGAGAACTTGGTTGAACAAAGATGCCATATCAACAATTTTTAGTGTGATCAATTCCTCCACCTAGTAGAGATGTTGCAATCAGGAGAAAATCAACCAAACGAATAAGTGATATGTCCATAGTTGTTAGTGTGTTGAGTCATCCAAACCTATCAAATATGTCAATCCCTGGTAAAACTGCATCAAATGAAGATATGACACATTGCCACTAGATAGCTTGGTGAGTTCCCCACACCTGTCAGCTATGTCAAAGCCTAGGAGAACCCAACCCAATGAAAAGGAACTGCATTGACTAATATGTGGGTGAACTGATTACTGCCCAAGACTTTGGCTGGCTCAGAACAAAACACACATAAAACTCAAAGTCCTATAAGAACATGCCCTATGTCTGTAGACAACACATCACCTACTCTAAGAGAACAATAAAGACTACTGAGCCTCATCTACATCTTAGACATCTTAGAGCTAGGGAGATCTTGACTGAATAAAAAGATGACATTTAGCTAGTTGTTAGTGTAACCATACTTCTGAACCTGCCAAAGTTGTCAAAACTGAAAAGAGAATAATTAAAAAAAGAAGAACCACATCGCCATTTGTTAGTATGACCAGCAGCTAGTGAAAACCTAACTAAATTGGTGCATTTTCATTTTCTCTAACAATGGCCAATTCTATCTCTAATCTTTATCAAGGTTTCCTTCAAGAGATATTAAAAATAATCCCTTTTTATCCCTGTATTCTGATTCTAAGATGTCAGACTTGAATCGTAATTTCTTCCAGTATGACATTTCCCTATAAATCTTAGTTCTGCCATTGTCATAAATTTCACCTAGGCCACACAGATTTCATATGTGTAAAATACTGTTATACCTTATCTATCACCCCGATTATCATTCTCACATTTCTAACCATCCAGTGGTTAAATTGTTCCAATGACAAAACAAAATATCATTACAAAATCTTATCATGGTAACCTCTGGCTTATGAATATAGTGATCGACTTTATATTACTAAATTCCACTATGTGGGTCGTCTAAAAGACCAGGTCGAGTCACTTGGTGAACAAAAGCAACAAGATCCTTCCTAATCGAGTTTGACAGACTGAGTGAACACTATAAACTCCCACAGATGTTTTGATCTTGTTGTATACACTAATCATGAATGTGACATGAACCAGATTCCCTTTCATTTATCCACTCAACAAACACCTCATTAAATATTCAATTTGAACCCTATATTATACAAAAAATACGTAACCACTGCCTTTAACACAAGTTTCTGCATTTAGTCTTTATCAGGATAAGCCAAACATAATTGAATACACAGATCTGTCGCAATATTGTTTCTTACCTCTCGTGCTCATGTTGGACCATGCATTAAAAAAAAATACATTATTGTGCTCTACCCACATCTGCCATTGTTTCCTCGTCAATCGTCAATTTAAGACTTGTGCGAACTGTGATTCTAACCTGGAATCTTTTACTGGCAAGTTACAGAATTATCTATTTAGCTATAATACAAAGAAACCTAGAGGAAAGAAATGAGGATAGACTTTACTTTGGTATACAAATGTCTTGAAACATTATTTTGATATAGCGCTTGTTCTCATAATCAAGACATAAAGAAAGATTCAAAATCTGTAATGTGTTCTCCTCACTAGATGCAGGCCTAATACCTTACATTTACTTTAAACTTTTACCTACATACCATTATAGACCATCCATATACACATTTACATTGAATGGTTACCTTTCTTATTCTCGAACACAGTTTTTTATTTTTTCAACAGAACACAGGCCGAATGGCCTTATTGTCACCTCATCTCTCTAAAAGAGATCCTCCTTCTCTTCCTCTTCATCCCTCTTCACTTTTCAAATCATGTTGATGCTTTGATCTCAAAGACTTGAGAGTTTTCTTCAAATCTTCCACGGGACTAAGCCTTGAGACCGTGTTCTTCCAATCAGCATTTAACTTCTCCAATATAACTGTGCTGGCCTTTATGTGTTCAATGTGAAGTTTTTCCCACTGCTTATAACAATCTAAATTTTGACTCAGACACCAAATAAAGATACTGGCAGCTTCATTTGTTAGGGCTAGTTCTTTCCATTCAGCTTTTGTGAATCAGAAGATATCGACCAAAATTCATATCCTCTCTAACCTCTACGCCCAACTTGGGCTCAAGATAAAACAAAAATAGTTTTTAAATTGCAACAATATACCAAGGTTGAAATATTTTCAACCACTCCTTTATTTTCTCAACAGCCCCAACATTTACTTTTTACCTTTACTTTTTACAATTACTCCTTATTAACAACATTTTGGAGGGAAAATACAATCAATTGAAATTTGAATTCAAACATGACTTGTATCCCAACGTAACCATGTCTTGCCTTAAGATGTATGTAGATGCTGCTACATCATACTCTCCCTCTAGAAAGGATTTGAACCTTAGTTCAAATGAACTACTTCCTCCATGTATTAGTCTTCACTATATGCCTGGATCCCAAGGTCTTGTTGTAAATGCCAATGCTGGTGTTTGTCTTTGATAGCCTTTGTCTTTCATCTTCTTGCTTTTCTTCCTTTTCTGGTATGTTCTTCTCCTCATCTCCTTTTCAGCTATTATGTCCCATCTCCATGCTTCATTCTCATACATGTCTTCAAGATCTTCTTGATCTTCTTGGTTCAAAAATTTGTCCAATGAACTATGGACTTCATTCATCTCCACAACTTTAACACCTGCATTCAAAACATCAAAGGCAATGTTAGAAGTAAAAACTTGAGACCATAAAATCTCTTGGCTGCCTCCACTCTTTTGCTCTTTGGCCAAAACTGCCTTTGCCCCTTTAGTATGCTCTTTTCTTTCTTCACTCTCACCAATGGTGTTCTCATCATGATTTGTGTATGTATGTAGCTCTCTTGAAGAACTAAAGAGCTCTTCCAACATTCTCAACTCCTCCTTTAGTGAGATCTCATATATCTCACCATTTTCTTCATCAAACTTGGGCTTATCACTCACAAGGATTACTTGTCCTTCACTAGCGTTACTCTTCATCTCATCCTTTCTTGAGTTGTCTTCATGCAAACCAACTTCTTCAATATACTCATCAAATACAATTGCAGTATCCTTACCTTGTGTCTTCTTGCTCTTTTCAATCTCTGCTTGAAGCCATCTTGTTTGTTCTTTGTTTTCAATGAGGCATTGCTTTGCTGCATACTCTCCCCTTTCCTCATCATCCATCCATTTGGAACTCTCTCCTTACTGCATATTAGTCAACATAGCCACTTTCCATTTTTCATTTCTCATGAAAATATCATTAAAGGATTAAAAAACATCATCATCATAAACAATTTGTTTACCTTTTACATCTTTGGTATACCTCTCAAGCGTCCTATCTTCATGGAATGCCTCTTCCATACTCACCATCTCACCTTCATTCTCTTGATTACTTGAATCACCTTCAATCCTCTTCCATTGACTTCTTGGTGTTGTTGCCTCAACACTCACATCTTCTCTCTTTGCCTTCTTAGGTACCCATACTTGTTTCTCCTTCTTATCATTTGTCTTCTCAAACCATGTAGGCATCATGCATCCATGCTCTTGTACCAACACTTCCTGTTGCTTGGGAGTTTGTTTCTTCCACCATTTAGGCATCACATATCCATGGTTAATTGGAAACTTCACCTTTCTCTTTGCTTCTCTAAGATGCATATCAATAGTTTCATGCTTATAAGAAAAATCAATTTTTGAATTCACCTTTACCTCCTTAATGGGCTGCTCCATTAGTTCTTTGACTTGCATAGCTTCTTGATTTTTGTACTTTCTTCTTCCTTTATGCTTGACTATTCTCTTGCCTCTTCTTGGCATTCAATGGTATCATGGAAGTCATCTTCATCTTCCATCTCTTCTCTTGCTTGTAGGGGTTCCTCAACACCTTCCTCATGCATTAACCAATGCATCTCTTCTTCTTTATCAACAACAAACTCTCTTCTCTTTCTTGCACATTCACTTGTGCACTTGGTATCTTTTCTTGCACCAATCTCTTCATTCTTCAAGGCCTTTCTTTTGACCTTCACAAGGCTACTCATACCTGCAATTACCCATGCAAAGACAACATTAGATATAAAATTAAGAGACCACAAGGTCCCTATGAGTGTTCTCTTCACCAACACTCTTATCTTTTCAAGTGCTCTTCCTGGCACTTCATCTTTTCTTTCTTATTTTCTCTTGTTCTCCTCAATTAGAACCTTCTTCTCCACCTCTTTCTCTTTTTGTTGCTCTCTTGGCAACCTTCTTATCTTCTTCAAGCCTCTATGGGCTTCTCTCTTCTTGGTAATCTCATTTTGCCTTCTTCTCCTCTTCACTAGGAGATCAATTGGCCACTTCAACCTCTTCCTCATTGGCCATACCCACACTTTCTCATTTGATTGCATCCCAGACTCAAACATGCTTTTAATCTTAGCTAAATCTTTCCACAAACTAGCAATCTCTTTATCAAAGTCAACATTAGTCATACCTTTCTTCTTTGGGGTGCTTGTTTTCTCCTTGGTACTCTCATGTACCTTGATGCTCTGCTCTTTTCTCAACAATATTTCTATTTCTGAGATCTTCACCCAAGTCTTTTCCACCTTGGTCTCTTGATCCCTGTAGGTCCACTTGTCTCACCCAAGCCTTTCTCCTTGACTGGTCTTTTGACAATCTCCTTGATCTCACCTAGGCCTTTTGCATCCTAGTCTTTTGATCCTACTTAATGGCTTTATTGAGCTTCACACTGAGTCAATGGTCTGCAATATGACAAATGTCAATAATTTCACAAATCCAAGCTTACCTTGCTTTGGATCTTTCTCTTGAGCATTCACTATGCTCTTCTTCTAGAGCTTCTCTTGGCTCTTCACTAAGCCTTCCTTGGCTTCTTCTCCTCTTAAGCCTCAATGGCTTGACTGCCTTGAACCTGAAACTTCTTCACTGCAACAACAACTACTCTTTAAAGAGCTTGAAAACAACTTGTCAATAACTTTCTTATTACCTTCTTCACTTGCTTCAATCACTGCAATTTTTTTTCTTCTATTTGCAACTTCACAAAGTACATTATCTCTACAAAAACTGATTAGAAGAGTACAAAATTTTCCTTTTTCCAGGAGCTTACTAGCTCTGATACCAAAATGGTGCATTTTCATTTTCTCTAACAATGGTCAATTCTATCTCTAATCTTTAGCAAGGTTTCCTTCAAGAGATATTAAACATAATTCCTTTTTATCCTTGTATTCTGATTCTAAGATGTCAGACTTGAATGGTAATTTCTTCCAGTATGACATTTCCCTGTAAATCTTAGTTTTGCCATTGTCATAAATTTCACCTAGGCCACACAGATTTCATACGTGTAAAATACTGTTATACCTTATCTATCACCCCGATTATCATTCTCACATTTATGACCATCCAGTGGTTAAATTGTTCCAATGACAAAACAAAATATCATTACAAAATCTTATCATGGTAACCTCTGGCTTATGAATATAGTGATCGACTTTATATTACTAAATTCCACTATGTGGGTCGTCTAAAATACCAGGTCGAGTCACTTGGTGAACAAAAGCAACAAGATCCTTCCTAATCGGGTTTGATAGACTGAGTGAACACTATAAACTCCCACAGATGTTTTGATCTTGTTGTATACACTAATCATGAATGTGACATGAATCAGATTCCCTTTCATTTATCCACTCAACAAACACCTCATTAAATATTCAATTTGAACCCTATATTATACAAAAAATACGTAACCACTGCCTTTAACACAAATTTATGTATTTAGTCTTTATCAGGATAAGCCAAACATAATTGAATACACAGGTCTGTCACAATATTGTTTCTTACCTCTCTCGTGCTCATGTTGGACCATGCATAAAAAAAATACATTATTGTGCTCTACCCACATCTGCCATTGTTTCCTCATCAATCATCAATTTAAGACTTGTGCAAACTGTGATTTGAACCTGGAATCTTTTACCGACAAGTTACAGACTTATCTATTTAGCTACAATACAAATAAACCCAGAGGAAAGAAATGAGGATAGACTTTACTTTGGTATACAAACGTCTTGAAACATTATTTTGATATAGCGCTTGTTCTCATAACCAAGACATAAACAAAGATTCAAAATTTGTAATGTGTTCTCCTCACTAGATGCAGGCCTAATACCTTACATTTACTTTAAACTTTTACCTACGTACCATTGTAGACCATCCATATACACATTTACATTGAATGGTTACCTTTCTTATTCTCGAACACAGTTTTTTTTTTTTGAACAGAATACAGGCCGAATGGCCTTCTTGTCACCTCCTCTCTCTAAAAGAGATCCTCCTTCTCTTCCTCTTCATCCCTCTTCACTTTCCAAAGCATGTTGATGCTTTGATCTCAAAGACTTGAGAGTTTTCTTCAAATCTTCCACGGGACTAAGCCTTGAGACCGTGTTCTTCCAATCAACATTTAACTTCTCCAATATAACTGTGCTGGCCTTTATGTGTTCAATGTGAAGCTTTTCCCACTGCTTATAACAATCTGAATTTTGACTCAGACACCAAATAAAGATACCGGCAGCTTCATTTGTTAGGGTTGGTTCTTTCCGTTCAGCTTTTGTGAATCAAAAGATACCGACCAAAATTCATATCCTCTCTAACCTCTACGCCCAACTTGGGCTCAAGATAAAACAAAAATAGTTTTTAAATTGCAACAATATACCAAGGTTGAAATATTTTCAACCACTCCTCCTTTATTTTCTCAACAGCCCCAACATTTACTTTTTACCTTTACTTTTTACAATTACTCCTTATTAACAACATTTTGGAGGGAAAATACAATCAATTGAAATTTGAATTCAAACATGACTTGTATCCCAACGTAACCATGTCTTGGTTGAAGATGTATGTAGATGCTCCTGCATCATAAATGAAAAGGCACCATGTCACCACTTGTTAGTGTGGCCAATCACTCAAACTTCTTAGAATTGTCAATCCCTAGGAGAGTTAGGCCAAATGAAGAGATGACACATTTCCATTTATTAGTGTGCAAGCCCCAAGACCTGTTAGATATGTCAGAGCCTGAGAGAACCCACCCAAATGAAGAGGCACCATGTGGAATAATATGAAAATGAACTCATTACCGCCATAGCCCTCGCCTAACTCAAAATGAAATAATGATAAAATTTGAAGGTCTATAACAACATGTCCTCTGTCCCTAGACAACACATCACCAAGTCGAAGAGAATGATATACATTGTCGATCCACATTTGCATGCCATTAGGACCCACATCTTTATTTCATTTTGCTTTTTGTCTCACTTTTTGGGAACAAAATCATATCGCATGCTAAAAAAATAGACTATAATCCATGTTTAATTTTTTAGATTGATTCAATCTTATTGGATGGTTCAAGTATTTCTTCTTTTATTAACCTTAAATATAGCATTTTTTCCAAAAATTAGTCACATCACTCTATATTAACCACTAAAAATACAATAAACTATTTTATTTTGTATTTCTTAAAATGTGAATATTTTAAACCTAATATTAAAATAAAAAAGTGCTCATCTTTCATTGGCTACACATTGCCCTATGCAAATTATTAGGTTAAATTGATTACAATAGATCCCTGTTATGCAGGTACTAATATTATTATATTTTATATTAATAGTATTATTAATATTAGTAGTAAATTAAGGTATACCATAATATAATATAATATTGATATAATACATTATATATTATAATAATATTAATATATAAAATACTATTATAAAAATTATATATTATATTTAACTTGATACAATATTATATATATAGTAATTTATATATTATGTATATATTTATATATTATATATAATTATGAAACTAAAATATAAAATTAATTAATTGTACAAGATATTATATATATTAAATAAATATTTTATATATAAAAAATAATATATAATATATAATATTTTAAATATATATACCTATTACAATATAATAAAATAATAGTATATTAGCTATTAAAAAATATTCGTTAAAAAATAAAAAATAACAATATATATTATTTAGAATACAATATAGACATAAATAAATTGATGGATTCTTATTGATATGTTATATCTAATGTTGGTAATATGATAATAGAAGGCAATGCCATATATAACTTGCAAGTGGTGTGAGATTTCAAAGTGAGTTGGATGGTGATGATGAGAGGCAATGACAAGGTATTTGAGGTGACATCATACACTAGAGGGCCCATATCATACACATGCCTCAACTTCAGGGTAGTTATTGGGTTTACATGAGCTAGACCTATTACAAAGGGGTTTGTAGCTTGTAATGGGGTGACATTTTTTATTGATTATTTTATACTTGATTATGGAAAGACTCCATGTCTTATGTGTGAATTGAATGAATAGTGTAACTTTGATGATGTTGGGGAAATAAATTGAGGCTCTAAAGTCTATCTTGTTGTTTTCATTGCACTTGAAGTGAGTATATAAGCTTTTATAAAGTGCATGCCACATGGGTGCATAAGGGGACATCGTTCGTAATACAATGTGAATGTTGTGATAGAGGAGTCACTAGTTGAGAGAAAAGGTGGTTAATTGGCAATTTGTATTAGTTATTAGTCTTAATTCTAAAGTAATAAAAGGTATCCATATCGTACACTTAAAAAATGAATATACTTTATAGATGAAAAGAAAACACTTATGAAAAAAATCATGAAAATTAAATATACATCTCTTCAGATTGTCTACAATATATATTCAAAGCCACCTTCCTTACTTATGTGTGTAGTTGTTGCATTCAAAAAATACTTTATTCCCACATGGGATAGTTTCAATCCTTCACATCTTCCAATTTCTCATATTACATGAGCAAATCACCACCAAATGTCTATCAAAATGACAACATTGATTGTCAAAGATTGACTTTCATTGTTGTATCAAGAGTACGATCACTCTATGACATGTATATCTCCCTTGCTTTTATATTTGAGCACTTTGCAAGAATGAAAGATAGTCAATATGTAAATCTTTGAAAATTAGAAGAAAGAAGATAAAGAATTACCTCTTCCACAACATTTACAACAATTGTAACTGTAATATACGATTCTATACTTTTTTTCCAAAGACAAATTGTAATTAATGAATGGAATAATCTTGATCTACTAAGCGCATATATATATATATATATATATATATATATATATACACACACACACACACATGGTAATTACTTAATGTCATTTGATACATGTATTGTTATTCTTCCATGTATCAAGGTTAGCTTATGGTTTTAGCTCATTTGGTTTCTCCTTTTGTTGTTTCTTAGGTGTTATTGGGTCTTGATTATATCCTATTCATGTTTATAGATGGAAACAATTTTGTGATGATATAGTTATATTTCATCGGGTTTCAATCTAATCAAGGCATACTCCATCTAGCTTCATTTATCCCCACTCTTCAAGTTGCATTTATCGACTAACCCCACTAATGATTTATTTGATGTGATATGAGGTTTTGACTTAGGCACTTTTTCAGAGCCTAAAAATCTACTTTCCCAGAGTTCACAGTCTTCCTGGAGTTGCAAAACCCAACATCACGCATAACAAGATTCCCAAATCTAATCTTGGGCATCCGATTTCACATTTGATGGCCGATGTTCGTTTAGTCAAAACAACATAGATTTTTTGGAGAGAGACCAATGATCAACTAAGACAAGAAGGCCCACCACCTTTCTGAGATGTTGCCATGTGTCCCTCGAGCACCAAACCCCCGATATCCACCAATGTGATGGGATTGTGGAGACCTAGACTCAATAAATCAATGAAAAATTATAGCTAGAGCTCTTGAACAAATATTCATCGCAAAGGTCCATGTGGCAACCTACAAACGGTTTGATGGCCCAAAGGGGCAGTGAAAAAGTCCCAACAAAGAAAATTTAGAGTTTCAACCTTTCTTAGAGTGTCAGTACAAACTGTTAATTATTCGAACATGGGGACCAACTAGGAATGGCCACGTGTTATAGTTGGAGGCCAATAGTCTCACTTTCTTGAGGTGTTAATATGAACTTTCAATTGTCATAACCTCGATGGTAGGGTTGTCAATAGAAGAATCATTCAATGAGCAACACGATGCATGCGCTGATAGGTCATAACAAATAAAACTCAATTTGACAATCATTTTACCTGTCAAAACCATCAAATAGGGAATGTTGATGAGAGCTTGCCTAATCACTTAGTGCCACATGGACCCAATGACTTAGTTCACCCAATAAAAAATAACACATGAAACTGTCCTACGACACGTATTTCAATTTCCCTTACATAAAAATAAAATAAAAAATACAACACTCATAAAATAATTTGCACCCTTAAAACAATTACTAATATACATCTTAAATGACGATCATAAACACCTTAACTAAAGAGGATGACACATCTATTGTTTTAATTGTAATTATTATTATGTGAGAGGTGTTCTATTGAGAGAGATTCACCATAAATTGTCTCACATATAGCATGTTCCCTTTTTACTGTAAAAAGAATTCCGACACCTATATACCTGCATCAATACGCCCTATTTTGCTTTATTTTTTTCAACTTGATCACTGACACGTGTATCCAGTGCAGGTCTTATTTAGACGACTAGGAAACGTAAAAGGAATGTACTATATTTTGATCTAGGCTGACTAATCCATCACTCCACAGACCCCACGTGTATAAAAATGGTTGCATAGATTCTGAGTTCGTCATATTGTCAGCCATCCAGTGAAGGCCATGACAATGGTGTTGAAGCAGTGTGGCAAGAGTTGTAGGCTATGGCGGCTTGAGCCAAATTCAATCGCAGGCTTTTGACATCAATACACTTACTTTGCATCCGCTGCGACCAACTCTGTTCATCGCTTATTCAGAAGCTTATGCTTCAATACCTAATATATACATGCGTCACAATCTATTCATCTCTGTTTTTTGGGAGAAAGGTGTGTGCAGCTATTGAGCACGATGGAGGAGTCCAGATATGATATCGATGGAGTGATATTTAGTCGACTGCTCTTTGAAATCGAGGTGAAAGAGTTTTGATTCGAGTTTAGAAATAGTTAGGGTTCAGACATGTGGTGATTGCAAGCTAGCCGTGATTTTTATGGGACATCGACCCTTGGTGTGATTCAAACCTTGACACTACTCAATGCAAGGTCTGCTTGGCATGCAGTACGCTATGAATATAAAATACAGGCAATTTGTATCAAATACAATGCAAAATTTTTTGTAAAATATTACTATCGATGTGCATATTATCTTTAATGCTCTCTCCTCCTGTTCATAATAAATTTTAGAAATACCCACTACGTAGGAGCATGACCCACAATGGAAACGGGAAGCCAAACTTGAGAAAAAATTGTCATGACATTAATGGATAGATACGAAAAGTTACATTATTATAAGAAGAGTTAGGAACAGATATAAGCTTCTTGATAAAACTATCCATTGATTGCAATGATTTTCACTACAGTAAATCAATTTTCATGCAAGAATTTTCAAACCAACTTTATGATATTGTATGTATAGAAAACATGTGGGGTTGGCTATATTTTTTTAATGAATATACTAAATCTATTTTGTAATTACTTGTTGATAGTGTTTGAAAATGATATTACGTATCCAAATTGTGCTATGAATAGCATGTATCTTTGGGTCAGGGCATGGGACACTTGGAATAAAACTTAAGATTTCTAAACTCCCCTTTCTCTTGAGGTTAGATGTTTTGGTTATTGTTCATCCCCTTCTTCTTGAGGTTAGATGTCTTGGCTATTGTTCATTAAAAGTATTCTCCTTTTAAATTATATTGAAAATCATTATTTTTTTGTTTCAGTTATATGTTTATTTGAAAATAATTATATTTTATCGAAATGATTGTAATCTAATTAGTGAGGATAATGGTTGTTTATATTCATTTATCAAGGTATAAATTCTTTTAGATATCAGATAAAAGAATCAAGTGATTAAGGTTAGGGTTATTTTCTGGATGATTTTGACAACGTGAATGTTTCTTAGTCATGACTGCTTAACCAAAGAATTTACTAATTTAAATATATGCTTAATCAGCATTGTAATATATTATATGTTTATTCTGAAAATATAAGTAAAGATATCAACATTCTATATAATTCAATAATTCTAAAAAATTTTAACATTCTATGTAACTCAATGATTCCTTTTAATGCTTAAGTATTCAATTAAAAATAATAATCACATAAAATATTGAAATGACAGTTTCTAAACAGTTTCTTTTACAATTTCAAAGCAAAATTGAATAAAAAACAGATTCACATTTATGGAAATATAAAATATCCACAAATTTTACATAATCTAACAGTTGAATTCATATCTAAGCCATGTTTAGAAATACAATAAAATCACAATAGCATACACAGTGCCAGGTTTTACAGATGTATGATTTATTGATTATTTTCATACCCAAATCTTAGAATCGTATAAAGCAACCATATGTCCTCAAATAGACTATGCTCACCTTATTGCTAACAAAAACTATATTTTTAAAATACATCAATATTTTGAAATATAACCAAACTAAAATGACTGCAACTAAAAAATATTAACTAAAACAATTATTTCTTGTACTGATATGTGCATATCAGATTTAAGTAGATTTAAAGCAGACCCAAAAATATTCGCTATGGTAAGGCTAGAGAGCAAAATAAAATAATTATCCCAAATGAAGCCAATACCATTTTTAATATTATATTGCATTACATATTATAATTTAATGTTATATATTTTTCAAAATTATATATATATATATATATATATAATTCTAAAATAATAGTTAGTAATTCAAAATTATTATTGTTATTATTATATTAATATATTTAGTAATATTAATATATTTATTTAGTAATTTATATAAGTTTTGATATTTCTACAGTTTATACAATAGTAATAATTTTTTACAATTTTAAATTTCGATGCGTTTCGGATCCATTTCTATAATATTTCATAGGTAAATAATATAAAAGATCACAAAAGTGGATCCAAAATGTGTCGAGATTCAAAACTTGACACAATTTTTCTATAAGATTATTACTATATATATACAAAACACGTCGAGATTCAAAAAATATATGTATGTAAGTTCTGATATTTCCACAGCTTATACAATAGTAATAATATTCTAGAATTTTGAATCTCAATGCGTTTCAGATTCACTTCTATGATCTTTCATATTAAAATAATATGAAAGATCACAAAAGTGGATCCGAAACACGTCTAGATTCAAAATTCTAGAAGATTATTACTATTGTATAGACTGTGAAAATATCAGAGCTTATATATATATATAATTTTGAATCTATATATATATATATACTATCAGGATCCTACTCTCCCCAATAAGAGTATATAGGATTACCTTTGTATTACCAACTAAACACGGAATTTAACCAGAATGATAAGTAATTAGAAATATGAAACAACACAAGATATGAGAAACAATACACAATTGTATTAATAATCACTCAAAAGAAAATATAATAAAGAAGATGCCACTTCTTCTTCCACCTCAAAGGCTTGCCACACCTCAAGGACTTCTTCCCTCTCTCTCACAGTCACAACAATCAACTCAAATACAAAGTTGTTGTTCACCTCTCCAACCAGTCAGTAACAACGTTGCCAGTACACCAAGTACACAACCGTACTCCAAGTAGATCTCCCTGCTCCTACAATCAACTTGCAATCACTAACAGACCATACTCACCATGTAGATATCTCTACACCCTGAAGAACCCTTGTCCTTGCCTCACCAAGTCCTTATGATTCTTCAACCAGTACCCCGGTGGATCTTCTACTCGAACTTGCAAACCTGCAACTCTCCAAGATCATACACACTCAGCACCCCTTTGGAACTAGGAGGAACACACCATGCTCTCTTCTCTTTGAAGGAGCTAATTTCTACTCTTTTACTCTCTAGCTCACTTTTACAATACAGCCTATGAGTCTATTATATAGATCTCATGCATACAATAATTAGACTTTCTTAATTACAATAATTAGACATGTAACTCAAGACTATAATTAGCCTTTACATGCAAACTCTCGATTCAACGAACTAACTGTCTGTGCAACGAACAATTCTGAACCGCCACAGGTGACCGATGTCAGTCCCTGTCTGCCTGGAGGTGACCGACGTCGGCCGACCTCCTGCCGATGTCAGTTGTCTTTAGTTCACACCTGCCGATGTCGGTTGCCTTCTGCACTATACTCTGCCGACGTCGGTCTCCCTGGAACTCAGCAACCTCCTCCATGTTTGCAACAATTGAAGCTTTTAGCTCCACACCCTAACAATCTCCCACTTGGAGATAAACAACTGCAACTGTACCTATACCTGTACACCATCTAATTTGTTTCCTGGCTTGTATCCCTCTTCAAGCTCACTCTTGAAGACCAACCACCACACACCCTGTGATGCCTTTCCTGTCATCCAAGTAACCTACCACATCCGAACCTACAACTCCATGTAGTGAAGACCTTGACCCTTCATAGCATGAATCCCTGCTGCTGATCCCTCTCAGATACCTGAGAATCCACCTTCCTCGAATTGGCTCCAAACTCTTTGACAACTCCCACTGCTTGGGAAAACTCAGGACTACACTAGACCTCATGTGATTTCGAACACTGTTCTAAGCTCAGCTTGAACTATCTAGCTCTTGGTGTGCTTACCGATTCTGCATCCTGCATCTTGAACCTCGCCAACACCTTCTTCACATCAGGTCCCACTGGAGACAAAATCTCCATGTCTCTTATGCCAAAGAATTTTGCTGCTCCAAATTCCTCATGACATGCCACTGAACTAAGCTTACCCTTAGCTCAGCAAAACCCTATATGTCTGAACCTGTAACTAGTATACCATCCACATACAGTAACAGGATAATGTCATGACTCATCATCCACCTGGTAAAGACAAACACAATAGTTACACTGACATTGACTAAAGCCCTGCTTTGTCATCCACCTGTCAAACCCTGTACCACTGCCCTATAGCTTCTTCAAGACCATATAGCTTGGCCTTCTGTCTCACGTATCCATCCACTCTCTTCTTTAACTTGGGAATCCATCCGTCATCCAGTGCTTTCTTCTAGCTGACAACTCCACCAACAAACACCTATTTGGTTCTTCTCCAAAGAATCACATTCCTCATCCATGTCAAGCTCCCATTGTTTCTGGATTCTACCTGCATTGCCTCTTCACATCTTCCTGGTTCTCGACCATCAGTAAGCAACTAGTAAGAAGGTGAACAACGAATATGAGGTCCACTTACCATTTCAATCCTCCATATGGGCATTTGAGACTCCTTGACAGCTTGTTGTCTACCCAATATCTGTTTCAATGACCGATCTTGGCCATCTCCCAATCTGCACCCGACCGACGTCGGTTCCCTGCAACTGACCCTGTCTGTCGACGTCGGTCTTTTGACCAACGCCGGTGTACCCTCTACCAACGTCAGTTCCTGTATGACAGACATTGGTTCCTGATGCCCGACACCACCGACTCTGCTGATCTGCACATGACCGACATCGATTCCTGTCTGTTCGACGTCGGTTCTTCCTAATCGATGCCGGTACCTGTGTTCACCTGTGAGTGATGACTTTTTACCCATGAGCTCCTTTTGGGTCAAAACCCTGTTCAAATTAACATAGCCTTGCTCAGAATAATTCAGTCCCCTCAGCTGATCTATGTCCGTCATCTCCTCCATGAACACCAAGGCTTTCCAGTTCTTAAGTTTGTCAAAGATATCTGTCTTCCACTTAAGAACATGCATTCCCTTCGTACATATGTAACCAAGCCTACAAAGCCACATCTCTGCAATAGAAGGTGAATCAGTAATATAAGTAGATAGATAAAGGATACCTACTTTCTTACCACCGTCTAATTCAAGTGCATCCGCTGTGAGAGTTACTGTGCATCTCTCATCACCTAACTTTCCTGAAGAAATTAGACTCATCTCCAAGACTGGTCCCTGCATGACCTCATTCAACACCCGTGTGTTATTTATCTGTAATTTCAACTTCACTTCCCCTTTGCCAATAATCTGACAAGGCTCACCAACCCATAAATAAATCTCTCCAAAGTCTCCCTGGACATACCCATGAAAAAATGCTCTATTTTGAGCTGCATGGAAAGAGGCAAAAGAATCTGTCAACCAAGATTCTACTTTATCCAGAGCAACATGTGCAACAACCCCTGTAACATCTGCTTCTACACACTGATCTTCTATCGACCAACAATCTTCTTTTCCCTGCTCTTTCTTTCCATCAATCAGACCATTCGTGCTATTCATTTTCTCCATTTGTAGCTTACTTTCTTCTGCCATTGCTATACTTCCACTCAATCTGAAACCCCTGAGAGTGACCTATAATTAACAAACACTAACCAAATCTGAACCACCTGTTAGTCAACCCAACCAAAAGCTCTGATACCAACTGTCAGGATCCTACTCTCCCCAATAAGAGTATATATGATTACCTTTGTATTACCAACTAAACACGAAATTTAACCAGAATGATAAGTAACTAGAAATATGAAAAAACACAAGATATGAGAGACAATACACAATTGTATTAATAATCACTCAGAAGAAAATATAATAAAGAAGATGCCACTTCTTCTTCCACCTCAAAGGCTTGCCACACCTCAAGGACTTCTTCCCTCTCTCTCACGGTCACAACAATCAACTCAAATACAAAGTTGTTGTTCACCTCTCCAACCAGTCATTAATAACGCTGCCAGTACACCAAGTACACAACCGTACTCCAAGTAGATCTCCCTGCTCCTGCAATCAACTTGCAATCACTAACATACCATACTCACCATGTAGATATCTCTACACCCTGAAGAACCCTTGTCCTTGCCTCACCAAGTCCTTATGATTCTTCAACCAGTACCTCGATGGATCTTCTACCCGAACTTGTAAACTTGCAACTCTCCAAGATCATACACACTCAGCACCCCTTTGGAACTAGGAGGAACACACCATGCTCTCTTCTCTCTAAAGGAGCTAATTTTTGCTCTCTTACTCTCTAGCACACTTTTACAATACAGCCTATGAGTCTATTATATAGATCTCATGCATACAATAATTAGACTTTCTTAATTACAATAATTAGACACGCAACTCAAGACTATAATTAGCCTTTACATGCAAACTCTCGGTTCAATGAACTAACTATCCGTGCAACGAACAGTTCTGAACTGCCACAGGCGACCGACGTCGGTCCCTGTCTGCCTGGAGGTGACCGACGTCGGCCGACCTCCTTCCGATGTCGGTTGTCTTCAGTTCACACCTGTCGATGTCGATTGCCTTCTGCACTATACTCTGCCGACGCCGGTCTCCCTGGAACTCAACAACCTCCTCCATGTTTGCAACAGTTGAAGCTTTTAGCTCCACACCCTAACATTATGATCTTTCATATTAAAATAATATGAAAGATCACAGAAGTGGATCCGAAACACGTCTAGATTCAAAATTCTAGAAGATTATTACTATTGTATAGACTGTGAAAATATCAAAGCTTATATATATATAACCTTCTACAATTTTGAATCTTGACGCGTTTCAGATCTATTTCTATGATCCTTCATCAAATAAATAATATGAAAGATCACAGAAGTGGATCCGAAATGCGTCGGCATTCAAAACTTGACACAATTTTTTCATAAGATTATTACTATATATATTGCTCCACATATATATGAGGTAATATATATAAACATTATTAATTATTTAATAACATGAGGGGAATTATAATTTTGTTGTGATGATTAATTATGTATTTTACCATACTTGAATATATGGTAGGTGAATTATAGTTATTATAATTATAGTTATTATATTTATTATTGTGATAATTCTATTTAATTAAAATAAAATAATTTATTTATTTGGCCCTAATTTTTTAATAACATGTGAACTGGTGAATTATAATTTTGTTGTGGTAATTTTATTTATTTAAAAATAAAAAAATTAATTATTTATTTACCATGTTGTAATATTTGGTGGGTATATATATAGCTTGATGTTAGCTTTTGACCAGAGCCAAAATCAGTTCTAGGGCACAACAGGAGGCCCAGTCTTCCAAAAGGTGGAACCAAAATTTAAAATAAACAACTATAAGCTAGAGAGCCCAAAAATCCATGCAAAAATATACAGCGAACCAAAAGAAAACTAGACCTAAAAAAGACAATTAGAAAGCCCAATAGATAAGAAAAAGAAACTATCAGTGAGATTCTCAACTCTAAAAAGACCCCAACTTCAACTCAACCTTTAGCTGCAAGTAGATGCCTGCTCTTACTAAAGAGTAAGGATTCCATTGTCCATTGAGTGCCACCATTGATGGAATTTATTGCATAAAATTTTAGTCTTTTCACCTCCATTTTTCTGCCTCTTTTCCCTTTCTTATCATAGTTATATTCTTCAACTCAAAAGGACATTGGGATATCGATAACTACTCTTTACTAACCATCTCTTCTCCTTCTTCCTCCTAACCTTCCTCTTCCTCTTTTGAATATTTATTCTATTGGGAACTTTCCTTTGGTCCATAATTTTGTGTATTCTCAATCTTTTCCAAATTAGGAATAAAAGGCTGCACTTTCTCCTTATTGAGGAAAGATTTTGCTTTCGTAAAAGCCTCCCCTACCTAAGGACTGATCTGTGCTTCTTGGATCGAGGAATAAGGGTGCTCAAGTGAAGTGGTTTTTGCAAATGCCATCAAACTTTGGACCAAATCTCAGTTTGGACAACAAATTTTTCTAACCCATTTCTATCAAATATTTGCCTAGGAACCTTTAAAACCTTTCTCGAGGTAAGAGTTAATCTTATGATTAGCTTGATTACATTCGAAGCACATAAAGGGAAGACCTTCAAAATTAATAAATTGAGTCCAAATTCCATAGGAAGAATAAATCAAAATAGAATGGTGCAAAGGTTTGGATAAATCCATCAAAACACATACCCTGATAAAGTTTAGATTTGCCTCAATGGTATCATAAATTTTAATAAAAACACCCAGTCTGTTAACCAAAAGTTGAAAAAGACCAAGATCCCGCAAGGTTAAAGGAAGATTGTAAAATCTTACCCATATTGGAACTTTAAAGATAATCGCCACAAAAGAATCAAAAAAGGGGCCCATGAACACAAAAACACACCTACCTACCAATAAACCATGGTCCATTTGTCCACATAAAATCTCTCTTCCACGGATTGAAAAAAAAGCAGAAATAATCCATTAGATAACATTGAAAGAGAAGGGGTTTTCAGAGATGGGTAGACTTCTTTCGACCATGCCAACAACATTTCCTATGAAGGGTGTTTCTTGATACACCTTCCAATTAGAGACTTCTTTCCCATATCCAAACCTAACTCTGAAAGGTCAAAATCTAAAATTTCCAAAACAAGGGGTGTTTCAGAGAAAATCAAAGGAACATCACCTAGTCAGGGTATTTATTGGGTTCATTTTTTAGCCTGTTCATATTTTGAAAACCCTTTAGAACCCTCCAACCCATCTTTTCCTACCACCATTGACTTTTTTGGATAGATTTGACTTCTGGGTTTGAGAATAGAGTTTAAATCAGGCTGAGCCTTGAGAATGATTTTTTTGTAAAAAACTCCATAAGAGTAAAATGGGTTAGACACATTCTTGCAACTAGAATACACCATATCCTTTGTAAAAACCCTAGCCAGCCTTGTAGGTAATTTCGTCCCATGTTGCTTAGGAGAGGTACCTCCACTAGACCAATCTTTATCTTCTTCCAAAAATACCTACCCTAAATATTAATTAAACTAATCAGAGAGAGATTTTCCTTCTGCTTGATCTGCTCCTTTCTGACAATCATATTTAATTTGTTCATGTTCCTGTACCACAACCTCTATTTCCTCAACTGAGCCCCCTCCATGAAAGACCTATGACTATGTCCCTCCAACCATCATCAATTATGTTGATGCTACTGCTATCTGCTCACTCCCTATCATAGTCACTACCTGCCCTTTATCCTTTGTTGCTACTATTATCTACCTTTTATCCTTTGTCACTATCATTGCTAGCCTAATATCCTTCATCATCGATGCCCACTGCCTGAGACCTGATGTCTTAGATTCCTTCATCATTGATCATTACATTAATCTAATAGTATTATATTTTATTAAATAGTATATTATATTATTACACTGATAGGTATTCTTACAATGGCAGGGAGAGGTTGGGAGCTATAATGGAATGATAATATTAGCATTTATATATAATATAAAACAATTTAATTGTTTCAAAGCCAACTTATTGAATAAAAAATAAAATAACAAATATGACGGTTTAAAAAAATAAAAAAATAGAAATACAAATTAAAATAAAAATGTAAAGGAAATAAAAATTAAAGAAATGTAAAAATAATAATAATATACATATAATCATAAATAATTTATAAGTAATATGTAAATTTTACATCATATTTATAAATAATCAATGAAATTATTAAAAAAAATTATCATAAAAAATATTACCACATCATAATAAATAAATAGATAGATAATATATAGATAATCATAATTAATTTATAGATAATATATAATTTTTTATTGTAACATATTTATAAATAATCATAATGAAATTTTAAAAATAAATTATCATAAAAAAATATCACCACATTATAATTAATAAATAAATAATATATAGATAATCATAACTAATTTATAAGTAATATATAGATTTTACATCCTATATATAAATAATCATAACAATGAAATTGTAAAAATAAATTATCATAAAAAATATTACCACATCATAATTAAAAAATATAATATATAATAATCATACTTAGGTAAGATATTACTACAACATATTTATAAATAATCATAATGAAATTGTAAAAATAAATTATCATATAAAATATTACTACATCATGATTAATAATATATAGATAATCATAATTAATTATATATATATATATATATATATATATATATATATATATATATATATATATATATATAAGATTATAAAAATAAATTATCATAAAAAATATTAGCACATCATGATTAATAAATAAATAATATACAAATAATTATAACTACGTAATATATAAATTTTATAGTAATAGATTTTATCACAATATATTTATAAATAATTATAACAATAAAATTGTAGAAATAAATTATCATAAAAATATCATTGCATAATAGTAAATAAATATGTGATATATAAAATTTATTATAATATATTTATAAATAATTATAATAAATAATATTGTAAAAATAAATTATCATAAAAAAATATCACCCACATGGTAATAAATAAATAAATAATATATAGATAATCATAGGTAATATATAGATTTTCCCACATCATATTTATAAATAATTATAACAATGAAAATGTAGAAATAAATTATCATAAAAAATATTACCACATCATGATAAATAAATAAATAATATGTAAATAATCAGAACTAATTTATAAGTAATATATTACGATATAATAATAAATAAATAATATAGATAATCATAATTAATTTATAGGTATCATATAGATTTTACTATAATATATTTCTTTTTGGGGGACCATGTGCTAATATTCAGAAGATAAGTTTGGTGAAAACTTAATAGAAGTTTCTTGGGTACTTTACTTTGTTTCTATTTGATCTTTGGCGAAAGTTCTTGTTGTGTGGGCTTTTGTTCACCCACTTTATTATTGTTGGTAGAGGTGTCTGATTAAAGCATTAATGTTTCATCTTTCTCTCCATTGTATAAGGCTCCAGGGCCTTTCAAAACCCAATTTTAACCTAATCTAAAAAAATTATAACAAATAAAATTGTAAAAATAAATTCTTATAAAAAATATTACCACATAATAATAACTAAATAAATAATATACGGATAATCATAACTAATTTATAGGTAATATATAAATTTTATGATAGTAACATATTTATAAATAATCATAATAAATATAATTTTAAAAATATCACCACATGATAATTAATAAATAATATACATCTAATCATAACTAATTTTTAGGTAATATATAGATTTTACGGTATTATATTTATAAATAATTATAACAATAAAATTGTAAAAATAAACTATCATAAAAAAATCAATATATCATGATAAATAAATAAATAATATACAAATAATTATAATTAATTTATAGGTAATATATAGATTTTATCACATACATCATAATAAATAAATATTGTGTTGCTCTCTCTTTCCCATTTTAAAATTGCATTAAATATTTATATTAAGTGTTTTTATGAACAATAAATATTTACCTTTATTTTACGTAATGACAAGTGCTACTAGCATACATATCTTAGATACATCTATGTAAAATATATTGATATTATTCTCGAAGCACTCATAATTCAATATAATATAGGTACATTGAGAATGATATCTATCGGTGTATTTTACGTAAATGTATCTAAGATATATATATAAATAAATAATATTTTATAATTTATTATATAAAATATATAATATCTTATATATTTTAAAAGTGACATGTTACAGAGGTTTGTGTATGCATCTAGATGAGCTTCTTCAAGTCTATTCCTTAAAATATTTTATCATTGTTCTTTTCCATCATTGTCTAGTGCACCTTAAAATATTTAATTACTTCCATGTTTTGTGGCCTTCCTTTTTCCTAACACTTCACCATTACTCATACTTATTATAAAGGAACACACAATCTCATTTTCTACCATCTCCTACACTACAAATATCAAATTAATATTGTTTGAAATCATTCAAAATAGATGATATAGAGTAAGTATCCATACGTTTCAAGTGAGGTACGACTACCGATTTACACTCTTTCATTTTACAAAACCCTACATTACTAAATTTAAAAATTATGTTATCCCTTTTGACATAACTTGCACCTTTGGGGCAACTATTAATTTTATTTTATTTTTTAATTTAAAATATATAAGGGAGAGGATCCAATAGTTGAGCGGTGTCCAATAGTTGAGAGCATGGGACCCAACTCTAGAATATATTTTTTATATTAAAAGTAGATGATTTTTTCATTGATAACAAACAAATTTTCACCCAATAGTCGAACACAAGTATTCTTGAAAAAATCATAAAAAGTCTTTAACATGTTCACAAAATATGGTACTATTAAGAAATACTAACATTTCAACTTCTAATATCTTAATTTAAAATTTGCATAGATACATGGAAATGTTGAGTTCATTAATCTAAACTTTATAATATTTATCCAATACAACATAGGTTTTTACTTACAACTTGTCATATCAACTTGACACATCAACAAGAAGACTCCTATCAACTTGACACATCAACTTGTCCAATTTTTTTAAACAACTTGTACAACTATACATCCACTCTATCTTTGTTTTTTATTTCAAAATTACAAACCATTAAAGAGATAAAATCTTTTCCAATCCTCCCTCTAATAGATGTACCTAAAATTTTCAAAATACACATAATGCTCACCAAATTATTTTATTACAAATGAAAAAAATCAAAAACTAATTGAAAAAAAATAAAATCAATCCAAAACAAATTAAATGAATCAATGGGGTGCAAGTTCATAGATCAAATTAGTTTTCAAATTTGAATCTTCAATTACCTATATAAACAATCCTTACTCTTTTTTGTAATTCCAATATCACTTTTTGTGAACAATTTCAAAAAAAATGTAAAAATTTTCATCAACTACATCAAAACAAGCAAGCAAAAAGAGCAAAAAATAGGTTTCTACTTATTTTTCTTAAAATTTGTTAAGTATTTCATCTACGCACTACACCAACAATAAGCCAACAACATGTAAGAAAACAACACACATAATTTACTAAATTTTTTTATTTTAATCAAATTAAATTTATTTTATACACTCTCATAAACAACACACATTAAATTCTCTATTTTGATCAAATTAAATTTATTTACTTAGATATAGTTCACCACTGATTAAATGCCTAGTTATGATTGTCTAAAGATATACACACAAATATACATACTAAGCTCTACACACACACACACACACACACATGCATGCATGCATACATATAACAGACTTTAGTCATAGAAAGTATGTTGACATTTTTAACAATTTACAGTGCATGTTTTTAACTTTTTTCATATTTAATGTTATCAATAGAATGACAATTTCAAAGAGAAGAGAACAACCCACAAGACAAGGTTGAATACAAAAAAAGTGAGAAGAATGGCCATAACAAATTCTAAAGGTGAAGATGCTACATATTCACACATGCGAGCTCACACTACTACACACATGAAAACATGTCCATCGTCAAGTAAAAAGGTATGCATCCATAGTCAATGGACTGATACTAAAATGGAGAATGCTATAAAGGATGTTAAAGATAATGGTTACTCTACTTGAGCTGCTGGAAAAAAGTGGATAATCCCTCCAATTACACTCTCTTACTAGTTTTTGGGTATTTTAACTACCAAAAAGAAGGGCCCACCAACCATTTTGTTAGAGGAGGAAGAACTTGAGGTTTTTTAATAGTGTAAATATATGGCAGACTTTGGCCCTTATTACATTTTTATTTTGTCACTAAGCTAATTTACCTCATTATCCATGGGTTATTATGGTTGTTAAATTGAGTTGTTACTTTTTAACTAAACTTTAAGTCATATGTTGCTATGGGACATATGTATGTTACTTATATTTCATGATTAATTATTATGAGTTGGCTAATTATGAATTTTATACATAAGGATTATGTTATATTTATTGTTATAGCATTGTTTTATGAAACATGTATCATGATATATTTTAATAACTACCTTCTTGTCATGAGTTGGATGCATGAGAGTTCATCCCTTAGATCATGACAGAGGGAGAGCATAATTTGGAGATGGTGATGTAGATGGAGATGGTGAAGGATGACAGAGTAACCTCTAGATCCATGCATACACCACATTAGATTTTAAATATTATATGCATTATATGTTTGTTTTATTAGAGTTAATATATTTTGAAAGTTAATTGTAGTTAGACATTAGAGTTTGCATGTTTTAAATGTTAGTACATAGATTTGGAATAAAACTTGTATGTGATTTCATTTTGTATATTTTATGTAGACGTAGTGTTGTGCTAGGTAGGATTATATAAAGTTGTTTATGTTTATTTATGATTACGAGAACCTAAATCTAATAGAAGATACCTAATTACTCTTATATATAGACTAGCAAAATATCTTTAAAACATTTTATAAAATTAAGATTACTATTATTGATATTCGAGAATATAAATATACGCCAAGCTATTAAAATTAAAAAAGACATATATAGCCTATATACACTAGTAATGACTCAAACAATTATCTTGTTATATTTGGAATCAATAATTGATTGGTTTATCATTTTGATATATGAAGATAATTAACATTGTTAAAAGAGATAATTATCTTTATTTGATATTTAAGGAAGATGAATTATCCGAAATACTAACCTAAGAAAAAAGTCTAATCTTTCTAACATGCATGGACTATGTCAAGTTTTGAAAGTATAATTATCATTATTTAACATGATTAAAAGTGGACTTTGGAGTGGATAACTCAGTGTTGCAACATAGATTAACATGCATAGTTTTTTGAAACAAAGGAAAGTTTGAGTAAAGTTAAATTTAGGGTTTTTCTTAAACAAAGTTAATGGAAAATAAATTGGTCTTAGTTTATGTTTGATTAGAAAACATGAAGTTTTGCATAGACTACAAATAGTAGTGAATGGGGGCACACAAATCTTGTTTTGGTAAGAAGATTATAATAAGAGGTGAGTTGTGGAAGGCAAGAGGTATGCAGTGACCAAGAGAAGGAGAGAAAAAGTAGAACAGGAAGAAGAAGGAATAAATTCTGGTTCAAATATAGTATCAAGTTGGAAGCAATTGTAAGGTTGGTTATGTTTTTATTATTCTTTTGTTTATTGAATTTTGTAAATGATTTGATCCTTAGGGTTTAGAAATAGAATTAGTTTTTGTATTTTGAATATAGGCTTAATCTTGTGTATGTCTTGGCCATCCACAGAACTAAACTCACATTCTATAAACCCTATGACTTTCAAACTAGTTGTATTTAGACAAGAAGCGGTATGAAATCAAATGTTTCATTTGTTATGCCCTAGCCTGAAATAGAAATCTGGGCAAATAGTTATGTAATATATTGAGGTAAAATTATACATGTCTTAAGATTGTTATATATATTTGAGATGAAACTGTAGAAGACATTTTGAACAGATAGAAAATGGATTCTATGAATATCAACTTATTAATACAAAAAGATATAGACAGTCAATTTGGAAAAATACATACATACATACATATATATATATATACATATATACATATATACATATATATATACATATATATATATATATACATATATATATATATACACATACATATATATATACACATACATATATATATATACATATATATATATATATACATATATATATATATATACATATATACATATATATATATATATATACATATATATATATATATATACATATACATATACATATATATATATACATATATATATACATATATATATATATACATATATATATATATATATACATATATATATATACATATACATATATATATATATATATATATATACATATACATATATATACATACATATATATATATATATATACATATATATACATATATATATATATATACATATATATATATATATATATATATATATATATATATATATATATATATATATATATCATTGAATTGAGTCGATATGAGCATAAATGACTATCAAATTAGTTAGTATTTTCACTATGTCAATCAAACAGTAAGCAAAACTAATCAAAGTTGTGTGTGTGTGTGTGTGTGTGTGTGTGTGTGTGTGTGTGTGTGTGTGTGTGAGTGAGTGTGTGTGTGTTTTATAAATTGAAATACAAGGACAAAGTTTATACTTGTCATATTTAGACTATGTATACTCTAATTTCAGATATATATATATATATATATATATATATATATATATATATATATATATATATATATATATATATATATATATATATATATATATATATATATATATATATATATATATATATATATATATATATTCAATGAAATTATAGGTTTGTAAATTTGGATATAAAACTCGAACACCTTATACATATGCATAATTGAATGATACACATAAGGGACTATGTATTAAGTTCTTTTATAAATAGGGATATATATACATAATTTCACTTATAAATTGATTATCTTTTTTGAATAGTATTTACACAGACAAATACATATTATTGTCTGTGTGTTGATTATTATTTTAAATCAGTGAACACACACACACACACACAAGTCCATTGAGTCTACTTGAGGTAAATATTATGAAGTGGATACATATATATGTATTGATTGGATTTTTTCATTTTGAAATAAAAGATAGACTGTATTTTTACTCATACACGAATCAAAGAACATAAATTTGAATGAGTTAATTTTATAAAATGTCATTGGAATAGAGTATATACATTTATAAAAAAATTATGATTGTAAGTTATCACTTAAAAGGATTGAGATAAATTCATATATATTTGTATATTTATATATCAAATACATGAGACTATAGATTTTATAAATATACATATTTGGTCATATGTATGAAAACACTTCGAGTTTATACATGAAATGAACTGTGTAAAATTTTTATAGACTATGATGTGATACAAAGTTATGTGAACTTGTGTGGATTAAAATAGTAAATGTGTTTTTAAATTATATATATTAAGGGTGTATATAATAAGTACATATAAATATATGTATAAGAGAGCCTAGGCCCTCCTATACATGTATAGCCTATATTTATAGAATAGGTAGCATGCCTATATTTATACTATGTGCCTAAACATATAATTCATGAAATCCCAAAGGATAGGGAACTATAATTATACACACATAGCGTAAGTTCATAAATGAATGAATAAGTGTTTATTTATGAGTTTAGTAAATCATTATATAAATTATGATTGATAGTTTATATGGAGTAGTATGAGATTTGTATTTTGAAAATAATGATTTTATTACTTTAGCATCTACTTAAAGAAAGTAGATTCTTTGGAATGAGTTTTATTCTACCCATTTGGTAAATAAACTTGTTTATCATAATTATTGTTTATGTGATGAATTATAAGAATAACATTCATTTATACATTTTTTAGATAAAATGTGTGTAAAGTGATTATTTTTTTAATTAGTATAAGTTATACTTACTAATAAGAATTAATCGATATGAATCTATTGGTTATATATATTTAATCAAATATCGCATTGCTAGTGTTAAGTAGATAGTGATATGAACTTCACTAGCTTACTAACACCACCAATGCCAGATGAAGGTAATCTAATTAAGTGGTGTGTATGAATTTGACTGATCCTAGAGATCAATAGCTATTCAAAAAATCTGGTCAAAATAATGATAAATAGACATTATCATTTCATATGTATGATTTACATATTTGTGTGATATCATGTTAGAACATATTTTCTTTATGGTATATATCATGTAGTAAAAATATTACATCACACAGGTACTAGCATGTCTCTCTAGATTCTCGTACTGTCACTATCTACCCATTTGTGAAGGGAGGGCCATTACCTATTTGGAAGATTGTATGAGTGATCACTGGTCTATGGTTAGTATGAAAAAACACTTAGATGATACTCTCCCTCCCCACTGCAGTACTTACTTGGAGACTACACTTGATATTATCAGGGACATAGGAGTTATAGTGACTCAAGTTTTGTGGAGCATTGTATCTATCATAGTATTTTTGTTAAGGCATCATGTCTATTAGAAATGTAGTTGATTTATTATTATACATTAATAGAATTGGTTGTATTATTCTACCAATCATGGTTGGATTTTAATATGATTACTTTCCTTATGCAGTTATGTTATATTGCATAAGATGTTAATAATAAAAAACTGTTATTGCTACATATTTAATTCTATTTAATATACTTAGTATGTTAAGATCACTAATTAGATTCTCATGGTGTGATCTAATAAAAGAATAAGTGTTAAGTAAATATTTGAAAAAAAATTACTACATTATTTTGTTAAATTTATGTGGCGATGTTACATTGTGGTATCAGAGCTGAGGCTCGAACTTTAGGACTTAATGAGTCCACTAATATTTTCATATTTCTATTTTATCAAAAAAAAAATGGTGCAATCAATACCATCAGGTGAGGGTATTTCGAATGTCAATGGCAATAACCCTCCATTCGATCCCAACTAAATTGCCATTGAACAAGTAACAAAGTTGGATTAGATACTTATAGCCATAAATGAGATTAGGGATAAAATCATAGCCCTAAAATGGAAAATTCATGGACAGAAGGAAGAATCCCAACATGATGAGCCTGAAGATCATCCTATTGATCAAGAAATTCCTCAAGATTAGAGACATGAGGAAGTGCCTCAAGACATGAGAGCACGTGTAGCCCCAAAATTGGCAAGGGATATGAAAAAGGTAAATCCACCTAAGTTTGATGGAATTGTTATGGGAGATGGAGCTGAAGCATGGTTGACTAAAATAGAGAAGTGTTTTGATATTCAAAACTAATTTGAGGTCACCAAAGTCGATTGAGAAGCTTATCAGTTAGCTGGAGAAGTAGTTATGTGGTAGGTTAACAAGAATTTGGAAATGAATCTGAATTCGACCACCACCACTTAGGCGCAGTTTGTGACTATATTTAGATCACAATGGCTTCCAAAATTATATTTTGATCAAAAGCTAATAGATTTTAAAAATCTAAAGCAAAGAGACTTGTCGATGAATGAGTATTTGGAATAGTTCACCAAAATTCTAAAATATGTACCTCAGTATAAGGTAGATGAGAGGTCCAGGATTAGGATGTTCATCATGAGATTAAAACCCTAGATTGGTGGAAAAATGGACATTCATGGACCTTCTATCATGGATCAAGTCTTTGAGAAAGGAGTCAAGAAAGAGCAGAAGTTACAATGTCTTGCTCAAGTCAGGGACAAGTTTAATAAAAAGTTTGGAAGTTCAAAGCCAACTTTCAAGATGAAGAATTGAAAGCAAAGGAGTGGAGACTCCAAGAGTCAGTTTAAGAGTCAAAATGCTAGATTCAAAAGAGGTTTAGGTAGCAAAACATTGGGTAATGGTTCCAAAGGTGATTTCAAGGGAAACCAATAGTTTGATAGAAAGGGACCACCAAGAGGTTGATTCATCTATGGAGGTGACCACTTTGCACATACTCAGGATAAGTTGAGGAACAAAAGATATGCACCTAAGTAAGGAAAGTTTCAACAATGTATTCATGTGGTAGTTAATAATCAGTAAGATGAATTATAAGTTTCACCCATATAACTATCAAGTATTTTGTTTGAACATCCAATTTTTATTTTGATAGATACAAGAGCTACATAATATTTTATAGCTCCTATAATTTTAAATAAATTGTCTAGAAAATTTGGTGTAATGAAAAATGCATGGTCGGTATAATATGGGAATGATTCTAAGGTTGAAGTTGACAAGTGTTTTTTAGAAGCAGAAATTAGATTGCTAGAATTCATAATAGTTGTAGATCTTTATGTAACACCACTAGGGTCATATGATGTGATCCTAAGAGTCAACTAGCTTGCAAAGCATAAGGCCAAGGTTTAATCCTATCTAAAAAGGGTTGAGTGTTTTGATGATTCTAGAAATTATACACTAATTCAAGGCAAGAAAGGGGAGTTAAGGCTTAGGCAAATTTCTATAATGCAAAGCAGGAAGGCCCAAGGAAAAGGATGTCAAGAATTTATTGTTAAGATAAATGAAATGGAGAAAACTAAAGAACCATAAATCAAAGATTATCCTTTCCTTAATGATTTTCATGATGTGTTTCTAGAGGAATTACTAGGATTGCCTCCTAAATGGGAGTTTGACTTCTCTATTGATATTAAATTAGGATCAAAACCTCAATATAAGGCTTTGTATAGAATGGTAACTACTAAATTAGTTGAATTAAAGGCACAACTTTAAGAATTATTTTCCAAAGGGTTGATCATACCAAGTGTGTCACCATGGGGTGAACTAATTATCTTCGTTAATAAGAAGGATGACACTCTTCAACTTTACATTGATTATAGAATGTTGAATAAGGCGACCATCAAGAAAAGATATCTACTACCTCGAATAGATGATTCTTTCGATAAAATACAAGGAGAAATAATCTTTTCTAAGATTAATCTTAGAGATGGATATCATCAGTTAAAAATAAAAGATGAGGATATTCTAAATATGGCTTTTAGAACACACTGTGGGTATTATGAGTTTACAGTGTTACAATTTGGGTTAACGAATGCACCTGCAACATTCATGAATCTTTTGAATAATGTGTTTAGAGATTACCTAGATCATTTTGTTTTGGTTTTTTTAGATGAGATTATTTATATATTATAAGGATGAAGAAGAGCATATTCAACATCAAGAACTGGTTTTGAAATGTGTGCAAAAGCACAAGTTGTATGGAAGATTATCCAAGTATGCATTTTTCTAAAAGAAAGTGTAATATTTGAGACGTATTACCTCAACAGATGGAATTTTTATTGATCCATTTGAGATAAGTGCCATTATGGAGTGGTCAAAACCAAGGAATGTCCATGAGGTAAGGAGTTTCATGGGATTATTAGGCTAATACAGGAAATTCATTTCAATTTTTTCCAAGATGACTAATCTAATTACGTCTCTGAAGCATAAGGATCAAAGTTTTATCTAGTCAAAAAAGTGTGAAGTAGATTTTTAAGAATTGAAAATAAGGCTTACTCCAACACCAGTGTTAAGAGTTACCGATATTAATGGTTAATTGTCAATAATCACTAATGCATCTAGGGATGGACTAGGAGGAGTCTTTATACAGGATAGTGCAGTAGTAGCTTATGAGTCAAGGAATATGAAGCCTTATGAGGTGAATTATGCCCCTCATGATCTTGAACTTGCAGTAATTATTCATACTTTTCAAGTTTAGAGGCATTATTTTTTGGGAAAAACATTTGAGATCAAGACATATAACTTGGGACTCAATACATCTTCACCCAACCCAATTTTAATGCTCATCAAAGGTGTTGGTTAGAGTTTTTATCTAAATGTGACTTTGATATTAATTACATCAAAGCCAAAGAGAATAGAGCAGTTGATGCCTTAAGTCATAAAAGGTACATAAAAGTTGTGGCTATTATTAGGAGTAATTTTAGAGATCATATGGTAGATTTATCACCAAAAAATAAATTCTATGACCAAGCTAGCAAAGCTTTGACTGAGAATGCTCAAAATCCTAAAGATAAAGGATATAGCTTAGAGAGTCATGGTCTTCTAAGATACAACAGAAGGATGGATGTGCCAAATCGGGAAAATTTGAGGAGCACAATGATAAAATAAATGCACAACACCCCATATTTAGGACATCTAGGATCAACCAAGCTAATGAAAGAACTTAGACCACTTTATTTATGGAAGGGAATCAAGAAAGATGCAGTGGTCTTTATGTCATGTTGTCTAGAATGTCAGCGAGTGAAATCTAAACATGTTCATCCAGATGGATTGTTATATCCACATGAAATATCAGAGTGAAAGTGATAGGTGATCAATATGGATTTTTTCTAAGGATTAACATTATCAATAAATAGACATGACTTGATTTTGGTTGTAGTTGATACACTAACCAAGGTAGCACATTTTATACCATGCAATTTGACAAATGATGTACCAAATATTACAAAGAGATTCATAAGAGAATGTTGGAGAGTTGTCATGATGATGTCATGTTGGTGTCATGGAGATGTCCTAGTGAGTGGATGAAGTACTTTGATAGTCTATATGATAATGACAAAGTGTGCAATGTGCTTTTTCTTGTATGCTTGAAGGTGGCTAAGTTGATCATCAGAGTTTGACTAATCAAATGTGTTCAGGGATGAGTATGGTGATTGGAACATGTGAAAGAGGTCCCTAAGATGTTATCTATGCTTGGAGAACTTGTGTGCATAAGTGGAATTATTTTATTTGATCATAGTTTTCATCTAAACACTTTAGGTCCAGTGGTAAAAAATTTGAGTTGGTAATTTGATGACATCACCATTACCACATGGGATGGAGCCAAGGGGACTTGGTCATCTGGTTGTGATCAAATTAGTACTTAGTAATCATGCACCAGATATCAAGTCATGAATCAAAGTGCAATCAAATTTATGAGGGTGAAAAGTTGGCTTCTTAGTCAGAATTCATAGTTTTCCCATACTAAGCCAAATTTGCAGTTAGCCAAAAAGAGCTAAGTAAGCATGTTGATGAGGTCAGAATTCACATGCATGGATGTTTCAAGAGAATGTGATCATATAGGTTTATTTACTTTTATACCTATTTTATTTGAGTTTAATTGTAGATCATGCAATGTAGTGCATCAAAAGCTATGTTTATGCAAAGTTGGGCTCCCAAGTAATTTGATTGTGTTTTCCCATAGCCAATGTTGCATTAAGGTAGAAAGAGCTAAGTGAGAATTTTGATGGTTTTATATCTTGTACATGTGAAGGTGTCAAGATAATCTAATCATATGGGTTTGTTTAGTTTAAGCATAGATGATTTTTACTAAGTTTAAGATCATGCACTAAAGCACGACAAAAGTTATGGATGATCAAAGTTGGCCTCTCAGGCAGATTTGGACATGGTTAGCTCTGTGATAGAAGTTTTTTTGAAGGAACTTTAATGGCATTATATCTCACATGTGTGATATTTTTAGGAATAATGTGTCACATGGTTGGATTCTCCTTTGAAAGGAGATCATCTGGTCCAAATTTGAGATCTTATGTCGGATCACAGAAGAAGTTATTAAGGTGAAAAAATGGCTACTCATGTATATTGATAGGGTCTCCATACTTGGTCATTTTTGAAAGTCTTATATCTCGAACAAAATCAACGATGCACATGGATTCAAGAAGTTAGGATTTAATGATATGAGGACAAGTGCATGATGTTTAACAACTAAGCAAAGGTACATGATAATGATCCAATGATGAGCAAGGATTTGTATAGATGATCGAACGGTGAGTGTTGATCATTAAAGACTTGGTTGATCTATAGAGATCGACAGAGTGCATTAAGTCAAAGTTCTTAGATTACATGAGATAATGTCAACATGATATATGTTTAACATCTGGATTTGGTGGTCTATGCATTAAAGCTCATATAAGATTGATGGTGTGAGATTGATCTTGAGCTAAGAGTATAAGATATTTGAGCATTATGTTTTAAGGTTAACTGTGACCGTTGTTATTCAAATATTTGAGTTTAACATAGGAAAAACTAGAGATTTGTATTTCAACCATATCTTTCGAAAGAAAAAAAATTTGCTCATGCATTAAAAATAAAAGTGGTAGAGGATTCTATGGCATGTCTAATGAACCTGATTTTAAGATTTGGAAGTGAGTACAGTCAAAGATTTTGAACCTAGAATTTGATTGTGTGTTTGTGCTTGTTCTTAAAGTGACTCAAAAAGTATATTTGAGCTTGTATTGATTTTTTTATGTCTCTCAATCAATTAGCTATTGGATCACGTTTTAGACTCCATGACGATGCTCTGTGTGGATATTGGAGGTGTGATCAATTTATTTTGTGTATGAATAATACTTAATAAGTTGATTGTGTTTTCATTTATGGTGATTATGTACACCAAGTCAGTGTTTGAGTTATTTGAGCATACGTAAAGGCGACCTAAGTTGACTATGATCATTTAAGGATGTTGACAGGGAAATAAGGAGGGGACCCATGTATTTGAAAGTGGTCCTGTGTTCTTGTTTTGCTTGAAGGAGTGCTAAAAGAATGAATGGGTTCTCATAATACCTATGAGAGATACAAGAGCATTATTAAAAGGTGTAGTTCCTTAAGGGTGACCCATAGATGTTATGGCAAATCTACATATATTGTATTGAGTTGTGTCTTCATGTGAAAGATGCTTTAAGGGCTAAGGCATGCCTAATGGTTGACCAAGGTAGTGTTTATCAAGATTGCTCTATAAATAGTAGAACCAAGGATGATGGATTCTAGATTTGTAAGTGAGAGATTAAGGAGCGATTGCATAGAGGCTTGTGTGTGTTTTGTGTAGTGAAAGATTGGTAGAGTGATATGAGGATGTATTTAAGAGTTGAATAGATTGAGGACTATTTATACGATCTGAGGAAGGTGAAGAGAGATAAGCTGATGTCCATCATCAAGTGTTGTTGACATCAATTCAGATGTGGAAGTGTTTCATAGGTGTTATTGTGGTAGCTTAGCATCTAAGGTGGTTTCAGCCTCCTTGTAAGGTGAAAATTACTAAAAGGTCTAGTTTTTGTTGCATCTCAACTAGATAGGTGTGGGAGCACCTTGTGGGATTGGAGTCTCACTAAATAGGAATTATAGTTCCTTGATCCTCTCTACATGATCTAAATTGGATCTTATTTTATAGGATAGTAGTCCAATTGTAGGTTCCAGTGGGTTTTATTCCCCAAGAGGGTTTCCTATGAATGTTATGTGTTATGTGTTTGATCTTGCATTGTCTCTCTCACTTATTTCTATGAATGATATGTATGCTTCATCAATTCTTGTGGTAACTAGTTAAGTATTCGTAAAAATTAGAATTGAATTTGGATTATTTGGGTTCACTGATTCACCCCTCCCTCTCAATAATTATACCTCTAACAATTGGTATCAGAGCTAGGTCCTTTGGTAAAAGCTTGACAGCTTGGATGTGATCCAAGGTATAATGGCTAGTCAAAATGCTTAAGGTGATTTCTCTACTAAGCAAACACTAATGTTTAAAATTCCAATTATGCTTTTTTGAGTGCTAGGATGAATACTTACATTATGTCCCCAGGGTTTGATGTATGGAAATTTGTTATGGATGGTTATGTTGCTCCTACTATTCCTCCATCTAGTGTTACAAACAAGAAGCTGTTTGAGAACAATTCTAAGGCAATGAATGCCATCACTTGTGGTCTTATAGAAATTGACTTCAAAAAAGTAATTCATTGCACATCTACCAAGGAAATATGGGATAAATTGAAGACTATTTTTGAAGGATATTCAAAATTTAATTTTGCTAAGTTACAAACTCACAAAAGGCAATTTGAAAGTCTCAAGATGAATGAAGAAGATACTCTGGCATCCTTTCTATAGAGAGTTGATGAGATTGTGAATATCATCAGAGGTCTTGGAGAGAATATTGAAGAGACTATTATTGTTCAAAAGGTTTTAAGGTCTCTATCCCCCAAGTTTGATTTGAAATTATCTACTATAAAAGAGAGTCATGACCTTACTCAGTTGAAGATGGATCAATTGCATGGCACCCTTACTACCTATGATATGAGGAAGAATGATGATATACCACTAAATAAGGAAGGAAAATTCAAGATTGAAATAAAGATAAAGATTAAGTTCCAAGGTAAGAATCCAAAGAGGATGACATATCTGATGTTGATGATGATGAACTAATTGCTTTGATTAATAGGAAATTTAACATTGGCTCAGGGAAGTATAAGGGTAGACTACCCTTCAATTGTTTCAAATATGGAGAGATGGGACATTTTACTCAGAAGTTCCCTCATAAGCATAAAAGGAAAGATGATGAAGAGCATGATGAAGGACAAGTTGAAGACAAGAAGAAATATAGGAAGAAAGGATTCAAAAAGTATAATAACAAGAAGAGATCCTTCAAGAACAAGAACGATCTTTACACTAAAGAAGATTGCAACTCATCAAAAGAGAGTGAAGACAATGATTTAGAATATGATCATGAAGATGATGGTCCTGCTGAAGATGAATCCCTATTCATTTTTGAGGAAGGAAGTTACTCAAATTAGACGGAGTTTACTTAGAGTGATTCAGAAGATGATGAAGATGAGGTGGACTGTGAGACTATTTTGATGAAGGCTCTTGAAGAGCTAAAGATTGAGAAGAAGATCAATAAGAATATGAAATATAAGCTCAATAAATATGAGGAATAATTTAATGTGTATGAGGCAAGATTGAATGAAGACTCTAAGTGACATGAAGATACGATCAAGCATATTAGTTGACAATTAGAAATTATATCCACAAGCCTAAAATCTAAATAAGATGAATGTTCAACGTATGTTTTTGAAAATAAATCTTTAAAATCTAATCTAGAAAAGATAGCTAGTAAGGTGAAGATATTTTTGAGATTTGAAAAGAGCTCATGTGATCTAGATAATATTCTAAGTGGTCAAAATCATACTAGTGATAGAATTGGTCTTGAATATGAAGAAGAACAAAAGATTGTAATTCAAGATAAGATGAAGACTAAGGTGAACCAGGACAATCATACTTTGAAGACAAATAATCAGATAAGGAATGAAGGTGTTGGTAGAGTAAAGGCAATACAAAGCAGACAACCAAATGTTATGAGCTATGCTAGATTCAATGGTTAGTATTTTACATGCAATCAATTTGGTCATAGGGCTAGAGAGTGCAAGAAACATATTAAAAACGAATTTACATGGGATTATGATAGGGGTCATCATTCAAAATGTGTGAATAGAATCAAGTGATTTAATTTTCTAAATGTGGGACACTTTGAAAACCATTGTCCACATAAGATTAGACAAGGTGAGTCCTCTTCAAAAAGGGGAGGTTGTTTTGTTTGTCATGACATAGGAAACATTGTATATTTATGTCCAAATAAGGTAAGGCAAGATAGATTTATTTCAAAATTTATGGTGTGCTACAATTGTGAACAGAAAGGTCACATTGCTAGGTTCTACAAGCAAAAGCCTACAAGATAGAATAGATTTATCAAGCTCCTAGAGTTCAAGAAAGAAGTCAAGTTAACACATGGAAGGAAAAGGTGACAAGGGTGTGTCATGATGAGACTATAGGTCCAAGTAATCTATTTGCTTTGGTGGAGAATGCTTCTAAAGTTGAAGAGTCCCAAGAGGTCTCATTGTCTACTCATATTGAGAATGAGGAGACTAAACTCAAGGAGAAGACCAAGGAACTAACAGAGTCATAAAATATACATGTAGGTTTAAATACATAACATGGAAAGATCCTAAAATGATTCCAAAATAAGCATACCATCAAGTTCAAGCTGTCAACAATACAATCAATGGGTTTCCATGAGACTTATATTATTAACTTGATTGAGTTATCAAAAAAAAAATGAACACAAGAAATGTTTTGGAAGCCCACAATAAACAATTATACATGCCCATCCTTCACATTAGCACAATTATCACTGAAGAACTAAGGATTATTATGCTGACTATATTGTTGACTGCTTGAAGGAATTATGAATTAGTTAGGGCATAGTTTGTATTATGTTGACTGTATTGTTGTCTGTTTGAATGCATAATTCATTTAATGGAAATTACTATAAACATAACTCACTCCTATACTCTGACTCTTAGAATAGGGCATTAGTACATAATATGGAATTATACTCATACAATCAAGGATAAAATCAGTAGGGCATTGGTAATTTTCAAGTAGTAATTGGTATTTAATGAATCATTGTCTTAATTGTTGAATATCCAACCCTCAAGAATAATATCAATTTGGTTATGTTTTATGTTGATTGTATTGTTCCCTATTTTAATTAATTAATGATTTGTTAGGGCATAGTCATTCATTCAATGTATAATTTATTTAAATAGTTTATGTGATAAGGATATGCTACATATAATTCATTGAAGGCATAATTCATTCAATGGCAATTACTACTTGAAACATAACTCACACTCCTATACTTTGCCTTTTAGAATAGGTTATTAGCACATAGAGAATTATAATAGAGCATTGCACTAATACAATACCTGGGATAAAATTAGTAGGGAATTTTATAATAGGTTGTTGCATTAACCCCAGAAAAGGTTAACCATGATTGTTAAGGCACTATCAGGCCCTACTAACATAGTTATGGGGAGTAATGTTAATAATCAAGGAGAAACAAAGTATAGTTTTCATTATACTAGTTCAAACGAGTATAAAATCAATGGAGCGGGGGTCAAAATTCCAAACATTCAAAAATCTTTACAATATAAAGCTAGAGTACAAAGGGAGCCCATTCAAATTCATGGAAAATTATAGTATAAAGCTAGAGTGTGAAGATCCTAAAATTTTTGGAATCATTTTAGGATCTTACCCTAAACTTCCATATCAAATTATTTTGTAAGTTACCAAATTACAATATAACATTTGCTAATTTAAAACCCTTAAACATAGGGGATATAGAACTTACTCAGTTGGCTAAACCTTAATCCAATTCCAATGTTTTTGAATGACCTGACTGATCTTAAATGTAATTCATTCAGGATGAGAGCAATTGTGGTCCCGAAGGGGAGGTTCTAGAGAACATGAATGCATAAAAGATTTGGAAATTATGAGAAGTGAAGCTCTTTTCCTTGATTATAAACATCCTCATAATTGCATCGATGGGTCCTGACAATGCCTTAATAATCGTGGTTAACCTTTTCTACCTAGGGTTGGGGTTAATACAAACAATAACATAAATGGGTTAAGGCAAACACATGTGATTAAGGTAAAAAAAGTGGGGACAAGGTGGTATAAAATGGGATGGGACCATCCACGATCAACATTCAACATGGCAATCCACGTCGAATGCTCTTGTTAGTTACACTCAATAATTGTGAGGGATTTTACATTACAACTCTATGGATTTGTTGTCCTTGTCATGTCTTTCATTGATGTTTTAGAGCTCCTCCCATATGTAGTTGTGGATATTATATCAAATAAATTATTAGCAATCACCATCGTGTGAGAGGGATTTACATTCAAATGCTTAAACAACCCTCCATAGTCTTCTATCTTGTAGTTGATAACAACAAAATTTATTTTTTTACATTTGGGAAGTAATTCTTGGGCATATTCTATAATGAGTTTGGTGGCATCTTCCAAGCCACAATCCTTAATGACCACCTAGACCTCCTTTAGAGTTTCAACATCTGGTATAATGCACACAACACGAGCCCCAATGTGGTAACCAATAATTTCAAGTCCAATGGTATAGGCTTCTGCAAAAGAGCATACTTCTATAATAAGCTATGCATTTTCCCTTGCCATCAGAGCTGATATGTAACTAATCAATATGCATTTTAGGATTCATTTAATTTATGCAAAGCTAAACTCGAGGTGTCAGTTCTAACAAGGATGAATTCTTGCTATCACTATTTTTCAAAATTCGATGCAGCCATGGAATATACCATGGAATATCTAGAGATGAATCACTTCCAAATATTCACTATTGGCATAGCAATAAAAACACCTTTGGGAGAGTGTGAATGAGTTTAAAAGATATAAATGATGTAAATGAATTTCATATATTATATCCATGTCTAGGCTTTGTTGTCATCAAATTATGCACCCTAGGACATTCTATAAAACTCCTTCAATTTGATGCAACATTGAATCATCTTACAAGTTTGTGGGAACTTGTAAGAGAGATGAGTCTCTAGGATTTAAAAGGGCTAGCTCCCTGAATTTTTCTCTAAGTGTCCATCACCTAATCTAACGCTTGTTCATGAAAAGAGTCAAGAGTTTGCATAAAATAGAAAACTATGCTAAAGAGGTGATCCACCAAGAATTTATCTCAACAACTATTACACTTCTACTGAATAAAAATGTTTTCCAAGACTAATTCCATGAATTGAAAGATACTAACATAGTGTTTCAATGTGAAGATAACATGCTTGAGACAATCAACAAAATGGTCAACCTAAGGGGGCAGATTGCACACCATAGATACAATTGCATACTTAAAAGAAAGTTCAATGCATTTAACACACTTCACATGACCTGTTAACATCAAAACCTTTATTCACACATGAAGGATAAAGGGAGTAAGGATGATGCTATCACTTGGCTCCATTGTACATCACTCACATACTCAGACAGAAGTTTACAACTCAAATTTGGTCTTGTATTCAATGTCCAAAAGTAAAGTTCAATGTCATTTCAGTAGGGCCTCGACATACCAAAAATGTGGTTATCTATAATGGCTAAAATGGCTCAATTTATAGAACTTTAGGAAGAGTAAGAAAGAAGAAGTTGAAGAGGCACAAGGACATGTTTCGTAGACATGAAAATCAATTACAAATCCATGAGAGAGATGGATGAGTAATCCATGCCATGTCAAGAGTCTTACTTGTCCAAAATAAGTCATAAGAATGGTGGCAAGTGGCATCAAACCTTCAAGAGTGGCACAAGAAATTGCTTCTATCAAAGATCATCCATGAGAGTTCAAAACTGAAAACAAAAAAGTTGACACATCACATCATTGAAATTCATGATGGCAGTTAGAAAATGCTCTTTCTAACTACTATTTATTCTTTGGACACCTGTATTTGTCAATTTCATAGAATCTCCTTGACTTGGTCAGCTACCAACAAAGAATCACTCCATCAACCTGTCCATTTTGCTCACTTAGTCCACTTCAAATGCTCAAGATTTGACCATTTGCCACCTCTATGTTTATTCTTATTTTCCTGTCAAGTCTTTTGAATAGCAACGGCTATTCTCTGCATTTTAAAATTGACTTCCTGTGGGCCATCACTCCTTTGGGTATTTTATTTGAATTTTTATTTCTGGACCTTTTCTTCGAACAAATTGTTTGTAACAATTTGTTTCTGTTTACTTTCTCAGACTTTTTATCGAGTATTTTCCTTCGGGTTCATCGCTTGTTCATTTTCTTTGGACAAAAAGTTTGAAAGAATTCTTCTTGTTTATTTCCTTTAGACAAAAAGTTTGAAGGAATTCTTTCGAAGTTCCTTCTCTTCATTTCCTTTCCTGTGGCTTTTTTATTGGTCCCTTTGGAGAAGTTGAAATGCCCTTAAAAGAAGTTGTAATGGTCCTTTGGCTTTTAGAAATGGTCCTTCGAGCTTTTGGAAATGGTCCTTCAAAAATGCAAGTGCCCCTTCGAAAAAATGAAAGTGACCAATTTCTAAAGAAAATACCCTTCAAGAAAATGAAAGTGCCCTTTTAAAAAAGGAAAGTGCCCTTCAGAAAAAGTGAAATGTACCTATCATACTTTTTGTTTGGTCTATTTTGCTTTAAAATTGCCCTTTGAAAAAATGAAAGTGCCCTTAGAAAAAATTACAAGGGTTCCTTTTAGCTTGAAAGAGTCCTTCAGATAAATTGTAAAGTACCTTCAAAAAAATTGTGTAGAAAATTTGTCTGAAAGAATCCATCACTTGGCTGAAAGAAAACCCAAAGAAATACTCTTAAGGAAAAGCCTCAGACAAAAATTCTAAAATAATTTGGCTAAATTCTTTGGATAAAAAACTCAAAAGAATTAGGCAAAGGCTTAGAACAAAGGCCAAAATGGACTTTCTGAAAGAAATAACACTTGGTATTTTTGTGGTCTTTGCCAAAGAATATTTCTTCTGAAGAAAAGCTAAGTACTAGACTTGGCCAAATTTGAAAGGTGCAAACCTTGGTGATTCCTGGGTATGGCATGCCTACTATGCCTAAGACCAGCTGCCTAAATCCTTCCATTGGGCATGGAGTCACATAAAATGAGCACTCAAATTATCATGAATAGACCGTGGATTGACCACAAGATAATGACATTATGCAAGATACACACAGGCAAAGACACACTTGTGCTACTAAGCACTTAGGGAACACAAAGCAAAACAAAAGAAACACACATGTGTCAAATAGAAAACTTAGAGAACACAACAACTGAAACAAAACTAGATTAAACACACACACCTATGATACTATTTGCAAGACAAACTTATAAGGACTAATAGGAGAACTTTAGATGTATCCCATTCATAGGGATAGGCAATTCTTCTCCATTCATCTTGGTCAGCTGAAAGGAGTTTCTTTGCTTGCACTTGCTGATGATGTAAGGGCCACTCCATAAAGCATCAAAGTTTGTATGTTTACCTAGTTTTGCTCTATTCTCATCCCATTTCAAAACCAAGTTAGCTTCCTTAAACACTCTTGTACTTGTTCTTTTGTCAAAGGATTTCTTCATGAGTACTTGGTGGTGTTTCATGGTCTTATGTGCATTATCCCTTGCTTCTTGTAGTTGAATTAGTTATATCAATCTAACTTCTATTGGAGTATTTTCCAGTAGTTCCAGCTGATGTGCAAATCCTATAGTAGGGAGCTCTTGAGAGATGGACAACCTAGCTTCTATCCCATAAATAAAGCACAAAAGGAGAGTTACCAATTGATCTCTTAGGATTAATCAAGTCAGCCCATAAGGCAATCTTCAACTTGGTGTACAATGCTCTTTGATTGTTCTCTAATGTCCTCTTAATGATCTTGATGAGGTCCTTGTTAGTAGACTCAGCCAACCCATTACCTTGAGGGTAATAGTTGGATGAGGTATTCAAGTAAAGTCCATTCTTATTTTCCCACTCAAAATTTTTAGCACTCATGAAAGCAAGTGCATTATCCAAAATGATAGTATAGGGGACCCCAAATCTTGTTGTAATACTCTCATAAAACTCCAATATTGCATTTTCATTTACCTCCTTCAATGATATAGCCTCTACCCACCTTGTGAATTAGTCAATAGCAGTCAATATCCATTTATGTGTAGCACTTGATGGAGGTTTGATCATACCAATGAAATCAAGGCCCCATTGCATGAAAGGTTGGTCCACTTGGACAGGATTCAATGGAAGGGCTACAAGTTTCTGTTTGCCTACAAAGAAGGCACATTGAGGACACCTCCTAACCCAAGAGTAACAATCCTTGAAAAGGCTAGGTCAATAATACCCTGCCCTCATTATCTTTACAACTGTTATTTTTGGGGAGAAATGACCTCCATCTACACCATTGTGAAACTTTTCTAGCAAGATGCCAAACTGATCATTGTCAACACACCTTAGTAGTACACCATTCACATCCTTCTGAAAGAGAATACCATCTACAAGATAATAAGGAATGGTTTACAATCTGAAATACCTTCTTAATGACTTGTTCAAACCATTAGGACAATCACCATTTTGGAGGAAACCAATGATGTCTTGTGTCCAACTTCGATTTGGTACGTTACCAGCTGGTTGGGGATGAACTTGATTGACTAAGACCTCTTCCTTTAGCCTTTGAAGATCTGAAGCCAGATATTCACACAACCCCTTTCCTCTTACTAAGTTAGTTACCTTGATATCAACATCATACTCCATTATCTTTGTGATTCACCCAACTCTCTTCTCATTGAGGTCTTTGCTTAAGAGGAACTCTTTGGTGCTAGGATGAAAGACCATGACATGTATCCTGTTGTTTGAAACCATGTGCCTGAACGTTTTCAAACCTCTTATCATAGTAAGAGCCTACTTCTCAATAAATATGTACTTAACCTCATAATCTTCCAGTCCTTGACTAAAGAATGCAATGGGTTATTCAATTTCCTCATCATTCTTTTGCATAAGCATAGCTGAGATTGTGTCAAGATTAGTAAAAGCATAGAGTATGAAATCCTTGGCAAATTTTGGGTTCAAGAGAGTAGGAGATTGGATAATTGCTTGTTTGATTGCCTCAAAATTGTTCTTACCTTCCTTTATCCAAGAAAAATATTGGTTCTTCTTGAGCATGGTTGTAATAGGCTTCACCAAAGTAGCAAATCCTGGAATAAACCTTTTTACAGATTTAATCTTGCCTAAGAAACTTTGTAAACCTTTCTTGTGTAGAGGCAAAGACAAGCCTAGAATGGCTTCAATCCTTTCAGGATCAATAGATAGGCCTTCCTTTGACACAAAGTGACCCAGTAATTTGCCTTCATGAACTACAAAAATACATTTCTTTGGATTAAGATAAACTCCAAAATCTCTGCACTTCTAAAAGACTTGCCTTAGATATTTCATGTGGTCATTATCATCTTTGCAAAAAATAGTTATAGCATCAAGGTACACAAGCAAAAACACATTGATCAAGCCTTTAAAGGCCATGTCCATTAGTCTGTGGAAGGTAGCACCAACATTAGACAAACCAAAAGGCATCTTTCTTTATGCACATGTTCCCCATTTTGTGGTGAATGTTGTCTTGAACTGATCACCCTCATTCACCAATATTTGGTTATAACCTAAATAGCCATCAAGTAGTGAAAAGCGTTGAGAACCTGAAAACACTTGCAAAATTTTCTCCATGGAAGGTAGTGGATAATGGTCTTTGAGTGAAACTCTATTCATATCCCTAAAGTCCACACAGATCCTAATTTCTCCACTCTTTTTTTGAGTAAGTACAAGGTTAGCTACCCAAGTTAAGTGTTTGATAGGAAAAATAATCCTAGACTCAATCAATTTGGTAAGCTCTTTTTTCATGAGTTCTTTCTATCTTGGGATTGATAGGCCTTTGTTTTTGCCTAATTGGTTTAGCTCTAGGTTCTAACTCAATGGTGTGATTGACTAGACCTAGATCAAACCCTTTCAAATCCTTATATTCCCAAGAAAATATATTATGAAAATCTTTACACAATTCAATGAAGGTTTATCTTTTGAAAAGAGAACAAATCTTACCAATTTTTAGAAGTTTGTCCCTAAATATCAAGATTCTTTCATAGTTCTCTTCCTTTGTAGACATGCTTACCCTTTCTTTCCTTCTTTGACCATCTTCATTGAACACACTCTCCAAAGTAACCATCCCCTTTGGTATATTGTTTGTCTTGAGCTGGATACCTTGTTCTTCATATTGATTGTGAAGTTTCTTTTGATTCTTTGAAGAAAATTCTGCTTTTTTTTAATGAAGTGTACAGGGTGTTTATCACTCTCAAACACTTGCCAAGACACTTCATTATCTAGAATAGAATATCTCATAATGACTTTGATGTGAGGTTGGTCCTTCTCTCTAATTACATCAATAACTATATTAAAGTGTGATCCTATCACAGTGAAGCTATCAGCATGTTTATTTGAGTCTTTTGGTATAGATTGGATATTGAAAGCATCAAAGTCTTCAATTAGATACCACACCCTATGCCTATAGCACTTAAGCAAAGGGGTCTTAGTTATAGCTTGGTTTCTCACTTGATGTATAATCAATTCATTGTCTCCATATACCTTCAAATTCTCGATTCCCTTTCTCTTTCCCCATTAGAGGCCATGAACCAAGCCTTCATATTTAGCTGCATTATAGGTACAACTAAAATGGAATATATATGAAGAATAATACTATTTCCTTGAGGGATAAACCAACATGACACCAGATCCTACCCCTACCTTGCTTCTATACCCATCAAAAAACATTTTCCATGTCCCTTCAAGTTCATGATCCTCATTAGTGAGTGATGGTATAGGAATGTTCTTATCATGCATGCAATATACTCCTAATTTAGTTTCTTCTATGAATGCATAGGGTTCATGCTCATAATTTTTAGTACCATACTCATTAGGAAAGAGGTCAAAAATACCTTCAAGGGGAAAGGATGTTTCACCACCAATGGCACCTTCTTCCTACTCACTAATCGTACAATTATGATTTGAATTTGTCTCCAGACATGGTTCAATGTGGAACCTTTCCAAGGGATGTGTTCTTATAGTTACTTTAGATCCATATCTTGTTCTAAAATCTAGAAAATACCAATCAACTACAAGGTACCCTCCAATCTTAGTTGTGAAGTCTCTTGACAAGCAAATAGTAAAATAAGCTGGAAGATCAACCACCACAATGTCTTGTAGGATGGAGAAGCTTGGACAATCATGAAAGAAAACTTTCAAACCCTTAACCAATCCCATAGTCTTGGCTAGAGTTCCATCAAGCTGCAATACACCCTTGCTATGAAGCTCATATTTCAATCCCAATTTATCAGCAACCACTTTAGGCATAACTATGGTATTGGCCCCACTATCCATAATGCGGTTGTGAACCAATTTGTCTCCCATAATGAGTGTGAGTTAGAAAGGTGGAAGCTTTTAGATCTATTAGAGGAATCTAAAACATAATTAGGTGTGTTGGTAAGGGCTACACCATTGAACTTTGGAGCTTGAGGTGTTACATTGATATTAGCAAGTTGTTCTTAAAGGATTTCCTTTTGACCAGGCATATGCAATACTTTTCAAAGATAAATGCTAGTTTTGGTATTCTTCAAAGAGTCAACAATGTTTAAAGGGGAAGAAGCCACCTTTTCTTGCACTCTTGAAGGCAATGAGGGAACTTGAACTTGCTATACTATAGGTTTGGTAGCCTTGCTCATATTTTGACTTTGAGGAGTAGTGTGACTAGTAGGATCTGCTACATTGGTACTTACACTTTGTGGCTTTGGAGAGGCACTACTTGGAGTAACTTGTGCTATTAGAGTATCTCTTAAATCCCTCTTTTTAGCCCTTGCGTTGGCTGAAACTGATGTATTTTGATTCAACACATAATCATCTTCTACTTGGAAATTCATAAAACTAGTACCTTCGCTGCTTCCTTCTCCTTGAACATCCCTTTGCATGAGATTCACTTCTTCTGATGTAACATAAGGGGTAGCTCCTTCTTGAGTTACCAAAGCTTGGTTACCTTCTCCACCATTATGCATAAAATGACCTTGAGATTGCCCCCAATGATCCAAATGCTCCTCATTACTAGATTGGTGTGGACTGGAACAATAGCCTTTGTTGATGGAATGGAATTAGGATTATAGGCATTGGGTTGCCTATTGAAACCTTGTTGGCCTTGTCCTCTTTCTTGGTTAGTGTATTGGGGTGGAGGTCTATAGCCTTGCTAAAGATAGTATTAATGATTGGGTGGAGCATTTGCATACATTTGTGACTGCTTAAGCTGGGCTTGCAAAGATCGAATCATCTCATCCTTATCTATAGCATCATCCACCTTCTTGGGAGCAATTCTAGGTTTGGCATTAGTATAGGGAACTTGTGCTATGCTTGGGGATTCAACTGAATTATGAGACAACAAAGGCATGGAGACTCTTGGAGGTAGTTTCTCAGCTTGTATCAGACTATTCTCAGCTTCAATGGCTATCTCATATGCCTCGGGTAAAGTAAATCCTCCCATTAACTGCAACATTACTGCTACATCAGTGTCAATAGCCTTAAGATAGGTGGGGATTACAAAGCTTGGAGGAAGCCTCATAATAGGTGCTAGCCTATGCCATGTTCTTTATAATCTCTCATTGAAATCTTCCATGTATTCATTAGGACCTCTTTTTATCACATTCAACTGGTGAATTAGTGAAGTATGGTCACTCTTATTTTTGAACCTGTTTACCAACAACTCTCTAAAACTATTCCAATTAATAATACAACCACCTTCCAATGTCCTATACCAATCAAGTGCCTTCCCTTTTAGAGACATGGCAAGTAGTCTAATAGCTATATTAGCTTGGGTGATATTGTGAAAATTAAAAAAGTTTGAAATGTCCCTAATATGCTCAGATGGGGTAACATGACCTTCTCCATTGAAATTGGGGAGGCTTTTGGTAGCATTAGGAGGAATAGGATCATATGCAGGAAGGTTAATTAGATTTTGGGTGTTGAAGGCTGGGAAAGGATGTCTTCTACCCATTTCTTCTTCCTCTTGATATATTAATTCTTCAACCTCCTCTTCTTCCTCTTCAAAACCTTCTTGTTTAGGATCTCTAAAGGTTAGGAATGGTTAGGGTGTTGTTCTTCAAGAGGAGTTCCAGGCTGAGGAACTTGATTAAAAAGCCTACTAGAAGATGATCTAGTGAGGACCATGAAGTATATTGTGGAAAAATTAACCTACAAATAGATATTCTCACCTTTTGGAGTCACCAAATGCTAGATTAGAATGCTTCTGCAACCTTGGACTTGTCGAGGCCAGCATTCACCTTGACATGGAAACAATTAGGACCAGTTGTCCCACCAGATGTGTCAAAACTGTTGTTATCAAATTGTGTACCCTATGACGTTCTGTGAAACTCCTTCAATTTGGTGCAACATTGAATCATCTAGCAAGTTTGTGGGAACTTGTAAGAGAGATGAGTCTCTAGGATTGAAAAGGGCTAGCTCCCTGAATTTTTCTCTAAGTGTCTATCACCTAATCTAACGCTTGTTCATGAAAGGAGTCAACAGTTTGCATAAAATAGAAAACTTTGCTAAAGAGGTGATCCACCAAGAATTTATCCCACCGACTATCACACTTCAACTAAATAACAATGCTTTCCAAGACTAATTCCATGCATTGAAAGATACTAGCATAGTGTTTCAATGTGAAGGTAACATGCTTGAGACAATCAACAAAATGGACGACCTAAGGGGGCAGATTGCACACCATATATACAATTGCGTACTTGAAAGAGAGTTCAATGCATTTAACACACTTCACATAACCTGTTAACATCAAAACCTTTGTTCAAACATGAAGGATAAAGGGAGTAAGGATGATGCTATCACTTGGCTCCACTTTACATCGCTCACATACTCAGATAGAAGTTTACAACTCAGAATTGGTCTTGTATTCAATGTCCAAAAGCAAAGTGCAATGTCATTTCAGCAGGGCTTTGCCATACTAAAAGTGTGGTTATCTGCAATGACCGAAATGGCTCAATTTATAAAACTTTGAGGAAGAGCAAGAAAGGAGAAGCCGAAGAGGCACAAGGACATGTGTCGTAGACATGAAAATCAGTTACAGATCCATGAAAGAGATGGATGAGCAAGCCATTCCATGTCAAGGGTCTTACTTGTCCAAAACAAGTCATGAGAATGGTGACAAGTGGCATCAAACCTTTAGGAGTGGCATAGGAAATTGCTTCTATCAAAGATCATCCATGAGAGTTTGAAATTGAAAACAGAAAAGCTAACACATCACACCGGTGGAACTCATGATAGCAGTTAGAAAATGCTCTTTCTAACTGTTAGTTATTCTTTGGACACCTGTATTTGTCAATTTCATAGAATCTCCTTGACTTGTTTAGCTACCAGCAATGAATCACTCCGTCAACCTATCCATTTTTCTCACTTAGTCCACTTCAAATGCTCGAGATTCAACCATTTGCCACCTCTATGTTTGTTCTTATTTCCCTGTCAATTCTTTTGAATAGCAACGACTATTCTCTGCATTTTAAAATTGACTTCATGTGGGCCGTCACCCCTTTGGGTATTTTCTTTGAACTTTTATTTATGGACCTTTTCTTCAAACAAATTGTTTGTAGCAATTTGTTTCTATTTATTTTCTTGGACCTTTTGTTGATTCTTTTCCTTCGGGCTCATTGCTTGTTCATTTCCTTTGGACAAAAAGTCCGAAGGAATTCTTTCAAAGTTTCTTCTCTTCATTTCCTTTCCCGCAGCTTTTCGATTGGTCCATATGGAGAAGTTGAAATGCCCTTCGGAGAAGTTGTAATGGTCCTTTGGCTTTTGGAAATGGTCCTTCGGGTTTTGGAAATGGTCCTTCGAAAATGCAAGTGCCCCTTCGGAAAAATGAAAGTGACCACTTTCCAAAGAAAATAACCTTTGGGAAAATGAAAGTGCCCTTTGGAAAAAGTGAAATGTACCTTTTAGACTTTTTGTTTGGTCCATTTTGCTTGAAAAGTGCCCTTCAGCAAAATTACAAGGGTCCCTTTTGGCTTGAAAAGAGTCCTTAAGGGAAATTGTAAAGTACCTTCGAATAAATTGTGCAGATAAATTATCTGAAATAATCCATCACTTGGCCAGAAGAAACCCTGAAGAAATACTCTTAAGGAAAAGCCTCAAACGAAAAGTCTGAAAGAATTCGGCAAAATACTTCAAACAAAAAACCCAAAAGAATTAGGCAAAGGCTTAGAACAAAGGCCAAAATGGACTTTCCAAAAGAAATTACCCTTAGTATTTTTGCAGGGTTTGCCAAAAAACATTTCTTCTAAAGAAAAGCTAAATAATGAACTTAGACAAATTTGAAAGGTGCATCCTCGAAAATGGAAATTGGCCAACAAAATTATTTTCATATCATACTTAAAATAATGAATATAAATATAATCAATTAATAGTCACATTCTCATAAACAATTATATATATATAATTGTTTATGAGAATGTAACTATTAATTGATTATATTTGTTCATACCTAAAAATGATGTAAATAACTTTTCAATATAAAAAGAGTAGTGTGGTTTGTGACAAAATCCAATTTCTTTTCATCTTTATCTCTTCGAGATAAGAAGACTTTTCACCAAAAAGATATCAAATTTGATATGATGACATAATCCTATAAGACTTAAAGTCTGAATGGCCAATCCCTCTCTTGAATGTCTCTCTTTTTCAAGCAGGATATTATTTTAGTACACCCTCCTCCAACAAAACATCAAATTTAATATGATGAAATCACCAACTACCCGTCCCTCGCCATAATGCCTCGTTTTCAAAACCAATATTTTCAGGACGCTACAGTTTTATTTTATTTTAAATATCAACAGGTGCCAATTTATGGCGTTTCTGTGTTCATTAAAATGTGAATATTAAATCCCTGTCGATTCATAGCATGGCCTCGATCATAAAGAAAAGAAAATAGATTGGACAACTCGAATCTAACATACCGTCCTCCTAAGTTAAAAAAAGCAGCTAAAAATATTCGCGCCAGCAGAGCCACGGTGACAGCGAAGCTACAGAAATAAGTAAATCTGATCCGGAACACTGTGACACTGTAATACCCTAAAATTTTAACACTCCCTCCGACATTCACATTTGATGCACTCTGCATAAACAATAAATAATAATAAACAAATTCTTCTTTACTGCTACAGTTTCTTACAGGAATGGAATATGTGTTCCAATTATATTGTGACAAATAAGAAAATCTTCAACGGTGCAGGGCTATTCTGAAAACCTAAAAAGAAACCCACACCGAATTTTTTTCATTAAAAAAAATAACTGACAGCGAAGGCTGCTTCCCCATTGTAAATACGCCGATCACTCTATATATGGGCCCACAAAAGTTGATGCCCGATCTTATCTTATCTTTAATGGCTATCAGCCAGCCATGAATTCCCATAAACAATTGGATTTTCAAAAGATCCTTGCGTCTTTTTAGGCGAAACAAACATCAATCAATAGTTTTTCATAATGGATGGTTTTGTTTTTTTATCGTGTTCGCCTCTCATTTGTATTGAAAGACGTTCATAATCGATACAAAATTGTTCCAAACAAAAAACTAAAATATCCAAAGAAAGCTATCAAGAATATATTAGTCCTATTAAGACAGGTTTATTTGAACCAAAAAAAAGTAGTTTTACTAATGAGAATTTTTAATAACTTCAATAATTCAGGAATATCTTTTTTTTGGCATGTTATTCTTGTAAAACATTTTATTTATATTGATATAACAATTATTGTTATTATATATTTTTTAAATATTTTAAGAATAATTGATTTGAAAGAAGATTAATTTTTAATTAATAAAAAATGATTTTTTAGATGAATAAATAACAAAAGCCAATAGTTGTCTATAAGGTGTAAGTTAGCAAAGATTTGTCTTTATCTTTATCCTTTTTTTAATAAATTGTTCATAAATGTGAAGTCGGTGAGGAATAGTAAAGAGCGAAATAAAATTTGTGAAATGTATTTATGTGTGTTTATTGAGAAAAGTTACATTTAGAAATATTACATTGAGTCTTGTTTCCTCTGCTCTTCTAAAATTGACATATATATTATCCTTCATTCTTGCATAACGATCAAATGTAAATGAATGGGTTGATACAAGTCGTACAATGAGCGTACTCTTGATATGACAATGAAGATCAAATCTTGACGATCAATGTTGTCAATATCTATTGTTGCTTTATTGAGGGTCATTCCTTGTGTTTTATGTATGGTTAGAGCCCATGGCATTTTGATAGGCATTTGGCGGCAATAACTTTGTGCAATGGGAATAATTGGAAAATGTGTTGGATTCCAAATTTCTCATGGGGTCCTAGAGTAATTCTTGAAGGCAATAACCACGTACATGAGTAAAGAAGTTGGGTTTGAATTTGGATGGTAGATAATGCAAACTATTTCTCTAATGGTTCCATTAACTAACCTTACCTTCATCCAAAGATTAGATGTCAACATAATCTTTTGTCCTTTACATAGAAGCACAATTTGCTCGAGTTAAGTGTTGTTGTGGTTCGGAGTCCCCTATTGTCTACCATATTCTTTTTTACATATTTCAATTAGAATGTTTAAGTATTTTAACATTTGCTTGTTATGCATTGTTGCCAATCTGTTAGTTGCATAAAATGTGTTGACACTTTGAAATCTTCATATTCTTCTAGATGCATGAAAGATGATGTTCTTAACATGAACATATTTCAATCTTTTTTTTGTTGGATTTACAATTCTGATGTTGGTTAATAAATTTATAAATAGTAGTTGATTTGTCATTCATCCTTGTTGACAAAAATTTGTGTGTAATATTACTACTATGTCAAATACTTGCCAAAGGGTGTGGCCAAATGACTTCCTTCCATACATTGATATGTCATTTACGAGGGAAAGTTACCCTGAGTCACCAATAATTAAAACTGAGTAACCTCTAAAAGCTTTGTTGTTATGTTGAGGAAATGCCACACATAATTGGCTATTTATATTGTTGAGCATATTTGGGCCTATGAAGTGATTTCATCAATGAGTGCATATTCAACGTGTCTCATTTATTCTTAGAAAATTATCAGCGCTTGTCTTTCAAGTGCCTTCATTTCATGGATAAGAATGCAAATGAATGAATATATTGTTGATACATATATGTTCAATGTTAGACACTGGTTGGAGCGAGAAGTAGGTGAGAACTGGTTATCCCTGCAAATCCATTCATGCCATGTTTGATGCTACTAATCAAGTAGGATTTCCTTGTACCTATTTTTCCTTGTATAATTATCTTGAGTGGCAGACCATGTGTGTTTTTTTGGACATGGTAAAAAATGATATTGAAGGTTGTTTTTTGCTTACCTAATAGCTCATTTGACAATGGCTCACTTGTGTATTGTGCATCTATATTTTAGGTGACTGTGCATTGAGAATATATAAACTATGGTATTGTTATGTGTGGGTTGAGTATCACCTCATGATAATTCTAGTTGTGGTTGGTGTCTAAGTCATGGAGCCCAAACATGTCGAAGTCATCTATGTTATTGTTTCTTGATGGGTGCATGCAGGACAAGAGTTCCCACTCATGCATATCGAGTTCCAATTATACATCTTATTGAGTGTCACTAGCATCAATTATTGACTCAACATTGTTGTTTTCTTCTATAGATATCCACTCAATATTCCATGGAATATACAAATCCTTGATTTGTTCCCAATGTGTAATAATGAATTGCCTAGTTAAACCAATGTCAACTACAATGTTATGGAATGGTTTGTATTGTAGGAGCTTTACCCAATCGAAAGCTTCATATGATGGTGAATTAGTAGGAGGTATAACAGATAAATAAGATAATATGTGGATAATTTCTTGAATTGTTCTATTTCTACATTACTTAGTTTTTATTTGATTATTGAAAAACCATGTTTAGGCGGCTTCAATGAGTGGCAATTTATCTAAAAAATAAGGGAAGTTTATATATGCATCAATGAAACATGGTAGTTTTCCTTCCTCATATGTGCATTTAGAAACATGTTTAACTATGTGTTTGCCAATAGATTGGGTAAAAAATGATCTACTATAAACCATTAGAGGTAGCTTTTTTAGCATGTGGCATGTCTCTTATGCACCTATCTCATAATTGATAATAGTTTTTGTGATGAACTTGTTATATGCAATCATTATTGGGCTTCCAACTGCAATTATAATTGATTATAGTCATCATATGGTGGTAGCTTTTAGATTTGTTTTTGGTATTAGCTACATACTTTGTTATATATTTTAGCACGACATGGCATGAGACATTTGGTTGGCAATCAACATTTGCACACCATATTGAAATCATGTTTGAATTATGGATGTTCACTCTTTCATCATTATGTTATAGAAGGTAGGTTTTACGGCCTTCATCATTGATAAACATGTTTGACATCACCTATAATGGTCACGGTGCTTTGTATTTACATTGTAGATTAGTGACCCTTTATCGTAAACATGTAGACTCACTACATTTGGTGCAACATTAAACTCAATTTACAAGATCCTCATAATATTTTTGAGCATTAGCACCAAATATTTCATATGTGGTGAGCAAGTATGGATCATCAAGATTGGAACAATGTATTTTATTATGGATTGAGTCATTGTTCTGTGGATTTCATGTTGTTACTTAGTGATCAAAGAATGACCTCGAAGAATCCACTTGAAGAGGGTCTTCCTAATTCAATGTGTCCATATTGGGTGCATTTTCTAACCATATAAATCCACAGATGTGTTTAGATCTTCTGTGTTTACATTCCTACTTGATCATAAAAATATGATTGAATAAATATGATTTTATAAGGTTTTTTTTATTGTATTTAGACTAATGAAATACAATTTTGATATCAATACATGTACCAGTAATCCTTGCTATGGATATTTTTATCCAATATTTATTCATGGAAGATTGTAAATCTTTTATCCATGTATGAAGATGCAAGATGCGAATTTGTAATAAGGTTTTAGTTTCTCCAATGACAATTATTGCTTTGGAGAGTTGAAGGGGCCCCTGACATGACTTTATGTATATTTGGCCACTTTGGTTTTTATCATGCTCAAGGAGAAGAACAATGTTTGGGATCCCAATTATGTGATCATATTTGTTTGTTCATTTCTACAATTGGACCAAAATAAATGTGTACCTCTAAGCGTCGATTTAAAATACATTAGATGATTCATAATAGTTGTATTAGATAATTGTTTTAGATGTTGCTGCAAGTCTGAAATTATGATTGGCAAGTTGTCCTCAATGTTATTATTTAAAAATAATGTTAATGTTGTTTGGATTCAATGGTGCATCATTAAGTTTGAAAATAAATAGCGAATGTGTGGATGGCTTCCAAATTGGTTATCATGGTACCAAAGTGCATAGCATATTCATGCAATTGGACTTTCCTAATATGTGGTTGTTGACATGGAGGATCTTGTTGGAAAAAGAGAAGGAAATGCCATATAAAACAAGTCCTTTATGTTGTATTCATTGATAGGTGAGATACTAACATTTGGCTAATTGATTACAGATGTAGCCTACTATTGATATTATTTGTATAATCTTTTATTTGGTCTACCTCTCTTCACGCATTTGGAAGAGATTATACAAAATATGGTGTTTAATGATAATGTATATTCGTGTGTGCATTCATGTCTTCATCTAAGTATATATTGTTCATTTGCATGACTCCCATGTCTAAAGTAATATGGTGAAGGGTAGAGGAGATATCAATAGGTTTATATGGGAATGCATCAAGTGCATTATGGTCAAGCTAGACATCTCTATAATAGGGGGTCATTTTCCATTTTGTATTATAGTGCCTACATGACATGTGATCTACTTACAAAATAATAATATGGATAAAGATCCTTGCAAATAAAATATGCATGTATTGAAGAAAGACGATCTACCATTCCATAAATTTATTGTAAGGTTCTTGAATAGTAATATCACAGAGCATAGGATTGATTTTTTTTTGTGCATGGTAATTAAGTGGAAAACACACATTTATTTGATCCTTGTATATTGCATAACTCAAATGAGCTCTTTTGTTTGCTTGTTCATTCTCTATGGGTTTGAAATGATTACAAAGGAAAAATTAATGCTAAATTATGGCAAATGATATTTATTGTCTAATATTTTGCATATGAAAATAGTATATTGTGTAAATAATTAAGTAATTGAAAGTGAGGAATAATATTATAGTTACACAACAAGCATAAAAGTAAAATTTATATGGTGTGTGCAAGCAGTATATGAGAATGAGGTTATTTATACGGATATCAACATGATAACATTGTGGGTAAAGGTTAATAGCATTGTGAGTGTAAATGTGAATTTATAAACAATGTTGGAAGTGTACTTCAAAAAATATGTTATGAAAATATAATATAGCATAAATCAAATGTGTTCTCTACAAAATGCATGTATGTAAACATATGCAAGATGCAATTAGTTGGCATTTATAAGTACATATATGTATTAAATTACATCAAATGCATCAAATAAAGTTATATCTTATGGTGTAGATTCATATTTACCTACGTTTAGTAAGGTACATTTAATATTATCTTTTTCATTGTACACTTACAATTTTGTTGCCACTGTTAAATGGTACTTGTAGAAGATCACTCTTTTCATAGTTTCTCAAACCTTGCCAAGTGATGATGATATCTTTTTTAGCTCATGTATTGTGATACCCATAAATGCAGTAGCAACATCATCAACATGTTGTGGCCCATATGTATCTTTGGCATCCTATAATATGAAATTAAAAACATATTTATACTTGCATTATTTTACATCATTGTTACATTTTTTATAGTACCAAGATGTTTCATTTTTTTGAATCATTTTTTTTTACATTGTCTATTGTTAAATAAAGCAACACAAGCAGGATAACAAAAATTAGCAATTTTAATGTGTATGAATATTTTATCTAATGTAGTTGAAATTTATTTCCCAAGAACCCCTGAACTGTGGATGTCTATAATTATTTTATGCTTAATAATACTTCTACCCGATGATGATGCTAACAAATTTGCATTGTCTTCTTCATACCATCTCTTCATTTCACATGCCTTAAGTATATTTATATTGATGAAAATTTATGTATTTGAGTTGATCCCTATTTTTTTTCTAATATATGCTTGAAGTCTACCTTTTATAATGGTAAGAATTAGAACCAATAGTGTCTTAGATGCACATAAATCAACTAAAAGTTTCTTCTCTTCATCACAAAAACTTTCTCAAATGGCTACTTTGATATTATATTTGGATTTATCCTATAGTATTAGTGTTATTTTCATATTTGAAGTTTCATCTAACCTTGTGAAAGTGGAGGCAATAATAATAGATAGAACAATGCCAATAGTGTCAACTATTGTGTTGACAATTGCATCTTTGATCTCTTAATTTTTTTTGAAGTCAAATTAGTATAGTGGAATAGTGTGATTTACTTCAAAATAATGTTTAACATATGATGTCATGTTGGGGATGATTTCCCATGGATTTTTTGAGTGGTTGTATTTTTTATTTGCATATTTTAAGATTCAATTTGAAATCAATATATTTTTCTAGTTTGTATTTGATTGAATAATATATTTGTTGTTTGATTGAAAAAAGTCACAATGTTGTTATCTCCATCTTTATCAATAATGTTGGAGCTGAAAACCTACCATGAACCACTGGTGTTTGAGTAATTACATATAATCCCCTTTTTAATAACTCTACCATCTATAGTCTAATGGTTTTTGTAAGAATTTAAATTAATAATTGTGGTGTGTGGTACTATTTGCATGCATTTTGTTTTATGTGTTGATCTTGATGCATTGTTGATATCAATTTATTTATTACAGCTACCCATTTTTCAAAATCTAAAGTTGGTGTACATGGTAGGAGATGTGATGTGTTTTTTGTGTGTGGATAGCTTCCAATACATATGAAAATAACAAAAATAATAATGGGAGTGAATTTTTATTAAGTGTAATCAAGACAAAATAATGCATAAACATTAAATGTGAAAGTGTATTTGGGTGTGTAGTATATATATGTTAAGAAATGTTTTGATTTTGACATCTACATATGAACTTCAATAATGTTAAAAAACAATCTATATGAAACATTTCAAATTTGGTGGATATCCATGAGTATGACTATTAAAGTATCACTTCTAGCCCCTAATACGCTCAACAAGATATTCGCCACTAAATTTACGTTGGAGAAGTAGCATGAATATTTAAATGTTCGTTAGGGTAAATAGCCTTTTTATGGAAATAAATGATGTTCTTCCTTGATAGTTGTAAAAAATACTACCTTTATAGTAATAGTTATTAACCAACACTCTTGTTCAATGTTTTTAAAGTCTTAGTTTTATTTAAATTAAAATCTAATTGTACGTGTTTTTTGTTGGGTATAATATGATAATTATATTATATTATAATATACTATATTATATTTATATATACTATTTTTATCTTATTATATTGTAATATTATATAATGTAATAAGAAAATTTACTTTACTTGCTGTGGGAGATATCAATTACATTGAGGTATATGACATGTTATTGATCTATGCACATATTAAAGTACATTCTACATGAAATGTAATAGTTTAAACCTAAAGTAACAATATTGTAGCATTAATACTTATTTATTAATTTCAAAACCCATTGTATGTACCAAAGTAAAATAATTTATGGAGTCCACAAAATTAAAGGATATAAAGATAAAACTTATGGAAATATATAAGTTGGATGTCAATTATTCCTTCACTATGTTGGTCATATTTGTTTTCATGAAAGAACTCATGCATTATTTCAAGTTCTATGTGTGTTGCAAGGACCTTATTCATAAAGTCTAACAAGGTATAAAAAACTTTGTTTTTAAAAATATGCTCATGTGATAAATTCATTGATGTCAATTAGGAATTATTCTACATGCGGTAGTTACATTTATTGCAAGAAATTTTATATGAGATAAAAAATGATTGTGTTAATCTATTATGATAGGAATTTCAAGATTGTTATTATTGTCGCTTATAATTGTAAATATAATTGAATTTGTACAGCTTACTGCATTAGAAATGGTGGGTGCACCAAACCATGAGTTGTATTGATTAAAATGATTTAAAGTCATAAAAATATCATTGCTCTCTATTGCAGTAATTTCAAATGACAAAAAAAATTCGTTAAAGGGGCTAAAAATTAAATTAATGGATGTTGTATTTGATATATCATTCAACTCATAGTGATTCTCCATTGGGTCCATGCTATAAAGAAAAAAGAAAAAAATTAAAAATCAAATGTTAATATATACACAAATGAAGTTTAATATAAATATGTAAAAGAATTAAAGTTAAATAAATAACTATGACTTGTATGCCACAAATATTTACCTTTTAAGATGTAGCCATGTGAAATTGTGTGTTATATGTAACCTTATGTGTATGTCATTTTTTGTCTTTTTTTAACTTAAGGATTATGTTAGTATTAATTCTCTCATTTTACTTTATTTGGTATATTCTTCTCAGAGCTAGGTCTTATCTTTATGTGGAGATTTAAGATTCCTTTAACCTATGATAAACTCTTGTTTGAAGGGGAGGTATGTGTGTGAGATTTTTTTTTGAATAAAGGAGAATGACAAGAAGCACAAGGATAAATATTTAAAAATTCAATGGTTAGCATTTTAAGTTGTTGAAGATCAAGACAGAAGATCTTCTTGTGGATAAATATTAGTGGGTTATTGTATTAGGAGTGCAACCTGCAGGCACAGAGTTAGAAGATTAAAAAAGATTGATAAGAAGGTAAAGAGTTCAATCAAATTGTGTATGTTAGATTGAGTTTTGTTAAATGTATCGATGGAGAAGCTTCTAAATATATTTGGGATAATTTGGGGACTTGGTATTAGAAAAAGTATTTAATGAACAAATTATATCTCTGAAAGAATTTATATTCATTGAGAATGAATGATGGTGACTCTGTAGTTAAACATTTGAATGCCTTCAATACTATGGTAAGTCAGATAATTTTTGCTGAAATTAAACTAGATGAATATAAAAAGTGTATTAATTTACTTTGTTCTATGCATGAATCTTTGGATAATTTAGCTATGGAAATAACTACTACTACATTGACATTAAAAATTGAGGAGATACTAAAATCCTTATTATCAAAAAAATGAGTCAAAAATCCATTGAATATTATTTAAAAAATGATGTATTTCTAAGAGGTAATTCTTAATAAAAAAACTAAAATAAATTCATGACAGCCAAAGTCTAGAGAGAAATCCAAGACTACAACAAAAGATAAGATAAAATGGTGGAGTTGTTGTAAAGCATGGCATTTTAAGAAAGATTGCAAATCTAAAAAGGTTGAAAATGGTAAGCCATCTGACGATTCCCACTTTACAAAAGTAAAACCCTCTGGTGAAGACTTAGGGTATTTTTTCTTGGAAATTTCAAGCTTGCATGCATATTATGGTGCATGGTTGATTGACTCTGGTGCATCTTTTCATATGACCCCTCATAGAGAGTGGTTATGTGAATATCAAAAGATCAACGAAGGTGATGTCTTCTTAGGAGACAACTCAACCTATAAGATCAAAGGTAGAGGGAGAATTGAGCTGAGGTTTAAATATGGAAAGTTTAAAAACCTCCCTAATGTTTTGCACATTCTAGTTTTGACTAGAAACCTAATATCTATAAGTAAGATGAAGGATGCAATTGTGCATGTAATATTTAATAAAAATAGTTGTAAAATGATTTGTGAAGTAATGCTACTGGTAAGAGCAATTTGCACATGAATGTTGTTCAAACTTGAGGTAATAATTTTAGGTGATGAATGTAATAAATATGTGATTCGTAAGGTGAAAAATATTTTAGACTAAACTCCTACATCTCTTGTTGAGAAGACAATGTTGTTGCATCAGAGTATGAGACACACTGGAGAGAAAGGCTATCAAGCATTAAAATATAAAATTATGGTTGAAGGAATTTCTTATTGCCCATTAGAATTTAATTTCTATGAGCATTGTGTGTTTGATAATAAAAGTAAGTGAGGTTTCCAAGTAGTGTTACAATATCAAAAGGGATTTTACATTTAGTGCATAGCAATGTATGTGCACTTGTGAATATTTCATCGCTAGGGAAATCTCTATATTATGTTTCTTTTATAGATGAATACATGAGAAAAACTTGGGTTTATTGTATCAAGTGTAAATCTAAGATTTTCAATAAGTTTAAGAAGTTTAAGGCTCTTGTTGAAAACTAGATAGAGAAGAAGATTAAGGTCTTGAGGATTGACAATGGTGGATAACGTTGCTCAAATTATTTCAAATAGTTTTTCAAGGACTGTGGAATAGAAATGCAAAAGAAAACTCCATATAACCACATCAAAATGGATTTATAAAAATAATGAATCGGATTATAATGAATAAGTTAAGAAGCATGTTTAGTGTTTTAGGATTAAAAATAAATTTTGGGTAGAAGCAGTCACAGCCACTTTTTATATGATCAATAGATCATCCACATTAGCGCTAGTTGATAAAACTCCATAAAAAGAATGGATTGGTAATAAACCCTCTTTCAGCTATCTTATAGTTTTTTATTGTGATGATTATATGTATAATCTAAATCAAAAAAGGACTAAGTAAGACAATAAATTACAAAGGTGTATATTTGTTAGATATGGCACTAGTGTGAAGAGATATAAGATTTGGAACCCTAAAAAGAAGAACATTATTTATAATAGCAATGTTATATTTGTTGTACCTCAAAAATATCACTCATTTTTTAGACAACATATGAGCTATTTTGGTCCTGCAAGACAAAATTATCTCTTCCCATTTCGAAAAATTGTTCTGGGCATTCAAATTCTTCATTATTCAAGATTTTTTAGATTTCTACGTATTCAACATGCTTGAAATCAGCAGGTTCAACAGGTTCAAAGGCTTCTATAGGCGAGTTCAATCAAAATAACAAGTTTCCAACACTTAGTCATTTTTAGGATTCGTTCAATGCCTTGGTTCAACCAAAAGAATTTATCGGTAAGCCTCTATGCAGTGTTTGAACCATTGAACCATTGAACCTTGAACTATTTTTAGTTCAAAGGTTTAATGAGTTCAAAGGTTCAACGATGTCAGCAGGTTTCAAGAATTAAGCACTTTTGTCAAAGTTCAAAGTTCAATCACTTTAGGTTTAACAACTTCAAAACACTTATCAAAAGAGAAGAAGGCTTGAACCATTGAACTGTTGAACCATTGAACCACTCAGGTTCAAAGGTTCAAAGGGTTCAAAGCCTCAACAAATTCAGCAGCAGTTGGTTTAACATGGTTTATTTCCAAGAAGCTTGGTTCAAGTGATCAATTAAATAAATAGAAACAAAGGAATGAACGATTGAACCGTTCAACCAAAGTTGGTTCAATCGGTAAGTTCAAGTGGCAGGTTCAAAGGAGTGCCCCAAAAGGTGAAGAGACAAGTGCCCTTGCGGAAGGAATTTCTATGGCAAAAGTGGCTAAGGAAAGAAAAGTCTAAAACAAAAGCCCGTTAGAGCCCAGTGGATGCTACCAAGTGTCGTCTGTCGAGCCCCATTTTACTTTGTTTCTAAGAGTTGTGGAAGTTACCACGTGTCCCTTGTAAGATAAGCAGAAAGTGACAAGTGTCTACATCCGCATGAATCAAAATGAGTCTCAAGTGTATCTACAGTGTTTCTAAAATCTCATCGGAAGCCACCACATGTCATCTTTCATGGGACACTCAAAAGGCATCCAAAGCCTCTATAAGTTAAGTGGATGTTGCCATGTGTCCTCACCTATTTCACAGCAGATGCTGCCACGTGTCACCTGTTGAGATTGGTAGAAAATCGACTAAGGCAAAGCCAAAGGACAAACAGCCCTTTCGGAGGGCACTTGGAAACCAAAGTGGACCATTGCAAAAATCTGAAAGGTCACTTTGGAGCTCAAACAGCCCTTGTGGAGGGCAGGCAGGGAGCAAGTGGATCGATTCAAAGGCTGAACGAGCAAGGGAATTCCTTTGGAAAAGTTCCCGTGATAAAGTTGTAAAGGAAGATTTCCTTCAGACAAATTGTCTGAAAGAATTCCTTCAAACTTTTTGTCTGAAGGAAAAGTCCCCTGAAACAAAAAACCCACCAAGGAAATAAAAGCCCAAAAAGTCGCCACATGTCCCTCATATAGTTACAATGGGACGTACCACATGTCCCTTACTAAATGCAGTAGAAACTGCCAAGTGTCGTCTGTCGAGACACAATTTCAAGCAATGGAACATGCCACGTAGCATCGTCTGTGTGAATCTAAAATGAGTCTAGAATGTTTTAAAAGGAAAGCTAAAGCTCGACGGAAGCTGCCACGTGTTGACATCCGTAGTTTCCTCATTTGGTCTCTTTTTTAAGGACTGTGGTGGGTCTCAGGTGAGTGGCTAAACTCAGAAGAATTTGCCACGTGTTCTCTTCCATAGGACTTTCAAAAATGCTTCTAAAGCTTCTATAGACAAGCAGAAGCTGCCACGTGTCCCATTGTAACTCCACAGAACACGACAAGTGTATGTATTCACATCTTGATTTTCTTACAAGTTTCAAAGCTTCTTTCAATAAGAATCTCTCAGAGTCCCATGGATGCTGCCGAATGTCCTCACCCATTTGGAAAGCGACCAAAGAGCAAGATTCGATTGAACCAAGGACCCGATTCAATAGCCAGAAAAGGTGGAACGATGAAGAAGACCAGAAATATCCATGCATGAAATATGTTTCTAGAAGTAGAACACCAAGTAGACATTGAAGGACACAAATATTCAATGGCATGACCCATTTCTCTGCATTGAGAAAAGCAAATGGGCAAATACGCCTGATTCCAGCATATCTTCTTAACAGAATTTAATGCAACATGATAGGAAGACAAATATTTCAATCAAATTGTGTATGTTAGATTAAGTTTTGTTGAATGTATCAATGGAGAAAACTTCTAAATACATTTGGAAGAAGTTGGTGACTTTGTATTAGATAAAGTCTCTAGTGAACAAATTGTTTAGAATCTAAAATAATTTCTATTAATTGAGAATGAGTGATAGTGACTCTGTAGTTGAACATAGGAACGCTTTAATATTATGGTATGTTAGTTACTTTCTATTGAAATTAAAATGGATGAAGAAGAAAATTTTATTACTTTACTTTGTTCTCTACCTGAATCTTTGGATAATTTAGTTATGGTAATAACTGTTACTACATCGACATTAAAAATAAAGGACATAGTGGGAGCCTTATTATCAAAAGAAATGAGGTAGAAATCTGTTAAGGATTATCAAACAAAGGATGCCTTGTTTGTAAGAAGTCATTCTAAATTAAAAAATTAAAATAAATTAGGATAATCAAAGTCTAGAGGTCAATCTAAGAGTATAACAAAAGACAAGAGAAAATATTGGAACTATCGTAAAATATGTAATTTTAAGGACTATAAATTTAAAATTTTTGAAAAGGGTAAGCCTTCTAAAGATTCCCAATCTGAAAATTAAAGCCTTTTAGTGAAGACTCAAGGGATTTATTCTTGGTAACTTCAAGCTCGCATGTATATGACAGTGCATGGTTGATTGACTCGAATGCATCTTTTCATATGAATCCTCACAGGGAGTGATTATGTGAATTTGCATTAAAGATTCCTACTAGTTTTGTATGCAATGGCCTAGTCATGCCATGTTCATGATAAATCTTTTTTACATAGGCAGTGTGTGTGTATTTGTTTTGTGTTCATGCATATTTTTAGAAGCAATCAATGGTGGTTTTTCTATTGAAAAAAATCTCTTGAATTTCATGGTTTTTACATCGCAAAAAATACAAAGTGTCATTTTCAAGAAGAATGTTTTGCTAACAAAAAATATAAATATTTTGAAACTATAGGAAAAAATATCATGAAATTGTATATGCTTGTGCCAATTTTGATTGTAAAATTCTATATCATAGGGATGACTATACATATATCTATTTTTTTTATCTTAGAGTGTGTTTGATACCAATCATTGAAGATATAGATTTTAATCTTGTAGACACCTTATTTTGGTATAAGACCCTTTTTCATAGTGTATTTTCTATGTTTTGTCATGCTTGTCACACTTGTGTACAATTTCTTATTTATAAGATGTTTCTTACCCCAAAATAACACTCACTTGGTCATAATCCTTCCAAATGCATCTAATAAATATGTAAATTTATTAGTTCTCAGCACTGAGGTTATTTCCACACATCACTATGCTTCTATTCAAACTTTTCATTGTAATTTTTCCTAGGGTGGGATCATTGATCCCACTGATCCTATCCTAAGTAAATTAATGAGCCCGTTAATCATACCCTTTATCATTTTTATGGTCATTTCGAATCTAATCACACTCCATGTGCCTTGCTTTTTTTCTTACTATTATTCGAGTCAGGCTATGTGTGAATCATGTTCTAGAGCATATCATTTATACCAAGTCATCATCCATGCTTGATAAAGAGACATAAATATAATAAAGAAGAATCAAGTGTTTGTTATTCTAGTCCATAATTCAAGTTAGTGCCAACCATTTCCATATTTATTACTACACTTATGATAGATTCTTATTTATGCATCACCCTTTTACACCAAAATAATGTTTACACTTATTCATATTCATATCAAAGAAGAGTAGGTTGAAAACCTTTTCTCAATATTCCATTCACACGACACATAACTTCATTAAGGTCTAATTATGGTGTGTAGGATACATAGATCCAAATCCACAATGATTTAATAACCCATAACTTTGTTTTGTTGTGATTTTATTGAAAGATAGGTCAAAGAAGGAATAAAAAATCATTCCAAAAAGAATTCCCATCAGATTAGAGAAACAAAATTATATATAAGTATGACATCTAGTAAAAAAAATCAAAATTTAGAAGTTAACAGAGGACACAATCATTACAATAGGATAGGTATGATGGTCAACCTATTTAATCAATGATCTCATCTTGGAAAAGATCAACACAAACACCAATATTATCCCTGCACAATCAAAGCCCCAAATTTTACATAGAGGCATGTGAAAAATCTCATAGTCTAGATTTACACTCTAAAATCAAGAAAACATTAAGGTGTGATAATTTCATCATCTTTTGTCTTTTTTCAAGTTCAATTACCGATGCCACTAGTTTTCATTTATGTCTTTACTATTTTATACCACTAGGGTAGATCTAAAAGTACTACTTTACATTTTTTAATGGTATATCTCCCTGGTGAAATAGTTTGGTCTTGTTTCATTTATAAAAAATTAAAAAATAAAACTTTTTTTGAACTCCTGCATTTCTTGATCACTTATACCTTATTCCTAGGGTTTTGTGACCTTATTTTTTATTTTTCATATTCGAATATTTTCATCCATGTTTCTTCAAACCCTAGTTTTTATTTACCTATTTTTTGCCTATGATTTATATCCACCCTCAAAGTTAGGTTCACACACCTTTGTTCATTAATTGCATATATATATTGAGGATACTAGGGTTTGGTATTCTTTTACAAAATTTGAATTTTTAGATTCACATCCTATTTACATTCATTAGTCATGACCAATAGTTGTGATGTTAATCCTTCTATGGTTTATATTGTTGTTAAGGATAAATTTATTACTAATGGCTATGATAGTGAAACTAAATATTATGATGACCCCAAATATGTTAAAGAGGTTGATCCATGTAGATTTGCAACCCTTTCTAGCTTTATAGTTATAGTTGATGAAAATCTTGAAAGTGTGGAGTATTTATTACAAATATTTAAAATTATACACTATAAAGTTAGTCATAAAGAGATTTTTCCTCAGTAGCCTCCATTAGTTGGTTCTATGCCTTTTACATCAGGTGGTGAATCGATTACCCATCACAACATTAATCATGTATTCCTTCACCTCATGTTATTACACCATGTTACGTCCCAATTTCTCACTAAGTAAATTTACTTGATTATCCATGGATTTATATGGTTGGTAATTTGATTTGATTATTATTCATTTAAGTTGTAAGTCATATGTTATTATGGGACATTTGTATGTTATTATGATTACATCATTTCATTTATATGAGCTAGTTGTATTGTATATTGTTTACATTGTGATCATGTTGATTTGTTATTACAGTAGTGTTTTATGACATATGTCATAATGTTATGAGCTAACTACCTTCTTGTCATGACTTTGATGCAGTAGAGATTCATCCCTTAGAACATGATAGAGGGAGAGCATCATCGGAGAGGATGATGTAGATGGAGGTGTTAGGGGATGATAGAGGATTGGCTAGAACCCATGCACACACCACGTTAGTTAGTACACATTATATGCATAGTTTAAATTATTAGCATTAGTATATTTTTTATTTATTCTGCATTTAGATAATTGTGTATACATGATTAGTTGTGTGTTATCTCAGTTTAATGCTTATGTGGAATTAATATCATGTGATTGTGTTGTAGTTGTTATAAGTAGATTTAAATGTATAATGAAACTATGTGCTTATATCATGATTATTAATGTTTTTTTATAACGTAAATTTGTGTGAATAGTATCTAGTTACTACCGTATGTAGACTAACCATCATGTCTTTGTAATGTTTATAACATTAGCTAGTTATCTCTATGATATTTGATATTATCATTATGTGGCTTAACACCTTAATATATATAGATGACAAAAGACAGATGATCTATAGAATGTAGTAATAAAAAATTATTACCTTGTTATAATACCCATTGTATTTCAATATAATAGTTGTTGATTTACCATTTTGGAGTAAAATGTCACTGAATTACATTAATCACGTTGTTATTATTTATATATACTAAGTAGCAAATAAAGCAATTGTGTTATAATTACCAATTGTATTGAACTGTGTTATAATTAATAATTGTATTATAATTAGAAAATAAAATGAATAAAAACAATAATTAATGTTTTGAGAAGGATAGAAGATATTTTGATTTCATACTTGAGCCAAATTAGGAAAAAAAATAAAAATAGGAAAAGCATCATACAAGGAATAAAACAAAAAAAAATGCTTTGGGAAAATTAGAATAAAGAAATGATTATGGAAGCTTTGAGAAAAATAGAAAAACACAAAAGAAAAAGAATGGTAAACTTTTTAAAAAAAACAAGAAGCTTTCGCATGGAAGGAAAGAAAGGAGGATGGGGAGACATAGAAGGATAAGAGAAGAAGAGGAGGAGAGAAATAGGAGAGCAAAGTGGAGAAGACAAGGGCAACACGTGGAGGAGAGGTGAGACCAAATCAAGCAAAGTTTGTCTAGATCATGCCATTTCAGTGTTGCATACTTTTTCTACGTAGGTGAAGTTGTTAAATTTTGTGTGGAGTTGGCAAAATTCTGTATATATGTATTCAATACAAATACCAATCCTGTATTTAATACAAATAATCAATACAATACAAATATCATGATCGATATATATGTAGTGAGTTATATATATAGTAATTTGTATATATGTGTTATTATATGTATTCAATACCAATATTGATATGTAGAATTTAAATGATTAGGGGATAATATATAGCGACTATATCTAATGTATAACATACTACATATGGTGTACATTTATTTATGTAAGATAGCGAGTTAGTTTAGATAAAGTCGATCTGAGTTTATATTTGATGATCCAAAATAGTGATAATGGATAAACAAATTGTGTAGGTTATTATTTAAAAAAAACCAATGATATATATATATATATATATATATATATATATATATATATATATATATATGAACAATAATATATATGTATATAAAAATATGATTATTAAGATAACGAACTGCGAACTTATGTATTATGATAGTGAATTGTATATAATTATTATATAGAATTGTGAGAGTATACAAGATCAAATTATGTGTATAACAAACTGTATGTATACTTTTGTCATTAAATAGTGGAAATATATGTATATTTTAAGGGAATAGATACATATGGATGCCCCGTATATTGTTGGTTTGAATTTTGATATGTATTATAAGGAATGTGGATTTTTGTTATTTAAATAGTGAGACCAACACAAGTATGAATGGATTAATTCATTATACAAGCTGTGAACATAAGTATATTAGGTTTGTGTGTAACTTGTTATCCAAGTTGTGAATAAATGAATAACAAGATTGAGTGTATAGATATAGTCCTGAGTTTATTTTATTGCAAAGTTATGATCCTAAATACCAGGACTATGTACTTATTCATATAAAACCTAATTTGATAAGCTAAGTCAAAAATCAATTAAGCAGAGGTAATTGATAGCATATATCCGTAGTGGTTTTTAACATTGTTTTGTTATAAATTGTTTATTATTTATTATACTGGGATCTTGAGACTAGTGTTTTTTAATTTGTTCGAAGCCTATATGAAAACTAGAAATGTTTATATATGGATATGAGTGTTCTAATATTTTTTATGTCAATAAGGAAAAACTTGATAAAAATACATAAGATAATATGGTTAAACTGAGCAGGCTATGCAAGGATTTTATGGTTCAACATGAGTTTGAGTTAGGCTTGAATTGATACTTAAGAATCCTTGAATGTTATATGAACATAAAGACTAGAACAAGGGAAAATAGGGGTTGGGTACGTGGTGACCATATGTTAGATCCTTGATTACTATTTCAATAATAGTTAAATTAAATGGCTATTTGAATCATGAGAAGTTCTAAATAAAATAGAATATGTCTATTTGTACGACAAATTATTAATTGTTATGTATGCGTACATTTTGTAAAAGTGCATAAATGTATGAAATATATATATGAGAACTTAGGTACCTATATATATATAGCTTATATTAACATTGGAAGCGTGCCTATAATTATAATGTATTGACTATTAAATTAAGTCATAGAAGTCCTAAGGATAGGTTACCATATTTATATGTATAGCCTTCCAAAAGTACAATGGGTTACATAAATGAAAGATTATGTTTTGTTAATGAGTTATTTGACCTTGAATTATATGACTAGTTTTTTGTAATTGAGTAATGTGTACATAAAAATACTAGACTTTAATATTGTTGTTATCTTAGAATGTATTGCATTTGTATTTACTTATGAAAAATTAGAAACATGCAGTCTAAGTATATATTGTAACTGATTGGTATAAATTGTACTTGTTATGCTTATTATTTATTCAAATGTTTGATGGACTAAATGTATGTATTTTGATTATTCATATGTTTAGCATGTTTTATACCTGCTAGTATGAAGTAATATGTATGAATCTATTGATTATGTTTATTAACTAAATCTTGTATTATTGGTACTAAGTAGTGAGATGGACTTCACTAGCTTACTAACATCACCAATGCTAGATGAAGGTAATCCGATCAAGTGGTGTGTATGAATTTGACTGATCATAGAGATCAATAATTATTAAAAATTTTGGCCAAAGTAATGTTTAGTTATACATTGTAATTTCATATGTATGATTTACATGTCTATGTGATATCATTTTAGAATGATTTTTCTTTATGGTACACATCATGTATTATAAATCTTACAAGACATGGGTACTAGTTTGTCTCTCTAGATTCCCGCACCATCACTATCTACTCATCCATGAAGGGAGGGCCAATCCCTGATGGGGTATTGTACATGGGATCGATGGTCCATGATTGATGTGAAAAAGTGATCGAATGATGCTCTCCCTCCCCATAGCAGTACTCATTTGGAGACTACACTTGAGATTGCCATAGATATTAAATTTTGGGAACTTATGCTTTGTGGAGCCTTGTATCTTATATCTTATATTTATTGAAACATTATCCCTGATGAGATGTAATTATTTACTCATTATACATTGACAACAGTGGTTGTATGATTGTACCAACCCTAGCTAGAAATCTATAATTATTGTCTATATTCAATTATGTTTTGTTTCATCTGATGATAGTGATCAGTGCTAGATAGATGTTACAAGATTATTTTATAGTTAATATACCTATAAATTTTTATATGGATCACTAATTAGATTCTCGTGGTGAAATCTAATGAAAGAATACGTTGATTAATTTTTTTTTTTTAAATCATGTTATTTTAAGTCAATCACAGTGGGGATGTTACGCACCCCCTTAGGGTAATGATTATATTCCTAATTCTTTTATTATCCCAATTATCAATCTAAAAACCAATGTGCCTCTTAGAAATTAATATATTCAATCTATTAATTTTGGAAATAAGCAAAACACTCATCATGCATCACATACCAATGTTAATAAATAAAAGGAACTTTTTCATACACATGATAAACCTAAACCTAGGGGTACATCTACTAATCTAGTAGTTCAATAATAACTTAGTGTCATAAGGATACAAATTTTGTAATTATCTCAAGTAACTAAAAAACCAAGATATGTGGTTACATAATATGACATATTAGACAACTCTTTGCTTCCTTCATTACAAGTTCCTAAGTTTATGAAATTTTGTGGCAATGGAGATCCATCTCAACATATAAAGCTTTTTTTGCATCTTGCATTTATTCCCAAAATGATCAATTGTTTATGAAAAATAAATTCGATAGAAGTCTCATAATATATTATCTAGATCATTTTTATTACTTACCTATGGGATCCATGCATAGACTAGATTATTTTTTTGACCTTATCTTAGTGTATTTTTCAATAAAAATTATTCAAAATTTTACATTTTCTCTGATTTCTCAAATCAAACAATGACCAAACACATCATTAGCCATGGGCTTCAATTTAAAACCATGTTTACCAAAATGTTACACCAACTTCCTGATAGTGAGCTTCAAAGTTTATTCTCAAATATTTTTCTTAACCCTCTCAAGGACAAAGTCATGCTTAACACATATGACTCATTTAATAAACTTTACCATATGCAACATAACATTTATGTTAAACTTATGGATGATTATATGTTAAATTACACATATATTACTTCTACATTTACTACATCTAAATATTAGGGGAAAAAATGTTTAAACCTCAAGCTAAGAATGGGGTTAAGAAATTTAATGTAGTTTCTATACCAAATGATAATCTTACCTTTCCCACTCCTAGTAAAATGTGATAATTTACAACATTACCAAACCCACAACACATGATATTAAAGCAATTACTTGACTACAATGTGATTTCCTTAAGAAAACATTTCCAAATGGACACAACTAGAGCATTACATAAATATTGTGCCTTAATCAATTTTTTGACTATCATAGAGTTTCAAGATATGGGACTAATAAATGTTTCAAATTGTGACATAGGATTTAGGACCTAATTGATAACAACATTATATCATTGATGGGCATAATGATACATTAAATGAATTTGATGCATAGCCTAATCAACACATATATATTTATTAATATGTTATCACATCACAATGCTCCTAAACAAAATAATGTCTACATGGAAATATCTATACATAATCGTTTAACCCTAAAAGTATAAAATAGGGAATCTAGGGTTAAAGGGGATAGATATAGCCTAAGGCACAAGGATGATAAACTATCTCTACAATAGGCCAATTATTTATGAAACTTAGATAGAACATATATTGAATTTATTATACTGAAATATGCTAAAAATGGAAAGTACAACTATGCTAGATATTGCAATGATAATGAAAGAATTGGTTCTGATGCTAATGTTTAATCCTAATGTGGATTAAGATCCTACTGATTAGATAGTGTTAAGTATATAGAAATTATAGGGCACAAGGGTGAAAATCGAATTTATAACAGACCAATTAAATACTAAACTCAAATATACCATATACTAAATGTATTAAACTGAGATAAGCTATTAATAAAAAGTGCAACTATGCTAGATATAAAAAAAATGACAAAGACATGAAGTACTTAGCTTGTTCTAATGTTAATGTAGATTTAGATATGGTAAAAGTGGGAAGATGGTTCTAAAATAGTTGTTAGATTATAGATTTGGTGCCTCTAGATCTTTGGATAGTTGTGTCAACCTGGGATGGTTGTGTCAATGCTACTATCTAGGTACAATGTTAGTGTCCTATATGGAATATATATTGAAATAAGATGTGATTACATAGATGCTTCTGGATTTTATTTCACTTTCACTCTAGTGCATTCATATATAGGTCATGGACTGTCACTCCTTATGAAATGGCAAAATCCCAGCTTTCATCTTTAATGTGACCTTAGGGCAAAATGGGTTAATAAACATATGATGTCAATTTGACCTGAAATTACCCCATTGTCAAGGGGTGATACCTACATAGACAATACTTTAGAATATGGCTTAATATTCATGTAGTTCTGCCCTACATGTTGGCTTATGTGTGAATCATGCAGTGTATGTAAAATAAGTACAATAATGACCTAGATTGTAACTAAAAAATAAGACCTTATGACTACACCTTTAATAATTTAGACATATACGTGTGTTGTACCTATGACTGGTGTGTAAATAGGAAAATTTTGATCAATTTAATGCTTGATAGAGTGCTTTAGATATGTCCCTTGGTCTCTTGGTCTGAGTGTTACGTGAGGAATGAATGAGGATTAATATTATATTTATACCAATCCTATCAAAAGATAACTCACATTAAATCACTTAGGTTGAACATTAGAACATGTTTCATTTGTAAATTAGATGACTTTAGGGCACTAGACACTTAAATTGAGGTAGGATAGTAACATTAACACTATTATCTATCCTATATGCTTTTGTCCAGGGAGTAGAAAAATATGGATAAGATTATAACTTATAGAGATGTAAGATAAATACATTTTAAGTATTCTGTGAAATATAAGATGTTTGTGTCATCAATATAAGAGTGTTTGGACAAAGAGATAGGCTAAGGGGCATAAGATAGAGAAAATGCAAGGCTTGCAGAAGTAAGGCATGTATAGGACTAAGAGAAATAGCTAAGATCTAAGTTTTCCAAATGTATAAGATTGAAGTGCTACATAATCAAAAAATATCATCTACATCCCCCACTTTAATCTAGAAAGGAAATTATTAGTTTAAAGGAAAGGAATAAGTACCTGGGTATGTATCCACACCTTATCTTTGATTGAATTGGATTTGAACTGGTGATTGACCTACAACCAAGAGCATGTTACAGTGTAAAATTATTGCATATAATCTAGATTAAAAGTACTTGAAATAGATTAAGATTGATTAAAATTGAAAGAAAAAGGTTTAAGAGTACACCTATGTGTCGATGTAACCACCTTTCCTATTGAAAATTTATTTTGTAAAAGATGTATCATTGTGAGGCTCTAAAATTGATATTAGGATAAATTTAGATAAATCTTTAAAGAGCATATATCCAAGGAGATAGATAGAGAGATGGAGAGGGAGAGAGATTGAAAGGCACATGCCCCTAACTTTGGAGCAAAAGTGAGTTGTCACTTGACAGTTAAGATTAGCTCAATAATGAAACCTAATGATACTTATAACCTAGTGAGGTTGGCTGATAAAATTAGATCCAACCTACAACCTTGGCAAGATTGAGTGATTTAATCACCTCAACCATACCAAAAGTTGAACAAACTACTACAGTAGATTGGCTTAATATGGTCCATAAAAGTTTGTGGGGTATCAATAAGTGCAATGTTTTTGGAATCTAAAATTAATTTAGATTTTATAATATTAGGGACATGTTGCATAACATATGCACCTTAAATATGTCTCATGTTGAAAATATGTATAATAATGATACCAATGTATAAAATTCTACCATAACTATGAATCTGAATCATATAACTATGTATTTATTTTAATTCAATGATTATGTAAGTGTGGATGACATGATTCTAAAGGATTCCCCCACTATATATGGAGAAATTTTAAACTGATATAAGTACCAATGTGGAGGACATGTATCTAAACCATGCTCCTACTGTAAACTAGAGATGTTGAATACTGAATAGGTGTGGAGAACATGCTTCCAAAGCATGCCCCCACTGAATCTGGAAACTATGAATGTGTGTAAGCCATGTCCATATGACATGTCCCCACTAAATCTACCAACTGTTATAAGTACTAAATATTTAATGAGTGTGAATAACATGCTTCTAAAACATGCTCCCACTGAATCTAAAAATTGTGAATGTGTGGAAGCCATGTCCATATGACATGCCCCTATGAAATCTAAAAACTATGAATGTGTGGAGAACATTATTCCCAAGCATGCCCCCACTAATATTCTCACCCCCCCACCCACCCTTTAAGGCGAGGGAAAAATAGTACCTGAAAGTTACCTCACCTCAAAAGGGTAAGACAACTATAAAATATATGAATATAATAATGTAGCATATAGAAGGAACATGTCTAGGTAAATGCATCATTAAAGTGCAAAGAACCAATGTGATCACATGTAGGCCTAATATGCATGATAAATATCATGGAAACATCTATATATTAATAGTACAAGATCAACAAGCTAACAAGCACACACACAAGGGCATTTAAAATCAAGTCAAAAGGTAATGGTCCTAGGAGACCGTAAATAAGGGTCATGTTCAAATGCCAAAAAATCTAATGGACATGACTTATTCAAATGTCCACAAAGTAAGTAATGACATATTTAAATATCCATAGAACAAAAAATGACATATTCAAATGTCCAAAACTAAGCAATGACATATTAAAATGTTCAATAAGGCAAACATAGGCACATGGGTCACATACAATAGATCATATTCAAATACTTGAACAAACAAGACTATAGAAAGGCAAAACACTCAAGGAAGTGTATGAATTAAAAACATAAGCAACTAGCATAAACATATAATATTAGCTCATGGATTGAATGTGTTAAAAAAAAATGTCAAGTGCATAGCATATCAATTATCATGTGCAAGATATAAGCATGGATAAGCATGTGTAAGTACATATGTAAAATTTCATGTGACCATAAAATGATATAAATTGAAAGTATCAAGATCATAGAAGATGGATACCCCCAATGTCTTGGTGACTTGAGTAAATAGAAATCCTAACACCCATAAGTGCATAGAATCATGTGTTTGTGTATGTCTGTATCACCTAATATAGAAGTGTGACACATATATGTATGTAGGAGTAAATGATATGCTAGCCTTGTTGGCCAATTTTTGGCCCACATACCAAAATTTTGACTAGTTTAAAGAGATGGACATGATCAAGAAGAAGTGGAGGACTAGAAGAAGCAAAAGTGCAAAGCATTCCAAAGTGTATCTACAAAGGAAATGGACCTTTGCAAAAGTCTTGAAGACCTTTTATTTTGAAGAAGTGGCCGAAGCAAATAAATCCAAAGGGTCATTCTCAAAAATCCTAAAAGAAAAAGGCCCACAGGAAAGTGTCTAAGGGAAACATGACATTCACACTAGTGTCAAAGATCAAGATTATAAAATAGCCATTAGCATTTAAAAGCTATCAAAGGGGTCCCTAGCCAAACATAGAGATAATGCGTGGTAGCATTTTGAGAGCTAGATCTGACGATGCATAATCAATCTTACATAGAAGATTAATGGTGAGTAGAGATCAAAGGGGTCAATAAATATCAAAGGTGAAAATGTGCATGAAAAGTGTCAAAAATGCATTCAAATGGTAAGATATCGATGACTTGTAGGCATCCATGCACAAGTAGATCAACGAATATGCAAAAATCCAAAGGGGTATCGATTTAAATAGAAAATATATAAGTCTAAAATAATAGTAAGGAGCATGCCAGGTTTTAAATGCAAGAGATAAAATCATGTACACTTGGTGGGAACATGCAGCTACCCATGACATGGCTCTCTCAGCTCCAAAAAGGGAGACTTGAATGCATGAAGGGCTCGAGATGTGTGGTGATCCTAGGTAGTTCATCTCATGATCAATGTAGTTGCATGTTTTGAATGAAAAATAACTCAAGGACAACAGTGGTGGTTGCATCCATTTATGACATCCCTCTCCATTTTCTCACACAAGTCCCTTCTTCTCTCATCCATTTTTGTTATATATAGAGGCCTTTGAGCCTTACAAAAGATCCCTCAACTGGTGATAGAGTTAATATGTCAAAATCACTTTGTAAAACTCTCTTGAAGCAATATAAGATAAACTTTCTAATTCTAGGTTGAAGTCAAGTGTGCATTATTGGAGTTTTATTTTTAGAATGTATGTTGGTGTTCATCATCTATAGCTTTTCTAAGCATCTTGCTTTGATTCTATTGGTTATATGTAGGTTGTGTGAAGTCTTTAGATATCGGTCCCTCCTTAAAGTGTCATGAGCTCATAGTGTCTCATACTGACCAATTTCTTTTTATCCTTAAAATCATAGGGTTCCCCTTCAACCTCCACATAAATATTCATGCCTATGGCCTTGAGATAAGATCAGAATAGTTTGCATCTTGGTTGGGTTTATCAGTTATTATTAAGGTTTCCAGGCTAAAAGTGGATCATTTCATATTTTGGTGCATCACTATCCTTAACTTAGATTTCCCTTTCAATTTATCTTTCTCTCCCATTTCCTTAGTCAGAAGTAGATTTTAGCATGGGAAATAAGAGCTGAAGTGAAGCATATGAGTAGCTACCCTCATTAAAAATCCTAGAGGTTCAACCTCACTACAAGATACCCATAGCTTGAGATTGTCCCAATTCTTGTAGCTAGGAGTGAGAGATCCTGAGAAACTCTCCCATAAAGGGTTCAATTCTAGCCTAAAACAAGCCCTTAATATAGAACTAACATAGAGATGCTAAGGAGACAATAGAACATGTAAGTGCTTAAAATGTTTTTGTTTTTTTCAATGTTATGATTTTTTTTGGTATTTTTGAAAGAGATAAGATCAGCGTATGATCTCATCCAAAGGATGATGATAAGTATCTCCCCACTTAGAACCTAGTGCAAGAAAGTGGTAGTACTACCAAGGAGTACGTATAGGTGTAATATCTATCACTATAGGATTTGTGATGTTCATCGTATATATAATATGACTCTAAGGTCATAAAGTACTAATAGAAGGAATAGGGGTTTGTGGAACCCATATCTATGTACTTTGTGGTTTCTTTGGAATGAAAATAGTAGGAACATGTTTATGTGCTCTGGACATATGAATATGGTGCATAGAATATGGGGATTATGTGGAACCCATTATATATCTCTAATGTAAAGGTTTCCTAAGTATTGGTCACCTATTAAAAGGGATTGCTTGTTGCTTACCCTTTTGCGATGGATTATCCTTAAAGACTTGATTATTAACTTCTTGGGTATGAATTTATTTTGTTCAAGAGGATGCTCATATGGAACACCATAAATTATAATTACCCGATTAGCATAAATATATTTAACACACCCATGCACTATTTAGGTATTGGTCGAAGAGTATGTATCTAAGGTCATCCCAACAACATGTCAAAGACACCCATAAAAGGTATAATTGAGAAAGTGGTAACCACATTTTTGAGACCAACCTATAAAGGTAGATCAATCTCACCAAGAACCTTATAGGATGTCCCATTAAATGCTCTGATTGATCAAGTAAAGGGATGTAAATCATGATGAGTATAACCCAAATGTGTAACTAATTTCATGGTCAAAACACCTTTGTTTTCACCAATATCAATCATAACATTGCATATGGGGTGTTTATCAAGGTATGCTCAAATAAATAGAGAATGAAGATCAAAGTCATCATCTTTAATTTCACTATCATCAAAGGAAATGGTTGGTTTCTAAACTTTAGGAGGTATATGTTACGTATAAGTACCAATAACCCCATCTACTTGGTGTCCATAATATGATGGAAGATGATGTGCATTCTATGCCATTTGGACTTTTGGTTCCTTGGAATGGTCTTGCAAAGTATTGTTAAATATCTTTTGATTATACTGACCACTAGGTTGTGAACCCGATTCATTTGGAGGATTATAAAATGTAATATATTGGTCATCAATGAGGTCTTAAATTTTATGCTTTAAGGTAAAACATCTATTTGTAGAATGCCTAGGGCCTTGGTGATATTCACAATAAGCTTTTGCATCATATCCTTTGGGTAGAGGTCTTTTTATATCAACTTCTATAGGAGGAGGGAGAGATATAAAATTGCACTCAAGTAACTACAAGAGTAATGAAGAAAGAGGCTCATGTAAATGTGCAAACTGTCTCCTTGGTGCATTAGATAAAACAAGCTGATTAGGTTGTTGTATAATTATGTTAACTGTAGTGGTTGTTTCCTTTTTAGGCTCAAGAGGTTCTACCTTATAACTTGATTTAATTGAAAATTATTTAATAGATGTAGATACAACAGGTGTGTTTGATACATACTTGAGCTTATACACTAATATAATCTTCATTTCATGGTCTCGTACAACATGGCATAAAACATCAAAAGATTGAAACTTTTTGAAAACAATGGACTCATGTAAAGGAGTAAGAAAAATTTTCTTGAATATATCTTAAAACTCTTCATTCACCAAAGGATTAGTCATTTTGGCTAGCATTGTCTTATATCTCAAGACATATTCAGTGATTGGTTCATTAGTTCCTTGTTTGATATTTATAATATGAGCATGAAAAACCTTTTCAGTAATATTAATAGAAAAGTGAGACAAAAACTGATTTACAAGAGGTTTGATTGCTTTCATAGCTTAAAGAGATAAGTTATGGAACCACCTCAAATTATAGTCCTTGAGGCTCCTTGGAAATAATTTGGTCAAAATTTTATCATTAGAGGTGCATAGAAGGTTTGAAGATGTAGCTCTGGATCACCTTTGCCATCATAGAATGTAAACTTAGGTGCAATAAAACCAGTTGGAAAAGAGTGTAAATGTATCCCAAGTGTAATAGGGTTATGCAACACATCTTGAAAATATATAGCATGCGAATACTTTAAATTCTTTTATTCAATGTTTGTAACCTTGTCTTCCAAGCTATTTATGACTTGAAGGAGTGTTTCAACAATAGACCTAGTGGGATCTAGATGTGCAACTTGAGTAATAACCAAAGGGGATGAAAACATGTTTTGAGTAGTAATAGGCATTAAAACTAATATTTGAGTTGAAACCATTGGTAATGCCAGAATAGATGTATCAATAGTAGTTTTAGGGAATAAATATTTAAATACATAATTCATGCCCCATTAGATGTATTGAGTTGTAGTGTGTTCAATGGGAGGGATGTATCCACTATTTTTTTTTTAAATTTAGATCCAAGTATAGTTTCTAAGATCTTATCAAGATCTTTATTTTGTCTAATGCACTCAAAAAACATTGCAATTACATGCACTTGATCATGGTCTACTTGCTCATTTCCATTTGTTTCCTAATTTTCATTATCAAAATCTTCTTCTATGATAACCTTATCAACATTTTTTTCCATTATCAACATGGGTATCATCATGATCTAAGGTATGATATCCCACATTAGTTTGAGAAATCTTGGATGGTTTGTGGGGAAGTTCAATATGTTCAATAGACACACCCCCTAATCTAGGGCTATGCCTAGGTTGCATGTAAAATAATACTAATAGGAAATTAAAAAGTATAACAATCTAAAACCCTAACTAGTTTAAAACCCTAGGAATCAAATAAATTTGCATTCACATATATCAAATTTACAAAATGTTTAACCCTAATTTAGATTAGTATCCTACTTGGGTAGATCAGGTTAAGGATATATAAATAATAGGGCACAAGGGTGAATATCATATCTACAATAAGCCAATTAAATGTTAAACTCAGATATAACATATATTGAATTTATTTAACTAAGATAAGTTATTAATGGAAAGTATGACTATGTTAGATATAGAAAATGAAAAAGATGTGAAATAATTATCTTATTTTGATGCTAATGCAGATCTATATCTATAATAGGTTGAAAATAGGCAGGAAGATAGTTTTGGAACATTTTTTAGATTATAGATCTAGTGCCTTTAGCTCTCTAAACAGTTATGTTAGCCTGAGATGGTTACATTGACATTACTATCCAGGTTTAATTCTAGTGTCTGATATAGAATATCTATTGAAATAGGATGTGACCACATAGTTGCTTATAGTTTTGCTTTGCCTTCACTCTAGTGCATTCAAATCTAGGTCATAGATTGTCACTCCTTGTGAAATAGAAAAACCCTAGCTTTCTATCTTCAATGTGACCTTGGGAAAAAATGGGTTAGTGGGCACATGGTGTCAAGATAATTAAAAATGACCCTACTATAAAATGGCATTACCTACATAGCCAATACTCTAAAAGAGGGCCTCATACTCATTTAGTTCTCCCCTATGTGTTAGCTTGTGTGTGAATCATGCAATGAGTGTAAATCAAGTACAACAGTGACCTAGCTTGTAACTTGGCAAATAAGACCTTATAACTATTATTGTTGTGGATTTTGTACACACCCCAAAAACTCCCATGAGGTTGCCTCTAATGTTTTAGGATCGGTGAATAGACTCACTCCAAGGCATGAGTTACAGGGTATTAGGTTTTATAACATGTTAGTGTAATAATGATGACTGATATAGATTGTTTACCATGGGTGATATGGATATGGGTGAACCTATATCTACTTGGAGTGGGTGTAAGGATGATGATTCTAACTAAGGTGGCTAGGATTTCAAAAGAAACTTCAAAAAGAGAGAAAAGTAGTGTTGAAAAGAAAGCCTGTGGACAACTAGGGATAAAGCCTTTCAAGACTAGTATGAAGTGAGATAGGACATGGAATATAAACTAATACTTGTTACAAGCTATTGTATCACCCCAAAAATCAAATACTGTGAAGATTCAAAGGAACCATAACACAACATACTCAAACATTCATAAATCAAAGGTTGCCTAATTGTAAGATTGTTATTACACATCTATAAGAGTGATTATGATAAGCATGCAAAAGATATTCAAATCAACTATAGCTAAAAATGAATGACTATATTTAAAATAGATAACTCATACAAAATACAATCATATGATGAAATTATGATGTAATGTCTCAAGTAATCCACAAAATTAGAGAAGAATCAAGATTTTTATATAGAGATAAAATCAAACACAACTCTTTCAAATTTCTTATTAGTCTGAATAGCGATAATTCTCCTCCTTTTGAGACTGGAGGTTACATGTAATTATAATCTTAGGGTGGGGAAGGCCTCATCTCTTCAAGCTTCACCTAAAATTACAAGTTCAAAAATAGAACCCTTCCTTCACAAATCATGCAAATATACATATCCAATGATAATGCCTAGGATAGACTTTCTACTTAAAAGTACAATATGCATGTACAATAAATAAATCAAGAACTAAAATTCCACCTTAGTGACAGCATTAAAATACATAATCATTATTAAATTAAAGTTTTAATGTGGTAATATTAATTAGAGGAGTCGATGAAGTAACTACAGTTGTAATTGAGGCAAGGACTAAGAGCTTTGTGAAGCTGGGGGCACTAACAGCCAGTTGTGTTCATGGGACCAACCCAAAAGTTTCTCCTTTGGATTTTATCTCTTCACCTAGTATGTAAGTTACATCAAAATATTTATCTATAATTTCAAAATTGAGTAACAAAGGATTCAAGATTCTGACTGCATTAGCCATCAATCTTTCTTGTTTTGCCTTTAAGCTCTTGAATTTGGATGCTAGAGCATATGCTCTCGTACCCTATCCTTAGCAGAACTAACCAACTGAAATACTTCCTTGTTGGTTTTATAAATAGTCCCTTCAACTTATTTCCTAAATTTTTTGGTAGCTGAGTGGAGAAGGTTCTCAAAATTAGGTCTGTTGACAAGCTCCCCAGCTTGGGCGATCACCCTTTTGACTCTCATGTCCCCAAAAATTTGTAGTTCCTTGGTCTCATGACTAATAGAAAGTACTAACAACTTCTTCATCTATTTATGCCAATTTAGGGAAGTATCCATCTTGGAAATTACCTAGTTCAAATATAAATAACCATCTATGCTAGTAATTAAATTCAACTAGTTAAAAGCACTAATCCTTGAGCACTGAACCAAAAAACTCAATCTTCTTTCCTTATCCTTCATTTTATTCCATAGTGTAGCAATATCTACTCTATTAACCTGACTGTCTACCTTGAAAACCCTAATGTTGTACAAAACATTGTACATCTTAGTAGCTTCACTCTGAACATCAACAATAATTTTTTAAGGAGCCTATGTAATTTTCATTTGCTTTCACCTTTTTAAGGCCTCATTATTACTCTAGCACATTTATCTCATTATCACCCCAGTGGAATCCAAAAAAATGTTAAAATCCTCAATATATTCAATAGGGTCGTTAGGATTTCTCTTGGGCTTCTTGTCTAAAGAGAACAAGTTCTCTCTTTGTTCAATTTCCACCTCACCTTCTATTCTCACATTGACCATTTTCCTCTTCATCACTCTCTAAATAGTTCCACTTTCTTTATTGAACTGAGTGAAGAATGTGGGGATCTCAATTAAGACCAAATTTTATCTTTCATCTCTAACATTGTACATCTCCCTCAACCATTGGGGAACAATAAATTCTCATGTTTCTTCTTCTTAAGCAAGATCTAAAGATGTAGAAAGTGTAGTGGTCATTGGAAGGGATGTAATCAAAGTGGTTGGCAGGGAGGCACTTATCTAGATAGGGAACTGAGGAAGTTTCTATCCAACCATCTTCCATGGGGATGTTTCTTTCATGGGTGTTACTTATACCAAGAATCTAGTTAGACCTAGGGTTGCTTCCACAATAATTATTACTTTTTTGCATGGCCAATGGCTACGGCATGGGAAGCTTTATTTGGGTTAATTTTTTCTTCAGAGCTGAGGATTTATTGAAAATATAAACTATGACTAAATTCTCAAAATGGACTGCCCTAGGAGTCCTTATTAATTTAGGATAAGAAAGAATATTTGAATCAACACTAGTAATAAGAGAAATGGATGATATAAACCTTAAAATTACTTAGGGTAAACTTACAACTAAAATTTACACATTAGGAACTAAATAAACAATGAAAGACACTACCTCATCAATTCTTTGATTTTGCTCTCACGAGAGGCTGACTAAGGTATCTTCCACTTCATGCTCACCCAAACTCATGTTAAGGTATGTTCCTATTGTTGTGTTGAGGAATTAATGTTATAATTGATGTCAAAGATAATTGAGTGTCATTTATGTCCAAGACGTGCTCTTGTGAAGATGCATGGTAAGTAATCATGATGGCTTAAGCATGATATAGTAAGTTCATAAGGTATGCATAAGGTCTTGGCATAATGTTGTGATGTGATAAGCCTATGAGTAGTGTTGCTATGAGATAATATTATAAATAGAGTGTTGATTATGTTGAAGTGTTTGTTGACCAAGTTCATAAGAAGCATATATTTGTGGACAAGGTGTATTGTGAAGCCTAGTCTTGTCTTGGTGAAGGCATGGCTAGTTCAGTCTTGGTAAGAGACCTATTTAGTCTTGAGAAGTCTTAATCAAAGGAAAATTATGGGAGATGTTTTGGAGTCTATCTTATATGTTTATAGATGATTTATGAGCTACATAAGGTGTCTCAAAGTTCTCAAAGTGGTATGGTGCCTAGTATGTTTATTTGATGGACTAGTTCTTGAGCATGGATATGGCTTGTAGAGACATGATGGTGATGATATGGATGTGTATGAGCTTGAAATTATTCAATTTAGTGTTATATCATGTGATAAAGTTGTTGAGTTAGTCACATGACTCTCAGAGGGAGCCAAAGGGGTAAGTTCTAAATTGGTGGTCCTCTCATAGACCTTGTCTTAAGACCTTAGGTGGCATGATGAGGCATCATGATCAGGTTTGAAGGCTTGTGATTTCATTTGAGAATGGTTTGAGATCTAACATTTTATTTCAATTATTTTGGTGAACTTTGAAGGTCTTGAGTTGAATAAAAAAACATAAAAAGTGAATTTGAGTTCTCTCAAGTGCTAGAATGAAGTGTTGCAGACCCGAAAAGGATTTTCTCATGCTCGTTAGCATGTGTGACTATTTCATGGGAATATGAAATCTTATGGAGAGATGGAAAAGTTTCCTAGTAATGTTTTTCAAGCATTATGAGTTGGTTTTAGGGGTAGATTTTTATGAATAAACATTAGGAATGGAAATCAGTCTAAAAACCTCATAGTGACCCGATATAGAAGATCATGATGGAAATGGCTCAGGATAGATTGGATGACCTAGTTTGGTGTTTGGATCATGGAATGGACTCTCCTAGGTATCTCCATGTGGAATTATCTTATCATGTGAGTGAGTGGAAGCTACAGGAAAACCCTTATTTCTCAAAAAATTAGTATAGTGGGTAGAGTTGAATAAGTCAAAGTTAAATAATGGATAGAGGTTAAAAAAATTTAATTCATGTTCATGGTAGTTTTTTAGTAGGTTACAGACATCAAAAATTCTAAACTAGTCATGGAATTTGATCTATCACTAAAAATTCAAATAGTGAAGATAGAGAGAACAACCAGGCATAAGTGAGAATGAGATTAGGGATGAGTTTTTATCAATTAGGAATGGATCTAATTGCATTGGGTTGGTGTTCAATACCTATAACACATGTCCATATTTTTTAAATGTTTTTTAGGTCATTCAAAATTTTGAAAATGTTGTTCACAAGATTACTTGTCTAGTGAAGATGTGACAGTGAAGGTGTAAGGTTGAGAGATTGGTCTGCAAGAGAAATATTGTCTCTAGACCATGATATATTTATTTATGAAAGTTACCTAATTATATCATAGAATCATTCACATGTATCAATATTCTATAAAAATTTTCACACAGGTATTGAAATTCATAATCATCATGATTGGTTTTCAAGGCAGAATGACAATTCTAAGTAAGCTAGTGGGAATGTTGAGTTGGAAGCTTTATGCTCTTAACTAAAGTAACCAATGCACATGATATATTTTTGTAAATATATATTACCTATACATGATTTATATAAGGTTTAAATTTATTATAATAATTTGAAATATGGAATCCAAACTGACTTGTTTGGTTGTGTAAAAAGTGTGAAAGACAAGGTTAACAAATTGGTTTGTAAGACCAATAGTTGACACTAGAACTTGTGATCTATCTAATGGAAGATATTTTTTAGGTCACATAGGAAATATTAAATTGAATTATAATTATTGGAATTTTACTTATATTATTTGAAAATAACATTCATCAGGACTATGTTTTTAGGGATAATGGCAATTTTTTGTGTGTTAGTGAAAATGGTGTTCCTGAGTCATTATGTCAAAATTTTAGGTGATTAAATCATGTGGTGATGTTATATCTACATAGTGGGATCATATAAATTAGTTTTTATTAATATAAAGTTATGATATTGATGTTTGATGTCAAATTTCTAATGACTAGTTTCTAAGCAAATTGGCAGTTCTGAGTGAGCTTTTTGATAAGGTGATCTTGAGTCTTTAGAGACTGATAGAAGTTGTCTAATGGAATTTTTGATAAGGTGATCCTAAGTATTTAGAGACTAATATAAGTTGTCTAATGGGATTTTTGATAACCCTGAGATCATGAAGTTTCCATACATATTTGGTTTATTCCTAGAATGTGTTTATACAAGTTGTATGAGCTTCATCTTTTCAAACAGTGTTTTTGAGGTAATTAGGCCTAATGGTGATTTCAAGGTGTGAGCAAAGGATTAATGACTTATTTATTATAGAGAAGGTTATTTAAGGTTTCAAGAAAAGTTTTTGAAAGGTTTGATTTCTTTGGTGAGGGCCATCTGGGCCATATAGGTTCAATTTGTTTTGTGAAGAGGATAGACCTAATGCAGTAGGTCTCTAGTAGGCCTAAAAGAAGAATGAGGTATAAATGTACTTGGACAACCTAAAATTGATCTAAATATGATTTATTACTATGTGTAACATGTTTTTATTTATATTTTGGGATGAATATATATTTATAAAGTGTTTTGGCCAACCAAGTGAGTATGTGAGCTAGTGACTTGTATTTATACAAGGCATTGTATGCCACATTATGTGTGCAGTAGAGAAGAGACCAATGAGTGAGTAAAAGAGAAGATTATGAAGGAGAAGGAGGTCTAGAAGACCATCATAAGAGGGGAAAGATAATATTATGAATATATGATATATTTTTTACATGTGGATGACAAGGTCAATTGACCTAATAAGCCTAGTAAGAGGCAAGTTGAGTGAAGAGGCTTAATAGGTTATTTGAGAGATATAGAAGAGTGTGAAGAGAAAAATAAGGTGATCATAATTATTTTAGTGATAAATAGGTGTCTAAAGGTGATTAGAGGTTTTAGGTGGCTAACTTGGAATTGAGTCACCTAGGGGGTTGGTGCCTCCTTAGAAGTTGGTGCTTGTTAAAGGCCTAGTTGAGTTAGTGCTTGACTAGTGAGGGGTTGGTGATCCTTATGGGTTTGGTGTCTCACTAAATATTTATTAATTACTTATAGTACTATATTCCAATATGTGTTTCAATGGGTTTTATCCCTCATGAGGGTTTTTCACACATCTCTTTTGTTCATATGGTGTATGCTTATGCTTGTTTATGCTTTAGTTGATGTATGTGGTTGAATGAATGCTTCACAAATGATAAGTGAAATTGAATGTTTAATTTAAGGGCACTAATTCACCCACCCCTTCCATCTCATTCATTTTTTTTCCAACAAATCAAAGATTTTGCTTTTTCTATTTCAGCTTCTTCATCATCTAGTTTTGCAATGCCTATTTCTTGGTCTTCTTCCTTGAAGGTATAATCAACCAAAGATATTACTTGTTCAACTTTTTCTTCTTCTTCAAGTTCCATTGTAGCCTCTACATCCTTTTATTCCTCCTCCTTAGTACCTTCCTATATAATAGGGATCCCAAGTGATGTCCACTCTTCTAGTTTTTTATCTTGGGAGGGAGTATAAGAGTCCTTGTGCTTCCTTTGATAGGTGTAGATGGGTGGAGTGGAAGGTAGATGAGATGGTAGAGAGGTTTTAAGAATAATCACGGTAGGAAGTGTAATTGAAGGTGATGAATTAGATAAAGTGGAAAGTACAGGGCTTGCTTGAGGAGACTTTAGAGATTGATAAGAGTCTGGAGCAATTAGAATGGAAGTAAAATTCATTTTCAAGAATTTGGGAAAACTTACTTGGGTAACCATAGTAAAGGGGGGCAAAAGAGTCATCACAAAACTGCTCTTCTTTTGTTTAACTAAAGAAACTATGGACCTATCCCTTGTAGTAGTTGTGCCCAAGACCTATATGTGTGAAGCTATTGAAGTAGAAAGGACTTGAAGACCAGGAATTTGTCTCAAAATCTCCCTCCTAATCTGAGAATTGGATTCTCTTTGGCTAACAGATCCTCTAGTTGTTATTTTGTAAGCTTGGTTGAAGGGGAGTGAGTTTTATCCTATGGTTCAGAGTCTTATGGTTCAAATAGAGGCCATTGCTAACATTGTGCATTTTTTACCTCTTCTTTTGTTGTCTTAGGGTTGTATTGTAAGATTTGGGCAAGTATCATAGACATTGATTTATCATTCATCTTTGTCCATACTTCTAAATCATCTGAGGCATTTAGGAAGATATAATCATGATCATATGCTTGGTGATCATATGAGACGTGCACCTTATTATTTTTTATAATAGATTTGAGATACCCATTTATTTTCCTCTTTAGCTCCCATTCCTTAAGAGGTGCAAGCTATAAGTTATATTGTGTTTTAGCTTTATCAACTTGAATAAAATTTGACCTAATCACATATTGATGTTTCCCAATGCTTAGAAAAGTCTTGATATAGTAGGCTAAATGTCATTGACCTAATTCCTCATCAATGATGTTGAAGACCTAATATGTTATTTCTTGTTTTGCTATAGTGTCTAAAACATGATATGACAATAGTAAAGGTGGTCATGATGCCTTTTACTTGAATGATGATTACATTTTAGTATAACCAATAATCTCCCATTTTACTCAAGATCTTTGTAATATTTTTTGATAATTTGGGCAGTGATGTGCCTTGCATTGCTTGATATATATGAGGATAGACCTCATTGCATGTCTTGATTTCATTTATATATTTATGAATGAACATGAAATAAAAAACTTCTCTGACCCTATTTCCAAATATTCATTTGAGAATTACCACTCTTGACCATAGGGATTGTAAATTATGGCCATAACTATGTCCAAGAAGTAGGACATCATATAGATATTATCTTTCACATGCCTTTGATCAAGGTAGAGCACCTATGATCTTAACTTTACACTTATAATCTTCTCAAGTGCCTTTCCTCCATTCAACAAATAAATAAAAATGAGCACTATTGTTATGAATACAATGACAATTATTAGTAATTCTAAGAATGAGAATGGAAAAATATTGGAAATATCCATATCCATATATACTTGTAAATAGCATCTTGCATTGGTTAATTAGATTATATATAAGGCATATTTCAATGAGTAATCCTTTCCACTTTTTATGAAATTGGTTTTAGAGTCATCTAGTTTGGTTTTATATTGTTGAATTAGTCATAATTTTCATCTAATTAATTTTAGACACGTTTAAATTGACACATGTTGCATTCTCTACATTTTTTGAGGAGTTATTGGATATTTGACCCCTATTTTCATTGAGATCAAATTTATTTCAATCTATAAACACATAAATATAGTATTAAACACATGGCAATGTCATTCTTCACCTATCTTTCCCATACATGACTTGTACATATATGAATATTTCACACACTTCTTCCTAGCCATTCACCTTCTATGGACCCAACCTTCCTGATTTGCTATCAGTCACCTACATGAATTCCCTAGTTTGTGCCTCATCTACTTATTGTCCTAATCAAACTATCATCTAATCATCATATCATTATTTTTTACTTTCTTGATGCCTCCACTCATACTTAGATGGCTCTAGTTTAGTAAAGCTAACCAACTATACTGGAATCTTTTTTATGCCTTACAACAATCAATTTCCTAAACTCAAACCTTTTCTATGGTTTGGCCCATATGTTTTGCATGTTGGTGGTATGATAAGATACCTAAAAAATTAGCTACTTATACATACTAGTCCTAAGCCTAAGTGAAAATGAAATAGTTGTGATTCCATAATAGAAATGAGGAAAGCCAAGGAAAACTCTACAATGTAATCATCCACACATAAGTAATTAGAAGAGAGAAAGAGATTCATAAATAAAGAGAGACACATTATATTGACTATACATAATATAATATACATTATGTGCAACCAATAATGGTTTCACATGAACAAGACTCTCTAAGACTACATCTCCACCAGCTTAGGGTATGACTAATCTCCATTCATTCCATAAGGACATAAAGAGTCCTTACATATGAAAATCAAAAGGTAAGTGAGAGATTGTTATTGCTGGAGTGAAAGGTGGGATCATTCTTCAAGTTACACCTAACCCTTCTCACACATATAAGGATAACTACCAGCATTAAATATACATTAAATAAAGTTATGCATATATTAAATCACACCCTGGTAATGTTATCTAAGTTGGATGTCACAACAAGTGTGATTATGACACACACCAATACCAACCTGCAGATTAGCTTAAGTGATGTGGTAAGAGAGAATAAGTCTTAAGCTCATCGGTATGGGTCCCAACAACTAGGCCTAATGATATAACCATGGATATGATTGGGAAAAAATAAAAATGAATCAAGTTATATGTTGGTGATTATTAAAATTGATGAATCCTCTAAAGAAATGAATCAAAAGTAGCTTCCATGAATTTGTATGTGTAAAATAGAGTATGTGTTCCATCTGAGTAAAATGATTGGGTAATATACACCAAAAAGGGTTGGATTAGAAACTATTTTAAATGTTTATACCACTAAAGAATTTTGGCTCAAAGATGATGTTGTAAATTTTAATACCACCAAATATGGATCAAAGATGATGTTCTAAATTTTGATACTGACAAATATTTCTCACAAACAATATTTAAAATTTTGATACCACCCTCTACATCTACATAGTATACAAGAACAAACACAATGTGTATAACATACTTGAACAAACAAGAAACATTACTAGTACACAACACCCGTCCTGATGTTAACTTAGGAGTGAAGAAAAAGCAATTAATTGTCTTTAAAAGTGTCAATGTGGTAGGTGCATAGATAACACACAACACAATCCTCATGTGAGAGTGATGAACTCAAAAACTATGTAGATCTCAAAAAAAAGGTAAGGTGAAAAAATACCCTCCCAAGGTACTCAAATACAATCCATAGCTAAATATAATAGCTAACAATTTATCATAATTTACTAAAAAATGTGAAATTTGGCCCTAAAACATGCCAAATGAGCTAAAAAATTATGTTTGCCTACCTATTGGGTCATTTTCACCCATTAAAAATTTATAGTTCTACACATAACATGATCTACATGGCTTGGCAAATGAGCTCACAATGTCTAATTCATGTGAAATAAAAGTTGAAACTAACTTTCTCAGGTATGCTAGATGCAATGGGAATGTATGATATGCACCAAAAACACTTAAAAACAAATATATTATAAATATATTCAATATAACTCCTCCATATGTATATCTACAAATAATATGAATCTAACCAAAGAAATAACCAAATCTAAACAATGTGAGTTGGAGATTGTGGATCCATCTCTAATACTAGGGGAAATTAACATGATTATGATGCCATATTAAAAATGAGGAGGGCCCAAGAAAACTCCACAATGTAAACATCCACACATAAGTACTCAAAAGAGAGAGACTCACCAATAAAAAGAGACATAATGTATTAACTATGTGTAATGTACAATGCATTATGTGAAAATAGCAATGATTGCAAAAAAACAAGACTCTTTAAGACTACATCTCCACTAATTTAGGAGATGACACTAAGTTCCAATCATTTCACAAGGACACAAAGGGTCCTTAGATGATAAAATAAAAAGGTGAGTGAGAAATTTTTATGGCTAGAGTGAAAATAATGATCATTTCCCTAGTTATACATAACTTTTCTCACACGTGTGAAAATAACTACCAGTATTAAATGTGCATTAAAAAAATTTGTGCACATATTAAATCACACCATGGTAATAACACTACCTAAGGTGGAATTCATGATATTGACACACACACCAATAAATTATTCTTATAAATAAAGCATCTATCTATCACCTATAATTCTATCATCTACACTTTGAGAGGAACAACCCTAAAGCTTCTAAATCAAAAACTTCTCAAAAGAACAAACCCTATCTAGGTCTAAAACACCCAAGCCAATTAAAGTTTACATATTTTAAACTAAAAAACTCCAAGTTATAGGTTACATCCATATTAAAGGAGCATTATTGCAAACAAATACCTAACCAAGAGAACTACGTGTGGTTTGATCCCTCTTAGGAGTATTGGAATCATGGGCAGTGCTCAACCACTTAGCGGAGGGTGGTGGAGGTTATCTCAACCCATATTTTCCATTCCCATTTTTAGGTAAACTTAGTGTCATAAGTGGAACTAAGTTTTTACAGTGAAGGAGTTAGGATTACATACCTGTGCACACAATGTGCCTCTAATATTATACATAATGATTGTTTAGAAATAGATGCAATGATCTATGTCAAAATAGTCCAAAACATATTACAGGGATGTTTTCAACAGGGATCAAACAACTCTAGATTTTTTTAGGTTTCCATCTAGACAAGTCTAGACAGTCAATTTATAGATCTGAGTGACTCCTAATCTAGTTTTGGTCCTTCATGCCACTTACACAAAGTATAAAACTTGAACAAAAAAATAATAATCCAATTAACCTAATATTCTTCATCATTTATAAAAATAGTAAAGTGAAATTGAACTATTTATTATACATTTAGATCTACTTAATTTAAATATATCTTAGAGAATTTGAATATTTCAAAAAATATATCTTATTTAGATAATTGATCTGAAATAATGTAAAACATAATTATGTATTGAGTAACTAAAATAATTTGGTGGAAGCCACAGATTGCATTGACAAATGTGACATGTCACTAAACTCTTCATGTATATTTTCCCATGCTTGTTCAAGTCCATCATTTGAAACACCGTGTCATTGCCCCTCACCATCACTGCCCATCTCACCTTGAAATCTTTCACCAATTTCATGTTTTGTATGGCTTCCCCTTCCCACCACTTCACCATTGCTCAAGCTCACTGTGAAACAAAATTTCTCCTCCCTACATAGGTCATTACCATGTTGTATGAAGGAACACACTACCTCATTTTACATAATCACCTCCACCAAAAATATCAGATAATTTTTTCTTAATGTTTTGTACACAAAAGGTCCTTGATGGGGTCAACATTCATAGGTTTTGAGTAAAGTATGGATTTTGATTTATACTATCCCTTACAAAACCATACTTTACCAAAAAAACGCACCATTTTGGCATAAGTTACACCTTTGAAGAAACTACTAGTAGATATTCCAATAAGAAAATCATCTTTCAAATCTTGGCAACCAATGGGATGGTTAGCACACTTCCTAAGTCACTATCTCTTTAATTTTACCATAGTTATGTTCACTTTCATTAATGCTTTAGTAGCATATATTATTAAAAATGTAATATGTATGATTTGATTAATATTAGCATGTTTAGAACCTATTTGGGCACTTGTTTAGTATGCTTTAGAATATTAGTTTGTTTGTTGGAAACTTGGAAATCAATTTGACCACTAGTACTCACTTCCATCGATGGGGTTGAATCAAAGTTAAATTTAAAGACTCCAAGTTTTGTATGATGTTTTATATTATTTATTTAAAAATGGATTATATATTTATAACTTCCTCTAGGTATCCTCTAGGTCTTGTATTTGGATGCATAAAAAAAGTGATCTAACCATTATCTAGTTGAGTGTAAGGATGGCTTGTTTGTGAAAAATAATAGTCAAACACTTATTAAGTTTATCAAGATAACCATGGAATTTTTCAAGCAATATGCATGGAATTGATCAAATTAAGATTCAATGTGAAGAACACATGTGATCATTTATTAAGATTGAGGATAGATTTAATAAGATTCTTATCCAAATTACACTAAAGAAATTGAATTATCCCAACATGTTTCAAATTTTATATCTATTTTAAACATTATTAGTGATTTAAGCCTATTTTGTTGCACTCTTAAATTTTACCAATCATTTTTAACCTCCAATGACTTTTAAAACATCTCAACTAACTAATTTAGTTCAAATATCATTATTATTTATTAATATAGATATATTAAATATATTTATCTGACATACATCGAGAGATATTAATCTTAAAGTTATTACCCTGAATTTGTCACATAACACATTGATTAATAATTATATTTCATTCTCCACCAATTTATCAATAATTGGTGACAAATAACATCATTCTAGCTACACCACTGTGGGGGCAAAAAGAGTTCCAAACTCCCCCAATGGCCAATATATTATAAATTTTCAAATCGCTTCTCTATATTAAAATATATATATAAGTAATAGTAAAATTTAAGATTAAACATAATTATGAACAACTCCCTCCATTACTCTCCCCTATTGCCATTGTAAAATTTCTATCAGCATAATAATATTGAGACTCATGTGATGGTAATCAATGCATTGGTATTTTTATTCCCAAGTTATTGTTGGAACACATCAGTCTAGCTATTATTAATTAAAAAAATAAAGATTTATAATGATTACAAAAATAAGGTGGATAGTAGAAGATCATGTCCAGTTCCACATCACACAAATGGGACCAACTCATATCAGCAGAATAATCTGACAAGGCATGACATCAAATGAACAAAAAAACTCAAAATAACAACATAAAAGGAAAGGAATTAAGAACAAGTTTATAGCCCACAAGGAGGAGGTGGTAGATCATTCTTATGTGGTTGGGAATTCCAAGAGGAATGATTAGTAGAAAGAGGATTTGGTGCCATGCAACCATCCTAAATAAGATATGGGGGAACCAAAGATAAATCAATACCCCAACAAAGATGCAAATGAACAACACTTCAAACTAGACTAATCCCCTACATAGGAAAACTCCACTAGGCTGGACCAATAACTGACTTCCCATGTGGTAGTGGTGGACTCCACCCCCTTGATGAGGAGGAGGAGTGAAGAAGTGATTGTGACTGTGTGAAAAGATTTGTTGGCACTAGGGGAGGAGATTCATATGCTAGATGGTTTGAGGGAACATGGATCATGGTACAGGGAGGAATCCCCTAGTTGTTAAGAAGCTCTTACAACTATTATATTTATAGAGCCACCTTCTCTGCTTGTGCTTGTATCTACATAAATGTTGAAGATATAACAACCACTTTGTCATTATAAAAAAGAGACAAAATGCTTCTTCATTATTAGATAATTTTGAATTTCTATCTTTCCATAATTGAAATAATATGATAGCCCTGAATAAATTTCATATAAGATCTATATATGTAGACATCACTATCTCTAAAGAAGGCCATTCACCAAAAAAGTGATTTTTGGTGAAAGGGCTAGAAGATGTTGTAGATCTAGTGCCAAGTAGATTGGACTTTGGGTAAGTCCAAAAGAGATGTTTGAAAGACTCTAGTCTGGAATAAACTGACACTTGGGTTAAACAATCCCAATATAAAGGAAACACTCCCATAGAGGAAGACCTTGGTTAACCAGGAACCAAAGAAAGTGAACATGCTTGAACTCAAGCTTTACAACTTAAATTTTATTAAGTCTGGTAAGGTAGGTCCTAGGAAAGGAATTATAATTCCATCACTTGTTTAACTTATCCAAATTTGGAGATAAAGGGCTTATGACTTGATAAAGGAAACCAAGATAATAATTCATAAAATTTGTTTGACCATTCCATCTCTAGTCTTTCCACCAAGCACATGGAGACTGTTAACCCATTTTATGAAGCATTACATCAGGCATCATTTATTAGATGCACAAGATGGAAGGTAATTAAAAAATGATTAATTATATTTTGATACTAATAGAGGCCAAGGAGCCCAATCATGGTAGGAAATCAAATCCTTAACTTTATTAATATATTTTCTAAAGTGCCTCAAAACTTTCATGCCTAGCAATTATACTAGGAGAAGAGTGAAATTGGTCATAATAGGAGACCACCACATGTTATGGTCATTGAAACAAAAGCCATTTAGGAAACCATTGCCCACCCATCTAAGATATGGTTTGACAAATTAAAAATCTTTCAAAATGATTTTAGCCATAAAATATCCCTCAATTTTGAAGGGAGCAATTGTAAAACTTAAGTTTTGAAACCTAATATTTTTCCCACTAACTTTACAATGTGGCAAGCTAGGGGTAATGTAGTGCTGCAAAAGAATTTTCTAAGCCTCATTTCCTTTGATTACTCTAAACACTGATTTAGCACATAGATAAATGTTTTGATTACATATGTCAATAATGCCCATATTGCCTTTATCATGAGGATGACATCAAATACCCCAAGAAACTTTGTGGTAACTAGAGTATGTTTAGCATTAGCCCATAAACAATCCCTAAGAAATTTGGCCAACTTGTAATATGAGGTTTTAGAGAGGGCAAAATAGGAAGAAGAGTAAACATGGGTGGTAGCAAATATCTTAGAACAAACCTAAATTTTTACTTATAGGGATAGGGGAGCCAAAATTATGGGTGGCATAAGATGGAATCATATAAATGTTTAAAAGGAAAGATGTAATAGGTGTAAATAGATAGGGTTCATTTCATTTTTAATCTCTTGGATACACTAAGCCCAATTGTATATAGTGAACAAGTCCCAAAGAGGCACTAACTATGGAGCCACACTATACTATTTTTAAGGTATGTTTAGAGTAGCTTTCTAAGGCTAATCACTTACGATGTACTACAAATCCAAACAATTGAAAGACATCCTATGGCTTAAAAATAAAACCATATGTGTTTTTGATATACCATGAGGTACAAGGAAATTAAATTTTGTATATTGTGTTGTCTAATGGCTTGACTATTAGAGTATTACCCCTCACACCATAACTCAGGTAAAACTAATGACCACTTTTCCCAAAATAAATCTTATAGGTTTTAAAAGTATCAAAACACGATTATTAAAAACAAACAAAAAACCAATATATTTTTTTTTTGTGTATGGAAAACAAGAATTCAATTTTAAACCCTCAAATAAAAACCATAAAAGAAATGCTCCAAAAAAACAATACAAGTTCACTAATATTTTTAACCCTAATTTTGATTTAATAGTGTCTAATAGGTATAAAAGTTTGAAATATTATTCAGATTGTTGCGTATGACATTTAAGCATAAATTTAAATGTAAAGCAGATCTAATAATTAAAATTGATCAACAAGTGGCATATGATAAAAATAGTAAGTATAACCAATAATAAGATACTTATCTTTTCTATTTTCTAGTTGACTATAACATATGTCTAATAGTGAGAAATAAAATAAAATAAGACTGTGACAATTTAGATTTAGAAATAGGGTTTATGGATATATCTGGATAAGGCCATATTCCCTGAACAGTTACATAGTGTGGTCTTGTCCATTGATTTCATATTTTTCCACAAAAGTTTGATGAAATTATAATTGTTTTTCCACCTACCCCTGTGTCTATTGAGAGGGTTGAGATATTTTAATTATGTTAGTGTCATGTAGAAATCATTATTTTCCTGCTCTTTGCCTTGAAAACTCTAATATTAATTATGAGAGCTAAAAATCTTTCAAAAATAAGGGGAATTATAAGGGGCTAAGTAGATCCTAGTCAGCCCCATTGATGATTGACCACTAACTACATATCTAGATACTTCAAGGAAAGAATCAAGCCACAAGTAGTTATCCCACCTAGTGTGATAGAGTAATTGTGCTCCTTGAATATATGTATATAGCTATGAATTTGGATTTAATATTTGATAATGTTAGTTCTTGACTTGATTTGGAATGATTCAGACTTGATTTGAGACTAATCCTAGAAATTAATATTAAATTTGGGAAGAATAGCTATTTTTTTCTCAATATGCAATAGTGTAATAGATAGATGTGAGATAAAAATAAAGTACAATAATAAATGAAATTTTATTTGTATTAATAGTGAAGCTTTTGATTATTTTCATTTAGTTGATTTATAAAACATGTGTGATGACCAAAGTGAATATTTTTAATTACAGAAACTAGTCGTTAAATGGTATGAGAACAAGGTTGCACTAGGTGGATAGTTTCATGATAATGGACCTATTTTATTAATGCGGACCTATCTGAAAAAATCAAGGACATTTATTCTAAGGTTGGATGTATTTTTAGAGTGGTATAAATAATATTGAGCAATGACTTAGGTACTTTTATGTAGTATTGATGGTGAATATAGAGGTCAAGCCCGTATATAGATAATGGCTAGAGGAATGGTGAAAGTTACATAATAAAACATTACCCTTAACAATATTTATATTTATTTTTTTATTAAGGAATGTGATATATTGAATAACCTACAACCCATTTAGAGGGTCTCTTTTGTCATTATCAGTTGGCAAATGAAATAAATTTTCTTGTGTTCATAAGGTTTGAAGTATATCCATGTGGCAATGATTTTTTTAATGGTCAAATTTTTAGTTAATTTATTAAATAAGATTGTCAATTTGACAATAAAAAATTTAACAGTTATAGGTACTCTATTACCTATTATTAGAGTGGGCCATAATCGAATCAACTGGATAGGATTGAATGCACCAAGTTGAATCTGTATGGAGTAGTGAAATCTAAAGAATAACTCACAAGAGGAAGAAATGTGTCTTCACATCAAAAATTTGCATTAATATTCATTACCTTGAAATTAAATAGAAAGGTACATTATATAGTGACAAATTAGGTCATCCAAAAAGGTAATTAACTCAACTCACAATTAGAAAATGATGTAAAGTACATTTCCCCAAATAACCTATTATTAACCTATGTAATCTAATTAGACCATGTAGGTCTAACCACATGGTAGGAAAAACCTATACTAACACCCCTCTTAAGTATAACTTAGGTAGGTAGAAGATTTGGGTGCTGCCATAGAGCCCTGATTGAATACCCAAGTACTAGAGATGATCCCCAAGAGGAGGAAGAAAATGAAGTTGCCCGAAAGCCAAAAAGAACCCACAAATGAAGATACTTGCTATCAATGAAGGATTTGGTGAATATATCAGTAATTTATTCCATTACTTGTATGTAATAGAGATAAATTACTTGCTCATACATTAGCTCTCTAATGAAATGCATTTGAATCTTGATATGCTTGTTCTGTTAATGGACTAGATTCGTAAAGATCTAGATTTTGCTTTGGTTATCGCAGAAGATAATTATTGTTCATTGAAACTAGATGCTAGACTCAGTGAGAACAGCCTAAAGACAAATAGCCTTAGTGGAATCATTAAAAAATCCTCTATATTCTTCCTCAATATAATATAAAGTAATATAAATTTACTTCTTGCTTGACCAACTACTCTGACCTAAACTAAGAAAGAAATTGTAGCATGAAGTAGATTTATGATGTTGAATATCACCAACCCAATCTGAATCTATATAACCATTCAAGTTGATGTCGATGCCTGATCCAGAGTGAATCCTAAAACAATAAGTACCCTGAATGTAGTAGATAATTCACTTAGCTACTTTTTAGTGTAGCTTAGTGGTTCTTGCATAAATATGGAAACCATGTCCACTACATATGAAATGTCAAGTCTAGTGTATGTAAGGTAGATGAGACTGCCAACAATTTTTTGATACAAAGTAACATAAAGCAAAGGAGATGGATAATTAGCATTAGGCTTTACACCATATATAAAAAGAGTTAGAATTAGATTACAATTAGCCATGTTAAACTATGTAAGCAAATCAAGAACATACTTAGATTGTGTAATAGTGATCCTAATGTCAAAATGATAAATTTAAATCCCAAAGAAGTAATTAAACAAACCCAAGTTAGTCATTAAAAACCTATCAAATAAAGTATTTTTCACTATTGTGATGGTAGATGAATAACTCCCTATGATCAATAGGTCATCCACATAGAGAACCAAAATCAATAGTGAATCATCTTGCCATAAAATGTAGACATTAGGATTAGAATGACATCTAGTGAACCCAACCAAAAGAAGAAAGGAGTTGATCTTGGCATACCAAGATTGAGGAGCTTATTTGAGACCATATATATATATATATATATATATATATATATATATATATATATATATATATATTCAAAGTGTTAAAACTAAGGAATAATCTTTCACAAATCCTTATGGTTTCTCTATGTATATTTCCTTTTTGAGGTCTCATGAAGAAAGTCACTCTTCACATCCATCTAATGAAAATCCTAGTGATGTGTTGTGATAAGGTGAGTGTGAGTCAGATTGAGTTCATTTTGGTAATTGGGGTGAACATATCAATATATTCAATTCCAAGTTCTTGAAAAAAAACCTTTGCTACCAAATGTGCTTTGAACTTGTCTATGGACCCATCTGATGTAAATTTTGTTTGGTAGATCCACCTACATCAAACACGTTTTCTTCCCTTAGGAAGAGGGACTAAATCCCTAGTGTTATTCCTTAGAAATAAACCATACTCCTCTTCCATATTAGTATCCCATTCAGGAGTGCTTGATACCTTATGAAATGACTATGGATTAGAATCAAATGTAATGAAAACATGCAGTGCATCTCGGAATTATGATTGAGTTTCCTCTTGTCTGATGGATCTCCAACCCAATGGCCACCACTTTTTAGTGTTTATCTATCCTAAAGAGGACCAATTCTTTGAGAGTTAAGAGGGGATTCCTCATCCTCTAAAAATATTCTAAGAGGCAGAGGGGAATCATCATCACTATTCTCATCATCAAAACTAGAAAAAGAATCTAGATCATCATGAAGTTGTTCAGGTGGATTTGAATCATCAAAATTCTCATCAAATATTAGTGCATATAAGGAAGAGGGATAGGTTTAAAGTGTGGATTCTGAAGGTCCCTCTTGAAAATGAACACTCCTCTCAATGAATAACTCATGAGTGGTGGGATGAAGAATCTTATATCCCTTAACACCCTCAGGATGTCCAATGAAGATGTAATGTTGACTCTGAGGTTCTATTATCTTACATTTCTTTTTGGAATGTAGAGGCCATAACAGGAGATCCAAAAACTCATAAGTGATTTATTATGGGTTTATGACCACTCTAAGATTCAAAATAAGTGACTCCCTTTAATATATTATGAGGAACTCAGTTCTGGCTATAACAAGCATAGTTGATGGCCTCAGATCAATACTAAGGTATAAGAGACTTAGAGTGAAGCATATAGTTGGCCATTTCCTTTAAGGACATATTATTTCACTCTAAAACACCATTATATTGAGGACTATATGTAATTGTACATTGTAGTTCAATCCCCTCTAATGTACAAAATTGCTCAAAATGGTTGCTGACATAGTCACCACCATTGGCAGTGCACAAAATCTTGATGTATTTACCAGATTATTTATTCACAAGCACCTTGAAGTCCTAAAAATGATCAAATACCATAGATTTATTCTTTAAAAATTAAACCCAAGTATACTTCAAATAGTCATCGATGAAAGTAAGCATGTATTTAGTCCCATTGAATGAAGGTTTTAGAAATGGACTAACAATGTCACTATGGACAAGCTCCAATGTCTATTTAGCTCTTTATGATTTTCCCTTGTCATATTTCTCCTCAAGATGTTTACCAAGTATGCAACCTTTTCAAACTTTATCAAAAAAATTGACTCATGATAACCTTCAAACCATGTCATGATGATTGAATTACTATAGGTAACAATAGCTGAAATTGCTGAATCGCTCGCCATAGTTTACTCACCCCATCTGAATGAGTGAGAAGTGTAATATAGGGTTGATCATGTGAAAAATGTGAGAAGGCATATAATCATGACTGGTGATCTACTTTTACAAATGTAATAATAGAGTCATTTCCTACTTCCCTAACAACCACTGAATTAGATGTGAACTCAAATTTCTTTCTTAAACTAATGTGAGTGATATAATAAATAGATAAGAGATAGGTGGATAAAGAGGGAACATATAGAACATCATGAAATTTTCCAACATTAAATTCAATAGATCCACTCCCACTAACTTCAATAGATCTATCATCACCCAATAAGATGGAAGGAATAAATCAAGGCTCAGAGGATGAGAACGTGGCATGTGATGAATCCATGTGGTGCAATTCACTAGAAACAATAACCTATGTGGAAGGTTGATATGCAACTGCAACAAGTGTTTTTCCCTTATCTTTGGCCTTAGAAGACTCCTATGCTAATGAAATATAATTGTAAGAATTAGGGACACTAATATTATGCTTCTTGAGCATTATTGTTAGTTAGTCAATCTATTTTTTCATGTATTTGGATTCATCATGTCCATATTTCCTGAAATAGCCACATGTGAGTCACTATTTCTTAGGTTTCCCTTTTGAAGAGGAGGACTCTTTTGATGCTTCGAATTTAGAATTAGATTTTTTACCCTTTATTTTCTTTAGGTATTTCTTATTCTTTTTCTTGTCCTTACCACCAGAAGCATTCTATTTATTATGACTCATAATTAAGGTATGTGATTTAGATGACTTCAATGTACCCATTTGAATGAGCTTGTCTTGCTCCTGAGTCTAATCAATAGCAAAGTGATCCAAGGATGACATGGTCCATGTAGCTCCATGACACACTTGGTGGTATGCAAGATAGAGAAAAAGATAGAATACTCATATCCCAATTTGTCAAGGATAGAAAGAATCAATTGATCATCATTTTTGTTAATGCCACATAGTTTCAATTGTAATTTGAGTGATTTGAACTTTATGAAGAAGTCTTGTTTCATATCAAAATTTATTAGGCTCAAACTGATGAGTGCATTCTCCAACTCATGACCTCTCATTATGTCCTACTTCCTAAATAGTTTTTCTAATATGGACCAGACTTCATTAGGAGTAGTGGTAAATTCAATGTGAAACAACAAGTTGGGAGATATAGACATGTATAAAACACCATAGGCTTCATCATTTATGTTGTACCGCTTTCCCTTCTCTAAAAAAATGTTACCAATCATGATTTGGTGTAAACCTTTGCTCCTTAAGAGGATATACACTTTGACTTTCCACTCATGATAGTTGAACAATATAAGAATCAAAATAAAACTTAGATCCCTGGTGTAGAAAGGAAGTATGTGTTGAACTACATGTGCTGAAAGACTAAGAATATGCAACCCACCTAAATATATAGAGGTTCAAATTTAAAAGATGCAAGAATATTACCAATGTGTATAGATCTAAAACAACTTGCATTAAAAAAAAGAGACACCTCAAGAAGAGCAGCAAGCTAAAATTTATGAACGTTTGAGTTTTTGGATGATAAGGACAATCTCCACTTTGTAAAATTTGATATTTTTTGGGTGTGTAAAAGTTTGTTGAATTTTTCTGGAATCAACTTTCCACAAAAATAAATTATGCCCTTTTGGAGAAAAATTTAATAAATTTTAGGTTGGAAGTGACCAGGGCTTAACTCCCATGTGATCAGGGGCTAAGACCTATTTTAGGTGTTCTCTAAAATATGAAAGATATCCACTTAGTTTCTTGACAAAACTAGAAAAACTTTAAAATGTTTTTTATTCAAATTTGACAAACGGTATGGATTTTGTAGAATTAAAAAAAGGGCCTTGAAACCCTCCAAATATGGCTGAAAAAGGACTGTCACAAAACTAAGTCATGTTTATAGTCATTCCAAATGTTTTTCCACCTTCTAAATCTAATGGCATTGTGAGTTTTTCACTTAGAGGATTTGGGTATGCATATTTGCATAGATTTATGAAAAACCCAACCAAACCCTAGAAAATCAAAATCAACAAAAATCTAGAACAAACAAGAATGTGAGATTTCATAACAGAATCAATGGATTTGTCTACCAGTGTAGCTATGATACCATGTCAGAGTGGACCACAATCGAGGATCAAATGGATAGGGTCTAATGCACGAGGTTGACTCTGTATAGAGTAGTAAAATTTAAAGAACAAATCAAGAAGAAGCTTGTCTTCACAACAAAAATTTGTATTAACATTGATTAACCAAAAATTACATAGGAAGGTATATTATATAGTGAGTAATTAGGTCATCAAAAAAGGTAATTAATTTAACTCATAATTATAAAATGACTTTTAAAGTGCATTTCCCCTAATGACCTATTATTAACCTAAGCAAGCTAATTAAACCATTGTTAAGAATAAGTGATTAAAAAATTATTATTATTAAATAATATACAACACAAATTTGTTCCTCAAAATCACAGCAGTAGAGACATATGAAAGAAAATTTAGATTTAAGCAAATATACACATAACACCAATATAATGTGGTTCACCCAATGTGGGCTACGTCCACCAAGAATCTCTTTATAGTATTATAAACAAGAGTACAAGACAAATCTCAACAAGAAACCTCTCACAAAGATAACTTTCTCCAATCTTAATTCACAACAAAATTCCTGAGATGTTAAGCTACACCTCAAACCCAATCACATCAACCGAAGAGAAAATACAAAGCTCAAAAATGAGATGCAAAATGCAATGCATAAGTGTTCCCCCTCACCCCTATTTATACTTTCCAAAATCCCTTGAAAAATGTGCCATGCCTTGGAGATAAGCATATCCCATCAAAATGGCAAAAAATAAGGGAGGTTACAACCAACTGGGATAAAGATAATCCCTTGATTCTTTCAACCACCTTAAATCATGCCCACTTCTCCATAAAACATGCCACAAATGTGAGAAGTGGTTGGCACACTCAAAAATACACCCCACCATTAATGAAAGTAAAAATTACATGGTAAAAATACCCTGTTAATTTTATTTTAACCTCAAGGGTGTTGAAATAGGCTCCACATTCAATAATCTCCCACTTGGAGTTCATTTCTCCTTGAATAAAATTTAACACTCCATGATTTTCACAAAGACCAACCAAAGCTGAACATAACCTCAACTTCTCCAATGTGACTACTTTGGTCAACATATCCATAAGATTCTAGCTTGTATGTATCTTCTCTAGCTTCACCATGTTTTCTTCTAAAGTTGCCCTGATGAAATGATATCGCAACTATATGTGCTTCATTCTTGAGTGGAAAGTAAAGTTATTGGATAAATGTATAGCACTCTAATTATCACTATATAATCCCCCAATTATTGCTTATTCATTAACTCATTAAGTAACTATTGTAACCAAATCATCTCCTTGCTAGCCTCTATAGCAGCAATATACTTAGCCTTTGTGGTTGATAAAGTCAACCTTTTGTATCTAGGAAATCCAACTAACTATTATATCCCTGATAGTAAATACATAACCTATTGTACTCCTCCTACTATTAACATCCCTAGCCATATCTAAGTCCACATAACCACACAAAATGGTGTCTGATCCACCAAAAAATAATGTTGTACCCATGGTTCCTCTCAATTATTGAAGAATCCACTTCACTGCTTACTAGTGCTCATAACATAGATTACTCATGTACCTACTTACTACTCCCACTACATGGGAAATATTTGGCCTAGTACAAACCATAACATACATTAGGCTACCAACCACCAAAGATTAAGGTACCTTGGACATCTTTAGCTTTTCTTCTTCTATCTTGGGACACTACTCCTTTGATAATCTAAAATGGCCTGCCAAAGGAGTCCCAATTCGCTAGCATCCTGCATACTAAACCTCTCCAAAAATTTCTTCATGCACTCTTCCTAGGATAAGATCAACTTCTTTTCCTTCTTATCTCAAGTTATCCTCATACCAAGGATTTGCTTTGCTACACCAAAATCCTTCATAGAAAATAAATCACCAAGTTGCTTCTTGAGTACTTGAATCTGTTGCATGTTCTTTCCTGGAACCAACATGTTATCTACATACAAGCATAAGATAATATAATTACCATCCTCAAATCTATTAACATACATGTAATGGCTAAAATGACACCCAGAATAACCTTGTTCCAACATAAAACTATCAAGCTTCTTATACGATTGTCATGGAGCTTGTTTCAGGCCATACAAGCTATTCTTTAGTCTGCACATAAAATTTCTCATTTCTTTTGACCTCTTAACCTTGTGGATGCTCCATATATAAGTCCTCCTCCAAATCATCATGAAGGAATGCAATCTTCACATCTAATTATTCTAAGTTCAAATCATCTACTATAACTATACCAAGCACAGTTCTAATAGAAGTCATCTTAACAACAAGAGAAAAAATATCATCAAAATCAATACCTTTCTTCTGTGCAAACCCTTAACCACCAACCAAGCCTTGTACCTTTTCCTTCCTCCATCCTCATCTTTTATTTTGTATACCCACTTATTCTGCAATGCTCTCTTGCCCATTGGTAGCTTCACCAAATCCCATGTCTAGTTCTCTATGAGAGAACTATGTTCCTCGTCCATGGCTTGCTCCCACTTCTTCCTAGCATTCACCTGCATTGATTATTGAAAACATTTTGGTTCTCCACTATTAGTAAGTAATAAATAAATCAAAGATGCGGTGAAATGTTCAAGAGCTCTTCTTACCCTAGAATACCTTCTTACTATAGGAGTTTGGCGTTCCTATGTAGGAGGTTCCTGAACTGTCTCCTTGGACACCTTACCATTTGTAATATCATCCAAAATTGTGTACTCTTTTTATTCTTGTTCTTGTAACTAATCCATATACATGACTTTTTATTTAAAGACAACATCCTTAGATCAAAATATTTTCTTGTCTCTATGACTCCAAACCCAAAAACCAAAGTCATCCTCACCATAACCAATAAAGGTACATCTCTCAGACTTAGTCTCTAACTTTGTTCTATCTTTCTTGGCAACATGAAAAAATGCCTCACATCCAAAGACATTAAGAAAAGAATAATTAACTTTATTACTAGACCAAGCTTCCTCAGGTATGCCTCCATCCAAAGGCATTGAAGTTCCTCTATTAATCAGATATATCACTGTGCTAACTACTTCCACCCAAAACATTAGGGGTAGCCTTGCATGCAACCTCATGCTCCTAGCATGCTCCATGATTGTCTTATTCATCCTCTCTAACACTCCATTCTCCTATGGCATCCTTGGAACTATCCTTTGCCTATGAATTCCATTCTGTGAACAATAATCATCAAAAGCTTTATTACAATACTCACCTCTATTATCTAGCCTGAGACATTTCAACATGAGACCTGTTTCATTCTCAACCAAAACTTTTCATCTTTTGAAGGTTTCAAACACATGAATTTTTTTCTTAATGCAATAAACCCAAACTTTCTTAGTTGCATATTCAATAAATGTAACATGATAATTTGAACTACCAATAAAATATACCTGAACTAGCCCCCATACATCTAAGAGAACTAGCTCCAACTTATTCTCCTTCTTCATAGGTCCAACCCTCAGGAACTTAACTCACTTCTACTTCTCATACAGACAATTGTCATAGAAGTCTAAATCAACCTATTTCATTTCAAGTAACTTATCTTTCAAGATCTCCATGCCCTTCTGGATCATATGATCGAGCCTATAGTGCCACAGAGTTACATCTCCATCTGTAGTGAGCATCACTACTAGTCAAATACAAAGTGCTAACTTTCTTACCTCTTGCAATCACAAGAGAAACCTTGGTAACTTTTCAAGAGTCTATTGTAAACATCATCAAATAGCCCTCACTGTCTAACTACCTTAACTATGGGACATGTCTAACATCCTTTAGTAGCCATTTGTTCCCATTCTACATATTCACCTAAACATAACCTTTTCCTACTATAATTCATGGTTCATCGTCACCAAGATAAACATGTCCAAAATCTCCTTGAACATAATAATTAAAATGATGCCTATGTAGGGTGGCATGAAAAGAAGCCCCTGAATCTAATACCGAAGATTCAAAAACATTATCTAAGGAAATAATTAAAGTATCCTTACTACTATTACATGTTATCATATTTACCTCCTTGGTCTCCTCATGTTTGGTCTTCTTGTCCTGAAGTTCCCACCATTCCTTCTTTGTGTGTCCACTTTTCCCATAGTGCTAGCACACCATCTTGACTTTAGATTTAGATCTTCCCTGACCCTTTGAATTTCCACAGTTTCCTTTGCTTTTGTCCTTCTATATCCCTCTAGACTCCACCATCAAATCAATCCCTGAAGATGATTCCCTAGTGTTCTTCCTTTGCATTTCCTTGCTAAGAATCACACCTATAACATCCTCAAACTTTAAACTTCCCTTAGCAGGGATGACATTACTCATAATCATAACCAAGTTATCCTAACTATCAGGTAAGGAGCACAAAATTAAAAAAGCCTTAAATTCATATTCAAATTTAATACCAACAAAAGTTAGCATACTCACAACTGTATTAAAATCATTCAAATGATCAGCTACAGAACCATTTTTAGACATTTTCATATTAAATAACCTTTTCATCAAAAATATTTTATTAGATGCAAAGGTTTTTTCATATAACTCCCCTAATTTATTCATCAGACCAAATGTGGTCATCTCTGAAGGTTGGCTTGCTTTCCCCATCAAAGGGTGATGAAGATCCCTCTAAAACAATTAATCATCCATCTACATCTTCCACAATCTAAAATTCTATCCATTGAATTTTACAACTCTAGATCTGCTATTATCCGTTATATCTCCCACTCAAGCTAATATATTTCCCTACGATTCACCACTTTAGCAAGACCACTAAAGCTAGCTTTGATACCAATTGTTAGGAATAAGTGATTTAGAAATAATAATAATTATGCAATAACATGCAACATAGAATTCATTCCTCAAAATCACAGTAGCAGAGACATATAAAAGAAAATTTAGATCTAAGCAAATACACACATAACACCAATATAATGCGGTTCACCCAATGTGGGATACATCCACCAAGAAGCTATTTATATTATTATAAACAAGATTACATGACAACTCTCAACAAGAAACCTCTCACAAAGATAAATTTCTCTAATCTGAATTCACACCAAAATTCCCAAGATGCTAAGCTACACCTCAAACCCAATCACACCAACCAAAGAAAGAATATAAAGCTTAAAAATGAGATGCAAATGAAATGCATAGTGTGTTTCCCCTCACCCCTATTTATACTTTCCAAAATCCTTCGAAAAATGTGCCATACATTGGAGATAAGCATATTCCCACCAGAATGGCAACAAATAAGGGAGGTTACAACCAACTAGGATAAAGATAATCCCCTAATTCTCTCAACCACCTTAAATCATGCCCACTTCTCCATAAAATGTGCCACAAATGTGGGAAGTGGTTGGCACACTCAAAAATGCACCCACCATTTGTGAAATTAAAAATTACATGTTAAAAATGCCTTGTTAATTTTATTTTAATCTTAGGTGTGTTGAAACGGGCTCCACATTCAACAACCATGAAGGTAAAACCACATAGTGGGAAAAAGCTTACACTAACACTTGTGGCCTTGTTGACATCTCTCTCTTGAATCAATGATGACCCAATCTCAAAATAATTTCTTATTTACATTGATAATGGAAAGATAAAAGAAGCAACTTAGGCCACGTAAATAATGTACACATTTGGTGACTATTTCCTGTCACATCAAACTTAAATGCAAATACACCTCTTAGTTTCTTATTTTTTTTATTGAAATTCTTTCAAAATGTGTATGACAATAATTAGTATTTCAAAGAGTAAGGGCCAATCAAAATCAACAAAATTTGATTATAAATTGTAAATTGTAAAATATTTATTATATAATATTTTAAAAAGATTATAAAATTTAATATTGATGAAGTCTTAAAAAAAATTATCCATATTATTAGATAATGGAATTGAAACTAATACAAAAATTGAAACATACAATATCTTACATGTGACATGAGCTAATAAAATACCTATATATACCTAAAAATAATTCATAGGTTTTTATTACTCATAAAATTGTATGTTTTTAAGATGTTTTTATACTTAATGATTATTGGTTTAAATGATGAGCTATTGGCCTATTTATAGATTTTTAATGGTCCCTGAACCTTCCCCTAACATCTTTTGGATATTATTTTTTCCCTTATAACATATTCTCTTAGCTCAGCCTCAATGTCTTAAGCATCCTAATGCTCCTAAGTTTATCCAAAGCATTGGGACAATCCTGAGCCATTGGTGTGGTCCATTTTGGCTCTTACCCACATGACCTTTGTTGATCTAGATTACAAGATGTCTAGAGGAAAACACTCTAGATGAGGATCTAGATAGATTATATGCATATGTGAAAGAAGCAAATAGAATAATATGGATAATAAAGAAAGCAATAAAACTAGAACAAAAATTATATGTGTGTGTTTGTACATGGCATACTCTTGAGAAAAATGTATGGTTGTATACTTTGATACCATCTACCTACTAACGAATACTACACGCATGTGCACACACACACACACACACACACATCATGAAGCCTATGAATCCATTTGGGAGTTGAACCATTTGGGCTTCCATGTGTGAATCTTCATATTTCAATAATTATGTGGCTTGATTGAGAAGTGTGTGGTATGGTGACATATGTCATGGCATAATATAAGCCCTATACATGCCACTAGATATGGAACAATGTGGTGCAGAGTCTCCAGGTGGCCAATGTGTAATTTAGAGGTTTTATATAAATGTTGAATTGCATGGTATCTTTAGAGGTGTTGACCATGGGTTGTGGCCACAGTAAAAAGTGGTCCAATAATATGTAGGTGGTACATGATGCATAGGGGTTGTGTCATGCAAAATGTGGAGTTGCTTTGAATGGGTTTGAGAATGATTATCCAAATTTTGGATAGGGGAATCGCACCTCACCCTTACATTAGTTAAGCCTTTGAAACTTATGTGTTTCATGCCTCTTGAAGCAAACTATGAGGTATTTTCTTCTAAATTTTATAGCATGGATCTTAATGTTGCAAAGGAGAAACATGATGTTGGGAGCTATGTGGAGGTATTAAAAGCATAAAGGTTATGCGACATATTCCCTGGAACCACACAAGAGGCACATGATGTAAAGTGCTACACATAATGACCAAGGCACTCAATTTGAAAGGGAAAGGTGGTGACGCTACACACCAATCATTCACCCTTTCTTAATAAGTGATCATCCCAACTATGTTAAGTCTTGGAAGTGGGTGCGGTGTAATATTCTTAGGAGTTTATGTGATATGGTTAGAGCATGGAATCACTTTAGGAATCTAGTATCTCCTACTTCCCCCTGATATGGTGATACTATGAGGATTGGTTGTGTACACAGAATGGTGGTTGTGCATATATTAATACCTAAGGATTATGTTGCATGCATCAATTGGTGATACATCATAAACTATTTCCTCTTTGAATGGATGGGTAGTACATTGTAAGTGGCATTGATAGGTGTTATATATACCTTTGTTGTGATAGGAACTGATCCATCCTAAACTATAGGGATGTGGATGAGGTATGGTTAGAAGATTTGATTTCTTTAAAGATTAGGTTATTCATCTTACTACTATTTATTATAAAATCTAATGCTTACCCTTGCACCCACATCTGTGAATGTAATAGACATTTTATTTCATCATCTTGCACTATTGGTGGTGGTGTTGCTTTGAGATAAATAGCTTATAGGCATGTTTCCTTTGCTTCAAGGAAGTTTGGACCTTATGTTAATATGCACATGAGAAATCATTTTTGTGCATGCATTCTGTGTTAGAGAGGTTTTTTGATTTGTGTTTGTTGCACCATTTACACATATTATATAGTTTGAACTTATCTAAAAAAGGTGTCTTTTTTGGTGTAAAATTTTTTCCCACTTAACCTTTATCTTAGACTCTTCCTCAAAAGTTGTCACATAGCAATAGGCTTCTCCTATCATCTTGACCTTAACCAAATTTAATTTGGACTGAATGAATGTTTGTAAGTAGTTTTAGTACTTGAGGATGCTACATTTCTCTGACTTGAATGAGCTCAATTTTACATATAGGTTGTGGAAGGCATTCATTTAGGCTTAGATTGACTATCATATCCTTGCCACCGTTGTTTCCACTAAATGTAAAGGTCTTCATAGACATATTTATGATAGTATTCATCCTTGAAGTCTTATAAGAATTTATCTTAGGTTTTCTCATAGTCATCTTCTCTCTAGTCTTTATCCCATAGAGTGTGTGCTTGATACCATCTCTTAATGAGTGAACAAAAATTTATAAGTGTAATATTGACCTTCTCTCTATTATAAAAAATAATTCTTAGAAAAATATGACTCTAAATGATCTAACCAATTATCTACTACATTTGCATTTATTTTTCTCTCAATCATAGGAACATCTAGATTTATCTAAAACTTAGGGGGAAGATTTCCCTGATGTGTGTGATGAAGGAACCACTTATTCGAGGACTTCAACAAACTAGTTAAACAAAAATGTATTTGAATATACTTTTTGATCTGATTATTTATCAATACATGAACATCATCTTGTGTTGTGTTATGTCTCACCATCTAAACTTTATTAAAACAACACAACATGTAGTATGAGGGATCTCATGGTTTTATGTCAAGTTTTAGATATAATAACCTTGTTCGATGGGACATGCAAGATGATTAATCACACACTCTAATACTAGTGATCCAAATCATGGGAGGCTTGAGGGAAAACACTTTAGATGAGGATCTATATGGGATGTGTGCATAGGTGAAAGCAACATTAAATAAGAATGAGAACAAAAAAAACAATAGAACTGAAAAAAAATTGTATTAATTTGTGCAAACATTTTGTATATGGAAGACTCTTGAGAAATATGTATGGTTGTATACTTTATTTTTATATGTCTACTCACTAATGCTATAGATGTGTATACATATATAACAATGCCATTAAGGCTAAATAATCATTATGGAAGTTGAACTATTTGAGATTCCATATGTGACTTTTCATCTTCTAATGGTTATGTGGCTTGACAAATAAGTGTGTAATATGTTGATATATGTTTTGGCATAACATAATCCATGAAAGTGGCACCTGGCATGGTGTGGTGTGGCATAAAGTGTTCACATGGTTGGTGTGTAATTTGGAGATTTTATGTAGAGGGGTTGAGTTATGTGATATGTTTGGAGGTGTTACGTCATTAGTCGATGTTCTATAGAGGCCATGCTCGAAATGGCATAATATTGTGTAGCTGGCATAAGATGCAAAAATTTTGTGCCACACAAAATGTGGAGTTTTTCCAAATGGATTCAAAATTGATTACCCGCATTTTGGAATGGGGCATTGTCCCACAAAAAAGGGTGTTGCCTCTCAACCCCACATTGACTAAGACTTTGAAAATTAATAGGAAATGAAATTTATTTTAACATAAAGACTCCTTTATAGAAATAAATAATAGAGTTGACATTTACAATTAAGAATAAGATGTAGCCCTAGGTTTAAGATTGATAATTGAAAAAAAAATTCAAGAATAATGTTTTGGTACAAAATTTTAAGGAGAAACACATTTGGTGAAAAAAATATTTAAGGTAAATGGCATTAATTAACTAGAGGCTTAATATTTATAATATAAAATATTTAAAATTTGACCTCTAATTAATCATATTTATGGAATCCGATAATGAGGTGAATGAAAGGCTACAACTCTACTAGGTTTTTTTTTTGCATGTTGTCATCACACTACCATTAACACTCTTGGAATTATTATTTCATTGAAAGGGTCATGATTTAATTGAGTTTTACCTACCCAAATCACCACACTTTAGGTAGCCACCCCCTCTATTTAAATGTCCTTCTCCTTGGATCCTATTACAGTTGTTATAGGAGTTATCGATGGGGTTATGAATTCCAATGGCATCGAAACGAGCCCATAATTTTTTGCTAAAATAATTCCATGAGATAATCAACATATCCATGAAAGTCTATGTGATGTTATTTTTATATTACCTTGTATTCATCAAGCATATAGTTATTTTAAACAATTTACATTAGTTTCTTATTGTTGAGTCCCCTCTAAAAGAATCCTAAAATCATGGGTTCATAATACATGGTTGCCTTCCATGGTATTAAACTTGAGGGTGTGTAAAATATGACAAAGGAATTAATTTTTATAAAATTCAACAATATTGATCATTATAGAGCCATTATAGCTCATGGTTCTTGCTTCATTAATAATACATCTAGTGGTGTTTTCCCATTGGACTAATGACTTTGTTGTTTTTAAGCTTTCCAAGTTAGAAATACTTTTTTGGATGGAATTTCTTGGGCTCCTCTTTCCCCTTTGGAGATTTTTTCACCAACTAATCAAACTTCTATGTTTTTTATAGGGTTTGAGAAAGAAACATTTTATGCAACTATACCACAAAAACATGTATACTTGTAAGGCAATTTTAAGGCCCAATAATGACTTAGTTCACAAGTGGTTTTTATGTGGTTTTAAGATATATAAATAAGGGAATGTGTTTAGAGAGGAAAAATTTAAAGTGGATTTAATAAATCCATGGGTATTCACAGTTTGATAAAAGTTCACAATGAAATAAAGAAGCCTTTGTGACCTTATGGGTTTATTTGGTAATTAGGTGTAATAACTAACACTTGTTTTCTCTTCCAAGCTATAGATCATAATTTTTTTGAATGACCTTTGATGTACAACTTGTGATTTGTTTCATCACCAAAAACTTATCCCAAGGTGAATAACAGTGTGCAAACATCCTCTGATGGATGAACCATTGTGACAAATAAAAAGAATACCCAACAACACTACATGGTGGGAAAAGATTTGGACATTGTGTACCAAATCACTGGTGGTTCAACAATGGCTAGTAAACAACCAACTTCTACCACCCAACAGGGTGTGTTGCCTATCATTTGTACTTCATAAGTTACAAAAAAAATTAGGTCTTTAGAGCCAAATAATGTTTCTTAACTAGCATTACCTCCTTTAGAGGCTAAGAAATTGGGAATGGCATATAATTTAATGGTATTTTTATTTTAAATAAATTTACCTCCAAGAGCGCAACCCCTCCCAACCCAAAGAGGGTAAGAATGTTTAAGATAAATGATATGCTTTCTATTAAGTGATTTTATGAAAGATAACCATATATTTATCTGGGTAATGGATTTTGAATTTTAGTAGAGGTTGACAAGTAGACCATTGTGAAATCATGGTATTCCATGATTGTGTACTCTTGGAATGTGCATGACCTTACTAAAATTACTCCAAAGTATATTGTAAGGGATATGCACCAATTTTTAATTAATATGAAAATTGTCTATTTACAAGTGTTTACACTAGAGATAATTATGAATTACAATCATTTGTAATTAGAAATGTAAACTATTAAAATATGATCTAGGAAGTTAAATAAGATAAAATGCAGTAAATACAGAGATCTAAATAATTTAGAGAAGATGTAAACTACTAAAAATAGAAAATTAGTGCTAGGGTTAGATAATTGTCCTTGTAAATAGATTAATTTAGATTGTGTTAACCTTATGAGAGCTATAACTACTTTAAATAACATGTAAACACAAATGCATATAAAAACATTACTTTGGTGTATACTGGGACAATGTTATAGAAGGTGGACAAGGTTACAGTGTATTGTTGTCTGTTACAACAGTTTTGTCTAGACAAACTATGTGTTAAATCTAAAAATATGGGTTTGTTCACCTCTATTTGTATGTGACATGTCTTCATGTTGAGCTTGATTTTGTATGTGGAAGACCTCTAAAAATGATGCCCTAGTTTTACACAAACACACAAAAGACATTAAATGTAAAAGGCAAAAAAATTGAGGGATGTGGGAATGGTCAAGTTATCATCAAAAAGCCCCTTGTTGACTGAGTGTTGCCTACATAATCTGAAGCCCTCAGGGTAATTTAGTTATCCCTTTAGGAAATATCATATGAATTTAAATAGAAATGTTTTTATTAGAATGTTTGACAAATGATGCCCTTAACCAACAACAAAATAATGTTAGACCTTGATAAGGATTGTGGTATTGCAATAGAATTGTAATAGCACTCTTTATTTAGAAGATATATGTTTTCAAAATTAGAAAAGAGACACTTATGTTAGTGCGAGCTAGGTAGGTTCAAGTGTGACCTAATGTAATTTGTAGGAGAATATTTTACATGTTTTTGATAATCAACCTATTGGTTTGCATGAGAAAGCCATTATGAAGCAAGTCATTCTATAAATATGACAATTAAAGTATTATGGACAAGACCACACTACTAGACAAGACTGTAGTGTGCCCTTGTCTTCTTAGTGTGCCATTGTTCAAAAGGAACAATTGCTTATGAAACTAAATTGATAGTGAAGTATATGTTGAATATGAATGAATATATATTAAATAGGGAAGTCTAGGAGATATACATAATAATTATGAGACTTTGAAGACTTTCTTAGAGATTATGGGTTATCAAAATGGAAAATTGACCAATCAAAGTAAAAAAATGTTAAGAACAAGCATTATTAAGCATTTATTGATTAAAAATAAGTGTCTAAATTTTCCTACCCTTTATTCTAGTGATGCATAAAATTACTAGAGTAAATGAAATGTGATAAATGAGTGTGTATAAATACCTTGTCATTGTCATGGAGATTTGCATGCCCCCTTGTTGAGACATGTGGTGAAATATTGAACATGTGGAGAATTAAGAGTGATCAAGTCTCAATTTGAAAAATCAATGAAAATTTTTGAGTTGCAAACATTATATGCTCCAACCCTCATAGAGTACTATGTAATGCTTTTGAAAGAGTGGGAACCAACAAAGTGATTCACTAAAGTGAAACCAACACTAGATCGTCATTAAGCTCAAACGTGGCTCAATTATTGAACTAAAAAGAAGAGGTGAGAACCAGTACATGGCTCATTAAAGTGCAACCAAGATATGGAACATCACTAAGCTCAAATGTGGTCCACTTACAAAATATGAATCACATTATTGCAAATAGATCTAAATTCAAATTGTAAATTTTTGCAATTTTGATACTTGAAAAAAATTAATCTAAAATTTGTAAAGTAGCAGCTTGGACATGAATGCATATCATGTCCCCTATACTATATAGATATACCATTTGATCTTTTAAAAAATATTTGAAATCTTGTAACTATATTCACACAAGTGTATATATCCTCAATTAGTTATAAGAGTAGAATGTATAAGCAAGTTGAATGCCCCCATAATCTAAAAATTTTAATTTTTACATATTAAAAACTATCAAATCTAAAATTTATTAGTTTTAAAATCTTGAAGATAAACCCATTATGATGCCCCCTTTTTAAGATGATGGAATTTGCCTGCAAATCACTTGTCACAAAATTAAAAATGAGAGTATTTGTAAAATATGTAATCAATTAATAATATGTGTATATTTGAATTGTATTAGAATCTAAGAGTTGTAGCATTGAATTATATTAAAAGTTTGGATATTTCATTAAATCGTTGTAATTAAATATAGCATTAAAGTAGTGTATGAAGGATATAAATAACTTACAATTCTTGTGTATGTATTGTAAGCATTGTATGTGACTAGATAAAGTATTAAAGCATGCAAATAGTATGTGCATGAAATGTATCATGGAAGAATAGATGTATTTAATAGATACGTATTATTGCATGATAGGTATCATGGCACCATAGAATCAAGTAATGAATATGTAATCAAATTCACACAATGTCACACAAGAAGACATAAATTTTGTATATAAGGGATAGGTAAAATGTCTCATAGAGTTAGAATATCTTGAATTATCACACATAAGGCCCAAAGTTTAATATAAGGGACATGTAAATGTCGCATAAACATAGAAGGCTAAGAGCAATACATAGAAGGCATGACGATGCCATACAAGCAATAAGGTGTATGGTGAACATACACAAGGCCAAGGGAAACATACAAGATGTTATCAAGTTAAAGCATATGATGTAATGCAACAAGAATATGAAAGAAGCATAGGAAAACTAAAATTAGCATATTTTAATCATATGTATTTATGTTCATGTTAGCAAAAATCATAGTCATCATGATACATGTAAATTAAGAGTGAAAAAGAGATATATGTTTTCATTATATCTCAACATGGAAAATATGTTTTGGATAAATAAAACCTATAAGAGTGTTCATATAGAATAATGAGATGCCCCAACTGAAAAAGGTCGTTAGATAGAAGGCTAGCCTAACATCGAAATCATGGGAAAGTATGCATTAAATAGGAAATATGATTGATATATGAGTATTATTTTTTTATTCTATGATGTGAACATATATAAAAAGTCCCTGTGATTGTGTTGCATCTGTAAATAGAGTTTTAAAGTGCACAGGGATAGGACCATATGAGAGGACAAGGGCGTAATATGTTATTGTCTAACAAGTGTGACTTTATCCTAATTGATTGTATGCAAGAATTTTTTATCAGGATAACTTATTTTGTGTATGAATGTATGTTGTGTCTATAGAAATGTGTGATGTTTCACACTCAAATGCCTTGTGAGAAACATTGAATACTAAAAAGGTAAATGCTATGTATTGAACATAAAAATAAATGACCTATGCAAATTTGTGATCCAACAACATAAAAATATGCCTATAGGTCTTGATTTTTATTTATTTATAAAATATTTTAATGTATTTGTACTTTTTAGCATATATTCACATTTTTATATTTTTCCATATTTTAAAAAGTAAAGTATGCATAAGCAAAATTTGGAAAAGCTTTGAAAAACAAGGTAAGTAACAAGCTTTTGAAAAAAGGAGGGGGAGATTAAAACAACCCTCAACAAAATGCTAAAGCAAATCATGGCAAGTGTATACACCCTAAATTGGTCAAGCGACCACACATATCATGTATTTTCATAGTCCTTTCATAAGAGACTCTGATTAGAGAATATGAGCTTTTGTTCACATTTAGCCATGTCTTTGTTTTATTATTTTTAGTCTTGATCTAGGCTTGAGTCACCTTTTTACCTATTCTCAATCATTTTGAGGCCTTCAAATGGTCATTCTACCTTAGCCAGGTTAGACTTCCTATCCTCTTCCCATTCCCCTAGGTCTTGGGACTATAGGACAGGAGCATTAGGATTGGACTACAATGCTGGACCCCAGGGTGTCCCATTTCCAATGCTCCTAACTAGGGTTAATTTGAGTTCTAACGGTCAGTTTATTTTTCTAGTTGAGTCTTACCCCTTTTCTTAGCTTCATCCTTGAGTTTTCCCATGTCATCTAAATGCAAATAAAGCTCCCAAATTCAAAATAATGAGTCTCCTATATAAAGGACTTCATAAGCCATTTTATAGCTGGCACTTACTACTTTAGCACATTACATAATTAAAAATCAATCAATAGTATAGTTTAACATTCTGCATCACACATAGACTGTATGCTTGATCAAGTAAGGGTCTAGGTCAAAGTCATTCTTGCATCTATCATGCACATTGACTATGCACATTCCCTAAGGGAGAACTGGATTGAATTTGAGACCTTAGCTTGAGGGTTAATGTAGGTAGCAATCAGGATAACAAGGGTTCTAGATCGTGCAATCATTCTTCTCCTAACCTAGTTTTTTTCCCTTTTGATTTTGATGCATTTATTGTTTGCATGTTTGTAGATGAATATAGGGTTTTAGAGATTAAAAGGGACATATAACAAGTTCTGTTAACTTCTATCCTCCAAAATTTGGTACACAGGCTCACACTGACCTGGTGAATAAAACCTAAAAAGCTTTGATCCTTAGGACAATAGTGGCAAAGGTAGACTAAAACATCGGTGCCACTCCTATCCACTTTTAATGTTCTTATTCAATCATAAAACAAATCCCAAATCTAGATTCCAAATAGTGTCCCAGTCCTGCATCTCAAATTCCAGCTCTTGAATCATTCATTTTAGTTCATTTTTAGATAAGTTTACTTTTCTTCCTCATTCAAATTATTTGATTAAAATCTATATTTTGCCATATTAAGCTAGATTTTTCCCCTTACTCCAGACCCCTTATTATTTAGGAACTAAACACTATATTCTCAAAAATAATAAAACATTTGGTGAACCCAACTTACTTCAAATAAATCTAAAACCCTAGGTACACTTAAGGTTTCTCCTTCAACTTTTGTGCATAAATTCAATTTCAAATTTTTGATTTTTGTATAATTTTTTGTGCATTTATCCTATTCAAAACCATTTTTAGAATTTAAAATTAATGTACAATTTTTTAAAAATCTAAAACCTTAGCTCTAAACCTTAGATTTTCAAACGAGGTCCTCAAACCCTAAGCCTCCCTCCCTTGCAATTTTTAGAAAAATATTTTGGATTTTTTGCAAATTGTTTTGAGTGTCTAAAATATTTTCAAAATCTGAAAATTAGTAGTTACTTTGGGCACAAATTCAATTTCAAATTTTTGGTTTTTGTATAAATTTTTGTGCATTTATTCTATTTCAAAATTATTTCTAGAATTTAAATTATTAGCATAATTTTCAAAAATTCTAAAACCCTAGCTAAAAACCTTGGATTTCCAAACTAGGTCCTCAAACCTTAAGCCTCCCTTGCAATTTTTATAAAAATATTTTAAAATTTTTGTAAATTGTTTTGAGTGTCTAAAATATTTTCAAAATCTAAAAATTAGTAGTTACTTTGGGAAAAAATTCAATTTCAAATTTTTTATTTTTGTATATTTTTTTGTGCATTTATTTTATTTAAAAATTATTTTTAGAATTTAAATTATTGGCATAATTTTCAAAAATTCTAAAACCCTAGATTTCTAAACTAGGTCCTCAAACCCCAAGTTTTCCTCCCTTGCGATTTTTAGAAAAATAGTTTAATTTTTTTTGCAAATTGCTTACTTTGTCAAACATAATTTCAAAATATCTATGTTCATAGTTATTTTTGCATTTATTTTCTTAATAGTACTTTTCAATATTCTTTTTGGTGAAAGAAATAAAATGGCCACTAAGTCACTTCTTCCCTCTCCTCCCATAGATCAATTTTTAAAATTTTCTCATAATTATGATAATGAATGGACAAATTTGCAAAACTGCACATTAGCTAAAAATGTGGAAAATGATTTTATTTACAATGAAGAAAATTACTATTGTTGTAATGAGCAATATGATGATATACGTGATAGTGATATTGCAACACAAATAGATGCATCTTCTTCTCTGAAACCCATCTCTTTTATTCCCTCTTTTAAAGAAAATAATTTTGATAAATGGGAAAGATATGTCTCACCTCATTCTCCTATGCACAATGCACCAAATAAACAAATTAGTCATGCACTTCCAAATGAACCTCTTATTGATGATAGTTTGTTTTCATGTGAACCTAATCTCTCTATCTCTCTTTCGCTACTTATATGTTCAAATTACAACAATATAAATGTAATATAATCAAATTACCAATGCATAGTTCAAATGATACATCTCATGTTCCTAAATCTACTTTGTCAAAAGAATGTCTAAATGAAAACTCTTCTTTTCTTATCTCTCATATTGCACCTGAAAATCATGCATACATTGCATCCATGGATAACATAGATGCACATGATATTCCAATTTCAAATGATACTTTATTGCATATTAGAAAAGAATTAAATTCTTCTCTTACACCTCTCCCTAGCAATGATGGAAGTGATAATGAGTATGATATTGAACATGCAAATGAACATGAAAATGAGAGTGATTATGAAGAATATTTCAATGATGAAAATGCATGGAACAATGATGATTAATATGCACATAGTGAAGAAGAATATGCATCTCATGTTTCTAACTCTTCTCTCACTCCTCTCAAACATAATGCAACTTCCAAATTTTGTTTCTAATTCTATGCACGATTCTATTTCAAATAATGCACATGTTCATGCTAATAGCACATCTTCTACTCAATTAGAATGTAATACACTAAAACATAAAGATGTTAATGAATCTCCCAAGCCACTCCTCACTACAGTAGGACCCAATTCTCACTCTTCACCTAAAGAGAATGGTAGCTCACATCCCTATAGTAAGGTCCAAGTTACCATTACTCCTAAGGTTTAAGTAAGCACAACCCCTCTTTATGATCCAATTGATAAATGTAGCATTCCCATGGCTAAAATTAACAATTAAATTCAATGATTAAATGAACCACTTCAAGATGCTAATGAACCATCCCAGGATTTTATCTCTTTAATGCATGCAATTGGTGAATTAAAACACCAAGTACATATCCTTACCTTGGAAAACAAGGCTTATAAGTCTTGGATGGATGCTAATGATTTACATGGTAACCCTCTTCCAAAGACATTTATAAAAGTTTCATTGCCTAAGCATTTTTAGATACCATCATTGCCTCACTTTGATGGAACTGGAGATCCATTTGTACACCTTCAGGCCTTTCAGAAGGCTTTGCCATCTCATGTGAGTCCTTTAATTCTACTCGAGTTATTCTAAAAGACATTAGTGGGGGAAGCACAAAATTGGTTCTTTCATCTCCTCACCATTAGTTCCTTACATACATATAATGACTTAGAGGAGGCATTTCTCAAACATTACATAGCAAACACGGGCCCTCGTGTCACATATGAGAAACTTACAAATTTACATCAGTATACTTCAAATTTAGTTAGTGATTATATCTTACGATTCAATAATCACATGTTAAGATTGATATATAAACCAACAGATTTAGAGATTCAGCATATCTTTATTAAGGGGCTTCACCAACCGCTCCTAGAGCATCTACTTTATCAGATAGAGTCTTCTTTTAGGCACTTATGCTATATAGCTCTAGCTTTGGAAAAGAAATTGGGATTAATTGAGGCAGATTTAGTTGATCAAATTACTCTAGATTTCATAACAGTATCTACATCTCCTAGCATCTAGCATCCACCATGTCCTAAACAAGATAGGAGACCACAACTAGAAAAGTAACTAGTTAAGATCAGAGAGCCAGTCTCTAGAGTACAACCTACAATATGCACTACAAAGAACAATGTCAAGGCACCACTACAATTTTATTTAGATCAGGATAGCCCATATGTCATATTATCATCTCTACTATATAAGAGGTTAATCACATTACCTTCTACTCATCGATGAGATCCACATCTCCTAGAGAAATAGCCACATCTACCCTTCTGCAACTATCATCGTATTTGTGGAAATAAAGATAATGATTGTTATAGACTCAAGGATTGCATTAATAGATGTGTTAATAATGGCATCATAACATTCACATCGGGGGAATTAAGATCTCCTCCACCATGGAACCATAGACCTCATTCATCCACCACTGAGTCATCCCAAGACATTCCTTCACAGGAATCATCGGTCACTCATCGTGAGATAAATGCAGGTTCTAGGATAGAGTCTCACAAGAGATCTCTTATTCCACCTATTTAGAAGGTTTGGAAACTAGTACAGTGAGAGCAACCTACATATAATAGTGCAGTTCAAGGAGTACATAATGTAGTTCCATATACATATCCAGCAGAGTCACAGCCATCGTAGTAGAGTACTAATCACGAGAAATATTCATTATAGCTAGACTTTTTAGGTCTTATCTCACATAGCAATCAACTACGATTAAGATTAAATGAACCCACATCATAGAGTATTGCTCATGATAAATATTCACTATGGCTAGATTTTATGGGTCCTATCTCATGTAACAATCCACTACAGTTGATATTAAATGAGCCCTCATCACAGGTTTTAGCTCCAACTCGATCTATGGCTCAGTCATACACAAAATTGCAAAGGCCATAGAGTATATGATTATAAATAACTGATCTTTCTTCATAGCACATAGTTTCGTTTACATGACCAATAAAGTTATATTTTTTAGAATCTCCATGTACAACTATAGTTAGTGCATCATAGATAGTATCAGATATTGAGCATGTTCTTACACAACACGAGCAGTATGGGCATTTGTTCAGTTGGCCAATAGGATTTAGTTAGTGATATGACACACAGTCATACTAGTTTTAGTTCATAAGCTTCGCTTAGTAGGTAAATGATGGATCCAAAGGTCTAGCTAGCCTTTGTATTCTTGAGCCACTCTTAGGGAAGCAATACGCATAGCGTGCTATCTTACATTCCCACATACTAATAACTAACGTTCCTATTTCCTAATAACTATCCATAGCTAAAACCAGCTTATAAAAAATCTAGATCTTACCAAATCCTATTTTACCAACATTAAACCAAATCAACTTATCCAAATAATTTACCAATCTCAAACTAGCTCAATTTATCCAACAATTTACCAATTGCAAAATCAACAAATTTTTTACTCACATATAATTACAAACCAAATAAAATTCTTTACTTCCATACAAATCAAAATACAAACCTAGTATCACACATATCAAAACAATCAAATCACATATCCCAAGTACCATTTTACCAAGCATAAACAACCTCAACATCAACTACTTCTGCAACAACCATATGCAATGAACATAACAATATATTTCAAATCCCATAACACAGTATGCATGAACCAAAATCAAATCAACATCTGTATATATATAACCAAGTTTTCAAATACATATACATTTTATCAAGATACAATCAATAATGGATGGGCATTATGCCCTCACTCTCGGTCTCACTCTCTCTTTTATTACTAATCCCATAGTCTAGCCTAGCACTAGATGACCGTACACCTCTTCAAGCTCCCATATGCCTCTTATAACAACTATCTCACTCCAATAACCATTTACGCTCCTCATGCAAGTCTGTATGCCACCTTTTTAGATCTATGTACTCATCCATAATCTACGTACTCACTGATCCATAATTAGGTGGAGGCATCCTATGCCTATTTAGATTAACCCTTAGCTCATCTCTCTCTATTGCTACTCTAACATATGTAGTTATCGCTATAGTAGCTCCATCAAATAAATAAGCATTAATATTAGTCGTAACTATTATTCATTCTATCAAACCCTATTCCACTGCATCATCATGAATATGTCATGTGAGCTCTCAAAGTGTCGACTCAATGATGGTCTCTTAGAACCCATCATCACCACCTCCTCCCCTAATAGGTGTTTCATCCTGAGCACCTCCCACTCCACCTACACACAAAATTACAACACTATATTAGATATACATTTTCCAAACAAGCAAAAATAAGTACAAGCTTATACATAATTCAAATATAATCAATGCTTACCTCCCATCATCTGAATCAGATTAGGATCCTCATACTCAGGGGCATTCCCTCTATCAATAAGATACAATGGATCCCATTGATCCCTCATCTATCATGTGGTATATGATTCTATGCATCCAACATCATCTACATCAATAACATCTATAGCCACATTCCATGCACCCAAAGGTAATGGTGCTAACTCAACCTCAGTAGGCCTCCCACAAACTCCTACCTTCACTGGTGCATGTGTACTACTCACCCACACCTATGCTATAAGAGGCACATCTTGTGGTACCCCAAACTATCTAATCACACACTCATACTAAAAGTGCTCGTACACTCCAACCCAATAGTCATGTAACCAATAACTGACCCTCATATACTGTAATTACACTCTATCCTCAAGCCACCTAGGGAATCCTCTATAGGGCCTCTATATGATATCTTGAGCCACTAATCTATCTAAAACTCATCTATAATGATCTATCCTAGGATATCAGATAGCCAATGAACTCTTCCACCACTCCCCATATGGTTACAAAGGTGCCAAACTCTCCCTCGATAATCTTATCGACTGCACAACTGCTATATACTCATAATCCTAACAATGCAATAAGGTAACTAAACTCACACCACCACTAAATACCTCATAAGTAAACCTATAAATATCCCTATATAAGTGGGCAAGCATAGTCCTACCCCATGAGAACATAATGTCATACACCTCTATACTACGCATAATCCTATGCATCATATATGCAATCAACACCCCACTCCCATCCACAGTAATAAATGTAGCCAACAACACGGCCAACCACTTATGTAGATGCAAAACACTTGACTACACAATAACTAAAAATAACACATCACTATCATTGCCTCTCATATGTATGCTTAAGGGCACACCAACAAAGTATAAGGATGCATGATCAATAGCATCGACGCTTATGTTATCTTGTAATATCACCTATTGTCCACTAATTGGCAAATGCAAAATATGGTACATATCCTCTAGAGTAATCATAATCTCTCTAATAGGAATCCAAAAATTACATATGTTTGCATTTCACCTCTCATGTAAGGTAGTAATCAGATATCTATCCCGCTGCACAGTGCCTAAGTCATACACATGACCTAACCCTGCCCTATCCATCACAACTCTCTCATCAATTGACAAAGGTAACAATCTTAGTATCTCTATCACCTAACCTCTATGAAACTCCCTCATCCATACCTTGCCTTATAAAACACCAAAAAATAGCATATGTATCAATCAAATATGCCAAAGTAAATAGCCAAGCTAAACAGCAATAGATAACTAATCAAAATCTTAGAAAACTAGCCCTAGTGAATAATCACATTGTAAAAGGACACTAGCACTAGGTAGTAGCATTGAAACCTAGATACTAGCACTAAACACTAGATAAGAGTGTTGAATCCTAGATAGAAGCATTGAAATTAGTGTAAATTTATTACAACACTTCAAAATAGCTCAAAAATAGGCTTCCAAGTAGGCAAAAAATCACACATTTTAGCTACTTATCAGGGTAATCTCCCCACCAGCCTCAATCTGGGCTACCAACTAATCAAATCAAGTCATGGTAGGTACTCATTTCCTCGACATATATTCTACTCCATAGCTCCAAAATCTCAACCTAGTCAATGCACAAATGAATTGAGAATTAATCTAATTCTCCTATATCAAACAACTTTCTCATTCAAAGCAAAATACCATTTTTCCTATAACTTCAACCCTGTAGCTCCATTTTACAAAACATTTTTTTCCATGGAATCATGACAATGATACCTTTGAAAACACTCAAACCTTACTTTTCTATTACCTCATCTGTCTACTATGGCACACACATCTTTATTTCTCTCTTATACCTAGACATTCAACTTGGTCTTAACCAATTAAAAATCTCATTCAACTATCAAAAACAAAACTTAGTCTAATAAATCAAATGATTTCTCTAACAATTCAAACTATACCAACCTTGATTCTATCATTATGCCACTAGTCATCATTTTTGGCTCAAACTCCTCTATCACAAGATCTCATCCTTATCCCCAAAAGGCCCTGCAAAATTCCTATTATTCCTATTCTTACACTTACCTAGCATAACCCATCTACTCTCATAAGTGGATACACTATGGTTCGTACACCTTCAATAGTCAAATCATTAGGTTTAGCTCATATTGGTCAAAATATATGGTGATTCAGACTACATGGGTCACTCAGCATGGTTCTTACACCTCCAGTATTTAGATTATCAAATTTAGCTCAGATCGATCAAAATATATAGTGATTCAAATTACATGGGTCACTCAACATTACTTAAGACATTCATAGGGACATACCTTCAGTTTGCAAATACATAGATTAGTCAGATATAATGATTCAAATTACATGGGTCATTCAACATTACTCAAGACATTTAGAGGGACATACCTTTAGTTTACAAATACATAGATTAGTCAAATATATAGTAGTTTAGATTATACGGATTCATAGTGACTTTGATACATATACTATATTTGGAGGTATGTACATTACTAAATGTCTCATACATATAGCTCCATATAGCATGACATAGTTATAGGACCAAACAACAGATTATAGGCATAGTGTAGAGCACAGTGTTTTATCTTTAGTTTTACACATGGGGCATGGCATGATATGTCATTTCACATATGGTTATACATATTTATAGACTATACATATGCATCACTAACATACCAAATTTTGGGGGCATGACACGGATGTTCATGTTCTTCATCATCCAAGATTATACAAATTAGAATGGTAAGGTATGCCATTCTCTTTTTGCACATTTACTAGAGTTTTAGATTACACCCAACTATACCCAAGTTATCACCAGGTTGGACTATACGATCATCTGCAGTGGTTGGTCCATAGCATTACCCAGACCCAGACTACATAAGTTTGTGCTAGATAGAGGGTAGACATTGGTTTTGAGCCTCTGAGCACTTCTTAGTTCTAGTTTAGATTATTTAGAGTGGGAACATGATAGATTTTGCTCTTCATAATATACAAATTTTATGCACACATTCTAGATTACGTGAGTTTATGTGGGATAGAAGGTAGACATTGGTTTTGGACCTCCGAGCATTTCTCATTTTTAGCTAGATTTAACATAGGGGGTAAGCATTTCCCTCCTTCTCCATGTTACATGGATTCCATATTCAAATTCAGTATAGGTGGCATCTATTTCAAGGATTCCTTCTTTCTCCAGGCACTATTCATCTCTCCATCCACTTTCCTAGCCAGGAAGTGAGATGGACTCTTTTTTTTTCAACACATTCATCTCAATGTAGGTAGGTTTAGGTATTCATTTTCTTTTATTTCTTTTACTCTAGTACTTCAATTCATTATATCACTAGATTAAAAGGGGGGCAAATGTATACTCCCTAAATTGGTCAAGTGACCACACATATCATGTCTTTTCATAGTCTTTTCATAGGAGAATTCGACTAGAGAATATGTGCTTTTGTTCACATTTAACCATGTCTTTACTTTATTCTTTTTGGTCTTGTTATAGACTTAAGTCACCTTTTTACCTATTATTGGTCATTCCAAGCCTTTCAAATGGTCATTCCACCTTAGCCAGGTCAGACTTCTTATCTTCTTACCATCCCCTCAGGTATTGAGATTGTTGGATAAGAGTGCTAAGATTGGACTATAGCATTGGAGCCCAGGGTGTCCCATTTCTAGGGTTCCTATCTAAGGTTAATTTGAGTTTTAACGATCAATTTCTTTCACTAGTTGAGTCTTACCCTTTTTCTTAGATTCATCCTTAAGTTTTCCCATGTTGACCAAATGCAAATAAAGTACCCATATTCAAAGTAATGAGTCTCCTATATAAAGGACTTCACAAGGCATTTTATTGCTAGTACTTACTACTTTAGCACATTACATAATTAAAAATTAGTCAATAGTATAGCTCAACATTCTGCATCACACATAGACTTACATGCTTGATCAAATAAGGGCTTAAGCAAAAGTCATTATTGCATTTATCATGCACATTAATTATGCATGCTTCCTAAAGGAGAACTACATTGGATATGAGACCCTAGCTTGAGGGTTAATATAGGTAGTGATTAGGATAGTAGGGGTTCTAGATTGTGCGATCATTCTTCACCTAACCCAGTTTTTCCCCCTTTTGATTTTGATGCATTTGTTCTTTGCATGTGTGTAGATGAATACAAGGTTTTGGAGATTAAAATGGACCTACAGTGAGTTATGTTAACTTCTAGTCTCCAAGATTTGGTATACAGGCTCACACTAACCTGGCAAAGAAAACCCAAAAAACTTTGATCCTCAAAACAATAGTGGTAGAGGTGGACTATAGTACTAGTGCCACTATGTCCACTTTTGGCACTCATATCCAATCACAAAATGATTGCCAAATCTAGATTATAAATAGTGTCCCAGTCTTGCATCTCAAATTCTAGCTCTTGAATCATTAGTTTCAATCTATTTTTAGATAAGTTTACTTTTCTTCCTCATGTAAATTATTTGATAAAAATTTGCAATTTGCCATATTAAACTAGATATTTCCCCTTACTCTAGACCCCTTATTATTTAAGAATTAAACAATAGTTTCCCATAAATAATGAAATATCAAGGAGGAAGGCAAGGGAAATGCCCTCGATGTAGTTTTATATGTAGCATAAATGGCAAGCATGGCCATGTAATCTCATGTAAAAGTAGATAGATGTGAGCATGAAAGTACAAATAAGAACTAAAGCATGTGTCAATGTGTAATAATGGTCAAATAAATTTCCATGAAGGATGCGCATTGAAATCTTATTAAGATAATTATCTTGGGTTGGTCAAATTGGGTAGAAAGAAGTAAATGAGGAAGTGCCCCAAAATGAAAATAGAGCCAAGTGTTAGAAGAAAAAGGGATTAGGTGTAGAAGAATAAGAAACAAATAGTAAATACCAAAGAAGCTATGTATATATAGGTACTAGACATGAAAGCTAATTAAGGTCATCAAGCCCAACCATGTGTCCAACCAATGATTTCATCAATAAGATGTTCATATGTGTATCTAATTCCTTGATAAGAAGGAGCAAACTCTTGTGCAATAGAAGATGTGCCAATTTTAGAAGCTTTTGAATTTGAATAAGAACCATGTGTTGTAAAATAACCCTCTGAATCACTACTCATATGTCTATCAAAATCCATATCCTCATGCATAGGAGGACATGATGTAACACATTTACCTATGTATGAGCCTTATTAATAACCTATGATGAAGTATTAGATAAAGACCTTGTATAATGTGCCACTTTCTGCTTAGGATTAGATATCCTGCTCTTTCTAACCAAGTGATCATGTTCATATGTACTCATATTATGCATAATAATATATGGATAAATTGTAATAGCTTCATGCTCATAACTAGGTGAAAAAAATTAAAATATGCTCATGCTCATAAGTAGGTGCAAAAACTACTTTTGGAATATACTTTTTGAATGTAAATCATTATCTTGAATAGTTGTATAAACTAATTCATTATTAATTTTCTCAATAATTGTGTCAACCAACTATTGTGGAGTAGGAGTAGGTACCATTGATTCCATAGGATATTCATATTAAATTCCTAAAATTTTATCCACTTGACTATCATGAATATATTTTAAACATTTATGAACTATAGAAGGAACTATTCTAATTTTTGTAACCAAGGTCTCCCTAATAACATGTGAAATACACCCGTGCTTAGTAACACTAAGAAATGAGTGGGAAATATGAGAGATTCCATTTTTAAAGGTAATAAAATATTCACAAGAGTAGCTTGTACATGACCATCAAATGCTTTCACAACTCTAGATGTATGTCATATATTTTGATCTGTTTAACCAAGAGAATGTACAAGTATTACAATGCACAAATTTTTACTTGATCCATTGTTTATCATGACACTATGGATTGGTTGTATACCAACATATGCTCTAATGAATAATTCATGTCTATCAAAATCATCATCAACAATTTTAAAATCATCAAATGTAATAGATGGGCATGATGTTAGCTTGCTTGTAACTGTACCAATGATGTTATCAAGTGGATGTCTGAAGGTGGAGGAAGATGAGAATTATATGCATAATGTACTTTAAAAAAATTCTTGTTATCTTGTGCTTCATGATTTGGAAAAGTTTTTTAGTCAATTTTAGCTTATATTTTGAAAGGGAGAAGAAGAAACTAAATACGGGTATGGTTAAAAAAACTTATTGGAATATGCACGTGTTGAATCAGATGATTGTGAAGAACTTCTCTTTGGCTTGGGAGTATGACCTACAAATAAGATAACACTAAAGCAAATGTTTGTTTAGATAGATATCTGAGTGGATTACCTAGCGTTAGCTAGATCTTGAAAGCAAGAGCTTCTTCGGGGGCTGTCAATCCACATGTTTTAAACAATTAAGTTTATAAAATAGAATAGAAAGTACTTACATCAATAATCAAAAGGTACTAAAAATTAAAAACAAGAAATAAGCAAATTATTACTAGTGTTAAATAGCTCAGGTCTATTTTAGAAAATCAGGCAGGGGTATGTGAACAGGTAGGGACACAAAAAACTAAATGTGGTTAGGGGTAAGAGGGTGAAAAAAACTTATTTTATGACACAGTGACCGTCAGTGGATAAGGTGACCATCGATGATTGAGGTGACCATCGGTGGTCATGCTGACTGTTGGTGGTTGGGAAGACCATCAGTGGTTGAGACAACTATCGATGGTTATTATGTGCAGGTCTGGGTTGGTAAATAGTCAGATTGATAGGATCCTAAAGTTAGATTTTGAGAGATGGATTGGTGTTGGGATGAGTGCAAAAGTTAAATAAAGTAATTAAATACTATAAAATAAACACTTATCTTACATAATGTTAGTCAGGTGAGTGTTTGAGGTAGTTGACTCATTGGTGGAGTCTGACATGATTTTGATAGAGTAATAGTACTTGATGCTTTGGGGGAGCGGCATTAGAAAGTTGGCTCTCTAACATGATGATTAGATTGTTGGGTTGTTGATGATGATTTGACCTGTAAAATAAAGGAACTCTAGATGCACAAGCTCTTGATAATAATTATAGATGGATTTCACCTCCCTACTCTTTTCTTCTTATAGGTAATTAAGGAGAGGTGAAACAAGATGTTATCTAGGCCTTCTAATTTTAACTTGTGCATGCAATGGATCACACATGGATTTAGACAAGCTATTTTTAGAAGAGCAAGGTGGATGGTTTACATGTTAGTGGTTAAGGAGGTACACCTTGATCGTCGATAATCGAGGGCAAAGGGAAAAAGTAATTAAAAGGGTAGGTTAAGTCATTTGGTCAAACTGACTAAGGGTTAGGCTCAATTAGGGGTCAACGTGTCAAATTGGTCCCAAGAGGGTCCTAAGGTAGTCCAGTGGAATTTCAACATTTGGAATCATGGTGTGCATATTCTTGGTGTCTACATTTTACCCCTTTTTGTTATGTAGCTTTGAATCAACAAGCTACAAAACAAAAATGGATTGCTAGTCAAAGGTTTAATTGCCTTGAGTATGGGAGGAGGTATTTCCCCCAAATCGTGAGTTGATGAGGTAAGACAAAAGTGGGTACTGATTTGATAAAGTAGAAAAAGGTGATGATGAAGGTGGGCATCATGAAGGTGAGTGATAGGTTGGGTACTTGAGGCATAAATGTGTGTAAAAAGTATGATAAAAGGTGTGATAACCAAGCTCGTGCATAAACTAAGTTTCCATAGTTAGTAAAAATAAAGGTTGGTGATAGAAGGATAAGTGACAAGTAGACTGTGTGACCATATTTAGGTGTGGTGGCTAGGAACACTCACAAATCTCCTAAGAGATGCATGTGTTGGTGGGTATCCAACATAGGAACTGCTCTCAATGAAAACACAAACTTGGTCAAGCGTCACAAGAATCTAAAATAGGAAGTGCTCTCAAGAATACACAAGTGGGTCAGGTAAGCGTGAGGTGGCACAAGCTCAAAAGGTTCAACATGGAAATGTGGTTGTTACGACCAAAAGGACTAGGCAAAATTCAATATAAAACACATGCTAGTTGGGCCAAAATAGACCAATGGCGAGATGACGAGGTGGTCAAGGTGGGTGGAAAAGGTGGTATCCATATGTGGGTGAGTTGATTCTACTTTAAAATAGTTACTCCAAGGTAAGAGTAAAAAAGTGGGCCACCTGATCGTCAATGGTTAGGGTGCTCAAGGACGATCGTTGACAGTCACCCTGATCATCGATAGTTAGGGTACAAACCCTAAAAGGCCATGGGTCAAGTGAAAAATGAATTATTATTAACTCATTATAATGTTTGTCATTTTTGAATTTAGGGCTCTAGTTTTTGGTGTATTAGGTGAGGAATTATTCACAGTGATTACTGAGGTGGACCTGTTGAGTTGGTGTAAGAGGATGTAGGGGACTAGTGAGGATGCAGGGAGCATGTGGGCATAGATGAGGATGGGAAAGTCTATGGCTGACTCCATGGTGGGAATCACAAAATGAGTGGGAATCACAAAATGAGGTAGGGGATGCTTTAAAATTGGTAGCTTAGCTTGATTTGGTAATTGCATTAGGGTTGAAGTGTAGTGGATTAGATGGTTGGGTTTTGAATGGTTATGCCCTAGTTAGGGTTTTTTTTAATTTGGGTAAATTTGTAGGTGAATGGTAAAATTAAATGGGTGGGTAGGTAGTTAAGGGTGGGTTGGTAAGTAATGGTGGAAAAGTAGGAGGTTTTATGGAAAATTAGGTAATTTTAAGGGATTATGGGTAGGTTGAGGGATTTGAGTGGAATACCCACAATGACCATCCAGGATTGAGTCGATCATCGACGGTTGATATCCACAAAGCTATGGACACCTGACCATTAGTATTCACCATGACCACCAACGATCAAACCATCCAATTTTGTGTTTAAATGTTAAAAAAGTATTTTTGGTTAGGTTGGATTGGGAGATAGTGTTAGATTTACAGATGGTTGAGGCTAAGTGGGTTGGGTAAATGTTTCTAGATGATAACAAAGAGCGAATGAGTAATAAAATAGGTAAATTATAGTAGGGTGATGGTCAAATAGGTGAAGGGTAGGTAAAGCTTATGAATATTATAAGGAACTAAGTTGTTGTGCTAATGAATGTTTTCAAGCTTGTGAGTAGATACAGATTCATGATCAAGTGCCATGCATCTTCATAGAGATCCACTAGGGAATGACCCGAGCTGACTAGGCCTATATGGAGGAGGTTAGGCTCAGAGTGATGAGGCACTATCAACATGTGCTTTGAGATGCATCCATGATCATAGCTCTCCTTGAGAGATGAGATCCAGCTATGAACACCTTCTTACTACCTTTTTGCAAGATGATGATCTTGCCTAAGGATGTACTTAGGATCACATGACTACCTCTCTAGGGCAATCTGATCTATCACATAAAGTAAGAGGAATGAGAGGATCGCATTGAGCTATTGTATGGAGATGATAGTGATCGGTTCAGATGGCATGATGGGGGTTCAACTATAGCACATTATATGAGAGGGTGTAGGGAAAGTGGAGATTGATTACCATTCTTATGATGGTCATCTCATGCTTTTCTCTTCTCGACTTGAGAAGTGGGAGGTTCCCATATTTGTTACTAAGGGTGTTGGTTGAGCTACTACTAGGGTGGAATATATTTAGCTGGGTACCTATTCTCTTGGTGCAGATATATAAGGAGCTATGGGGATTTAGGGCCCATAGAAGGAATGGTATTAGAGTTGTCCTAATTCTACATTGTTGGGCCTATGAGCACATTTGGGTACTGACGCCAGTGGGATTACCATGGGCAGGATATACATAGATGGAGTTCTCAATTGGGTTCATGCGATGGAGAGGTGAATTCACTACTTTAGGTGCAGAGGAGGGGCCCATGACATGGATTAGTTTAAGGGTACACTAGGTGCACTGCTAATTGATAACATTATCTGGAGGCCCTACATTTAGTTTCTAGTATGGCCTAGATACAAAAGGTAGACCTTGTCCTTATAGAGTTTTAGGTGGATTCTCGATCAGAGGGATGGAGAGGTGGAGTTCATCCCATTTGATAGGGTGTGGATGTAGTTCAACCTTGTACAGGGTATTCTAGGTTTATTTCCTAGGTATAGGCATGAGGATCCAAAAATCTTATTTCTAGAGCCACATCCAATCCTAATTTTGCTAGATCACGAGGAGCTACAAATCAGGCCACAGATAGATGATGCAGGCTTTATAGATGGCTACATGGTATGGTATCATGCATTATATGTGGCTACAGACCTTGGTAATGGTGATGATGGTAGGGGGTTAATGGTTATGGACCTAATTAGGAGAGAGGGTCAAAGGGCATAAGTACAGGGGGTTGGCTCTGATGGACAAGCAGGAGTAACATTAGTTGTTGCATAGGCATAGGTCATGACACTACAGGGTCAGGTGTTTGTTATATAGGGTTAGATTACTACTCTAATAGGTGATAGAGACTAGGTGAGGGCTTCACTATCCTTGGTGACATAGAAGAGGGAATCCCTTAGGTAGAGAGGAGGAGAACCATTACTTATAAGGCCATCAAGCACCATTCTCATAGCATGATACTTGTCTACAATGGAAGAGCTATGGTATTATGAGGATATAGTTTTGAGGTGGTGTCCTAATGAGCCCTGATGGGGAGAGTATAGAGTGAGCTTGTCAAGTGATGCCAGTGTGCTGACACTAGGGTAGTGGATAACATCTATAGGTGGACAGATAGGTAATATAGGTGGATAGGTAACATAGCCTAGTGGTACACTAGGAGATAGTGGTGCCCCAGGGGGATAGGCATGATATAGTTCATACATATCATATATTATTTTATATCATTTTGATTTTAACCTATGAGTTGATGCAGTGAGATGTAAATTTTTAAAGAGAGACATGTATATATGTTTGTACACATTATGATGTTATTTGACTATATATGATCTATGTTTATCACTTATGCTCATGGTCTATGATTTGTGTTGATGTTTTATGTTGATGATGTGATGTTATATTGATTATGAATTATGCTTATGTTATGGATGTTTAGACACTGATGTACACTTACCTGGTAACGCATGAGATGGATTTGATTTATGGGTATGCTTCCTGCTTGCTTATGACATGCTAAATTTTAATGAGTATACACTTCATTATTTAGATTTAGACATGCAATGAAAAATGGTTGATTTCATTATTACTCATGGATGCTATGGTTTTATTATACCTGTTATGGTTATGAGTATGATTATGTTGTTGCTTATGACACATGTGCATATGCTTTGTTGTTAATTTAAGATAAAACACATGAGGAAGTTTAATTAACAACACTAGATGGGTGAACAAACAATACAATCAAGAGATAAATGTCATAATGAAAAGATCAAATATCCATGACAGGATAGGAAGAGGACACGATTCTTCTTCTTTGATAAGGACTAATATAGAATCGAAGTTAGATTGGATTGATGAACATAAGCCCTTTAAATGCTTCACATTAGCATACGTTGGGTGGTTAAAAAAAGGTGTCTTGACCAAATAATGTCAAGCTAAAAATCCCCTACTTATAGTGTATAAAGGGAAGATGGATGAAAATGGAAAATTCTTGTGAGACTAGCATGCCTCTTCTATAGGTGTTTGAAGAGCCAGTATAAACAAGTCTATATTATACAAAGTATAGACTAGTCGATGTGGGGAGTCTACTTATGAAATCCGATTGTGGATTCCATTTTATTTTGTTGTGTGAGAGCCAATTGTAGCTTTCAAGATTAGTTTGCTTTTGTTGTGATTATGAAAATGGGTCTTTTGCTTTGTCACTATATATGGGAATTTGATCGATGTGAGAAGCTTCCAATAAATTGTTGTGATTTTTATAAATGCTTTACTCAACCATCCTTCAAGGTAGTGGTCTAAGTTTATTTACTTTGTTCAAGGCTCTATGATAGTTTTCCTTCAAAAGAGTAGTCTACCTTATATTTATGCAATTTTAGTATGCTTATGTAACTATCCTTCAAGGGAGCAGTCTGTGAATGCTAAGAATGACCCATGATTGTTATTGGTTTATATTTTGATTTATTTGTCTTTTGCTTGACAAAGATATGCTTATATTGACTTAAGGATTCACCTTTATGAAGGAAAAATGAAAAACACAAGAAGGTTGATAAGGTGTAAAGAGGTTTAGGTGACAATGATCATGGGGATCCATCCCAATAAAGGGGCAAAAAGTACCATGAGAATCATGCCATGGTACCATTGTTCAATATTAGGCTATGACTTTGATGGATAATCACATGATTTAGTTTTAATCAGTTGCCCCTAAAATAGGGGGATGAATTTGGTTAAAAGCAAGGGATGAGCTTAAGGTAAAACAAAAGGTGAACTTGATCCTTCTTAACAAAAGAACGGATGCAGATGTGAAGCATTAACCGGTTCAAGTTCTGGGTAGCCTTTGAGAGAAGACAAACAATAAGGTCTTGACCCATACTTGTGGGTTATGATATAGTGTCCAAGCCAATTGAAAGCAAACTTGCCCCACTTGCTTTTCTCCATATTAGTGACATGTTGATTTTCCTTTAGGATGAGGTCTGTAATGTTGAATTCTTACACTCTAAGGGGTTTGTTATAGGCACATTTAACATGTTCTTGATAGATGTCAATATGGGTAAGGGTTGTTAAGTGATGCCCATCAAGTAGCTCAATCTAAGCTAAATGATGTTGATGATAATCATCCTTAGAAATGAGATCTTGCAAAGATATCCAAAGAGAGGGTTTTTTGACTTTGAGAGGTAAGACAACTTCCACTCCAAACACAAGAAAAAAATGGGTAGTACCCATAGGATTTCTAATGTTATTGTGATATGCCCATAAGGCGAAGGGGATGTATAAATGCCAATTCTAACCAGATGCATTGACTATTTTAGTTAGCATGTTGTTAAGAGTTTTGTTAGAGGCCTAGGCCTATCTATTCACTTGAGGGAGATAGGGTGAGGAAAAGCTTAACTTAATGTCAAATTCCTCACATAGACCTTGGGCTTACTTATTCTTAAAATATTTACCATTATCGATGATAATCTTATGAGGAACACCGAAGTGGGAGATGATGTGATGGTTAATAAAATTGACAATCTTCTTCACTTTAGTTGAGACTAGAGGAATATCCTCTACCCATTTGATAAAATATTTGATCACAGTGATGATAGAATGGTGTCACTACAAAGAATGGGAGTTAATTTCAACAATAAGGTCTAGACCCCATTATGAGAAGGGCTAGAAATTAGTGGAAACGTGAACACTGTGGCTAGGTGCATGGTACAAATTGGCATTTTGTTGACACTTAACACACTTTTTCACATAATCACAGTAATCTTGGTTAAGGGTAGGCCAGTAATAGTCAAGGTGAAGGATGTGTTTAGCTATAGTAAGGCCACTAAGGTGTCCCCTACAGATTCAATAATGTGTTTCCCAAATATCATGAGAGGCATCGTGATTGCATAGGCAACGGAAGAGGAGAACATCAAAGCCGTGTTTATAAAGGATTCCTCCCATAATGGTGTAACATGAGGTACTCTAGATAAATTCTCTTTGAGCATTCCTGTAAAGGCTAAAAAGAATGATGGCAAGGTTGAGGTAGTTTAAGGTCTGTTGATACCAAAGGTCGAGTTGGGTCTCTTCCACATTAAAAATGATGGGAGAATCCATTTTGACATAGGAAGGTTGGGTAAGTCTATGGATAACAACAAATAAGTTACAAGTACCTATAAGTAGGTATTATATTATGTCATTATATCATTCTCCTTTAGATACATGGGCTTCACATAGCTCTTCAATAATAATACATGGATCAGGTTTAGTCATGAATCAAAAAATACAGTCAGAAGGTGCACATGAGATCTAAGAGGTGATGGAATCCATGGTGTCAATGAACTTATTAGTAGATTACGGGGTTGATTGGATGTATTAGTGTTCAAATGATGCTAATATTTTGTCAACTAGTTATTTGTACCATTTTAGAACATCATTCTTACACTAGAAAGAGCCATTGATTTGATTGACCACAAGTTGGGAGTCACCAAAGATGTTATTTTGACTCCTAGGGCTAAGGTAGTTTGAAGGCCTATGACTAGGGCTTCATAGTCAACCATATTTTTGGTATATTCAAAATCAAGCTTGAAGGACAAAGGATGAGGTTCCTCATCAAAGGGGATAAGGATGATACCCACTCCCCCACTATGTTGACACTTTGATATGTCAAAGAACATGGTGACTTGATAAGTGAAGTCCACTTGAAAGAGGGTCATGATGGACTCATCGAGGAACTCAAGAGGAGGAGGTTGTTTGTCTGCTAATGGTGCTTTAGCCAATTGTTTGGAAATAACATACCCCTTAATTGACTTTTGATGAAGAAATTTAAGGTCAAACTCTGCTAAAAACATGACCCACTTGGACATACATTGGTTTTGGTTTGGTTTGGAGTGTATGTACTTGAGTGGGTCAGTATTGGTTATGACATAGGTTTTATGGTTAAGAAGGCAGTGGCAAAGCTTGGTGTCTATGAAGACTAAAGCTAACTAAAGCTTCTTGATATGGGTATATAAAGTCTCATACTTTATAAACATGTGACTAATGTAGTAGATGGCTTGCTCTCTATGTTTTTCATCCTGATGAGCAAGCATTGCCCCTAGAGAGTGGTCGGTGGTGGAGATACAAAGGTAGAAAGATTGGCCATCCTTGGGAAGGGTGAGGATAAGCAGAGACAAAAGATACTTTTGGAGTGAATCAAAGGCCTTTTAACAGTTTTTATTCCACTTGAAAGATGCATCCTTCTTTAGAAGGTTGTGTAAGGGTTGACATCGGTCTGAAAGCTAAGAGATAAAGTGACAAATGGATTAAAGCTTCCCCTACAAACTAAAAAATTACTTAAGGTTAATGGGAGTGTTGGGTGAATATTTTGTCGGCCAGCTAACTGGTGACCAAAATAGTTCCTATCACCACAGCATAGGGAAATGGGTCATCCTAGTGTGCAACTTTACTACATCAACCGAAGACAAATCTCTCCTTTCATCAAGGGGAGGTTCCCTATTAAATATGCAGAGCTATATACAATATATATAAGCAGAAAGTAAGACACGGGGGTAGGATAAACCATCCATCTCTCTTCTTTTAGAGATGATGCTAACAAACAAAGGAGAAATCTTGGGTGATTGGTGAAAATACTTCTCTTCTTTCAGAAGTAACGTTCAACCAAGAGCCAGATCCCTTCTTGGATAGTATAAATCTTGATGAAATGACAGAAGGTACTTCTCTTCTTTTAGAAGTGCTTGTTCTTGCAAATAACAAGAGTCTTTTCGGTAAGTAACTAGTAACCAAAGATGCAATGTAACCAGCAGCCTGAAATGTAGCGCAAAGTCTCCACCTCGACTGTCCAAGAGTGAAATACAAAGAACAATGGGGGCACAAAGTCGTCCCAAGGTCCTTTACACAGAAACATAAAGAAAAACACACACTGAAGAAAACTATGACAGCACAAATTCTGAAAGTAGTTGGCTTTAGGACACCTTCCTTATCACCTCCACTAGTCTTCCTTGTTAAATAATATAAATAAAAATGCTTTCAGAAGACAGACATAAGAACAATCTCCTAAAGTAGCACAAGCTATAACAGCACAAAGTCTGTAAGTAACTTGCTTTCTCATTCAATCAAAGAAATATGAATTACAATCTGAGCTCAAAGTCTCAGTAATGCCTTTCAATTCAGGCAGAGTTTTGCTTCTGGTAAGGGGAAGATCTCCTTTACAAATGAGAGAAAATACAAACTTATAGCAACTACCCAAGGATTGGCACCTTTTTCCATGGGACGGCCCATGTTGCAGTCAGCGTCTTTAATGTGTCTCCAGTTTTGTCTGGAGAGACCATGCTGAGAACAGTGCATTGCCATAACTATGGCATGTCCCTTCATCTGATATGTCTCCTCCTTAATATGGACCATCTTTTCCTTTGCATATTTGTCTTTACTTCATAGAAGAAAATAGGCCACGTCCTTGGTTTGGTGCGCTCAGAAGTCTACTCGATCCACTGTTTCACCTACTGAAAATAACTCTTTCAAAGATATTTATGATCCTTTGGTCTCGCTCCTCTCTTCACTGCTTAAGCACTTCTTTTCTCTTTATAGCCCTTCTTTCATAAGTCTTTAGGGGGTACTTTCTGTGTCTTTGACAAGTGGCAAGTTCCACTATTATGAAACTCATTAGAAACTTACGGAAAATGGGGTCCACAACACGTTTTGCTCGAGCAACTCCAAAAGGGGAACACGGATGCAAAGACTTGTCATGTTCCATTGAGTCATAACAGGACATGTGACGTATTCCACTTAACTTATAGAAGCTTTAGAAACCTTTGGGGGTCCTACAAAAGATGACACGTGGCGGCTTCCACTTTGCTTTATAATGGACACGTGGCGGCTTCCGTTGCACTTTATCTTTTTCCATCAGGCATTTTTTTGTGGGATTTTCTCCTTAGTCAGGCTTTTCCTTCAGAAAAAATTCCAAAGGAATTCCTTCGAGATCTGCCTTAGTCATTTTCCCACAGAAAATACCTCTGAAAGAATTCTAACGGCTCTTTCTCTTAATAATTTCCTTCGAACAAAAATTCATTTTCTCTTGCTTTGTCTCTGTCGGCCTTTGAACAAACCCCAAGGAATTTTATATTTTTGGTTAGTCGCTTGGTTCTTCCTTTGAGTTATGTGCTTTATTTGAATTTCAACATATATTCCCTTACTTTAAATTTGACGTCTGCGGGGCTGTCAATAGTCGCTAGCCGCTTGAACCATGTTGAACCTTAAACCTTTGAACCTGTTGATAGTACATTGGTTCGTTGGTTCATCAGTTCATTCTGTCTCTTTTGTTCCATCGCTTCTTGGTTCAATCACTTTCATGCTCCTTGGTTGAACCACCTGTTTACTGCTTCTCTCTTTGACAGAGGTTGCCTTTGAACCTTTGAACCCATGAACCATTGAACTTTGAACTCTTTCAATTCAAGGTTCAATTGGTTCATTGTTTCATCCTTTTGATTTCACTGAGTCTCTTTGATACCTTTGAACCAAGCACATTGAACCCATTGAACCGATGAACCAAAATGGTTCAAAGTTCAACTGTTCAAGCTTTTGTTTTGATGCTTGCTGACAGACCCTTTGATGAACCGGTTGAACCTACTAATCCTTTTACCAAAAAGTTGAGAAAATGACAAAATTGAATGTTTAGAACAAATTTTCAGAAAGGGGAGGGATAATTTTGGCCATGCAAGACCAAAATAGTCATATGTTGTCTAAAAAAATGAGGAGTTATTTTTTAGAGACAACAACTGGCTCCTGTTGGGGAACTTCCTTCAGATAACAACTCGAAATCGCTGAGGGGAGTAGAAACCAGAATCTCCGGTGCCTTGAAGTGTGCCATTGGACTATGGAGTCATGCTACCCAAAAAGAAAGGTGACAAAAATGAAGACAAAAGGCACAAAATAGAACTAAAGACTATACAAATATACATATGTATAAATGAACTTATCTGATGCCTCAAGATTTGAAGTGCTTCATATGTCACCCATTGTGAGATAATGATAATGGTGTCCCATCCTAATAAACCAATAGGAAACCATTTTGTCCCCAGAATTGGTGATAGGTGAATGGAACTCTCCACCAAGAAACCACTTTTCTGTGTCTTCCCCTTGGTTTTCTTCTCTTCTTGCCCCAAAGCAAGACTTGACTTTTGGTCCAAAAACCACAAATCTTTGCTCTCCTGGAAAAGAGTTCCTTTTCTTGATTTTGATGTGCAGCAGCACGGCCTAGTACCATAATTTGTTGTTTTGATAGCTCAGCCCAGCACATGTCTTGATTGTCCCCCTTAGATATCTCAGATTCTTCTTCGTTTGGAGGGGAGGGTTCTTCTGCACTTATGCTGCACTCCACCAATTATTCTACTATTTCATCCTTGCCTGAAGACTCAAACAAAATTTGTGTTGCAGGGGCCACCGTTTGGGTCTTGACACATTTGACATGATCAATTATGTCAAATGGATGGGTTGGACTAGGCACAGGGGATGGGAGTTCTTCCTTTTGGTTTATGGGAGGGGTGGGAGTGTTAGGTTGTGGAGCTAAAAGCTTCACTGATGCAGACATGGAGGAGGTAGGAGGAGGTTGCTGAGTGTCACAGACACCGGCGTCGGTCAGGCCAACTGACGTCGGTAGTATTAGACAAGAAGGGCAACCGACGTCGGTCATGGATTGGCCGGCATCGGTCACCTCCAGGCAGACAGGGACCGACATCGGTCGCCTGTGTGGTTCAGACTGCAAGTATTACGGGCAGTTAGTTAATGAACCAAGTGTTTGCATGAAGAGAGCCAAATTTAGACTAGAAGCTGTAGATCTAATTATTGTTTGGATGAGATCTATATAATAGACTCATGGGCTGTATTGTAAAAGTGTGCTAGAGAGTAAGAGAGCAAAATATAAGCTCCTTCTGTGTGTGAAGAGAGCATGGTGTGTTCCTCCTAGTGCCACAGTGCCAAGTGTGGGTACTGGTTTGGAGAATCAGAGGAGTTCTTCATGTATGTAGGATTTTGGTCAGTAGGTGTTGCATGGCTACTTTTGGATATCTACATGGGTAAGTAAGATCATTGAGGTGCAGGTTGTTGCAGGTTCAGGGGAGATCTACTTAAAGTATGATTGTGTACTTGGAGTGCGTAGAGCATAGGTTGTAACTGGCAGTGGATACTGACTGGTTGGAGAGGTGAACACTAACTCTGTGTTTGAGTTGTGTGTTGGGACCGTAAGAGAGAGCTTTGAGGAAAGAAGTATTGTTCACTTGAGGTGTGGGAAGCCTCTGAGAGGTGGTGGAGAAGAAGTGGCATCTTCTTTATTGTATTCTTTTCTATATGAGTATTAATACAAGTTGTGTATTGTCTCTCAAATTCTGTGTTGTTTCTGGTTTCTAGTTACTTGGTACTTCTGGTTAATTTTGCATCTTGAGTTACTTGTATATGGTAATCAATTGTGTGCTTCCTCGGGTTCCTAATTGGGAGGACTGGCTTGTGAATTTGAAGTAGACGGTGTAGAAATGTTTGGGATACTTACTTTCTTAGCAATCACTGGTCCTTTGGCTGGATAGGCAGAGTGGCCCCATGCTTAGAAATCGAAATTGCAGATTGAGGTCGCTCCTCTATTTCTCCTTTATCAGCTTGTTGAGCTGACTGATTCTGGGACTAGGTGACCACAGCATATGATCCCTCAGATGCTTCACCTTTACTTATGGGTTCATCCTGGTAATCTAGGAAATTGATGTGGGAGTCGCCAGCTAACTCTTTTTTATCCTTCTTGAAGAGACCAGCGTCATTTTCTTGATTAAACTTAGGTTGAAAAGAGAAATCATGCTCTGTTTCCAAATACCCAACTACTGAGTTGGCTGGAGGTGCTTCAATGGCAAGGTTCCTCTATGGGGGAGGAAGACGATCGGGTTGCCCTTGATGTGCCTGATTAGGGAATGTCCTCCTTGGTACATCTCTATATGAAGGAGCAAATGACATCCCTTGTGCCATTTGTCTTCTGAGGGCTAGCACTTCATTTGTTAGCTTCTGCACCATTGGATTACTTGTGGTTGCAGGTGATTTATTAGAAGATGAGGAAGATGCGCCTCTGTTCGAATCCCTTCTTATCTTTCTAGCCAAGATAAGGTCATCTTCAAACTCAATGGCTAAGTCTTGAGCAACTTTAAGATCTATGCGGCTAGCACGTCTTAGCAAAAAAATCACTTCAGGCAGCTGTGAGTTTATGAAGAAGCATTTGAGGTTCTCGGGTGTGGGCTGAGCAACTGTGGGAATCCTATTTCTCAACTTCTCAAATTTTGCAATAAAATCCCTCATGGGCTCATGAGGTTCCTTCTTCATCTGCGTAAGTTGGGCTAGCAAATCATGAGCATCTTCTGCAGGTTTGAACCTTGCTTCAAACTTGGCTTTGATAGTGTCCCATCCAGTCACTAATCTAGTCTGTAGATGGTAAAACCAGTCTACAGCAGCACCTTGTAGTGTCTCCACGAAAAGCCTGATTGCCACATCTTCAAATTCCACCCCTATCACACCACAGGCTATGGTGAAGGCTGCAATGTGTTCATCAGGGTGGACTCTTCCATCACCAAGGAATTTGGGGAAATTCTTTTTTGAACTGAGTGGTAGCTCATGCAGGGGTGGAGTTAGATTAAGTGGGCCAAATGAGTTACCCCAGGGGCCTCGAACTGCCATGATTGGATTATGAAAAATAGGGATAACACATATGAGTGGAGTTGCTAGATTATAGGACAAAAATGGAAAAGAAATTGGCCCTACTTTAGCTTAAATCTTGAGGCTTCAAACTGTGCTTTCTTTCCCAGCAGCTTTGGTTTTATAGACCAAATAATATAACGGAGATGGAGGAAGATGGTAAGGCTATAATGATAATGGGTAAGACACAGAACAGAGTCACCAGAGTCTGTAATGGATAAGGGTTATAATGATAATGGGTAAGACACAGGGGATGTTTCAATCTGAAACTTGAGGTTCCAAATTGCACAAAATTACTGTGTCCCCAATGGAGTCACCAAAAACTGTTGGGTGAATATTTTGTCGGCCAGCTAACTGGTGACCAAAATAGTTCCTATCACCACAACATAGGGAGATGGATCATCTTGGTGTGTAGCTTTATTACATTAACTGGAGACAAATCTCTCCTCTCATCAAGGGGAGGTTCCCTATTAAATATGCAGAGATATATACAATATATATATAAGCAAAAAGTAAGACATCAAGGTAGGATAAACCATCCATCTCTCTTCTTTCAGAGATGATGCTAACAAACAAAGGAGAAATCTTGGGTGATTGGTGAAAATACTTCTCTTCTTTCAGAAGTAATGTTCAGCCAAGAGCCAGATCCCTTCTTGGATAGTAGAAACCCTGATGAAATGATAGAAGGCACTTCTCTTCTTTCAGAAGTGCTTGTTCTTGCAAACAACAGGAATCTTTCTGGTAAGTAACTAGTAACCAAAGGTGAAGAGTAACCAATAGCCTAAAATGTAGCGTAAAGTCTCCACCTCGACTGCCCAAGAGTGAAATACGAAGAACAATGGGGGCACAAAGTCCTCCCAAGGTCCTTTACATAGAAACATAAAAAAAAACACACTAAAGACAACTATGATAGCACAAAGTCTGAAAGTAGTTGGCTTCATGACACCTTCCTTATCACCTCTGTTAGGTTGTGGAGCTAAAAGCTTCACTGATGCAGACATTGGAGGAGGGTGTTGAGTGTCACAGTCACTGGCGTCGGTCAGGCCAACCGACGTCAGTCAGGTGGAGACAAGAAGATGCCGATGAAGGTCAGAGATCGGCCGACGTCGATCACCCCCAGGCAGATAGGGACTGACATCGGTCACCTGTGCAGTTCTGAACTGTGAGTTCCACAGACAGTTCATTAACGAACTGGTTATTTGCATGAAGAAGGCTAATTTTAGTCTTGAGCTGCGAATCTAATTATTGTAATTAGATGTCTAATTATTGTTTGCATGAGATCTATATAATCGACTCATGGGCTGTATTGTAATTTGTGCTAGAGAGTAAAAGAGCAAATATTAGCTCCTTCAGAGTGAAGAAAGCAAGGTGTGTTCTTCCTAGTGCCACAATGCCAAGTGTGGGTGCTGATTTGGAGAATCAGAAAGATTCTTCATGTATGCAGGATCTTGGTCAGCAGGTGTGCAAGGCCACGTTTGGAGATCTACATGGTAAGTAAGATCATTGATTTGCAGGTGTATGTGTGTGCAAGGTCTAGGTTTGCAGGTGTGTAGAACCAAGTTGATCTGTAGGTGGCAGTAGGATCAAGGTGACAGCAACATAATAGGTAGCAAGATCAGGTAGAATCTACTTGGAGTACGGTGTGTACTCAGTTGGAGAGCAACAGAGGAAGGCAAGGTATTTCCTTCCAAAGTAAGATCATTTGAGTTGCAGGTTGTTGCAAGTTCATAGGAGATCTACTTGGAGTACGTTGAGTATTTAGAGTGCATGGAGCACTTGTGGAGTGCGTGGAGCACTTGTGTACTGGGAGTAGAGATACTGACTGGTGGTATTAGTAGTAGTGGATACTGACTGGTTGGAGGTGAACACCAACTTTGTGTTTGAGTTGTGTGTTGGGACCGTAAGAGAGAGAGTGAGCTCTTGAAGAGATTTATTGTTTATGCTCTAGATGTGTGTGAGCTCTAGAGATGTAAAGAAGAAGACTGTGGCATCTTCTTTGTTGTATTTCCTTCTGGAAGAGTATTAATATAATTGGGTATTGTCTCTCATATTCTGTGTTATTTCTAAATTCTAGTTACTTGTTACTTCTGGTTTAATTCTGCATATTAAGTTGCTTATACATGGTAATCAATGGTGCTTCCTCGGTCCTAACAGTGGAGTCAGAGCATGTTTGTTGTTTTAGATTCCTGATAGTTGTTATCAGAGCCAAGGTGCTGGTTCATAGCTTGATACCACTGACAGTTGGTATCAGAGCTAAGGTTGTAGGGAACAGGTTTGTGTTTGATTATAGGTCACTCTCAGGGGTTTCTGATTGAGTGGGAGTATAGCAACGGTAGAAAAAAGTACGCTAAGAATGGAGGAATTGAAAAGCATGAATGGTCAATTACGGTGTTATGAAAAGAAAGAGCAGGTAAAGAAATATTGTTGGTTGGTTCAAGATCAGCATGAAGGAACTGAAGATGCAGATGTTGCAGGAGTTGTTGCACAAGATGCTCTGAGATGTTCCTTGGATAAAGTCGAATCTTGTTTTATAGATTTTGTTGCCTCTTTCCATGCAGCTCGAAATAGAGTATTTTTCCATGTTAAGATCTTTGGAGACTTTGGAAAGATTTATTTAGGGGCTGGTGTGCCTTGCCAAAGAATTGGCAAAGGGGAAGTGAAGCTGAAATTGCAGGTGGCCAACATATGGGTGTTGAAAAATGTCATGCAGGTCCCAGTTCTGAAGATGCGGATAATTGCTTCAAGAAAGTTGGGTGATGAGAGATGCACAAGAACTCTCACATTGGATGCACTTGAATTAGTTGGTGGCAACAAAGTAGGTATCCTTTATCTATCTACTTATATTATTGATTCTTCTTTTGTTGCAAAGATGTGGCTTTGTAGGCTTGGTCACATGAGCAAGAAGGAGATGCATGTTCTTAAGAGGAAGTCAGATGTGTTTGATAGACTTAAGAACTAGAAAGCCTTGGTGTTTCTGGAGGAGATGACGGACAGAGATCAGTGGAGAAGGCTGGACATCTCTGAGCAGGGCGGTTTGGATAGGGTTTTGATCCATGGAGAGCTCATGGGTAAAAAGTCATCACTCACAGGCAAACACAGTTACCGACATTAGTCAAGGGGCACCAGCGTCAAACAGACAGGTGCTGATGTCGGTCATGTGTAGACCAGAGCTGGTGGTGTCAGGTAGGGTGGCTATCGGTGTAAGTTAAGTAACCGATGTTGGTGACCAAGTAAGACCAATGTCAGTCAGAAAACTAGCATCGGTAGAAAGGACAGTCGCATGAAACCGACGTCGGTCAGATGCAGATTGTGTGGTGATTGAGGTCGGTCATTGTAATAGATTTTGGGCAAACAACAAGCTATCAAGGAGTCTCAAATGCCCATATGGAGGACTGAAAGTGGTAAGTAAGCCTCAAATTCATTGTTTCTCTTCTTTATACTCATTGCTCACTGCAGAGTAGGAAGGATCCAAGAAACAGTGGGAGCATGGCATGATTAGGATGCAGAACCAAATAGGAGATTTGGTAGGGTTGCCAGCCGGTATGAAAGCACTGAAAGACGAATGGATACCTTAGTTAAAGAATAGAGAGAATGGACACGTGAGACAGAAGGCCAGGTCATATGGTCTTGAGGAAGCTGCAGGACAGTGGTATAGGGTTTGACAGGTGGATGACAAAGCATGGCTTTAGTCAATGTCAGTGTGACCATTGTGTTTGTCTTACTAGGTTGGATAATGATTGCAACATTATCCTGTTACTGTATGTGGATGACATGCTAGCTAGCAGGTTCGTACATACAGGGTTTTGTTGAGCTAAGGGTAAGGTTAGTTTAGTGGCATGTCATGAGGAATTTGGAGCAGCGAAAGTCTTTGGCATGAGAGACATGGAAGATCACAAGTTGATTTTGTCTCTAGTGGGATCTGATGTGAATCAGGTGTTAGCGAGGTTTAATATGTAGGATGCAGAACTGGAGCACACCAAGGGCTGGATAGTTCAGTGTCTGAAATCACATGAGGTCTGGTATAGACCTGAGTTTTCCCCAGCAGTGGAAGTTGTCAGAGAGTTAGGAGCCAATTCGGGGAAGTGGGTTCTCAGGTATTTGAGAGGGACCAGCAGCAGGTATACATGCTATGTAGGGTCAGGACTTCACTACATGGGTTTGTAGGTTTAGATGTGGCAAGTTACTTGGATGACAGGAGGTGCACCACAGGTTGTGTGGTGGGTGGTCTTCAGGATTGATCTTGAAGAGGGATACAAGCTAGGAAATAGATTAGACAGTGTACAGGTATAGGTATAGTGCAGTTGTTTATCTCCAAGTGGGAGATTGTTAGGTTATGGAGCTAAAAGCTTCATTGATGTAGACATTGGAGGAGGGTGCTGAGTGTCACAGTCATCGGCATCGGTCAGGCCAACCGATGTCGGTCAGGTGGAGACAGGAAGATGCTAACAATGGTCAGAGATTGGCTGATGTCGGTCACCCCCAAGCAGACAGGGACCGATGTCGGTCTCCTGTGCGGTTTCGAACTGCGAGTTCCATGGACAGTTCGTTAACGAACTGGTTGTTTGCATGAAGAAGGCTAATTTTAGTCTTGAGCTGCGGATCTAATTATTGTAATTAGATGTTTAATTATTGTTTGCATGAGATATATATAATAGACTCATGGGTTGTATTGTAATTTGTGCTAGAGAGTAAGAGAGCAAATATTAGCTCCTTCAGAGTGAAGAGAGCAAGGTGTGTTCCTCCTAGTGCCACTGTGCCAAGAGTGGGTGTTGGTTTAGAGAGTCAGAAGGATTCTTCATGTATGTAGGATCTTGGTCAGCAGGTGTGCAAGGCCACATTTGGAGATCTACATGGTAAGTAAGATCATTGATTTGCAGGTGTATGTGTGTGCAAGGTCTAGGTTTGCAGGTGTGCAGAACCAATTTGATCTGCAGGTGGCAGTAGGATCAAGGTGACAGTAACACAACAGGTAGCAAGATTAGGTAGGATCTACTTGGAGTATGGTGTGTACTTAGTTGGAGAGCAACAGAGGAAGGCAAGGTAGTTCCTTCCAAAGTAAGATCATTTGAGTTGCAGGTTGTTGCAAGTTCATGGGAGATCTACTTGGAGTACGTTGAGTATTTAGAATGCGTGGAGCACTTGTGTACTGGCAGTAGAGATACTGACTGGTGGTATTGGTAGTAGTGGATACTGACTGGTTGGAGGTGAACACCAACTCTGTGTTTGAGTTGTGTGTTGGGACCGTAAGAGAGAGAGTGAGCTCTTGAAGAGATTTATTGTTTATGCTCTAGATGTGTGTGAGCTCTAGATATGTAAAGAAGAAGACTGTGGCATCTTCTTTGTTGTATTTCCATCTGGAAGAGTATTAATACAATTGGGTATTGTCTCTCATATTTTGTGTTATTTCTGAATTCTAGTTACTTGTTACTTCTGGTTTAATTCCGCATATTAAGTTGCTTATACATGGTAATCAATGGTGCTTCCTCAGTCCTAACAGTGGAATCAGAGCATGTTTGTTGTTCTAGATTCCTGACAACCTCCACTAGTCCTACTTATTAAATCAAATAAATAAGAATGCTTTCAGAAGATAGACATAAGAACAATCTCCTAAAGTAGCACAAGCTATAACAACACAAAGTCTGCAAGTAGCTTGCTTTCTCATTCAATCAAAGAAATATGAATTACAATCTGAGCTCAAAGTCTCAGTAATGCCTTTCAATTTGGGCAGAGTTTTACTTCTGTTAAGGGGAACATCTCCTTTACAAATGAGATAAAATACAAACTTATAGCAACTACCCAAGGATTGGTGCCTTTTTCCATGGGACGGCCCATGCTGCAGACAGCGTCTTCAATGTGTCTCCAGTTTTGTTTGGAGAGACCATGCTAAGAATAGTGCACTACAATAACTATGGCATGTCCCTTCATCTGATATGTCTCCTCCTTAATATGGACCATCTTGTCCTTTGCATATTTGTCTTTACTTCATAGAAGAAAATAGGCCATGTCCTTGGTTTGGTGCACTTAGAAGTCTACTCAATCCATTATTTCACCTACTGAAAATAACTCTTTCGAAGATATTTTTGATCCTTTGGTATCACTCCTCTCTTCACTGCTTAAGCACTTATTTGCTCTTTATAGCCCTTCTTACCTAAGTCTTCGTGGGGTCCTTTCTATGTCTTTGACAAGTAGCAAGTTCTGTTGTTATGAAACTCATTAAAAACTTACGAAAAATGGGGTCCACGACACATTTTGCTCGAGCAACTCCAAAAGGGGAACACAGATGCAAACACTTGTCACATTCCGCTGAGTCATAACAGGACATGTGACGTATTCCACTTAATTTATAGAAGATTTAGAACCTTTGGGGGTCCTGCAGAAGATGACACATGGCAGCTTCTGCTCTGCTTTATAATGGACATGTGGCGGCTTCTGTTGTACTTTGTCTTTTTCCATCGGGCATTTTTTTGTGGGCTTTTCTCCTCAATCAGGGTTTTCCTTCAAACAAATTTTTGAAGGAATTCCTTCAGGCTCTACCTTAGTGATTTTCCCACAGAAAATACCTCTAAAAGAATTCTAACAGCTCTTTCTCTTAATAATTTCATTCAGACAAAAAGTCATTTTCTCTTGCTCTGTCTCTGTCGGCCTTTGAACAAACCCCAAGGAATTTTATCTTTTCGGTTAGTAGCTTGGTTCTTCCTTTGAGTTCTGTGCTTTATTTGAATTTCAACAAATATTCCCTTACTTTAAATTTGACGTTTGTGGGGCTATTAATAGTCGCTAGCCGCTTGAACCATGTTGAACCTTAAACCTTTGAACCCATTGAAAGTACATTGGTTCGTTGGTTCATCGGTTCATTTTATCTCTTTTGTTCCATCGCTTCCTAGTTCAATCACTTTCACGCTCCTTGGTTGAACCACATGTTTGTTGCTTCTCTCTTTGACAGAGGCTACCTTTAAACCTTTGAACCCATGAACCATTGAACTTTGAACTCTTTCGGTTCAAGGTTCAATCGGTTCATTGGTTCATCCTTTCGATTTCACTAAGTCTCTTTGATACCTTTGACCAAGCACATTGAACCAATTAGTCATTGAACCCGTTGAACTGATGAACCAAAATGGTTCAAAGTTCAACGGTTCAACGGTTCAAGCTTTTGTTTTGATGCTTGCCGATAGACCCTTTGATGAACCGGTTGAACTTGCTAATCCTTTTACCAAAAAGTTGAGAAAATGACAAAATTGAATGTTCAGAACAAATTTTTGGAAAGGGGAGGGACAATTTTGGCCATGCAAGACCAAAATAGTCATATGTTGTCTAAAAAAATGAGGAGTTATTTTTCAGGGACAACAGGGAGGAATCATGTTGAGGATTGCTTTGATCTTGGTGGGATCGACTTTAATTCCCTAAAAGGAGACAATAAAACCAAGAAGTTTTCCTGACAAGACCCCAAAAAGGCACTTCTTGGGGTTTATGCAAACATGGTAATGGATAAGCTGCTCAAAGATGATCTTGAAAATGGTTAAATGATCCTTTTTGAGTTTGGATTTTTTAAGAAAGTCATCCACATAGTCCTCTACAATCTTGTGGATAAGCACATGGAATTTATAAGTTATTGATTTTGAAGAATTCTTCTATGAAGACTGAGCCAAGGGTTCCAGGATTCCATTTGCAGTGGAGAACGTCAACTCTTCATTGTGTGCGATTCAGAGGCTGTGAAATATCAGCTGATCTATTGCCAATTTGAGAGATAGCTTCATACAGAGGTTATCACAGTATTTTAGGTCTTTTGAGAGATAACTTCATACAGAAGTTGTCACAGAGCTTTCTAGGTATTTTCTTTATTCAGTTTTGATTCAAGAATTATCCAGATATAGATCTTTTGTATTAGCCCATAATTCTACAGATCAGGAACAAGCATACAGGTTGTGCTATATCAGCGGCCGTACGAAGTCCGTATAGATCCATGAAAATCCATACGCATTAACAGGAAGTTCAGGCACCGACATCGGCGAACAGAGACCGACATCGGTCGACATATCACCGACATCGGCAATTTAACGACTCCAAGTCGACCGACGATGGCAGTATAACCGACGTCGGTGACTGTGTTTTTTTTCACAGCAGGCTGAGACGTACCAGATCCAGTTTGCGGAATATTCAGGCTATTAAGGCCATATTTTTCAATATTATTTATATACTTGACAGAGGACCTCTATTGTCAGCATATGAGCAAATAAATAAGAGATTATACTATGATTTATTTATCAATTTGAAGATATTTTGCAGAAATACAGATTAGCAATTCAGAGCTTTTGTTTTGGTATCCGAAGGGATATTACATTTAATTTGAAAATCATGACTTGATATTAGAAGGTTCTCCATGGGGTGGTAAAGGTGGTCTTATGTTGATCTTTGGGGGTAATTAGGATCTGATTATAACCCAAGAATCTATCCATAAGGGATAACATCTCATGGTTGGCTATAAGATCAACTAGCTAGTTGATGCTCAATAGAGGAAAGTCATCTTTGGGGAAAGCGAGGTTGAGGTCACAAAAGTTCATATAAATGCATAGTCCCCCTATGGATTTAGTGATAGGTATAATATTTGAGACCCATTATGGATATTTAATGGGTTGAATGAAATTTACAGATAGAAGACGTTGAATTTCTTTTTTAATAAGAAAAGCTATGTGAGGGTACACGCGTAAAAGTTTTTGCTTAATGATCTTGGCATCACAATGGGTGACTATGTTATGGGTAGCAATGGTAGGGTCAATTCTAGGAACATCACTATAAGATAAAGCAAATGCTATGCTACAGTCTTGGAGGAAGGAGGGGAAATCTTGAAGTTCCTCGGTATTCAACGATTGGCTGACTTTCACAATGTTAGGGTTATCTAGAGTCCCAAGTTGATATCCATGGTGGATTCATTCAACATGGTTGAGTTCTCAGGAGGAAGGGATTTATGGATGGAATAATATAGAATACCAAGGTAGGTGATAATGGAATCATCATCCTGGCACTAAATAGTGTTAATGGTAGGGGAGTCATCTCTTATCATCTCAGGATGGATCAAAGGGATGGTTACGATTGCCTTTGCCTTTTGATAATTCAGGGATCTGAGGATGATCATGTTGATGAAAAAACATTTAGGTGGGATGATGTCATCATCCTCACATGTAGGTGGGGGAGAGTTTGGTGAGGAAGGGATGTCTTCTTCAAAAATGGTGATGGTAGGTGGTTTGGTTTGCTTCTTGGTAGGTCGAATGAAACCAAGGCCATACTTCTCATGAGGCTTTTTGGTCTTAATGGATAGCAACTCATGTGGGTTATGCTCATATCATCTGAGACCAAATCCTTTCCAAGCATGCCTATGAAGTTATGTTTTGGCAAAATTTGGCTTGTCTAGGTAAGAGAAGCTAGAGGTGAATGGTTGAGGCGAAGGGGAGGCAGTGGAAGCGCTAAGTGGTTTGTCAAGTCACCATAAGTGAAATGGGTTTGACAATTTAAAAGTCCAAAGGGAATAATGTCCCTGACATTAGGGTCATACCCTAGTTAGTGGTCAAGTTTCCCATACTTTTGGGGAGTAGGGAAAGTGTCAAGGGCAAAGAGGCAATATTCACCTAATGAAAGATGTTGGAATGTGGATTCCAAGGGGTCTGAGGTAGGGATCTAATCAGAGGGGATGGATGAGATAGTGGATGCCTCATTTTTAGAGGTAGGTAGGGCTTCTTCTTTCATGGTGGAGGTCTTGTCCTTGGTTAAGGAGGGTGTGCTAGATGGGGTTAAGAGGATGTCATTGGGTCGATAGGTCATGTTGCATGTCGAGAAAGGACTTGGGTTAGCTTTGATGGTGATATCCTAGCCCTAATTCTTGAATTTAATGCAATGATGAAGGGTAGAGAGAATGTAACCCATAAAATGGATCCAAGGTCATCCCAGTAAAACATTGTTTTAAAATTCACCTTCCACTATATATAAGAGTTTGAGGAGCATGCGGTGTCCTACACAGATATGAAGGACAACCATTCCTATTGTTAGGGTGTGGAGCTAAAAGCTTCAACCTTTTCAAACTAGGAACTGAAGGTTGCTGAGTTCTACAGGAACCGGCGTCGGCAGCATGACCGACGTCGGCAGGATCCAGTGCAGAAGGCAACCGGCGACGGCAGGAAGTCGGCCGACGTCGGCAGAACCAGACCAGTAGGGACCGACGTCGGTCGCCTGTGTGTTCCCGAAGTGTTCGTTTCATGGACAGTTAGTTAAGTGAACTATGAGTTTGCATGTCAAGACCAGCCAGAGTCTTGGGCTGCGAGGATAATTGTCTAAATTAAGAGTCTTAGTTATTGTTTGAGTTAAGGATCTATTTATAGACCCATTGGCATGTATTGTTTAAGGCATGAGATAGAAAGGAAGAGTTCCTTCTAGTTGTAAGATCTATGAGTTGCAGGTTGTTGCAAGCTCATTGGTGATCTACATGTAAGCGTGGTCTTTGAATTGCAGGTTGCAGGTTCATGAGAGATCAGCTTGAAGTGCTATAGAGTGCTTGATGTACCGGCAGGGTTATTACTGACTGGTTGGTGAGGTGAACACCAATTCTGTGTGTGAGTTGGTTGTTGGGACCGTTTTTGTGTAGGAGAGTGTGTGTGAAAAGAATTACTGTACACTTGAGGTGTGGCGAATCTCTGTAAGGTGAAAGAGTGTGGCGGCTCTTTGATGTATTCTTTTCTGTTAGTGTTAATACAAGATAGTGTATTGTCTCTCATATTCTGTGCTATTGGTGAATTCTAGTTACTTGTGTTTCTGGTTATTTCTGCATATTCAATTGCTTATATATTTGGTAATCATACTGTGCTCTATCTGAGGAGCAAGATCCTAACCAGTGGAGTCAGAGCATGTTTGTTGTTCCCTGATCTCCTGACAAGTGGTATCAGAGCCTTGGTTGTAGGTTCTTTAGCTTGATACCAACAATTGGTATCAGAGCTTTTGGTTGGGATACTAACAGATTGGTGTAGATCTGGGTAGTGTGTTTTGATTACAGGTTACTCACAGGGTTTCTGTTTGAGTGGGAGTTGAGCAATGTCAAAAAGCAGTCAACTACGAATGGACAAGTTCAATGGCAAGAACTACCAATTATGGAGGATGCAGATTGAGGACTATCTGTATCAGAAAGATTTGTACTTACCGTTGGGTGGGGTTGCTAGCAAACCCTTGGATATGAAAGATGAAGAATGGGAGGTTCTTGATCGGAAGGCTCTGGGATCTGTTAGATTGAGTCTTGATTCATCTGTGATTTCCAGCTTATCACATTGTAAGACAATGGTGGAGTTGATGAAATCTTTGGCAAATTTATATGAAAAACCCTCGGCTTCAAACAAGGTATTTCTTATGAAGCGTTTATTTAATTTGCAAATGTTGGAAGGTGGATCTATTCATAGCCATCTTAGTGATTTCCATGGTTTAGTAAACCAGTTAAGTTCAGTGAATATTGTATTTGATGATGAACTTAGAGCTCTCCTAATCTTGTGTTCATTACCTGAAAGTTGGGAAGGTTTGGTAATGGCAGTTTCTAATACTGTGTCTCCTTCAAAAGTCTTAAAAGTGGATGATGTTGTGAGCGTAATCTTGAATGAAGAGATACGCAGGAAAAGCACAGGTGAATTATCCGGAAATGCTTTGAGTGTTGAAGGAAGAGGAAGGCCAAGAGAGAGGACAGAGCGTGGGAGATCAAGGTCGAAGACAGGCAAGAGATCCAAGTCCAGGTATGGCAGAATAACCTGCTGGAAATGTGGAAAGCAAGGGCACTTAAAGAGAGATTACAGATCGGGTGAAGATCATCATGAAGAACATGGAGAAGAAGCAGATGCTGCGGGTTACATTGCACAGGATGCTCTGGTATGTTCTTTGGATAAAGTAGAATCTTGGGTATTAGATTCTGGTGCCTCTTTTCATGCATCTCCACATAGAGAATTTTTTCATGAGTATGTCCAGGGAGACTTTGGAGAAATTTGTGTAGGGGATGGTAAGCCTTGTCAGGTTGTTGGCAAAGGCAAAGTGAAGCTGAAATTGCAGACAGGTGACACATGGGTGTTAAAGGAGGTCATGCATGTCCCAGTTCTGAAGCGGAATCTGATTTCTGTTAGAAGCTTGGGTGAAGAGGGTTGCACAGTAACTCTCTCAGCGGACTCTTGGAAGGTTACCAAGGGTACACTTGTTATAGCTAGAGGTAAGAAAGTAGGTACGCTTTATCTATCTACTTGTTTTACTGATTCTCTTTCTGGGTTATCTACTTCAGCTATAGATTCAGAGATGTGGCTTGATAGGCTTGGTCACATAGATAAGAAGGAGATGCTGGTTCTTGAGTCAAAGAATATGCTTTCGGATTTGGAAGGCATGGATCGTGGTTTCTGTATGCAGAAGAAGAAAGTAAGGTTTCTTGAGGAATCCGATGTTAGTGACAAGAACGGGAAAGCCTTGGTTTTCAAGGAGAAAGTGACGGACAGAGTTCAGCATAAGGTGCAGAGGAATTCTGAGCAGAGTAAGGGTGATTTGGACAAGGTTTTGATCCAAAAAGAGCTCGCGGGAAAAAGTCAGGTCTCACAAGAAAAACAAAGAGACCGACGTCGGCAGGAAAACCGGCGTCGGCGTCCAGACAGGGACCGACGTCGGCTATGTGCAGCCCGACGTCGGTGACTCGGGGCAGACAGAGACCGGCGTCGGCCAGGGGAAAACGACGTCGGCAGGAAGGCAGTCGCAGGGAACCGACATCGGTCGGCTGTAGACTGAGATGTGACCGGCATCGGTTACTGAGACGAATTTTGGGTGGACAGCAAGTTGTCATGGAGTCTCAAGCGCCCATATGGAGGACTGAAGGTGTAAGTAAGCTCTTAAATTCATCATTTCCCTTCTTTACACTACTTGTTGCTCACTTATGGCATAGGACCAGGAAGTTGTTAAAGAAGCAGAACAGGTAGATCCAGGAAACAGTGGGAGCTAGGCATGGATGAGGATGTGATTCCTTGGTGGAGAACCAAACAGGTGTTTTGGGTAGTGTTGCCAGCTGGAAGTAAGCACTGAGAGACGAATGGATGTTGAGGATGAAGAAGAGCGGAAATGGTTACATGAGATGGAAGATCAGGGTATATGATCTTGTATTAGCTGCAGGGCAATGGAGGTTTGATCATTGTGTTTCTCTTTACCAGGTTGGATAGTATTAGCTACACTATTCTATTTTCTGTATGATGTGCTTGTTGCAGGGTTACATATACAGGTATTTCTGAACTAAAGGTAAAGCTAGTTCAGGTGTTTGTCATGGAGAATCTGGGAGCAGCAAGATTCTTTGGCATGAGTGTGTTCTAGAGACATGGAGGTCTTGTTGACTTTGTTTCAGGATGATTGTGTGAAGCCGGTTAGCACACCGATGGCTAGACAGTTCATAGAACAGGTGTCTTGATTCACATAGTGAGGTTGAGTGCATGGTATGTACTAAACCTGAGTTTTCCCAAGCTGTGGGAGTTGTCACAAGTTTGGAGTCAATCCGGGAGAGTAATACTGAAGGGCAGTTCAGTTGGACCAGCAGCAGGTGCACATGCTATGCAGGGTCAAGTTCTTTTTCTACATGGTTGTAGATGCGGATGTGGCAGGTAATTTGGATGACAGATTTTGCATCACGGATTTTGTGGTGGTTGGTCTTCAAGAGTGATCTTGAGGAGGGATACAAAGCCAAGGAAACAAACTAGACGGTGTACAGGTACAGGTACAGGTTGCAGCTATTTATCTCCAAGTGGGAGATTGTTAGGGTGTGGAGCTAAAAGCTTCAACCTTTGCAAACTAGGAACTGAAGGTTGCTGAGTTCTACAGGAACCGGCGTCGGCAGCATGACCGACGTCGGCAGGATCCAGTGCAGAAGGCAACCGGCGACGGCAGGAAGTCGGCTGACGTCGGCAGAACCAGACCAGCAGGGACCGACGTCGGTCGCCTGTGTGTTCCCGAAGTGTTCGTTTCACGGACAGTTAGTTAAGTGAACTATGAGTTTGCATGTCAAGACCAGCCAGAGTCTTGGGCTGCGAGGATAATTGTCTAAATTAAGAGTCTTAGTTATTGTTTGAGTTAAGGATCTATTTATAGACCCATTGGCATGTATTGTTTAAGGCATGAGATAGAAAGGAAGAGTTCCTTCTAGTTGTAAGATCTATGAGTTGCAGGTTGTTGCAAGCTCATTGGTGATCTACATGTAAGCTTGGTCTTTGAATTGCAGGTTGCAGGTTCATGAGAGATCAGCTTGAAGTGCTATAGAGTGCTTGATGTACCGGCAGGGTTATTACTGACTGGTTGGTGAGGTGAACACCAATTCTGTGTGTGAGTTGGTTGTTGGGACCGTTTTTGTGTAGGAGAGTGTGTGTGAAAAGAATTACTGTACACTTGAGGTGTGGCGAATCTCTGTAAGGTGAAAGAGTGTGGCGGCTCTTTGATGTATTCTTTTCTGTTAGTGTTAATACAAGATAGTGTATTGTCTCTCATATTCTGTGCTATTGGTGAATTCTAGTTACTTGTGTTTCTGGTTATTTCCGCATATTCAATTGCTTATATATTTGGTAATCATACTGTGCTCTATCTGAGGAGCAAGATCCTAACCAGTGGAGTCAGAGCATGTTTGTTGTTCCCTGATCTCCTGACACCTATGGTAGTGGTCATGGTTTCATTAAAGGAATGAAGGATGGCCAAGGTTTTGGACATGATATTTTTTGGAAGGTTCAGTTGGTTATAGGCATGGGAGGGGATGATATTAATACTAGCTCCCCCATCAATCATGACCTGAATGATGTAGGTTTGGTTGATGTAAGTAGGAACAAAGAGAGGGGGATGTGGGTCATTTGTATGGATAGAGGGTATTTCTAAATCCTTAAAGGTGATGAGGTTGGAAATTTTAAGAGCATTAATAAAGGCTACCAAAGGTTGAGGGTCTTCAGGTTGAACCTCTATCAATTGCAATGCCTCTATCATTGATTGGTGATGATGAGGTGAAGTAGTAATCAACTCATATAAGCTCATCTTCATCGAGGTTTGGTGAAGCTATTTGAGTACCACTCTCTTGATGGACTTAGAGGGGTTGGATTGGGAGGCATCTAAGATAGATATTTTGGGTTTAGGTGAAGGTAAAGATGTTTGGGTAGGGTTTGGTTGGGAGGTAGAAGATGGGTATGTCCATGGAATGGATACTTTGGCCTTCCCCTTATCCTTCTATTGCATTGTCATGACCATATGAATGGTATAAATAGAGGGAAGAATAAGGGTATGAGAGTTGTTTGGTTCTTCATCTCTCTGAGGTGAGAGTGAAGGAATAGGTAGGTTTTGGCTAGTGGTTATTAGTTGTTGGATTGGTAATGGACCCGTGGGAGGTTCATCTATTAATAGATCATCCTCATCATAGAGTCGATGAGTAATGGTTTGGAGAGCTTTACAATTCTTCATGTCATGGCTCAGTGTCCTATGATAGGAAGACATGTGGTGGTCGTTATACCATATAGGTTATGAGCTGAGAGGGTTGAATGGCCTGATAGGGGGTAGGGTTAAGAAAGAAGCTTGTAATAACCTTTGAAAAATGGTAGATTAGGATTTAGCTAAAGGTGGAGAGGGTTTAGGTGTTTTGGTCTTGGTTGGTAAGGTGGAAGTCCTGTTGATAGTAGGTTTGGTGATGGAAGGTTTGGGTAAGGTGGTGCATTTGGTTGGTGGTTTTGGTTTTGATAAGGCATAGGTTGATAAATCAAAGGTAGGAGGTTTCAACATAGGTAGCTTGGTCATTATTGGTTTGGTGAAGATAGGTGAGTCAAAAATCAAGTGTGTTGGTGTAACTAGCTATGGCAATTGGGTCTTAGTTGGGACAACTAGATTCCTACTCAAAGTGGAGGGATGAGGTCCCAAGATGGAGGGCAGGGTGGAAGGAGGTAGGAGTTTGGCCCTTGGGCCTTTTGGTGTTTCTACTCCCTTGGTTGATTTGGGTTGGTGCTTCGTTGTTAGGTTTGATGAGGTAAGTTCCACTTTCACAGATGGGTGGTTAAGACTCTATGTAGGGAAGGTGCCAAGGTTATTGGTTGGCTTGGTTGGAGAAGGTGATTTGGTTGCATGGGGTTTAGGTGCCTTGGATGGTTGAGGAATTGTTGGGTTGGTAGAGGCCTTCATCATTTTGATTGGTAAGATAGGGGTTTGGATAATAGTAGTGGTGGGTTGGTTTGCTACAGGTATGGTTGGAGGTTCTTGCTTGGTGATATAAGGTAGCCCTAATTATTTCCAGAAGGTGGCTCAATCCATGTTAGGTTTGGAGATAAATTCCAATCTCTAAAATAATCTAGAGATTGGTTTAATTCCCTAGGTGGTAGACTCGAAGGATAGGCCCATAGGTTGAGACAGAGGGATGGTAACCTCTTCCTTTTCCTCAATTAAAAGATGCAAGGTTTGAGTGGGTGACTCCTATGTGGGAGGTGTATACATGGGGCTTCCTCTTCAGGGATGATCTCTGAAGGGGTAGTAAGTTGCTCAATGGTTAAGGGAGAAGGTAAGATGGGTGCATGCTATGGTATATCGATCAAGGGATGGGTTGATGGATCCACTACCTTAATGAGTGGAGGAGGACAAAGAGGTGCTTCTTTGATTTGGGTCTCCAAAAGAGGAGGAGGTAACTCCACTACCTCAATTAGTGGAGGAGAGGAACAAATAGGTTGGGCATTAGGTTCTTCAGCAACAAGCATGCTAAGAACCATGTTAACAACATGGGCATCACGAGAGCACTTGATCATGTTGCTCTCAATTTTTATAGGTACTTGATTGGGGAAAGGTTGCCTAAAAATGTCAAGGGCCTTGTTTTGAGGTGCATTGGGGTTATTCAACACAAGTTCTCCCTTATCAATGAGGGATTGGATAATGTTCTTAAAGGTGTTGCACCTGCTAACGTCATGCCCTATCACTCGATGGAAAGCACATAGATCATTTTCATTGTACCAACTAGGTGCGGGATGAGAAGAAACAAATTATTGAGGTGGTTTGATAAGAATAAGTTGTATAATGTTAGCTTTCAATAGCTTCTCCAAGATCGAAGCGTAGGATTCTCGAAGTGGAGTAAATTGCTTTTGGGTGTTCTAGTTTTGGTTTCTTACGTTATGCTTCGAGGAACCAAAGGAACTTGGTTGGTTAGAAGATGATGGAGAAGCAACTTTAAGAACAATCATGTTCACAGTGCCCTTGCTTTTAATCTTGGTGTTGGTTTGGTTACTCGGTTTGGAGGATGAAGCCTCATTGTTTTTGTAGGTAGAGTTCTTATTTTTTAGTTTTAGCTTTCCTTCATCAATGGATCTATTCTCTAATTTACGCACCATGGTGAAAGCTTCATAAAATTTTTGGAAGCTCTGAACACATAATGTGGAAGAGATGTGTTTGACACATGCTCAAGCAAAGAGTTTGATCAATTCAGGTTAGGGTAAGGAGAATAAGAGTTGGTTGATTAGGCTCTGCCAATGAGCTACAAAATCGGTAATAGATTCATCATCGAACTGCCAAATAGAGTAAAGGTTAGTGATGGAAACCTTCTTGGAGATATTTATCAAAAAGTGATATAAGAAAGTTTGAGCCAGTTGAGTGAAGGAGAAGATGGAATGCTTGGTTAAGGCACTATACCAATCCAATGTCAGTCCTGACAAAGACATAGGAAAAGTGAAAAGAAGGAAGGCATCATCATATGTAATCAAATAACATTATTGCCTGAATGCCCTAAGGTGTTGTTGGGGATCCTCTTTACTCTGAAACTTGGAGAACTTGAAAATTTCCCATTAAGGAGGATATGGCATGATAGGAATAGATGGGTGGATGGGCTTGTTATAGATCTAGTCATAGGATAGGAGATTATGAGCCCTAGAGATGGATGACTCCATAATTATCATCTTTTTCATGAACATTTTCATTAGGTCTGTTTTGGGTGGTGCACATGAAGGGTTATAAGGTGCATACTATGGTTGGGGTTAAGTTACATATTGATAATTTTTTAGAGGTTGAGAAGTTTCCACATATGGGTAGTGGCCACACGTGGTTGGGTTGAAGCCACATATAAATATGTATTCATTAGTGGTTAGTTAGACGTTATGTAATACTGAGTGGGCATGGGTGGTTGAGTTGGAGGTAAGGGATAAGTGGTAACCTTAGTAGCGATAGGTGATAAGGTAAAGGGTATTGCTGTTACTACATTTTAAAGTAGGGTAGGGGTAGCCAAAGGAATGGTAGTGATGGTGGTAGTGGGTACTCTAATAGTAATTAGGGTATGGGTAGGTAAAGGTTGGGTAGTGGCCATATTGGAAGAATTATTAGTCAGGCTAAAAGCTATTTGGGTGTTAGAAGGTTGAGTTGGTTGGTTCTGCATGGTTGTGTTAGATAGGTTGCCAGCTGAGGTAGATGCTTTAGTAGCTAATGGTTGGGTGATGACAATAACAATAGAAGAGTTGCCTAAAAATCCCAATGGCATGCGATAGGGTGGATCGATAGGTGGTACCAAAATGGGTGTATGGTGAGATATTGTGCTAAGATAATGCTGCAAGGCTATCAGGTTATTATCCAAAAAGGTAGAAAAGTTTGGGTCACCTTAGGAGACTATCCACGGCACACTAGAATCATTAGATTGACAATGAAAACTCTCAGCATCTTAGATATACTCCATAGATGAAGAGGTAGAGGAGACTAGATAATCTATAGATGGGTCCTAACTTGCTAAGTCTCTTCATTGTTGATGAGTGAGAACCATGAAAGTAGGATGAGAGGAAAACACAAAAAATCTTACAACTCAAACAAAGAGAAAGCAAGAAAGTGATCAAGAAAACCCAACACACACTAGAGCACGTTAAAATCTTGTGGTTAATTTTAATTTTGTTTTTGGCTTATGCCTTAAGTTATGAGAATGTGTGATAAAATTTAGCTTATAGATCAAGTAATATAGAAGCAATATATGGTTGGTTTTAGGTTCTTTATGTGCTAGAAAGGATCTATATTGGGAATCAATACGTGGCTTGGTATTGGGGCCTACACCCTCACTTTACACACTACAACGATAAGGGTGTTTGGTGCTTAGCCAATATGTATTGATTTCTAGAGTTTATACTCAACCAAAGAGCTGAGTTGGTTCTCCCCTTAGCAATGACCTTCAAGTAGGATTATTAGAAAAGGTTAAGGTGACCACTAGGTGATGAAATCCTAGTTAGGCATTGTCTCAACTTTATTTGATGTTTAATTGATAAAGGTGGTTTGGTTTTAGTGTGTGCAACTAAAAGTGGTGTTACAGTAAAATTATTATCCTTTAATTGAAAGTGAGATAAAACTAGAAGCAAGCAATGGATGCACTTGATTTTAAACCCAAAGAAATTTTAGTTTCATTAATGAGCACAAATAAAGAGAAGAGCATATAGATGCAAAGAAAAAAAACCCAAAGTAAAGACTCAAGGTCCCATCGCGCATGCCAAAATGTTTTAGTGAGTTTCAGCTTATAATTTAAAAGGAACAAGAATAAACTAAATATGGGTATGGTTAAAAAAACTTGTTGGATTGTGTGCATGTTGAATCAGATGATTGTGAAGAAATCCTCTTTGGCTTGGGAGGATGACCTACAAATAAGACACCACTAAATCAAATGGTTAGTTAGATAGATAGTTGAGTAGATTGCCTAGCGTTAGCTAGATCTCAAAAGCAAGAGCTTCCTCAGGGGCTATCAATCCACATGTTTTAAACAATTAAGTTTATAAAATATAATAGAAAGTACTTGCATCAATAATCTAAAGGTATTGAAATAGAACACAAGAAATGCTTGCTAGAAATGACTAATATAGCAATAAGTAAATTAACACTAGTGCTAAATGACTTGGGTTTGTTTCAAAAAATCAGGTGGGGGTATGTGAATAGGTAGAGACATAGAAACCTGGATTTGGTTGGTTGTAAGAGGGTGAAAATAACTTGTTATTTTTTGTCACAATGATCATCGACAGTTAAGGTGACCATCGACAGTTGAGGTGACTATCAGTGGTTAAGTTGACCATCAATGATTGGGTAGACCATTAGTGGTTGAGACAACCATCAATAGTTATTGTGTATAGGTCTGGGTTGGTAAATAGTCAAATTAATGGGATCCCAGATTTGGATTTTGAGAGATGGAATGGTACTAGGTTCAGTGTGAAAGGCAAATAAAGTAATTGAATATTGGAAAATAAATACTTATCTTGTAGAAGGCTGGTCAGGTGAGTGCTTAAGGTGGTTGACTCATTGGTGGAGTCTAACATGATTTTGATAGAGTAATAGTACTTGATGCTTTAGGGGAGTGATGATGGAAAGTTGGCTCTCTGATGTGATGACTGGATCACTAGGTTGTTGATGATGATTTAACTTTTAAAACAAAAGAATGTTAGATGCATAAGCTCTTGATAATAATTATAGATGGATTTCACCTCCATGTTCCTCTCTTCTTATAGGAAAGGAAGGAGAGGTGCAACAAGATGTTAACTAGGCCTTCTAATTTTAAATTATGTATGCAATGGCTCACATGTAGATTTATATGAGCTATTTTTAGAAAAGCAAGGTGGATGGTTTGCATTTTAGTGGTTAAGGAGGAGGTGCACCCTGACTGTCGATGGTCAAGGTGACCGTCGATGGTTATCCTGACCATCAATGGTTGAGGGTGAAGGTAAAAAGTAGGTAAAATGGTAAGTTAAGTCATTTGGTCAAATTGACTATGGGTTAGGCTCGATTAGGGTTCTAAGGGTCAGATTGGTCCCAAGGGGGTCCTAACATGGTCCACGGGAGTTTCAACATTAGAAATCACAGTGTGAATATTTTTGATGTCTATAAAAGGGATCTTTATACATCTTTATACATTTTGAGCTTTGCATTGTCATTTACTTGTGGCTTAGCCTATTCATTATGTGTACCAATTTCAATAATGTTCTCATCAATGAGGTCATGATTTTTGTGTTTGAGCTTCATACATCCATTAGTGGAATGTCCAATGCACCTATGATAATCACAAAATTCATTCCCATCAAAGCTTATAGATTGAGGTCTAGATATATCTCTTTCCAATGGTAGAGGATGTGAAATAACATGACATTCATGAAGTTTTTGTAGTAGCACATGAGGAGTTGAAGGTAGCCTTGATAATTGCCTCCTTGGTGGAGCTTGTAGTTGAAGCTTGTGTGGTGGTTGTGATATAGAATTTACTATAACTTTAGCCTCATTTTTGCTATCATTAGTTTTGATATTATAATTAGGATTTCTTATGAACTTAATAGTTGAATTAGAAGGAACATTAGATCTATACTTGATCTTATTCAATGTAATTAATTTGACCTCACATTCTTTAACTGTATGGAATAGTTCATCAAAGAATTTGAACTTATCAAACATGATAGACTCTTGAAGAGGAGTAAGAAAGATTTGATTAAAAATACTTTAAAGCTCATTATCAACCATTCAATTTGTCATTTTGACAAGCATAGTCTTATATCTTAGGACATTCTCACTAAGTATCTCATTTAGATCCTATTTGATCTTTGTAATTTTAGCATAGGATAATTCATCACCAAATTGATAGAAAAATGTACCAAAATTTGATTTGCCAAAGGATTGAAAGTTGTAATTGATTAGAGAGGAAGATCATAAAACCATATAAGAGCATAATTTTTGATACTTTGTGGGAAAGAGCTTAGTTAACAATTTGTCATTAGCTGCATAATTGAGACTAGTTACATGGAAGGCACATAGATGATATTCAGGATCATCTTTGTTTTCATAAAGAGGAATATTAAGAGCCACAAAACCATTTGGAAGAGGATACAATGAAATTCGAGGATCCAAATGTTTATGCAATAAGGTACAAGAATCTAAGAAATGGATAACAAGAGAAATGGTTTGCTCAATATCATCTAGTTTGGCTTGTAAGAGAAGAAGATATTGCTCAAGGAAAACATTGGTTTTAGTAATGGAAGGGGTGGAGGTAGAATGAATAACATTGAAATTATTATTAGAAACTAATTTCTTAAGCTCATCTTGAGCAATATAAATAAATTAATTAATCTTTTCTAGATGTGCCCTAGCATAATCTCAAATTTCATCATGGTTGGTTTCAGCATCTAGTTCGGAGGCAAGGGCCATGATGTGCCCATTGAGAGGATGAGGGGTGGGTACTAAGACATATTATGGAAAAAAATGTATAACATAGGCATTCTCTTATTCTCAAGTCATTGAATATTTAACAAAAACAATAGGGGTAACTGGGCGACAGAATGAGGCAAAACACACATTTGGATTAAGAGAAAGGGGTAAATTATGAGAGGGAACTTATTTAATTATGTTATATGAAACCCATGAAAAGACATAATGAATAAAATGTTGTAAGGAAATGTTAGATGCTATAATAAACTTCATGATTATGTGTAATATATGAGAAAAGCATGTATATGTTACATACATGATGAATACATAAATGAAACAAACAAATCTACTAACTAAGAGGATAGTCCAAGCAAAATTCAATGATAAAGGGTGATATAGGAAAGGTTTGAATGATTTATAAGCTCTCAGATACACTTTCTTGTTCATTGATTAATTTCAGCCCAATGTTTCAGAGTAGTAATTACAAAGGTAGAACCATTCTTGTAACCCACTAACCCCAATTTTTAGGGTAAGTTGAGAGTAACTCCTCTAGGTGATATGCTCCTCTCAGTTGTATCACAAGTCAAAGGGATAAAAGAGGCTTCCTATTTGTGTAAATAAGGGAATCCTAGGCATTTATGACATACCATGAGGCACATGAAAACTATCATCCATATTTAGCTAGGTATTATGGCTATCAGTATTGGAGTAAATCCCCTCACAACACAATGTCTATAAATAAAACACCATGTATACTTTTATGTCAATAACCAAGTATTTTTAAAACAAATTGTTAGAACACATTTTATAGAATAATAAAAAACAAATGAAAAATAAAGTGACAATAAAAGTGAAATATTTTTAACTAAGAAAACAAAAAAAATCAACCCAAAGTCAAAAAAAGAGCCTCTCATAAGTTTAGGACATAATTACACAATTTCTGCACACAATAAAACTTCACAATAAACTAATAATAATATTTTATATTGATTAATTTGATACATTTTACTCGAGACATTTTATTCATTACATGTGAGTACATATATATAGCTCAATGAGCTCCTATAAATGAGGAGTCAAGGCTAATATTTGACAGCTATATTCTCCCTCAAATCTCTCTACTATTCCTAATATCTCTTAACATATAACTTTATTTTTTCCTAAGATATCTACATGAGTTTATTCACAACTCACTTACACATACATTAATATTATTAACTACCCATAAAAAACATATTAATTTGAGAACTAACAACAAATTCCTAACATTTCCCCCTTAGTGCAAACATGGTAGAAAACATCTCATTCTAGAACTGCAGCATGATACCTAGGCTTGCTCATGATCTTGATATACATGTGCCATTACACAACTCTCAAAAATTGTATTCTCATAAGTAGCTTTCATGGATGGATACAACCACCACCTAGGTATGAATGAGGCCCACACTTCTGTTCATCCTCCACATCTATATACAAATAGTTTTACAAAAGGCTCCAACCAACAACCCAAACATCCAGAAGGTTTTGCAAGACAACCAACAACCTACAAAGATGGTTTTATAGCACAACCAACAACCTATAAAAATAAATTTATAAAGGAAAACCAACAACCTATACATATGGTTTTACACAATATCACCAAAAACATTTACTAATGGTTTTACATGGGATGACCAACAACCCATACAAGTATCATGATTGCTACAACATTTTTTTTATCAATACTCCACTACATTTTTACATCAGGGGATTACATTTGGAATCGCTCACTCATTATATCACACAAAAAAGGAAAACATGAAAAAACTAAAAATGAGGATTAAATCCTCATCATCTCTTTTGTAGCCTTTACATGTGATTGTTTTCACTTAGTCTTGTACAACATAGATAGTCACCACTACCACTAGTGATCATATTCAGCATAGACATTACTGTGTAATTTATTTACCACTACTACATTGTATGGCCCCATCATTAATGGCTTGTGAGAGGATGTTATTTGTGTTCCTTTTTTTGTTACCTTTGTCATCTTGTTTATGCTTCTTAATCAACAAATGTGGCATCGAGGCTTAATTGCATGTCATTTTTTAATGATAACATGCCTCCCCACAAGTTTGGGCATTGGGTTTGCCTGAAAATATGTCCTTTAAAAGCAGCTGAAAATTGATGACATACTTCATTTGGACTGACACGACTAAAAACACTACCTTGATAAACAATAAATAACTTTTTTTTATTTTACAAAATCCAATTACTATTGGATTAAATAATGACTATATAAACTATAAACTATATAACAAGTAAAGACTTCTAAGATTCTAAAAATAACTAAAGTTTATAGAATTAAAAATCTATAAACAACACTAAAACTATAAAACAATTTGAATTAACTTAAATACCTAAAGAAAAATGACTAAACTTAAAATCAATACATAATAAATATTGTGGGATCTTGTTGCATGTGGACTATTTGACAACTGCATGATCGAATGGGAAATTATGCATCGACTATCTAGTAGGTAGAAGCTCGGACCAATTATGGAAGCAAAACTGCATGAAAACAACACATTAGTACTTGTGTAAAGTTTTTCACTTGTATCTAATTTCCAATTTGGGGGCTATGTTTCTCACCTTCTATGTTCAAGATAATTTTTTCATCTTATCAAAATAATAGATTCATGATTGTGTGAAAAGTTGTAATTGACAAATTAGAAGCACAATAATACCAGGCCAGAGAATCCAATGCGCCATAATCAAAATGGGTGCACAAGTAGAGAAAGAACATATGTATAACATAGAGATGATTGAATCAGATTCAAAACATGCACAAGTAGAATGATAGGGCACAAATATGACCATGCATGCAATGATAAAAAAAATGGGTCAAAATCAGATCAAGCTCATTGTTGTGCTATAGAGTGTTGTATTGTTGTGGATTTCACTCTTAACACTACAATTTGACACCATTGTATCCATGTTACAACAATATCCTCCTTTTATATTATGATTTGCATAGCATAGCATGTTGATAGATGAACACAAATCCAATGCATGGGTAATGGAGACTAAATTAGCAGATTATAACGCCATCCAATTTACATTGAGTTAAGAATTCATTAAATGAAAAAAAGCATGTGGAAGACTATTATGTACATCTATAATTGCACAATAATGTGACAAGCCTTAATATTCTCAATATTAACTTCGCTAATCTAATCTATACCCTTTTTAATGAAAAGCATCCATAATTAGAGCAACAAAACTTTACTAGGGCTGCCCCACGCTTGTTTCAAAAGTCCATTATAGGCACAAGACTAATGAAGCTTTGATACCAGATGATAAGTTTAGGATAGATTTGCACAATTTTAACACATAATAAACTAATAATAATAATATTCAATATTGATTCATTCGAGATATTCAATACATTTGGGACATTTTTTTCACTGCACGCAAGTACATATATATAACTCAATGAGCTCTTACAAATGAGGAGGCAAGCCTAATCTTTGACAATTATATTCTCCTTCAAATATATCTACTACTCCTAGTATCTCCCAATAAATAGTTTTATTTTCTGTTAGGATATCTATGTGAGTTTATTCATGACTCACACAAATTAATATCATTAACTACCCATAACGAGCATATAATGTGAGCACTAATAATAAATTCCTAATAGCATCCGTGTCGATTTTTATCTGAGGCAATAAGACAAAAAATTTAGTGTTAGATTACTCCACGATCAAAAAAGTTGAATCATTATGTTATACATAATATCCAAGATTAAGTATTGTATTCTTTTAGTGTCAGTAATTTATATAATTTAACTAAAACCCAAAAATCAACAAGTAACAAGTAGTGGTTGAAATAAAATGTGGATTCAACAAAATGTTCACACTAAATTAATTATGAATTATAATTAACTCTAATTGTAATTGTAAATGAAAGTTAAATAAGATAAAATGCAATAAATACAAAGTTCTATAGAATTTATGAAAGTTGTAAATTGCTAAAATAAAAAACTAGGGCTCAAGTTAGAGAATTGTCCCTGAAATTAAATTAATTTAGATTGTGTTAACTTTTCATGTGTTGTAACTATATTAAATAATCTGCAAACATAATGCATAAAAAAATGTTACTTCAATGTATATAGGGACAAGGGCATGGTGTGGTGTTGTCTGCTACTATAGTTTTATCCAAACAGACTATGCACTAGATTTGAAAATCGAGGCTTGTTCACCTTTGTTTTTATGTGACCTATCTTCATGTGGAGCTTGATTTAGCATTCATAATCCCTATTAAATTGATGCCCTATTCTTGCACAAGTACACAAAAGAGATCAAAAATAAAGAGAAAAATGAGGGATGTGGGAATGGCTAAACTATCATTAAAAAAACTCTTGTTGACTAACTATGGCCTACATAACTCGAAGGCATTAGGTTGATGTAGTTCTCCCTTTAGGGAGGATCATATGAATGCAACTAACAATGTTTTATTATAATGTTTGACAAATGATGCCCTTAACTTACAATAAAACAATGTTAGACTTGGCCAAGGACCGTAGTATTGTAGTAGAGTTCCAGTAACAATATTTACTCAAAAGATAAATACTTTTAAAATCATAAAAGAGATGTTTTGGTTAGTGAGAGCTAGGCAGGTTAAAGTGTGACCCTTGATGTGTTTTTATAGAAGAATATTTTGAATATTTAAAATAATTAACGTATTAGTTTACGCAGGAAAGTCATTATGAAGTATGTTATTTTGAAAAGATGACTGTTAAATTATTTTGGACAAGACCACACTATTGGACAAGGTCATAATGCACCATTATCTACCTATTGCACCTTTGTCTAGAAGGACAAATACTTTTAAAACCAAAGTGACAATGAAGTATATGCTAAATAGGGATGAATAGAGATGAAATAGGAAAGTCTAGGAGACATGCACAATAATTGTGAGACTTTAAAGGATTTTTTAGAGATTATGGGTTATCATAATGGTGAATTGACCAAACAAGGTAAAGATGTCAAGAACGAGCATTTTCAAGAATTTATTGATTAAATTTTAGTATCTACAACAAGAATTTAATATTTTTAGAGTTTCACTTAAAACCATTATCAAATCGATTTGGATAGTGTTATTTGCCAAATGTCAGAGCATGAGAGTGGTCATGGGGGTGTGGTTACATGAATTGTCCCTTCTTTATCACCAAATATTGTTACTTTGGATTTGGACCCCATGCATATGGGTATGGGGACCCTCTTTGAATTTAATGGTTGTTCCCTTGGTATTGCCAACATTTATGTTTTCAATGATGTTATTGAAAAAGGACAAAATTTTGGTGGTGGCTTGTTGGCTCACTCCCTAATGCCAATTAAATCATATGTAGTGATTTTAACATGATTAAGTTTTAACAAGACAAATAGGGGTTACTCCCTATACAATGGTGTGCCATCAAAATAGGTGCATAGTTTTACATGTGTAATAAGTTGGTTTGTCAAACCCCAACCACCATTACCACCTCCTTGCCACTTTACCATGGTTTGCATGGTCCAACTTCCAACAAGGAATTGAAAGAGTGGCAAAAAGGTTGGATAGAGCTATATTTGCAAAGAAAAATGTTTGCATTTACCAATAATTTTGACTACCCCACGTCAATTATAAAGGATGTGTTACTTTCATTTAACCATCCTATCAAGTTTTATGTGGAGCAAAATACCCCTTAAGTTAGGAATCTTAACTTAGAGTTTGATCCTAATATTACTCACCTTCATCATTCCTCGACCAAGAAGTATATAATTAGAATCTGAAACCTTACCCCTAGGCCTTTTAGAGATTTTATATGGATAGAATGGTGGGATAATGTCATTAGTTGGGCAACTTATTTTTTATGCATTTATGGCAGACACTAAGTTGTGTTTCATCAAAATGCTCATGATGTTTCACACTGATTTCATTCAGGTTTCATAGGAATTAGAAAAATATCCTTTTAATGAGGATTTACAAAAAAACTACCTTATGGAGGCACAAGCTCAAGGTGGAGAACCATCAAGCTCGGGGAACTCAAATTCGACTGCATATGCACTAGTTGAAAATCAAATATAGAGTTTATAAGGAATTATTCACTCTCCTTGGCTCTAGGCATTTGGTTTATTGTGCCAAAATATTAGTGTTTTTATGCTTGTCTCACACACCTTTTTGATATTTTGGAAAATTTTGTTTCTCATTACCATGGTATGTTTTTCACTCAACCCTTAACCCCCCGTACCTAAGCATGAAGATGCCTTGTCCCAATGTGTTCAAGTGGTTCCTTGTAAACTCATTGAAGTATAATAAGTGGCTTGTGATTTCCTTCTTTCCACCAAGGAGCTCTAGGAGGTGTTCTGTAAATAATTATTGACAAAGCCCATGGTATTGATGGGTTCCCATGTGAATTCTATCAATACTTATTAGATATTGTGGTTCTACATCTACACATAGTATACCTTTAAGTTATTCAAAACAACTTCCTTGGCACACTTATTAACCAAGGAAACATTAAATACATTCCAAAACTTGGTGACTTAGAGCTTATTAAAATTTGGAGACCCAATAATATTTTTAATGTCTCCTATAAAATCATTGTTAAATACCTTGCTCTTAGGGTTAAGTATTTGTTACCTCTTATTGTTCACCTTGAGCAAATTGGATTTATTTGTAATAGATTGATCCTTGACAACATTATTGTTGTTTTGGAGGGAATGAAGTCGGATAGATCATCTCAACAAAAAGCTTTGTTAATAAAATTTGACTTTGAAAAAGAATATGATAGAATTGAAAGGCCTTTTATTTTAGTAATTCTTCAGGTTGTATGGTTTGGCTCTAGGTTTGCCAACACTATCAAAATGCTCTTTCAGGATGTTGATGATTGTATCCTCATTAATGTTGTTCATTTTGAGAAGTTTAGGTTATTTCCCTTTACTTATCAAAGATGTCCACTTCCTCCTTCTATGTATGTGTTGGCTACTAAGGGCTTCAACTATTTGTTGGCAGACTACACTTCTAGAGGGCTTCTTAAATTTATCTCACTTCAACACTTTCAAAAACATATGGTTAATTGGTATTTTTTGAGGATTCCTTTCTCACATTGGAAGAAGAGGAGTCTTCTATCTTCAATGCCATTGAATGTCTTGATTTTTTTTCTGTTTAGCTTTTGGGTCTTCAATTCAATGGAAAAAAATTAGTGTTACATGCAATCTTTATCCCCTTAGCTCACTTGGTTGATCAAGTACAAATGGCATTGGATCTAGCTTGGTGAGCAATTTAAGTTCCTTGGCATCCCATTTGATTTTCACACCACTCCCTCTAACTTATGAAACTATGGTTCAAAGGGTTGAGAATAAGTTTGGTTACTAGATTTATAAACCTGTTTCCTTAGCAATAAAATATCAAGTTTGTTCCAAGGTGTTGGCTGATACTCATATTTATTATTACTCTCATTTGAGCACCTTCTAAAGTTGTGTATGCAAAACTTGAGGAAAATTTGAGGGATTTTCTTTGGGTCAATTTTGAAGATAATAAAGGATACCATAGAGTTGCTTGGGATATCTACTACAAACCAAAAGCTCTAGGAGGCATAGGTCTTCTACATATCAAAATATAAATTCATGCCTCATGTGCCAAATGGATCATCTATGCACTGAAATTTTATGAATCCTAAAAAAATATTCTTAGGAACTGTATCACTCAAGGCAGTCCTAGGGGTAAGGAAATTTAGAAAGTATTTGACCTCCACTCCCTTTTGCTCACATAGGTTTGTGTGATCATTGTTGGCACTTTTATAGTCAAGAGTACTTGGAAGGTTGGGGAATTATTCAAAAGACACATAATATGGGATGGAGATGGCTTTAGATATAATATTTCTCTAAATTTGCATTCTCTATGCTGGTCTCCTGTACTTAATTTTCATGAAGTGATTTTTCCTCTAATCTCATGGATTAAAAGCACACAATCTTTAGAAAAGGAATTAAGGTCATCTTTGATATTTTTGCAAGCAAACCAAGGAGTGGGTTTCTTAGCGCATTTTAAGGGAAAATATGATTTTTAGGTTAGTGACCATGAATTAATTTTAAAAATTTAGAATGCCATACCTGATGTCCATGTACATAATATTGGTGTTCAATCACCTCCTGGCTAGACTGGATTGGCTAGTTAAGACTCCCTTCCACTAGTATAAACCTCAATTAAGTTATCAACTCATTTCTCTGTAACATCTACAAATTGCTATTGGATGGAAAATAAAGTCCACCATACATGTGTGGAAAATAAGGTTTGAAAGAGTGTAGGCTACTATCATAGAGCCTAACTAAACACACTTTCTTTGGTGTATTATCCACTAAGGGCTTCCAATTGGCACCCATTTGGTGTACTTAGGTATGCCACATCTTGTTTATTCTATTTACCACCACTTGGAATCTTTAAAACATGTCTTTTGGTTTTGTAAATATGCCCAGTCAACTTAGCAATGGATTCACACCCTCTTCCAATGCTTCTATCCATAAATGTTTACTTGGAAGATGGTTCTATTAGGGGAATCGAAGATGATCTTTGAAAAATACATGCAAGTTTGACATATATTATATTATGAGATTCTCTTTCAATTATGGAAGAACAAAAATGATGTAATGTTTAATCATGATATTCTTGATGAATGTTTTTCTACAAGGGTTATGTCATCTCTTATGTCATGCTCTAGATATACGTGAGAGCATAAAAGGTTCATTTGGAGGTGCAACACCTCCAAAATTTATTAGATTATTGGGGTAATGCCCTGTGTGCAGTTATTTGAGTCCTTCCTAACTCACCTCGTTACTGGTCATCCCCACAGGACTATGGGTTTGGACAACATAGGAGGAGTCATTCTCATAGTAGGTGTTGCAATAGCTCCCCACAATAACATTTTTTGCCCTTAGCTCCAATCTCTAAAGTTGGTGGCAGTGGTGGTGGTGGACATACTAGATGGATTGAATTTTAGTAAGGTAAATTCCCTCACTTAACATTTATTATTTTTCCCACTAGGGAAGATAATGCAGAGGATAAAGATAAAGAAAATGAGGTTGATGGTTGGGATCTAATTCTTGATTCTATATATCCCCTTGCTATAAGTGGTTGGGGGGTTAGAGAAATAAATATGATGATCCCACACCTCTATGACCCATGGTTATTATTGGGACCTCAATTTTGAATTAATTTTGGCTAAGTCCTTGAAGATAAATGGTGTAGGAGGAAGCATAGGCATGGGAGAGACACGGCACGGAAGACCATGGCATGGGAGAGGCAAGTCACATGGAACAAAGAAACATGAAACACAGAGATCCCAAGGATGTAGGACTTAGATATTAGCGAAAGACTTGGAAAGGCATGAAAAGTGGAGATGGTTAGGCAATAGTTTACATAAACATCAAAGAAGAATAAGTCAAGCATGAACCCATCATCGGCCTGCAGGAAGATAGGTGAACAGTGATGAGGATCTACCATAGAGAGAGAATATAGGGGCACTTAGGCCTGGGTCCTTAGAAATTCATCATAAATATCTTGTCAAGACTCATTGTTGTTAATGGTCATTAGCGAGTCATCTTTTTTTTTAATTACTTCTATAACCGAATGGTCAGGGTAAACCATGTATAAAGACCATATTGTTTTATTTAGTATTGTTGTTGATCATTGTAATATTGAAATTATTGTAATATTGGATATGACTTATGAATATAATTAAAGGAAGATTGTGTTGATGAAATACTTGTGTAATTTGTTCATGATTATAATAGAGATATTACTATTGTGTTATTAGTTTACACCCAATTTATTCTTCTTTGGTTAGTTAAGTAATGAACGAATAGTTAAGAGTTAGACATGGAACTAAAAATGAGTATAAAACTAAGTGCTTATTCGAGTGCCCTATCTTAGGAAAGTAAATGAATACCCCTTTGCACAATAAAGCCAATAGGAACAATCCTAAGTTGTGTGCTTCAAGTGAGTGCACAAGAACATTGTCTTACATGATATGTCAACGTGTTATCTCATGGAACTCTTTTTTCTTAGGTGCAAAACTAGGGAAAAGATATGCTAAATTAAAGGAAAAGAGCCCAACATTTTGGTTCTATTAGTGGGATCCATAGCGCTTATTTGCATGATGTTGGGAAGATGCTTGAACAACTATCACTAAAAAAATGTCGAGTATTGGGTTACTACTATAGAGGAGAATTTTTCACTTCAATATCTTGAACCAGGAGTTCTGCACGCACATGAGTAGAATATAACCTTTATGATTCACTTTATGAATCTTTCTTTGTATAAGTGCTTGTTCACCTGGATGCTTGGATTTTGATGTACATGCAAGCAAGACCATTCAAGGAACTATGAATGGAAACTCTCCTAATAAGTAAAGTGTAAATCGACCTTGGCAAGATTGGGAGCACCTTGGATGCACATGGTGGATATTTGATGGTGAGGAACACTAAATAACTATATTTGGAATATGCAGTCTCTACATACTCTTGTCCAGAGGAAGCCTGGTTTAACTTCCTCTAGGAATCATAGGGAAGGTATCTCAGGCATTTTTTGATAGAGATTATGAAGCTTATAATTGATTATGAACTTGAAAATTTCCACATGGATGGCTAAACTCTCTCTCTCATGTGAGTAACGTAGTCGATGGGGAAATGAAGGGGCACATTTTGACATAATATTATTGGTTTAGCATGGCAACCAGTCATCAGGAGTTATGAAAATGCAAGTATGATAAGGCTAGGTGAAGGGTTATACTTGGAAGCAATCTAGGTAGGGGCTATGAGGACTCATGAAGTATCATGAGGATCCATAGGGAGGCAAAAAGGCATAATGAGGACTCCTCAACCATAAGACCACACCTAACACTAGCATAACTATGTGAGAGAGAAATAAGTCAAGCATTGGTGACTGTAAAAGCTAATCTAGATAGGCCTAGTTCCACACCCATAGTGCATGTTCATGCGTTTAAGTTAGATGATGTTCTTGTAAGAATTTGGAATATAAATGGTGTAGAGTCAGAGACTAAACCTATTAAAGATACCTTTGAAAAATATGATCAAGATAATAGTTTGTTATTAATTTTTTTTTGTTACAAGTCAACCCTATGGCTCAATTTGGAATGCTTTGTGGAAAAAGCATAGTTAGTGGGCAAAGTGGTGTCCCTTACATAGTTAATTAACCTACTTCTACACTTAACATATCATGGTTTTTTGTTGTTTTAGGAGGTGGTACTAATAGTAGTTCAACTAGAGGATTTGGAGATGGTGCAAGAGGCATTGTTGGAATACCCCCCTGCCCACAAAGTCTAGGTAGGACTGGAAGTACATCAAAATAAGCTCCATTACTAGCACCCAGTCCACCCATAGTTTACTATGAGATGACCCTTCATCTACCTAAATATTATAGGGTGGAAAATGTAGTAAAACATGTCCATAAGTGTGAACTTATCTAGTAGGCATGTAGCATTAATTCTACTAAATGGAAATCAACTCAATTTGTCACTACTCTTTTAGACTGTGTGAATAAGTGGTATAATAAGTTTAATGTGTAACAAACTGTGGTAAACTATGAGCAGTTGAAGGCAACTTTTCTATAGGAATTTGATATCCTAGAGTTTGAACAATAAAGTATTGTTACCCTAAAAGGCATTAAACAAGAACTCACTAAGAGTGTGCACAAGTATGATGCATGTTTTAAAATGCTCCTTTCCAAGTTATCATTTGAGATAAACGCAACTCAGCATGCCTAGTGGTTCGTAGGAGGCTTGTTACTCCCCTTCTAATGCACATTATCCTAAAAAACCTTTATTAACCTGCATGAGGCCTTGGAAGCTACCCTTCATGTTGAATCCATTATAAGTATAAACACAGGGATTAATCCCTTTATGTAAGCCTAAATTGCTACTATGGCATCTCAGTTGGAGAAGCTCACTATGAACAATATTCACAGTCATTTGTGGTGTGTTGACTATGAAATTGAAGATCATAATAGGAATAATTATCCCAAAAAGAGTATTTGCATCGAGGTAAAGTAGTCCTATGAGATTTGTCGAGAAGACTATGATGTGAGGGATTGCCCCCTGCTTCAATGTGCTACATAATCAAAGGTATCCTCATATTATAAAATATGTAGTGCATATACTCATGATACCAATGATTGTCACCTTATTAGTGATATTCAAGAGGCATGTATGTGTGGTCTTCGTTAGACCTATGTTGCCAACAACCAGAGCAATGGTAGAGGCTGGTCCTATAGTGGTCAAAGTCATGGATGTAAAGGTGGACATTTTTTGCTTCAAACCTACTACAAATATGGATCTCTAGAGAATTACCAGTGTGACTGTCTAGTTTATCCCACTTGTGCATTTTATAAGAATGAGCAATGTTTGGAGGAATGCCTAGACTTGTATACTGCCATCACCAAGGAGTAGAAGGAAAAGGGTGTTGGAATGATACAGATTGAAAAGACTCCAACTACTTAATGGAGACCACACCCTATAACTCCAACTTGTCCCAAGGTAAATATTACTACACAAAGCGGTGCTACTTCTTAGTCTATTTCAAATCCACCTATTGATAAGGTTTAATGAGAAGAGCCTTGTGTGAATTTCTACCTAGATGCTCAACAATAAAAATAAGTATTACAAGACACATTGACTTTGGTGTAAAAGTTGCAAAGTGAAATCTAGTTCCTTAAGGATAGAGATGTTCCTGCACATGTTGAAATGAAGAAAGCTTTGAATCTTCATGACTCGATGCATATGAGTTTCATAAATTGTGTAAATAACTTCTTGACAAAGACATTGTTCCCCTTTTAAGGAATTGGCTAATTCATCAAGTACCAAAATCTATAGAGGATCATCAGTTGAACCATGTATGATGACAAGAGGCTCATATCCAACCCAGTAGAGAGGGTGATAAATAAATCTTAGTAAATGCATTTATTTATGGTTAGGTAATTTAGGAGATACTAGTCAGTATTAGGGTCGAGGTGAATGTACTCACCACAGATGCTTGGAGAAAGATGGCAAGCCCTCCTTTGAACCCCTCTCCTCATGTATTATTATGGATAATAAGACTCATGCACTGCCCATTGGATTTCTTAAGGATGCTATCGTGGACATTTTAGGTGTCACTTTCAAGGTTGACTTTGAAGTAATTGTGTTGGTTGAGGCTGATGATTTTAGGTGTTACTTTCAAGGTTCACATTCTTTATGGACGTATGATGGTTGGACCTTCCTTGTGGTTAGATGAGGCAACTAGATTTCACTTTCAAATGAAACTCTAAGAGTATGTGCAGCAATTGGAATATTTCTATGTGTTTGAAGATGAATGGATGTGCTCACTTAGACATGTTTTTCAAGGAATAACTACTCGATAGTGGGTAACTCACCATCATAATTTACTCACTTGGGACTGAGTGCACACTGCTATGTATGATCATTTTTATCATGATAATCATATTCATGACACTCTAAGTTATGATGGTATTAGCGCTTCAAAATTTCATCTAAAGGCCTGCAAAAAACTATGGAATGTCAATGAGACATCTTTACCTGACTATCTATGGGTTCATGCATTCTATGTTACTCTATGCACCTGGGCTAGAGCATGGTATATACATCAACAATGATGTTTAGACACAGATTCTTGGAGAACCCTTTGAAGTAATATGGTTTTTATTTTATATTACTTATCTCCTCACATGGATTTATGCTAGACCCTACAAGCCATGTGTCAAGCTATTATAGGCGATCTAATGTTGGTTGAAGACTACATATGAGATATACATGGTGTACGTGAGGATAACCTATCCATTTTCCAAGAATCTGATACTCTAGCTTCATATTCTTCACTAACTAAATCCCAATCGAACCATGTATTGAGGGAACATATTTGAAAAGGCAAATAAAAGGTTGTGTACTAGGTTGACAAAGGTATTGATTCTGACTTGCCAGATCTGTCCATGGATCACTTGGATTTGCATATTGAGTATGGAGTGTACAATGTCTGAGACACCATATAGAATGACCAATAACCATATTTATAACCACTCCAGATGGTTTAATGTAATATTGGCACAAAGAACACATCTAAGATGGTCATTGTGGGGAATTATTGGTCTGATACTGAGATCACCAAGGTTTTTGAACTATTAAAGGAGTATCAAGATGTTTTTCCATGCAATTATATTGAGATGAAATGAGTACATTCTTCATTGGGTAAGATGCACATCAAGTGAGTTGAGGGTACTCGACCAGTCAGAAAGAGACCTTATCAAATAAATCATAATCTACGCACTCAGGTCAAAGAAGAGATTGATAGTATGTTGCATGCTAGATTTATCACTCTTATTGATGAATCTGAATGGGTGAGACCCATGGTAATCAATATCAAGAATGATAGTTGTATTCATATGTGTAGATTATCGGGTACTCAATGTTTCTTGCATAATTAACCCTTTTTCAATGCCTTTCACTAAGGAGATCTTAGAAGGAGTTGTTGGGTACGAGATTCATACCTTCACTGATGTTTTTTTTGGATATCATTAGGTCAAGATTGTAAAGGAAGAAAAACCAAAGACCACCTTTGTAAGTGAACGAGGTTCATTCACTTATAATGTGATGCCCTTTAGGTTGAAGAATGTTTTGGTCGTGTTCTCACAGATTGTGGTAGAGGATTTTAAGGATTTTATTCATAATTTAATTTAAGCATACTTGGATGATTGGACCATATATGGTTTGGTGTGGGATCATTTTGTTGATATTCACCTCATGCTTGAGCACCATTGATAGCTTCAAATTTCTTTGAATCTAAAAAAGTGTGTTTTTGCTACTATGTTTGGAATTTTTTTGGGTCACATTATTTATCATGGTGGACTCTGGGTGGATTTGGCTATAATTGCAGTCATTGTTCACCTTCTAGCATCGACCACCCAACATGAGATTTGCACCTTCCTAGGACACATGGGGTACTATCAAAAGTTCATTTGGAGATATGCTAAGATCGTAGCGTTATTAGAGGAACTGCTTAAATAGAATGGTCAATTTTTATGGACATAGGCTCACCAGAAGGCATTTATAGAACTCAAGGACAAGTTAATCACTGCCCCCATTCTCCAGTTTCTAGATTGGATGAAGCCATTTCATGTGCATGTTGATGTTTTAGGCATGGCAATTGGCACTATCCATGTTCAACCTAGTGAAGGTAGACTTGATCATCCCATTTACTTTATAAATCAGAAGCTCACTCTAGTTGAACAGAATTACTCAACCATAAAACGTGAAGCCTTGTCAATGGTATACACACTTCAAAAGTTATGTCAATATTTGTTGGCCACCCCATTCATTTTATTTATAGACCATCAAGCACTGAAATACCTCATTAATAAACTGGTGTTGCATGGATGCATTTATTGGTGGATTGTGTTCTTACAGGAATTTTAATTTTTTGTGGTGGTGAAACCAAGGATAAAGGTGGACCTGATCACTTGTCACATGTTACACCATGTGCCATTGAGGATGACTTACCTGATGTGCAACTATTTCAAGTCATGTACATGCCTAAGGAATTAGAGGATATCACAACTTTTCTTAATACTAGTTCTACATCAACCCACCTTAGCACTCAGGGAAAAAAGCAATTGGTTTTTTGTGTTGCTCCTTTCCATCTCATTGGGGGTGACCTTTACAAGCTTGGATGGGATGATTTTAGATCCCGATTCCTTACTAAGAAAACTTACTTAATTATCTATAGATATTTAAAGTTAACAATTTGATTTAGTTATTTTTAGCTAAGAGTTGAAATATATGTTGTTATGGGACAATTAGATATTGTTTAGATTACATAATTTCATTGCTATAAGTTATCTATAGTGTATATTTTTACAACATGATCATGTTGATTTGTTATTTCAATTATATTTTATGATGTATGTATATCATGATTAAATGGTCTAACGACCTACTTGTTGTGAGTTTGATGCAGGAGAACTCATCCTTTAGAGCATGATGGAGGGAGAGCATCATCGGAGAGGGTGATGTAGATGGAGTTATTAGGAGATGATAGAAAAATCAGTTAGAACCCTGCACACACCACATTAGAAATACATGTTAGATGCATAGTGGAATGGTTAGCATAGTGTATTTTTATGTTGTTTGTATTAAATAGTTGTTTATACATGGTTGATAGCATAGTTTAAATGATTATATAGATTTCATCTTATGTGATTTGCGTGTGTGACCATTAATGCTTTTAGAAATGTGATTTACATAATTAAATTAAATTCAAGTTTATTGATTTATGAATTAATCATTAAGTCATTAGAGGTGCTAATTTAATTAGCAAATATATATTGATTATTGTAATTAGAAATAAAATGAATAAAATATGATAATTAATATCAGGGGAGGAAAAAAAAAAGAAAATCAAAAAAATAATAGTAAATAAAGAGAAAATGGGAAGGTTTAAATTTAGGAAAAATAAACATAAAAATATTGCTAAAATAATAAAAAACAATAATAAATAAAGAGAAAAAACTTCAAAAGAAAAGAAAGCTACTCCCTTCTCATAAGCATAAAATAAAAAGAATATTTTCAGGTGGAGAGAAGAGAGACGCACCTTACAGAGGAGGAAAAAAAAAGAGTATAAGGGAAGGTAGCAACAGAGTAAAGAGGAGGTTTTTATCACATACCAAGAGGGAGCTTTTTGAGGTGGGTGTTAATCTTATAAACCCTAAAAAATTATTGTGTTTGAAATATTGTTTATTTTGTAATTCTCAAGAAAAAAATACGTATCTGTTTGTCTATCATTGTGAACCATTTTTTAAAGTAAATTGCATATAAGGGTATATCAGTTAAAAATTGATTATAAACATATACATAATGAAATTATATATATATATATAAACTACGGTTGAATATAATGAATACTTTATAGCAAACTTGTATATGTATATATATGTTGACTGGTAATATGCTTAAATATGTTGTAATATGTGATAATTTTTTTATAAAACTACTCTATGTAAGTTAGTTATGCAATACGTTGTGATATTGTAATATTAATATTACCTTGATTTGATTTGTAGTATTACCTTATTGACATATTACAGTAATCCTTATTACCAAATTATATGAATTCGTTATCATAGCAAACCTATAGTCTATCCAATACAGGGTTGATGTCAATGAAGAAACATTTATAACGGTTTCATCCAGCATATGTATATTCATTCATATGGTGATAAGCACCCAAAAATTGGTGAAACATATATGCAGTGATTCACTAACACAAAAAATATGTATAACATTCATGGTCTGCTTTAATATGAATAATTGGTGAAGGGCGATTTGCATAAGATGGGTACATGCATAACTGTGTAGTGTTTTTCACTTTTAAAAAAAGGAGTACCGACTTACTTAGCCCTGAATTGTATATAATATTAGATAATGGTAACAGATAAAGAAAAGCAACGACTTACCCGTGTGGACTATATATATAAATATATAATAATAACAAAAAAAAATGTATATATATATATATATACCTATGTGCTCAGCAATTTACATAGTTAAGGAGAACTTTATGATTATTGAAACTGTATATTTTCTTATAGCGATTGTATAATTAGATATTGATATATTTGTAATTATATACATGGTGATTTAATATATATAGATCGACTTCTACTTAGGAAAGTACAATAAACTAATTTACAACGAATTAAATTATATATACAGTGAGCCAGTACATTTCCCACTAAATGAGTTGTATAGAGTATTCTAAATAGGATATATATAAATATTGAATAGTCTATGTATGATGCATCTTATCATAAGCATTAATGATCTGTTTATTTAACACTAAACGATTTGGTTATGATGCAATTGGCAGCTGACTATGTATATACATATAATGATATTCGGTTGTATAAATATGGTTACTCTAGTGTTACATTGGGCTGTAATTTTATTTACATTTGTAAGTCAATTTTATTAGATAAACAGCGAAAAAATTGTTGAGACATGGACTAGTTAGGACTCGAACTTAGGACCTTCCATACGCTGTTGGAGTGCTCTACCACTGAGTTACTGGCCCTTCTTGGACCAGTCCATCTTCGGTCTGAGTGTGGCTTAACACCAACACCTCCCCTTAAGCCACACCTCTCGTGTGCTTGGGGCTCCTAGCCTGGGCCTGGGTCTGATACCATGTTGAGACATGGACCAGCTAGGACTCGAACCTAGGACCTTCCATACGCTGCTGGAGTGCTCTACCACTGAGCTACTGGGCCCTCTTGGCCCAGTCCATCTTCGGTCTGAGTGTAGCTTAACACCAACAAAAATTACTTACACCTTGATTCCTAACCGAGTTATATCAATCTTGTCTATTTTATAATTTACATAGCGATCTTATCTATTCTTCAATTTTAATAAAGCATATAAATAGTGGTTCATTAGATTTAATACTGAATTGTAAAGATTGTAGGCAGTGAATCATAAGAATAAGTCAAATAATGATTATTTTATTAAAATGAATTATATGGTATTGGCATATCATGTTATGTGGATATATTTAATTTCTCTTTAATATTACGATAAAAATGATATATTTTGTTCTAGGTTGTCAATAAGGTTATATTGATAATGTTTGACTAAGAATTAAAAAAAAGACTATTGGCATTTATATACCATATCCTCATATATTGTCAGGAACATATATACACAAGAAATAAATCTATCTAAAGATTTAAGAGTTAGTATAGAAATATTGGTGTATCGATCGCATACCCCTAAGTTTTATTGACAAATATAAAACAATTGATCACAAGACTCTGAGAGCTAGGGAACTAAGTTAACATAAATATAGACTCCAAACCAAGTGTATAAATGTAAGGTCTTATTCAAACAAAACATAATATAAGACTTTTGATTCTTGAAAGATAACTAGTTGTTTGAACAGAAGCTTATATTTTTATTGATTTATAACTACTTTATTATGACTGGTCGTATTACTTAGTTGTGTTTAAGAACACTAGACTATGATAATATGGGTTATCATAGGGTACAACATGTTTGAAAACTATTTATAGTAATTAGAAATTGCAATTATATGAATATTATACTTAGATAGTATAAATTATAGTTATTATTTATATTATTTATGGGATAGATAATATTGTGAGATTCATTCATACGTTTGATGGAATACATGTATGCATTTAGATTATTCCTATGCTTAGCATGTTATATGATTGCGAGTAGGATGTAATTTGTATGAATATATTGGTTATACTATGTTAATCAAATCTCGTATTGTTGATACTAAGTAGTGAGATGGACTTCACTAGCTTACTAGCATCACAATACCAGATGAAGGTAATCTGATTAAGTAGTGTGTATAAAATTGACTGATCTTATAGATCATTAATTAATTAAAAACTTTGGCCTAAGTAATGTTAATGAGACATTGTCATTTCATAAGTATGATTTACATCTTTGACGTTATTTTGATTAGCACGAGTTTCTTTATGATACACCGCATGTTTAATTTTAAAAACTATACATCACATAGGGTCTAACTTGTCTTTCTGGATTCCCACGCCATCACTATCTACTCAACCATGAAGGGAGGGTCATTCCTTGATGAAAAATGTGCAAAGGATTGATGGTCCATGGTTGGTATAAAAAAGTGCTCAGATGATGCTCTCCCTCCCCACAATAGTACTTACTTGGAGAGGATACTTGAGATTGCCATAAATACTAGAGTCCAAAGAACTTATGCTCCATGGAGCCATGCATCTTATATATGTACATTGTATCGTATTTATTATTGAAACATTATCATGATAAACTATAATTACCTATTTATTATACATTAACAATAGTGGTTGTATGCTAGTACCAGTCATGGCTGGATATTTGTAATTACCTTTATTGAACAATTATGATGTGTTTCTTATGATGATAGTGATCAATGTTGTATGATGTAGCATGTTCATTCATAGTTATCACACTTAGAGTATTATATGTGGTCATTGATTAGATTCTTATGGTGTAATCTAATAAAAGTATATATTATTTTAAAAAAATTAAAAATTACATATTTCTAGGTAGATCCTAGTGGGGATGTTATAGATGAAATATTATGTCATTACATCATGCAACACGAGTGCGCTAAAGTTCTTCAGGAGGTTCATGAAGGTGTCATTGGAGGACATTATGCCAGTGATGCTACAACATAGAAGGTTCTATTAGTTGGGTTGTGGTGACCCACTTTATTTAAGGATGTCAAGGCTTATGTGCGTCAATGTGATATCTATTAGCATGTAGGTAAACTGAATCAAAATGATGATGTGCCCCTTCATCTGATACTTGCTCATGAACCTTTTGAGAAATGGGTTGTTGATTTTATTAGCCCTATTACTCTAGCAGGGAGGTGTATTGGCACGTGCTTTATCATTACCACCACCGATTACCTAACTCACTAGGTTGAATTAGTGCCAACCTGAGATTGTACTAATACCATTGTTGCTAAATTTATTTGGGAGAATATTATTACAAGGTATGGATGTCCGTTAATCTTGAATAGTGATCATAGAACTCATTTTCTTAACGAGATAATTTGCATCCTTTTGGCTGAGTTAATTGGGTGAATATTTTGTCACCAGCTAACTGATGAGAAAAATAGATCTCTTCAACCATAGCATAGGGAGATTAGTCGTCCAGATGTGCAGGTTTACCACATCAAAAGGGGACAAATCTCTCCTCTCATCAAGGGGAGGTTCCCTTATAACTATGAGGAGCTATATATATTATATATAAGCAGAAAATAACACTCAGGGGTAGGACAACCCCATCCATCTCTCTTTTTTCAGAGATGATGTTCACAAACAAAAGAGAAAATCCTGGTGAAAACACTAAAGGCACTTCTCTTCTTTTAGAAGTGGTCTTGTAGGAAACAGCAGGAGTTATTTTAGGTAGTGACAAGTAACCGGTAATAAAGGGCATAGTAACCAGCAGACTGAGGTGTAGCACAAAGTGTCCACCTCAACTGCCCAAGAGTGAAATACGAAGGACAATGGGGGTACAAAGTCATCCCAAGGTCCTTTACACAGGAATAGAAAAAAGATAAACACACTAAAGGCAATTGTAGACAGCATAAAGTCTTTCCACAATTGCCTTCAGGACACCTTCATGATTATTTCCACTAATTCTGCTTATTTCATTAACTGGACAAGAACGCATTCAGAAGGCAAACATAAGAACAATCTCTTAAAAGACACAAGCTATAACAGCACAAAGTCTGAAAGTAACTTGCTTTCTCATTCAAATAAAGAAATATGATAAACAATCTGAGCTCAAAGTCTCAGTAATCGCCTTTCAATTTTGATAGAGTTTTGCTTCTATAACAGAGAGATCTCCTTTGCATAAAATAAAATATTACATTATATAGTAGCCAAGAAAGGCTTGGCGCTTTGTTCCATAGAATGGCCCATGCTGGAATAGGGTGTCTGCCTTAACTGTGGCATGTCGATTCATCTCAAATGTCTTCTCCTGAGCCTGGGTCATCTAGTCTGTCTCCAGATATCTGTGCAGCTATCCACTTCATCTTTACTCTATGGAAAAAAATAGGCCGCGCCTTTAATGCTTGCAAAATCAAATATCTACTTGATGGACTGTTCCACCTACTGGAATAACTTCTACACAAATATTTTTGGTCTTTCCCTCTTTTCTATTGCAATTTGAGCTCTCAGGCTATCTTTTCCCTTTTTGCCAGCTCTTTTAGCTCCTTCAGCTGGTCGCTGAGTTTGTTTTCAAGTTCTGCACCATATTTAAAAATCAACAGATATTTTATTGTCTTGAATTTAACATCCATGGGGATGTCATTGGTTCACTGTTTCAACGGTTTAGGCAGCCTTCTCAGCTCCTTGGTTCAATCGCTTCCTTGGTTCAATCGCTTTCTTGGTTCAATTGCTTTCTTGGTTCAATCGCTTTCTTGGTTCAATCACTTCTTTGGTCTTTGGTTGAACCATCCCTTCGAGCTTTTCCTTTCGAGATTTTCCTTTGATCTTTGAACCAATGTTCCCTGCCCTCCGCAAGGGCACATGCCCTTGGTTCACTGCCCTCCACAAGGGCACTTGTTCTTTCAGCTTTGGGGCACTCCTTTGAACTGACCACGTTGAACCTTTTTGGTTCAAGGTTCAACGGTTTAATCTTCTTTTATTTTTCTAAGTGTTTTGACTGCTTGAACCAACCGCATTGAACCAACTGTGTTGAATTAACTGCTTGTTGAACCTTTGAACCGTTGAACCTGTGAACTAAAATGGTTCAAGGTTCAACGGATCAATAGTTCAATTCTTCTTCTTTTCTAAGTCTTTTGATCTTTTCAAACCCGTTGAACCCGTTGAAGCATTTTAATTCAAGGTTCAACGGTTCAATGGTTCAATGGTTCATTCCTTTGTTCTTTGAAGCCTTCTTTTCTTCTAAGTCTTTTGAAGCCGTTAAACTTGTTGGAACGGTTGAACTTTGAACTTCTGTCGAAGCACTTAACTTCTTCAAGCTTGTCGATGTCATTGAACCTTTGAACCCATTGAACCTTTGAACCTTTTGGAAGCGAGGTTCAATGGTTCAATCTTTTGTTTAAAGCTTGGGGATGAACATTTTTTGTTGAACCTGTCTTGAAATTGTCTAAGTGTTGGAAACTTGTTCCTTTCCTGCGGAGTCCGTAGAAATAGAAATTAGCCTACAGAGTTTGTAGAAATCAATGTGTAGAGTCCATAGAAATGAACCTGCAAAGTCTGTAGAAATGACACTATAGAGTATAAAAATGAACCTATGGAGTCTGTAGAAATGAGCCTGCAGAGTCCATAGAAATGAGCCTGTAGAGTCCGTTAGCTGAAAAAGCTTTAAAAATGGAGAATTTGAATGCCCAAAACAATTTTTTAGAAGGGAAGAGGGAATTTTGGCATACAGGACCAAAATAGTTCATATGTTGTCCTAAAAATGAGTGATAGATTTTAGGAACAATAGCTGGCTCCAGTTGGGGAACTTCTTTCAATTGAAATTTTGGAACAGCTGAGGGGAGTAGAAACCAGAATCTCCAGTGCCTTCAAGTATGCCATTAGGCTACGGAGTCATTCTACCCAAAAAAGAAAGGTGCCAAAAATGAAAAAAAAAGCACAAAATAAAATTAAAGACTATACAAATATACATATGTACAGATGACCTTATCTTATGCTTTAAGAATTGAAGCACTTCAGATGCCGCCCACTGTGAGACATTGAAAATGGCATTCCATCCTGATAAACTAGTAAGAAGCCATTTTCTCCCTAGAATCGGTAATGGGTGAATGGAACTCTCCACCAAGAATCACATTTTTTGTGCACTCCTTTTGGTTCTCTCTTCTTGCCTCATGGCAAGGCGTGGTCTTTAATCTGAAAACCATAAATTTTTGCTCTCTTGGTGAAGAGTTTCTTTTCCTGACTTTGGCGTGCAGCAGTATGGTCCACTACCATAGTTTGTTGCTCTTTTGGTTCATTCCAGCACATGATTTAATTGTCAGCATCAAACACCTACCAATGATTGACATTATCAGGCACACTTGGTCGAAAGACCAGCTTGATAGTGTACTTCTACTCTTCAAAGTGTTTGTGAGGGACCAAGAGGGTCGTAGGGATAGCCAATGAGCCTGCATGGCTATGAAGCTCTCTGGGCACTACACATATATTGAAAGTATCAAAACTTTCAATACAGTCCCATACCAAATTGCATTAATGGCACAATCTTTTATTCTTAGTTTGACACAGGTTCCTCATCTCACAAACCATCAATTCAGCATCTCTTTTAGCATGAAAGAGTTTAACACCTCTGTCTTGAGCTACTTTCAACTCGAGTAACAAAGATTTATACTTGGCAGTGTTGTTGGTGTTGCTGAACTGCAACTTATGTGAAGAAGGAAAAATATCTCCATGAAGAGATATTAGAACAATCCTAGCTCCAGCACCGATAGGAGAGTAGCTGTCATCAAATTTTAGTATTCATACATCATCAAAAACTGCTCCTTTCTCAGATTTTTCTTCGTTTGGAAAGGAGAGTTCCTTTGGGCTTGCACTGTGCTCCTCGTGTCTTTTGTTATTCCGTCTGGACCAATTCTTAGATCACCACCTATAAGACTTTCATCTGCTGAAACATGAACATCCTTTGTGATAAAAAAAAGTTACCCATTCTTGAAGACTCAAACAGAATTTGAGCTTCAGGGGCCGATGTTTGGGTTACCACATATTTTGCTTCCTTCTCAAGAAGTAATCTCTGCATGATATCTTTGACAGGGATCTTCGCCTCAGATAGGTCCATGCTCAATTCTCCACCAACGTCTTTGCATAAATTTTGCCTAAGAAGAATGTTGTATGAGGCTGGGACGTTGGCCACCAGAACTGTCATCTTAATCCTCTTGTTTGAGAATGCTGCAAACGCAAATTTGGCATCCTTAATTTGTCCCAACAGTGGCACTTGTTTGTTCTCCATGGAGAAACATCTCCCAAATGTCTTGGTCAGTGTGAGACTAATGGATTCAGCTACTTTGGTAGGGATGACATTGTCTGAAGCTCTGGAATTAATGATGCAATTGCTCAGCTTGTGACCGTTTATCAAAAGGGAAACAAGAAAGGCTCTATTTTCCCAGGGGCAGTAGGAGGAGGAATAACAAGATTGTTTGGGATGGACATGTTCCTTGGGGGATCATGAGTTACCTTCTTAACATCTTGTTCTGTAGGGATGACTTTATTCTTCACACACTCAACCAACCTGTCCAACGGCTCAGGGTTGGCTTGTAGGAATTCAAATTTAGACAATTAAATTTTGGTTTTCTTTACATGGTCAATTATGTCAAATGTCTGAAATGAGCTAGGAACAGAGGATCATAGTTCATCATTTTGGTTTTTGGGAGGGGGAGGACTGGTCTACAAATTTGAAGCAGAAGGTGTAGGAATGCTTGACGTATTTACCTTTTTAGCAATCACCGGGTCCTTTAGCTAGAAAGGTAGAGAAGTTCTTCATTTGGCAATTGAAATTATAGGTTGAGATCGCTCCTCTATTTTTTTATCAGCTTATTGGGCTGACTGATTCTTAGACTAGGTGAATATATCATATGATCCCTCAACTACTTTACCTTCACTTCTGGGTTCATCTTGGTAATTCAGGAAACCAATGTTAGAGTCGCCAGTTGATTCTTCTTGGTCTGCTGCAAAGAGATCAGTGTCATTTTCTTGATCAAACTTAGGTTGGAAAGAGAAATCATGTTTTGTTTCCAAATATCCAACTGCTGAGTTGGTTGGTGTTGCTTCAATGGTAAGTTTCCCTTGTGGGGGAGGCAGACGATTTGGTTGCCCTTGACTTATGGTAGCATTGCCTTGATATGACTGGTTCTGAAATGTCCTCCTTGGCATATCTCGATAAGGAGGAGCAGACATACCTTGGGCCACTTGTCTTTTCAAGGCTAACAGTTCATTTTCTAGCTTTTGCACCATTTGATCAGTGGTGCCTGTAGATGAATATTTAGAAGATGAAGAAAATTTACCCTTGTTAGGATCTCTTCTTATCTTCCCTGCCAAGATGAGATCATCTTCCACCTCAGTGGCCAAATCCTAAGCAGCAGCAAGGTCTATGTGGCCAACCCGTCTCAACAAAAAACTCACTTCATGGAGTTGTCAAATGATGAAGAAATATTTAAGATTCTCAGGTGTTGGCTGAGCAATGGTAGGGATTTTTTTCTTCAGTTTGTCAAATTTGGAAATGAAGTCCCTCATTATGTCAAATGTCTGAAATGAGCTAGGAACAGAGAATCAGAGTTCATCCTTTTGGTTTTTGGGAGGGGGAGGACTGGTCTACAAATTTGAAGTAGAAGGTGTAGGAATGCTTGATGTATTTACCTTTTTAGCAATCACTGGGTCCTTTGGCTAGAAAGGTAGAGAAGTTCCTCATTTGGCAATTGAAATTATAGGTTGAGGTCACTCCTCTATTTTTTTATCAGCTTGCTAAGCTGACTGATTCTTAGACCAAGTGAATACATCATATGATCCCTCAACTACTTTACCTTCACTTCTGGGTTCATCTTGGTAATTCAGGAAACCAATGTTAGAGTCGCCAGTTGATTCTTCTTAGTCTGCTGCAAAGAGATCAGCATCATTTTCTTGATCAAACTCAAGTTGGAAAGAGAAATCATGTTTTGTTTCCAGATATCTAATTACTAAGTTGGTTGGTGCTGCTTCAATGGCAAGTTTCCCCTGTGGGGGAGACAGACAATTTGGTTGCCCTTGACTTCTGGTAGCATTGCCTTGATATGACTAGATCTGAAATGTCCTCCTTGGCATATCCCGATAAAAAGGAGTAGACATATCTTGGGCCACTTGGCTTTTCAAGGCTAACAGTTTATTTTCCATCTTTTGCACCATTTGATCAGTGATGCCTGTAGATGAATATTCAAAAGATGAAGAAGATTTACTCTTGTTAGGATCTCTTCTTATCTTCCCTGCCAAGATGAGATCATCTTCCACCTTAGTGGCCAAATCCTAGCAGCAGCAAGGTCTATGTGGCCAGCCCATCTCAACAAAAAACTCACTTCATGGAGTTGTGAGTTGATAAAGAAATATTTAAGATTCTCAAGTGTTTGTTGAGCAATGGTAGGGATTTTGTTCTTCAGTTTGTCAAATTTGGCAATGAAGTCCCTCATCTGTTTATGAGGTTCTTTCTTCATTTGTGTGAGCTGAGCCAGCAGGGCATGCACATATTTTGCAAGCTTGAACCTTGATTCAAACGTAGCTTTGAGCGTGTTCCAGTCAGTCACAGTCTGGGCCTGAAAATGATAGAACCAGTCTGCAGCAGCACTTTATAATGTTTCCACAAAAAGTTTGACTGCTACATCTTCATACTCTATGCCTATCACACCGCATGCTATGTTAAAAGTTGTGATGTATTCATCAGGATGAACTCTCCCATCACCAAAGAATTTGGGGAAGTTCTTCTTTGAACTGCGTGGTAGCTCATGTAGGGGTGGAGTTAAATTGAGTGGGCCAAAAGAGTTACCCCAAGGGCCTTGAACTGCCATGATTTGATTATGGAAAGTAGGGATAAAAAATATGGGTGGAGTATGTATAGGCAAAGCTCTACTGACAGCATAAAAAGAAGCTCTGCCTTGTATTAGTGACCTTGTGTTGGTAGGAGGAAGAATCCTAGTTCGTTGAAGGTGAGGTTGTGGAGGAAACAAATCAAAATTGCTCTGCTGCACCAACTCAAAAATAGGGTCAAAAACACCTTGAGATTTTTGGCTTCTTGTATAGCGTGGAGCTACCAAATTGTAGAATAAAAATGGAAAAGAGATGGCCCTACTTCAACTTGAATCTTGAAGTTTCAAACTGCGCACTCTTCTCGAGCAGAGTCACCAAAAAAATTGTTGGCATGAAGCTGGCAGTGTTCTTTCCTACTTCACGTTGTTCCCCAGTAGAGAAAATTAATAAAGAAAAGAACTAAAACTACTCGTTCTTCCCTAGTGGAGTAGCCAAAAAATTATTGGCATGAAGCTGGAGGAAAGTGGAAAAAAGAAGTGAAACATTCGATCCCTAGCAACTCTGGTTTGCAAACTAGATTATATAATGGAAATGGATAAGAATATAATGATAATGGATAAGACACAAGTGATGCTTCAATCTGAAGCTTGAGGCTTCAAATTGCACAAAATTGTTGTGTCCCCAGCGGAGTAAATGGATAAGGAAAAGAACTGAAATTGCTCGTTCTTCCCCAGCAGAGTCGCCAAAAAACTATTGAGTGAATATTTTGTCACCAGCTAACTTATGAGAAAAATAGGTATCTTCAACCACATCATAGAGAGATTAGTCATCCAAATATGCAGGTTTACCACATCAAAAGGGGACAAATCTCTCCTCTCATCAAGGGGAGGTTTCTTTATAACTATGAGGAGCTATATTATATATATAAGCAAAAAATAACACTCAGGGGTAGGACAACACCATCCATCTCTCTTTTTTCAGAGATGATGTTCACAAACAAAAAAGAAAATCCTAGTGAAAACACTGAAGGCACTTCTCTTCTTTCAGAAGTGGTCTTGCAGGAAACAACAAGAGTTCTTTCAAGTAGTGACAAGTAACTGGTAACAAAGGGCGTAGTAACCAACAGACTGAAGTGTAGCGCAAAGTCTCCACCTCGACTGCCCAATAGTGAAATACGAAGGACAATGGGGGCATAAATTCATCCCAAGGTCCTTTACATAGGAACAGAAAATAGACAAACACACTAAAGGCAATTGTAGACAGCACAAAGTCTTCCCACAATTGGCTTCAAGACACCTTCTTGATTATATCCACTAAGTCTACTTATTTCATTAACTAGACAAGAACGCATTCAGAAGATAGACATAAGAAAAATCTCCTAAAAGACACAAGCTATAACAGCACAAAGTCTGAAAGTAACTTGCTTTCTCATTCAAATAAACAAATATGATAAACAATCTGAGCTCAAAGTCTCCGTAATCACCTTTCAATTTTGGATGAGTTTTGCTTCTATAACAGAGAGATCTCATTTGCATAAAATAAGAGATTACATTATATAGTAGCCAAGAAAGGCTTGGTGCTTTGTTTCATAGAACGGCCCATGCTGCATTCAATGCCTTGAATGCATTTTTAGTTTTATCAAAGAGGGCCATGTTGGAACAGGGCATCTACCTTAATTATGGTGTGTTGATTCATCTCAAATGTCTTTTCCTAGACCTGGGTCATCTGGTTTGTCTCCAGATATCTGCACAACTATCCACTTCATCTTCACTCCATGGAGAAAAATAGGCCGCACCTTTAATACTTGCAAGATCAAAAATCTACTTGATGGACTGTTCCACCTACTGAAATAACTTTTGTGCAGATATTTATGGTCTTTCCCTCTTTCTTGTTGCAATTTGAGCTCTCGAGCTATTTTTTCCCTTTTTGTCAGCTCTTTTGGCTCTTTCTTCAGCTGGTCACTGAGTTTGTTTTCAGGTTCTGTGCCATATTAGAAAATTAATGAATATTTTATTGTCTTAAATTTGACATCCACGGGGACGTCATTGGTTCACTTTTTCAATGGTTTGGGCGGCCTTCTCAGCTCCTTGGTTCGATTGCTTCCTTGGTTCAATCGCTTTCTTGGTTCAATCACTTTCTTGGTTCAATCGTTTCTTTGGTCTTTGGTTGAACCATTCCTTCGAGCTTTTCCTTTCGGGCTTTTCCTTTGATCTTTGAACCAATGTTCTCTGCCCTCTGCAAGGGCACCTGCCCTTAGTTCACTGCCCTCCACAAGGGCACTTGTTCTTTCAGTTTTGGGGCACTCCTTTGAACCGACCATATTGAACCTTTGAACCATTGAACCTTTTTGGTTCAAGGTTCAATGGTTCAATCTTCCTTTATTTTTCTAAGTGTTTTGATCACTTGAATAAATCGCGTTGAACCAATCGCATTGAAATAACTGCTTGTTGAACCTTTGAACTGTTGAACCCGTTGAACTTGTGAACTAAAATGGTTCAAGGTTCAATGGTTCAAGCCTTCTTCTTTTCTAAGTCTTTTGATCTTTTTGAACCCATTGAACCCGTTGAACTATTTTGGTTCAAGGTTTAACAGTTCAATGGTTCAACGGTTCATTCCTTTGTTCTTTGAAGCCTTCTTTTCTTCTAAGTCTTTTGAAGACGTTGAACTTGTTGGAGCGGTTGAACTTTGAACTTCTGTCAAAGCACTTAACTTCTTTAAGCTTGCCGATGTCGTTGAACCTTTGAACCTGTTGAACCTTTGAACTTTTTGGAAGCGGGGTTCAATGGTTCAATGGTTTAATCCTTTGTTTAAATCTTCGCGATGAACATTTTTGGTTGAACCAAGGCATTGAACTTGTGTTGAAATTGCCTAAGTGTTGGAAACTTGTTCCTTTCCTGCGGAGTCCATAGAAATAAAAATCAGCCTGCAGAGTCCGTAGAAATCAACATGCAGAGTTCGTAGAAATGAACATGCGGAGTCCGTAGAAATGAGCCTGCAGAGTTTGTAGAAATAAACCTGCAGAGTTCGTTAGCTAAAAAAGCTTGAAAAATGGATAATTTGAATGCCCAGAACAATTTTTGAGAAGGGAAAAGGGAATTTTGGCTTGCAGGACCAAAATAGTTCATATGTTGTCCCAAAAATGAGTGACAGATTTTGGGAACAACAGAGTTCATGATTACGCACCATAAGACTACAGCAAACCACCCTTAGGCTAATGGTACAACTGAAGTGTTTAATAAAATATTGGGTTATACACTGATAAAGATTTACAATATTGGTTACACTAACTAGGATGATCATGTTTCTACAGTGTTATGGGCATATCAGAAAATGTATAAATGGTTGAAGAGTACTCCCTTTAATCTTGTCTTTGGTGTTGAAGCTATTCTCCTAGTTGAGTTCCTTATACCCTCTTTATGCATTGCACATGTTGCTCAGTTAGATGATGAAAAATCTTTAAAAGTGCACCTAGATGATTTACTATAGTTGGATGAAACCCAATTTCTAGCACATTTGAGTCAAGGAGTGGAGAAATGAAAACAAAAGGTCTAGCACGATAGACATCTGAAGAACAAGACTTTTTATCTAGTATGCATGTGTTGGTTTATGACTCCAAGTTCGCATGTCATTCAAAAAAACTTCACGTCCATTAAGATGCTCCGTTTATTATTCATATTATTCATCTGACAAGCATTTTTAAGTTGAAGCGGTTAGATGGCCAACTCCTTCCAGGAAATTTCAATGGGAATCAACTTCACCCTTACCATTCTGAGTGATGTTTCCATTTTGTTAATAAGGCATATGCCATTGGATTAATTTAGGATTTTTGTTTGTTTCTCACCAAGGTGTGGCATTGGTTGCATGCCCTTGCTTAGGTTTAAGATCAACACTTGGTTTTTTCATTTTTCTTTGTCATGTCATGGAGGATCACAAACATCTTTTAGTGTGGGGTAAGATGTGTGGATGAAGTAAAACTATAAATCACCAAGGAAACGGTAGAAGGGAATGCATGTGGAAAAGGGGCACATAAGTGGAAGTATATAAAGACATGTGGATATGCAAGATGTTGTTCCCAAAATTTGTTACTCATTTTTGGGACAACATATGAACTATTTTGGTCCTACAGGCCAAAATTCTCTCTTCCCTTCTCAAAAATTATTCTGAGCATTCAAATTTTTCATTATTCAAGCTTTTCCAGCAAACAGACTCCGCATGCTTGTTTCTACGGACTCTGCAAGCTTGTTTCTACAGACTCTGCAGGCTTGTTTCTAAGGACTCTGCAGGTTGATTTCTACGAACTCTACAGGTTGATTTCTATAGACTCTATAGGATTATTTATACAGACTCTGCAAGCTCATTTCTACGGACTTCGTAGGTTCATTTCTATGGACTCTGCAGGCTGATTTCTATGGACTCTGTAGGAAAAAAACAAGTTCCCAACACTTAGGCATTTTCAAGGTCAGTTCAATCAAACATTCCAAAGGAGTCCTCCAAAATCCTGAAGGACAAGTGTCCTTGTGAATGGCACTTAGGTGCCAAAAGGACCTTTGTGACTTTTCTGAAAGGCAATTTTGAAGATCAAACAATGCTTGCGGAGGGCAGGTGATGAGCAAAATGGACCGTTGCAAAAGGCCGAAAGGGTAAAGTTTTCCTTGGAAAAGTGGACAAGGTGAATTCTTTCAAACAAAAAGATCAAAAGAATTCCTTCGGACTTTTGTCTGAAGGAATTCACCCGAAAGAGAAAAGCTTGAAGAAAAGCGGCTAAGGTAAGGGAAGAAATCCTTCAGACAAAATGTTCAAAGGAATTGAAGACAAAATGTTTGAAAGAATTCTTTCAAACATTTTGTCTAAAGGAATTAACCTGAAGACCGCCTGAAGGACCTCGAAGGGTAGGTACCCTTGCGCGAGGCTCTCACCGACTAGAAAATTGAGTCCCCAAAGGCAAGTACCCTTCAGAAGGATTCAAAGATTAAGCTCGATCAAAGGAAATATGAAGGAAATAAAGTCAGAGGAATTGACCAAGGGATGACGGGACCACAGATGTCAAAGTTGGGCACCATGAACTAGCCGTTGGAATCCAGATGTTCGGTGACGTCCTGAAGCCGTCAAATTCAGGGAAATAAACTAGCCATTGGCTTTCAAATGGTGACGGACGCATGAACATCATCTTTACGGTAATGAAATAATCATTGATATTTAAAGGCTTGAGTGCATACCTGAATGCATTCAAAGGCCTTAAGGCCAAAAGGAAGAACCACTGAGAGAAGAGTGCAAGGAGCCAGCAAAGCTGGGAAGATAGCCCAAGAGCTCAAATTGCAATAAGAAAGAGGGAAAGACCAGAAATATCTATGCAGGAGTTATTCCAGTAGGTGGAACAGTCCACCAAGTAGATATTTGAGCTTGCAAACATTAAAGGCGCGGCCTATTTTTCTCCTTTTGAGTAAAGGCAAAGTGGACAACTGCGCAGATATTAGGAAAAGGACCAGACAACCTAGGCTTAGGAGAAGACATTTGAGATGAATCAACATGCCATAGTTAAGGTAGACGCCATGTTCCAGCATGGCCCTCTTTGACAAAATTGAAAATGCATTCAAGACATTGAATGTAGCATGGGTCGTTTCATGGAACAAAGTGCCAAGCCTTTTTGGCTACTATATATTGTAATCTCTTTTTTTATGCTAGGGAGATCTCTCTATTATAGAAGCAAAACTTTGCCCAAATTGAAAGGCGATTACTGAGACTTTGAGCTCAGATTGTTGATCATATTTCTTTATTTGAATGAGAAAACAAGTTATTTCCAAACTTTGTGTTGTTATAACTTGTGTCATTTAGGGGATCGTTCTTATGTCTATTTCTTGAATGTGTTCTTGTATATTTTAATGAAATAAGCAGAACTAGTGGAAGTAATCAGGAAGGTGTCCTGAAGCCAACTATGGAGAGACTTTGTGTTGCCACAATTGTCTTTAGTTTGTGTGTTTTAGTTTCTTTCTGTGTAAAGGACCTTGGGATGACTTTGTGCCCTCATTGTCCTTCATATTTCACTCTTGGGCAGTCGAGGTGGAGACTTTGTGCTACATCTCAGTCTCCTGGTTACTACGCCCTTTATTACCAGTTACTTGTCACTACCTAAAAGAACTGTTATTTCCTACAAGACCACTTCTGAAAGAAGAGAAGTGCCTTCGGTGTTTTCACCAAAAAAATTTCCTTTGTGAATATTATCCCTAAAAAAAGAGAGATGGATGGTGTTATCCTACCCCTGAGTGTTATTTTCTGCATATATATATATAGTATATAGCTCCTCATAGTTATAAAGGAACCTCCCCTTGATGAGAGGAGAGATTTGTCTCCTTTTGATGTGGTAAACTCGCACATCTGGCCAACCCATCTCCCTATGCTATGGTTGAAGAGACCTATTTTGCTCATCAGTTAGCTGGTGACAAAATATTCACCCAACAATTTTTGTTGACTCTATTGGGGACATTACGTGTAGTCTAAAGCCTCGAGCTTCAGATTGAATTAGTCCCTATCCTTATCCATTTCCATTTTCTCCACTAGGGACACAGCAATCTTGCGTAATTTGAAGCCTCAAGCTTTAGATTGAAGCATCACTTGTGCCTAATCCATTATCATTATAGCCTTATCTATTTTCATTATATAATCTGATCTGCAAACCAGCGTTGTTGGGAATCAAATGTTTCACTTCTTTTTTTCACTTTCTTCCAGCTCCTCACGCCAACAATTTTTGGCGACTCTGCTAGGGAAGAGCGTACAGTTTGAAGCCTCAAGCTTCAAGTTGAAGCAGGGCCAACTCTTTTCTATTTTTATTCTATAATTTGGCAACTCCATGCTATACAAGAAGCTAGAGAGCCCAAGGTGTTGTTGACCCTGTCTTTGATTTGGTGCAGCAAGGCAATTTTGATTTGTTTCCTCCACAACTTCAAGTTCAACGAGCTAGGAGTCTTCCTCCTACCAATACCAGGTCACCAATACAAGATAGAGCTTCCTTTTCTGCTATTAGCAGAGCTTTGCCTATACATATTCCACCCAAATTTGTTATCCCCACTTTCCATTATCAAATCATGGCAGTTCAAGGCCCCTGGGGTAACTCTTTTGGCCCACTCAATTTAACTCCACCTCTACATGAGCTACCACGCAATTCAAGAAAGAATTTCCCCAAATTCTTTGGTGATGGGAGAGATCATCCTGATGAACACATTACAGTTTTTAGCATAGCCTACAGTGTGATAGGCGTGGAGTATGAGGACGTAGCAGTCATGCTATTTATGAAAACATTGCAAGGTGCCACTGCAGACTTGTTCTATCATCTACAGGCCCAGACTATGACTGACTGGAACACTCTCAAAGCTAAGTTTGAAGCAAGGTTCAAGCCTACAAAAGATGCACATGCCTTGTTGGCCCAACTCACACAGATGAAGAAAGAACCTCATGAACCTATGAGGGACTTCATTGCCAAGTTTGACAAACTGAGGAACAAGATTCTTATCATTGCTTAGCCAACACCTGAGAATCTTAAATGTTTCTTCATCAACTCACAGCTGCCTGAAGTGAGTTTTTTGTTGACACAGGCTGGCCACATAGACCTTGTTGCTACTCAAAATTTGACCACTGAGGTGGAAGATGACCTCATCTTGGTAGGGAAGATAAGAAGAGATCCTAACAGAGGCAAATCTTCTTCATCTTCTGAGAATTCATCTACAGGCACCATTGATCAAATGGTGCAAAAGTTGACAAATGAACTGCTAGCCTTGAAAATACAAGTGGCCCAAGGTATGTTTGTTCCTCCTTATCGGGATATGCCAAAGAGGACATTTCAGAACTAGTCATACCAAGGCAATGCTGCTAGGAATCAAGGGCAGCCAAATCGTCTTCCTCCCACTTAGGGAAAATTGGCCATTGAAGCAGCACCAGCCAACTCAGCAGTTGGATATCTGAAAACAAAACACGATTTCTCTTTTCAACCTGAGTTTGATCAAGAAAATGACACTGATCTCTTTGCATCAGACCAAGAAGAATCAACAGGCGACTCCAACATTGGTTTCCTGAATTACCAGGATGAACCCAAAAGTGAAGGTAAAGCAGTTGATGAATCATATGATGTGTTCACCCAGTCCAAGAATCAGTCAGCCCATCAAGCTGATAAAAAAAAGATAGGAGAAGGATCTCAGCCTACAATTTCAATTACCAAATGAGGAACTTCTCTACCTTTCCAGTCGAAGGACCTGGTGATTGCTAAAAAAGTAAGTACCCCAAATGTTTCTACACCTTCAACTTCAATTTTGCAGATCAGTCCTTTCCCTCCTAAAACCAGAAGGATGAACTCCCTTTTCCTCTTCATAATTCATTTCATAAATTTGACATAATCGACCATGTTAAGAAAACTAAGATCTAAATGTTTGAATTTGAATTTCTACAATCCAACCTTGAGCAGTTGGATAAGTTAGTGGAATGTGTGAAAAACCAAACCGTCCCTGCAGGACTAGCTATTCCAAAGATGACTCCCATGTCCACTCGAAATAACCTTGTCATTGCTCCTCCTGCTGCTCCCAAAAGGAATGAACCATTTTACATCTCCCTGCTGATAAATAAACACCATTTAAACAATTGCATCATAGACTCAGGTGCGTCAGACAATGTCATCTTTGCTAAAGTAGCTGAATCCCTTGATCTCACACTGACCAAGACATTTGGGATATGTTTCTCCATGGAGAACAAACAAGTGACACTGCTGGGACAAATCAAAGATACCCAAATTGTATTTTCCACCTTTTCAAAAAAGAGAATCAAGATGACAGTCTTGGTGGCTGACGTTCTAGCCTCATACAACATCCTTCTTGGATGAAATTTTTGCAAGGACGTTGGTAGAGAATTGAGCATGGACATGTCTGAGGCGAGGATCCCTGTCAAAGGCATCATGCAGAGATTACTTCTTGAGAAGGAAGAAAAATATGTTGTCACCCAAATGTCAGTACCTGAAGCTCAAATTCTATTTGAGATTTCAGATAGAGGTAATTATTTTCTATCTACTGAAAACGTTCTTATTACAGTAGACGAAAATCCTATAGGTGGCGATCCCAAAATTGATTCAAACAAGACATCAAAAGAATTGGTAGGGTGCAATATAGATGAAAAAGGATCTTCCCCTTCTAATGAAGACAAATTTGGTAGAAAATCAGTTTCTGATGATGTTTGGATCCTAGAATTCGATGGCAGCAATTCTTCTACCCGTGCTGGAGCTGGGATTGTGTTGATATCTCCTCAAGGAGATATTTTTCTTTCCTCATATAAGTTGCAGTTCAGCAACACCAATAACACTACTGAGTATGAATCTCTGTTACTCGGGTTGAAGGCAGCTCAGCACAGAGGTGTCAAGCTTCTTCATGCCAAAGGAGATGCTGAACTAATGGTTTGTCAAGTGAGAAACCTGTGCCAAACCAAGAACAAAAGATTGTGCCACTACCGCAATCTGGTATGAGACTATATTGAAAGTTTTGATGCTTTTAATATATCTTCAGTACCCAGGGAGCTTCATAATCGTGCAAATCCAATGGCTGACCCTGCGACCTTCATGGTTCCTCACCCCGATTTCAAAGATAATAGGTACACTATCAAGCTGGTCTTTTGACCAAGTGTACCTAACAATGCCAATCATTGGTAGGTGTTTGATGATAACAATTAAATCATGTGCTGGACTAAACTAGAAGAGCAATAAGCTATGGTAGTGGACCATACTGTTGTGCACCAAAGTTAGAAAAATGAACTCTTCGCCAAGAGAGCAAAGATTTATGGTTTTTAGATTGGAGACCATGTCTTGCCATGGGGCAAGAAGAGAGAACCAAAAGGAGTGAACAAAAAATATGATTCCTAGTGGAGAGTTCTATTTGCCTATCACCGATTCTGGGGAGAAAATAGTTTTTTACTAGTTTATCAGGATGGAATGCCATTTTTACTGTCTCATAATGGGTAGCATCTGAAGCGCTTCAATTCTTGAAGCATCAGATAAGATCATCTATACATATGTATATTTGTATAGTCTTTAGTTTTATTTTGTGATTTTCATTTTCATTTTTGGTACCTTTCTTTTTTGGGTAGCATGATTTCGTAGCCTAATGGCATACTTAAAGGCACTAGAGATTTTGGTTTCTACTCCCCTCAGCTGCTTCAAAATTTTAACTAAAGAAAGTTCCCCAACTAGAGCCAGTTGTTGTTCCCAAAATTTGTCACTCATTTTTGGGATAACATATGAAATATTTTTGAGCATTCAAATTCTTCATTATTCAAGTTTTTTCAGCTAACAGACTCCGCAGGCTTGTTTCTATGAACTCTGTAGGCTTGTTTCTAAAGACTCCGCAGGGTTGTTTCTATGGACTCTACACGTTGATTTCTATGGACTATGCAGGCTAATTTCTACGGACTCTGCATGCTTATTTTTATGGACTCTGTAGACTCATTTCTATGGACTTCGCAGGCTCATTTCTACGGACTTTGCAAGTTGATTTCTTAGGACTCCACAGGAAAGAAACAAGTTCCCAACACTTAGGCATTTTCAAGGTCAGTTCAATTGAACATTTCAAAGGAGTCTTTCAAAAGCCCAAAGGACAAGTGTCCTTGCGGAGGGTAGGTGATGAGAAAAATGGATCATTGTAAAAGGCTGAAAGGGTAAGGTTTTCTTTAGAAAAGTGGACAAGGTGAATTCTTTCAGACAAAAAGTCCAAAGGAATTCCTTCGAACTTTTGTCCGAAAGAATTCATCCGAAAGAGAAAAGCTCGACGAAAAGTGGCTAAGGCAAGGGAAGAAATCCTTCGGACAAAATGTCCGAAGGATTTTGTTTAAAGGAATTGAAGACAAAATGTTCGAAGAAATTCCTTCAGACATATTATTCGAAGGAATTAACCTGAAGACCACCTGAAGGACCCTGAAGGGCAAGTACCCTTGCGGGGGGCTCTTGCCGACCATAAAATCGACCTTTCTCAAGACCCCGAAGGGCAGGTATCCTTCGAAAGGATTTAAATACTAAGCTCGGTCAAAGGAAATAAAGCCGAAGGAATTGACCAAGGGATGACGGGCCCACGGACGTCAAAGTTGGGCACCATGAACTAGCCATTGGAATCAAGACGTCCGGTGACGTCCCTGAAGCCATCAAATTCAGGGCAATAAACTAGCCGTTGGCTTTCAAATGGTGACGAGCGTGCGAATGTCATCTTTACGACAATGAAATAACCATTGATCTTTAAAGGCTTGAGCGCAAACCCGAATGCATTCAAAGGCCTTAAGGCCAAAAGGAAGAACCACTGAGAGAAGAGCACAAGGAGCCAGCAAAGCTGGGAAGATAGCCCGAGAGCTCAAATTACAATAGGAAAGAGGGAAAGACCAGAAATATCTATGTAAGAGTTATTCTAGTAGGTGGAACAATTTACCAAGTAGATATTTGAGCTTGCAAACATTAAAGGTGCATCCTATTTTTCTCCCTTGGAGTAAAGGTGAAGTGGACAGTTGCGCAGATATCAAGAAAAGGACCAGACAATCCAAGCCCAGGAGAAGACATTTGAGATGAATCGACACGCCGCAGTTAAGGTAGATGCCTTGTTCCAGCATGACCCTCTTTGACAAAATTGAAAATGCATTCAAGGCATTGAATGCAACATGGGTCGTTCCATGGAACAAAGTGTCAAGCCTTTCTTGGCTACTATATATTGTAATCTCTTTTTTATGCTAGGGAGATCTCTCTGTTATAGAAGCAAAACTCTACCCAAATTGAAAGGCAATTACTGAGACTTTGAGCTCAGATTGTTGATCATATTGTTAGGATTGTGGAGCTAAAAGCTTCACCGATGCAGACATGGAGGAGGTTGCAGAATGAGTTGCTAAGTGTCAGAAGTGTTTGGCGTTGGTCTGGCCAACCGGCGTCAGCAGGGTAAGACAGGAAGGCAACCGACGTCGGTCATATATCGGCCGGCGTCGGCGACCCCAGGCGGACAGGGACCGACGTCGGTCGCCTGTGTAGTTCGACTGCGAGTTAATTACGGGCAGTGAACTAACGAACGAAGAGTTTTGCATGATGAGTGCTAATTTTAGACTCATAGCTGCGGATCTAATTATGGTAATTAGATGTCTAATCACTGTTTGGATGAGATCTATATAATAGACTCATGGTTGTATTGTAAATGTGTGCTAGGGAGTAAGAGAGCATAATTATAAGCTCCTTCTGTGTGTGAGGTAGAGCTATGGTGCGTTCCTCCTAGTGCCACAGTACCAGGTGTGTTGGTGCTGGATTGGAGAGCCAGCTGGGTTCTTCAATAAGTAAGATCGTTGATCTGCAGGTGTATGTGTGTGCAAGGTCGAGGTTCACAGGTGATTGGAACCATTGCTTGATTTGCAGGTGTGCAAGGTCATACAGACAGCAACACTACAGGGAGCAGTATCAGGCAGGATCTACTTGGAGTACAGGTGTGTACTCGGATAGAGCAAGAGGAAGGCAAGGGAGTTCCTTCCATAAGTATGGTCTGTTGAATTGCAAGTTGTTGCAGATTCATGGGAGATCTACTTGAAGTACCTTGAGTACTTGTGGAGCACGTGGAGTGCTTGTGGAGTGCGTGGAGCACGGGGAGGTGAACACCAACTCTGTATTTGAGTTGGGTGTTGAGACCTGTGAGAGGGAGAGCTTTGGGGAGAAGAATTACTGTTCACTTGAGGCGTGGGAAACCTCTGTAAGGTGGTGGAGAAGAAGTGGCATCTTCTTTATTGTATTCTTTTCTGTATAAAGTGTTAATACAATTTGGTATTGTCTCTCATATGCTGTGTTATTCTGAATTCTAGTTACTTGGTAAATCTGGTTAATTTCCGCATATTAAGTTGCTTGGTATTGGTAATCAAATTGTGTGCTTCCGGTGTACATCCTCTCCCAACAAGTGGTATCAGAGCATGTTTGTTGTTCTAGATCCCCAACACATATTTCTTTGTTTGAATGAGAAAGCAAGTTACTTCCAGACTTTGTGCTGTTATAGCTTGTGTCATTTAGGGGATCGTTCTTATGTTTGTTTCTTGAATGTGTTTTTGTCTATTTTAATGAAATAAGTAGAACTAGTGGAGTAATCAGTGAAGCCAACTGTGGAGAGACTTTATGCTGCCACAATTGTCTTTAGTGTGTGTGTTTTAGTTTCTTTCTATGTAAAGGACCTTGGGACAACTTTGTGCCCTCATTGTCCTTCGTATTTCACTCTTAGGTAGTCGAGGTGGAGACTTTGTGCTACATCTCAATCTACTGGTTACTACGCCCTTTGTTACTAGTTACTTGTCACTACCTAAAAGAACTCCTGTTGTTTCCTGCAAGACCACTTCTGAAAGAAGATAAGTGCCTTCAGTGTTTTCACCAGGATTTTCTCTTTTGTTTGTGAACATCATCTCTAAAAAAAGAGAGATGGATGGTGTTATCCTACCCCTGAGTGTTATTTTCTGCATATATATATATATATATATATATAGCTCCTCATAGTTATAAGGGAACCTCCCCTTGATGAGAGGAGAGATTTGTCCCCTTTTGATGTGGTAAACTACACATTTGGCCGACCCATCTCCCTATGTTGTGGTTGAAAAGACCTATTTTGCTCATCAGTTAGCTAGTGACAAAATATTCACCCAACACAAGATACAACATGTAATCGCTATGAGGAGTGAAGATGAAAACAATAGTTTCCTACCTTGGAAATGGAAATTTTTAAATCTTTACAAATATCATGCAATTTGAGAAAAACATGGGATGGGACATATGTGTTAAATGTGACAAAATCATGTGTAATGGCAAGTGTGCCAAATGGACATCATGGTAATATTGTTAAAGGCATTAAATGAGTTAAGTTATGGATGAGGTCATGGGGAAGTAAATGTGGATTACCCCTTAAAGCTATAAAAGGTTAATCAGTCATCATTTTAACAATTTACTATTGTTATTTCATGAATTTACAGAGCTAAGTAGAGCATTTGTAAGCTACTAGAGGAGCATTTGTCAAATTTTAGTGACCAATTAGAATATTGTGAAGTAAGGTAATTTTAATGAATAAAGAAACTAGTGGAATAGTGATTGGAGAAGCGTAGTTGAAGGATTTGCAAGATATAGATGTCATTGTCTGCCATTAGAGGATGTTGAAGCAAGAGAGTCAAGGGAGTGAATTTAGTAATCACATAATCTTTCAGGATGACAAATAATTGTACCTCAACCTTTGGGTTCCTCAAAGGGTGATGTGGCCAAAAAAGAAGGCCAAGCGAAGTGAGCCCTTACCTGTGATTCATGAAGAAGAAGAGTTTGAGGGCATAGAAGCACAACCGGTTTTAATAAGACAAGTACCTGATGACTCTGGTGCACATGAGGAAAACTTGCAATAACAGACCAAGAGAACAAACAAGAAAGAATATAAGATGGTGCATGAGGTGAAGAAGAAAGTAGAAGCACCACCCCCACCCCCGATATTGATTGAAGAAATGCAGTACCCTGAAGCAATGTTGTTCATGGAAAAGTGGGAGTTTAATGGGTCGACTTGCCAAGTATTTGACTACAATCATTGACAATCAAGGAATGAAGTGGAGTTATAATGTGATTATAGGGTTGAGTAGTAGAATACCCATAATGAGCTTGTATATGATCTTACTATTTTTTATAACCTCAATGATGCCAAAGTTTTTTAGCTATTCAATCTACCTTAGTTCAGGGAACCAATGGAGATTGTGAGGTTTCTTATCTCATGTGTACATGAAGATTACTTCTATTTTACAAGGTGCAGGATGAGGATCATGACCTAGAGAATTAGCAAACTACATGTCTACAATTCTCAAGCACTTATCTCAATGGAGATTTGGAAGATCAAGAGGAAATTGAGAAGATTGTGATGGTGCTTGAGTACAAGAAGTAAGGCCACATAATGTATATAGCTAGTCTTCAAGATCCCACCCTTCAAGTGGCTGCACGCTTGGTTATGACCAAGATTGAAGGTGTAGATAGATGGAAAGGAGTAGACATGGCATAATTATATGTTGCCCATCAGATAACCCTAGGGGTCAAGTATAATTTTCATAGTATTGCCGAACAAGTTATTACAAATGTGAAGAAGGCCCACTACCTGCCTGATCATAACTTTACTTAGAGCAAGATTTTTCTATTTTTGGTATTTAATGAAATTGGTGTGCAGGAGTACACTAGCAATGAGTTGAAGTGGGCTTACCCTCAAGAGAATAAGTCTTTAGTTGAGAGGTTTAAATCATTCACATGCCCTAACGTTATTACCCCTAGCCACAAATTAAAGATGAAGGGCTAATATGATGGAATGAAGGAAGCTTTTAGAAACAAGTGGCACATTCTCAAGGACTTGCCTGTACAACTAGTAGACCAAACCCAATTTGCAGTAAAGCAACATTTTTATCTAAGATGCATCTGGATGAGCCCTTTAGATGACTTATTTGGGTGGCTCAAGTTACCATATGCTTTCACTACAAGGTATTTTATGAACTCCATCAATAGAATATATGATATGCACCCCTGAAAATTGATGTTGAAAAGATTGACGTTGAGACTCACACTCTTCATCAAATGTATGTGTATTTGGGGAAGAAGGCCTATAGAGAGAAACTGGAGTCAGATAATACCAACATCAAGGCCCAACAAATTTTGGTTGGGGACTCTATTCATTTATTATTTTATATGTTGAAGCCATGGAAGAGGACATCGGGGAGTGCTGAGGATAAGACAGAAACCATCCCACCCCTGTTAGAGATTGGAGGGCACCGAAAGCAGAATAGGTCAGGGCACAATGCCAACATGAGTGCACAACTTGAATAACCTAAGTGGTAAAGGATTGTCCCTTTGCCATCAAGAGATAACATACTTATAGGTCAATTAGAAGGCCCTGATTCCACCATGTAGACATCTATATCTCTAGAACAAGATGCTTCAACACCTAAGGATGGCAAATGTGAATAAAAATCAATGATTCTAGAAGCAACACCAGAGATGGGACCTTACCCCAAATAACAAGAGGTTGAAGAGGTCATATCATATCTAGAGAAGTAGCCATTGCCAGTGCAACACAAAGAAGCCACCCTTGATGACACACAAGTGGATGTTGGAAGTCCCACTGGTGAAGAGGGGGAACGCATAGACACAACTTTGGGCATGGGTGATCTTGATGTCGGTCCAAGTCACTAAGAAGAGGAGCTAGATGTAGAAATACTTGAGTGTGATACCTCTAAAGGGAAGGAACCTATTAATGAATTAACACAATAGAGGTCAGTGACTACCAGTGCAACCCAGTCCCTTCGCACCTAGTATAAGTAGGGTGTGATGGAAAGAGACTTATATGTGTGGGAATATTTCCCCAAAGAGGACTCGAGTGAGCAAACTTGGTGAGAACTATCTTTTTATAATGATATATATAACAAAGAACACTAATGTGAATTGCCTTAAAAAAGCATTTTGACACTGGGAGAGGTGGAACTCCCTAATACAGTTTGGGTGGATCCTTAGATGTGCATAATGTCTCAAGCAAACATAGTGCTTTTAAAATTTGCTCATGAGGTGGCAAAGAACAATTTTACAACGCTCCCAAGGACAAGATTCAACAGAAGTTGCTTCACTAGAATATGTTCATAAGGATGCTTCTGCATCACTTGAGTGTTTAACCATTTAAGTAGGTGATTTTTTAGAGCAACTGAAGGAGACTAAAAGACTTAAGGAGGCAGTCGAGGAAATCACTTCTAAGCTCCAAAATGCATTGAATCATTAGGAGGATGTGAAGTGGCAAGTAGAACAGATGGGACCTAAGTTTTTACCAATTGAGGGACCTGAACAAAATGCATAGTCTAGGACGGACTATTGACTTAGTGTGGAGTGATGTTGGGCCCTCAATTTTGAATTAATTTTGGCTACGTCCTTTTTGAAGATAAGTGGCACAAGGGGAAGCATAGGTGCGAGAGAGACACAACGTGGAAGATCATAGCACGGAAGACCATGGTGAGGGATAGGCAAGTCATGTGGAACAAAGAAGCATGAAACATGGAGAACCCGAGGATGCAGGACTTGGATATTAATGAAAGGCTTGGGAAAAGTGCAAAAAGCAAAGACAATTAGGTAATGATTTGCATGAATGTCAAAGAAGAATAAGTCAAACGCAAATCCAACACCGATCCATGGGAAGATAGGTGCATGACGATGAATATTTAGCATAGAAAGAGCATATAGGGGAAGTTAAGCCCAGGTCCTTAGGAATTCATTGTAAATGGCTTGCCATGACTCATTACTGTTAATGGTCATTGGAAAGTCATTTTTTTGTAATTGAATGGTCAGGGTAAACCATGTATAAATACCCCCTTGTTTTATTTAGTATATCTTGTAATTTTGGATATGACTTATGAATGTAATGAAAGGAAGCTTATGTGTTGATGAAATACTTGTGTAATCTATTCATGATTATAATGTAGTTATTACTATTATGTTATCAGTTTACACCCAACTTCTATTTCTTTGGTTAGTTAAATAATGAATGAATAGTTAAGAGTTAGACATTGAACTAAGTATGAGTATAGAACTAAGTGCTTGTTCAAGTGCCCTAGCTTAGGAAAGTAAATGGATACCCCTTCGCACAACAAAACTAACAAGAACCAGTCTTAAGCTATGTGCTTCACGTGAACACGTGAGAACCTTTTCTTGCGTGATATGCCAATGTGCTAGCTCATTAGAACTCTTGTTTTTTAAGCACGCAATTAGGAAACAAATATGCTAGGGGAAAGGTCCTAGTCGTGGTGCACCCTAACTTTGGATAGAGAATTAAGGTGCCATAACAATAGACTCTAAAATTTTTACTCGTTTTAATATGTCATCTTAACTACTTATAACTAAGGTTTCAAGGTCTAACTCATTATATATTTTATGATATAACCGATTTTATCACGAGAGCCATACAATGTATTTTTTAAACCTACGACCAAAACTTAACCTTTGGAGTACCAATACTTGTGTATTAAAATATCAATACTTGAGTCTTACTTGTTAAGATATGATTAGTTACTTTTAATTTTATAGAGTTAATGTTGAACAAGTATTTGATACTATATGCACCACTATTGATGTACTTTAATATTTATACACGTCAATATGTTCCATTAATAGAACACCCTTGAACATAAACTCTATTCCATCATTGGTAGGTGCACCACTAGTGGAACCTTTCTTTTAAACTAAAGGAAAAGAGCCCAATAATTATTGTCACTCCCATTACTTAATATTTTATAATAGTCTTCTAGAAGATATTTTTATTAATTTTTTATTCTTATTACTTCACTTATTTTTAATTGAAAGTAAAATGTATGTTTTTAAAATTAAATATGTAGACTTAACTCCAAAAATGAAAATAATTCTTAAAATGACCTCGTTCAATCACTTTTTATATGATTAATATTATTAATTTAGGGAAAACTTTTCAATCAAAAAAAGTTTTGACCTAAATAATTCAAATCTGATTGAGGTCATCTTACTCAGGAAAGCCATAAAAACACGCAATTCAGACTTTATCTGCCGACTGTACGTTGCTGTTCACATTGAAGTTTAAGTTTGTGTATAATAATAATAATGATGGCAGTTTAAATAAAGATTTTTAGAGATAGTTTTTTAATGACATTGTCTACCTTTTCTAGAAGTTTGACGTCAAACTAACCTGGCGGCCGAACATGTGATATTTTCCTCCATTCATTTCTCGATTTGAATTCACCGTCCATTGAAAATGTCAGTCGACGATCACGGAAACTCGTTTCTAGACTTCCGGTCAAATGATGGCCAGGCAAAGATGCGTCTCCTTTATATATGGGGGACGGAACTTTCCTTTGCCTTGCATCTATTCTATATATACTCCTTATTTTCTTCAATCTTACCAGCGGAATGCTCTCTCGGCTTTCAATTTTTTAAAGAAAAAGGCTTAGCCATTGTATAGCTGTTTGCACTTCATCTGTGGAAGGGCAAGGGAAACAAGATCCTGTGTTTTTCTGAAATATTGATAGGCCTGAAGGGCAAATCATCTGGATCGAGGGGCTGATGAGTACATCTATTAGATTAGATGGGGGTGAGTCGTGGACGGGCAGCCTGCGACAGGGGAGCACCAGACTGTTCGAAAGAACCAGTAGTGTTTTCTCACAGTCAGCACAACGCCAAGATGACGAGGAAGCGCTTAAATGGGCAGCCATTGAGAAGCTCCCCACATATGATCGCCTCAGAACTTCCATTCTTAAGAATGTACATGAAGATAAAACAGGGCTTGATGAGATAGATGTAAGGAATATTGAGCTCGAGACTCGACAGGAGTTGCTCGATAGGCTTGTCAAAGTTGCAGACCAGGACAACGAACGCCTTCTGAAAAGACTTCGTCAGAGAATAGACAGGTTTGCAACTTTCAAATGATCTAAATAACTTTTTCAGATCTGATATGTGAAAGGATACTGTAGTTTATCAAGCATTTTAACATATATGGGATGCCTGTAATTGGGTTTCAGGGTTGGGATTCAGTTGCCCGAAGTGGAAGTGCGTTTTGAGCACTTGAATGTGGATGCCGATGTTCATGTTGGGGGCAGAGCGTTGCCCACACTTGTGAACTTTACAGCGAATATGGCGGAGGTAAAACATGAATTGCCCATCTTCTACACTGATGTGCCAAGGGTAGTTTAGAGTGAACCAGACCACTTTGAGATGTTTGGATGTTTGTATTTAGATTTTTCATATCATTTAGATATTCCAATCCATGAATTATTTATCCTTTCAAACTCTTTTTATCTGCTTCCACTTTCAATATTTAACATAAGTGGCTGGATAAGGAAAATATTGTAGGATGCATCGCTTTTATTGGATACGATTTAAGCATGTTGCCCATCTTTTAGGATCTGAAACGAATGTTAATTTTGGTGTGGTCGCTTGAGCTTAACATGTCTGAATACCATTTTCCAGAGGGTTTTGCAATCGCTTCATTTATTCAAGGGCAACAAGACAACCATGACGATTCTTCACAATCTCAGCGGTGTGATCAAGCCTGGAAGGTAAGCTTCACTTGCATGGAAATTCAATCCTATTTTGGTTTTCTATGTCAAATTCTCCTCTAATATCATTAAATATCTGAAATTTTATAGGATGACACTTCTCCTCGGACCTCCTGCTTCGGGCAAGACTACTCTGCTCTTGGCTCTTGCAGGAAAGCTCGACAAAAGTCTCAAAGTATGTAATAAGATTTCGGATAAAAGTAACTAATGTGTTGACCGAGATTTTTAGATACAAAAAAACTATTGAGAACTATGAAAGACTGGTGTTTATTGACTTTGACAACTTATGGGCGCAGGTTGAAGGATTAGTAACATACAACGGACATAGCATGGAAGAGTTTGTGCCACAGAGGACATCGGCTTACATTAGTCAACATGATAGGCACATCGGTGAAATGACTGTGAGGGAAACCTTGGATTTCGCTGCCCGCTGCCAGGGTGTTGGGTCTAGATATGGTATTTACTGTTAAATTGAAACGCTCATTGACTATTAATTGTTTCAAAATGAATGAATAATTCGTGAAATTTCCTTTATAGATGTTTTGACCGAGCTTTCGAGGCGAGAGAAAGAAGAGGGAATCAAACCAGATCCGGACATAGATGTCTTCATGAAGGTGCGTGATGCATTCCGTTTTTTCAAAAATTGCCTAGTTGTTATGCATCATATAAGTCGAGGTATTCACGAAAAGTGATTAAAATATTGTGGCAGGCAACCGCAATGGAGGGACAAAGGTCCAGTATGATCACGGATTATGTTTTGAAGGTAATTTTTCTCTTAAGTTATACATCAAGATAGAGTTTACGAATGGATCATTTGAATCACGGTTGCTTAAACACTTAATGGTTGGAACAGATTTTGGGGCTGGACATATGCGCCGATACCATGGTGGGAGATGCAATGCGGAGAGGTATTTCTGGTGGTCAAAAGAAAAGGGTTACAACGGGGGAGATGATAGTTGGAGCTGCAAAAGCCCTCTTCATGGACGAGATATCCACCGGTCTGGACAGCTCTACAACATTTCAGATTGCAAAATGCCTACGGCAATATGTTCATGTTTTCAAAACAACAATGGTGGTTTCACTATTGCAACCTGCCCCCGAAACATATGATCTTTTCGACGATGTAATTCTACTTTCTGAAGGTTATCTCATTTACCAAGGGCCTCGAGAATCCATTCTTGAATTCTTCGAGTCCATGGGATTTACATGCCCTGCGAGGAAAGGTGTTGCAGATTTCTTGCAAGAGGTAAGTAACTTAAGTTTTTCTTGTGATCATTATAATATTTTGTGAGCATCACGTGATGGAATGAGTACTAAGTGAAGTAGTCAACCTTATTAGAGATAGCTTATGTTTGATCACTACTTATAAAAGACGGACCATGAGTATCAGATACTTGATGCGGTTAATTTCGGAAAGTGAGATCTAAATATTAATACGTGAGCTACTAGTAGGGTGGGTGCTCCTGCTCAATGTGACCATAATTCCCTCCATGGTCTTGAACAGGTGACTTCGCTTAAAGATCAAGAACAATACTGGGCAGACACAAGGCAACCATACCGTTTTGTTCCGGTCAAAGAGTTTGCGGATGCATTCCAATCTTTCCACATTGCTACTAAAATTAATGCTGAATTATCAGTTCCATTTGATAAAAACAAGTCTCATCCCGCTGCACTTACCACAGAAAAATTTGGTTTAAGCAAAAGGGAGCTTTTCAAAGCATGTTTTGATAGAGAAATTTTGCTTATGAAGAGGAGCTCCTTCATCTATATCTTCAAATCCTCTCAGGTTATAAATTCTTTAGCGAATATTTTTCTTAAATCCAGTCAGGTTTGTGTTCTAGGAAGTTTAGGGCTGAAAATGGAATTTAATTGAAACTGTTTTTGACAGATAACTCTAATGGCTTTGATTGCTACGAGTGTATTCTTTCGAACTAATATGCATCATAGAAATCTCAACGATGGAGGCATCTACTTTGGAGCTCTCTTTTTCGGGCTGGTTCAGGTGATGTTCAATGGGATGGCAGAACTCTCAATGACACTGGATAAACTTCCAGTATTTTACAAGCAGAGAGATTTCAAGTTCTACCCTGCCTGGGCCTTCTCTTTTCCCACTTGGGTTATGAGAATTCCCCTTTCCCTATTGGAATCTGTAATATGGATAGTTCTGACATACTATACCATTGGCTTTGCCCCAAATCCACAGAGGTATGACAACGACCGTTTCTTGAATTGCTATATAATTTTTTTTTCTGCTATAGCTATTGTAGATGAACTTGAAAATCTAATGTGGGTATTCTCCTCTTCTATATGCAGGTTTTTCCAACAGTTGTTGCTGTACATTTCAGTTTCTCAAACGGCATTAGGGCTGTTTCGATTCATAGCAGCTCTAGGACGTGATCGGATAGTCGCAAATACTTTTGGTTCATTTGCCCTCTTGGTCATTTTCGTTCTTGGAGGATTCATCATCAACAGACGTACATACAAACCTTAAAGCATCATGATTATTTATCATATAACTAGTGTTTGGTGGATATAAAGAAGAGTTATTAATGAATTTTTGATAACTGTAACAGAGGATATTAAAAGCTGGTGGATATGGGGTTACTGGATTTCTCCTCTTATGTATGCTCAAAATGCTATTGCAGTAAATGAGTTCTTGGCAAGCAGATGGCAAAAGGTTGGTAATTTGAAATTTTTAAATCTATTACCTGCTTCTTTAATAAAATACAAATTGGCCTCACCAAACTGATCTCTGTGTTTACAGAATAACGTTGGCATCCAATTAATGCACTCTCGTGGACTGTTTTCTGATAACTGGTGGTTTTGGCTTGCCATTGGGGTGCAAATTGGGTACAATCTTCTCTTTAATGTTCTATACACAGTGGCATTGCATTATCTTGATCGTAAGTACTCCAACTTGATCTATACCTGGTTTTCATTGGCATCATAAATCCTTTGCCTGTAAATAACGTGCTTTGTCTATTGCATCAGCTCTCGGAAAGACTCAGGCTCTAATTTCTAAAGAGGACTTAGAGAAAAAGAAAGAATCTACAACCGGTATCCAAGGTAATTGGCTGGAAATGCATTGATATATCAAACTTACAAAAAGAATTCGTTGAATTTGTTAAAAATTGTAAAACATTCTGCAGGGAGGACTTCAAATCGGAGAAGTGGCAGTGTTTCAAACAATTCTGACTCTGGTAACGGTGGCAAGAAAGGAATGGTTCTGCCCTTCCAACCTTTGGCCATGGCCTTTGACAATGTCAACTACTATGTTGACATGCCTGCTGTAAGTTGCCTGCTTTGCCATTTGAATTTGGAATTTATTTGTACGGTCTGGCTTTTCTTTTGAATAATGGTTAATAATCATTTTTCTGCAGGAAATGAAGCAACAAGGAATAACAGAAGATAGACTCCAGTTGTTGCGAGGGGTAAGTGGGACGTTCAGACCTGGAGTGCTGACATGCTTAATGGGGGTCAGTGGGGCTGGGAAGACTACTTTGATGGATGTTCTTGCAGGAAGGAAAACTGGAGGTTACATCGAAGGTTCCATTACCATATCTGGTTATCCCAAAAAACAAGAAACTTTTGCTCGCATATCTGGTTACTGCGAACAAAATGATATCCATTCTCCCTACGTGACTGTCTATGAATCCCTCATATACTCTGCTTGGCTTCGCCTCCCCAAGGAAGTCGATCATAAAAAAAGAGAGGTATGTATTCTAATCTTCAAACTGCAATTTGTTTGTTATTTTAGTTCAGCAGGTTTGGAAATGATCGAAAATTTGACATCCACTATTTGAACAGATGTTTGTGGATGAAGTGATGGAGCTTGTAGAGCTTGGTAACTTGAAAGGGGCTCTTGTTGGTCTGCCTGGAGTTAATGGTTTGTCCACAGAACAACGAAAGAGGCTAACAATTGCAGTGGAACTGGTAGCAAATCCTTCAATTATTTTCATGGATGAGCCAACATCAGGACTGGATGCAAGAGCTGCTGCTATTGTTATGCGAACAGTTCGTAATACAGTGGATACAGGGCGAACCGTTGTGTGCACCATTCATCAACCCAGCATTGACATATTTGAATCTTTCGATGAGGTACTTATTTGTAACTCCAATGCATTTACTAACGCCGTAGGTGTTGTTACATCTGTATGTGCTGAGAATGTGTATGTGAATTAAATTGCAGTTGGTGTTGATGAAGCGAGGAGGGCAGATGATATATGTAGGACCTCTGGGTCGCAATTCACAAGATCTAATCGACTATTTTGAGGCAGTTGAAGGTGTTCCCAAAATCACACCGGGATACAATCCAGCGACATGGATGTTGGAGTCAAGTTCGGTTGGAGCTGAGATGCGTCTCGGGGCTGATTTTGCAGACATCTACAGGAATTCATCTCTGTATCAGTAAGTCAATAATGCCAGCAAGAACACCTTACCATGCAATGGTCATGCCAAAAGACCTGACTTGATGCTCTCAGATTTTTGCGGTCTTCATTCCTTCTCCCAATTGCTGTATAATTTAGTTTGAATAATTTCTTGTCCAAGTCTTTACTTTTCTAATGCTTCACACCAAAAAATCTTTCTTTGGTTTAGTCGCAAGATGGATCTAGATACAGGATTTAACAACATTTTTTTTTGAAATAAAGGAAGCTGGAGTGAAATAAAAGCAGCAACCAAACAAACAAAAACAACTTAGTTATTGAAAAAAAAAAAAAAAAAGAAAAAGAGAGAGAAAAGAAGACGATTGGAAATGATGACTCAGAATAGTTACATGATAGAATAGCAAACAAATAAAATTGCAACCTTCTCACTAATAAATAATTATAAAGTACTTATAAAGAGGCAAAAACATCATAACTACCAAATGAATGATAAAGCACATCAGATGGTTTTCTTTTATCCGAAGCTTGCTTTTTCTCTATATAAATTGTCATGATGCTATTAAATAAAATTGCAACCTTCTCACTAATAAATAATTATAAAGTACTTATAAAGAGGCAAAAACATCATAACTACCAAATGAATGATAAAGCACATCAGATGGTTTTCTTTTATCCGAAGCTTGCTTTTTCTCTATATAAATTGTCATGATGCTATTAAAAGTGCTGACCATATTCTTGAAGCCCTACCGGGCTTGATTCATTCCTGCAAGAACAGTTTAAAACCAATGAAAGAGATTTATTAGCGGGTGTTGTCATGGTGCAGGCAAAACCAAGCAGTGATCAAGGAACTTAGCACACCGGTTCCAGGGTCGCAGGATGTTAGCTTTGAGTCGCAATTTTCACAACCCTTTATGACGCAGACGTGGGCTTGCCTATGGAAACAGAACTGGTCATATTGGAGAAATCCAGAGTACAATGCAGTTCGCTTCTTTTTCACACTAGTTACTGCTCTAATGTTTGGCACTATTTTCTGGAGAATGGGCAAGAAAGTGTAAGGAAGTGATGGTTTCTTAAAGTTGGATACACATTAAACATTGAGTGTCCTCTCTTGTGACTTCTAACACTTTTATTTTTAAACTGCAGAAATGAGCAGCAAAGTGTTATGAATGCAATGGGATCCATGTTTGCGGCTGTACTATTTATTGGCATGAACAACGCAACATCAGTCCAGCCAGTTGTAGATGTTGAAAGGACAGTCTTCTACAGAGAAAAAGCTGCAGGGATGTATTCCGCCCTTCCCTATGCCTTTGCACAAGTAAGTCGCCAGCCTTAATAAACTAATATCTGAATTAGTTCTTGACTTCATTATATTGATGGGGAGTAAATAACTCATGGTATGTTGGGTGCATTAGGTGTTGATCGAAATACCCTATGTATTTGTTCAAGCGGCAATGTATGGAGTATTGGTGTATGTAATGATCGACTTTGAGTGGAAGGCAACAAAATTTTTCTGGTTTTTCTTTTACATGTTCTTTACATTCTTATACTACACATACTACGGGATGATGACTGTCTCTCTTACTCCTAACGCAAACATAGCTACAATTGTGTCTGCGGCTTTCTATGGAATCTGGATGCTTTTCTGTGGCTTTATAATTCCTCGCAATGTAAGTATCAATTCAAAATAGATATATTTTTTCTTTTAATAATGTAGAGTTTCTCAACAGTGCGATTGTTGGCATTGCAGAAAATCCCTGTGTGGTGGAGATGGTACTACTGGGCAGACCCAGTTGCATGGACTCTTTATGGGTTGATTGCTTCACAATTTGGAGACCTCACGGATCTGATGAAAAGAACAGGGGACGTGGAACAACCAGTGAAGGAGTTTTTGAGGAGTTACTTCGGATTCCGACACAGTTTCTTGGGAGCTACGGCAGGTATGACAGTGGGATGGAGCATTCTCTTTGCCTTCATCTTTGCCTTTGCCATCAAATATCTAAACTTCCAAAACAGATAAGAGACCAGATGAGATGAGAGGAGGTCAGTGTAAAATTCTTTTTTGGAACTCATTATGCATTCTACACTGACCAAGGAGAGAGAGATATTGGAACATAGTTGTTCTCTATATATATTAATAAATGACACGAAGAAAGGGTGTTTGAAAATGTAATTGTTGTTCTGAATTGTATACTAAGAGTATCATTTTGTCTAGCTGTATTGATTGAATTAAAGAAATAATTTTTTATGCAGTATACTAGTGTTATCTTTTGTTTATCCAAAATGTTTTCTAAAATTATTAATAATCAGTCATTGGACACTAAAAAGAAAAAAGAGCTCTGTGGCAATTTTAGTCTCTGCCTTCAATAGAAGACAGCCGTGCAAGGCCATGTAAATTGTTTTATCAAATTGCACTATTATTCGTTATAGGTATGTTTACTTTCAAATAATAATGCCCTCTTTAAATCACAAACTAACTTTGAATGCAACACTTGTAATACAGCAACTCTTTGGGAGTGAATGGGATAAAGGACAATTCATGTTTTAGTTAAATTAAAGTTATTCTCTCTGTTAGAACCCAATTTGCTGCTGCTTAATCTTTGGTTGCAAGGTATTTAGATGTTGTTGATCTGGTGTGGAAGAAAGTGAATGAAAAGCTGTGGCCAAGATTTCAGCTTGGATTTGTCAGTAAAGCTTACGGAATGAATCATCTTAATCGTGAAATAATTGTCATATACACGTGTAAACAGCTGTGGCTAATATTTCAGCTTGGATAAGTCACTAAGGCTTAAAAAATGAATCATCTTAATCTTGAAATAATTTCCATATTCATATGTAAACAGGTATCTTGGTCCTAATCAGGAGCTTATAGGAACTCCATCAGCCAAAAACAAAGCCAATGGAAAACATGTCTGTTGGGTAAGGCTCACAAAAATGGAACATTTTAATCCTGAAATAATAGTCATATACATGTGTGAACATGCATCTCAGTTCTAATCAGAAGTGCTTAAAGGAACTTCAACAGCTAAAAACAAAGCCAATGGAAAACATGTCTGTTGGGTTTGACAAGAGAGTTTATTGACTTATTCTTTCTGCCTGCAAGTTTTGTAGTAATTTTACCTTTTTCTAGTATATATTTTAGCTGCCAAGTTAAACCTTAGTGGGAGGGATCTGTGTATATGTACTGGGCCAAATTTGTTCAAACATGTTTTAACAATTTCTCCCCTAAATGTTGAAAATCAGTAAATCTGTGGATGTTGAGATTGGATAATTATCTTATGTTGTCGTTGAAGGCCTTCTGGGATCACTTTTAGCTTTACACGGGAGTTATTATTTGTATTCATTTCAAGTATGTTGTGAGACGCAATGGTTGGAGATAGGCTTCACATCAAAAAGTGCAGTCTAAGCCATTAAAGTGGTCATGGATTTATGATTTGTGGATCTTGTGCAATGCAATACACCTGCGCTTGGGTGAAAAAGGAAATAGCCTTTAACACATAAGGCTAAGTTTATGTGTGTATTTTGTAATTGAAGAATATGAATTAAATGCAAACCATTCTATTAGGGATAATACTTAAAAGCTATATAGATTAATGTAAAGATACACCAATAGATTTCTTGTTATGCCTTTAACTTATAGCGTGTTTAGGGATATGTGTTGACAACTTGTGGCTTACATAATTTTTCATAATATCTTGTCACATTTCTCTATGATTCTTATATTATTAATAGCGCTGGCTTATGGAATACCTCTGGTCTAAGTGGAATATAGATAAGAGGTAATGGTTAATTTTTAAGTATCATATTGCGAATTTTGTTATTATTGCATTGTTGTGGAGGTTGTCCCTTTAAAGTGGCTCAATGATATATGCTGAGTATATTGTTTTTTCATTAATAATTGTTGTGAGTTTGTTATTTTGCTCATATTTCTGCAATATATTATTCTATTGGTGAGTTAATTAAGTAATTTTTTTACGAGTGGTATCAAAAGCTTACATAATTTTTCATAATATTTTGTCACATTTTTCTATGATTCTTGTATTGTTAGTAATGGTGGTTTATGGAATACCTTTGGTTTAAGTAGAATATATATAAGAGGTAATAGTTAGTTTTTAAGCATCATATTGCGAATTTTGTTTTTATTGCATTGTTGTGGAGGTTGCCCCTTTAAAGGGGCTCAATGATATATGTTGAGTATATTGTTCTTTTGTCAATTATTGTTGTGGATTTGTTATTTTGCTCATATTTTTGCAATATATTATTCCATTGGTGAGTTAATTAAGTAATTTCTTTACAAGTGGTATCAGAACATTGATTTGGGCTAAGTTAATGTGACGTTTTTTTAACTCTCGTATAATTGTTATTCTATAAGGGCAAAGAGATTAAAAAATAAATTTTGTGAACCAAGTATTCTTGACTTTTTTCATCACTACAATATTGTTCGAAGTCTTTTTTTTTAATAAGAAAAAAGATCAAGATTTTTTTTCGCACTCGTGTAAAGTAGTAGCCGTAGATCTTATTTCAATGAGATGATTGCAATGCTATAATCTTTTGGTACATTGTTTTTTGAGTTTGAAACCGTCAATCCTAAGGTTTGTGCATCGATGATCCTAATGCTTGCGACCATGGGAAATGGCAACACTCCAAAAATACCTCACAAGGTCGACATGGAATCTGACATTTCAGATCCTTTTGTCTCTGAGGTGGTTCACCAACTTCAGTGAGATGAAAAGCATGTTGAAAGAATATGATTTCGATGCAGTAAAGGGGGGCATCATTGAGGTAAAAGGGGACACCGATGATGTGAAGACTTAGTTGGAAACTCTCAATGGGCAATTGACCACTTTTATAGCTCGATCTTCAACCAAATAATCCCCCACCACTTCATTTGGGTTCTCCTAACCAGAACAGTGAAAATTCCAATATAGGGTCAACGCACATGATGTCAAAAGTGAAAGTGCACAAATTTGATGGTAAAGATCCACTCATTTGGAATTTTAAAATTGAAAATTTATTTGATCTATACATCAGATCCCATGTTATAATGTCCCCTTTAGCGTTGAATTAGAAAATATTTGGGGTTTTCAACAAACTCTAAGAATATTAAAACAGACCCTTGACATAAAATGCAATTTTTTCATTTTTAAGATTTCAAACCCTAATCCTAAATTTTAGATTTTTTTGAAATGATAATCTAGGGCACAATTATCCACATTTTTGCATCAAATATTTACCACAAATTTCAGAATGTTACAACCATGAATAATACCTCAAATTTTGTATTTTTTGAACCAATAGATGGTTGGAAAATTTTAAATAAATAGTAGTTTATTATTCAAACCCTTGTACAACAAATTAGGCATAAATTAGCCATTCCAAATGCGAAATCAGACCCCACAAGGGAGTTGTCCAGCGCCAGAAGGGCAGATCACTGCCACCAAAAGTCACCATAGACCTCAAAAATCATCAACACCCCTTAAAACCCAGTCAGTGCCTTGTTTTTGCCTTCAAATCTTAGTCGCCACCCTCCATATGGGAGTTGTTGCCCTTGGGATAAAGTCGCCACACCTGTTGCAAATAAAATGGTGTTCAAAACACCTTCGGTTGACAAATACACTTAATACAACTCCCTTATGAAGTTGCCCTAGCTAGGTATTAAGGGATTTTGTCCTTAATTCCAGTCACCTTGAAAGTTTTCATCTTCAAAGCAACAAGTCAAGCTTTTGCGTGCTTAAACTCATAAAATTCCAATTCATAAACATAACATGCTTTCCAAATGATCCCCCATCCTCTTTAAATACATTTTTCCCAAAGTGGGGCACTCCACTTGGAGGGAAAATTAGAATATTCATAAAGGTATTTTGCTTTTAAAATCACTTATGGACTAAATTTAGTGCATGAACTCAAAAGGGCCCCTCAACTCAAAAGTAAAGCAACTTGACCAAAAAGTACCTTTATACCAAGTGAAGAGGGAGAGTAATGCTCCCTTTGTCAATTCCTTTCCTTTAACCTATAGGAAACACTAAAATAAGGCTAAAGGTCTTCTTTTGCTTATTTCCAAAAGGAGGGTCATGACAATAATCCTCCATTGCTTCATTTGGGTTCTCCCAACTAGAGCAATCAAACTCCAATATAGGTTCAAAGCACATGATGCCAAAAGTGAAAGTGCACAAATTTGATGGTAAAGATCCTCTCACTTGGAACAATAAAATTGAAAATTTATATGATCTACATTAGATCCCATGTGCACAAAATGTGGTCATGCCATCTCTGTATCTGGAACCTGAGCAGTTCATTTGGTATCGATGGTTGTGTCCTCAGAAGAAAAATAAGGGTCTTTTGGTTAGCTAGTTGATATTTATTGATGATCTGCATATGCATTATCGTAATGTCTCTGAAAACTACTTCAGTCAGTTAGCAAAGTTACGACAAACAGGTCCTATGAAGGATTATACTCAACAAGTCCAGAACCTCTCCTTGCACGTGGATGACATCAATGAAGATAACATGAATGCCTTGTTCTTGGGTGGGTTCAAGGATAACATCTAGCTTGATGTTTTCATATTTAATCCAAGTTCAGTGTCTGAATCCTTAACATTAGTACACAAGACAAAGGAAGGAGATTTGGTCAAATGAAGGGCTTTCACTACTGGGCACAAATGTAGTTCTCCAACACAATCATTTCCTCAGTGTACAAGATTGTCTCCTCAACAAATCGAAGAGAAGCGTACAAAAAGGTTATATTTTGGTTGTGATAACAAGTGGAGCAAATGACATAAATGTGTTGAAAATAAGATATTCTACAATGAAGGAGCCAATGAAGATGAAGAAGATGATGAGGCCTCAAGTGAGGGTAAGGAAGAGATAGAGGAAGAATTTGCAGATTCCCACCTTACTATCTTATGTCATGCACTTTTGAGTATTAGCACGCTTCAAACCCTTAAGGTTGTGGGCTTCCTCAAAAAACAAAAGGTGGCAATGTTGATTGACTTAGAGTACACTTAACTTCAATTGGCTACTCGTTTAAACTGTTTCATTTACCTAGCTCTAAAATTTCAGGGCATGGTTGTAGATGGTGGTATGGTCAATTGCTTTGGGAAATGCCATAGTATTAAGCTTGCTATGAGAGACTACAGGCTAGACTCTCTTATGTTTGTTATTCCCATGGGTGGGGCAGACATTGTGTTGGGAGTACAATGACTTACAACTTTGGGCTAAATAGAGACGAATTTTTAGGAACTATTCACGTGTTTTCATTTTGAAGGTATGATATTTGAACTACGTGGATTATAGGGAAAATCTCCACAATTGATTAGTTCACACCATATGACGAAGATTATAAAAAAGGGAATTGAATGATTTGTATCACAATTGTTCTCCATAGAAGTTCAATCAATAGGCATCTACACATCCTGGTCTATAGAGGATTCTTGATGACCACCCAATTGTTTTTGATGCCATGCCAAAAGGACTACCACCAAGTAGAAAACATGATCATGCAATTCTCCTATTTCTAGGTAGTCAACCCCATAACATCAGACTCTATAGGTATCCATATGCTCAAAATAGTGAAATTAAAAAAATGGTCTATGAGATGTTGGAGGTGAGTATTATAATACATAGTCAAAGTAAATATTTATATCCGGTGGTCATGGTGCATAAGAAAGATGACACTTTGAGGATGTGCTCAGACTATAGAGAACTCAACAAGTACACCATCAAAGATAAGTTTCATATTCCGCTAATTGATGATTTGCTAGATGAATTACATGGTGTTGTTTATTTTACAGAACTAGATCCTTGTTCTAGGTACTATCATATTTGGATTAGAGATGGGGATATTCCTCAAACAACTTTTAGAACTCATGAAGGCCATTATGAGTTAATAATAATGTCAATTGGTTTTACAAATACACCATTTATATTTCAAAGTTTGATGAACAGTGTTTTTAGGCCTTTTTTGAGAAAATTTGTGTTGGTGTTTTTTGATGACATCCTAATATACAACAATACTTGGGAAACACATTTGCAACATGTGAAACAAGTATTATTATTTTTGGAACAACACATCTTTATGCAAAACCCTCAAAATGTATTTTCAGAGTCCAAGAGGTGGAGTACTTGGGTCATATTGTTTTACATGAAGGAGTCGAAGTTAATCCTCAGAAGATCAAAGTTATGATGGAATGATAGGTGCCAAAAACCCTCAAGAATCTCGAGGGTTGTTTGGCGCTAATAGATTATTGTCACATATTTGTGAAAGAATATGGCAATATAACAACACTAGTCACAACGTTGTTGAAGATAGACTTTTTCCATTGGAATGATGCAACTACCAAGGTTTTTGAGATGTTGAAGGAGGCTATGTGCACCACTCTAGTTTTGGCTACCCCTAATTTTTTCAAAACTTTTATTGTTGAATGTGATGCATCAATTTATGGCATGGGGGCATTGCTCATGCAAGAAATATGACCCATTGCATTTGAAAGTCGTCAACTCAAGGGAAAAAATAGGCTAAAACCAATCTATGAGAAATTTTTTTAGCTATTCTTCATACAATCAAGCAATGGAGACTTTATATGATGGGTAGACACTTTAAGTTAAACACTGATTATGTCTGTCTAAAATAATTTTTAGAACAACAATTGTTATCAGAAGAACAACAGAAATCGATGACTAAAATGTTGAGATATGATTTTGAAATCATCTATAAGGAAGGAAAAGAAAATGTTGCAGCTGATTCACTATTTAAGAGGAATGAATTCATTGAGACATTGTTATGTGCAATGACCATTTGACAGGGAAATTGGTTAGAAGAGGCACAAGTAGAATGAGAGCATGATATGGATACACATATTTTGATTCAGAATACCCAACATGGTTTTGATGCCTCAACGAAATTTGAGTGGAAAGGTAGTGCATTATGGTATAAAAATTGTTTACACCTATGTAAGAATTCTAGCCTCAAACATGAGATCTTTAAGGAGCTTCATGCATCTCCAATAGGGGGCACTCAGGTTTTTCGAAAACCTGTCATAGAATCGAGCATGATTTCTTTTGGGACGGATTCAAGGGGGATATACAAAAATTTGTGGCTGAATACATGGTATGTCAACAAAACAAGGGTGAAACAATTAAGACACCCGGTCTTTTGCAACCTTTATCTATTCCTAGCTAGAGGTGGGAGGAGGTCTCCATGTATTTTATTACAGGATTGCCGAGGTTTGAAGGTAAATATATCATCATGATAATTGTGGATAGGCTCACAAAATATGCTCATTTTTACTCATTTTCACAACCATTTGTAGCCAGTATAGTAGTTTTTTTGGATATAGTTCAAAAGTTACATGGTACTCCCAAGATCATTGTAAGTGATCGTGATCCCATCTTTACCAGTAATTTTTGAACTAATTTATTTTCATGTTTAGGCACTCAGTTGATTCATAGTTCGTCTTATCATCCTCAATATGATGGGCAAACATAGGTGGTCAACAAATGCCTAGAAGGGTATCTTCGTTGTTTTGTATCAGATAAATAAAAATGGTGGGTTCATTGGTTGTCATTAGTAGAATAGTGGTATAACACTTTCTTCCATACCTCTTCCAAAATGTCTCATTTTGTAGCACTTTATGGTTATTAGCTTCTATCCATCACTTATTCTTGGAGGGTGCAACCCAAGGTTTGAGTTGTTGAAGAACACATTCAACATCGACATGAGGTACTAGGTAATCTAAGAGAGAATTTGGCCATGATACAAAATAAAATGAAACAAGCGGATCAACATCAGAGCGAGTGGTAGTTTGACATAGTGATTGGGTAGTTGTGCGATTGTAGTCATATAAGCAGATGTCTTTGAAGTAACAAAAATAGAATAATAAACTTTCTTCAAAGTATTATGGCCCTTATAAGATCTTGCAGAAAATTGGTAGTGTTGTGTACAAGCTAGAGCTATCCCAATCCACTCACATACATCATGTATTTCTTGTATCTTCCCTGAAGAAGGTAATTAGATAGAGTTTCAGCTCAAACTGAGTTACCAGAATTGGATGAAGAAGGTTGAGTCATTCTAGACATCGAGGAGATCCTGCACGTATTATTCAAAAAAACACTGAAAACAAGAGAGATTAAGGAGTATTTGATAAAGTGAAAGAATTTGAACCGTGAAGATGCAACATGGAAGGATGAAGCTTTTCTGTAGCACCATCCAGAGTTGTTCAATGTTGAGGGCAACGTTGTTTTGAAGGGGAGGAGCATGCTACGCCCTTAACCTAATGCATATCTAAGGATATGTGTGGCCAACTTGTGGCATACATAACCTTTCATAAATCTTGTCACATTTCTCTATGATTTTTATATTATTAGTAGGGTTGGCTAATGGAATAACCATGGACTAAGTAGAGTATATATAGGAGGTAGTGGTTAGTCTTTGAGCATTATATTGCAAATTTTGTTTTTATTGCATTGTTGTGGAGGTTGCCCCCTTAAAGTGGTTCAGTTATATATATTGAGTATTTTTCTCTTTCGTTAATTATTTGTGGATTTGCTTATTCTGCTCATATATGATATAATATTCCATTGGTGTGAATTATCCAAGTAATTTCCTTACATTTTTGGTATTTGAAGCCTTGCAAATAATTTATAAATCAATTGATATGAATTTTTTTTCCACTTGCAAAGTGTCAGGATCTTGCTCCACCAATTAGAGCATATATATGATTACCTTGTATTAGCAACTAAACACAGAATTATACCAGAATCAATAAGTAACTAGAAATATGAAACAACACAGGATATGAGAGACAATACACAATTGTATTAATAATTACTCAGAAGAAAATACAATAAAGAAGATGCCACTTCTTCCACCTCAAAGGCTTGCCACATCTCAAGACCTTCTTCCCTCTCTCTCTCGGTCCCAACAACCAACTCAAATATAGAGTTGGTGTTCACCTCTCCAACCAGTCAGTAACAACGCTGCCAGTACACCAAGTACACAACCGTACTTCAAGTAGATCTCTTGCTCTCTGCTGCTACCTGCAAATCACTAGACCTTACTCACCATTGTAGATCTCCAAAAGAAACCATGCACACCTGCTAACCAAGATCATACATACACGAAGAACCCCTCTGATTCTCCAAACCAGTACTCACACTTGGTACTGTGGCACTAGGAGGAACACACCATTGCTCTCTTACTCTCTGAAGGAGCTTATTTTGCTCTCTTACTCTCTAGCACACTTTTACAATACAACCCATGAGTCTATTATATAGATCTCATGCATACAATAATTAGACTTTTTTAATTACAATAATTAGACATGTAACTCAAGACTATAATTAGCCTTTAACATGCAAACACTTAGTTCAACTAACTAACTGTTCGTGCAACGAACAGTTCTGGAACACACAGGGGACCGACGTCGGTCCCTGTCTGTCTGGAGGTGATCGACGTCGACCGACATCCTGCCGATGTCGGTTGTCTTCAGCTCGCACCTGCCGATGTCAATTTTTTTTTGCACTATACCTTGCCGACGTCGGTCTCCCTTGAACTCAGCAACCTCCTCCATGTCTGCAACAGTTGAAGCTTTTAGCTCCACACCCTAACAATCTCCCACTTAGAGATAAACAGCTGCAACTGTACCTGTACCTGTACACCATCTAATTTATTTTCTGGCTTGTATCCCTCTTCAAGCTCCATCTTGAAGACCAACCACCACACACCCTGTCATCCAAGTAACTTGCCACATCCGAACCTACATATCCATGTAGTGAAGACCTTGACCCTGCATAACATGTTAACATGCTGCTAGTCCCTCTCAGATACCTGAGAATCCACTGAACTGCCCTCCAATACTTCTTCCACGAATTGGCTTCAAACTCTCTGACAACTCCCACTACTTGGAAAAACTCAGGTCTACACCAGACTTTATGTGATTTCAAACTCTGTTCTAAGCTCAGCTTGAACTGTCCAGCCCTTGGTGTGCTTACCGATTCTGCATCATGCGTAATGAACCTCGCCAACACCTGATTCATATCAGCCCCCACTGGAGACAAAAATCTCCATGTCTCTCATGCCAAAGAATTTTGCTGCTTCAAATTCTCCCTGACATACCTCTGAACTAACCTTACCCTTAGCTCAGCAAAACCCTGTATGTACAAATCTGCTAGCAAACCATCCACATACAGTAACATGATAATGTCATGACTCATCATCCACCTGATAAGAACAAACACAATAATTACACTGACATTGACTGAAGCCCTGCTTTGTCATCCACCTGTTAAACCCTGTACCACTGTCCTGCAGCTTCCTTAAGACCATCTACCTTGGCCTTCCGTCTCACGTATCCATCCACTCTCTTCTTTAACTTGGGAATCCATTCCTCTATCAATGCTTTCTTCCAGCTAACAACTCCACCAACAAAAACCTGTTTGGTTCTTCTCCAAGGACTCACACTCTTCATCCATGCGAAGCTCCCACTGTGTCTGGATTCTACCTGCATTGCCTCTTCACATCTTCCTGGTTCTCGACCATCAGTAAGCAATATAAAGAAGGTGAACAACGAATATGAGGTTCACTTACCCTTTCTGACCTCCATATGGGCGTTTGAGACTTGTTGACAGCTTGTTGTTCGCCCAATATCCGTTCCAGTGACCGATCTCGACCATCTCCCAATCTGCTCTTGATCGACGTCGATTTCCTGCGACTGACCCTGTCTGTCGATGTCGGTCCTCTTACCGACGCCAGTGTACCTGTTGTCGACGTCGGTTCTTGATTCTCGACACCCAGTGACCGACGTCGGTTCCTGATTCTTGACACCACCGACTCTGCTGATCTGCATATGATCGACGTCGATCCCTGTCTTTTCGACGTCGGTTCCTCCTGACTGACGCTGGTACCTGTGTTCGCTTGTGAGTGATGATTTTTTACCCGCGAGCTCCTTTTGGGTCAAACCCTTGTCCATATCAACACAACCCTGCTTAGAATAATTCAGTCCCCTCCGCTGATCTCTGTCTGTCATCTCCTCCATGAACATCAAGGCTTTCCAGTTCTTAAGTTTATCAAAGATATCTGTCTTCTGCTTAAGAACATGCAGTCCCCTCCTACATATGTAACCAAGCCTACAAAGCCACATCTCTGTAACAGAAGGTGAATCAATAATATAAGTAGATAGATAAAGGATACCTACTTTCTTACCACCGTCTAATTCAAGTGCATCCGCTGTGAGAGTTACTGTGCATCTCCCATCACCCAAATTTTTTGAAGAAATTAGACTCATCTCCAAGACTAGGCCCTGCATGACTTTCTTCAACCCTTGTGTGTTATCCGTCTACAATTTCAGCTTCACTTCCCCTTTGCCAATAATCTGACAAGGCTTACCAACCCCTAAATAAATCTCTCCAAAGTCTCCAAAGACATACCCATGAAAAGATGCTCTATTTCGGGCTGCATAGAAAGAGGCAAAAGAATCTGTAAACCAAGATTCTACTTTATCCAGAGCAACTTGTGCAACAACCCCTGCAACATCTGCTTCTACACGCTGATCTTCTACCGACCAACAATCTTCTTTTCTCTGCGCTTTCTTTCCATCAATCAGACCATTCGTGCTATTCAGTTTCTCCATTCGTAGCTTACTTTCTTCTGCCATTGCTATACTCCCACTCAATCTGAAATCCCTGAGAGTGACCTGTAATCAACAAACACTAACCAGATCTGAAACCCCCTGTTAGTCAACCCAACCAAAAGCTCTGATACCAACTGTCAGGATCTTGCTCCACCAATTAGAGCATATATATGATTACCTTGTATTAACAACTAAACACGGAATTATACCAGAATCAATAAGTAACTAGAAATATGAAACAACACAGGATATGAGAGACAATACACAATTGTATTAATAATCACTCAGAAGAAAATATAATAAAGAAGATGCCACTTCTTCTTCCACATCAAAGGCTTGTCACACCTCAAGACCTTCTTCCCTCTCTCTCTTGGTCCCAACAACCAACTCAAATATAGAGTTGGTGTTCACCGCTCCAACCAGTCAGTAACAACGCTGCCAGTACACCAAGTACACAACCGTACTCCAAGTAGATCTCCTGCTCTCTGCTGCTACCTGCAAATCACTAGACCTTACTCACCATTGTAGATCTCCAAAAGAAGCCATGCACACCTGCTGACCAAGATCATACATACACGAAGAACCCCTCTGATTCTCCAAACCAGTACCCACACTTGGTACTGTGGCACTAGGAGAAACACACCATTGCTCTCTTACTCTCTGAAGGAGCTTATTTATCTCTCTTACTCTCTAGCACACTTTTACAATACAACCCATGAGTCTATTATATAGATTTCATGCATACAATAATTAGACTTTCTTAATTACAATAATTAGACACGCAACTCAAGACTATAATTAGCCTTTAACATGCAAACACTCAGTTCAACTAACTGTTCGTGCAACGAACAATTTTGGAACACACAGGCGATCGACGTCGGTCCCTGTCTGCCTGGAGGTGACTGACGTCGGCCGACATCCTGTCGATGTCGGTTGTCTTCAGCTCGCACCTGCCGATGTCGGTTTCCTTCTACACTATACCCTGCCGATGCCAGTCTCCTTGGAACTCAACAACCTCCTCCATGTCTGCAACAGTTGAAGCTTTTAGCTCCACACCCTAACACAAAGTTCATAACCTAGTACATTCCTTGAATGTAGGGCATAGAGGAAGTTGTCTGGCTATATCCCTGCCAAGTTGCCAACTATATTTGGAATCAATATTAATGGCTCCCATTTCTTTATTTTATAGATTATAATCTTTGTCCAAGAATTACATCATGTACAAACTAAAAATACAATTTTCAAGAAATAACACTGGTTCATATATTCTAGTGATGTGAGATAAAAAGTTTTAAGTTCTATCGACAAATATTTATTTAGTAGCAATCTATTAACATATTTGCAAATGTTAAAGACTCGGTATTGAAATCCATAACAATAGAACTCAGAAAAAGTCAAAGAACCAATATATATACAAACTTGAACAATTTTAGATTATTAAATTTCATGGGATTTTACTTGTGTGTTTTAAGTCATCTCAATATGACCTTAATGAGCAGCCATTATTTTAATGATAATTTTCCTCGTGTATTTTTAGTAATAATTACAAGGCAAGGGATCTACTTAGCACACAAACACTATAAGCATTTGTTAGTAGGGGGAGGAACAGTGAATGTGATGCCCCACTTTGTCTTTGCCACCGTCTAGTCTCTTTTGTTATTGACAAAGCTTTTAAAGCATGTAATGCCTTATAGACCACCTTTGTTTCAAGATTCTTACCAATGTGGGTTTAACCTAATCACAACTCAAGTACAACCCAATCATGTATTTGTGTTGAGTAATTAAAGGATTCTATGAGCAATTTAATTAGATTATTAAATTTTGTGAGATTTTACTAGTGCGTGCAAGTCATCTCAAGATGATCTCCATAAGTAGTTATTACTCTAATGACATTTTTCCTTATGTATTTTTGGTAGTAGTCACAAAGCAAGGGGATTCACTTAACACACGAACATTGTAAACATTTGTTAGTAGGGGGCATAAATGGTGAATGTAGTCCATTATATTGTTTTTTCACTCTAGCTTCTTTCCCCATCGGCAAATCTTTTGGAGTATGTACTTCCTTAAAGTGACATCTCAAGATTCTTACCGATGTCGTTGGCTGCTTTGGTTGTCTCATCCTCTAGCATCTTTCCCCAATAGCAAAGCGTTTGTACTATTTTTTTCAAACTCGCCGAGTCCTTGATTGGGATCTTTCAGCAATATTATTCTATGCTCGGGTTCATGATTTTGTTGTGCTAAGTGCTTAGACAAAAGACTCTTATTGCATGGTAGTTCCGTTGTTCGTTTATGCGTTAAGTGGCTTCTTGGAGGAGGCCTAATTGCTTAGTTTAAAGTGTCTCTTATGCTTTAGTGAGGGTTTGGCATAGTATGCATGTGAATAGTTTTTATGTTCATTGTGGAAATGTAGATATTTTTTGGAGGAGTGAAAGACGTTTCTTTGCATTCTTATAAATAATCACAGTGCTCATTCAAAATTCTCAATAGTGTTGTTCGCAGTTCCTGGGAGAGTATTTAAAGATATCAAGAGGAGATGAAACCTCTCAAAACAAGTTATGTAATACAAAGTGATCCGAATTGGATCATGAAAGTTAGTAAATTCAGCCAAGTAAGCCACTATTCTTTCTCGCTATTTACACCGACTAAGGCTATTTGAAACACACTCATCACTCATAATATGATGAATCCCAACTAGTTCACAGTATGCAGGATTGGTATGGAGGTCTACAAAGGTTGCAGATGGTTCTAAGGTGATTTGGACATCGTAGTTTCAAGAAATAATTGAAGAACATTCCTGAAACAGAGCAGTCTGCACAATGACGAAACTGCTAGCTATAGCATGGTGGTGGTTGCATTAGTGTCATGGCGGTTAGGCAATTGCCATGATGGTTTTAGACTTGTGAAGGCAGTTTCGCCCTGATGTTTGTGGCGGTTCTGCCCATGTCAGACCAAAAAAAAAAGTAACAGCAAGAAATGGCATCTGTTCATGTTCTTTTGTGTTTTGGACTAACTGTTCAGTTCATCCTTGCTGAGTTCAGCTATGTATTCCCTCTAGAGGTCATTCCATTCATGGAGGGGTTCAAGTATTCATTCATTCTTGATTAAGTGTTCTAGGGAATTGCAGAATGTAAGTGCAATGGGAGTGTGCACTGAAGCAAGTTGCAGAGCATAGCAAGTTATAAGGATATTATTGATATGTTGTTGGTGTCCTTGGAGGCCTCAAGAAGGCATTAAGCTTGTAATATTGTAGATGATATATTGGAACGAGAAGGAAAGATCTTACTCTTCTAAAATTTTCCCACATTGGGTTTATCGAGGGTAAAATCACTCGTTTCGAGCTTTATTTTTTGTACACTTAAAGTTCTTCTTTCATTTATTTTTGCATACAACAATATACACTAGTTACAGCACTTTGATCAACTCATTTTAAAGCACAAATTCACTATTTTCTTAAGGAAATATTAAAAAAATCAACTAAATTGTTTATGGATGAGATAAGATTTATGTTAATGAATTAGTTATGGAATATCGATGTTAATTATGGATTAGATCGATATTAGATTAGGTTGTATTCCTTGTTTGTGTAACTTTCTTGTGGTGCGACTGTTTTGCATATTGATGGCCACTACTAGAACAACTAGCACAAGAGGAGAAGGTGAATCGATTCCCTTGCAACAAGATATATCCACTAGGAAGTAGAATAAAGAAGTGAAAAACAAGGCCAATGAAGAAGAAGGCGTGTCTCAAGATGATAATGCAAGATTCATCGAGTTGGAAGAAGATGCGGCAAGGATTTCTCAATCCAGTGGGAAGCTTGATTGGTTGGAAAAGATCATGGAGGCTCTAATGGGAAAACTGGGAGTTTCCATGAGATTCTTAAAGCAAATGAGGAGCTGAGCTTGAAAAAAACTTCAAGCCCATGAGGAGCAGCACAATACCATCCTAGCACCTCTAATTCAACCTCCATTCAAAGTAGAAGTCGAGATTGAAATGCTGCCATATGAAGGTGAAGTAAATGCCATGACACTTGACCATTGGTTGGCTCAGCTTGAGGTATATTTCAGTTTACATAATATTAGTGATGAACAACAAATTTCATTTGCAATATTGAAATTGGCAAGTCATGCATGGACTTAGTTTGAGAGTATGTTCATTCATTGGTTTTAAGAAAATTACCGTCAGTTTCTAAACGAATAAATTTAAGTTGCTATTGAAGAAGCAATTTTATCCTTTTTTAATGATGAGGAAAGGTCTATAAATTGGAAATATTTTAGGCAAAGACGATGCCATAGTGTGGAGGAATATGCAAGTGAATTCCGAAAGAAAGCTGTCCAACTGAGAAAAGATGTGCATGATTATGACATCTTGATGTAGTATATTGGAGGACTTCATAGTCATCTAAGGAGGTCTGCGTTCTTGGCCAAGCCAAAAGATATAGACGAGGCATGTTCCCAAGCCCAATATTTGAAGTGGACAAGAAGAAAGGTCATCATTCTCTTCAAGTGCACCAAAATAGAAAGGTGGTTCCAAGCCAAAAGAGAAAGGTAAGTGTAATGTTACTACTCTTGTTTCAAAGAAAGAATCTAAGAAACATCGTGAGCATTGTATTATTGATGGTCATACAAATGAGAAATCATGTCCTCTGGTTCGCAGTATTGGTGTGTGGGTCCACTTGCCTATTTTGAGCCATGATTCAGGTGAGTGAGAAAACCTAGAGTAGTAGTAATAAGTGCCACTCACACATTTTATGTTTTATGGTACCTTTTCTTTAAATTAGGGAAATTTCTTTAATTAAGGCGTTCCTATTTTTAGGAGGTCAGATCGATGTGCCAGGCAACTTCTCATGGCATGTTATGGTAGACTGTACAAACAGAGAAGTTTGTTACGCCCATTTTTGAGATTTTAATGGGACAGTACCTGTTAAAATGACCTTTGAAATATCCTGACCCTACTTTGGTGTTTATTCTTTTGAAGATTGATTTTTTCTACACCGAGTTGTGATCAATTCAGTGGACAGAGGTCTTGTTACAAGGATATAAGTGGTTAATTAGTGTATTTCTGGAAGGCAGAAATCCTCCAGCCAGTTTGTTGTTTTCATCCTGTAAACACATTTGAGTTGTCAGAGATTTTGGTGCAGGGTCTTTGGTGGTTTTTCTTTTGAAGATTGAATTTTTCTACACTGAATTGTGATCAATTCAGTGGACATAGGTCTCGTTTACGTGGACATGAGTGGTTAATTAGTGTATTTCTGGATGGCAGAAATCTTTCAGACAGTGTTATTTTCATCCTGTAAAGACATTTGAGTTGTCACAGATTTGGGTGCAGGAATTTGGGTAGTGGATCTAGTTTATTTGGTGCTTGTTCTTTTGACGACTGAAATTTTCTACACCGAGTTATGATCAATTCAGTGGACAGAGGTCTTGTTTACAAGGACATGAGTGGTTAATTACTGTATTCTGGAGGGCAGAAATCTTCCAGTCAGTTCATTGTTTTCATCCTGTAAACACATTTGAGTTGCCACAGATTTTGGTGCAGACTTTGAATCTAGTTCAGCAGGCAAAGGGGCTGTTTTTATGAGATGAACAGGCAGAGGAATATTCCCCCGTCTACTTCCTTTTGTATTGAAAATCAGCAACATATTAAGTGCTAGACAAAATGTTTTCAGCAGAATTTACCTCAGTTTTTCCTTGGAAAGCAGTCGGCTGTACTTAGGCATATGTATTGGAAATGTTTGGACAGAATTTGACCTGTTTAACAGGATCTGTTCTGATTTGTTCAAACTTCTGTTCTGCTGTCCACATGTGGAGGAATTCTTTTGACGCAGTCAGGCTAGGGGGTCCAAGTGAATGGATGCTCCAACCTGCAGCCTATACCCTCTTCAGCGTAGCTTATCAAACACATACACACAGCTAGACACACACAAGAGTATCCAACTCATGTATCATATTAATTTTCATCTAAAATCAGCTCTAAAGGCTCTACAATGCTTTTCATTCTATATTCTATCTGCCTCAACCTGGCAGCTCAGCACTCTCTGCTTAGCTCTCACACTCACTTCTAGCCAGCAAATACACACAGCTAGACACGCATATATGCACCAATATACAATTTCAGCTTAAGCCTTTAATAAGGCAGCTTTCTTTCATATGTTTTCCTTAGCTATTAAAGTCAGCCTCTATGGGTTTTTTAATAAAGCTCAGTCTCTTTGGGCTCTACACAACAGTTCTAAGGCTCTCAGGGTTGTATCTCTCTAGTAGTAGCAGCTTCTATATCTTCAACAACCCCCCTTCCCCCCTTCTACAAGCCAACTTTCTTTATGCTAATATGGCTTCCAATGCTATAGATGTTTCTCTTATTAGCGTCTACGCCTAGCTGACAGCTTAGTCAATAAAATGAATGGCTTCGCTTGTCTTCCCAATGCAAATATGCAGGTCTAGATGAATAGAAGTATGGCGCTCCATGCCTTGGCAGTAAAGACTTGCCAGCTGTGTTGAAAGAGGAATGGTCTTCCATACTAATCATGCTTGGAAATTCCATCTACTTGACAGAGAATTTAGCTGCACATTGAAATCCTACCAGCTCCTTTGTCCACTGCCCATATCAGCAGTAGCTTCTATATCTTCAACAACCCTTCCCCCCCTCTGCAAGCCAACTTTCTTTATGCTAATATGGCTTCCAATGCTACAGATGTTTCTCTTCTTAGCTTCCACGCCTAGCCGACAGCTTACTCAATAAAATGAATAGCCCACCTTGCCACCCCGGGTTTGAGCCTCCGGCTCCCCGTCAAGGCCGCCTCCCGGATAAAATTGCATTGTATACGATATAAAAAATAAAAATAAAATAAAATGAATAGCTTCGCCTGTCCTCCAATGCAACTCTTCAGGTCTAGATGTTTAAAAGTATGACGCTCCATGCCTTGGCAGCACAAACTTGCAAGCTATGTTGAAATAAGTATGATCTTCCATGCTAATCATGCTTTGAAATCCCATCTACCTCGATCCCGTATATAGAGAGTAGAGGGGGAAGGGCATTTATGCGCTCAATTCCTCTATATGGTATGGGGTTGAGCCTATCTATATATGGGACACTCGACCGACAGCCCTTTAAATTCATAGGGATATAAACGGCCCTGTATATAGATATAGCAACGGCCCTACCCTATATATGTGTAACATAACTGACTTGCTCTCTCTATATAGGGGAAAGAAACTCCCTCCCCGATAGAACTATCTGGGGAGTCATATATATCTTTCTGGGGAACTCCCAGGCCCTCTTATCCGTATCATAAACCATAGATGCCCTCTCCCCCAGCTATAAGCAAGCTATATCTCCTGCCCCCGCTCCCGTTCCCATCTAGATATCTCGCAGCGATGGATTGGATATTGGATATTGGATATTGGAGGCTTGTTCCCCGCACTGAGAATTTAGCTGCATATTAAAATCCTACCAGCTCCTTTGTCCTCTGTCCATTCCCACATCATCTCTTGCATATAGCTGAGGTCGATGGTTGTGATTCATAGCTGGAATATCAACGGCCCTTTTATTTTCACATTGTTAATATTATAGCTTGTCCTTTGATGGGCCTAATAATGACTCAGATGTAGCTTTGCAGCCTAAGTTGCACACTAGCTTTTTTTCATTTATTGATTCCAAGCTGTGAGCAATGGTTTTCACTTGTCCAGCTAGGATGCTCCTGCATCAAACACCCCAGCTAAGAAAATTGTAAGCTCCTGCTCACATGGATAGGATGAGTGGTAAAACCACTCTTTTGGTGATGAAGTGTAATGACCACGGTGTCTCATTCCAATACACCAGATACCTCTATAGCTTGTTTTCTTTCTTTTTCTTCCTTCTTTTCCAACCACCTGCTGAACCTTTGATCATCTTCTTCTTCTTGAATTTGTTCACTTCACCCTCTATCTTTCCCACTACTTGGGCATAATCCGACCACTTCCTCCAATAGGTTGTTTTTTAGTCTTTTACATTTACTTGTGGGCTTAGACCCATCTCCATCTGTCGTCCTCAACCAAAATCCGTCTTGACTTTGCTTACCACAGGTCCAATCTGCTATTGGACTCCCAAACCAGCGATTTCCTCTCAAAGGCAATCTCCTCTAGCTGCAATCTCCTCCTCTGCTGTCCTCTTTGCATCCACAAGCTTGATTGTAGCTTCTTCATGTGCAAGTGCTATAAAAAGCTCTTCTAGCTCCTCTGCTTCTTCACGGCTTAGGAGCTCAAATACTTAAACCCATTTCTCTTTGGAAAGCTCTCTGAAATACCGCCTTCTCCTTTTTGGCTATCACCCTCGGGCATCAATATGATTTCCCTTCCATTTCAGCTCTCTATGCCATATAGAGATGCTACACCACCATTCTTCTTCTTTCATAATGAGCTCTTCAAATAGCTCATGCATTTTAGCTTGGAAGGCTTCTTCAAGTGCCTTCTCTCCTTCCTTTGCTGCTATATCTGCATACATCAATTCAAAAGCGCTAATTACATAAAAGTTTTGGGACTCAAGTGTCCCCATCGGTGTTTCCTCTAGTAGCACCTATGCTGCACTCTTCTTCTTGTCACATACTCTGGCTGATATGATAATCAGCTGCCTCTTCTCTCCTCTTCCTCCTCTTTCCATCTCTATTTCTTTTTCAAAAGGCATATACCTATTCCCCGCTCAACTTCATCCTCCCTTTTTTGGAAATCTTCTTCCTGTCCATTCCTTTCTTGACCTTCTTCAAGCTTGGGCTGCACATGGCCTCCTCAATCTAGGTTTGGACTCATACAAGTCTCCACTTTACAAATTTTTCCAAGTCCACGAGTTTGCACTTCCTACCCCATCTTCATCTCCATTTCTTCACATGTTCTAGCTAATGTAAGAATCAATTGCTCTGTCTTCTTCACAAACTCCTTCAAGTGCACAAGTTTGCACTTCTTGCTTCACCTTTTTTCTTCACCTTCATGCCTTCCAAAAGACATTTCTTTGCTTCTCTGCTGCTGCTGCAATCAATTTCTTCTTTAGCTTTATCCACTATAATGAGGATTCTCTCCCTACCTTCCCACTTGGTTTGATGTACTACAAGCTTAGCTTTATCCACTATATTGAGGATTCTCTCCCTACCTTCCCACTTGGTTTGATGTAATACAAGTTCTAGTTTCTCATGATGCAGCTCCCTTCCCATCTTCCCCGCTATGCCTTCAAAGAGGCATACTACTGCTTCACTGCTGCTATGGCTCCTTTCAGCTCCATCCGCTTGAATGCGGATCTTCTCTCCCTCATTCTCAGTTTACGCTTGATGTAGATCAAACTTAAGTTGCTCATAGGGCAACTCTTTTTCAGCACTCTTTCCCTCCTTTGTTGCATGTTCCTTCATACCTGCAATGCAATCAAATAAAACATTCTGGGTATTATGTTTTCCCACCTGTCCCTCTTCCAAGGATGTTTCTCCAGCAATTTATCAATTTCTCTTGCATCTTCTTCCCATAAGTGACAATCCTCTTCACTCCCTTCAGCAAATATGGGATCTTCACAATGTTCCAGCTACTGCTCCTTATCTGCTGATGCAAATTCAGGAGTCCAAACAACTCCCTCTTCATCCTCTTCATCCTCTTCATCATAAATGGGGTCCCCAACGACCACCATTTCAGCTTCTTCTCATCTTATACTCATGTGGGCTATTCCCTCATACGCTACGCCTTGTGCAACCCTGAACAATGGGCTGTAACTTGCTTCTTCATCAATAATGTGGGATGCTCTCACAACTCCAGTCATTTGTGCAACCTCTGTCAGGATCTTACTCCTCAATTAGAGCACATATGATTACTTCTTGTATTAGCAACTAAACATGGAATTATACCAGAATCAATAAGTAACTAGAAATATGAAACAACACAGGATTTGAGAGACAATACACAATTGTATTAAATACTCAGAAGAAAATACAATAAAGAAGATGCCACTTCTTCTTCCACCTCAAAGGCTCGCCACACCTCAAGACCTTCTTCCCTCTCTCTCTCGGTCCCAACAATCAACTCCAATATAGAATTGATGTTCACCTCTCCAACCAGTCAGTAACAACGCTGTCAGTACACCAAGTACACAATCGTACTCCAAGTAGATCTCCTGCGCTCCGCTGCTACTTGCAAATCACTAGACCTTACTCACCATTGTAGATCTCCAAAAGAAGCCATGCACACCTGCTGACCAAGATCATACATAAACGAAGAACCCCTATGATTCTCCAAACCAGTACCCACACTTGGTACTGTGGCACTAGGAGGAACACATCATTGCTCACCTCTCTCTGAAGGAGCTTATTTGCTCTCTTACTCTCTAACACTAGTTTACAATACAACCAATGAGTCTCTTAAATAGATCTCATGTAAACAATAATTAGACACCTAATTACAGTAATTAGATCCGCAGCTTCTAGTCTAAATTTGGCTCTTGATATGCAAACACTTGGTTCGTTAGCTAACTGCCCGTAACATTCGCAGTTCGAACCACACAGATGACCGACGTCGGTCCCTGTTTGCTTGGGGGTGTCGACGCCGACCGACTTTTGACCGACGTCGGTTTCCTTCTATCTGTACCCTGCCGACGTTGATTTTTCTGACCGACGCCGGTGACTGTAACACTCAGCAAACACTCTACAACCTCCTTAACTCCTCCTGTTCGCATTTTGGTGAAGCTTTTTAGCTCCACAACCTAACAATCTCCCACTTGGAGATAAATAGCTGCACCTGTACCTGTATCTGTACCCCATCTAATCTGTTCCCTATCTTGTATCCCTCTTCAAGCTCAACCCTGAAGACCAACCATCACACACCCTGTGATGTTACACCTGTCATCCAAGTAACCTGCCACATCCGAACCTACAAATCCATGTAGTGAAGACCTTGACCCTGCATCGCATGTCGACCTGCTGCTAGTCCCTCTCAGATACCTAAGAATCTACCTTCCCTGATTTGGCTCCAAACTCTCTGACAACTCCCACTGATTGGGAAAACTCAGGTCTACACTAGACCTCATGTGATTTCGAACCCTGTTCTAAGCTCAGCTTGAACTGTCCAGCCCTTGGTGTGCTTACCGATTCTGCATCCCGCGTAATGAACCTCGCCAACACCTGATTCACATCAGCTCCCACTGGAGACAAAAAACTCCATGTCTCTCATGCCAAAGAATTTCGCTGCTTCAAATTCCCCCTGACATACCTCTGAACTAACCTTACCCTTAGCTCAGCAAAATCTTGTATGTATAAACCTGCTAGCAAACCATCCACATACAGTAATAGGATAATGTCATGACTCATCATCCACCTAGTAAAAACAAACACAATAGTTACACTGACATTGACTGAAGCCCTGCTTTGTCATCCACCTGTCAAAACCTGTACCACTGTCCTGCAGCTTCTTCAAGACCATATACCTTGGCCTTCTGTCTCACGTATCCATCCACTCTCTTCTTTGACTTGAGAATCCATCCGTATCTCAGTGCTTTCTTCTAGTTGACAACTCTACCAACAAACACCTGTTTGGTTCTTCTCCAAGGACACACACTCCTCATTCATGCCAAAGCTCCCACTGTATCTGGATTTTACTTGCATTGCATCTTCACATCTTCTTGGTTCTCGACCATCAGTAAGCAATATAAAGAAGGTGAACAACGGATATGAGGTTCACTTACCCTTTCTGACCTCCATATGGGTGTTTGAGACTTGTTGACAGCTTGTTGTCCGCCCACTATCCGTTCCAGTGATCGATCTCAGCCATCTCCCAATCTGCTCCCGACCGACGTCGGTTCCCTGCGACTGACCCTGTCTGTCGACGTCGGTTCTTGCTTTTCGACACCACCGACTCTGCTGATCTGCACATGACCGACGTCGGTGCCTGTCTGTTCGACGTCGGTTCCTTCTGACCGATGCCGGTATCTGTGTTCGCCTGTGAGTGATGCCTTTTTACCCGCGAGCTCCTTTTGGGTCAAATTTTTGTCCATATCAACACAGCCCTGCTCAGAATAATTCAGTCCTCTCAGCTGATCTCTGTCCGTCATCTCCTCCATGAACACCAAGGCTTTCCAGTTCTTAAGTTTGCCAAAGCTATCTGTTTTTTGCTTAAGAACATGCATTCCCCTCCTACATATGTAACCAAGCCTACAAAGCCACATCTCTGTAACAGAAGGTGAATCAGTAATATAAGTAGATAGATGAAGGATACCTACTTTCTTACCACCGTCTAATTCAAGTGCATCCGCTGTGAGAGTTACTGTGCATCTCTCATCACCTAACTTTTCTGAAGAAATTAGACTCATCTCCAAGACTGGTACATGCATAACCTCATTCAACACCTGTATGTTATTCGTTTGCAATTTCAGCTTCACTTCCCCTTTGCCAACCATTTGACAAGGCTCTCTAGCTCCTAAATAAATCTCTCCAAAGTCTCCAAAGACATACCCATGAAAAGATGCCCTATTTCGGGCTGCATGGAAAGAGGCAAAAGAATATGTAAACCAAGATTTTATTTTATCCAGAACATCCTGTGCAACATCCCCTGCAACATCTGCTCCTCCCTGCTGATCTGCTACCAACCAACAATCTTTATTTTCCTACTTTTTCTTTCCATCAATCAGACCATTCGTGCTATTCAATTTCTCCATTCGTAGCTTACTTTCTTCTGCCATTGCTATACTCTCACTCAATCAGAAACTTTTGTGAATGACCTGTAATCAACAAACATTAACCAGATCTGAAACCACCTGTTAGTAACCCAATCAAAAGCTCTGATACCAACTGTCAGGATCTTGCTCCTCAATTAGAGCACATATGATTACTTCTTGTATTAGCAACTAAACACGGAATTATACCAGAATCAATAAGTAACTAGAAATATGAAACAACACAGGATTTGAGAGACAATACACAATTGTATTAAATACTCAGAAGAAAATACAATAAAGAAGATGCCACTTCTTCTTCCACCTCAAAGGCTCGCCACACCTCAAGACCTTCTTCCCTCTCTCTCTCTCTCGGTCCCAACAATCAACTCCAATATAGAATTGATGTTCACCTCTCCAACCAGTCAGTAACAACGCTGTCAGTACACCAAGTACACAATCATACTCCAAGTAGATCTCCTGCGCTCCGCTGCTACTTGCAAATCACTAGACCTTACTCACCATTGTAGATCTCCAAAAGAAGCCATGCACACCTGCTGACCAAGATCATACATAAACGAAGAACCCCTCTGATTCTCCAAACTAGTACCCACACTTGGTACTGTGGCACTAGGAGGAACACACCATTGCTCACCTCTCTCTGAAGGAGCTTATTTGCTCTCTTACTCTCTAGCACTAGTTTACAATACAACCAATGAGTATCTTAAATAGATCTCATGCAAACAATAATTAGACACCTAATTACAGTAATTAGATCCGCAATTTCTAGTCTAAATTTGGCTCTTGACATGCAAACACTTGGTTCGTTAGCTAACTGCCCGTAATATTCGCAGTTCGAACCACACAGGTGATCGACGTCGGTCCCTGTTTGCCTGGGGGTGCTGACGCCGGCCGACTTCTGACCGATGTCAGTTTCTTTCTGTCTGTACCCTGTCGACGTCGGTTTTCCTGACCGACGCCGGTGACTGTAACACTCAGTAAACACTCAACAACCTCCTTAACTCCTCTTGTTCGCATCCTGGTGAAGCTTTTTAGCTCCACAACCTAACAACCTCTATAGCTTTGCTGCAACTTTTCTCTTCTCCATTTGTCTTCTCCTCATCCTCTCTCAAGAGGATTTCTCCACTTTCTCTTCTTCATGGGGCTGCTCATAACTTCTCCAATCTCCATCAAAGTCATCTATGCTCTCCCCTCTTCAGGGTAGCATAGTCCAACTCCTCCCCACTAGTCTTCATCTTCTACGAGGAACTCATCCTCATCTTCCTCCTCACTCTCTTCCTCATTTTCTTCTTCACTTTGAAGCTGAATAGCTTCATTTTCCTCTTCATATCCTTCATCTTCATACATGAAGAAATCGTCTTCATTCTCACATTCCTTGTCTTCTTCATTGTACGGCTGATTCAAATTGTTCTTCTTCTAGGGTGGCTGTCATGACTTGCACCCTTTCTAGCTCCTCCATCTTTTCAAGCTCCCACTTGGGTAAGACAGACAATATCCTTCTCTCTCATTTCTTCAACTGCTAGTCTTGCTTGCATGGTCATCACTATGGTTTTAAACTGTCATTTGGGCTGCTTGCTTCCCAACCCACTCTTCCTTTTCAGCTGCTAAAGCTTGTTCAAAGCCTTTCTCACTCCATTCGGTCCTCAAAACAGCTCTTGGTTGCTTATATAGAAACTCCATTCTCTGATTTCTATCTTGTAAAGCAATCTCTCATCTCACTACTTCACTCTTCACACCTAACTTACTGCTGCAACCTCACCTTAATCAACTCTTTCCTTCAACTCTCAACTTTTACTCTCATAGCTGCAATTTCTTTATTTCTCTATCATTCATTTGTTCTCTACCCATCTCGAGTATGATGGGGAACACCCACGAAGCTAAACACCTTCGACCCAACTATCCTCTTAATTAGAAGATGTTTGCACACTCTCCTAACTCTCTTTTGCAGCTATTACATTCTCTCATGCATCTTTGGATGCTCTGATACCACTTGATGCAGTCAGGTTCATGCGAGTACCTGTGTGTAAAACGTACACACCCTCTACACCGTGCCATTCTGACCCAGGTTACCCGGTTTTTTCAATGAACTGGTCAAACCAGCAAAAACCCGTGTTTTTTTTTGGGGAAAAAGACATGTTTAACATGTGTGTAATTGAAAAACTGCCAGTTTTTTCAAGCTGGCCATGAGTTATTCCCTATAAATCCATCGGAATTAATTTTTTGGGTCATTTTTTCACTTTTAGGCAGCATGTAAACAAATTAGCATCTTTTAATTTGCCATGTTTTCCCCGTTTTAAACCCGTGTAATTTAATTCCATTTGCACTTTCAGTTTACCTTGCCGTTCCCGTGTAGGTTTAATGTGACTATGAACTAGACACACGTATATATAAGCACAATACACAATTTTAGCTTAAGCCTTTAATAAGGCAGCCTTCTTTCAGATGTTTTCCTTAGCTATTGAAGTCTTAGAGCTTTTCAATGCAGCTCGGCCTCTTTGGGCTCTACACAACAGTTCTAGGGATCTCAGGGTTGTATCTCTCTAGTAGCAGCACCTTCTATATCTTCAACAACCCCCCTTCCCCCCTCCTACAAGCCAACTTTCTTTATGCTAATATGGTTTCCAATGCTATAGATGTTTCTCTTATTAGTGTCTACGCCTAGTTGACAGCTTAATAAATAAAATGAATGGCTTCGCTTGTTCTCCCAATGCAAATCTGCAGGTCTAGATGAATAGAAGTATGGCGCTCCATGCCTTGGCAGTACAAACTTGCAAGCTATGTTGAAAGAGGTACGGTCTTCCATACTAATCACGCTTGGAAATTCCATCTACTTGACAGAGAATTTTTCTGCACATTGAAATCCTACCAGCTCCTTTGTCCACTGCCCATTCCCACGTCATCTCTTGCATATAGCCGAGGTCGGTGGTTGGGATTCATAGCTGGAATATCAACGGCCCTTGCCTTTTCACATTATTAATATTATAGCTTGTCCTTTCATCGGCCTATCAATGACTTGGATGTAGCTTTGCAGCCTAAGTTGCATGCTACTTTATTTCAATATGGCTTCCGAGCTGTGAGCAACGATTATCACTTGTCCAGCTGGGTTGCTCCCGCCTCATCTTTGGCAGCAACCTAATTTCATTTGGAGCTACAACAAGTGCACTTGTTTTGATTTATTCCTATCCGTTGAAAGTTATATGATGTACTTGTTCCGATAAGAATACACTCTGGTTAGTTGCTGTTTTTATCATGTTTAAGCATATTTTCTGGTTAGGGATTTTATAGCGGTATCGGAGCCATATTCCTGCAAGCCTAGTTAGAATATATAACTATCATGCCGGATAGGAAGGAGAAAGGATCTGAATCTACCATGGAATGTGAAAGTAAACGTAAAAAATTTATCACCCTTATAAACCAATCCACGGAAAGAATTCATATGGGCCAGCAACAAATGTTGGAAATGTTTGATAGGATGCTTTAGATGCAGTTCACTATTCATATTTCTGTACCTTTTTCAGCTGCGGGAGAACCGAATCATAAGGCTGAAACTTCAACAAACTTAGCAAGCAGGTTTACTCCTACTAGCCTATTAATAGTTTTTCTAAACTAATATTTCTCAAGAGGGTAGAGGAAGAGGGTGAGGAAGGAATCAGCAGCTGGATTGAATAAATGATTTGCATGAAACTTATTTACAGCAAATAGATGACCTTTAACGTAACCAAAAGTATGGAGAATATGCGAACATTGTGGGAAAAAAAATACCAGCAACATTAAGACAACAACATGGTAACAGAGACTTACAAAATAGAATTGGGAAACTTACGGTACCAATATTTGATGGTTCAGCAAAGGTGACAGCTAGAGTATGGGTACAAAAATTGCATATACTTTTCTTTGAGTCCGATGTTTGAGGATGAGGCTATTCAGTTTGCTATGTTGTACTTGGAGGAATAGCACGAGTGGTGGCACCATGGGCTGGTCACAAGGGCATAACCGAGTCTCTTCTTGTGATGAAGTTTTGCAGGTGATTGCTGGATATATTTGAGAGGGAGAAGGAAGAATCCTACTTCAGGAGTAAGCAAATATTCGTTAGCCTAGTACCATTGATTCTTACATTGCTGAGTTTTAGAGGGATTCAGTGATTATACCCGATATTTCTGAGAGGATATTGATTTCCCTTTTTAGCAATGGTTTACAGGAACCCCTTAGAGGATTTGTAAGGGCTTTTAGTTCCGATTCATAACAGGAGACAATTAAAATGTCTTTAGCACTTTAGACACCAGCTATGCGTAGCAAATTTTCACTTTTTAACAGGAATTTTCCTTTGACACCAGAGAGAGGACCAGTGACCAGGCTAGAGCAATATCAAATTTTTCCTTATCCACCTACGCCAACTGGTGCTCCAGGTCTGGGAGGAGCTGCACCTATTGCTAGTGGAAGGGGCCAGCAGGAAAACAAGAATTTGACTCCGAATGAGATGCCAAGAAGACGTGTTTTACTTGCAAGAAACGTTGGACCCCAGGCCATCGATGCACGGGTAAGGAATATTTCAGGAGACTGAGTAGGTTTCAGAAGTCGAGGCGACTGAAACACTGCGCACATGGTGAAGGGTGAGGACGCAGTGAAGCGCAACAAAATTTTAAATCCGTACATGTCTCAGCCTTTTTGACCCCCTCCTGTGCACATGAAAAATAAACTAAGCGAAACTCTGCACATTTCCCATATGATGATGCTTGTCACGTCTATTTAGACGGACATTCACAGTTTTGCCCGACTGCACGGGATTCGATCGGGGCTCGTCGGCCGTTTAATGGCGTTGCCTAACATCTCACCAATAGGTTGAAGGCATAAAAAATAATTTAATTTTATTGAAATCTATGTTGTCAAGGAAGTTCAAGGTCGGCCTTGGCAGCAGCGAAGCTTGCTGGGATTGCCAGTACGATCAGGCTTAGGGTGCTCTCGAGCGCACTTTGGTACACTTTTTTACGACATGTACATGGGGTATGACACTACTGCGCAGATTGAGAGTTCTAATGAAGAGACCATTATAGTAGTTGCAAATCCAAATTCATAGGGTATTTTTGTAGAGTTATCATGAAACCCAGATATATTCTTTATTAATAGAATATATTGGTGGAATATAGTTTTTGTTTCGGGATTCTTTATTAATAGAATATATTGGTGTGGATAACTATTAAAGTGCACCACTAGCAGTGCATCTAGTATTTAATATTTATTCAATATTTACTCTATAAAACTAAAAATAATTAATCATATTTTGGCAAGTAAGACTCAAGTATTGATACTGTAATGCATAATTATTGGTCTTCCGAAGGTTAATTTTTGGTCATAGGTTTAAAAAATGTATTTGATGACCTCTCGTGACAAAATCGATTATATCGTAAAATGTATAATGAGTTAGACTTTGAAATTTTAATTATAAGTAATTAAGATGACATATTAAAACAAAGAAAAAATTTGGAGTCTACTGTGATGTTATGGCACCTTAATTCGTTATCTAAAGTTAGGGTACACCATTACTAGGACCTTTCCTTAGAGGAAGGATAGGTGGACATAGATTAGTGATTTTGATTGATGGAGGGGCCACTCATAACTTTATCAATTTGGCAATGTCACTCACTACTAAGTGGCAGTCGCTGATGGTTTTACTATTCCTTATCCCAGGGAGATTAGATAGATTGAGCTAATGTTAAATGACTATCCTCTGAATGTTGATTTTCATGTGGTTCCTTTAGGAGTAGCACATATCGTTTTTTGCATCCAGTGACTGCAATCTTTAGGTGAATTTACTCAAAATTACAGGGGTATGAAATTGAAATTCATCGATTAGGGCAGAGAGACAATGATCAGAAGAATGAGAACAAGGTCACTTCAATGGGTTTCTTCTCATAGGATTGAGAGGATCATTTGTAGGGGCTAACCTGGTTGTTTTGCTATTCAGAGTCTACCTACTAATATTGCGGGACAATTGAGGTCATACTTGAGGATATACAAGGTATTCTTCACAGTTCCCAGGTTGTGTTTGGAGATATGCCCGCAGGATTACCATCCAATTGGGGATTTCAACATGATTTTGGACTGGGTACCAAACTCTTCATAATTTTATCTTGTAGACATCCTAAGGTCTATAAGATTATTAAAGACCTTTTGATACAAACTCATAACCTAGTACTCTAGCATTTTGCTTCTTCAATTGTTTTGGTGCAATAGGAGGATGGGCTCCTAAGTATGTGGGTGCACCATGGACTACCAAGCTTCCAACTATAAAACTATAAAAACAGATATCCCATACCCGTATAGATGAGTTGATGGATGAGCAACATGATGCAGTTTATTTTTCTAAAATTGATTTGAGGTCCAATTATTATCAGTTGAGGGTATGCCTTGAGGATGTTTATAGAAAAGCCTTTGGATGTCACTATGGACATTTTGAGTTTTAGTGTTGACCTTTGGTATCATTAATGTGTAGTAACTTTTCAATCAACTTGAATGTGGTATTCAAGGAGTATTTGAGAAAAATTGTTTTGGTTTTCTTTAATAATATTTTTATATATACTATAATTTTGGAGGATCATGTACAACATTTAGATGTGATTTTGGGGATCATTCTCCATCAAAATTTCTACACTAAGGAGTCTAAATGTGAGCTTGGTATGACCATGATCATTTATCTTGAAAATATCATCAATGTAAGAGGGGTCCAAGTTGACCAAACTAAGATTCATGGTTTTTAGAAGTGGCCAATTTTCCTTATAGGTAAGGATTCATGGCTAAACTTTGACATGTAGAAATTTGTAAAGGAATGTGACATTTGTGAGGACTAAATTAAAACATGTACACCCTACAGGCTTCCCTTAGCCCCTTCCCATTCTCTAACATAAGTGGAATGTTATTTCTATGGAATTCATTAAGGTCTTCCTAGGGCTTTGGGAAAACAATGTATTTTTGTGGTCGCAGATTGTTTCACAAAATGTTCTCATTTTATCCCTACCACATATGAGTACAAGGTGACATTGTAGGTAGAAAACTTGTTCTTTAGGGAGGTTTTCATGTTACACAGTTTACCATTGACTATCACCAATGACAACGACAATAGATTCATGAGGGTGTTTTGGTAGGAGCTATTCTATTAACAAAATCTACGCCGACTCCTTGTACTAGCTACCATCCTTAGATTGATGGACATACCAAGATAGTGAACGAGTGGGTTGAGGGTTATCTTTGGCATTTTGATATAGATTAATGGTTAGGGTGGGTCAAATGGCTTTACATGGACAAGGATTGATAAACACCACTTTTCATGTTTGATTTAGATGCCACCTTTCTTGAAACTTTATGGGTTTGATGCACCTATTTTTGCAGAACCTATTTTTCCTGAGTCTAGGGGACCAGTTGCTAAATACTTTTTACAAAAGTGCAAAAGGATACCGTAGATATTTTAAAATCACAGGAAAAATGTTTAAAACAGGGAAAAGACATTAAAATAGGCACATGATTGATCAAGTTTTTGAGGTAGGTGATTGTGTTTTCCTTTATTTGCATCATTAGTGTTCATTGAGGACTCGATCAGTTGAAAAACTGAAACCTAGATTCTATGGGCTCTATAGAGTGTTATGGAGGATTAAAGAGGCGACCTATGAGTTTGAGTTACATAACATGTTCATGTGTACTACCTTAAAGAGGCCCTTGTGGACAACATGTTACTGCTTCAACTGATCTTCCTCCCTTAGTTGATGAAGGGAAACTTATTTTGACTTTAGATGGTATTCTGAAAGTCAAAGAGAAAAAACTCAGAAGCCTCACTATGACATACTATTTGATTAAATGGAGAGGATTACCACTAGAGGATGCTAACTCAGAAGTGAAGAGATTTTTTAGCATCCCGCATTGCATTGTTTGAGGGCAAATGACTTTGAGTGGGGAGGACATGTCATCCCCTCCATAAAAGTCGTGGTGTAGAGCCCACTTGCATATTTTACGACCTTATTCAAATGAGTGCAAAAGCCTTGAGTAGGAGAATTAAAGGATGCGATCCCATGGAAGGGCCATGTGCTTCTATTTTTATTGCGAGGTCAGTCCCATGGAGTTGTAACATTGCAGCTATAGGGATAAAATGAATCTTTTTTTATTAAGATAGGAGTCTCATATTTAACTATTGGAATGCTTCCGGATATCATATATTCCAAAAAATAAATATATGAAGGTTATATAGTGAGGTAGTTGGTTGGTATTCACGATTCATATTCCATGCTGAAGGAGCTCAAAACACAATTAGGAATAAAAAACAAAGTTGGACTAAACATGGCACTCAACAAAAAATGCCAATATTAAGCACAAGTAGCAGCACCTGGGGGAGGGGCAAAAGATCATCCTTTGGAGGCAGAGTCACCCAAGTAGAAGGCTTTGTGGAAGAAGGATCTAGGGCTAGTCAATCATCTAGGGGATCCATAGTCATATCAATACCCCAACCATTAGTAGGTTGCATCGGAGAAATGGTGCTTGCATGAGAGACTCTACGAGAGGGAGTTGTGTCAAATTTGCCATGTGGTAATAGTGAGCCCCACCCTTTTAGATGAAAGTGAGGGGAGAAGTGGCCATCGCTGTGTGAATGACCTATGCACCTTCTGGGAGGTGGCGGTGGTGGTCCTTAAGGCAACCCATCTAATGGCACCTAACTGATAGTGTAAGAAGTGCTCTTTGAGTGATCCAACTCTTGGAGGTGTCAGACTTCCATAACAACCTTATTAGTTTGGACTTGAATCTACATACAGGGCGAAGATATAACATAGACCTTCTCATTAAGTGTAAAATCACAAGAGCATGCATCATTATTGAAAATAATATTATTTTTGGCCTTCTATAATTGGAAAAGAATGATGGTTCTGAAAAATTCCATAAAAAAACAATAGAAGTTGGCCAATTCCCCTAGAAGAGCAAGCCACCAAGAAAATGGCTCAAGTGATAAGGTTGGAATAAGCTATGGATCTATTTCCAAGCAGATTAGGCATGTGGGCAGAACTAAAATAAGTGTTTGAAAGACTCAGGGTGATGGCATGTAAGACACTTGGGAGGTGAAGCAATGCTAATGTGAGAAATCCACTCCCCGAGCGGGAGGCCTTCACAGATAAGGCACCACAGAAAGTGGGCAAGTTTAGGTTCGATCCTAACATACCAAATTTTGTTGAGTCTGGCAAACCAAGTTTTGGGAGAGGATTTAAGTCCTCAATGCCTATTGAGCTTGTAGAGAGCAAGAGAGAAGGGGCTCATTGTAATGAAATGACTTAGATGTTCACACAATTATTTTATATCGCACAAAATAAGCAAATATGAGAGATCACACACCAATAATTGACAACAAAGCAAAATATTGGATAATACAACAAAGCCACTTTGAGGGTTCAACCTCCACAACAATGCACTAAGAGCAAAATACTTAACAATGATGATCAAAGACTAACTACTACCTCCTATATATAGTCTATTTAGCCATGGTTATCTTATAGACCGACCTAACTAAGAACATAGAAAAATGTAACAAGAATATAAAAGAAGTATGTAAGCCACAAGTTGGTCACACATATCTCAAGACATACCAAAGGTTAAGGGCGTAACATGGCCTTCCTCTTCAAAACAACGTTGTTTTCAACGTCGAGTCAACTCTAGATGTTGCTTCACAAATGATGCATCCTCCCAAATGGTATCTTTACAAAGCAGATTTTTCCATTTGATTAGGGACTTCTTAATCGCTTTAAACTGCCGCTGCTTAGTACACATTTGAAGGATCACCTCAGGGTCAAGAATATTCTTCCTTTCTCATCCAATTTTGGTAACTCAATTTGAGTAGCAATTTTATGTCCAATGACTTTCTTCAGGGATGATACATGAAAAACTGGATGTATGCGAGTGGAAGAAGGAAACCCTAACTTGTAAGCCACACTACCAATTTTTTGCAATATCTGATAAGGCCCATAATACTTAGGGAACAACTTGTTATCCTTTTTCTGTCGCTTCAAGGACATCTGCTTAAATGGTTATAAGCGAACAAAGACCTAATCACCAATGTCAAAATGCCTCTCACTCTTGTGTTGATCTGTGTGTTGCTTCATGCGATTTTGGGTCATGGTTAAATTTTCACGAAAAATGGCAAAGACACCCTGTTGATGGTGAATATGTTCTTCAACTACACGAACCTTAAGATGGACCTTCAAGGTTGAAGTGATGGATGCAGGGTGGTATCCATATAGTGACAAAAAAGGAGACATTCTGGAAGAACTATGAACATATGTATTATACCACCATTTAACAAGTGGCAACCAATGAACCCATTTATCCTGTTTATCAAAAACAAAATAATAGAGATATCCTTCCAAACATTTGTTGACTATCTCAGTTTATCCATCTGATTGAGGATGATATGATGAACTATGAGCCAACTAGGTGCTTAAACATGCAAATAACTTAGTCCAAAAATTGCTAGTGAAAATGAGATCTCTATCATTGATAATGATCTTAGGGGTACCATGCAATTTTTGAATTGTATTGAGAAAAATAAAAGCTAATGTACTAGAAACAAATAGTTGTGATAAAACACATAAATGAACATATTGAGACGATCTACCACAACCATGATAATATTTTGACCATAAAATCTTGGTAACCTTGTAATAAAATCCATACATCTCTTCCCAAAATTGGCTAGGGATGGATAAACGCTGTAAAAGACTTGCGGTTTTGATGGTTTATCCTTTATTTTGTTGACAGATCATACATTTAGCGACATATTTTTGGATGTCCCCCCTGAGTCCTTCCAAAAAAAAATCCTACTTGATTCTATGATAGGTTTTAAAAAATCTTAAATGACCCCCAATTGGAGTTGCATAAAGTATCTGAAAGATTTTTTGTTTAAGAAGAGAATTCTTACATAGGCATAATGTCTTTATACCATAATGCATCACCCTTCCATGTGAATTTTTTAAATCCACCTAAACCTTGCTGAAGATTTTGAATCAAATAATGGGTAACATTATCATTGTTCCATTTTGATCGTGCTTCTTCTAGCCAATCTGGCTACAAAATGGTCATAGCACATAATAATGCCTCCACTGATTCATCCTTCCTAGATAGTGCATCTGTCACTACATTATCCTTGCCTTTTTTGTAAACTATTTCAAAATCATAGCCTAACATCTTAGTTACCCATTTTTGTTGTTCTTCAGAGGACAACTATTGTTCTAAAAAATATTTGAGACTATCATGATCGATCTTTACTTGAAAGTGATGACCCATCAAATAAGGCCTCCATTGTTTGACTGCATGCAAAATAGCCATCATTTTTTTCTCATAAATGGGCTTGTACTGATTTTTATCTTTCAATTAATGAATTTCAAATGCAAGTGGTCCGTTTTCTTGCATGAGTACAACACCTATACCATACCCAGATGCATTGCATTCAACCACAAAAGTCTTGGAAAAATCAAGAGTGGCCAACACTAGAGTGGGACATAGCCAATTTCAATTGTTCAAATGCCCTGGGAGTTGTATCAATCCACTGAAAGGAGTTTTTCTTCAACAAAGATGTGAGTGGAGCTGCAATGCTGCCATAATTTTTGACAAACCTACGATAATAACCAGTTAGCCCCATAAATCCCCTTAGTTGCTTGAGTGTCTTAGGAATCAGTCAATCCACCATTGCTTGGATTTTTTTGGAATCCACTTTCACTCTTGCATGTGAAACCAGATGACCCAAATACTCAACCTCAAAATCTCCAAAAGTATATTTGAAAGGTTTGACATACAACTAATGTTTCAAAATTGAGAGTACCTATTTCACATGGTGCAAATGGTCTTCCCAATTTTTACTGTAAATGAAGATATCATCAAAAAATATCAGAACAAATTTCTTAAAAAATGGCTTAAAAATAGTATTCATCAAACTCTGAAAGGTGGATGGTGCATTTGTTAGTCCAAAAGGGATAACCAAAAACTCATAACGGCTCTTATGATTCTTGAACACAGTTTTGGGTATGTTTTCATCACGGATCTGGATTTGATGATACCCATGACACAAATCTAACTTGGTAAAATAAAGAGCACCATTTAATTCATCTAGCAAATCATCAATGATAGGAATAAGAAACTTATCTTTGATAGTGTATTTGTTGAGTTCTCTGAAGTCAAGGCACGTCCTCCAAGTGTCATCTTTCTTTTGCACCATGACAATTGGGGAAGAATCTTTTATTTGGTTATGACGAATGATTCTTGCATCCAACATCACCTGTACCATATTTTTAATTTCACATTTTTGGGCATAAGGATACTTGTATGGCTTGATGTTGGGTGGTGTACTACTAGGATTACGTTTGATAGCATAATCATGTGTGCGGCTAGGTGGAAGTCCTTTTGACATGTCACCAAAAACAAATGAATGTGCATCAGTCACTTGTTACAGATCAAGAGGTGTAGATCATTGAGTTGGCTAAACTCCCATAAAAAACAAGCGAGCTACAAATCTTTCAACACCTTTTCAGAGAATTTTTGTCATTTGATGGGAGCTAACAAGTTGTGGAGATTTAACCTTTAATCTCCTTAGCTCAAATGGCCTTCCCTCAGACTGAAAACACATGAATTAATCTTGAAAATTCATTTCAATAGTGTCTAAAGTGGTGAGCCACTGTACTCTCAAAATAATGTCAGCGCCCCCCATGGGAATAACAAAAATAGGAGAATCCAACAAGTAGTTTCCCATGGCTAGCTTAATATTATGGTATTTTTTTGAGCAACTGACATTATCATCATTTGCAATCATGACTTGAAATTCTAGAGCGAGATAAATGAAACAGTTTAAATGAGCAGCGAACTTATTGTTGATGAAGTTGTGTGTGCTCCCAGAATCAATTAATACAGTGACCTGTTTCTTTAGGAAACCCACCACCTTAAGAGTTTGGGGAGTACTAATCCCTGAAAGGGCATGACAGAAAATAGTAGGTTGAGATTCTTCAAATTCTTCTTCAAGACCATCATCCTCGCCAAGTGCCTCCTCATCATCATCATCCTCATTGGCACCTTCGATATAAAACAACTTATTTTCAGCATACTGATGGTCTTTGCTCCATTTGCTATCGCAACCATAACACAACCCTTTGGCTCGCTTATCTTCAATTTGTTGACGTGCCAATTTGGTGGGTTGATGATATGATGGTGCTGGAAAGGTACAATCATGACCAAATTAAAGGTTTTACGTTTGACCATCTCTTTTTTCTCTACCATGCATACCCATGGGATAGTTTCTGATACAGATGTTGGGTTAAACATCTGAACCTCCAATTGGATGCTATCATTGAGGCCACCCAAAAATAGACCAGTCAAATTTTTCTTAGTGATGTCTTCCACCCATAAAGAAACTGAAGAATATTATCCTTCAAATTTCTCATTTGTAGCAATTTGGCTAACTAGCTGAAGTAGTTCTCAGAGACATTATTCCGATAATGAGCCAACAACTCATCAATGAAAATAGACCATGTAACAAGGGAAATATTCTTTTTTTTTAGCATACAACCAGTAATACCAAATGAACTGCTCAAATTTTAGATACAGAGATGCCACTATCATCTTCTGAAAACTAGGAGTTTGATGCAAATAAATAAATTCTCAATTTGGGTAATCCAAGTGAGAGGATCTTAACCATCAAACTTACGCATGTCCACTTTAGGTAACATTGGTTTTACACCAGAATTAGAGTTGTTAGTGTTGAGAAGAGGACCTAAATGATGAAGTGGAGGTTTGTTTGACTGTAACTAAGATGAAAGAGTAGCCAATTGAGTAGTGATCTATTTCAATTGAGTGTGAACCCCATCAATCTCTTCGCACATCCTTGAAACATCAGTTTGAACTGCAATAAAGTCATCATGCTGCATCAATCCCTTTATATCAATTTGAAGTTGAGGAATCAACGGATATGAAGTTATATATTCCATGTCACTGGCAGAAAGAGTTTTAGGAGTTTTTTGCCCCCTTTTTTTTCCTCATGTAGAAGGATCGACCATATACAAACCGTATGAGAGTTTTTGCCTCGAAAAAAGTGTACTAGGAAATGGTACCATTGTGATCGCCTCACCAAGATGAATCCAACAACTACCTTTATGTATTAGGGTAAAAAAAATTGGCACAATAAAATGTATTGACAAAATATACCATTGCGATTGTCTTGTCGAGATGAATCCAACGACTGCAATTGTGCAAAGCAAATTTTTTTTCCCAAACTTTTTTTTTTAATTATTATTTTTTAAAAAAATCTTTTTGAATAATACTACATTGACAAAAAAAATAATTCTTCTCAGATTGCAAGTTATGTGTTTTTACTGTTTCCTTTTACAGAAGTTGCACCTCGTCAGAGCTAAAAAAACAACACCATAAAAAACTTGCCCAAATCAAAGCTTTGATACCAATTGTAATAGAATTACTTAGATGTTTGCAAAAAATGCTTTTATATCACATAAAATAAGCAAATATGACATATCACACAACAATAATTGACAATAGAGCAGAATACTGGATAATATAACAAAGCCATTTCAAGGGGACAACCTCCACAACAATGCACTAAGAGCATAATACTTAACATAATCAAAGAGTAACCACTACCTCCTATATAGAGTCTACTTAGCCATGGTTATTCCATAGACTGACCTAAGTAAGAACATAGAGACATGTAACAAGAATATAAAAGAGGTATGTAAGCCATAAGTCGGCCACACATATCCCAAGATAGAACAAAAGTTAAGGGAATAACACTCATGACTTGGTACAAAAGGCTTGGAGAATAATTTTTGAAATGGGTGTCACAATTCCAACTCCAATGTTTCCACCAAGCACGAGGAGGCTGCAAACCAAACTTATGAAGCATAACATCAGGAAACAACTCTTGAATATGAAGCATATAAGGTAAGCACACATTATTTAATTAAATTTTTTATTTCAAGTCAGGGCAAGGAATCCAGTTCCTAACAGAAACCATATCGTGAATGGTAAGAATACTTTTTTGAAATAGCTTGAGGGCTTTGACTCTTGGCAATTCAACCAACAAAATAGTATTAGAGACCACAAAATGCTATGATCATTAAAATATAACCCTGTATGAAAACCATCCCCAATCCACTTCATGTGAGGCTTGGCAACTTTGAAGCTTTTGGCAACAAAGGAGCCTTCAATTTTGATAGGAGTTGTAGTGATGAAAAGGGAGTAGAAACCTATATTTTTTCAACTGAGCTTACCATAGGCCCCCCAAAATAGATACAATGCCTAAGTATTTTCTAGGCTTCATTGCATTTAATGGCGCAAACCACCCATTTAGCACATAAAGTTGCACTCTACCTGTAAAAGTCAATAATTCCCATGCCTCCTTTGTCTTGAGGGAGTCAAAAAATGCCCTAGGTGACACGATGGAAGCCCTTGGCATGTTTGGAATTAGAATAGATAAAATCCCTATGAATTTTGGCTAAACTGTCATAATCCGCTTTAGAGGGAACCCAACAAGAGGAATAATAAACATGGGTGTCCACTAGAATCTTGGTGTAAATTTGGAACTTCCCTGCTAAGGATAACAGTTTGGTAATCTAGTACTCAACCTTCTTCTCCACTCTTTTGATGACATATTGCCACAGCTCAGTCGGATAACTATCAAAGGAAAAGTGGATGCTAAGAAATTTGAACTATTTTTCATGATCAATTCATTTCCAATTATAATGGAGAAGCCATTCGGGCATAGGCATCATACTTTGTCTAAAGCATTGTCTTGTTCTACTAAAAATTAGATCTCGAGGCCAAAAAAATGGTATGAAGTCATTTCATAGCTTCTTGAGAGATTCGCTCTTGTTCTTCAAGCGTGAATAAAGTATCACCCATAAAGTGCCCGTTAATGAGTTGGGAAGAGCGGTCAGGCATAGAGATACCATGAACTAGATCTTGTTTAGCTCTGGAGGCAAAAAGATAACCTAAAGTTTATGTGGAAAAAACATATAATGCCAAAGCTAGAGGACATCCCTACTTAATGGTGCGTTGTAGGGCAATGCTATCAGAATTGAATCTATTAATGGTGAGGTACGCTAAGGCATCTGAGAGCAAAGTTTAGATTGACAAAATGAATCAGCCAAAACCTAGACCCTTTAGCATGGACAGGATAAAAGACAACTCAATCATGTCATAGACATTTTCAAAGTCGAGCTTGAGAAAAATGGTTCTTTGACAAGAAACTCTAGTCCATTCCATGCCTTCCCAGATGACAATAAGGTTATCAAGAATATATCTCCCTCTAATGGAATTGGTTACTTAGGTTGAATAATGCCATGAAGAATAAGATGGTGCCAATTGGCCAAATCTTTGGTGAGGATTTTGTACAAGACATTTAACAAGGTAATGGAATGTCAACTAGTAATAAGCTTTAGATCACCTGCTTTGGGTGTGGATTTAATATTACCTTGATTAAATAAAGCTCCTAAATATTAGTTTTGTAGGGCTTATTTGTACACTTGAAGTAGTTCGAGCCCAACAAATTCCCATGTGGCTTTATAAAATTCACATGGAAAGTCATTGAGACCTGAGGCTTTGTCGGTACTCATACATTGGAGATCCTCTATGATATATGAGAGGGCTAAGGGAGAGTCATAGAGCCACTAGTCAACCACTTTAATTTTGTAAGGAACCACAACGAGGCATTCTTGCAAACCCTGAGCTCTTTTAGTCATAACCTCCTAGGCTTGAAACAGTAATTTGTAGTGATCCTTGAAGGTCGAAAAGATGTTAGGAAAGGAAGTGAGCCTAGATTGCGCTGTCTTGATGGCCTTGATTTGATCACGTGCCTATTTGGCTCTAATGCATTTGAAGTTCTTGGAGGACTTATCTCCAACCTTGAGCGCCTAACACATAATTATATCCCTATAGCAACATGGACTTACACCACCTTATTGTGGTGTTTGAGTGACGCAGTAAGATTCTGCAAAGTAGTGTCAAAAGGATTGAGTTCAAGGAGGGATGAGACCCTTCAAAACTCCTTGAACGTAGAATCTTCACTACGTTTTTTGATACTCACAACTTATTTCTCATAATGGCAAAGGAAAGTGGTGGTGCATATAATGGCCTCATTTCACCACTCAATCTAGCTGGCAGCATAAGGAGGGTGAGGGGTCAAATTCCATATTTAGGTAATCAAGTGAATGGTGCCAGGGTGGCTTAGAAGAGAAGTATTGAGGATGAACTGATTACGTGGCACCTTCTATTGTACTGTGACCCATTCCACTTTGGAAGAGATAGGAGAATGATTGGAGAGAACCAAGTCAGAATGAATAGTGATAGGTTGGCCATTAATGTTGGACAAAGAGAAAATATCTTGCTCTGACAACATATAATAATCAAGTATTTTTAGCATGTGTTGCCACACAAACCAAGACATGTTATTAATTAAGTGTTGTTGGAGGAGAGGGTCGACAAAACCCCATTTATTTTTGAAATAATCCCAGGGTTCATGCTCTTTGACGCACCAACGCATAGGCAAAACACCAACTTTATCCTTGAAACTCTCAACCATATTAAAATCCCCACAAATGAGCCACATAACAAGGGGGAGATTGTCAACAAAGGATTGCCAAAGCAAATATCTGTTAGGGTCATCATTAGGGGCATAAATGTTGACAATGCCAAAATAATGGCCATCAATGTCTAAAAGCAGTGAAATAACCCAATGTGACGGGGCCTCCCCCATGGCAATAATGAGGGGGAAACTTAAGCGATATCAATATGCTGACACCGCTACGTCCATCTTCATACAAAGCAGAGAGTTGGGTGACATCATGCCAAATACAATACAAAGAATTTTGTAACTTTAACTTCTTACAAATAAAAATAATCTAGAGAACCTGTTTGTTGACAAGTGGCACTCACAGAGTATTTTTTGGAGGACTTTGTAAGACTTTGAACATTCCATGATAAACAGTTCATTAGGAGATATCTTCCATGTGGAATTCCCCTTGTCCATTCTCAAAATTTATTAACACAATAAAACTTTGCGCTGGTTTGGGTTAGAAAAGCCTCTTGTCACAATGGAGTGGCATTTATGTTAGAGTAGGTTATTTACCTTAACTCATGTTTCCTAGGTGCTTTATTTATTTTAAGCATTATTAGGTTTTTCTACACATTTAGGTGTGGATATTAATTATTATTTTTATTTTAAGTATAGTGGGTTTCTATCCCTAGATTATCTTTAATCTTATGGTTATGATTGATCTTCCTTGCTTGTATATGCAATGCACTTCCATTGTATTCCACAAAGTTCTGGACATATTATATGGTATTGCTTTTCATTTATGATATCAATTTGCAAGTCTATGCTACCAAATTCTCTTTATAATGTTTTTATTGTCAACACCTGAGATCTTTGTGGTTTGGAATGTTTTGTTTTCATTCCTTTCATGGTAATTAGAGCAGTAGGTGTTGTAGCCATCAATTTGAGAGTTCATTAAGGTTATTGAAAAGTTTTTTTTAATCTAGATTTTTTTTCTTATTTTTTTGGACATATTACAATTTTTTTTTTAAAATTACGACTATTTTGTAGACTAGTTTTCTCCTCACATAGGCATGTGATTAAAAACATTATTTCACTGCTAGAAAGAGGACTTTGAAAGGTTTATAAAAAGTGGTTATAATAAAGATTATCTGTAGTATCCAAAGAGATATGAGGCTCTGAAGTTGATCCTATGAATCTATTTTTTTACAATTTTTTTATGCAAGATCAAGAAAAAAATCAGATCTTGTAGTTAAAGTGAAAAATCAACATGGAAGATTGATTTATGTGGCAAATCACCCCACAAAATCACTTATTATTTTCCTTTGCTGTAAATTTTTTTTAGATATGACAAAAATAATTTAATTTTCTTCAAGCATTTTATAATTTTTAGTGTAATCTTTATTTTTGACACATTTATGATGGAAAAACTTTCATAAATTATATCTTTTGATCAACAACTTGAAATCGAGTGCTATTTTTTTAAAAGTGTATATTTTTTATGTTCAATTTATAAGTATCACTTAGTTTATAAAAATGTACTAAAATATAAAGTGCTAAATTTGTGGGGGGTTCAACATAAAGTCTTTTGGGGGTTATCTCAGTGTAGATTTATGCACTTTTTTGTATTATTTTAATCTTTCGTGATTTTTTAGAATGACTTTTTCTGCATTAGATCAGTGTGGGCTATTAACAACATAAAATTACCATACATGGAGACCAAAAATGGAAACAATTATTAAATACAAAGGATTATGAGCCTTAATGATTGAAGTACAACCAATGTTCACTAGAAAATATGATAAATTCAGCACCAATGCAAATTTAATGAGTGTATGGGTTTGATAGGAGCTTATGTAAATGATAGTCTTTTATTTCATTTGGAAGGATGCGACTTTTCTTTCAAAATATGAAAAAAATTAAAGGGTTTATTTGGTACAATGGATCATATGAGAGCCATGCAATTTGAAGTAGAGATCACTTCTCTCAATCTTGAAGTTTTTCCATCCATTGTAGACTATCTTACTAAGTTCAAGCACTTGTTGACAATTGAAGGGGAGTTGAAGAGATAAGAAAGATAAAGAATGTGTTTAATTAATTATGTCCAAGTTGAGAGATCCATTCCAAATCTTTGCTTTTAACTTTTTCTCTAGCATGGATGTCTTGGGTGCCACATTCAAAATGCTTGATTTAAAGTTGTTTTGTGAAAGACTTACTAAGAATCCAAATTATCTAATCTTGAGTCTTCCACTCTCAAAAGGCATTAGTAACATCTAATCCTAATGGCAAGGGAAAATTAAAATTTAAACCCAAAACCACTCCTCCATCTCAAAGTGCCACTAAACCTAAAGACAATAACTTTAAACCCAAGGAGTTTTCTAAATCCAAGAATAAGTCTAGGATTTCATGCTTCTTTTGTGGGGGGGGGGACTGGTTATGTAGAAACTAGGTGTTGGAAGATAATGTACATATTAGAGGATGTAGTAAAAAAAATAAGATCTCTATTTCCACTCCACCTCCTTCCAGTGAGCATGGCAAAGCACTTAATGTTGTTGGGAGATATCAATTATTGTTGTTGGGAGATAGATTTTGGTGCTTCTCACCACATTAATTATTTTAAAGAGTCTTTCATATCTCTTAGTTTGAATTCTAATTCTAACATTGAGGTTGGTGATTCTTCCTTTATTTTTGTTAAGGGAAAATGTGACATACAAATTGATGGTGGACGCATCAATGATGCACTATATGTTCTTAACATTACTACCAATTTATTTCTTATTTATCAAATTTGTCATTCTGGTAAGGGAAAGACAACTTTCACACCACAAGGGACTAAAATTCAAACCATGTGGGAGCCTCATTCACTTGTTGCACAAGGTGTCGATCATATTTCTCGACTATATTATTTTGAGAGTTTTGATGACACTTCTTCTATGAAGACATGTTTAGTTTCTCATGAAGATGTTGAGATTAAGATTTGGCATTAGAGATTTAAACATCTAATTATAGATATTTAAATAAGTTGATCACTCATGGTATGGTTGATGATCTTCTTAGAGTTTTTATCTTGATGGAGTTTGCCCTAGTTGTGCATTAGGGAAACAACACCAAGATCTGTTTTCTAAGGGTATGTCCAAGAAAGATAATTCACCATTTGAGCTTGTGCATAGTGACTTGATGGTTTTTTCTACTCCTCCTTTCAATAGAGTTAAGTATACACTTACATTTATTGATAATTTATTGATAATTTATCAAGGTGTACTTGGGTTTATTTTCTCAAATATAAGAGTGAAGTTTTTTCACACTACAAAGTCTTCAAGGCTTTGATCAAGAATAAATCTTATAGTTGCATAAAGAACCTTTACATTGATAATGGGGGGAGTACTTCAACAAATATTTTTATAATTTTTTGGCAGTGCATGACATTGTTCACCACCATTCTGCTCCTTATACTCCACAACAAAATAGCTTAGTATAAAAGAAGAATCAAACTTTGAAGAAGATAACTAATTGTATGATGAATGCTTAGGATTTACCCCTTGTATACTAGGCAAAAGTAGTTAATTGTGCAAATTATATTCAGAATGACACACCACATAAACCACTTGAGAATTTGACTCTAGAGGAGGCTTGGTTTGGAACTAAGCTTGATGTCTCATTTTTTTGAGTTTTTGGGAGCCATGCTTGGGATTTTGTACCAAATAAGAAAAAAAAGCCTTGGATAAGAAGATAAAACCCTTGATCTTTGTAGGGTATTGTGAGGACATGAGAGCTTATTAACTTTTAGACCTCAAATCTTATGATGTTCATTTTTGAACATATATTTAGTTTGATGAGCGTTTATCTTCTCATGAGTCTTCATCTTCTTCCATGACTTCTTATTCTTGTTTGATCCCATCCATTGATGATTCTTCACTTCATCTTGAAGATGGCTTATTTGAGGAGCCAATTCCAGAGGCCACTGAGGAGGTTATGGTTGTATAATTATATGCATATCTTGTTCCCACTATGCTTAAGTGGGCTCGTACTATAGTTTATAAGGAAACACCTTTCATAAATTATCTTCCACCCACTAGACATCATCATGCACATTCTACAAGTCCTTGAATTTTGTGTCAAGCATTTTCTATGGATCCACAATCTCTTTCAAAATATCATGGGATATAAGACTGGGATGATGTAATGATAGATGAGTATTCTTCCTTAATAAAGAATAATACTTGGATTTGGTCTCTCTTCCTAAGGGAATAAAGTTGGTTAGATGTAAGCAAATATACTATAAATATGGAGCTAATAGATCCATTGACAAGTATAAGACATGTCTTGTAGTAAAAGGTTTCTTACAAGTCAAAAGTATTGATTTCTCTATGATTTTTTCCCCTATTATTAGGATGAATTTTGTGCACCTTGTACTTTATCTTGCTGCATCATAGAGTTGGTTAGTGTACCAGATGGATGTAAATAGTGCCTTCTTACATGGATATTTTAAGGAGAAAATCTACATGGAGTAACCTTCTAGGTTTGTTCATGATTTTTATCTTGTTTGTAGACTTTGAAGGTCTGTCTATGGTCTCAAACAGTCTCCTCGAGCTTGGTATGAGAGATGGATTCTTTTAGTCTATCTACTAATTTTGTTCACTACCACTCAGATCCTACCGTATATATCCAACATGTTAGGGAGGATATTGTTATACTAGTTTTATATGTTGATGATCTACTTCTTATAGACAACTCTTTTTCTCAGATTCAGGCTATTCAATAAGATCTTTTAGTGTAGTTTGATATGATAGATCTCAGTCTTTTGTATTATTTTTTTGGTTTGTAGATTTCTCAATCAAATTTAGGGAGTCATTTAAGTTAGTAGAAGTACACCCATGATCTTATTCAACATTTTGGTATGGTTGATTGCAAGCCAAGTCCATCTTCTTTCCAATCCAGGGTCACTCTTACTTCCACCTTCACTAATCTTTGTGATCTTACATTGTATAGGTAGTTGGTTGGAAGTCTCATGTACTTGACCTATACTCATCTTGATATTTATTTTTCAGTTGGACTTGTATTTTGATTTGCACATGCTCATCATGATAGTCATTGGTAGGCTAACAAAAATATTTTATGATATCTGTAGGGCACTTACCACTTTGGATTACATGACATTAGAGGTTCTACTCAGTTGCTTGGCTATATTGATTCATATTGGACAGGTTCTATTGATGACTAGGGTTCCACTTTTGGCTACCTTTTTGTCTTGGTTCTCTAGTTGCTTGAATTTGTAAGAAGCAACAGACCATTGCACTTTAGAGGTAGTGTACAGGGCAGAAGTCATAATGAGTCAATAGGTTCTTTGACTTCCTACGTTATTGATAGAGTTTGGGTTCACGTAAGATTCACCTATTGTACTTTGGTGTGACAATCAAAGTATAGTTTACATTTCTCAAAATCTTGTTGAGCACCAACATACCAAAAATATTAACATTCACATGCACTTCATTCATCATCACATTCAAGATGGAGTTCTTTGATTGGAGTATATTTTGACTCAGCAGGAGGTTGCCAACATATTTACAAAGTTTTTTTGCATCACCTCGTTACCTTGAGTTGTGTGGCATGCTTTGGGTTTCATAAGTTGTCCTTGGGGGGTGTTCATGAGTACATCTTCCTTTTTCATTTATTCATGAATATATTGTATGTGAGTACCTGATCATACCTTGCTGTTGGGACTCATATTGTGGACATGCCATTATATTTTTGGCTATTTTTAGCCCCTAGATTCAATTGAGGGGGGGAGGTGTTAGAGTAGGTTATTTATCTTAGCTCATGTTTCTCATGTAATTTATTTATTTTAAGCATCATTATGTTTTCCCACCCACTTGGGTGTGGATATTAATTATTTTTTATATTTTAGGTATAGTGGGTTTCTATTCCTAGGTTATCTCTTATCTTGATCTTATGGATATGATTGATCTTACTTGACTATATAATCGAGGCACTTCCATTGTATTCCACATGAATTTCTGAAGATATTATATGATATTGCTTTTCATTTTTGCATATCAATTTGCAAGTCTAACTTTCATATTCTCCTTATGATGTTTTTACTATTTAACTCCTGAGATCTTTGTGGCTAAGAATGCTTTGTTTTTCATTCTTTTCAGCTTATCCCCATGGTCATCTTGAGGAGAATCACCACCATCATGGGGTGGGTTGCATGCTTGCCTAAAAAATGAGCCATTTCTTAAGGATATCCTAGCAGCAAGGACTAAGGAATATTGGAAACTATTTGAAACTATACTCTATTGAGCATATGGGATTGGAACAATAGGGGAGGAAGATTAGGTATCTCCTGAGATGGATGATGCTTGGGGAGGAGGCGAAAGGGGAGGAGGGTTTCAACTCTAACTGAGGCTTCTTGGATTGGAATGTGGTCCAACCATCCCTGCTGTCCACCACCTTGGGCCTCATAGGCTGATGAGGGGATAAAGAGGGATTTGAATGTCCCATAAGGAGGCCATGATGTTCATATGCTTGGAAATGAAATTAAGTGCTAGACAAGTTTAAGTACATAAATTTTTGTGACTAGCAGGTGTCACCTACCTGAATATCAACAAATTCCTTAAGGACTTTGGAAAGGTCCACCTTAATTCAAATATATTTGTAGGGGTGGTAAGAGAACTACTTCAGATACTCATGAAAAATAATGGGTCCAATGGGTGTGATAATTTGATCCATAAAGACCTGTAGGTGCACTGACAAGATAAGAAGCTCAACCCATATGGGGACTCAAATGGAGGCTTGGTCTATGACCTTGAAATCACGATATCATTTAGATAAAGTCATGAGCATCGTTTGAATAAAATAGCAACATGATTTGGCAAGGAGGGCTTGGGCTTCAAATGACTATTTAAAGGTAATTAGGAAGAACCCTTTGGTAAGGTTTATAATTCCAACTACATGGATGCTTACTGGATCCTAGTGGTAGTAGAACCAATTCTAGAAAGACTCTTTCGAAGGGACTGTTGGCCAGATTTGGCCTACATAGAAAAATTTGATGGTTTTGGGGTAAGAAGCTAAACATGTTCCTAGTTGAAGAGTGATCCAATGGCACAAGGAGCAAACAAAATTTAGGAGAAGATCAAGTCACTTTCAAAGCTTTTGAAACACTTTAAGTAAGCCTAGAGTGTAAAATTGGCAATCTTAAGGGACCAAACCGTCATGATATGTCATGCAGGAATAAGTGGAGCAAGCTAGTTGTGCATTTAGTAATTACACTTGAGAAGTCTGCCAGAGCCAAAAAATTTCATGAGAATGATGTACTTTGTCTTGAGATCATCCTCTACAAATTTCATATCTTGATGAGCTTTCTATCTCAAGATATAAGCATCCAAAGTTGAACTTGTAGAGTGGGATGTGCATGCAGACATCAAATTTGAGCCTCATTAAATAGACATTTGAATTCAAATATTCAAAAAAGTGAAGATCCAACGGTGTGCATTTGATCATGCATAACAAATCTAAAGATGTGTAGTGACTAACAAAGCTAGTGGGTCTAAGTTGATCAATGGTGTCCGATCCATCATACCAAGAAGATCAATGGTGAGTGGACGATCAATGATGTTAGTGGGCCCAAACATATCTATGATGCACATTTAATCATGAAAAATCATATCAATGACAAGCGATGGGTCAAAAGGTCAGCGAATCCTAAAAGTGAATGCATGGGTGACAAATGTCTTAAGTATGTTAAACTGGCATAAGATCTATGGCTCACATTCATTTGTACAAAGAAAGATCGATGGTGCACAAGAAATCAAATCCAATGGTGCATAAGAAAGTTGATCGATGGTCAATATTAAAAGTTGAAGCTAGGATACTTTAAATAAAGGTCAAATATGGTTCAGTTTGAACCAAGAGCAAATATTTCAAGGGGATGCCACGAAGGCAGACACGTTAGACAAAGGATTTCACCACCCCAAGCAGGTAGAATAAATAAACGTAAGATCAAACATGATCTAAGTTACTAGGAGTAAACCCTACAAAGTTGTCTAATGCTACTAAAGCCCTATAAAACTTTTAAAGAGCTTCTAGACATAGGTTTTACGACTCATTCAGATTCAAGAAAAATTAGCTTACGGATCTGCATTTGCAAACATGACTATATGAAAACCAATAGGGTGATTGGTTTTCATCCATAATAGATCTATATTTAAGATTTAAAAGCAATGATAAAATGATGACTATGAAAGGAATGTCAAAAACAAGATCAATGAGCAAACTCAAGTAACTGACTGATAGTGTGAAGAACATCAAACATGATTGAAGAAGATAGTGGAGCATTTAGTGTTCCAAAGTCCTTAGGGAGTTATTCCTATTTGATGGATTATGACTCAACATCCTCTAATCAATGCTAATTGATCAAAAGTGGGTGGGCCACATTTATTAAGGGTTATATATTCAGTTCCCTCTCTCTCTCTCCCCTTTCTTATATATATTCCATTTTCTTTCCCATTAAAAAGGGCTAGCTTTCAGATATCTTTCGTAGAGATAGAGACTCTTATGCTTTGGCTATGCCAAATTTGTACTGTAACACCTATTTGATGCAATAAAGACTGAATTTCTCCATTTTCAAGTTGAATTGAAGTGTGTCTTTTGAATTCATTGATGTGGTTAAGTGAATGTATGCTTTACTTACCTCTATCTGAATTTCCTCACCTTCATGCAATGTTTGATAGCTCTCAGAGGTCATTCTAAGTGCATATATAGTATGTTGATTAGTTTGGAAGAGGAGAATTGCCCTTCCATTCCAAATTAATAGCTAGTTCTTACATTTTAGTGAAATACTTATGTGGAAGTTGATAAAAGAGTGAATGAAGTGATATTTAACAGTCTTAAAAGTGTCTCATAGTGTGTCTTGTGCAGGGATAAATGTTTAAAACATTGGTGCATCACCTCCTTTACATGTTTGCATGTAATTAGTGTCCTTTTCTCTCCCTTTTCCAAGTCAAAGGTTAGTGTAGGTGATAGATTCAAAAGGAAGTAGACATTCTCTGGAGGCTTAACCTCACCATAGGACACCCACATCCTAAGGTTGTTCCCATTTTGTGGCTTAGTTAGAGTGGGTGCAAATTAAGACCACAATAATTTTTGGCACACCTGGTGGGACTCATTATACTTGGCATAACTAAAGTTTGGAGTTGAAAAGAAGAGTTTGTAGTAGAGGAAGACATTCATCATCATTATAAGCTAAAGATTCTTCAAGTTGCAAAGTTCATAGCATCATCCAAGCAATACTCTCATGCCAAAGGTTACTGTTGATGTTCTAGATTTTCACCCTAGCTGAGAAGGGGATTATTCGGGTCCTCTACTCAAATCTAGTCCAATGTGGGTCTGATCCTAAGCTATGGGTATCTTAATAATGGATCAGACCTTTAGAGAACGCTGGCTTCCTTTTGGATCTATCACCTATACTAAACCTAAACTAGCACTTGTTTGGAAAAGGAAGAGAAATTTTAACAATAAATTATGAAAGCATGTAAAAAGAGTTGATGCACGAATGATTAGATCAATCAAACTCATACAAAACACACTATAAGATGTATTCAAGACCAAAGAAAATCAATCCCACATAAATATTTCACAATAAGGCATTTATCAATTATTAAATTAGCATGAGAGGGCAAATATCCACTTTCAAGCTAAACAACAAACTACAAATTACACTTATAATGAACTGTGAGAGCTACTAAACACTTCATGAAGGTGAGAAAACTCAGACATCAAGGAACATACATTCACTTAACCACAATACATGAATTCATAGGACACACTTCAATCTAGCTTGCAAAACAACAAAATTCAATCTTTATTGCATCAAAAGTTGTTATAGTGTAAATATCAGTAGAGTTTTGTCATACTAAAAAGAGGGATACATTTCAAAGCTTGGAACCCTGTATTTATAGAAAAGAGAAAGGGGGAGAGAAAGAGAGAGTTGTGTAGTGGCAAAGGCCCAACCAATTTCGATGGATTAACACCAATTCAAGGATGCTGACTCATGATCTTATCAAGAATGAAGGTCCTATAAAAGAATTGAATGCTCCATTAATATTTATCCATGCACCCAATGTATTTTTTGGAACTCCATGTCATTATCTAATGATTTGCTGATGAGGACCATGTCTTGGAATTGATAGAATAATGCCATATGTACTTTAGGTGGCCATGAAAACTTACTTATCAAAAATGTGATCATACCAATAGGTGAGACACCTCTCCATGATCACATTTACATCTGTATTCATTCCAACTCAAACCTAGATCCATTATATAGATGGAAAACCAATCTCAAACCATCGGTTTTCACACAATCATAATATTCATGAAAACCTGCAAACTGCTTGACCTATTTTAACATTGTTAGTCCATCTTCAATCTCTAAGTTAGGCCTAAAAGACCTATTTTACATATATGGAGCTCTGTTGGTAATGTTTGGTCATGTTGGTTCAACCTAGATCATGCTTGAACTCTAGTCCCTTTGTATTTACATGCGTGGGTCAAAAACTGCCCCATCAACTTCTATCAAAAATTTTAGACTCGCCTTTATTTGATTGGCCATCAAAAATTGACTAAACGATTGACATGTTGACCCATTTTGCTCTATTAATCCTACCTTTTTTGAATGACCATAATCCATTGATCTTTTGCCAGATGAACACACTATTGACACTAACATTCACACTATTTGCTAATTATTTTGACCCTCTGCTTGCCATTAGATCTAAATCTATGATTGAACGCGAGCGATTAGATCTGATTGAACCCACTATCATATCAGTCTTCGCTTGCCATTGGATCTCCTTATGATTAAACATTGACCGTTGATCTTGAATGTTTGAAATCAAACAACTACTTCATGAGGCTTCATTTTGATGTCTGTGTGCCTGTATTTGATGTTCGTGCGAACATATTTGACATCCACATGACCATCTACAAGATTTTTTAAATCAAATGACTATTTGTCATGGCTTGAGTTTTGATGTCTTTGTGAATGTAATTTATGTTAGCATGAGCGTCACTAAATATTTAAAAACCATCATTTTTTGTGCTTAATTTTGACAGTTACGCACCCATCATCTCTGTTGGATCAATTTTGCCAAAATAATACAATTTCCTCATCATTTTTACATCAGAAATATTATCGTGGATATTTTACTTGGGATTTTTATCTCAGCCACTTTCTTTGAAAGAAATGAGTCTCTGGGACTTTCATTTCAGATAATATATCCAAAAGAATTGACTTAGACTGCAGACAAAATGTCTGAAAGAATTGACAAGGACCTTTTACCTTTGGGACAATTTTCCAAAAAGAATTATAATACTTAGCCAAATGAACTTGAAATGATTTCTGTAAAGGAATTAACAATTAGTCATTTCTTAAGTATCAAATAAGCTTTTAAGCCTAGGGACCTTTGACTTGGTTTTTTGAAACTGCTACCTGATCCTTAAATATTGCTCGAGAACCCTCCATTTGCATTTATGGACCTATTTCTAAACCACTTGATCTTTTCTCCATCAGGGACTCAACTCACCTTTTCTATCCTGATGAGAAGCTTGTTATGTAGGCCAAAAATTGGCTAACAGTTACTACAAGGTCAGCTAATAAAAGTATTCCTTTTGAATTCATTGAGCTACCCTCTATTTTATATATATAAAAAAGATTTAATAGGACAAAAACTTATCCTCATAAGCAATATTCATCTCCTGGTTATCCTATTGTTTTAATCAGTGCAATCCCCACTACCCAGATGGCTATCAGAAATCAAGTGTTTATCCCATTTAATATAGGTAGCCCATTGAATTAGCCCATTTTGATGACATTCCCATGTCTTCCCTTCATTAAGAGTACTCCATTCTTCTTAGGAGAAGACCAAATAACTGCTATTAATCACATACAAGATGTTGCCAATCTTTGTTCAGTGCATAATGCTGTTCAAGATAATGTGGCTATTAGACTGCTTGTTGCTTCCTTCAAAAGAAAAGCCCTACAATGGTATAAAAATATCCCATTGAATTTCATAGCTACTAGGGATGAGTTAGGTGCAGCCTTAGTCAGATAATTTGAAGACAAATCTGATCACTTATCCTTAGTTAAATAACTAACTACCATTCAAAGATACCCCCATGAGTTCATGTCTGATTTTAACCTTAGATTCTAAAAAGATAAACTAGAATAACTATATTGATTAGGTGATCCCCAGAATATACCTTCTTGTATTATTTAAAAGTCGTCAATTCTGATATTAGTGTGATGATACAGTCAATGGGTGGTATAACTTTTCCAAATGCCTATGAGGTTGCCATAAGAGCAGAAAATAACCTAATACAGACTGGTAAACTCTCTCTAAGGACCCCAATGCCCATATTCTTAGAATTGAAGCCTATGTCATTCCCTCAAATTCCATCCATATCCCCTATTCCATCCCTTAAAAAACAAATTGTAGTCCCTCTTAGTCAAGCTAGTGAGATTAGGGAATTGAAAAGTTTGAGACAATATTTTGGGAATGAACTTGTCCATCTTAAGATACAACACTCCCAACCTAATAGTCCTTATCAACAATAAAATTAGAAATCCTATCAACCCTTTAAATATTAGAGGCCTCCTTATCAAGGGTTTAGAGAAAATAGACCACCCTACCAATTACAAGGAGCCATAACTCAAGCTAAACCATATGCAACCCTTGATCCTAATGTACCCTCCAGTTCAAGAGCTATTATTCCCATACCTCCTCATGATAACTTGATGCAAGATGTAGGTTGGCAGCCATATAATCACAGTGATGCTCAAAACCAAGCCTTAGTGACACAAGATATTACTATGCCACAAATGACACTAGAAGAGTTTTACCTTCAAGGAGGTCAATATCAAGAGATAAGTTTAGAATCACAGGGAGAGATTATTCAAGTTCAAGGGAAGCTTAATGCCATTAATCTAAATTGACAGATGGAAGATCATATGTCATTCAATCAAGTAGAGACTAGTAATATAACTGGTCAAGTTGTAGCTCTGACTAGAGCTAAAAGAAGAGCCATTTATGAGGTTCAAGATGTGATCAACACTTCAAGTGCTCCTAAGGCTGTTCCATAACAAGATATCAAAGATCAAATTGATTTCCCTACAACATAGAGAAATCAAAATACAAAATTTGGGAAGGTTTCCCAAATATCTCTAGTCTATGAGCAACCAATGATTCAAAAAGTACAATCGAAAGCCAGTGGTGCTCCTTTCAGTATAGTAGATTAGATGAAAAAATCCAATGTCAACATTAGCATTTGGGATTCCCTTACTATTCTAGGACAAAAGGATATGTTCATCCAAGAGATTTATGCCCTCAAGGTGTCTTTAGAAATAGTTGACTAACTAAGCAACAAGATCAACATGCACATAAGGTGGTAAAGGTGGACAAGACTGAGGTAAAATCAACTCAAATCAACTAAGTAACAAGATCAACATGCAGATAAGGTGGTAAAGGTGGACAAGACTGAGGTAAAATCAAGTAAGCCCCCCGCCCCCCCTTTTATCTCTCTTTGATAGTTGGTAACACTTTAGTTCATAATTATATGGTAGATAGTGAAGCCAATAGTACTATCATGCCTAAGCAGATTTCAGATAAGCTTGGTCTTGTTTATGAACCGAATACTAAAGAAGTACGATAACTAGATGGATCACCAACAAAGATAATAGGCATCCTTAGGATCTGAAGTTGACATTACATGTTTGTACCAATGTTATCATTCAACAAGATGTAGTAGTAGTGGACTTGCCTCCTTACTTTGCCATGTGTCTATCAAGGGACTTTACCTCAAAGATAGGATGATACTTATTAGCTGATTGGACATATTTGATGTTCAAAACTAGGTATGGCATCAAGGTAACTAGACGTTTTAAACCTATTACATGCATCCATTTGGAGCCATATATCTCAAGTGTGGTGAACACTAATTATATCATCTCAGATGAGGTGTTAGAAAATAGTGAAGTAAAAGATGAGTCACCTTTAGATGGGTTCCCAAATTTGTTCCTTGATGAATGGCCCTCTAATTTTCATGAGCACGATCCTTATAAGATAATTGAAGAATAAGTACTCGGTGTTTACTACCTTCATGAGAATGATACACCAATTCCAAGCTTAATGAAAGATGATGAACCTAGTGATGGCCTATGACAGTTATAATTTGATGGAGCAAGGAAAAAACATGGTACTGGGGATGGAATGATTCTAATTTCTCTAGCCAAGCAAAGGTATTTCTCTTCCATCAAGTTTTAGTTCGGATGTTCAAATAGTGTTGCAGAATATGAGGCACTAGTTCATGGATTGTAGTGGGCTAGGAAGATGAAAGTTAAAACCTTAAAAATATTTGGTGGTAGTGAAATTGTAGTTCAAGAGGTAAGAGGTCTTAATACATGCAATAATCCATTAATTAATTCTTAAAAACATAGGATCTAGGATTTACTTGAAGATTTTCAAGCTTTCAATATTTAGGTCATACTAAGAGATGAGAATAAGCATGCATATAGATTGGTTGCCATTGGGGCACAATTTAGTATCCCAACTGATATAAAGAGTGAAAAGGTTCAATCACATATTAAGGTGGTTGTAAGACCTTCCATTCCAGACAACCATGAGAATTGGTAAGTGTTTGAAGATGACAATTAGATTGTCAAGTTCTTTCAAGATGAGATTGAGTTTTCCTCAAGGAATCAAGAGAAATTCTTATAGTAATATGGTGATCATATTTTGAAACTAAAGATAAATAGGTTTCCCAAGGGGTTGGTCACACTTGAGAACATATTCAATAGGGATGATGAGTTGAGAAAATAAAAGGTATCTTTGTCAACCAAGGAGGAACACTATGCCAATGTGGAGATTTCAGCTGCTAAGAACCTAAAGTTGGGTAAGGTATGCAGTCCTATTGAGAGGGAAGCTTTCATTGAGTTATGTTCAAGTTTTGTAGATGTCGTTGCATGGAAATATAGTGACCTCAAAGGATTTGACTCAAGTCTAGCTCAACATAACATTGAGTTAGAGGATGAAACTAAGCTAGTAAGATAAAGACAAAGGCCTATAAACCCAAATCTTAAGCCTTTGATGAAATCTAAACTTCATAAGCTCATTAAGTCAACTATAATGTTTCTAATCAAGCACTCAACTTGGGTGGCAAACCTTATCCCAATACAGAAGAAGAATGGTGAGATAAGATTATGTGTTGACTTCCATGACTTGAACAAGGATTCTCTTAAAGACCACTATCCATTGCCATCTATGGAACATATCTTACAGCTAGTTGTAGGTTTAGAAAAGTTTTCCTTGTTGGATGGCTATAGTGGTTACAATTAGATTTTGATCAAGGAAGAAGATCAATTCAAGACAACTTTCACCACCAAGTGGGGCATATTTGCATATAGAAAGATTCCCTTTGGTTTATCTAATGTTGGAACAACTTTTCAAAGAGCCATGTATATGGAATTTCAAGGCATCCTTAACAAATTTATACTTGTTTATCTGGATGACATATTTATGTTCTCAAAGAGTGTAGATGAGCACCTAGTTCACCTCAAGCAAGTGTTTGAAAAGTGTAGGCAATTTGGGATATCTCTAAATCCCAAAAAGTGTGTCAAGTAGATGAGCTTCTTGGACATGTGATTTCAAATCATGGTATGAGCGTAGATATTAATAGGATAGATTCAATTCTTGCATTTTCCTTGCCTAAGCACATAAATGATTTGTAGATATTCTTAGGTAATATCAACTTCATAAGAAGATATATCTTAGATTTTTCCACTTTAGCTAAGCCACTCATAGCCATGCTAAAGAACAATCCAAGTTTCAACTGGTCCAAGGAAGGATTAAGGAGCTTTGAAGAGATTAAGAGAGCCATAGATAGTGCTCCTATACTCTTGAACCCAATTTTCACAAATGATTTCATTCTATACACTCACACTAACATGGACACCATTTCAGGCATTTTTATGTAGTAGAACCATGAGGCCTTAAAGTAGCCAATAGACTTCTTCAGTCAAGGCTTAGAAGAATATGAAACAATATAGTCTTTTGTTGAAATGCATGTACTTTTAGTTATAAGCTCTCTCAAGAAGTTTAGATATTGTTTAATAACAAGATACATTTGATGGTTGCCCATCCAAGTATCAAATAATTTCTCTTGAATAAGGATATAAATGAGAAAAGAGCTGGTTGGATAACCAAAGTAATGGAGTATGATGTGGAGATCAAGGTCATGAAGCTAGAAGACTTGGAGGAAGCTAATGGGGTGGTTATGGTGTCAAATTATGAAGAAGTTATAGCTGATCACACCTCATCTCTCAACTGGTTTCAATACATGGTAAGATATCTCTAAAATGGTGTCTATCCCCCTCATTTAAGTTCCCCTAAAAGAAGGTATTTTATATTGTAGTAAATCCCATTTATTCTTGTTAATGGTTTCTTGTTCAAAAAGATATCAATGGCCTACTACTAAGATGTATAGAGCAAGGCCAAACACAAAGATTGCTTGAGTAGTTTCATGATAAACATGGTGGAGGGCACTATTCTACAAAAACAATAGCCCTTAATATCATGAAAATAGGCTATTATTGGATTAGCCTATTTAGTGATTATCATGTATGGGTTAGGAAATGCAAACAGTGTGTTATGTTTATAGGAAAAGTAAAGCTTGCAGCCTTACCCCTCCAACCAATTTCAGTAGACCAAACCTTTGTCCAATGGGGATTGAAAATTTTTAGTCTCATTAACCCCTCTTCAAGTGCAGGACAGAAATGGATCCTAACTGTTATAGATTACTTCACTAGATGGATAAAGTAGTAGCATTGAAAGAAGCAAATAAAACCAATGTTTTGGAGTTATATGAAGGTTTGCTTACTAGATTTGGAGTTCCTTCAACTCTTATTTCTGATAATGTTATGGATTTTATGGGAGCTAGGATCAACCAGTGGGCAGTTCAACATGGATTCTATATAAATACATCATCAAATTACTATCCACAAGGCAATGGCCTTGCTGAGTCCACAAATAAGAACCTATTAAAGATCATCAGAAGGACTATTGAATACAATCAGAGGTCATGGAATCTCAAACTAAAGTTAGTTCTATGAGTTGATAGGATCACCTATAAAAGATCAATATCCAATTCTCCATACAAGCTGATATATGGTAAGGAAGCAAGAATGCCCATTTCTCTTGAATTTCTTGCTTTAGAACTAATGCATCAACTTGAGTTATTGGAGAATGAGCTAATATAAATCAGATATGATGAGCTTATGGAGCTAGGGGAGGTCCAAAATCAGTCCATGTTGGCCATAAAAGCCTGTCAAGCACAAGTGAAGAGATCCTTTGACAAAAGAGATTCTTTAAGAAGTTTCAATGAAGGAGATCTAGTCCTCAATTGGGATGAGGAAAAAGCTAAGCTAGGAAGGCATAAAAGGTTTGACTCTCTCTAGAGTGGTCCATATACAATCTCCAGCTATAAATCCCATAATACCTTTTAGATTACAAAATTGGATGGCAAGGAACTTCCTATCCCAGTTAATGGGATAAATTTGAAACATTGCTATTAAGGAAGTTGAGTTTCTTGTACATAATTAGTTATCTTGTTTTCATCCAAGTGATGTTATAGCACATTAGTTTGTTTCTGCTTTGTCCCCAATAAGTGCTTGGGCACTTGCTTTGTTACACTAGTTTCCATATTTTGTTTGTTTCCTTCCTTGTTTTGGTGGAATTCATTGTCTTTGCAAGTCAAAAAGTTTCTTGTAGTCATAGAGCATATTTGTCATTATTTATGAGTTCAACAATTTGTAAATGATCTGGGTCTCAATCATAGCAAGCATGTTTCCCAATTGAGTCATAAAACATGTTGGCCAAATTTGGCCTACATACAAAACTTTGATGGATTTGGGGTAAGAAATTGAGAAGGTTCTTGGTTGAAGAGTGATCCAATGGCATAAGGAACAAATATACTTAAGGAGAAGATCAAGTCACTTACAAAGCTTTTGAAACACTTTAAGTAAGCATAGAGTGTAAAATTGGCAATCTTAAGGGACTAACCCATCATGGCATGTCATGTCATGTAGGAATGAGCGGAGAATGATGGTTGTGCATTTAATAAATACACTTGAGAAGTCTTTCAGAGCCAAAGAATTTCATGAACATGATTTACTTTGTTCCAAGATTATCCTCTAAAAATTTCATATCTTGATGAGATTTCTATCTCAAGATATAAGCATCCAAATTTGAACTTACAGAGTGGGACATGTGTGCAAACATCAAATTTGAGCCTCATGAAATAGCTATTTTAATTCAAATATTAAAAAAAGTGAAGATCTAGTTGTGTGAATTTTATTGTGCATAACATATCCAATGGTGCATGGTGACTGACAAAGCTAGTGGGTCCAAGTTGATCAATGTTACATGATCCATCGTACCAATTAGATCAATGATGAATAGGTGATCAATGATATCAGTGGGGCCAAACAGATCTATGATGCACATTTAATCATGCAAAAGTAGATCAATGGAAGTGATGGGTCAAAAGGTTAACAGATCTTAAAAGTAAATGGACCAGTGATAATTGTCTTAAGTGCATTAAATTGGTAGAAGATCTATGGCTCACATTTATTCATATAGAGAAAGGATCGATGGTGCACGGAAAAATAGATCCAATGATGCACAATCAAGCTGATCGATAGTCAACATTAAAATTTGAAGCTAGAAAACTTCAAATAGAGGTCGAATACAGTTCAGGTCGAACCAAGAGCAAATATTTCAAGGGGATACCACAAAGGTAGACACATTGGACAAAATATTTTGCCACTTCGTGCAGGTAGAATACATAAATGCAAGATCAAACATGATCTAAGTTAACAAGAGTAGACCCTGTAAATCCATCTAACACCATTAAAACCTTGTAAAAATTTCAAGAGCTTTTAGATGTAGGTTTTACGGCTCATTTGGATTTAAGAAAACCTAGCCTACGGTGTTGAGGTGTGGAGCTAAAAGCTTCACCAAATGAGCAAGTACAGAAGTTGTTGGAACTACAAAGTCACCGGCGTCAGTCAGGAGCAACCGACGTCGGTCAGGAGTCGACTGGGAGATGCCGACATCGGTCATGGATCGACTGACATCGGTCAGGTGCAGACAAGCAGGGACTGATGTCGGTCATCTGTGCGTCCAGAATGCTATTTTCGTGGATAGAACAGAATGTTTGCATGATAGAATTAAGTGATAGTCTTAAGTCCGCATCTCTATTTTAAGTAAGACTATTTTGAGCCCTTGATTAAGAGGCACATCTAATGGTTTTAATTGTATGCTCATGTTTCCTAATATTATATATAGGATTAGATCTTCATAGCTTATTGAATTGGACTGTACAATATTGTATATGTGAATCAATCCAGGTTGTTGGAATTGATTGTAATTGAGAGAGAGAACTCTTGAGGGAAAGAGATCTGGAAAGAGATCTGTACATCTGAGAGAGGTGTGGAAGAAAAGAAGTTTTTTCAATTGTAATTCCTTCTAGAAGAGTTTAATACAAGTTTTCAGGGTGGTTTCTTGTATCTCTTGTTCTTTGCTATTTTTGATTCTAGTTACTTATCATTCTGGTTTAATTTTGCATTTAGTTGCTTTCATATTGTAATCAACATTGTTGGTTGATCCCCAACAAGTGGTATTAGAGCTCAGGTTGACTAACAGGTGTTTCAGATCTGGTTAGTGTGTATTGATTACAGGTTACTCACAGGGATTTTTATTTGAGTGGTAGAAGCAATGGCAGAAGAAAGTAAATTGAGAATGGAGAAGTTTAATGGCAAGAATTACCAATTATTGAGAATGCAGATAGAGGATTATCTATATCAGAAATATCTATACTTACCGTTAGGTGGGGCTACAAAGAAGCCTACAGACATGGAAGATGAAGAATGGGAAGTTCTTGACAGAAAGACTCTTGGATCTATAAGATTGAGTCTAGCATCTACTGTGATATCTAACTTATCACAGGCAAAATCAACGGTAGAGTTAATGACTACTTTAAAAAATTTATATGAAAAAACCTCAGCTTCAAATAAGGTATATCTTATGAAACAGTTATTTAATTTGTAAATACAGGAAGGTGGATATGTATCTAATCATCTAAATGATTTCCATGGAATTGTGAATCAATTAAATTCAGTCAAAATAGTGTTTGATGATGAAATTAAAGCTCTATTAATCTTATGCTCTTTACCAGAAAGCTGGCATAGCTTGGTAATGGCAGTTAGTAATACTGCATCTGCTTCAAATATTTTAAAAGTAGATGATGTTGTTAGTGTAATCTTGAATTAAAAAATTTGCAGAAAAAGCACAGAGGAAACATCAGAGAACGCTTTAAGTTTTGAGAGCAGGGGAAGGCAGAAAGAGAAGAGCAAGAAAGGGAGATCAAGGTCTAAGTCAAAGATGAGAGGTAGATCCAAATCTAGAAATAGCAGGAAGCCACAATACTAGAATTGTGGAAAGATAGGGCACATAAGCAAAGATTGCTGGTCAAAACCTAAAGAGGACAATCAGCATGAAGGTAAAGAAGAAGCAAAGGTGGCAGGTATTGTTACACAAGATGCTCTTATATTCTCTTTGCATAATAATATAGAATCTTGGGTTTTAGATTCTGGTGCATCTTTTCATGCAACCCCCAATAGAGAATATTTCAGTGACTATGTCCATGGAGATTTTGGAATAGTTTATTTAGGGGATGATGAGCCTTGTAAGATTGTTGGCAAAGGAAAAGTGCAGCTGAAAATGCAGAATGACAACACATGGGTGTTGAGAGATGTCATGCATGTTCCTAGCTTGAAGAGGAATTTGATTTTTGTAGGAAAGTTAAGGGATGAGGGTTGTACAGTAACTCTCACAGCTGAATCTTGGAAGGTGTCCAAGGGTGCACTTGTAATGGCCAGAGGTAAGAGAGTAGGTACTCTCTATTTATGTAATTGTATTACTGATAATTCTCTTTTTATATTATCTACTTCAGATGTAGATACAAAGTTGTGGCATCAAAGGCTTGGCCACATGAGTGAGAAGGGTATGACAATTCTTAAGTCAAAAGGTATGCTTTCAGATTTAAAAAGCATAGATCTAGATTTTTGTGAACACTGTATTTTTGGAAAGCAGAAGAGAGTGAGTTTTTTCAAGACTGGGTCAACAAAGAAGAAGCACAAATTGGAGCTTGTTCACACAGATGTGTGGGGGCCAGCTCAAGTTGCTTCTATTGGAGGATCACGGTACTATGTTTCTTTCATAGATGATGCTACAAGAAAGGTATGGGTCTATTGTATAAAGAAGAAATTTGATATTTTTGACACCTTTAAGATTTAGAAAGCTATGGTTGAGAATAAAACATGCAAGAGATTGAAGTGCCTGAGATCTGACAATGGTGGTGAGTTCTGTAGCTATAAGTTCAACTGGTATTGTTATATGCATGGGATCCACAGGCAAAGGACAGTTCCAAGGACACCTCAACAAAATGGAGTTACTGAAAGAATGAACAGAATAGTAGTGGAGCATGCAAGGTGTATGAGATTGCATGCTAGTTTGCCCTTAGAGTTTTGGGCAGAAGCTGTGGATACTGCAGTGTACCTGATTAAAAGAGGACCCTCTACAGTGCTAGATGGAAGAATTCCAGAAGAGGCATGGATAGGTAAAAAGGTAGATCTCTCATTTCTCAAAGTTTTTGGTTGTGAAGCCTTTGTGCACATTGATAAGGAAAATAGAAAGAATCTGGATGCTAAGTCTATGAGGTGCACATTTATTGGCTATGGCTCTGATGATTTTGGAATCTAGGAACTAACAAAATAATTACGAGCCGAGATGTTGTTTTCAATGAAAAAGTGATGTATAGTGATCAGCTCAAGAAGCTGAATCAATCTGAGTAGAGCAATGGTGAATTAGACGAGGTGACTGTCCAAAATGAGCTCACGAGAAAGAATAATCATAGACAGGAAAACACAGAGATCGACGTCGATCAGGCAGGAACTGACGTCGGTAATACAGGAACCGATGTCAGTCAGACAGTGACTAATGTCGGTCAGACAAGAACCGATGTCGGTCTGGTAGAACCCATGTCGGTCAGTAACATGCCTAGAGGTGATCGAGGTCGGTCACTGTCAGAGAATTTGGGCGGACAACGTGTTGTGAATGAGTCTCAAATGCCCATCAGGAGGTCAAAAAGGGTAAGTAAACCTCCAATTCAATATTCCCCTTCGTTATTCTATTTATTGCTTACTAATGGTGGAGAACCAGAGAGTTTTGATGAAGCAATATAGGTGGAATCCAAGAATCAGTGGGAGCTAGGCATGAATGAGGAAACTGATTCCTTGAGAGAGAACCAAACATGGGATTTGGTTGAGTTGCCAGCGGGGAAGAAGACACTGAAGAATAGATGGATCTATAGATTGAAAGAAGGTGAGAATGGACAGATGAGATATAAGGCCAGGTTGGTAGTGAAAGGATTTGCACAGAAACCAGGGATTGATTTTGGTGAAATTTTTTCTCCTGTTGTTAAAATGACTTCTATACGAACTGTATTGTCTTTAGTTGCTATTGAGGATTTGCATCTTGAGCAGCTTGATGTTAAAATAACATTTCTTCATGGAGATTTGGATGGATAAATATATATTTATCAGCCAGAAGGATTTGAGGTCAAAGGTAAGGAGAAACTAGTGTGCATATTGAAGAAAAGCTTGTATGGCCTCAAGCAAGCTCCAAGACAATGGTATTTGAAGTTTGACAGGTTTATGACTGAGCATGGCTACAGTAGATGTCAATCTGACCATTGTGTGTATTTTAAGAGATTGGATAATGGTAGATATATTATTTTATTGTTGTATGTAGATGATATGCTGGTTGCAGGATCACACATGCAGGATATCTCTGAGCTTAAGGTGAAATTAGCTCACACATTTGCCATGAAGGATTTGGGACCAGCAAAGAAAATCCTTGGCATGAATATTAAGAGAGACAGGAAAAATCACAGGTTGATTTTGTCTCAAGAGGATTATGTGGACAAGGTGTTGAAATGGTTCAATATGTAGGATGTAAAACCGATAAGCACACCTATCGCTAGACATTTCAAGTTGAGTAAAGAACAATGTCCTAATTCACATGGTGAGGTAGAGTACATGAGGAAAGTTCCATATGCTTTCATAGTTGGGAGCTTAATGTATGCAATGGTATGTACTAGACCAGATATTGCCCAAGTAGTGGGAGTTGTTAGTAAATATATGGCCAATCTAGGGAAGGAACACTGGAAAGCAGTTCAGTGGATCCTTAGATATCTAAGAGGGACCAGTAGTAGGCATTTGTGCTATGGTGGTTCAAACACTAATCTACATGGTTATGTAGATTCAGATATGGCAGGTGATTTGGATGGCAGAAGAAGCACCACGGGATATATTTTCACTGTTGGTGGAACGGCGGTTAGCTAGATTTTAAAGTTGCAGAAGGTTGTTGCCTTGTCAACTATAGAAGCAGAATATATTGTAGTCATAGAGGCTATCAAAAAGATGATATGGATGACATGGTTCATGGAAGAGCTTGGAAAGGAGCAAGAGAGTTGCAGATTATATAGTGATAGTCAGAGTGTAATTCATTTGGCTAAGAATTCAACCTTTCATTCAAGAACCAAGCATATACAGCTTAGGTACCACTTCATAAGATAGGTATTGGAGGATGGTGAGTTGAAGCTGGAAAAGATCCATACAGATAAGAATCTTGCTGATATGTTAACCAAGCCGGTAATAAAGGAGAAGTTGAATCTTCATTCAACTTTTGTTGGTCTTCATGATTGAGTTTGAAGATGGAGGAGCTAGAAGATGTTGCTGTACAGGTACTGGTGTAACTGTTTATCTCCAAGTGGGAGATTGTTGAGGTGTAGAGCTAAAAGCTTCACCAAATAAACGAGTACAGAAGTTGCTGGAACTACACAGTCACTGGCATCGGTCAAGAGAGACCGACGTCGATCAAGAGTCGATTGGGAGATGCCAGTGTCGGTCATGGATCGGCCGACGTTGGTCAGGTGCAGATAGGTAGGGACCGATGTCGGTCACCTGTGCATCCAGAATGCTATTTTCATAGACAGAATAGAATGTTTGCATGATAGGATTAAGTGTTAGTCTTAAGTTCACATCTCTATTTTAAGTAGGACTGTTTTGAGCCTTTGATTAAGAGGCACATCTAATGGCTGTAATTGTATGCTCATGTTTCTTAATATTATATATAGGATTAGATCTTCATAGCTTATTGAATTGGATTGTACAATATTGTATATGTGAATCAATCCAGGTTGTTGGAATTGATTGTAATTGAGAGAGAGAACTCTTGAGGGAAAGAGATCTGGAAAGAGATCTGTACATCTGAGAGAGGTGTGGAAGAAAAGAAGTTTCTTCAATTGTAATTCCTTCTAGAAGAGTTTAATACAAGTTTTCAGGGCAGTTTCTTGTATCTCTTGTTCTTTGCTATTTCTGATTCTAGTTACTTATCATTCTGGTTTAATTTCGCATTTAGTTGCTTTCATATTGTAATCAACATTGTTGGTTGATCCCCAACATATGGATTTGCATTTGCAATCATGACTATATGAAAACCAATAGGGTGATTGGTTTTCATCTATAATAGATCTATATTCAAGATTTAAAAGTAATGGCAAAGTGGTGATTGTGTAAGAAATGTTAGAAAGAACATCAATGAGTGAGCTCAAGCAATTACCTAATAGCGTGAAGAACATCATACATGATTAAAGAAGATAGTGGAGCATTTAGTATTCCAAATTCCTTAGGGACTTGTTATTATTTGATGGATTATGAGTCAATATCCTTAGATCAATGCCAATTGATTAAAAGTGGTTGGGCCACATTTATTAAGGGCTATATGTTTAGTTCCTTCTCTCTCTCCCCTTTTTTCTATATATTCCATTTTCTTTGCCATTGAAAAGGGTTGAATCTTGGATATCTTTCTTAGAGACAAAGACTTTTATGCTTTAGCTATGCCAAATTATATTGTAACACCTATTTGATGCAATAAAGACTCAATTCTTCCATTTGCAAGCTGAATTGAAGTGTGTCCTTTGAATTCATTGATGTGGTTAAGTGAATGTACATTTTCCTTGTCTCTATCTTAATTTCTTCACCTTCATGCAATGTTTGATATCTCTCATAGGTCATTCTAGGTGCATATATAGTCTGTTGATTAGTTTTAAAGTGGACAATTCCCCTTCGATGCCAAATAAAAGCTAGTTCTTGCCTTTTAGTGAAATACTTATGTGTAAGATGATCAAATAGTGAATGAAGTGATGTTTTAGTAGTCTTGAAAGTGTCTCATAGTGTGTCTTGTTCAGGCATAAGTGTTTAAAACATTGGTGCAACACCTCCTTTACATGTATACATGCAATTAGTGTCCTTTTCTCTTCCTTTTCTAAGTTATAGGTTAGTGTAGGTGATAGATAAAAAAGATATTTGACCATTTCCAGAGGCTCAACCTCACCATAAGACACCCCAATCCTCAAATGTTCCCATTTTGTGGCTTAGTTGGAGAGAATCTGAATAACTCTTTCCATGGGTGCAAATTGAGACAACAACAGGGACTCAACCAACAAAGTAAACAATAATAAGGGAAAAATTTTCATGCCATTTACATGCTTGTTTAATAACATCATCAGTAAGACATAACTTTGGCTGAGAAGGGTAGAGAGATTACCTCATTGAAGACCTTCAAGACAAACTTCTGAGCTCTCTTGGGTGCCATTTTTCTCATCTCCTACAACATCGGTTGCATCTGAGAGTGGGGAAGCCATTATATAGGGCTATCCCACCCATAGGGTGGATCTTCGAGCATAATAAATGTGCATGACCCCTAAAAAGTCTTGTAAAATCGATATGTAAGGAGGGAAAGAAAACACATAAGGAAAATTAAATTGATCACATGAAACCCTATTAGAGAAAATTTTCAATCCCACTTTATTTAGGAGTCCCATATTTTTAGTCAGTTAACTTTCAACTTTTGTTAAAGAGGGGGGCTGAATGTTTCCCCCACTAATTTAGGGACTTTTGTCTACATGGTAATTTGAATGATTTTATTTTTAAAATTTTAAAATATGATAAAAATCTAGAACACATCTTTACATATAATTCATTTAATATCTAACCTAACATTTTTTAGTATAAAATAATTAAAAAACTAGAGGACTAGTTAGGTGGGAAATGATCCTAAATTTTCTCAACAACACTCACTGAGAAAATTTTGGAAGCCCCTCTAATGTAGGAATCCCATGGTGGCCAATGGAGTCACATGAAAATAAAAATCTATTTTTTCCACTTAAAAAAAAACTCCCTAAATTCTCATAGCATCAAGAACCATTTTTAACCCAAGGAAGCAGTGGGGGCACAAAAACATTTCCACCTGCTTAAAGCTTTTCTAGCATTCTTTTGACACATGCATACTTTCAAGTGATTACCACATCCTATTTTTATTCTGCAAAGAAAAAGAAGGATTTATACGAGACCATGTTATTGTAAAAACATCATTTTTTCCTTTGTAACATTTATTGAAAGAATTTAGTTTGCCCCCTTCCATAGGATCGTAACCTAAGGTAGGGTCCCATGCTAGAGGTAATGTCCTTATAAATTTCATAAATGTTGTTCCATGAAAATGAAAATATATTAGTGTCATTTTAAAAAAAAATTGTTCCTAAAATTTCTAAGCAATTGCTACTTCGAAAATAATTTTTAAGCCTAGGGAAGTGGTGGGGGGCAATTTTTTTTTTCTATCTGCTTAAAATTTCTTTTACTTTCTTCTATTACATGGCATACATGCATGTTGTTTCCTCTAAAATTTAAAAAGAGCATAAGGTATTTGAGAGAAAATTTAGGAAGTACATGGGACCATATATAATAATAAGCTATTATAATATTTCAACAATATCCTCTCAACAACAATTAACTAACTCCCAACATGGGACCTCGAGGTAAGTGATGCTCACATATTTTATGATTTTTACTACTTTTTATTTAAATAATGGCACTTTCCTTTTATTAAAAAGGAGATGTTCCGATTTTTTAGGTGAGATCAAGATGGGATTATGCTAGACAACCCCTTCTATCATGCCATAGTATATTGTGCAAACAAAAAGATGATTGTTATGTTCATGCATAAGGTTTTTAATGAAACATTACCTATTAAAATGACCTTTGGAAGACCCTAACCCTAATTTATATGCACCTTTCACAAGGGAAATTTGGGCCATTGGTGGCATGTAGTGAGTCTATGGACTTGGGTTTCAATCTAATTTCTTTGGTGCTTATTATTTTGAAGATTTGATTTTTCTACGGTAAGTTGTGATCTATTAAGTAGAAAAGGTCTAGTTTACAAGGCAATATGTGACTAATTAGTATATTTTAGTGTTATAATATTTTCTTACAATAAGTTAATCATCATTAAAATCATGTTGTAAATCATGAAAGAGGGGAAACCACTGAACTAATTTAAGGTTAACTCACAATGATCTAAAGGTGCAAGTTACATCGAAAGGAATGTAATTTTCTATTTTGGTATAATGAGGTTTCATAAAGTGAAAGAGTGTAAATCAGTAGTTTTACCTCACTCAAAATCCATGATTGTTAACATCATTTGATCTTTTATGCATGAAGTGTTAAGCAACATTAATCTAATGTTTATGGTGGAGGTGATGATGGAAAATGAGGTTGTGTGTTTCTTCATATGACATGGCAATACGTTGTGTAGGGATGAGACGTTTCATTTCATGTTGAGCCTAAGAAATGTCAAAGTGGTGGGGAAGGGAAAGGCTATAAAAAACATGAAAGTGGTGAATGATTTCAAGGTGTGTTGGGAAATGATGGTGAGGGGCAATGATAGGGTATTTTAGATCCATATTATACACCAAACCTGGATTCAGGGTAGTGGTTGGATTTACAAGACTTGCACCCATTACAAAGGGGTATACAACTTGAAAGGTGGTGGCATATTTTATTAGCCATTTTCTATTGTCAAGGGTGGAAGAAGACATCATGAGCATTGATTTGATTGTGGTAGGGCTCCATATTTAATGTGCAACTTTAATTAGCATTGCAATGCCTTAGACATGGGGATAATAGATTGAGGCTCTGAAGTCTATCTTATAGCTTCCCTTCATCCATGTTTTCAATATATTGAAACATGGAGTAATTACATCAAGCATAAGAATATACAAAAATTCCATACTTGAACCCCTGGAAGAAATGGTGTCCATAATTGGACTTTCTCTTCGTAAGCATCTTATTTATCTATGTTGGCAAAAAATATAAAATCAAAAGGAGCATTGGTTAGAAAAATATGTTTTGGAAAGATTATTAAAATGAATATTATATTATTATTTCCTAATGCTTCATGCAAGAAAGGTGAGATGGGGTCAATGGTCATGGGTTTCGAGTGAGGTACAATTACTGACTTATACTATTTTGCTTTACAAAACTCCACTTTATAAAAATTAAAAATTACATCCCTTTTGGCATAATATACACTCTTAAGTATGGTAGTTGTAGCCTCTATATAGAAGAAACTATAATAATGGGGGCGGTGCCTAATTTGAGATACATTAGACTACCATATTGCTTGGAGAGTGTATGTGAGATTGGTGTAGATTTAAACCTAGGTCCAACAGACTACCCAAATTTGGCTTGTAATTGTGGTCTTATTGGTAGTTTTACATTTCCTCTTTTCATTGAATAAAGAGAAATGAGTACTACTATTACAAATACAATGGTTGTTGTTAGTGTTACGGAGAATGAGTATGAAAAAAATTTGGAATTTTTTTTATCCATATCTATTTACATATGACATCCTACATCAATTAATTAGATTACATAGGAGGTGCCTTTCATTGAAGAAGCCTTTTTCATTTTTTTATCTTATTGGTTTTAGAGTCATCTAAATAGGTTTTAAATAGTTAAAGCAGTTAGAATTTTCATCTAATAGTTTTAAAATAATCTAAATTAACATGTGTGGTATTCTCTATATTTTTGGAGGAGCCATTGAATATTTGACACTTGTTTTCATTGAGATGACCCATGTTTCAATCATGTATTGGGTAGTTGTAATAGTTTAGTGAAAGCTAAAACTTGCATTGATAGATGTGACATGTCACTAAACTCTACACATATATAATCCCATGATTTATTTGAGTTCATCACTTGAAATACCATGTCATTTCCCATCATCATCATTGCCCAAATCATCTTGAAATATTTCACCACTTTCATGCTTCGTATGGCCTTGCCCTTCCCCACCACTTTGTCATTGCTCAAGCTCAGTGTGAAACAAATGTCTCCTCTCTGTACAACTCATTTTCATGTTAAAGAACACAAAACCTCATTTTCCACTAGCACTTCCACCACAAATATCAAATTATTATTTCTTAACACTTCATGCAAAAAAGATTATACGAGGTCAACGACCATGGGTTTTGAGTGAGGTACAACTATGGATTTACACTCTTTTACGTCACAAAACCCCACTTTACCATAACATAAAATTACATTCCTTCCAACATAACTTACACCTTTGGGGCAACTACTAGTATATATTATATGATATTAACATAATATAATATCATAATTAATAATAAAATATTATAATTAATAATAAAATATTATATTAGCGGGATGAAGAATAAATATGGCTCCAAATTATCTAGTAATCTCTATTTGAATGTAATATTGGTGAAATCATGTTTGATAAAGGCATGCAATAATGTTATATCACATTCGACAAGACTATTTTTGGTGGCATCGTGGATGCCCATTTTGTAGAATCCAATAGTAAAGGAGCCATGTGTTTCTATTGGCAAAACTAACAAACCATTGCACCTATCTAATAAGTGGAACTAAAAGTAGATGTTAAAACCTCATATAGTTACATATTCTAAATTTTATGGTGGAAAATGTGATGCTGGTCATGGGATCAAATCACTATGAGTCTTGCTAGTGCATTTGCTAGGGGTTTTGAGTGGCAATTTCATTTAGGTCTATTTTTTGATAGAAATTTCAAGTCAACCATTCAAAACCTAAATGTTAATTCTACCAATATGAACTACATTTTCCATGTATTTGCTTTAAACAATGTTAACATTTCACTTTTTATTCGTTATAGAGTCTCTGTATGTGTATTCAATAGATAAATAATATATTATAGTGAAGAAGTGAACGAATGTTTAAAATTATCATAGATAAAAATGCAAAAGTGTTCGAAAATAAGCATGGAAGAGGTACGATGAAGAGTAAGGTTAAAGATAATAATATAAATGTAAATGAGAGGCCACCATTGAAGAAGTGCTTAAAAAAGACAAGTAATTTGATTTTTTTCAGAGAGGCCTTTGATAAAGTGGAGGCATTGTATAAATGGCCTCATCATTACGAACTTGACAAGTCTACAATGAAAAAATAAAATGTTTATTTACATTTATAATATAAAATTTCAATCAACCTTAAAATATATTCAAATGAAATCGCATGCTAGCTAATATGTTTCTTTTATATTTATGAGTGCCAATTTTCAATGAAATGCAGACTTTCTTGATTTATCGACTTTAATTTCTAATGTAAATTTCATCTTAGCCATTAATCATATAAAATGAATAGGGTGATTAGAATTTAGAATAAAAATGATAGATGGCCATAACAATTTTTTTTTGGCTTGTCAATCATGGGCCTAACAAAATGATTGACTAAATATCCCAATTTATAAATGGATGGTGAGACATAAATAAAGAAAAATTGTATTTATAGTCTTTAATTATTACTTACATTTTTGATCATTCATCCACAAGTCATGAGTTCAATTGTGAGTAAAGAGTTGAACCTGTTGTTCTAGTTATGCAATTTTCTAGTGCAATAGGTAGGCTTCCTTAAATTTCACACTTTCTAGGTAATTTGATTTAAATCCCTGAGTTTATTTTATGTGATATTTTAATTAAATTTAGTTTCTAACATTTTAAATAATTAAAATCTTGAGATATAATCAGATCGGAGAACATTGACTATACAAGCATATGGATTTTGTAAAAGGAGAATGATAGTACTATTGTACCCAACATACCTCCATTATCTTTTTTATTAGAATAGGGACCCACTATCTTTCAAAATTGGCCTATATCCCTTTTTTAAAATTAATTTAGAAGGAAAAGCCCTAAGTATTGCACTAAACCTGTTATTCAACATACATATGAATGTGCCTTTTTATCTTTTGGGACTAACTTACTAATGATTTTTGAAAGTTTTGTATATGCAGGTTTCAGATCATTTTCTTCAAAAAAATTATTCATCAAAACTACTTAGCACAAAAGGGTCTTTGGTGATTTTTTTTGAAACTTTCATTTTCCAAATTCTTTCTACAGGTTTTGTTCTTCGATGGTTTTATTTAGTGATTCTCTTTGGCAATTTTGTTTGACAAATCACTCTAATGCATTTTTAGTCTTTGGAACTATACATTTTACATACCGCATAGGAATTTATTTTTTGGCATTTTCCTTTGGATATTTTTTTTAGAATAGAATATTCAGGATTTTAGGGTATGGGAACTCGAAGCTGAATTCACAGGCATTATAACACTTCACCATTTACCCTTCAACCACTATTCTTTGGGAACCCAATTTTCAAAGTTTTACACTTAAACTTATTTGGGTCTTCAAGAGATTTATTCAATACAGATCCTTCATAATATTATTTTGATAGTTAGGTCTTTGACAAATATGTTTAGTGATGTCACTTGACATACTTAGGTCTTTGATGAAAATGTTTGACGATTTTGCTTGATGAATTCCTTCGATAGTTAGGTATTTGAAAATTTTGTTTAGTAGAAGAGTTCAAAATAATTAGGTCTTCAGTAAAAGTGTTGAAAATTTTTGTTTGGGATATCAGTCTGCCTCACAAACATGTTATACCTTGACCCCTGACTTTCAACTACCAAGGGTCTCGATGCTCAGTAAACTAACACTGAAGAAACGATGAAGTAACACCCAAAAAAGGGCAATAATGTGGTGCTCCTACTAAACATCAATGGTGCCTATGTGGCATACCCACCAAATGAAGTGACAAAGTTTGAATTGAACAAATAAATAAAATTTATAGATGTTAGACATTAATGGTGCATGAATTGGAAATCAATGTCAAAGCTATATCAAAGAAGTTCAAATGACGATGTGCCCATTCAATCTTGAGCTAACTTGTGAACTCACTTATCCTCCTAAAATAGATCCCTAGCCACCACTGTCTTCAACTTAAAATCATACTCAGAAGAGACAAGTAATTGAATTACAAACTAGACTAGTACTAGCTTAACTGTAAAGCAATGACATCCTCATCCAGGGCATTTTGGGGAAATCTCCATCCTTCAAGATTCTCTATCAAATATTCTACTGAGTACATATATACACTCCTTGAACCAAGCATATTCAACAATGACTATATCAATTATTTAGTATTATGGGATGCCATACACTAGGTTGGTGCACACACACATGAGGAGAACTTGACTCTAGCCTAGTGCTAATTGGACACGAACCTCCTCCCACTCAAGAGACAAGGGTTACACTTTGTAGTTATGAATCCAAAAGTCATGTACTATATTGACCTCTTGTGATATTTGTTCTTTGTAGAGAAGATATTTAGAAGAGAATACCTGCATCATCTTGAGCACAAAATAGTCATAGTGTGCATCTATGGTGATGTATTTCAAAGGTACCTCTCCCATCCTATTCTAGATACCACATATGATTTACATAGAGTAGTGGCATGGAAGAAGGAAAAATATATTGAGAAGACACTTCATTTGGATGCTCTTGGGAGAGAAAATTAACTTGAAAGACAGTGAGGTCACACCAATAACAAAATTCAGAATGGGAATCTGGATCGGGATGGCCCTATTAAATAGGCTATTTGGCTGCCCAAGCATCAAATTCCTCCACCTAGAGTGGGTTTTGTTGCTTGATTTGCTGAGTACATTAGAATTAACCTTTGATCTAGGAGAAGTGATGTAATCATGGTTATGAGAACATATTTTGCATAATGAAAAGAGGCCTCTAGGATGCCACTTCTACATGATGTCCGACTTGCTCAATGTAGTCATGGGGATAATCTACATCTATAATAGCTCACTTTGGATCCCCCATCCAAACTATATAAAGAATAAGATTTGTAATTATTTTTCCTTCATTCACATATATGCGTACACTCACCATAGTATGCGCATTAACAAGGACATTTACCCACAAGCATGGAGGTCCATCCATGAATCCCCCTTGCCTAGGATATCAAAGAGTATCACATACACACTATTAATCATGGGAGACTACTGGCTATACCCTGACTATATAGTCATCATGGTAATTAGCTATAAGGTTACACCTCAACGGCTCCCTAAGTATGTCTTAAACAAGTTGGTGGAGCAAGAAATAACCTACCAACTATGGTGGGGCATTGATGAGGATATGCATAATAAGATGAAAGGATACCTTCATGACTCTCACTTAATGATTGGAAGAATGTGTTACACCAATTAGAAGCACTTCTATGAGGATAGGAAATATAGAGAGTACTATTTCTTGTCTTCATTAGCACACAGGGACCGGGACCCCTATGGATAGGTGATAAATCACATTAAGGGATTGGGCATTGAGTATTAACATGAGCCCTATGATCAGAAGTTTTTGTTCCTCAATGCTCAAAATGATGATCGAGTCTTGGAGAGGGCGAGATAAAAAAATAAGAACATTTAAAGCTTATTCAAATGGAACCTTCCCTTTCTATGAAGGGGGCATGAACCAAACTCCCACTAACTAAAAGATGAGATACACCCAACTTTTGGACTAGCAGACCTACTCAAATAATATGAGAATAAGGGCAATCCTCCCAAACACACCTTGTGGCACTTAAAGTAGTGACATAAGAACCAAGGGTACTAGATGCATCACTTGGAGGAAAGCAAGTTGAGCCCATTTTCCTGGATTCCTCAGCTTTAGAGGGCCCTGCCCAAGGTAATGTTTCAATATTTATAGAGGTTCTTATTATGGTTACCTCAAACACATAACCAACTCCTTTCATAGCTCCCAAGATAACCATCTATTATACAAAGAAGCTAAGGTCTCATTCCCTTCTATAGATCCTAGTGATGGAAGGAACATCAGTGGAAATAGCCACACAAGAGGCATTTAGAGGGAAGTTTTTTGATGAGGAGGCAAAATTACAAAGAGAAAAATCATGGATCAAAGGGCAAGGCACAACTGCATCAACAAAAATTAGGTGAGCCTACACCCCCTTCAATTTCCACTTCCCCTATTGTTTCCCATATTTATCTTTCTGCAGTCAGTTCATTTGGTTGTAATTCATTCACCCCTCCTAGTCCCTCTCCTCTCTTGGTCCCCAAGGTGGAGGTTGATCCTATTCAACCTATTGTTCAACCAAATCTATTAGTACCAAAGGTAGAGGATCCCTCCTCTACCCTTGCAGTTCCTACTTCCTTAATTTCTATTCCTCCAATTGCTCTTCCCACATCCACTCTTCATATCCCTCTTGCTATCCCTTCCATTACTGCTCCACACCCCATAAAAACAAGAATAAAGCCACAAAGGAAGTAAGGGGAGCATTATCCACCCCACAATTGTATGTTTCATCTACATAATTAAGTATACCAGTTCCCCCTCCTAGTCCTTCTCAAGGGACCACTATGATAACCACTAAAAAGGCTGAGAAGAAGAGAAGGATAGTATACACAGTCCATCTAGTACCACAATATGGTGGAGTGGACTGCTCTAAAACATATGGCTTTCACTCTATGATCACCTCCTAGAAGAAACTCTAAAGCAAACATTAGCTGATATAATGGGTGAAACCACAATCTTAGACACTCAACCCATGGACCCAACCTAGCTAGTCCTCTTGTAGTGGGTAACAGACATGCAACCAAGGGCCAACAAAAGGCCTAATCTTGTGATTACTGAATTGCCATGTTACAAGCCCTCAAGTAGTACATAAAAAATGCAATAATTAGTTTTAAAAATAATTAAACATTCACTTACAATTCATATCACAGAATTAAACAATACAACATATATAAATCATAACAAAGAATAAAGGTACTTCTAATTCAAATACCACATACAATATTAATCGTATACAATTCCAAAGAAAGTAATTATACTAGGACACAATTACGATTGGTCTCAGAATATAGCGTCTGCTATTCAAGTATATCAAATACATAATATAATTACATTCCTTGAGGCATTCAATTTAATATAATAATAGATACCAAGCTCTACAGAGCTCGAGTTGATTTGACTCGTGTATCACTGATAATCACAAATTTAATCTCTAGGTAAGTACTGTAGTGGGGAGGGAGAGCATCATCCGAGCAATTTTTCACTCCAAGCATGGACCAATAATCCCCTGCACAAATTTATTATTAGGGAATGGACCTCCCTTCACAGATAGGTAGATAAAATGGTATTAGAATCTAGTGAGACGTGCTAGTACCCCGTGTGCTTATAATATTTACTACTACGTGACGTGTATCTTGAAAAAAAAATGTTTCAAACATGATATCACACAACATGCAAATCAAATATATAAAATGACAATGGACATCTAACATTACTTTGAATAAAATTTTCAAATAACATACGATCATTAGATCAGTCAATTTCATCACACACCACTTGTTCAGAGTATCTATTGGTGGTGCTACTTAGGCTAGTGGAATTTATCTCACTACATATTTGCATCATCAAAAAATATATAACATAGTATATATTTTAGTATTTTTTTTTTAAATAATTAAACTATTAACTTACCATTCATATCATAGAATTAAACAATACAACATATGTAAATTATAACTAGGAATAAAAGTACTTATAATTCAAATACCACATACAATCTTAATATTATAGAAGTCCAAGGAAAGTAATTATAATAGGACACAGCTATGACTGGTCTCACAATACAACACTTGCTATTCAAGTATATCAAATACATAATATAATTACATTCTTTCAGGCATACAATCTAATACAATAAAAGATACCAAGCTCTCCAGAGCTCGAGTCAATCCATCTTGTGTATCACTAATAATCACAAATGTCATCTCCAAGTAATTACTACAGTGGGGAAGGAGAGCATCGTTTGAACACTTTTCCACTCCAACCACAAACCAAAAATTTCCTGCACAAATTTCTTATTAGGGAATGGCCCTGTCTTCATGGATAAGTAGATAAAATGGCCTAAGAATCCAATGAGATGTGCTAATACCCCGTGTGATTGTAAGATTTACTACTATATGATGTGTATCACAAAGAAAATATGTTTCAAATATGATATTGCATAACATGCAAATTAAATATATGAAATGATAATGTATATCTTACATTACTTTGACCAAAGTTTTCAAATAACATACAATCACTAGATCGGTCAATTTCATCACATACCACTTGATTGAACTATCTATTGGTGGTGCTACCTAGGCTACTGGAATTCATCTCACTACCTATTAGCGTCATCAAAACATATATAACATAGTATATATTTCCAAGATTCATACAGATTTTCTCCTATACAAGGAATAGAACAATCTTAAACACTTATATAATTTACCAATGCACAATGAATCTGCAACATGTTATTAATATAAAGAGAACACTTTGAATACAATACATTTGCATACAAGATCATACCATCTAGGTATGCTCTATATGATTACTATCTATCCGTGTATGTCAAAAGTAAACTACTAATTTAACTAACCTTTACAATATCCATTTCTTCTTTTAACAAAAGTAATATACTTGAGAATACAAACTTACATAAATGGTTCTAATCATAACCTATTTATAATTTGCATTCTTTCAATATTTAAGCAAGCATGTCTATTGATAATTTATCTTTAAATACAGTTTAAAGCATTTGATAGCAAATCATTGCAAGTTTTTCCTACATAAATCAATTTTTGAGATAATGTTAAATTTAATTTTAAAGATTTTAGGGTATTATCCCTACATATATTTCTCATGTGAAATCTTAATACATAAGTGTAAACAATGGTACTTTAATTATTATTATTCTGCAATATAAAAAGACTCAATGAAGTTATTCCAAAACTCTCATTTTTCTTTATTTAAGGCTTAGCTCCAATAACTCAATTGATTTATATATACATATGCACCAATGAATTGACCTGACATGAATAAAGGATTTCCAATTTGATAAATATATAATTACAAACAAGAAAGAACACAACCCATTTATAGTAATTTACACACAGGCATGAGAAGAATAAGATGTAGCCTAATTAATAAATTAATATATAGACTAGACAATTTCAAACATACGTCTATGATTTTAAACGCTGCCAAATTAGTGTGGGAGACGACTAAGAGTTAAGGAGGTAAAACGTAGGCTAAACCAATTATAACACAATATTATCAATAAAATACATAGATTGTTGATATTAGCCCCAACTTTATCAAATAAAACTCAGCTCCACAAAACTATAAACATAGTCTTCTTACAAATTTGATGCCATTTAAAAAATGAGACATTGGACTCTTTATTTGAGACGCTGCTCATAATTCAGGAGTTAATATTTAAGACACGGGTTCTTTTGATCACTACGCTGGCTCCTAAATATTAATATACTTGCATGCAAACCTTTCAAGAACAGAGTGAAACACTAAAACAATTCAATGCAACATAAATAAATGACAATGCAGGTCTTAATCAAAGCTTATATGTAGTAATGAATAAGATTTAGTTTTAAATTACTATGCCATCCCATATATGGTGGGACATAGGGCTTGTAAACAAAACACAGACCCTTCAAGTTATATTGTAGCCCCCCCTCCTCACCCACCCAGGCCCGCCACCTGCACCCCTGACCGCCCCCCCCTCCCCTCCCCTCCCCCCCCATGCAACATTAAATACGTTCAACGTAGGGTAATATAGTTAAAAATACAGCCTCAAAAAGGATTATGCAGGCCCAAAGAAAACTCAACCAACCAATAGAATGCTTAAAATAATCATTGCAGGTTGAATTAAAATGCAAATCATAACAATAATGGTATGCAATTCAAAATATTAAAACACAATCTCTAATAGAAACGCATTCCTCTACACCCAAAATGCAGGCTCTAAAATATTATTATGCCAATATCAAGAATGAAACATAGATCTTAAATAAATCCATAGGTCAAACAAGTCAATGCTGGGCATATGCTATGGAACACCATCCACTATATATTACACCTAACCTATAACCAAATTCAACTTAGCTTTACATATATTCAACATAACCTAATTTGAGTAAAATACAATCTAATTTTAATAAGACACAAGATTAAAATATACTTAGCACTAACCACATTCCATTTGACACAAAAAAATAATTACAAGACCAACCTGGGTATTTTGTTGAAGCTTTCTCTTTTCTCTTCTTTTCTTTCGATTTCCTTCTTCTAATTCCCCTGTTTCCTATCACTCTCCGTCTGTGTGTTACTTCCAAAAATTCTTCTTTATTTCTAAAACTTATTTACCTTCTAATTTCTTTGCCCTTTTCCTTGCATGTAACACCTCTTTGTCTCCCTTTCATGCATAATTTTTTACACTTTGTTTAAATTTGCTAACTATAATTTAAACCTTTCATTTATGTCTTAGTTAACTCACCTTCAATTTTCTTTAAAAACATGCCAAATTAATCATTTAATTTACCACGCCTATTTCCATGTTCTCTAAATATGAGCTTAAGTTGACTCAATAAATAATAAAATCTATTTTCTTAATTTTCAATTAATTCCATGCATAATTCAAATTCTAAGAAAATATTCTTTTACAAGGATAATTATCCATTTCACTAATAAATATTTCAATCATTAATTGCCTTTTATTTGCAAGATAATCATATCTAATATAATAATACCTTTATAACAAGTAATAATTATTTTCCAGATTTAAATTTAAAAATCAAGTCAATTAGAATAAAGAAATTTAATGCATACTAAAACTAAATCCACACACAATTTTAATCACAACCAATATGCACTAACATTTTTACATAATTTATTTAAAATCTAATGTACATATGTGTAGGATCACTAGAAATTTTTATTGATATTTCTTCCAATCCCCATTTAGCCTATCCTCTTTGATGATGCTCTCCCTCATCAAGCTCTGAGGGTAGGACCTATCCTACATCCACCTCGTAATAAGTAGGTAGTTAGTGTGAGTCATCATAATTATCAGTAATGATGAAAAAACTAATAGATACATATCAATAAGATATAGAATATAGCATATAGTTATCACAACATATGTACTAATCACAATATCATTGTCCCATTTCAGTATATGTGATAAAACTCAAATCAAAGCAATAACAATCAAATATTAACTTTGTATCAACAGATTAAAGGTTTAAAAGTCATATGGTGAAATTGAAATGTAACATGCCCATTGTGAGGATAGTTTTTGAGAAATCTATAGGGAGTATACAGAGGGTGAGGAAGAGGAAGCTAGAATATGATACTGGTAGAGCAGTCATTGTACAAGAAAGATAATAAATGTTCAATTTGACCAAGAGAAAAGATGAAAATGGAGACAATCCCCATATACAGAGGATTTTAAATCCTATATAGAAACACACAAATATGTTGTAGTAGAAATACATGAAGGGACATAAATGACATAGAGAGTTGGGACAAGAACTAGAGAAATTGAGAGAATAACAACAAACTATTCATATTCCAATCTAAATTGAAACATATGTTCAAGTGTAGCATCCAGATTGTAGAATACCATTGAGGCCATTGGTGCAATGAGGGAAAAATTGGTGCCCCACATACTAGAGACCACTAAATTATTTAATTCTTTGAAGATAGATCAAAATAAACTCAAATTATTTAGTCTTTTTTATAACTAGTAAGTCATATGCACATTTAAAACTGATGGCACCATTGGAGGCTACCAATGCCCTCAATTCGGTGGCCATCAGAACACAAGAGGCTAGGTAATGGGTTGATGCGATTGAGCTAGTGATGCCTAAATATTCAGAACATGAGACCCTCACTTGGTAAATTTTAGATGAACTAAAGATTTTTAAGGCAATAATTCCATAGAAAGAATCATTAGCGAGGTCAATTTTAACTAGATCTTATAATAAGCTTCAAAGAACTTCAATCAAGATATACAAGGGAAAACCATAGAGGAAATAAAGGAAGATCTCAATTTTGAAAGGAAGAAATCCATTGAAGTTGAGATATTTAGATCTAACTTCAAGACTACCAAGGCTAAACATGCAAGGCTCTTCGAGCAAGTGAACATGATGCATAGACCTCCACTCTTTAACATGGATATAATTAGATATAAATATGACATCATGCACAAGTACTACTAAGCTTTAGAAGCAAATAAAAATGCCAACACTACAAATCCCAGTTCAACACAAGAATCCACTTTACCGCCTCCAAAAACCTCATCAACCATGCAAGCACCCAGTCAACCTCGAGTCAAAGTCCAATTTTGTATGTATACATGCATAGTTTACTTACAACCCACTTACACTTAGAGTATACATGTAAACATGTATGTATTGTTTGTAAGCATGCACATATTGCATTATCTTACATAGGCCAAATGATTTTGATATAAATATAATTAGATACAAGCATGCAAAACATGGAATTTTGAGACCAAAATTAGAACTTAGGTTCTAACTGCAACATATGACTATAAGTTTATATACACTTGGAGGATGAGGCATCCCCTCTCTAAGTCTATATATCTATGTAATTTCACATTCTAAAAGGTTGGAAGATTGGATCAATATAAAAAGAATTTAATTTTAACTATCATGCAATTGCATTGATGTTTTCTCGTTCCATTCATGTGAAATTAAGGTTTTGATTTTTTGGTTGTTATAATACAATAAATTGAAGTGTGCTAAAACTGAAGATAGATTATGATTATTTTATCAATATATTTTAGTTGTAGATGTGCAAATGCTATTGCAAGTTAGTAAATCTTGTTAAGCAATTGGTTTAAATTATGTTATTATTCTTAGTATGTATGAATGCTTTCTATTGGTATAGTTTTCTAAAGTGCGTGTAACAATGACCTTAGATGTCTTCATGGTCTAAGTTGTAAGCTTCTAATTAAGGGTATGCAAGAGCAAATTTAAAGGAAGCAACCTTCAGCTGAGATTGTCAAGTTTCTTATACCACTCTTCCTAAAATACATAACTATGTTTACATGTGAGTGTGCAATAACTACAAACAATAAACACTAGTTTTGAGAGCACTTATCCATTAAGAAACTAATCTTAAAAGTGATCCATTGAGATCACATAAACCTTTTTTATGCTCTACCCTTCTCTCCTTTTAAGTTTATTTGATTGAGATCTACCCACTCTAAATTAAGTGTCACCCATCCATCTCACTCACTTAAATTTGATTTTTCTACTAGGATTCATTTTACTATAAGCAAACTTAGTTAACAACCTGTATGCTTTGCTTGCTATTAGACCACAAGTTTGTTTAACCCATACTTAAAACTCATGCCTTGGATTATAGTTTACCTTCATTGAGATCCTAAAATGTTAGATGATACCTTATTTAAAACTCTGGTTGGTGCACAAGACCCATATCAAAATAAAGAAAAATTTGGCACTAGAAGGAGGGGCACTTGTGTGTCTCCCCTAGTGAGACGTTACCCCTTATGTTAAGTTACTCTAGAGACACCCAAGAGAGTTAATAGGTCTAGGGCCCAAAATAGTCTTTTGGTTTCACCCTTATTAACACATTGAATGCCTAAATCTACACCATTGTTGTCAATATACCAAGGGATAGAACACCATCTCTAGTCAAGAATATCCAACCCACTAATTATCCTATGGCCTAAAAACATCCTTGTGTTAAGCACAAAATATACTAAGAGGGAGGTGGTGAATCCATATATTATATATATTTTACTTAATCTGATTTCTTTTCTTTAACCACTTAATCACACATTCAAAATATGCAATAAAACTAAAATAATAACATGCACCACATGAGAGAGAGAGAGAGAGAGAGAGAGAGAGAGAGAGAGAGAGAGAGAGAGAGAGAGAGAGAGAGAGAGAGAGAGAGAGAGAGAGAGAGACTAGATTTTTTACGTGGAAACTCGAAGTGGGAAAAACCACGGAGAACAATCTCAAGTATATGAATGTGCACCAATTCAAATTATAAAGTTCGCAAGCACCAACTTACAGGAGCACCAACCCCTTTGCCAAGTACCAACACAACAATTATTTGTGAGCACCAACCCATAGGAGCACCAATCCCTCTTGTGTATAAAACACAACTATATCTTAATGTTGCTTACTCAACAAATGATAGAACTCTATAATATGTCCTACTTTTCTCTCCTCTTTTCTTATATAAAACAATTACGAAACCATGCACTCTCTTGCATGTTACAAATGACTTCTCAAGCCTTTATTTATAGCTTTTTAAATGAACTTTAGTATTCATCCTTTAAGACCTTTCAATCCTCATGGAAAATGGCACCAAACTTGCATGACCCTTCGTATCCTTGCATTTGAAAAGTCATATGGTGACCCTTCATAATCAACTATGTCTTTTCCTCTTTTATCTTTATTTTAGTGACTTTTTTGTATTCCTCAAAGTGTCCATGGAAAAATGCAGCATACCCTCTTTTGTCTTCACATGGTGACTCTTGGAATTCCTCAAGATAACTCTTCATGAGAAAATGCATCCCATTCATCTTTTGTCTTTACCCTGTGACTCTTTGACTTCTCCATGGGCCCTCTTTTAACTTATATGCAACTAAAAATATATTTGTTAATATTAAATAAATAATAACACACATTAGTCAAGATATTAATATTAAAAACACCATTAAATGCTATGGAGCCTTTATCATCAATGTTAGATCTTTGACATCAATGATAATATTTCTAATAATCTCCCCCTTTGTCATTGATGGTAACCTCAAACTAAAACTACCACATCTTGAAACCTGTACATACTACCATCTAAAAAATATACAGTAACTCCCCCTTACTAGAGTAACTTGTATATGTTCTTTGTACCTATTTTTACACCTATTTTTGCACTTGTACCTATACTTGTACCTATTTCTATTCTTCTCCCCCTTTGACATCAATGGAAAAGGGCCTATTTTAGAGCTAACACTTAGCTCCCCCTCAATTGATGTTGATCCTCAATGGTAGGAAGTAAAATAAATTACTCTCAACTTCTTTCATAGATACTCAAATATGTCTTTTGATAGTGCCTTTGTGAAAATATCTGCAATTTGCTCTGTAATATTGATATATTATATTTTAACATGTTGATCTACAACCTGCTCTCTCAAGAAGTGATATCAATAGGAATATGTTTTGTTCTTAAATACATCACTAGATTCTTAAAAATATTAATAGCACTTGTGTTGTCACAAAAAATAGAAATAGGTTCATCATATTTTACCTTGATATCTTCCAAAGTTTGCTTCATCTAAAGCACTTGAGTACAACATAATATCATTAATATATATTCTACTTCAACTATATAAAGTGATACTAAATTATACTTTTTACTTAGCCATGATACTAAGCTATCACCGAGGAAGAAAGCTTCTCCATTTGTACTCTTTCTATTATCCAAGCAATCTACCCAATCTAAATTTATATAAGCAACTAAAATGAAATCTCTACCTATGGGATACCACAATCTATAATTCAATGTCTCCTTAATATATCTAAATATTCTTTTTACCAACTGAACATGACTATCTTTTGGAGCTGACTGATATCTTAAAACCATACTTATTGCATGCATGATGTCTGGCCCCAATGTTATCAAATATAAAATACTACCAATCATAGATTTATATGAAGATTGATTTGCAACAGGTGAATCTTCATCCTTGCTCACCTTATTTCCTATACTCATTGGTGTGCCAATCGGTGCACAATCCTCAAAACTAAATTTCTTCAACATTTCTTTGGCATATTTACTTTGAGATATGAAAATTTCTTTATCTAACTGAAATATTTTCAACCCTAAGAAAAATAACAATTCTTTAAGCATAAACATCTCAAATTCTTTTTGTATGTTATCAATTTTTTTTTATCATCTTTTCAATGATTCTTCTAAAAATGATGTCATCAACATATACCACAACAATCAATTGATGCTCACCTTATATTTTGATGTAGAGATTAGTGTCAACAAATCTTCTTTTAAAACCTTGATCCTATAGGTACTTATCGAGTATTGCATACCAAGCTCTGGGAGTTTATTTCAATCCATATAGTACTTTCTTCAATCTACATACATGTCTACTAATATTAGAGAGAATAAATCTCTCATGTTGTTCAATTTAGACCTCTTATTCTAGATTCCCATCTAAGAAGGCAGATTTGACATCTATTTGAAATGCTTTAAAATTTTTAAACACTACATATACAATAAACATTCTAATAACCTCTAGCCTTGCCATTGGTGCAAAAGTTTTTTCAAAATCTATTCTCTCAATTTGAGCATATCCTTTACATACTAATCTTGCTTTATTCTTGGTCACTTCTCCATTTTTATTCAACTTATTGTTGTAAACCTATTTTTTTCCTATCACATTATGATCTTTTGGTCTAGGCACTAATTTTCAAGTATCATTTTTTTCTATCTGATTTAATTCTTCATCCATTACCTTAACCCAATGCTTATCATATCTAGCTTCTAAAAAGTTTGAGGCTGAATTTTGGCTAACAAAGAGAAATTAACTTGCTCAGATTCACTTACCATCATTCTTATGGTGAGAATTTATTCATTTATATCCCTGATGATGTCACTTTCATTATGATTTCTCTAGACATATTTGGATGGGGTTTTGGTGTCCTTTTTCTCCTTCTTCTCATCTTCATTTGATTCTTCAAAATCTTCTTCTTGAATGATTTCAGGAATATCTATTGGATCACTGATTCTTTGTGCTCCATCTTCTTCTATCTTGACACTTTTACTTTCAACTATTTTTTTGGTTCTTTTATTATAATATTTATAAGCTTTACTTTTACAAGAATAACCAAAAAATATACCTTCATCTGCTCTAGATTCAAACTTATCTAGTTTTTCATCGATTCTCTTTATGAAACAACTACTACCAAAAACTTTGAAATAATCAACTGTAGATGATTTGTCTTTCCATAGCTCATAAGGAGGCTTGTCACTATGGACTCTTAATAATGCTCTATTCTGAATATGCACTACTGTACCAACTACCTCACTCTAATATTTATCTGATATATTAGATTCATTTAGCATTATCCTCACCATCTCTTGATCTATTTTGTTTCTCTATTTAACTACTCTATTTTACTGTGGAGTTCTAGGTACTGAATAATGCCTCTTTATTCCATGGTCTTCACAAAACTCAATAAACTAATCTAACATAAATTTTTTTCCTTGATCTGATTTTAGGCACTTAATCTTTATACCAGTTTCATTCTCAATTAATGCTCTGAAATATCTGAAAGCTTCTGATTTTTCTTTAAAAATATTACCTAAGTCATACGTGAAAAATCATTAATAAGCAACATGAAATATTTTTTGCCTTGAGTACTTTGAGTTTTCATAGGTCCACACAAATTAGTGTGAACAAGCTCTAACATTTGAGTGGTCAAGTATTTTTTTATTTTGAACTGCCTTCTGGCCTACTTTGCATGTTGATAAGGTTCACAAAGCATGTTGGATGGATTTATAATCTTTGGAAGATTTTTGAATGCTTGCTTCTTGTCGATGTTGATAAGATTATCAAAATTTATGCATCTTATTTTCCTATGTCATAGCCAACTAACTTCAATCTGACTCAAACAACATCTTTGACTTTTGATGTCTGATAACATATAAAAATTATTGCCTATTCTCTGAGCATTTACAACCAACATATCTGAATCTTTTCTCCTAATTTCACAACCTTATTTATAAAACTTTAGTGTGTATCCCTGATTACATATTTGACTTACACTTAAAAGATTATGTTTAAGACCTTTTACATACAAAATATTTTCAATTTTAGTTCTATCATTATCCAAACTTAGTGTATCTTTTTTTAAAATTTTGGCAGTAGTATTATCTCTAAATTTCACTATGCCATCATTGATCTTATTCAAAGTTATGAAATTTCTCTTGTCTCCTATCATGTGCCTCAAACATCCATTGTCAATGAACCATGACTTTTTTTCATTTCTTATATGCAAAGCTGTCTGTACCAACATAGTTTTTTCAAGTTGTTTCTCCTACCATGAACCTATCTAAACTTTCTTCTTGATGAATGGAGCTTTGAAAATCTAATCCTTTTTGACTGACTTGAACATGCTTCTACAACACCAAGATATGTGTCTGAAGTTATTGCACTTGTAACATATTATGGCCTCTTCATTAAATCTTGATAGAGGAGCAAAAGAGTTGTAGCTTCTACTTGACTCTGCATGAGTTTTTTTCTCCTTATTTTTGAAATTATTATCTCTTTGTTAACATTTTATTTTCTTATAACCATATCTATTACAATAAAAATAGTAACCATAAAAATAAAACATTTTTGTGTATCTCTGACCTCATTTATTTTTGTAGCTCTATTTCTTCTAGCCTTCTTTGTTTGAGACATCCTTTGTATTCTTAACTTCTTCCCTTTATAGCTCTCTTTTGTAAGAGCTTCAACATAGCTCTTTTCTTTTTTTTTATTAACCTTGTCTATAAAAGTAGTGTCCTCCCCTTTCTCTTTTTCAAATTTGATACCTGTCTTATATGACATTGATATTTGAATTTCTAATATCTTATTCAACATAGTAGTGATATTCTCAAATTTTGAATCATTGACTGCTCTATCATTGATTACTTTATTTATTTTCTCAAGATCTACTTTTAAAGAAGTAATTTCAGTAACATACATTTCACATTTTTCAATTATTTTTTGCAACTATGTCGTTAGATTTTTTTCATTCTTCTTGGCTTCTTCAAAGTGTGTTTGTAGATCTTCAATTGTTTCTTTTGACTCTTTTTCATTTTTCTCGATCTAAAGCTTCAATATTCGATTCTTCTTCTCAAGAGATTTTAACTCTTCTAAAGCACAAATGAGTTCTCCTTCCAAATTCACTTCGACTTCATCATGTTCTTTTTCTTGATTATATATACTTTTACTTATGGAGGCATCTTCATGTATGGCCATGAATAAAATCTCTTCTTCTGAATCATTGACTCCACTATCTTCAACTAAGCTAAGATATTTCGAATACAAACTCTTCTTCTCGAATCCATTCTTAAATTTTCTTTTGAAATTTTTCTTGTATACAGACTTTCCTTCTTCATTGTCACCATTACCCTTATCTGGGCACTTAGCCAGAAAATGTCCAATCTTTCCATAATTAAAACATTGAAAAGATAATTTTATTTGATATTTATCTTTGCCCTTTTTTGGATTGTGAATGAATAAAGCTCCATTATCATCTTCATCATCGCTAGAATTTGTACTTGATTCTTGAATCTTAGCCTTCTCTTTCTTTGATGTCTTGAAAGTAGCTTCTCTCTTTGAGGGTTTCTCTTATTCGATCCACATTTCAAATGCCATAAGAATACCATGTAGCTCATCCATATTTAGATTGGCTAAATTCTTCATCTCTTCAATTGCTAAAACTTTTACATCATATCTCAATGGTAGAGATCTCAAATTTTTTTGTATCATGATTGATTCTTCTAACGTTTCTCCAAGACCTTGAATCTAATTAACTATCTGATCAACCCGTAAAAGGTAACTTGCTATATTTTCTTCCTCTTTCATTTTCAAACTCTCAAACTATCTTTGGAAAGTCTGAAACTTAACTCGCTGAACCTTTCCATCACCTTTCTAAATATTCTCAAACTTTACCCAAGTTTCATGAGTAGATTTACATTGCATAACTTTAACAAATTCTGAATCATATAAACTATATAAAATAACATTTAAAATTTTAGCATTATTTTCATTTGCCTTTTTTTTTTGTCAGAGTAGTTACAAGTGTCTATGGCTCTTCATATTCCTCCACCACTGCTTGCAAAATGTCATATCCAAGAGCCATAAAATAAGTTTTTATCCTTATGCTCCAAAAATCATAATTTGTTCCATCAAATAAAGGTGCCTTATTTATAGAAAAATCTTCATATGATCCAGCCATCATACTTTCCCCGATCTACCTTCAAGATGTAAATTTTTTTCAAAAAGAATCTTCTCTGATATCAATTGTTAAGCATGAAATATACTGAGAGGGGGGTGGTGAATAAGTATGTTATATATCTTTTACTTAATCTGATTTCTTTTCTTTAACCAATTAATCACATATTCAAGATATGCAATAAAATTAAAATAATAACATGCACCACACAAGAGAGAGAGAGAGAGTCTGGATTTTTATGTGGAAACTCAAAGTGAGAAAAACCATGAAGAATAATCTTAAGTATATGAATGAGCACCAATTCAAATTATAAAGTTTGCAAGCACCAACTTGCAAAAGCACCAACCCCTTTGTCAAGTACCAACACAACAACTATTTGTGAGCACCAACCCATATGAACACCAACCTCTTGCAAATATTTATGAGCACCAACTCATAGGAGCACCAACCTCTCTTGTGTATAAATCACAACTATCTCTCAATGTTGCTTACTCAACAAATGATAGAACTCTACAATATCTCTTAATTTTCTCTCTTCTTTTCTTATATAAAATAATTATGAAACCATGCACTCTCTTGCATATTACAAATGGCTTCTCAATATTTTATTTATAGCTTTTAAAATAACCTTTGGCATTCATTCTTTATGACCCTTCAATCATCTTGGAAAGTGATGTCAAACTTGCATGACCCTTCGTATCTTTGTATTTAAAAAGTCATATAGTGACCCTTCATAAGCAAATGCATCCTTTTATCTTTTGTCTTTATTTTGGTTTCTTTTCATATTCCTCAAAGTGTCCCTTCATGGAAAAATGCACCATACCCTCTTTTATCTTTACATGGTGACTCTTAGAATTCCTCAAGATGACTCTTCATGAGAAAATGCATCTGATTCCTCTTTTATCTTTATCCCATGACTCTTTGACTTCTCCATGGGCCCTCTTTTGACTTATATACAACTAAAAATATATTCATTAATATTAAATACATATTAACACACATTAGCCAAGATATGAATATTAAAAATACCATTAAATGCTATGGGGTCTTTATCACCAATGCTAGACCTTTGACATCAATGACAATATTTTCAACACCTTGGTTGGTTGGACCTGCCATTGCCATCCTAGGAGACGTGCATAATTTGCCCAAAACCTAGAGAAATATGTACTTTTTTCTCCCTCTTAAGAGGAAGAACTGCAAAGGAACACATTAAGTGTTTTAAGGATGCATTAAGATTAATAAATGTCACTAATGAAGATGTTTCATGCAATTTTTTTATGTTTACTCTATAGAGTACTACTTATGATTGAAATCTCAACCTTAGAAAGGACTTGATTACTTCTTGGAATGTATGTCAGAGCACATTTCTTGCCTAATTTGGAAAAGTTACCATCCCTAGATTGGTGTATTAATATTTTACCAGCATGAAAAGGGAGCCTAGTTAGCCAATTCAAGATTTCAATGCTAGATTCCTGAAGATGTACACTTGGCTTAACCTAAAGTATACACTAGATGAAACATTGGCATTAGAGATGTATAAAAATGCTCTGGACCTAATCACTACAATGTTCTTATGGAGGGATGCTACTGCCACTACTCTAGATCTAACATACAAAGAGGCTATCAAAATTTATAAGTAACTAAACCCTCAAATACCTATCACTTTGAATATCAATATTGGTTTTCCAACTCTAAATCCAATCCCTTACGTCAATCAAAATGTCCCTAATAACAATCAAAATCAGCTATATGTATTGCTTCCTCTAATACAAAAAATGCCCAATCAGAACTATAGTTATATGAATAACCAATTATAAATGAATAATCATCAACATAATCAACATTCAATACCTTATAATGTTGTAGTTGTACAAGGAATTGATTTGACCAAAAAAGAACTAGATTCCATCCAAATATTGGTCCAAAAACTGAGTAATAACCTTTTGAATATGTAGAGGAAGATGGGCAACACCACTATCCAAAATAATAACTAGAATATTGGATTTCAAAGATACACCATACCCTTCAATAGGCCTTCTAATAATGTAGAGTAGCACCCCAACAAGTTGCTAGAGATAAATATAGGAGAATCGACTTTGTCCAATCAACATAGAGTCTATAATACATCACAACATGGTGAAATTGAATGTGTGGATTTATGTGCAACATTTGATATCCTCCATAGAGAGATGGTAAGACAAGACTTGATGAATAATCCACTGGATTTCTATCCATAAGCTAACTCTTCAAACACAACAATGGTGTTTGAAATGCATGAGTCTTTCTTCCCATAAGAAGATGATAATGAACTAAAAGACAAATATGATGAAGTGGAGGATTTTCAATAATAACAAAATGGAAATTATAATCTAAGGAATAAGTATCCCTTCACAACATCCACTCCTCTAAACAATGTTGCTACTCCATCAAATCCAAGAGCTGACAACAATCCACGTCCCCTTAAAGGGAATGAACAGCTTCAGAATAAAGAAGAACAAGTCAAAGGGGGATATAACATTGTTGAAGACATGAAGAAGATTAAAGCCAACATTAATCTTCATGAATTAACCTATATTATATAACAAAATGAGTTCCTATGGAAGTCTATCACAAGGAAAGTGACTGCAAAGAAGATAAAAATTGCTCACACCAATGTTATATACAAGAGTAAACCTTAAGTTCCACCTTTATTATTGACTATCTGAGCATTTAGAAAGAACATCCATAATTATTTAGTTAATTTTGGAGCTTCATCCATTGTGATGCCTAATTCAATTTGACAGAAGCTAGGTTTGACCCCAAATCCATCTAAGAGAATGGTTTCATAATTAAATAGGACCATGGTTCCTATAATAAGATAGTTGAATGATGTGTGGATCAAAGTAGCATTCGAACCATGAGTGTAAATGATAATCAACATACTAGTAGTAGATATTCTATAAGGATACAAAATCTTCCTTAGCATAGACTGATCCAAGACATTGAATGGGTATGTGGAAATAGACTTCTCTTAAATTTGGTTACCATGAAGAGGTATTCCAAACTAGATTTGAATTGATTGAGAGCCAAGAATGAAATACTTAATTACCAAATATAATACAAATGATGAAGAAGTAAGTTATAAATCTCCTAACCTTGGGATTTATATCTTCACTATAAATCATGAAGTGTAAGAACCAAAAATCCAAGGACCTTCCTAGTTGTGGACCCTCCACTTTGACGGTGCAAGATCCAAGCAAAGATCAGGTGTCAACATTGAATTGGTGGACCCACAAGGCAAGAAATAATTGATAACATATATAAAATAGTCCCCTTGCACCGATAAAATATAAAAATATGAATAACCAATATTGGGACTACTTTTTCCTCTAAAAAATAATGTTAAACGATTATTGATTTATGGTGATTCAGAACTAGTAGTCTATCAGGTCAAAAATGAATACTAGTGCAAGTTGTCATATCTGACAAGATACAAACATAGAGCATGGGATTTGATTGAGTATTTTGAAGACTTTAACATAATGGTTGTACCTAGAGAATAGAATCAAGATGTTGATCATTAGCTACCTCAGCTGCCAACTTTACACGCCTATATGATTCCAAGGTACAAAGATTCTCCATTAAGCTAGTACCTTGTCCATTAGTTCTAGACAACGTGAGAAATTTATAAATTTTTGATGATGACTAGTAGATTATCTAGTTCTTGACTAATTCATGATAATTTGAGTCTCAAATCATTGATGACAAAGAAATTAGTTACTTATGCCAAGATGAATTAGGGGAGAAAGGATTTATTTAGCTAAAAGAAAACTGCCTCCCTCTAGGAATGGTTTCCTTAGAAAGGACATTTGATTTAAATCCTTAATCTCAGTAGTAAAGACAACCAAAAGTAAATGACTCTAAGTTAAAAAGGGAAAATATAGGAGATGAGTGTAACCCATGCTATGTCAACATTGATCTCAGCTGTACTCCAGAGGAAAGGCATATAATGAAGAGTTTACTCACTCAATACAAGGATGTAATCACATGGACATATGAAGACTTGAAGGTTTTCAACCCAAGGTTCATCACCCATATAATTCCATTGAATTTGGATGACAAACCATTCAGGTAGAGGCAAAGGCTAGTAAATCATATCCTAAAACCCCTTATTCAGAAGGAAGTGGATAAGTTTCTAAGTGTAAGAATAGTTTTTTCTATTAGATATTCTACTTGGTTGGCTAATTTAGTCCCAATCAAGAAGAAAAGTGGAGAGATTGGGCTCTATGTTAATTTCAAAAACTTAAATAAAGCCTCTACGAAAGATAATTATTCATTACCTTCCTCAGATGAAGTCATCTAGATAGTGAGTGGTTTAGGAATGATGTCTTTCTTGGATGTATTTTTAGGGTATAACCGAGTGTTGGTGGAATCAGAAGATGAAATGAAGATAACATTCACCATGAAATGGGGTACTTATGCATATAATAGGATGCCATTCAACCTAAATAACATAAGTTCCATGTTTCAATAAGCTATGAACTATGCCCTCTAGGGGATGATAGGTAAATGTATAATTATCTACATGGATGACCTTACAGTCTTATCAAAAGCAAGGACAAATCATGTAGGACACCTATGTTCAATATTTGAAAGATGCAAAAAGTTTGGTATTTCATTGAACCCTAAAAAAAGTATATTTAGTGTCATATAAGGCAAGCTCTTGGGTCATATCATCACCAAAGATGGATTATGATTGACCCATATAGAAATCAAAGGATATCTAAAATTTCTATCCCAAATAACAAGAAATAACTCAAATCTTTATTTGGGAAGATAAACTTCATGAGAAAGTTTATAGCAGGCTTTATAGAAATCATTAAACCTCTAAATGCAATGCTCAAATAGGATGCTAAAGTGGAATGGATAACATAGGCTCAAAAGACTTTTCAAGACATTAAAGATGCAATATCCCATGCCCTTGTACTAATAAGTCCAAACTTCACCAAGGAATTCTTCCTATATTCATTTGCCTTAGAATATATTATTACTGTTGTGCTCACCCAAAAGAAAGAGGAGAGAGAGCACCCTATCACGTTAATGAGTATAAACTTGAAAGAATTAGAACTCATGTATTACATGATAGATAGATAAATCTTTTCCCTTCTTAAAATGGTGAAGAAATTCCAACATTACATCATAAGGAATAAGACAATTTCCATTGTATTGGATGATGTTGTTAAGCTCACTTTATCATAAAATGAATTAGGAGAATGCAAAAGGAAATGGAAGGAAAAATTGCAAGAATTTGACATGAAAATCAAGCCTTCCAGGATCATTAGAGGTTAAGGCATCAATTAGCTCATGACTAAGCTTGACCCACACATCATTGTTGAAGAGGTTTGTGAGAACCAAGTATCTAAATGGGACTGGTATATTGGTATTATTCAATATTTGCCCACAGGTACTTATTCCCTAGATATCAAAAGAGAACAAAGGAGATATTTGAGACTCAAAGTATCTCATTACATGATCAAAAAAGGGATCTTATATAGAAATAATTATGAAGGAATCTACTTGAGATTCATATCATGAGAGGAAGCTTAGGAAAGTCTGGAAAATTCGCACTAGAAGATAGGCAAATGTCATCCCTTTGGAAACACCACTGCTCATAAGATCTTGAGAATGGGTTATTACTAGCCAAAAGTCTTCAAGCATGTACATGCTCATGTACAAACATGCCATGACTTCCAAGTCCTAGAAAATAGGGAAGTACACACAATCATGCATCTACAACTTGTGATTAAAGGAAGACCATTCACCCAATGGGGTTTGGACTTCATTGGGGTCATTAATCCCAATTCTGCAATTGGCCACAAGTTTATACTCAATGCTATAGACTACTGCACATGATGAACTAAAGCTGTAGCTACAAAGCATTCAAGAACATAAGATGCGATCAAATTTCTAGAGGAAAATATCACAACTAGATTTGGTACTCCTATATTCTAGTCTGTGACAATGACCCAATATTCCAATCATCTAAATTTATTGAATGGGCCCATGACAATCAAATCACCATCAGGTCATCATCCAACCATTACCCATAAGGAAATGGGTTGGCTGAATCAACAAATAAAAACTTGATTTATGCTATTAAGAAGTCTGTGACAGATAAATTGAGAGATTGGCACAATCTACTGAAGTATGCACCATGGCCTAATCAAACAAGATATAAGCATGCACTCAAAACCTCACCTTATTTATTAGTCTATGGGAGATAACCCATTTTTCCAATCATGCTTAAGTTTCCAACATATCAATTTATGCAAGAATACATGAAACCAAGTGAGAAGGTGGAGTCTCGATTGTTGGACATAATAGAAATGGAAGACTCAAAGATTGAGGCCTTACAAAATTTAAGTAAACATCAAGATATAGTGAAAAGATATTTTGACAAGAGATTAAAGTTCAAAGCATTCATAATATCTAACCTGGTGCTTATATGGGACAAAGCATATGAAAATAAAGGGTAGCATGATAAGTTTACCCCATTTTGGATTGGCCCTTATTAGATTTCAAAGATCCTGGGTAATAATGTTTTCCATCTAGGGACCTCCAAGGTAATGGGATGACATATCCAGTCAATGGATAATTTTTGAAGCATTACTTCATGGCTGTAACATCTAGAAATGTCCCTGAATAGAAACAAAGGTGATGGTGAATAGTAATAAAGGCAATGGCTCTTAGAGCAAGCCCCAAGGTGCATAGGCCTCTTCTCCTCAACATGGATATAATCATATATCAATATTATATCAAGAATAAGCACTACCAAGCTTTGGAAGCAAAGAAGAATATCGACACTACAACTCCCAATTCAACACAAGCATCCAATTTAATGCCTCTAACAAACTCATCAACTATGCAAGCACCTGATCAACCTTGAGTTGAAGTCTAATTTTATATGTGTACATGCATAATTTACTTACAGTCCACTTAAATTTAGTATATACATGTAAATTTATCTGAATTGTTAGTAAGCATGCACATGTTTCATTGTCTTATACAAGCTAATTAATTTTGATATAAATGTAAATAGATATAAGCATGCAAAACATGTAATTTGGAGACTAAAATTAAAACCGAGGTTCTAACTATAACATGTAATTGTAAGTTTATATACACTTGGAGGATGAGGTGTCCCCTCCCCAAGTATATATATCTATGTAATTTCACATTCTAAAAGGTTGGAAGATTGGATCAATACAAGAACAAGTCAATTTTGACTATCATGCAATTGCATATGTGTTTTCTCCTTCCATTCATGTGATATTAAGATTTTGCTTCTCTGGTTGTTATAATACAGTAATTTGAAGTATGCAAAAGCTATAGATAGATTCTGATTGTTTTATCAATGTATGTTAGTTGTAGATGTGCAAATGTTATTAAAAGTTAGTAAATATTATCAAGCAATTAGTTTAAACTATGTTATTATTCTTAGTTGTATGAATGCTTTATATTGGTATAGTTTTCTAAAGTGTGTGCAACAGATACCTTATAATCCTTCATGGTCTGAGCTGTAACCTTATAATTAACAGTATGCAAGAGCTACTATAAAGGAAATAACATTCAACTGAGACCATCAGATTTATGATACCACTCCTCCTAGAATTCATAACTATGTTTATCTATGAGTGTGCAACAACTGCAAGCAGTAAGCACTAGTTTTGAGAGCACTTATCCACTAAGAAGTCAACCTAGGAAGTGATCCTTTGAGATCACAAAAACCTCTTTTTTAATCTACCCTTACCTCCTTTTAAAGTTTATTTGATTGAGATATACCCACTCTAGATTAGGTGTCACCCATCCATCTCACTTACTTAGGTTTGATTTCTATACTATGGTTCAATTCACTTCAAACAAACCTGGTTGTTAACCTGTATGCTCTATTTGCTATTCCACCACAAGGTTTTTTAACCCATACTTGCAACTCATGCCATGGAGTGGATTTTACCTCCATTGAGATCCTAAAATATTAGAGGCTACCTCATTTAAAACTTTGGCTGGTGCACAAGACCCATAATAACAAGTACTAGGTGTAAGACATGCCCTCTCGTATGTGCTTCTAGTCACTAATAAGAATTCCTCAACAATGCCAACTTTAGAGAAAGTGGTGATATGTGTAACAACCCTACATGTAACAGGTATCTGACAAGATGTTAGACAAACTTTAGTATGAGCTTGGTAATGAAAATCCATCTGACATAAATATGACCTTAATCCTATGTTTTGATATTATAGACCTAATTTTAATATGAGATGTTTGTAAGCTTTCAAGTCAGTGGTGGCTAGCTAAGAAGGGTAATATGAATGTTTTAAGTTGTTACTAAGGATTTGGCATCTAAAGTTATAAAAGTTTTGTCCTAGCCTACATGTTCGAGGACACATCTTCCTGTTGGTTCGATGTTTTCATCTTAGATACACTTTTGGGTTCTTGTAAATTTTGGTACAAACTTTGGATCTAGTTTCAATGAGCAAAGAAACCATTTTTTCTGAAGTGAACTAGTAGGGGAATATTCCCTAAACTAATTCCTTTTGTTTTTTAAGCAAACAACATATTGAGTGTTGTAAATAACATTTTTCAACAGGGTCTACCAGTTTTTTCCTTGGAAAGGAGTTGGCTATACTTAGGCCTATTGGAGTTTCCTTCACATCATTTGACCTATTTAAAAAGGTCGATACTGAATTTACTCAAGATTATGTTCCATTTTCCACTTGTTGAGGTTTTCTTTGGTATAAACCTGATTTTTATTTGGAGCTACAACCAAAAGCAATTGTTTTAATTTAATTCACTTCATTGTGAAATATATAATGTATTAGTTCTTATAAGTCAATAAAAATTTAGTTCCTACAAAAAAAATTATGCAAGAGTACATTGTGGTTAGGTGTTGTTTTTACCAAGTTTTAATATATTTTTCAGCTAGCGATTTTACATGACTTGTAGGAAATTACATCCTTGTAAGAATAAAAATAAAAAGGTGGTGGGATATTTTGAAGGAATGGAAATAGGGATTATATCCAATGTGGATGAGATAATCACTAGCATTTCCATCTGTAGAGCGGTATGTTTGAATAACAATGAGACTTATAATAAATGTGAATTTTACCAAACTCTTTCATATCAAGATTCAAATTAAGAAGACAAAAAGTAGAGATATAGGTCATAATAAAAAGTGCAAGGTTAAGTTTAGGATAAATCAAGATTTTATTTATGAGGTTGTTGTAGATGTTGTTCCTCTAGATCTATGGTGTGGTCTTTGGTAGCTCATACATGTATGTTGGATATATATAATATTCACGAGGATAACTAATAGGTATCATTTGATCAAAGATGGGGAAAACTACATTATCAAATGTATCTAAAAGAAAACAAAAATCTCCTTGGTAAGTACTAAGTAAGCTAAAAGGTAGATTAATTGTAGTGGTAAGTTTCATTTACATTTATAGAGCGATAAGTAAGATGACAAGATATTTGAATATAAGGCTTCTTCTAACATTAAGAGCAAAAAACATTTGAAGATTTTTGCAACAATTAAAGGAAGTTTCCCAAGATCCCAAGGGTATGCTGCCTATGAGAGTGTCCTATCCCTAACATTGGTCTTTATAGACAATCACTAAGAAAAACACATAGGATAAGAAACCAACTTCAATCTTTGTTATATCAAGGTGTAATTTGTACTAGCACTTTTATTTTTGGTTATCTTATTGTTATTGTGCCTAAGAAAGACGGTTCATGGAGAATGTGCATTGATTATAGGACCTTAAATAAGATAAAAACATGTACCCTCTTCCAATGATCAATGAATTATTATACATACTTCAACATGATAATCACTTAACAAAGTTGGACTTGAATCTAGGTATCATCAATCAAGAATCAAGGAGAAGGATTTGAAGAAAAAAAAAACATAGAGATCTAGTGGGTGAGACATATTGTGGATGAGAGTTACTTTTATACTAATAGAGTTAGGCTAGTGATTTTAATTAAAAGAGGTATCTATGCCACTTAGACGAATTTGTGTTACTTTGTTTCTAAAATTTCATAGATTTATTATGAAGGTAATATGGGTGTTTATCTTATGGTAACTAACATGATTCTCTTATATAGATTTTTTAACATTTTTCTATCCTTAATAATGTGTGGGGGTGTTGAGTGAAGAAGGGAGAATTATTTATAGAAACAAACATTGCATAACAGATATTATATTTTATAGAAATAAATTTAGAGGCATCCATTATGTTGTGAGTGAGGCGGTAAAAACTTAGGTAGTGAATTGATAATGTTTTTGATACATGATATTGTGGGGTTGACAGACACATGCTTGATCTAGAACACAAGCCAGTGTTTCAGTCCCCTATCTACACTATTCCAATCTATCACTACATGTCCCCTTATTTTGAATCACCTAAATATTGGTGAGATTTGAACCTGGGTCATCACTATGCCAATGGATCCATTTTAACCATTTCACCACAATCTAGTTATTTAATAATTTTAAGTCATAAAAATTAAAAAAAATATTTTCTGTAGTGAAAGACAAAAGGTTCAAAGTGAATTCATAGAACATAGACATAGTGAAGTGGGAAACACTGTGTTAGCAAAAACTATCATTGTTCTTCTAATCTAATTTGTATTTCTTTGTTACTACTACATTATCATTTCTTATTAAATTAATTTCATTTCTTTTTCTATTGTAAATTTTTTTTTGAGTTTTGACAACCTATTTAGGGGAAGGGGACCAATTATTGGATAGGGTCCAATAATTATGAATGGATTCCCCAGTTATGATTAATTCATGTTTATTCAATTATGCATAAAAGTATTTATACTTTTAGTAAAACTAACCTTTTATTGGTCTTATCATTTTTTGGATAAACAATATAAAAATATGGATTGATATTTGAAATATTACATACATATTGAAAATAAGTGAACACATTAATTGTTTTTTAAAAGTACATCATATTCATAATAACGTATATCATATTCAAATTTAAATACTTTTATGAAAACATCACACCATTTTGTAATATTTTTGTGTGCAACTAGTTTAAAACACCAACTTCATTGATTAAATGAGTGTCAAAAAGTTAATGTTTAAACAAATATATACAACTATTGTACATCTAATTGTAAGTTTTACAAGACAGTCTCCAAATATACATGTTATTTACTACTATAACTAGTACATTTAAATTTTATTACATACTCTACTATTCAAATTTCAAATATTTAGCTCCATAATTTGGAACATTAAAATCCAACATACATTAATTATGCACACCTACAAAATTGAAGTTTCATACAATTTTTAATCCTCACCATTCCCATAAAATTCAAATTTCAAAATTTAAAATTGGTTGTTGAGATACAATTTGTCTATAAATAAAATTTAAGTCTGTCTAAAAGAAATTACAACTAAGAAGAGGCAAACAACCACTATTTTATTGAATGTAGAAGAATATGAGGTCGTGCAGTGGTGCAAGGACTTATCTAACATGGGACATGGGTTAGACATATCACATATAAAGACACACATTGCCCAACTGTGCAAAAACATGTCCAACTCTTTCAATGATGGGGTTCATATCAAGTCATGGTGGATAAGCTTAAAAAAAGCACCCTGATTTTTCTATGAGAATAATAGAAATACTAGACAAAGATAGGGCTACGATGCTAAGGCTATCCATAGTGACAATTTTTAATGAGAACTATGTATGTATAAAACCATTATGGTTCACATTAAATATGGAATATTGATGAGAAATAAGTGCAGGTTGTAAGGAATTATGGCATGTGAGTCATTACCAAAAAAGGGACAATGGGTGTGCCACATATTTTGTCTAAAAGTAGAGAATGGATCATAGTTTTAGCATGTGTGAATACAATTGACTAGAATATCCTAGGGTTATATCTCTCAAGGAAAAAAATTTGTTGGAAAATTTCATTTTAGGCTATGAATCGGGGGCATGTATGGCTGCTCAACCCCATGCTAGAATGACAAAATAATTATTTATGAACTAGCTGCATCATTTCTCTAGATATTTATCAGGAGTTTCACCTAAAAATAAACGTATTATCATATTTTATGGGCATGGTATCCATGTTTCACTATCAATAATTGAAAAGGCAAGAGTCTTGGGGATTGACCTATTTACATTGCTTGCACACGGTATCCACAAATTATAGTTGTTAGACGTAAGTGTCTTTTCTCCATTTAAGGCCTACTTTAGGAATGATGGATGAATAAGCATCATGGTCTAGAGATCAAGAGAAGATAATTGACCACTTTGGGTAGGATAGAATTGAAGAGCGCACAAACTCCTAATAATATAAAAATCTAGGTTTAGATGGACATGTATTTAGCCCCTAAAACTTGATGCAATAGACAATGAAATGACTCCAAGTGAAGCATTCCATGTTGAAGATGATGAAAATAGTGCTACTAAAAATATCATGAGGTTGGCAGGGATAGATGAGGAAGACATTCAAGCTACTATGCATAAGATGGAGTAAATACAAAAAATGTATGTTGTTGAAGGTAAACATGCAACAAATGCATAAGATGTTGTTAGCCATGAAATACATGGCACCCAAAAAGCATATGAAGCTCATTTTACTTACACTCAACAAAAAAAAAACAATTGAAGATGCATTGAATGTACCTCCTAATGAAATAGATTCAACACTCACTTTTAGGCAAGACAGTTTAAGTTTGTCTACCCAAGTAAGCCCACTAGATTGGCTAAAGGAGGGAACAAAAAATCTTAGCCTTAATTATGAATTAATAGAAGTAGATGTGTCAATTTCAATGCCATCACTACCGCCTTCTGTCCCACCTGAGATAATTCATACTATATAGTAGGTGGATAATGGGGTGTAGAATATGCAATGGTTGATTTAGGTGCTAATGAGGACACAGTTAAAAATGCAATCCAAGATCCATATTGTAGTCAATCCGACATGAATGAGCAAATACATTGAATATCATCATTTCTTAAATTTATAATAGAAATTATTGGTAAGAAATTAGGAAACAAAGCACTCAAGTTGAATAAATAATATCAAATATTAACATCAAATGAGTATAGACAAATGTTTATAGAACATGAGTCTCACAAGAAAGTGATTGAGTAATTGAAGGTAAGGAAGAAAGAACAGGTTGATGAGAGGAAAACCCTTAGGTAGGGTGAGAAGGAAAGAAGTGAATAAATGAATATTTAAAATGAAATCAAAAAGAAAAAGGAGGAGCAAGAAAATATATAACAAATTTAATAAAAGGTGCAAAAGAAAGAGCATCACAAAAGGGAGAGGGAATTCAAGAAGGTCAAAATATAATTAGAGATGCAAAGGCATTTAAGCATCCAATTCAACCCTCTACCTGAAAATAATCACATATTGAAAGACATGATAAACATTCTATCCCATTTTGTTTCATCTTCTTATAACTATCCATGTGGGAGCCCTCCTCGTTATTCTATTAACATGGCAACAAATCCCAATAAGGAGACAACCCTTGAAAGATCAACTGCAACTCTACTTTATCTGAATACAGGAAATGAAGGGCATAACTCAACCTGTCCACCTTGGATGGTGTAAGTTTTGTTTGAATTTAAATAAATCATTTATAAGATATGATTTTTTATTGAAAAATGAAATTAGGGTGCCCAAAACTAGTTCTTTTTATAGGTGATGATACAAACGAAGCATATTATCCAATGATTATGTTTCTTTATAAGAAATTTACTTGTTATCTAACATAATGAAATGTATTATGTTTTTTATCTAATATAATGAAGTGTATTAAGTGATTTAATGATTATCTAATGTATTAAGTTTGATTTTATAATGTAATTAAATTGAATTATTATCTACCATTCACCATGGAAATGGATCACAAGCTTATGAAAGTTAAGAAACCTTCACCTAAAAGTGAGTTCCCCATTGTTCTTCTCACTCTTTAATTCAAAATCTATAGGAAACAAACATCAATAACATAGGTATACAATACAAGCAATAAAAAATTTAGTGTCACAAAGCATTTAATAAATTTTTTAAAATAACTATACATGCATTACAAATTTTGCAAATGTAAACTATGTTAAGAAACAAAATGTACAAAATGCAAAAGCATTACAATCTTCACAAACATAATTTTTTTTTAAGAAACACAATGTTTGTAAATATTTCGTAAGTGCTATAAATTTGAGCATCCCAACAAACATGCACCATTTACAACAACCAAACTTCAGTAAAAATAGTAATGCATAAATAAAGTAATTGACAATGGAATGGAAAACATTTCAACAACTATGACAAATAATAGTTGTAATGTTGAAAATGTGAGTGATTAACACTAAAACATGAATTCACAAAATGATTTGGTTTGATATATTTGACTCAACATTTACTATCATGTGAACAAAAATATTAATTTTGATACAAAGACAGTAATATTTACCGGTATGTGAATGAAAACCTTAAGGGATTCCATCCACATACCAGTAAATGGCCCTTCATTGCATATTAATTGGACATTGGTCCTCATTGCACAATTTTTTTAAACAATACGAAAAAATGTATGCCACTCAACATTTACTAGTTGTGAATGCAACATTTATTAATATGTGAATACAAACCTTAATTTTGATACAAAGACAATAACATTTACTCATATGTTATTGAAAACTTGTATTTTGATATAAAGACTAACATCTACTGGTATATGAATGGAAACATATAGGGCTTCCATCCATATATAAGTAAATGTCCAGTCTTTCATACCAAGTTCAAATCTCTTTCCATCTAAACAAGCATTTATGTGTATACTAGTAGATGCTCAGTCTTGCATCTCAAGTTTGAATCCCTTTTCATACAAATAAACATTTCTATGTGGGAACATTTGGTCGGTGCTTGTAAAATCTATGGAAAGTTGGAGGTAGGGAAATAGAAATGCGTACAAATATAAATAACACAACAATGTGAATGGAAAACATATCAATAACAACAATGATAAAGAATATTTGTCATGTTAGAAATGTGAATGAATAACACATCAACATATCAATAACACAACAACATGAATTCACAAAAGCATTTGGTTTGATATATCTGACTCAATATTTACTTCTAAGTGAATGAAAATCTTAATTTTGATACAAAGATAATAACACTTATGAGTATGCCAATGAAAAATTTCAAGGCTTCCATCCACATACTAGTAAATTTTCAATAACACATGAAAATTTCTAGGTTGTTCAAAATAGGTAACATTTCATCCCTATAATATGCTGAAGATACAATCTCTATTAAACTATGTATTCTGCATATAATGTTGTCAAGTTCCATCGTCGTTCATATCACATTTACTAGGAGTGAGTGACATTTTAATATGACATAGTGAACATGATTAACATGACATTTTAATGCAATTTAAAATTGGGAGGTGTATTCGAACATGACCCTTCAATGCTTATTAAAGAAACCCAGTAAGACATCAATGCTCCTTACTGCACAAATTTTTAACCTCTTTCCATCCAAACAAGCAATTGTGTGTGGAAACATTTACTGTGTGCTTGTAGAATCCATGGAAAGTTGAAGACAATAAAATGCAAATGCATCATAGATATAAATAACACAACAACATGAATTTAAAAAATTATGTTTGATACAAAAACAATAACATTTATTAGTATGTGAATAAAAACCTTTAGGGCTTCCATCCAAATACTAGCAAATCTTGACTTAGATGTGAATGAAAACATGTCGATGTTGTGGGTAATGTTTCATCCCTCCAACATGCAGATGCTAAAATATCTTTGAAATAATGTATTATGTAGAAGAGGCATTTGGGTTCCATGACATTTATGGAAGAATGACTTAAACGAGGCACACTGAATAGGTTGAAGATGGTGCATTGTGGTATTAACGTGCCACATTAAAGAAAAAAAGACCATTAGACATCTTCAAAAATTGTAGTTGCATATTAAAAATACAAGTGACTTCCAACATGGCTCTTTATTACATATTAATGGTACAAGCATATTTGAACATGGCCATTGAATTCAAAAAATGATAAGGTTTGATTAAAAACAATAACAATTATTGGTATTTAAATGAAACCTTGAGGGCTGCCATAAACATACTAGTAAAAGTTGACTTATATGTAAAGGCACTTCAAAATATTGAGCATGGTCATTGATGTTTGGTTGTCACTGATTACAAAGAGAGCATGTGGTACTAATGCATTAATGACAAAGTGATCAGTTTGATATCTTAGAGAATATATGACATATGTGCAGATCATTAAGGACAAAGAAGAGGTTGTGAGGTATCTATAGATGTCTTGATAAAGTTTTGGTGTGTCATTTAATCTTTTAGAATGAGAAACATGCATATTCTAGCTTAAGAGAAGCTAGACCATCACTGCACGTCATGTAAATATGAGTGATCCAGCAAGTTTGTGTATTTATTTTAGGTACTCAAAAAGTCAACCAAATTCAAAAGATTTCATGAAGATGATGTCTATAGTGTCAAGAAGGTACCTTGGAGATTTAAAGTCTTGAAGTGTTTTTTAGCTCGAGTTATAAAACTTCAAAGTTGTTCTAGTAAACTATGTTAAACTAGAGACCGTCAAGTTTAACTATGTTAATGTTTGAGGTCAAATTATCTAGACAGATCCAACGGTGAGCATTTAATCGGATCAAGATCTAATGATGAGTGTTTAATTTGACCAGATAATGATCCAATGATGTGCATGATCTTGTCGAAAGTGATCCAACGATGCGTATTTAGTCAATATGTCAAAGATTGCTTAGAAGATGCATGAGGTTGCCAAGTGGCGAAAGCTCATTAGAGTCAATAGGTCAATGTGCGTAGAAGGCACGTAGAGCTGTGAAATGTCACGATCACATAAGAGAGGATCTAAGATCAATGGTGAGCATTGCTTGATAAAGATCAGGCTACTCAGAGGAGATCGACTGTGTGTATTTGTCCACAGTTGCCAAGGAGAATGAGATGAGGCTAAGGTACTCGATGTTTAGTGTGTGAACAATGATCGTTGGAATTCAAATATTCAAATTAATGAGGAAAAAACCAGTGCTTAGTTTTTGAGCTATATATTTTGATCCATGATGATTTTCTTGTTGTAGTAAAAAGCAAAGTTGTAGAGGACTTCAAGGCGCATCCATAGAACCTAGTTAGAAGGTCTGAATGTTTGTACAATCAAAGTTATGGAGCTTCAAATTTTATTGTTTGTTCATTCATGGTGTTTTTGTATAGAAAATTATGTTTAAACAATTTGTGCTTTAACAAAAGAGTGTTTTAGTGACAATAATCATCTGAAGATGTCTTAGAGGTCATATGGAGTGGACCCATGTATTTGAAAGTGATCTTATATTCTTAATTTGCTCGATGAAGTGCTAAATGGGTGAATAGGTCTCCATGAGACCTATAAGGGCTACTAAGGCCTAATTGAAAGGCATAGCTGCTTAAGTGTGACACATGGATGTTATGGTTGACCTGTGAAGATGGTATTGAGATTTTTTTTAGAGTGTTAGATGTCTTAAAGGTCAAGACAAGTATTATGGCTGACCTAGAAGTCCTTATTCATGAAGACACTATAAATAATGAAGACCAAGGCAACAGTTTCTGGACTTGATGTGAATGTGTTGAGAGAATAGAAGATAGAGACGAAGGAAAGAGATCAAAAAGAGTGTGCTCAGTGGATGGATTGAAGTACAAAGCAGATTGAGGATGAATGAAGAACCCTAGAGTGATCCAAAAGGGGTGTTTGGATTTATTGCTTGTATAAGCAAGTTTGAGTGTGTGTGAAGAGTGAAAGAGAGGTGTTATACATTCTTTCTCCATTCAGATTGATCTACAATCAGAGTTCTGAACTTGTTGATTTGTAAGGTGTTGTGTGGGTGCTCAACATCTAGAACAAGTGGGTGCTTGTTCATACTTAGGGGTGGGTTCTCTTTGTAAAGTGGGTGCTTCACTAAAAGGTCTCATGTTTGTAATCATCTTATAAGACAAGTAGTCCATGTGTTTGCAGGCTTGAGAGTGGGTTTTATTCCCCAAGAGGGTTTCCCTCGTAGATCTTGTGTTATGTGTGTGATCTTGCATCATCTTGCTTATTCATTGTTATGAACATCTTGTATGCTTTATGAATGCTCGTGGTCATTGATTAAGAGTTTGAAAGGATTACAATTGAAGTTTGAAATATCTTGTATCACTGATTCACACCCCCCCTCTCAGTGATTGTACCTCCAACAAAAAACACCATGAACATAATAAGGACAATAATAACAACAATCATATGAAAATAATACAACATAGTTGTGGGTTCAATTACATACAACACACATGTGGGTAAAGTGTCATCCTTCCAATATGCCGATGCTACAAGCTCTGTAAAACACTGCATTGTGTAGAAGAGGCAGTTGGGTTCCATGACTATTTTGAGAGAGTGACTCGAAAAGCCGCGTTGAACAAGTTGTTGATAATATGCACAACAACATTGACTTGCCACAGTAATGGAAACAAAGTCTGCCAAACATCTTTCAACGTGACATTTTGTTGTGTATTAACTACCCATACATCTTCCAACATGACTCTTCGTTTTTTATTAATGACCCATATTAACTTCACAACATATCTAAATACATAAAATTTTAAGCCAATATGAAAAAAACATGTTCATTTATATATTATTATTAATCAATTTTTAAAAATTAAAAAAAAATATAAATCCCAACTATTTATTACACGTTTAAAAAAAAAAAAAAAAAAAAAAAAACGACATGCCGACATACAACTTATTTACACTAAATAAATTATATTACCTAAATCCAAAATTTAACGTTAGGGGGTAGCACAATATAAAAGATACGGGACTCTCTGCTCCCCCTTCACCATTTAACTTCGGCTGGACGGCAGGGATGAGAGTATTGAGTTGAAAAAATCTTTTAAATTGCAGGAATAGATTACAAAACAGAGATTTGGAAGGGATCGGTAAGAGATGGGAAGTAGCAAATACATGTGGGGAAATTCAGTGTGGAAGTAGCAAGGCAACGAATCCTCATAAGACTCTCTCATGGAGCTGTGGTTAACAACACAATTCTCCTCCGTATCGGTATTGGTATGAACGGAAGAAACAAATTTGTTGCAGCCGACTCATTTACGGTGCACATCTTTTTATCCCTCTTCTCTGTTAACATTAATTTTCCTTTCTGGCTCATCCAAAATTCATAGAAATCATTCCTAAATACCTATCGAAATGGACATATTCAGAATGTATGTGAACAAATAATCAGAATATGGAAGTGATTTTTGGGCTAGGGAAATTATTTACCTTTGCACGGCAATGGATCCAACTTAATACGCTCACAGAGGAGTATTAATGAAGAAACCCTAATCCTGATTGGCCACTATCTGACGGAAATGCTGTGCTTGTTGCCCTCCACTTTATTAAAACATAATTTCTCATTCTTCCAATTTACTATTGGGATGTGATGGTGCGCAGTGTCTTGTCTGGTTTTGTTTCCTGTTGTTGAATCGGACTAAATTCCAATTTCATATATATATTTTTGGGTTAGTGCGATGGGAAAAGTTTCTAAAGTCTAGTTATGAAAGCAGGATTTTGAAATACATTAAATAATGTCACTAATTTTAAAAAAACCATTAAATAGTGGTCAAAGAGGAATGATTGACCAAACATTAATGCGAGGAAGTTTTAATAAATACTTAAAAATAAATTTATATTTTCTATCAATGATATCGTTGAATTTAGCGTTTAGAGGAAACGACCAATTCCGACTCCTTATAATAACAAACCGCTTTGTCCAATTACAACAAAACCACACATTTTCCCTGCTCTCTAAATGATACATACGCCTTTCACATATACGCATTCGATGAGAGAGTTTACTAAATTGATGACGGTTCAAATATCACTATTAACCCTATTCTTACACTTTGTTGTAACTTTGGTTCTTGTACAATGGTTTAAAGTACTTCAAAACCATATTTAGAGGTTCGTGGTATTTCTAAGATCATTATCTCATCTCTACTAGATGTAACACACATTTTTATAGTGATGTGTAATATGTACAAATCAAACATGATACAATCCATGTGTGCATCAAATAGGTTCTATGGTAGCTACCATCAATTTTAACAAGGTTTGTCACACCTCTATGTCAAACCACAAATGATAAATCATATTGTGTCGAAACACTAGGTGGTAATAACTTGCTACGTCCATATCGATAAGTGCAAAGCACGAGCTGTTCAAAGGCTTAGCTAGTGCAAGGTTGAGAGGTTGTGCCTTCTTTCACTTGGGCAACACCCCATGCCAAAATGTTGAGCGTTAATTTTGACATCGATCAATGCAACTATTGCAAGGTGAAGAGTTACATAGAAGCTCAATTGTTTAAACTTTTACAATAGTGCTTTATGTTTTTACAACGTTGTAATATATGTATACACATGCATGTAGCTTTATTTAGCAATCATAGTAGAAGATATAGTAAATTGTAAGCAGCCACGAGTCTTTCTTAATTGAACAATTCATCTCTCTCTCTCTCTCTCTCTCTCTCTCTCTCTCTCTCTCTCTCTCTCTCTCTCCCAGCTCCCTCCCTCTCTCTCTCTCTCTCTCTCTCTCTCCAAAATTTTCATTTTGTATGACTACAACTATCATGATTAGTCTTGACCTTAAAGTGTGTACCCATCATATAAGGTATCTATTTCTTGACTACATGAAAAATAAGTAACATCGCTTTCTCGTAGGTTTGTTTAAGCTTGTTTTTACCCTTGAGTTGACGACTTTCAAAAGTAATGGATCTTCCTTCCTACATGAGTATTGTGCCCATGCTACATCTTGATGCATCACATTCAACAATAAAAGTTTTATAAAAGTTAGGGGTAGCCAAAACTAGAGAGGTGCACATAGCATCTTCAAGCTTCACAAAGGTTGTGGTAGCTTGTTCATTCTAATGGAAGGAGTCATTATTCAATAAAACTGTGAGTGGTGTTGTTATGTTGCCATAAGTTTTCACAAATATGTGATAGTAACCTGTTAGCCCCAAAAAACTTTAGAGATTCTTAAGGGTTTTTTGCACATTCCACCCATCATAGCTTTGATATTCTTAGGGACTGCTTTGACTCCTTTATGTGAAACAACATGACCAAAATTTTCCACCTTTTGGATTCTAAAAACACATTTTGAAGGTTTTAAATAAAACTGATGTTGTTTTAGAACTAATAGATCATGTTTCAAATACTGCAAATGTTCTTCCTAAGTTTTGATGTATGTTAGAATGCCATAAAAAAACCAACACAAATTTCCTCAAAAAATGCCTAAAAATAGTGTTTATCAAACTCTGGAATGTAGATGGTGTATTTGTGAGACCAAAATGCATGGATAAAAACTTATAATGGCCTTCATGAGTTCTAAAAGTTGTTTTAGGGATATCCTCATCTTTAATCCAAATTTGATGGTTCCTAGAATGAAAATCTAGGTTTTTGAAATAAATAGCACCATGTAAATCCTCTATCAAATCATCAATTACTAGGATATGTAACTTATTTTAAATGGTGTACTTGTTGAGTTCGCTATATTCTGGGCACATCCTCTAAGTGTCATTCTTATTACTCACCATGATCACTAGAGATGAATATTCACTTTGACTATGTCTGATAATGTATCGCTTGTACCATATTTTCAATTCCACTCTTATGGGCACATGGATATCTATATGCCCTGATGTTTGGTGGTTAACTCTTAGGAAGCAGTCAAATGACATGATCATGTTCTCTTCTTGGTGGTAGTCCTTTTGGCATGGCACCAAAAATAGTTGGGTGGTCATCAATAATCATTTGTAGGTCAGAATGGGTAGAGTCCTTTGTTTGTTGAACTTAAATGGAAAATAAATAGGATACAAATCCTTTAACCCCTTTTCTGAGAATATTTCTCATTTGATGCGAACTTTCGAATTATGAAGATTTTGCCTATAGTTCACATAGTTCAAATATCATACCTTCAGAATGAAAGTGCATGAATAGTTCCTAAAAATTCATCTCTATTGTGCCCAAGGTTGTGAACCATTAGAGTCTGAAAACAATGTCTTCCTCACCCATGGGAATAACAAGCATAGGAGAATCTAGCCTATAGTATCCCATACCAAGATTAATAGTATGGCATTTCCTAGAATAATTTACAGTACCACCATCTACAATCATGACCTAAAATTTTAGAGGTAGGTAAATGAAACAGTTCAAACGAATAGCCACCTTAGTGTTGATGAAGTTATGTATACTTTATGAGTCAATAAAAAATGTGACCTTATGTTTCTCTATGAAACACAACCTTAAGCTTTTGATGAGTTTTAATACCGGAAAGTGCATGACATGAGATTGTAGGTTTGGAATTATAAAGTACCTCTTCTATCTCTTCCTTGTCCTCCCTTGAGGCCACATCATCCTCTTCATCTTCATTAGAACCTTCAATGTAGAACAACTTCTTTTCAACACATTTATGTCATTTGCTTCACTTTTTATCGCAACCAAAACATGACCTTTTTGCACACTTCTCTTCAATTTATTGAGAGGTCAATCTTATAGGCTGAGGAAATGATTGCGCTGGGTTGCTTTGATATTTGAAGATGGTGAATGACTACTACTTGCTGGATATTTTTTCCCTCTATCCTACGAGCCATGTGAATAGTTATAGAGATAGTTTATGGATTAAACATGCGTACCTCATGTTCGATGTGGTCCTTAAGACCTCAAATAAATAGGTCATTCAGGTACTCATCATGAATGTTCTCCACATGCAAGGATTTATTCTAGAATTGATCAATATAATCCTTGACTACCCCTATTTGTCTCAACTTTGCCAATTGGCTAAAGTGGTTACCACTCACATTATTTCTATAGTGTATTTTCAAATCATCTGAAAATCATACTAAGTGAGATTGAGAACCTGCTTCTTCTTTTAAACACATAACATCAATATCAAATAAATTGTTCTAGTTATAGATATAGGGATGCCATGACCACCTTTTATCTACATAGGATTTGGTATATATCAAAAAAAAAACTTTATTTGGTTGATCCAAGTGATCAAATCTGTTAGTCAAACTTTCACATTTCCACTTTTGGCATCATGTTCATTGGTTGTGAGGTACTTGGACTAGGATTGGGATGGCTAGAAGATCCACCCTAGTGGGGTTGTGCAATGATGATATGTGGTTGGTTTTGTTGAATATTCATTAAAGTCATCATGATATTTTTTAAAGGAGATTGTATGTCCTTAATTTTAGATTGTATGCCTTACACATCAGATTGTATGCATTGCACTTTAGATTGCATGCCTTGCACATCATATTGCATGCCTTGCACCTCGTACTCAATCTAGTTCACTTTGTTATCTATCTCATAAAATATTGGAAAAAATGATCTAGTAATTCCACCTTATGACTCCATCTCTTCTTTGTTAGGAGTGTTACTCAGAGTTTTAGCAACCTTGCCTCGACCTGTAGTTTGTAGTCCGAACATAACAAGGCTTGACAATGTCGATCTTGAATGTCACCTTTACCCAACTTTGACCAAGAGTTTGTGCAATGATGTCAGACTCAAATTATAAACTAAAAATAGTATACCCCCACTTGAATATTTTCAAGCTTTCTAAAAATGTAAATAAATCTAAAAAATTCCTTAAGTAACCTATAGAATGAATTTATGAAAAACACTAAATCGGTAATAACTCAGTCAAACTTGATCCCCAAACCCTAATTGATTTACTAAGAGGTCTTTAAATTATCCACCAAATCCAATAAAAAAATTAGAGATAAATTTAATACATATTTCGAGATATAATCAATTCTCTAATATTAGGGTTTCACCCACTTATTGGCCCAAATTGGCACTCTGATCCCATTTAAAATGAAATTAATTCTCTAATAAAGTAGAATAACATAAATAGATCATAATATAACTGAAATAAAGTAGAATATATGAGTAAATGACAAGCCACTTCAAGGGGGAAACCTCCACAACCTTATAACATGAATAAAATTCGTAATATGATGATCAATTACTAATTACTACCTCCTATTTATAGTCTACTTAGGCCATGGTTACTCTATAGGCTGACCTAACTACCCAAATGAGCTCATAGAGATATGTAATATGATAAGGAATGGGTTATGTAAGTGACAAGTCGACTAGACATAGCCCAAAACATGTTATAGGCTAAGGGTGTAGCATACAAACTCTCATGTTCATGATTTTTACTCTAACATTTCACATTTTACTAGCTTTGATCTGGTTATTGTAGTTGAGTTTTTATCAATTTTTCATTCACTTCATCTCAATTGGTATAAAATCATATTGGACTCAAAATCATAAAGATAAATAATGGGGTCGGGTAGTCATGACAAAAGATCAATTAAGGAGTTAACAAATGAATAAATTGAAGTTAAGAGCGAAAAAAAAAGAAAAGTACAAGCAGATAGGAGAGCATCTAGACAAAGTGAAGGTACTTCTTCCATACCAAGTAATATTTTAATAGAAAATAACATGCCCAATTCTTTGGAATTTAATCAATCATTATTGAATTATGAAACTCAATATGTAGAACATGTAAAGTTAATGAGTTTTTATTGAGTGATAAAACATAATAATGAAACATCTATCCATAATGAAGTTTTTGAGCATTATGACAATGAACATCATGTAATCATTGACCTCAATTGACCTCACTCCTAATGAAGAGGAATTTACTTCACCTATTGAGTCTAATGTTAACAAAAGGTTTGAATATCCCTTATATGGTTGAAGTGTTAACACCATTAAATTTAAGAATGTAGCTCATGCACACACACCTCCAAGGATAATCCAATGAACACCAAGGTATTTGATTGAAATATATGAGGAGATGTTAGAACCTGTGCAAGGTAAAATGTCAACAATTACAGTTAAATGTCATGATCAACTTATATGTGACTGTGCATTTGAGAAGAAAACCCATACAAAATGATGTCAATTATTTGTTCAATTGATGAAAATGCAAAAAATGCACTTTGTGATGCATATTTAGGGCTAATGACAAGCAACTTTGATGGAACTAATAATGAAATAGTAAAGAATCTAAGTAATTCATATAATGCAAAAGGTAATAAAATTAAAAAAAAAAATAGTAATGTGGCAAGATGAGTAATAATAGAGTTCATGGTGAGTAAGACAACATCTAGAGGCCACTTTATTAGTCAAATAAATACAACCTTGAACTTGAATAGGAAAACTATAATTAAATCTATAGGAAGAACAACAACACTTGATAACCCTTTGCTCACAGTTTGTTGGGGGCATTTAGTGGCAGACTTCCACAAAAAGGAAAAACATTAGTTGAAGGCACAAGACATTTGATTGATTATTTTTGGCATAAAAATACAAAAGTATCACCTAATATAAAAGATGTTAAAAGAAGAAAAATTTTCAAAAAAATGTGATCCACATGCAAAACATTTCTTGGACGTGACCTAAACAAAATTTCATAAAACGTTTCTTGAAAATATTAATGGACAATTGATAATTAAACAATGGTCATTTGAGATGTGCAAACCTTTCTATGTTAAAATCAACCAAACATGCATCACATGTTGTTATAAGATCCATGTTGAATTTTCAATGCGTTTTGATGTTTTATCATATACATTTTACTTTATTTACTAATGAGATTATGTAGGAATGTCTGGTGGCTTCTCCACCTAAAAGATCAAGAGTTAATCCTAAGTCTTTTATGTCAAAGCCCTGAGGGATAGTTTTGTTTTTACCAAAGAATGTTTACATGGATAGTAACAATTGTGGTGGTTTGTACATTTGACTAAATGTACATACGCATAAATTTCACATGAATTTAAAAAGCAATTAATTGATTTTATGAAGTAAAAAATTGTAAAGAATGCATTGAAATATGGAAAAGAGTCATCAAGATGTGAGTTGGTTATGCTTCAAGTATCTGTGTCTAATTTCATTGTTGAATTCAAGATTGATATTATCTACCAATATGCAAGACATACACACTAAGAAAAATATTTGGATAATCAATTCAAGTTATGTATGGATAACTTCCCACTCAGGGCCATTGTTTCAATTATGGACTTTGCTGAAAACTACACACTACAAAAATAAAATGAGGTTCAATCCCAATACTATAATTCAATTCAAGTTAAATTTTTGTGCATATTACATTCAAACACGCCCTTGATAGCACATAGGGTAGTATAATTTTTTTGATGGAGGACCACTTTTACCCGAATGATGATAGATTGCATTCCACAGAGTTTTTTCGAGGTTGTTTTGAGATATTTTATATAAATATGAAAGTGAGAGAAATTATGTTCAATACACACTACACAAGGTTAGACAATTGTGCATGACAGTTTAAAAATTCTTGAATGTTTTATTGGTTGAGTATGATGCATATGAAGAGTGGGGTACACCATTTTTGGATTTTATTTGAGGTTGGGCATGGCAAAGGGGAACATGATGGTGCAAGTGCATGTGTAAAAATAACCCATAAAAAAGAGCAGGAGAAGTATAAGGATGATGATGATGTAACATCTCATTTTTTGTCCTAGGATGTAAGGTGATTGTGGGTGATTAGTGTTGAAAATCATAATTAATGATGATTGGTATCTGTGTAATCAAGGATTGAATTGCTTCATATGATTTTAGTTTAGGCAAATAATGTTTCTATGCGTATAGATGTTACACAATTATGTAGAATAATTTTTATTATCATGCTTTTACTATTTCATATCATGTGATTTGAGATTATGACTTGAATATTTGTTGTTTGTTCATTTTCTATGGCATGTGTATAGTCCTTGGTGTGAGGGAGAACATCATTGAAGAGGAGGAACTAGATATAGACTATGAGCAATATAGAAATAGTCCTATGGACTAGTTTGTGATCATGCTATCTGCATGTTAGGCATTTTCTTTCACTTATTTGGCATGGGTAGTGATTAATTGGGTTTGGGTGATTGAATGTATGTTTAATATTGTGTTTGTCTTCTTAAGTATATAATTTTATAGGATACATCAACTATAATGATTACTAGCAGTCATATAGTTTGGATAGGATAACATGTACCTATTTTTGCAACTAATTAAACATATGCTTAGAATGCTTTGTGTTATTTTTTAACAAATATTGTGCAATTCATGTTTGGCTGATGAGTTTTTATATCAGGTTTCGTCAAAATTTACGACTATAGAATCCCTACACTATAAATAATTGGGTTCACAACCTAATAGATATTTATGAGCCATTTTAGTGACAATTAGTCTATGCGCAATTATTGACTAGGTGGTAAATCAGAGCCATTAAAGGTGGGTCTTGGGTTGTCATTGTATCATGATGTTTTTTAAATAAACATCGAGTTGCAATGAGTGCATAATGACACATTAAAACCCACATGCTGAGGTTTTCCTATGACCACTTAGCGCAAACTAAAAATGCTTTATATTTTGTCGATTGGGTGACTCCTTTTCTTAGATTTTGTTATCATTAATAATGCAATGTTTAATAACATAACATGTTAAAATAAGTTGAAAGGTTATTTGGGATTTAAAACAATATTAAACTTATGAAATATAAGTTTTCCATATATAACATAATGTTAGCATTTTATAGTCTAGTCTTGGTGGCATTTTGAGGCATTACAGGATGGTATGGCATATCATTGGCACCATGTCATTATTAAATAAGGCATTGGAAATGTGGTTGTTATCCAATCTACTTCTACTCTTTTTTTGACTATGCACTATCCTAGATTTTGAAGGGCGATATGAAATAGTAAAAAGCCATTAAACTTGCCACATGGGGTGACCAAGGAGTTTTCCTTTTATTTGAACTCTTCTAAACTTTAATTTCTGCTAACTAGGCAACATTGTCAATGAAAAATAGTTTATTTAGGTTTAAATCTCTTTAACCAATAAATGTAACAATTGCACCACTTTTGGTACATGGAACTTAATACGTTCAGCCAAAGTTTCTTCTATTTAATGAGAATGCCCCTCAGAAGAAAGGAAGAACACACCATTTTTGCATAGAGTAGGAGAGGAAGATGTATTATTTGTTAAAGGAGAACGACCTGGAGGAGAATGATCATGGTTTGGACGAGAAAAATGTAGTATGTTAGAAAAGATTCCTAGAAACCCTTCAAAACATGCTAATTCAGGGATAACTTATGCATGAATTAACAAAAGTAAGCATCAAAGATGGAAATTTAGACTGAATATATTCATTAACAATCAAAACAAATAGATTCACAAATAAATAGAAGGCTGATTAGATTCAGAATAGTCGTTAAACACTTATATGATTAACAGATTAAAGCAAATAGAGTACTCATTGTGCACAAAATAATGATAAAAGATACATAGGAAAACCATTTCAGAATAATATGTATTAATCTCTATTACATCGAAACCATATACAAATACAATTGAGTGTTATGTATAGAGTTTTACCCAACAATGTCTCTTCATATTCTAGCCTTTTGATATGCCAAAAAAGAGTGACTCTTCACATTTTGTCATCTATCATTATGCTTACATATATCAAATACATACAAAAAGATTATACAAAAGACAAAATGTGTAAAAATCACACATATGTCCAACAGATATACTCTATGATTTTACTAGCCCTGTTCTACACTCAACAATTTCTCAGACTTAAAGATTTGTCTCGACCCGAGACAAAGTTTTAGCATAAGATCCTGATCTGAAGCTCGAGCTGAGGAATTGAACTTAAAATAAGAGTTGTAGTTATAACTCTACATGTCGTTTACTGGTTTTCACCCTTTATGCACTACTTAACCATCTTTTTAGGTTTTCAACTAATTAGTGTACTAGCCTATTGCCCTTTCAGGATTTCAATAGACTAGCTTATCGAGGTGGCTGCCCTTTATGGGTTTTCAACCAAACTGGCTCCACGCCTAATGCTTAAGGTCATCCTACAAAATTATGACAAAAAGTTATGAAAATTACAAAATTGGAACTGTGCATTACCTAATGTGTAGGTGGAAACATACTCCATGTTAGTTGTGTAGTAGGTTGTTGTAATGATGGATATACTATAGAAGTGGATGAAGTACCTAGTTATGTAAAAATTATTGGTGGAGGTTGTTGTGGTTGCTGGATGGCTAGCTATGCGCTTGTGGCACTCTTCTTCTATTGAATTACTTATTGAAACTATTGCATTGGAATGTATTGTGGTTCATCAACAATTTATGCAATGGAGGTGTTAAGCTGTGAAAAGTCTTGCTTGAGCATTTTCTAGTCAGTCAACACTTCTTGCACCATAGTGAGTAATATGCATAGTTAGACTTATATCACCATCAAGTTCTGAATATCTTCATCCTTGGTGATGGTTATAAGTGATTTAACATTTGATACTTTGATATGGATATCTTGTGTGAGCTCCTCCATCCATTCTGCATGCCTCTAAGCCTGGATGCTAGCAAAGTAACTATGTAGAGTCTAATAATGCCATGTCTACAGTTTTTGCATGGCATTGTCCCTTGAATTCAATAATTACTTGAGTGCATTGCTTATTGTTTCAGATGTAGTAGTGTGATATTCCATGACAACTTTGGCTTTGTCTTCCATGTTGAACTTTGGCCTAGTTGCAACGAATGACTTGTTTAGCTCTTATTTCTAATTTAACATTCATTATGTTATCTACTTGGCTTGAAGTGCAATCATGTCTAGAAACTATTCATGCTCCTTCAAGAACTCATAGATTGTCTCTATTTCCCCTTGATATTTTGTCCTTGTGATCGTAGTGTTTGTAGCTTGTGCACATCCAACCAGTATTTCATGAGTTCTACCAATAAAGTTGAGCATTATTTATCTTCAGACATCACATGTTTGCCTAAGACTTGGTCACTAGTGTAGTGCAACTAGTGTTAATGATATGGAATGCATTTGTGAAGGGAAGGTTCAACTCTGTGTTGTCCTCTCATAGCTATAAGTATTCTTGTTCTAAAGCCAAATCCTTCTACATAATTGACTCTTTTTTACCAGTTATGCCTTCGATTTACTTAGTTATTGATAGCTGATAAACATCCAAAGATGTTTCCTATATAGTCATACTCAAAGCCATGGATGTTACTATAGTTTTTTTAGGGGCCAATATGAACTACACCAAAGGCAGTGAAAACGTGTTGCACTGGGTGGATGATGTGGGAACATCCCATATCCATTAGCTTGTTGTTTATGGTGTAGGCTAAGAAACCTCCGCACTGGGTGGATGATGTGGGAACATCCCATATCCATTAGCTTGTTGTTTATGGTGTAGGCTAAGAAACCTCCTCCTACACACCTCATTGTGTTGCACATGTTGGTTGCAATGCACTTTGTGCTTGCTATTTGGCATTTTCCTCTGTCTCCTAATTCAATTTAGCTTCAACTTCAGCCTTAGCCTTGGATTTAGCCTCAACTTTAGCTTTGGTGTCTACTTTAGCTTAGATACTACATCCTTGGGTTTGGCTTTAGCATCCTTCTACTCAACTTCCTGCTTAGCCTTATGTTCTACCTAAGGCTTCACAATTGTAGTTTCTTCCTCTTTAATATTTTGCATAACTTTCACTTCTTGTTATTTATGTATCACTTCTTATGATTTCTTCTTTGCCTCTACTTTATCAGTTATCTTCTTTCAAGCCTCTACTTCTTTGGATTTATTTATGCACTCCTCCTCTGCAACCTATTGTTTGTACTGCTCTTCTTCCTCCACAACCTTGCATTTTTACTCTCACTTCCTCTTCTTTTTATATTCCTTTTCCTTCCTTGCATCCTCCTTTTGCACTTCTGATGGATCTTGTTGTTCTTACATAGCTTCTTGTTATGGCTTTGGTTATGGCAAGTTGATTTATTCAGGTGTGTCCATAGGGGTGGATGAATCTAACAATGTAACTAACGCAGAATATTTCTAAGAATATGATTCCTAGATAGTACCATATCGTGCAACCATCTTCTTTTTGGAGGTTGGAGGTGGAGTGAGGCTCTTCTTTTACCTCTTCGCATCTTGGGACTAAAGTTGTGGTTGTGTTTCATGTTCTTAATGCACACTTGTCTCTTCAATTAGTTCTGTAAAAGACACCATTATGTACTTGATCATTGGATAAGGTTGAGCTATAACATGTATCTGAGGTTTGCACAATAAAGGTGGTGTTGGGCTTGCTTGTGCTAACAGTTTTGCTCCCTTTGTAGTAAAGGAATTATGATTCGATCTTCTTGGAATAGTTGGACCTGAAACCATTGTCTGACTGTTTCTTCACCTACAATATCAACAATGATAGAAGGAGGAGGTTGGGTGATGTCCACCCACATGTCTTGCATTACCTAATTCTTCATGTGGTAGGTGCAAACTACTTTCTAAAAGAAGAATTCTTTCTCCTCCTCTTTCTTGTAAACATTATTTTCAATGTCTACGAGCATGGACTATAAAACTTTCTGCTCTCCAACTCTAAGCTCTGCCAAGTTACATTCAAATGCAATATTTGGAACATGTTTCTTTTCGAGCCAAGACTTTATGTGTCATTTCCTCTTTTTCATTGGTGGTGGTGAATCTCATCGTGTTGGTGCCTTCTGCGTTCGCTTGTCCACCTATGTTGGAGTTGTTATTGGTTATGGTGTTACCTATGGGTGCACTTTTGGTTATAGTTTTAAATGAACTTGAGGTTGTGCCTGTGGTTATACTAGTTATTGCATACATATGGCCATGGAACGCAAAGGTTACAATGATCGAGATGTGAGGGCTTTTTCCCTCAAAACTTCTACTTGTGCATCCAACATGGAGATGAAGAATGGCAATGACATTGCTATTACTTTGGGAAACTCATGCACCTTAATTTATATGTCATTGTGCAATTTGATCACTGACATAAGCTGCTCCAAATACAACATCATGTCTTGAGGTACTCTTGGGTGTGAATTAATCATGGATTAGATTTCCAGCCACCACGCATTGAACCTCCTTAGTTACTCATAGTATTGCCCTATTTTCGTCCATGTAATGCTGACGAATATAACAATAAACCAAAAATCTATAATAGTATTGACTAGGCCTTTAGGTGATTTCTATTGTGTGAAGGTACCAAAAATTGGTACTGAAATGCTTGGGTAGTGCCTAAAAGTATCTTCTCTATGTTTGTTGTTAGTTAGGAAGCCAAACATTCAGGCCAATTAAAATATTTATGGAGGATTATGATGCGATATGCAATGTCTACCACTCTTTTTTTTACTTGCTTTGTTTGCTAAAATCTTTTAGTGATGCATTTAGTAAGAATACGAATTGAAGCATCATCCACATAATCAATGGGGATTCCCCTACCTATCATACTTTTTGACTTAACTTGTTGATCTCATGTGTCCACTTTGTCCTTTGTCTATTTTCCTCCATTTTAACCAAATCCATCAATATTTGTTTTTAGAGAGTCTTGATCACCCAACCTTAAATCATGGCAATGCGTAGAATAGGAATAATTTACTCCGTAGGCATAACTAACTCAAGACCATAAACGAGTTGAAAGGGATTGAAACTTGTGGCACATTTTTAATTTATCCTATATGCCTAAAAAATTTCAGGAATGTGATCCTCCCAATCGTCCATTTGAACATTTCATATTTTCATCAACATTTTACCTAATACTTTGTTTAAAGCTTTAGCTTGCCCATTTGCTTATGGATGATAAACCATGCTCTTGTGGTGTGATATCATAAACTCTTCAATGAGAGTCTTGATTGTGCTATTTAGGAAGTGAGTACCTTTATCGCTAACCAAATTGATTGGACATCTAAACCTTGTTATGATATTCTCATATAAGAATTTAGTGGCATCCTTTGCACCGCAGCTTGGTATCACAACAACTTCTACCCATTTTGTAAAATAGTCAGATGCAATAATGATGTATCACTCATGACTATGTTTATTTGGGGGAGATAGAGGTTCTACAAAGTCAAATTCCTATTGTTCAAATGGTTGTTCCGCTAGCATTGGGACCAATGACATCTCATCCTGGTGTTTAAGTTTTTCCATTCTTTGGTAAACATTGTAATGTTTGGCCACCTTGTGCGTGTCTTGAAAAAAATTCAGCCACCAAAGACCACTTTACAATATCTTCCTCATAGTAGCATCTCCTTTGAAATGACCTCTTGTAACTCCCTAATGTGCTTCCTAAAGAAGCTATGGTTAATCATGTTCTTAAAATACTCTATGCAGCACATCATCCTTTCCAATTTTATAAAGAAATCCATTAACGAGACTATAAGGAATGACTCGTGTGACCATTTAATTTTTATCCATTTCAACATATTGCACAAGAAATGTTCCTTGTTCAAGGAAGTTCACAATATATTCCATGTTGTCAGGGATGACAATAGCGTTAAACAAATGCACATCTAGGGATTCATCTTGTATTTCCTCTAGTTCTTCCCTATTTTGGACCCTGCTTAGATGATTTGATCCCACATTTTCTTGACCTATCTTTACATTTATTTGGAATTAAAATTATTGAAACAACATTATCCACCTAGAAATTTATCCTCCCAACATTGACTCGTTAATTAGGTATCGCAATGCCTGGTGATCTATAAGAAACTTGAATGGTGTAGCTAACAAATAATGTCTAAACATTTATAAGGCAAACAAAATAGTTAAGGCATCTCTTTTTGTAGTTGTATAGTTTTTCTCTATTGTTAATAGTTTATTATTGGTGAAGTGTATGGGATGATCCAACCCACCATCCCTTAGTTGTGCTAAGACATCTCCTATTGCAATACCTAAAGCATTCACATGAATGTGGAATGGCTTCTTCTATTCAGAAAAAACTAAAATAGAAAATGTTACTAACCTTTGTTTGAGATCAATAAATGTTATTTGGCATTTTGATGTCCACACAAACTTTATATATTTATGCAATAGCTTCTCTAATGGTGTAGATATGCTTGTGTATCATTTGATGAATTTTAAATAATATCATGTATGACCTAGAAAGGTGCACACTTCTGTAGAACTAGTTGGGTGTGGTATCAACACTTTTAATGTAATTTTACACTGGTCTACTAAGATTCCATCACTACGTATGATGTGGCCCATAAGAACACTCAAAGGTGTGAAAAACAAGCACTTCTTCATATTCAAAGTAATACGTAGGGATCGATACCATTCTAGCATTAGTCATAACTTTGATAGATGCTCTTTAAACAAAGAGAAGACAACCCAGTCATCCATCTATACATCCATTAAATTATGAATAAAATATTTAAATGTAGTTATTGCAACCTTAGAGAAAATTACTAGCACATTCTTAAGACAAAAGGGCATTACCTTATATGCAAATGAACCCCATTCTATTGTAAAGGTTGTTTAGCTTGGTCCTATTTTGTGATCAAAATCTGATGGTATCCATTGAATCCATTTGTGAATGAGTACACCTCATGACTTGAGACTGACTCAAAAACTTCATCTGTAAATAGTATTGGAAATGGGTCATTGATGTAGACATCATTTAGTGCATGGTAGTCTCCATATAATCGAATCTTTTGGATACATAACCATGGGACTCACCCAATCTGCCTTTTCAACTAAATAATTGATCCCTACTTCTTGCATGCAATCCAGTTCAGCTTTTACTTTCATAGTCATGTTGAGATTTAGTCTGTATGAGCACTTTTTAATGGATCTAGCACACTCTTTCAATTTTATGTGCATTTCCCGCAATGACATATCTACCCCTTTCAATTCTAAAAACTTGGTTGGAAAGACATCATGATAGTCTCTTAGTAGCTACAATGCCTTGGAGATCTCATTATGCCCCTAATAATCTCCCAAATCATAAGTTTAGGCACAGACTCTATTCCAATATTTTATTCAATCTTTTTCAGTGGTTCTTGATGTACTTTATTCAATCCACTAGGTAAAGTCTCTTGTAGAGTGCATTCCCCTTCTCGTTATAGAATATTTCCATTGTGCAATCTTTCCTCTTCAACTTGTTCTACTCTGTGGATAGTTGTTGGTTCAGATTCTCGTTCTAGTTCAAAGAAGCCTTCTAAATCCAAGACTCCATCACTATCACTGAATTATGTTAGCTCATCTGTAATTCTATTACATGGCTAAATAAGATCTTATTCTTGTTTATTGTCCTTGTAATTTTAAATAACAAGATTCAAATCTTGAGTTGCTTCTTTTTGTGATGATGAATCTGTCATAGCTCCCAAATCTTTTGCTCTATCATAACATATAAATATTTTCAATTTATTTAATTCTTTGTATACCAATAGATTATCATCTTCAAACATAAAAGTTTAAATAAAGTCTTGATGCACTTGTTCCCAATGTTTGGTCTCTCTCCTATGCCTGTGATGTATGTACTAGGCAGATGGGAATGGTACTAGCATGTGACAAAAAATGTGCACCCAATACCTTGGCCCAACTCCTTGCGCAAACCATATGTTTACACATTTATGAATGTGTAGCTAAGGACATTGGCCTTCTTGAAAGAATGGTCACTCTGATTTCACAGTAAGTGGTAACTAGAACTGTGCATTCAAAAATTCACATGCTTCATCCCACTGTAACAACTATTCTCTATACACTACCCACGAAATCACAATAGTTCATTTCAATGCATAGATGAGTGCATCGATTATTTGATCCACATCTGGCACATGGTGCTCCAAATTCAATATAAATGGATTAAGATCATCTGTCATAAAGTATTGAGGTAATTGATGTTCAATGGTGAACATAATGTGTAAAGGCCGTATCTCATGATCTCCCTTAGCCCAATTCAACATATGGGTGTCTGAGTCACTAGTTGTTAAAGTTGTTGTTTCCCAAGGTAAGACACTTGTATTATATAGGAAAACCACCTCCGACTTAATAAGAGATTGCACCAACAAAGAGGTACAACCTTCAAGTTGAAACTAGGGAGCTGGAGATTTTGTTATTCTAGCTTATAAAGTGGTTAATTTGTTGTCTATGTTTGTATGCTTTACTCTAGTTATGGGTTCAAAAATTGACATTTCACAGCTCATAGACATTTATCTGTGTATGTGTGCTGATTTTGAACCAATTATTATCACCATAGGCATACAATGACTCTGGTTATTTTGGAATCATTTAGGGATTCTACTCTAATTTATTCAAAGGGATGAAAACTATCTTGTCTCCTTGATGAGCCTCTAGTTGATTGTGCACTATATTAATAGTCATTTGACCATCATAATCTCATTTCTTACCAATCAAGGTAGGATAATGGGTCTCAACAGTTCTGATGTTAATGACTTCAAAATCACCTTGTAGGCTCAACTCAACAACTCTAATCTCCACATATTTGAGGTGACCAATTGGTTCTACCCTCCCATAGTCTGCCAAAATGCAAGTGATAGGACTATAGCTCAAGTGTGGCCTATCAATAACCTCCCATATAGATCTAGGAATCATATTAATAGTACTCCCAAAGTCAAATACTACATTAAGAATTTCATATCCTGCGAGCTCAATGTCCATTCATGAGTCCACATCCCATAGCTTAGTGTTAACATAACAGACCACCTTGTCGGTATGCTATTGTCCCCACTATGCGCATTCTAGAAGATTATGCAAGAGATTTGTAATATTCTGAGAGATGTCTTCATTGTGCAGAGTGTTGAACAATTATAACAAATCTGTCAATGTTGTCAAAACACCTTCTTGCTTCATAATCCACACAATTTACCCCTTCATTTGTGCATCAATGGCTGTGGCATCTCCTTCTAATGCACTCTAATGTTGTACATATTGAAGGACCTATGCAACTTGATACATCAAGCCCTTTTCTATCATAAGATCAACATATTTATCCCATTAGACCTTCTTGATTCCCTAATCCTATGGTATTTCTAATATAATTAGTCCTTGCTCTATGCATTGTTGCCTAGTAAATTCTTGCATTCATGCATTTTCTTTAGGCTACACATTTATCATGTTTACATTGCACACTAGTTTTTCTTTTCCTTCTCCAATAATGGGCAATCTTCCATTTGATGTTGTCTTTCCACTCTACAATACACACAATATACCTATCTGTAAGAATTAGTAGGATAATTTTGTGTAAAATGAATATACTCTCCACACAAATAACATTAGATGGGTTGATGAGCTTGTCGATTATCATTATTGTGACCAACTTGATGTGTTTCTTGGTATCCCCCTCTATATACTCCTCTATTGTTTTGAAACTCCCAATCTTACGATTGCTATCTCGTGAATCCTCCTTGTTATTGTTATTGTGCATTGCATCTGCCATATTGATGTTGAGGTGATGTTGGAGTCCAATTTGATTAATGTTGTTATGGGCTTGCATTATTCCATGAGGATTGATACTGGTATTATAGTGATGATGGTGTCCATCCAATCAAACCCTGGGGTTGATATTGTATACACATAATATTTTCAATTTTTTATCAATTATCGATGCTCTTTATCTTGCAGGAACTCATTGAGTCTCAATCTCTATGAGTACACACCCTAAGGGGTGTATCAATAAAGGGGTGGGCAGACTATTGGTGCTTCACAGGATTGTTATCCTCTTTGCCACTTGTTATCTACACACTTGTCTCCTGAAAACCATTCACCTAAGCTTATTCTTCTCTTTTACACACTCCTCTAGTCTTTTGCCACCTTTCGTACCCCTTTTCCTAACCTAAAGCCCCTTTCGAAAGTTTACATGACTAAGTCGACTGGGTAAACCTTGTTCACTTATTGGTGAAACTTATATAGGGTCTAGTTCGGCTCTTGGCCAACCTATCCTGTGATCTAGTGAGTTTTTATCAATAACAATACTAGGTTGATTGGGTTGACCCTATCGGCCAAAACTTTTGAAAGGGCTTAGGGTTAAATCCATTTATATATAAAAGCGCATTTCACCATTATTTAGAGAAGAGAAGAAGAAGTAAGATCTATTGTGCTTTTGCTTATCCACCATTCTACTTAAGGAACAAGCTTAGGGTTTCATACTTTCTTTGGAGATACAAATCTTGTTTTATGGAGAAGTTTTTTGGATGCATTGATATATTGTGTAGCTTAGAGTTGATTTATCCTTGTCATCCTTACATACCACAACCTCTTATGAAACACCTTGGCCAAGGGAAAGGTTGAGGCTCAATGGGTTCATCTTCAAAGGTAAGTATTCGTAACTTTGTTCCTCCTTTGTAAGAGTAGATAGATGTGCATTTGTACTTCTCTTCTATGCATTAGAATTATGTATACACTGGCATGAGTATATGTCTCTTATGCATGTTTACTTTTATTTTTTATTACCCCCACTTTGTGCTACAAGCTTTGGTGAACACTATATTAGATTTTGCTTTACATGTTATTAGTATAGTGAATATGAAAACATAAGAATTAATTAGGGTTATTACATGGTTTTACTTGACTAGAGGCTTTGGAACCCTCCCTAGTGATATTATTTGTTATAAGAGATCCCCTAATTGGGTCTAGCAGATCCATATTGGTCATGTTTTTGATTATCTAATATATCCCTAGTCGAAAGTGTAAGTAGGATCTATCTTCTCCAAACTAGGATTGATTTGTGGATATGATGCATACATTTTGGTGAACTCAATGTGAATATAAACCTTACAAATTTTCTTTCACATTTTTCATTTCTATCATTTTATTTATTATTTTTCTATATTTAAGATACTAGGTCGACAAGGTCGGTATAATTTATAACTTCTATACATAGGCTTAACACATAGTCGCATAAAAAATGACTCTATTTTTTTTGTGCAAGTCTTCATTAGATACACGTTAATAGATCAAACAGGTCAACACAATACTCTTATTCACTTTCAAACATCAAACTAGGTCAAATAGGTTGACATAGTATTCTACACAACTTTTAGATAACAAACTAGGTCGAACAGATTGGTATAGTCATCTTAACAGGGTTCAACAAAAAAGAAATTACAGAACTAGGTTGATCCAATCGATACAATTGGTAGAATTTGCAGGCAACATTCAAGGCAATTCAATATAACTTTCACAGTCCTTAACATCTTCTAACCCACCAAGGTTTTTTTTTTTTTTTTTTTAATCTCTTTCAATTCAGTTCTTCCTTACAGTTCTATTTTGCAAAGTTTACATTCTTTAAAATTGCAATGATATAGTAAACTAGTTTTGCATTCTATATTCTATCTGAAAAACTAGGTCAATTTAGTTGACTTAGTTCTTAAGGACTCTTGCTTCTGTAGTACAATAGCGACACTATTAACTCTATTTGCATGTACTGTCCTCTGAATCGACTCTTTATTGTGTTTCAAATTAGGAACTAATAATTATATGATAGTAATTAATTCATACCTTCACTTTTAGTTGTTTGCATGCTTAGAGTAGTTTATATAGTCTAATTAGGTGGTTTTCAATATACTGTTTAGTTGCACTATTTTGCTCTTTCTTGCACACACTACCAAATCACACAATTTCAAATTGCATTTAAACATTTATCTACCAAAGGCCTACCTACTTGGATTTCATCACCAAGGGAGAAGCCGTCTTGGTTTTCTAGCCAAGTATAAACATGTAGTTAATAATATATATTGGTAAATCACCTGACACCCTTATCATCGCGAGATTATGGAGTGAGGGGGTAGGCCCCAATACCAAGCCAATACCATTGCCAATACATATCCTTTTCAGCGTAAATGTCCTTAAACCATCCATAAATTGCTTTCTAGTTCCCTATTTTCAGCCAACTTCCTTATCCCACTTAAAATAACATTTTATAATAATCTAACAACATTTAGGATGACCACTTAGTTAGAATTTACTTTTCAGTTGACTACTTACTCTCTGCTCATTGTATGTTGTATTGCAAAAATTTGCATTGGCTAGTGTTGGTGCAAGGTTTTGTGATGCGTGCCTCAATTGGGATCATTCTCATTGACCCAATTGATTGTGTGTGCTTTCATTTCTTGATTTAAATTACATTGTAATTTTTTTTTCTATTTTTAATATACTATTACTCTGTTCGACATAGTCTCTTATAAACTGTCTATTTCCCTTGCCTATAGTACTAAATCAACCTGGTCGACCTAATACTCATTTATGCCTCTTAGGTTACAATACTAAGTCGACCATGTTGACTTTATGTCCTTATTAGGCTATTTTTTATCTCAGATTATAGTACTAGGTTGACCATGTCAACTTTGTATCTTTATTAACTCAGTTTTTAGATCCTATTTCCAGTACTAAGTTGACCCAGTCGACTCTGTACTCTTATCTATCCCTTTGTATCTCCTTGCTTTTGCATCAAATTTGCCTTTTCTAATCTCTCTCCTTCATCATGAACTTCCTATTTGAAGAAAACACTGAGTTGAATTCAACGGATATGACGAGTCTTACCAATCATGATAGGTTTACCCATAAATAGCTTGTGGATCCTATCCTAGATGAAAGTAATGTTCATATAGCCACTCACATTACAAACTATGGGACCCCTCCTCATTCTTATTCACTCTACAATCACTCTACAATCCTCTCTTCTCACTTGAAAATCAACTCAAATTAGATTATACACCTAAAATGCTCTTCTTCATCAATGAGTTTCCTCAACATTGAGGAAATGATCCTTCTACTATTTACCATCTCATGATAAGTGGCCAAGTTGAGGAACCCCATTCACCTTCTCCCACATTCTCACATGGATTTGGAGACACTAGCTTCTTTGTTTCTTAGCCTCTTCCCTCTATTTTAACCCCTTCTCATACCATGACTTATTCTTATTTGATTTCATCTTCCTCCATGCCTAGTATCTCTACTAACATGGTGGGTTCTACATCTAGTGGGCCCCTTTCAAGACCCACTCTTCTCAAGTCCTCCACTAGTGCATTGTTTGCTACCCAAGGTAATCATGCATCTAGTACTTCTTCGCATCCCTCTACTACTCCATCTTTTGCCACACAAGCAAATTATGCCACTAGTGCCTCACTAACAAATCTTTATCAAGCTCCTATTAACATCCATAGTGGTACCCAAGACACTACTACCAACTCCAATACTTCAAACAACAATGCAACTCAAACCCATCGACTCTTATTACAAACTCTTAATGAAATGAATACTTTTCAAGCTAACAATGTAAACCATATGATGCAAATGCAAAATCATCTTATCCATCTTCAAAACCACCCTCAATAAATGCCATAGGGCATGCATCACCAAAGTGTTCCCCCACTTCTTCTTAGGGATTCCCATGGTAATCTTATCCCTCAGCCTCCCCTTGTTAATAAAGTGATCAAACATTTTCAAAATGAGCCTCTTACATCTCAAATTGCTAATATCGATATAGGAGGTATCACCCCTACCATTTCTTATAATGGATCAATTGATCCTACTCTTCATTTAAAAATAATTGGAAATCTATTTAAAGACTAGGTCAAATTAAATACCTTTACTGATACCAAGCTATTAGCCAAAACTCTCACAGGTGATGCTTTAGATTGGTATAACCAACTCAAATATCATTTCATTACTAGTTTGGAAGATTTAGTTAATGCTCTAGTCCAAGAGTTCTAAACTAGTGATCTCCTTGAGAATACCCTGGCCCATTTTATCAATTGTAAGCAATTTGAGACCGAAACTGCATAAGCTTTCATTAAATGATGTAAGACCTTGTCCAACAAATGTGAACATAATATGGCAGATGATAATCTTTTCCATCTCTTTACCAATGCTCTTTTTCTCAAGTTGCAATATCAAGTCCAGACTCTCTTTCCACATACTTTGGAGGAGGATATTGACCAAAAAGGGCATCAAGATTTCCTTATGCATCAATTTGATCCATCCCAACCTTCTATGGGTACTCACATGTTACTCAAGAATAAGAATCATCATGCTACCAATGATGGTGTCAGTGACTCTTATGATACCATTCACACTATTCAAGATTTTGTTCCTAACCAAGCTTTAGAATAAGCTTCCCCTCCTAACCACATCACCAACCCTCATTTATCTTCAGCGAACAAAATCAATGTTCATAAAACTTTATCCTTAGCAAAATTACAAAAACATCTCCCAAGGCCTCTACCTTGAGAACTTGATTCCACTTGTCCTATGAAATCCATGTATGATCTCAATAAATTTTATTGGTTTCACGCTAGTTGGGGTCATTCTCATGAGACCTATAGGCATCTTCATAATTTGGCTATGGATTTCCTTCTTGGTCCCAATTTTGACCATAATTGTATCATTTGTCAATGTCAACAAGCCTATGACATTGCTTTCAAAGCTCGTGAAACACAAACTAAATCTCAAGCTTTGAATCAAGCTAATGCTCATTTGACCATCTATAAAAATCCTCTTCCAAATCACCAAGATACCCAAGAAAAGCTTACTCCTTCTACCAATAATGTTGACAGTCTTCTTGACCCCACTCTTGAAGAAAATTTGGGTAATATGACTAATATGCGAAGGGTGGTTGATTTCATTGATTCTCAACCTATCTACACACCTCCATTGTCTCACATATTTTGTATTATCCAAGATTCTTCTCCAACTCACTTAAACGAGTTAGGGCAAGATGACCTTATATATTTTGATTAACCAATTCCAACACCTCCCTCGGATAACACTTTTCATACTATGTCTACCATCCTTCCATCTTCTTTACCTATCACCAACTATACTCAAACTTTTATCAACACTTCTTCTAACAATTCTCTAACCAAACTTGCATAAGCTGCTCCATCTTCTCAACATAATCTACAAACTTGTCCTTTAATTAAACCTTCTGCATCTTATCAACATAAATTCACATGTACGTCAGCTCCTCCTTTCGAGGACCTCCTTCAACATTATGCACCTCTTTCTAACAATCTTCTAATGGGTTATGATGAGTGGGATCCTATCACGAAACTTACTAATCTCCCATCTCAAATCCCATTTATCTAACTTATGCTAACCTTTCCATGACATTGTAAGCATCTTATGCATCTTTTGTTCGAAATGAACATCATCCTCCCTTAACAAGACATGAAGCCACCTTATCTAGATAAGAAGATAGCATTTTACAACAATGTGAATAGATGTCCATACATGATGAAATAATGGATACTTTTCTTTCCCTCAAATTCCCCATCACTTCTATGACCCCTGATGAGATTTTGCTTTGTGCAAATTGTTGAGTTGTGGAGCTAAAAGCTTCACTGTTGAGCTCATGTGGAGGTTGTTGGGCTTAACCAGTAACCGGCATCGGTTACACAGTCGACCAACATCGATAGTATCGCTGACATCAGTCAGGCATAGACACAAAACCGATCGACATCGGTCAGAGGTCGGCCGACATCGGTCATTTGTAGACTGACACTGACACTTGTGCGTTTGCATGCGTTTCCAGAATTAGATTTGTTATAATTTTAAGAGAACAGTTGGTTTGCATGTAAAGACTAATTTTAGTCTTGAGTCTATTTTTCTAATTATTATTTGCCTTGGATCTTATTTAAGAGACCCATGGGGCAATATTGTAATTAAGAGAAAAGAAAGAAATAACAACTCAGTTATTGAGTTGATTGTAATTGATTGATAGAGAGAGAAAACTCGAGGGAGAATTACTGTACATCCAAGAGGTGTGAGAAAAAAAAGATTTCTTCATTGTATTTCATTCTGAAAGAGTTTAATACAAGATTGGTTGTTTCTTGTATCTCTTATTATTTGCTATTTTTGATTTATAGTTACTTATTATTTCTGGTTTAATTTTGTGTTTAGTTGCTTATACAAAAGTAATCAATTGTACTCCAAGTTTCTAACAAGTGGTATTAGAGCGGATTAGTGTTTGTTGATTACAGAATTCACTCATAGGGGTTTCTGATTGAGTGGGAGCAAAACAATGGCAGAAAAAAGTAAATTAAGAATGAAAAAATTCAATGACAAAAATTATCAATTATAGAGGATGCAGATAAAAGATTATCTGTATCAAAAAGATTTGTACTTACCGTTGGATGGATTTTCAAGTAAGCCCATAGATATGCAAGATGAAGAATGGAATGTTCTTGATAGAAAGGCTCTTAGATCTATAAGGTTAAGCTTGGCATCTTCTGTGATTTCCAACTTATTACAGGGAAAGACAACGATAGAGTTAATGGATACTTTGACAAATTTATATGAAAAACCTTCAGCTTCGAATAAGGTATATCTTATAAAGCAATTATTTAATTTGCAAATGCAGGAAGGTGGATCTTTATATAGTCATCTTAATGATTTCTATGAAATTGTAAATCAGTTAAATTCAGTCAAAATAGTTTTTGATGATGAAATTAAAGCTCTCTTAATCTTATGCTCTTTACCTGAAAGCTGACACAACTTGGTAATGACAGTTAGTAATACTGCATTTGCTTCAAATATCTTGAAAGTTGGTGATGTTAGTGTAATCTTGAATAAAAAAATTCACAGGAAAAACATAAGAGAAACATCAGGTAATGCTTTAAGTATTGAAAGTAGGGGAAGGCAAAGAGAGAAGGGCAAGCAAGGAAAATCAAAGTCAAAGATGGAAAAGAGATCCAAATTTAGAAATAGAGAAATAACCTGCTGGAATTGTGGAAAGAAAGGGCATGCAAAGAAAAATTGTTGGTTGAAGGATAACAAAGAAAATCAGCATGAAGGTAATAAGAAAATAAATGTTGCAGGTATTGTTGCATATGATGCTCTTATATTTTTTTTGATAGTCAAGTAGAATCATGGGTTTTAGATTCTGGTGCTTCTTTCCATGCAACCCCAAATAGAGAATTTTTCAATGATTATGTCCATAGAGATTTTGAAAAAGTTTATTTAGGGGATGATGAGCCTTGTCAAATTATTGACAAAGAAAAAGTGCAGTTGAAATTGCAGAATGACAACACATGGGTGTTGAAGGATGTCATGCATGTACCCATCTTGAAGAGGAATCTTATTTCTACAGGAAAGTTAGGTGATGAGGGTTGCACAATAACTCTCACAGCTATTTTTTGAAAAGTTTTCAAGGGTGCACTTGTATTAGCCAGAGGTAAGAGAGCATGTACACTTTATCTATTTACTTGTATTATTAATTATTCTCCTTCTGTTTTATTTACTTCAGATGTAGATAAAAATTATGGCACTGTAGGCTTGGTCATATGAGTGAGAAGAGAATGAATGTTCTTAAGTCAAAAGGTAAACTTTCAGATTTGAAAAACATAGATCTAGATTTCTGTGAGCATTGTATTTTTGAGAAACAAAATAAAGTGAGGTTTTTCAAAACTGGATTAACAAAGAAGAAACACAAGTTGGAGCTTGTTCACACAGACGTGTGGGGACCAGCTCAGATAGCTTCTATTGGATGATCACAGTATTATGTTTCTTTCATTGATGATGTTACAAGAAAGGTATGGGTTTATTGCATAAAGAAAAAATTTGATGTTTTTGACACATTTAAGAAATATAAAGCTTTGGTTGAGAATGAAACATGTTTGAGATTGAAGTGCCTTAGATTTGACAATAGTGGTGAATACTGCAATAATAAATTTAACAGTTACTATTATATGAGTGGAATACGCAGGGAAAGGACGGTTTCAAGGACACCTCAGCAAAATGGAGTTGCTGAAAGAATGAATAGAACAATAATGGAGCGTGCACGGAGTATGGAGTTGCATGCTGGTTTGCCCTTAAAGTTTTGGGCAGAAGTTGTAGATACTGCAGTTTATCTGATTAACATAGGACTTTTTACTACACTGGATGGTGGAATTCTAGAAGAGGCGTGGACAGGTAAAAGGTAGATCTTTTTTTGCTTAGATTTTTTGGTTTTGAAGCTTTTATGCACATTGATAAAGAAAATAGAAAGAAGCTGGATGCTAAATCTATGCGGTGCACTTTCATTGGTTATGGTTTTAGAGATTTCGGATTTCGGTTGTGGAATTTATAAACTAACAAAATTACTAGAAGTCGTGATGTAGTTTTCAATGAGAAAGTGATGTACAGTGATCAGCGCAAGAGGTTGAATAATTTTGAGCAGGGCAATCTTGATTTGGATGAGGTTATGGTCCAAAATGAGCTCGCAGATAAAAATCATCACTCACAGAAAAACACAGATATCGACGTCGATCAGGCAGAGACCGACGTCAGTCAGAATGGAACCGACGTCAGTCAGACAGACACTGACGTCGATAAGGTAGAATCAACATCGATCAGGTACAAACTGACATCGATCAGAGATGACCGAGATCAATCACTGTCAAGAAATTTGGGTGGACAACAAGCTATTAGTGAGTTTCAAACACCTATGATGAGGTCTGAAAGGGTAAATAAACCTCCAATTCGTTATTCCCTTTTTTTATACTACGTGTTGTTCACTGATGGTGGAGAACTAAAAAGTTTTGATGAGACAATACAGGTAAAATCCAGGAAACAGTGGGAGCATGGCATGAATGAGAAAATTGATTCATTGGAAGAGAACCAAACGTGGGATTTGGTTGAGTTGCTAGTCGAAAAGAAAGCACTAAAAAATAAATGGGTATACAGGTTAAAGAAAGGAGAGAATGGACAAATGAGACATAAGGCTAGGTTGGTAGTAAAGAGATTTGCACAGAAACTAGGTATTGACTTTGGTGAAATTTTTTCTCCTGTAGTAAAGATGACTTCTATTCGGACTGTATTATCTTTAGTTGCTATTGAGGATTTGCACCTTGAACAGCTTGATGTTAAGACTATTTTTTCATAGAGATTTGGATGAAGAGATATATATGGATCAACCGAAAGGTTTTGAGGTCAAAAGTAAGGAGAAACTTGTGTGTAGGTTGAAGAAAAACTTATATGGTCTTAAGCAAGCTCCAAGACAATGGTATTTGAGGTTTGACAGGTTTATGATAGAGCATGGCTGTAGTAAATGTCAATCTGACCATTGTGTTTATTTTACCAGATTAGATAATGGTAGTTATATTATCCTGTTACTGTATGTAGATGATATGCTTGTTGCAGGTTCACATATGCAGGATATTACTGAGCTAAAGGTAAAATTAGCTCACATATTTGCCATGAAGGATTTAGGAGCAGCAAAGAAAATCCTTGGCATGAGTATTAAGAGAGACAAAAAAAATCACAGTTTGATTTTGTTTCAAGAGGATTATGTGAATAAGGTGTTGGAGAGGTTTAATATGTAGGATGCAAAACTGGTAAGCACACCTATGGCTGGACACTTCAAGTTGAGTAAAGAACAGTGTCCTAAATCACATGATGAGGTTGAGTACATGAGCAGAGTTTCATATGCTTCAGCAGTTGGGAGCTTGATGTATACAATGGTATGTACTAGACCTGATATTGCCCAAGCAATGGGAGTTTTCAGCAAGTTTATGGCCAATGCAAGAAAAGAACACTGAAAAGCAGTTCAGTGAATTCTCAGATATCTGAGAGGGACCAGTAGTAGGCATTTATGCTATGGAGGGTCAAACACTTCTCTACATGGGTATGTAGATTCGAATATGGTAGGTGACTTGGATGGCAGGAGAAGCATCGCAGGATATGTGTTCACTATTGGTGGAACGACGGTTAGCTAAATTTCAAAATTACAGAAGGTTGTTGCCCTGTCTACTACAGACGTAGAATACATTGCAGTCACAGAGGTTAGCAAAAAAATGATATGGATGACATGGTTCATGGAAGAGTTAAGAAAAGAGCAAGAGAGTTGCAGTTTGTACAATGATAGTCAAAGTGCAATTCATTTGGCAAAGAATTCAGCCTTTCATTCAAGAACCAAACATATACAGCTTAGATACCACTTCATTAAACAGGTATTGGAGGATGAACAGTTAAAGTTAGAAAAGATCTATATGGATAAGAACCCTACAGATATGTTAACAAAGCCGATAACAAAGGAGAAGTTGAATCTTCATTCAACTTTTGTTGGTCTTCAAGATTGAACTTGAAGAGGGAGAAACAAGCCAGAGAAACAAGACAAAGATGTTGCTGTACAAGTACAGGTGCAGCTGTTTATCTCCAAGTGGGAGATTATTGAGTTGTGGAGCTAAAAGCTTCACTGTTGAGCTCATGTGGAGGTTTCTGGACTTAACCAGTAACCGACATCGGTTACACAGTCGACCGACATCGGCAGTATTGTCGACATCGATCAGGCATAGGCACAGAACCGATCGACATCGATCAGGGGTCGACTGACATCGGTTATCTGTAGATCAACACTGACACCTGTGCATTTGCATGCGTTTCTAGAATTAGAATTGTTCTAATTTTAGGAGAATAGTTGGTTTGCATGTAAAGACTAATTTTAGTCTTGAGTCTATTTTTCTAATTATTGTTTGCCTTAGATCCTATTTAAGAGACCCATGGGGTAGTATTGTAATTAAAAGAAGGGAATAACAACTCAGTTATTGAGTTGATTGTAATTGATTGAGAGAGAGAGAGAGAGAGAACTCTTGAGGGAGAATTACTATACATCCAAGAGGTGTGAGGAGAAAGAGATTTCTTCATTGTATTTCCTTCTGGAAGAGTTTAATACAAGATGGGTTGTTTCTTGTATCTCCTATTATTTGTTATTTCTGATTTCTAGTTACTTATTACTTCTGGTTTAATTTCATGTTTAATTGCTTATACAAAAGTAATCAATTGTATTCCAAGTTCCTAACACAGATGATCCTTCTCTCTTTATCAATGTTCAAATTGATGATATTCAAGTCAAGCATGTCTTGATTGATGAGGGTTCAAGCACTTGTGTTGCCTCTCTCAATTTTATCAAAACCCTTAGATATTTTGAATGCAATATTAAATCCACATGAAACACATGTCAAGGCTATGATCGAAGGCAAATGCCTCCTTTAGGTTGTGTATGGCTCCCCATTATTGTCCTGCCTGTCACTGATCACATAAAGGTGATGCTTTTCAACTTTCCTCTATCTTATAACATTTTTCTTGGTAGGCTATGGACTCATTGCATGAGATTAGTTGCCTCTTCTGCTTTCCAATGTGTCAAATTTTCTCACAATGGAGCCATCTATAGGATTCAGGGTGACACTAACCTTTGGAATTTTGAACAGTTCTAAGACTGTGGTGTTTTCAAGATTCCTACCCTTGAACCCTTGCCAAGCATTCCATTTCGTGAATGTCAATGATTTAACTTTCTTTTCAATATCACTTGAGGTTACAATGGTCATCTTAAAATCATTGGGAATATACCCCCTAACCTCTTAAATTCTGATGATGATGAGCTTGACGACATTAATCTCAAGATTAAAACTTCTAATCTCTCACCTCCTCTCATCTCTCAGCTTCCTACTTCTTTGTAATCTCATTCTCGTCAACCACCTTGTGATGACATTCCCTTTATCTTAACTAAGACTTAGCATTCCATTCATCACACCACATAGGATGATAAGGTCATCCCTACCTATGCTATTGATCTTCATATCCCTAATTATGATGATGGTTATACCTTAGATAATCCATTCTTAGGAGGTCTAGTTCAGGCCCAAGATACCAATATTATTCGTTATCATTCCTCTTTGCTTTAATATTTTAGTATATCTTCTTGTATTCCATCCTATATTTTTCCTAATTTTAATATTTTTTCTCTATATCGCAGGGTAGAGATGGTATGGACACCTCTAGTTTCTAAAGAACCTCATAAGAGTATGCTTATGGATCATATTATGACTAGTCCCTATCTCTTTTCTAGATACCACGACCCCTGTAGCTTACTTATCTTTGAGATACATGTGATTGTCCTTCAACCTTCCATGGACCCCGCTCCTCCCTCAGTAGAGCCTAGTTCAGATCCTATTCCCACTCCCTCTTTAGCTGAGTCTTTTCCTATTTTTGATCCTATCGTTCCTTCGGTTCAGCTTTGTCCAGTCTCTCCGCCAACCCCATCTTCTCTTGGTGATGGTTTGCTCTTTTTACCACAATTAGCTCCTTCACCCACCAAATGGGTTGATCAACCTTATTCTAACATTCATAAAGTTGCCAGTCACTGGATTAGAGATTATTCCCTATACCAAACTACCTTAGTTTCTGTTACACCTCCTCTTGTGAGTACACCTACCAAGACTACACATGGGCATATCTGTTGATTCCATGACACAAATAACCATTCATCCACACATTATTGTAAGCTATGCCAATATATCAACACTTTGCATCCCACCACTCCTCAGTCCTCAGACAAGGCTATACCTCCCCCAAAAGTATTACCTGAGTATCTTTCTAAATATGGAGAGGTATATTGTCTTTAGCATCAATGTGACACACATCACACTGATCATTGTTGCATCCTTCAACATCTTAAGGATCACCTCCTAACAATTCCTGCACCTTCTACTATTCCTCTTACGGGCCATTTTCATAAGAAGGTCCCCCTTCTTCCCCCATGGTTTCACCTCTTGTGGTTCCATATCCTCCTGTGGTCTCTTCGCCACCTACTATTCCTCCACTTGTGAGTCCCTTACTTGTGGCACCTTCCCCACCAAAGACCCCTTCATCTCCTATAAAAACCACTCCCATGCATTCTCTTGAGCATCCCTTGCACGATAGCCCTCATTAGCACGATCCTTCAAGCATCCCTACATTTTTTATCAAAGAGATTTGATGTGAAGTATTTTCTCAACTTTCACTGAAGATCGATGAGACATTAGCTGCAGTTCACATTCAACTTCATAGAGAGTTATCAAATGTTATGGATAATGTGTGTGGATAAATATATCAGTTCTTATAAACACATGTATGGTGTTGTTACATTTTCATTTGGATTGGGTGTGTGCTCCAACTTTACATTTATCTATTCTTATATTATTTGACATTGTGCCAAATTCTTATTTATCTTACTTTAGACACTAGAAAACTGTACACACGGTCCTAGTTGTCAAAATGCCTTGAGTTTCTCTTTAACCTCTTTTGACTACACCTACAAGGTAAAAAAACTTAGTTAACCTAACCCACTCACCTAACTCGGAGTCAAGTTATCTACCTAGTTAACTTAATTCACCTTTTAACCTTTTTAACCCACTTTTTTCTCTAGACCCTCGACCGACAATGGTCACCTTGATTGGTGATGGTTAGTTCTCCTGCACCTGAATGTTGATAAGCTGGCCAACTCAGCTAATCTGACATAATTTAATAAAAGTCTGCCTAACCCATTTCTAACACATCACAATAGCTCATAACTAGCAAATATTATCCTCCTTACTCTATCACCTTTTGCTTATAAAAACAAGGGAGTAGGAGGATTAAAAGAGGAATCACAAGCATTCAAAATTATCATCAAACATCTAGCCTTCAAGTAGCCAACAACATCAAGAGTTCTACATCAAGAATTGTCTTTTATAGGTTTCTTCCAACCATTCAACCATTATGACAAAGACCCGAACCTCTGCTAAAATCACTTCAGGCCCTTCTCAAGTACCATTACTCTAGAAAAATCATACCAAGATTAGATAAGTATATTTGTAATATATTTATGATTTCATTTGCTTTTGGACCCCTAACTTGATCTAGACCCTCTACCTATCATTTACCCTCTCTCAAATCTCGCACAAACCTTTGCCTGATCACATGCTTGTTTGTACCTTAGTTTGCAACTCTTTTTTATATGCTTTCAGAATTACATAGGCAATCAAAGCCAGTTCACCCAACTGAAGTCAGTTCACCGAACCGCCACTGGTCACGATGTGATAGAAAACTGGCAAATCCATCACCAACCAAACCTCCACCCAAAACCCTATTTTCTTTGCCTCTGTCACCTCATAGACTAGAAACAATACATGAACTAGATCTAACTTAATTAACATTTGCATTAGATAAATTTTGCTTAAATTAGTCTTTTTTTTATCAAACAATTTTTCTTTCTAGCATTTCCTTTCTTTTACCTTATGCAAGCATATCATATCTATTTCTAGCTTAACTGTTTAAAGTGTGGATTGACAACCTCCTAGTAAGTTCACACTTTCTTGGATCTAGCTTATGTTAGGTAATCCACATTACTTTTTGTTTACCAAACAAGTTTTCTTCTAGTGTCTTTCTTATTGCAGGTCATCTTCCCAAGCCAAAGAAGAGCTCTCAACATTGTTTGGATAACATGCGCACTTTCTACCTGGTATTTCTACCACAACCCTTCTTTCAATTTTATCTCTTTCTTAACATGAAAAAGCAAAAATTTGAGTAAAACACTTACATGGTGACTTTTGTTTTGCATTACATATTGCTTATGATGTCATTATATTCCTTTATGGATTCTTTTTTGCATTATTTTTCTTCTCGAGTTCATTTTCTTATGACTCACTTGTTTTTTTCATGATTGTTTACTATCTTATCTCTATCAACACAAATAATTATTATTGTGACTTGGTTATACAAACTTGCTCCCTTTAGTCATTCCTTTACTATGTGATCAGTTAGCAAATAATTCACCTCATTATAATCTCCTTTTACCGATCCACTAGGGATCTCCCTTTTAATCCCCTTTATTCCCTTTCGTAAACAAAGCATACACATGGTTGAGACTTGAGATAACATGCTAGTTCATCATTAAACCTAAGTGTTCTGGTGAGTCTTGTCTTTGGATACTTAGCTTTCTTTAGCCTAAGCCTAAATCTCATTCGTGTGTATCACTCTATCTCTCATGATAGGCCATTTCAAGTCTGTATGGAGGAGGAATCTTAAAAGACTTAAAAACATTCAAAAACCAAAACATTTAACAAAAGGCAATGATCTAAAAGACAACATTAAAAATTTTAAAAGTTAAAACACACTAAAAGACATGATTCTAAGCACATCTCCTTCTTTGAATCGAAGTTTAGACTCCACAGTTGGCTTCACAATAGAGCCGACATCCGTTGAGGTGCCATAGGCCAGTAGATTAGAAAAGGAGAATAAAAAAATCTTTTAGTACTGCCTACTTTCTCATGCAAGTACCCAATATTCATAGTAGGTCAACAACTCTGTAAGGGGTCTTAAGGAACGGGGAACATGTTGTGGGATGGTAGGTCCATTTTACTTTTATTGTTCAAAACTACCTACATGAGTTGATCTTAGTAGCACACTTATTTGCCTACACATCTTTGTGTCTTGAGCGAGAATGTATCCTCTGTATATTGATAGTCACTAGTCACTTAGTGTCTTCTCATGTCCTTAGTGTGCCTCATGTCTTCTAAGGTCTTCTCATAAGACGCTTATGTTATGATTCTTACATTCCCTTTTTCATTCCCTACAATCCTAATATTTACCCTTGAGAATATTATTTTGTTCACTGATTATTTCCTTAGGGATTTTATTTTTAGGTTGCATTGTAAGACCATGGATAGGACCTGACCTTCCTTACAAATTACCAACTTTTCATATTACCATTCCAAACATTCTTTTTTACCATATTTTCATATTATATCCACCTCATTGGCGTTCTCTTTGTGAGTTGCAGTGTAAGACCATGGATATGACCGAGCCTTCCTCACAAAATTTTGCAATATCCAAGTCACAACAAGATTACATGTGTCAAATATGAGATAAGATGTGATTGATTATGAGTTACACGCCATTAACATGATTCCTATATTGATTTAGTATGTTTTATGCATACTTCATTATCTTTCACATTTATCTTCTATTTTCTGATTGCATGTAAGAATCCAACCATTTTTCTTAAGTTTTTCATACTTCCCAACTTGAATTAGTGTGATTAATTTAAGACCATTTTATCAATTTTGTTTCTCTTTTATACTTTTCAATGTGATTTAGTATGATTGATTGACTTAATTGATTTATTTTTATACCATTGTTCTTTAAATGTGCTTTCCATTTTATTACCTTATTTTCATACTTCCCAACATGATTTAGTGTGATTATACTTGTTTTAATTTAGTGTCAATCTTTCTCATGGTTTAAAAACAATTTTTTTCCCTCTTTTTTTATCACTCTTTGGTTTATTATACTTAGTCATTTTTTGTTATTACACATTTCCCAACATGAAATAGTGTGTAGTATATTTGATTTTGATTAATTATACTTTGCCAAATCTCTTTTTCCCCTGTTTCTTTTTAATCATGCATGTGTCTTTCCTAATGGTAGAAAAGAAAACACAACACATATATTTCCTATATCATATACATCAAAAGAAAAATACATGTGCTAGAAAGAATATTTTAATGCATTCATAACCACATCCACAATACAAACACATAAGATCAACATCCAACTATAAAAATAAGATATATATATATATATATATCTTATGTTTTTGATACAAAGTATAAAAATACATTACTACGTCTCTAAGGCTGGACTCTATCATGTCTATCTCGTGGCCTAGCCATGCTTCCCATCGATGCCTTAGACAATCCCCTCTGAATAGTATGCTATAAAGAAGATGTCCGAGATTTCAAACCTGCTACCTGTGCCTGTAGGTAGGATACCTAGGCCTATAATTATCTTAGCTGAATAGTGGTATCCAGATGCATGACTCTCTCCTGAACCAAGGCCTACCATGCTTGTGACTCTCCCACTCCCACCCTGCTGGTGGCTGTAGCCTATCTCTATGCACCTGTAACTACTTCATAGCCTCCACTGTTAGTCTGAACCAGCTCACCTGAGTTGGGGTAGATGGTACGATAGGATCATCCAATGTGGTAGGGTCGTATGGCATCAATGCCCCATCTATAATATCATGGAGTGCTCCCCTCACTAGGGATCTCCATTTGGTCTCCTCTTCGTTCGTAGGATCTATAAAATTCAAACTAAATAGATGTTAGATCATAGATATATATAAAAAGCTATCTATCTATAATCTATTAAATAAATCTTATATAACTAGTATTCTATTTACAAAATCTAAACAAATTTTAACCATTTATTACCTATCCTGGTGTTACCAAGCACCATCTCCCCATCTGCTTGACCTCCCAACATAGTCTCTCCATTGGCTTGTCTTTTGAGTAGCTTGTCTATGGGATGCTTCCCAATCAAAACAAACCCTGAAGTCACCACCCATGCTCATCTCAAGCCTCACCTCAGTGGTGCCTCTATAGACCAGCTCTATCTTGGGCTGACTAACGGGTCATCCTAGGTGACCACCCTCTATGTTCTCTCTCTTCATTGACATTTTCGTCAGTGGTATGACTGAGGTGGTCACCATTTTTCTTGTTATGGTGATATTTATGATATCTATGGTACTCCTACATCTACATCCATGTCGTCATTAGTTGTTGGCCATCATGTTCAACCTGTCAATGGTCTCTCATATAACGATATGATCTCTAGTCTCATGACTAGTGGTCCTCTTCCTTCTCTCCCCCTTAGCTCTCTCGCATACCTAGCCCAAAATGTGGGCACCACTATAGGAGCCACTAGGTGAGGAAGTCCAAACTATCCTAGCAAGTGTGCCACTAGATGTGCCTCTACCCACCAAGTGTAGTGGCCCATGATCCTTACTCGTGCTAACTCTGGTGCCACTATCCTCCAACTCATGCATAACATTGCCACATAATCTCTCCTTGTGTTACCATCTATAGCACTGGCACGTGGGGCATAGCCCATGCTACTTGATCCTATCTCCATCTCATTTTTTGAGGCAATCAATCATCAACCACATAGGGCAACCCAGTTGGTCGATACATCAAAAACCTCTCATATATCCATGCACTTAGTAATACCACTTACCCTATGGTCTTCTACCCTTTGGATAACATCCCATACATATCATGCATAAGCTGAACCCAGATGACATAATCCAAGTCATAGAGTGCCCCTGCTCTAATATCGACTGACATAAGGTTATCACATATATTGGTACCTTACTGTCTAACTTGTGACACAATACTTGTGCTGTCACAAGTCCTATCTCAGCCTTTCAGATATCCAAAATCTAGGCAATATAGACATCAAATAGACTCACCCTCAATCTCGAGTAAATCTTATTTGAGCAAGTCACCCATTAGGCTAATGCTCACCTCTATGGTATCCCCATCCACCACCCATCTAAAAGTATTGGTCAAGCGTTCCCAGGCTCCCAAGAATATGACCACTAGATCAGTACTCAGTAGAACTCATCCCATCTCCATGATGCCTCCTAATCCTAATGCAACCAATCTTGCTTGGTCTACCTTTGTTAGGCGCTCCAATAGATTTTGTAACCAAGATGCATCCACCAATCTCCAAAATCTCCGGTGCTCCTATAACCATCAAACTACAAAAGATGTAGTAGACCTCCATGTCACATATAATCAAAATACATTCTTATAAATTTTAACAAAAATAAACCAATTTTTGCCTTAATCTATTCATTTCCTACCAATTTTCCCTAGTTTTAGCCTAATTGGTCATTTTAGTACTTAGTTAGGCACCCTGGGCCTCAAAAGTAATATATCGACCAATTTTCTACATTTCAGTACTATATCGGCCACTTAGTAACATAATAAGTCGACCAAATAATACTAGGTTGGCCATTTGGAATTAACAAACTAAGTCAACCCTTTCATTTTCCCTCCTTAGTACTAAGTCAACACTTTGACTTAACCAAGTTGACCAAGGGGTACTAAGTCATCCATCTTCTTCAATCAACTAAGTCATCCTATACCTACTAGGTCGACCCTATCAAAACTTAATTTTTAACCTACTAGGTTGACTGTATTGACTTAGTTCTTTCAAATTACCGACCCTTTGACCTCTTGTCATAAATACCTTTGACACTTATTTCTCCAATCCCTTTCAAACCCAGTTCTTTGTTTGACCTCTAGTTTCTTTAGCAAGTTCTTGGGGTTCATTCTAGTTTCTAGAATTGATCTAATTTACAAATTTCTATAAACCATTTAATTTTAATTAAAATACTCAAAACAAATTTGAAATTCTTAGTTGCTTACCTATGTTGCACCCGCTGCGGGCTGCTAGGTGTCCTCATCTCAGCTATCATCTCCTCACCATCTTGTCTCTTTTGGATTTCACTAGATCTCTTAGAGCTGTATTTTTCTCTCAGAATAGTCAAACAATAGCAAATGCATACTTTTTCACCCTATTTAAAGTTAATATTCACAATTATTTACCCTTCAAATATTTACCATCAAATTATTTGTTTTTATCATATTATTGTTTTTACTAATTCATTTTTCAAACTGTTAAAAATTACAGAATAATGACATTATAGAGAATCTTTTCCACTATTATATGCTTATATTGCATTAATTTTGATTTTTCACTCTTGTTTGCATAATATCTATAGATTCTAATGTTCCTCACATTATACACCTTCACATCTCTCGTAATCTCCTTATTTATCTATAGCACTAAGGTAAGTAAAGGCATGTGTTTTTTAATTCTGTCCTTTCATTTATCTTATATGCTCCTTACTGTATTTTACTTAGCATCAATGTTATGTGTTGTCATGTTCTATTCCCGAAGTACCATCCCGTGTTACACTTACATGACACATGATGAGCTTTGAGTGGGGCATATATATACACATAATATTTTTGAACTTTTATCAATTACTAATGTTCTTTATCTTATAGGAACCTATCGAGTCTTAATCTCTCTGAGTGCATGTCCTAAAAGGTGCATTGGAAAAGGGGTGGGCATACAATTGGTGCTTTGTAAGATTGTTGTCCCTTTTGATACTTGTTATCTACACACTTATCTCCTAAAAACCATTCCCCTAAGCTTGTTCTTCTCTTTTACACACTCCTACAATCTTTTACCTCCTTTTGTACCCCTTTCCTAACCTAAAACCCCTTTTGACAGTTTACATGACTAGGTCACCTGGGTCAACCTTGTACTTTTATTGGTGAAACTCATTTAGGGTCTAGGTTGGCTCTTGGCTGACCAAGCTTGTGACCTAGTGAGTTTCTATTAATAACAATACTAGGTTGCGTGGGTCGACCCTGTTGGCCAAATTTTTTGGAGGGGCTTAGGGTTAAATCTGCCTTTGTATACAAGAGCATTTTACCATTATTTAGAGAAAAGAAGAAAAAGTAAGATTTATTGTGCATCTACTTATCTGCTATTCTACTTGAGGAGCAAGCTTAGGGTTTCATACTTTCTTTGGATATATGGATCTTATCTTTTAGAGAAGTTTTTTGGATGCATTAATAGGTTATGTAGCCTATAGCTGATTTATCCTTGTCCTTACATACCACAACAACTTCTTACAAAGCACCTTGGCCAAGGGAGAGAGTGAGGCTCGACGGGTTTGTCTTCAAAGGTAAGTATTCCTAACTTTGTTCTTCCTTTGTAAGAGTAAATAGATATGCATTTGCACTTATCTTCTATGTATTAAGATTATGTATACATTGATGTGAGTATATGTCTCTTATGCATGTTTACTTTTATTGTTTATTACCCCCACTTTATGCCACAAGATTTGGTGAGCACTAGATTAGATTTTGCTTGTTATTAGTATAGTGAATATGAAAATAAGGACTTGATTAAGGTTGTTGCATGGTTTTGCTTGACTAGAGGTTTTGGAACCCTCTCTAATGATATTATTTATGATAAGAGATCCCCTAATTGGGTCTAGTAGATCCATATTGGTTATGTTCCTGATTGTCTAATGTATCCTCAATCGAAAGTGTAAGTAGGATCTATCTTATCTGATCTAAGATTGATTTATATATCTAATGTATTTTTGATTACATAGGGATGAAGGTATCCATCCAGGACTACCTTGTGTCCCACTCATCATTTATACCTCTAGGCCTAGAAGTCCTTGCTTCGTAGGGGGTAACTACTACACTATAATTGTGAAGACATTCCTAGTGATATCCTCTTTTAAATCCTACAAGGTTCAACAACTCTCTTCATCATGGTTGGTCGATTTAAAAAAAATGTAGTACAAACTTTGAGATTTTTTAATATATTATTGTAGTAGATGATATTTTTTAGTTATGTGCCCTATTACTCTATAAAATTCAAAGAATTTTGGCTTGAATTTAGGACAATCATTCCTATGATCTCCTTCTTGACCATACTCTATGCACCATAAACCCAATTTAGGTTTATCACTTTTTTGCATCTCATCTATCCTCTTTATGAAATCATATATCTTCGCTTCTACTTTGGATCCAATTACTGGAGCATCTCCATAATCTTTAATTTATTTTACTTATAGGGAAGCTGATCGAACATCAACCTTCATCAAAAATTGGGATTGCACAATAGAAAATATGATTCTTGATCACAATCCTTTTAAAAACCAGGTAGCTTTATCCTTATCCTCCATGATAAAATCAATTTTATTTAGCACATCTGAGAATCTATGATCATATTCCCATACAATTTTCCACTCTACTATAAGATCTCCTTCAAGTCTTAAATAGTCTGGCTTGCACACTTTTTCATTTTAAATTCTACAATTATTTATGTTTTAACTTATTGTAGATCTAGGACATTAACATCTCCCTTGCAAATAAATTCTAAATCATGACTTGACAAAGCTCTTATGAGCTCACACTTCTTTACATCATAAGAAGTTATTTCTCTAACCTAACATTTCATGTCACAAGTTAACATGTATTGATTAGGGTCTGTAGACCCATCATATTGTGTCAACACAACAAACATGCCTATATTGAACTATATATTTGGTACATTTACAAAGGCTACACTAGCTCGTGAATAATTGTGACTGTGACTATAGGTTATTTCACACTTGTTACCGTGACTACAGGGTTCTACATACTATTTTTTGTTAACATCTTAAAACTGGCCTCTAAATCAAATCCAACCTCTTCTAACCTCTTCTTGTCTATGGACTTCTTTATCTCTACACTAATTTTTCCAAACTTATCTGTAAATGACTCAAACTAGCTTCTACCCATATGTTCCTTTACACTTGATGTTTTTACTAATGATAAATTGGGTTGGGGGATGCGTACTCTTGAAGTGAATGATCTTTGTCATCAACTTTTTCTACCTGTGATCTTGAACCTATCATACCTCTGTGCATTTACATAACCACTTATCATGAATAATATTTCATTACTTCAAATAATTTTCCTCTTAATTACGATCTACTCCTATCTTCTAACTGATCTAATGTTACCCTATTTTCCTATTCTTGTTCCTCTTCATTCTACTCCATCTCTTCATTACTCACAACTCTATCTTCTTCCTCCTTGGGCCCTTCTCTTTATTGATATGCATCTACTCTACTTCCCACACCTTGAGAAGCCTCTCTCTAGGCTCCCTTTTATTTAACATCTTCTACCTTATTCATATTCCTACTCACAGTTAAGTCTAAATTATTCAATTTGTTTCATCTTTTCTATTGCCATAGTTCTCTTTCCAATCCCAAAATCTTGTTTTCACTCTGGTTCTTTTCATCCTCCATATTTTGGGTTCAAGTTCAAGTTTCTCTTCTTTGTTCTGCATCATTCACTCTTACATCGTACACATCCCCATAAAACCCGAAGTGACTACTCCATGTTGGAAAGAGTAGGTACCATGGCCTTTTCCACAAACATATTAATCAGAGTAGGTAGTCGCTGAAAGAACTTCCCATGGATCCCCTTGACAAACTAGTCCTATGTAGCTTGAAAAGCTAAATAACCTTGTACAAAAAAATTAGTGATATATCTGTTAATGGTATTCTTAGTCTAGTAGTCTACTGCATGGGTCCAATCAGTATCTAGGTTTCATAGGTTTTCTAGCTTTTCCTTTGATTAAGATATGAGTTTTATCTTTCGTGGCTAAAAATAATAATACTCCAATTTGGATAACCAAGTAATTAACAACTCAAGTAATTTGCACCAGAAGATTTCATCGTAGATATGCTCCTTAATAATTTTCTTCATTGTTTTCCCTATTCTTTTTGCTTCTTCTTTGGTAAAATTTTTACTTCTTTCATCGAGCCATATTTCTATATCTCTTTGTCATGACAACCGTCTCAACATGTTTCAACAAAGTTCCATGCTCATTGCACCATTGTTAACAGAGGTTCTTGGAAACTCTTCTAAACATGCTAATTTAGGGATAGCTTACGTAGGAATTAACAGAAGTAAGCATTAAAGATGGTAATTTAGATTGAATGTATTCATTATCAATATAAAAATAGATGTGCAAATAAACATAAGGCTTATTAGAATCCAAACTGTTGATATACACTCATATGATTAACGGACTAAAGCAAATAGAGTACTCACTGCACATAGAATAATGATTAAAGATACATAGGAAAACCATTTCAGAATAATATGTATTAATCTCTATGGCATCAAAACCATATACAAATACAAACTATATATATATATATATATATATATATATATATATATATATATATATATATATATATATATATATATATATATATATATATATATATATATAGTTTTATCCATTCCCCTATCTTCATATTCCAGCATTTTGATATGCCTAAAAGGAGTGACACTTTGCATTTTGTCATAAATCATATGCTTACATAGATCAAAAACATACAAATATCTTATACAAAAGACAAAATGAGTGAAAATAGCACACATGTCCAACATATATACTCTACAATTTTACTAGCCATGTTTTACATTCAACACAATAGATAAGGAAACAAAACAAACAATAGGTCTTGTATTTAACTGCATATTGCCTATGGTTGTGTCTATCCTTTTGACTGCTTGTCCTCTTGAAAAATGAGTTCTAAATTCATTTACTATTATTTATGGATTTTGTTTATCATGCTACCTACATTTTTCTTGGTTCTTGGACTGCATATTTATCATCTAAATTATGTTTTTTTGATGAATTACATTTTATTTTATCTTGAACTATATTTCAATTTCTTTGAATTGAGTTTAGAATAACTATATTTTGGTTTCAAATATTGTGATTTATTTTATTTTAATGCACCATACTCCCTTTATAATCATTCTTCACTTGAATCATTATGCCTTATCCCCACCATGCTCTTTCCAATTAGAATCTACATAGAATCTAATTAGAACACATTGAAATTGTATATCCTAATTTCTTTGTCTTAATCCAATGTAGCTGGTCATACATTTAGGAAGCCAATTTTGACTTCTTTAATTCTCCATCTCAAAGGAAAGCTCATCAAAAGTGATCTCCATATGTGTGTGTGTGTGTGTGTGTGTGTGTTTCCCTTAAATAGATCATTCATCGAATCCAATGGATTTATATTGTAAGTTAAAATAATACGCCATAGAAACATACAAATTGAGTACCAACATTGATTTATACAGTACAATTGATTCTATTTTATAGATTAGCAAAAATGTTTATAGTAATACAATATGTTTAAATGGATAAGTGAGGAAATATCCCCAATTTAAATTAGATCTCCTAAAATTATGAGAGGAGATATGTATCATATTTGATGGGTTAAGGAAATGCCAAAAATGGAATTGAGGAGGATATTTATTTTAACTGTAGTTTTCTTTATGTGGTTAGATGTATCTAGTCGCCTATATAATGTTTCACATGTCTCAAAAAAATAAATTTGCACAATGTTGTTACCTAAAGTATTTTCATTATTGGATACACAAAAATAAATAAATGCCTTGATGTGGCATTGGAATTATACCATGATATAAAACATGGTGGAATTAAACTCAATTGAATTATTTACATTACTTTTTTGTCTATCTTCATATTGTTAGGTAGGTCGAGGAGGCTCTTTTATTATCCCACAAGGTGGAAAGGTGCTAATAATTACCCAAAAACATAGGTTATGTATTATTTTGAGCATAATGGAAATTATGTGCCCTCTGAATAACCAATTTTTAACCTTGAAGAATTCCAAAAATAATAATCCACATTAAGGTTATGTTAGGCTTTAAAATCTTCTTATACTTTATTTGTCTTACCTTGTAGCATTCAAATGGATGACTAGTTGGGTCAAGACTACAAACCATGTGGTATAAGTGTATGTTGTTATGTATGTAATAATTGTGGACCTCAAGATTTATAATAGTTGTATTATATATCATGGATTTCAAGTATATAAACAACATATTATAAATTTGGAATATATGAATCGATTTTGAGATATTAATAAGTATTAAGTCACTAGTAAGGTGTTTAAGGAATTCTAGATTTTGATAAATCACTTATTATGTCATTAGTGCATATATAAATAAGGATTTTAACCTTAACAATTGTGGTTTACAACTATGAAGATAGATGATATTACGTTATAAGTTATATGGTGAATTTAGAGAGAAGGATAAATTCACTCATTCATGCAAGCTTCATTTTAGATCCTTCCATAAGTGGAATGGGCTATGTAGTCCTTGAAAATCAGATTTTGAACAGACATTAAAATATATTCCTTAATAGGGCATTAGAATTTATATTAATAGAGTCGATGTGAAGATTTTTTACACTCGTATGAGTTAATGTGATATTATGTAACACAATTATAGATGGTATTGCTTAAATTGATTTAAACTTTGGATAGTTCATAGGCTATAGTACTATGGTAGTGATGGTCTATTTTGGACATTGAGAGAAACTTAGAGTATGTTAATGACATAGGAATGCTTTTAAAAGCCTTTCATTATGATTGTAATACTTATCATGTGGTGATATGTAAGTCTATTATTGCTCTACTTAGGACGTTCATGGGAAAATATGTTATCTTTGTTAAGATATTAATATGCTTTTCATTTTGAAAGGGTGATATAAACCACCTCTAGTTTATGATAGATGGTGTAATCTAGGCTCTATCATATGATGGGTTACCCTCAGGGGGTTGTGTTATAAGCACATTATTGCATGCAATCTTTGTTGGGTATGTTTAACATATCATATTGACTATGTTGAGATATGATAATAAAAATTTAACGTGGAAATGAAAAAGTGAGATTGTGAGTTAAATAAACCATGTGATAATGTTGAAATATGTCACAATGATATAATGAGAGGATAAATTCACATTATGAAAAATATATTGCTCATAGGTATTTCATATTGTAAACTGTAAAGGCTTGAACCATCTTTACTAGAGAGTTCTAGATGTGATCCTTTCATAGTACGCTTGCCTCATTTCCTAAAGTCTTGTCACACCTGGAATATGTTTTTTTGAACCTAGGATTATGGAAGCTCCTAGACTGTAATGTCTTATTTAAACACCCAAATCTTGTGAATCACCTCTTGTATACAATTGTTAATTTTAGAATATTTGTTAACTCGATTACCATCTCAAGATTATTGTTAACATCATCATAGATTTGTATAATATGTTTGTTGTTGACTCGTGATGACATATATATTGATCAAATTATGGATCATATTTTTATTCAAACACCCAAATAGTTTATGCTCCTCTAGAGACACTATGCAAAAACTGTTGGTAATATAATAATACTTGTAAAGTTATTACTACCCTTGTCTTATTGTAATGATATATCTTAAAGAAGCTTTTAAAGTGATTGTTACTTGAGAAACTATACTTGATTGGATTTATTTTGTGTGGAATAGAATATATAAGTAACAAACTAATAAAAGTCAACCCATCATACCTAAAGTAGATTACTATTACATAGTAATTAGTAATCCCATTGAATACCATTCAAAAAACCTTGTTTTGCATTTGAAACTAATACGGGTTTAATTTTGGAATTTCCCTTGGTCACATTCATCTAAGACTACTCATTAAACCTTATACAAACATAAAGGATGTGATATATTAACTTCTTGATGATTCGAGATGTGAGTATTAAGATTGGATTTGACACTAAGTTATGTAAGATCTTGTGTCTATCTAATTTTAAATTGACCCCTGTATGATATACTTTGATAATGACTCTCATCAATGGTGTGGAACACTTATGGGTAACATTATCATCCATGTGTTATGCTTGGATTGGATCCTTTGCACAAACCCGTTTGTGAAAGTCTTAAACTTGTGATCATAGAAAACAATAATGAACATTTATATCATTGATAAAGTTCAATAGATAATTAATTTTTAATGTCATCATTAGGGGATAAGTTTCTATAAGTAATGTTGGAATACGATAAATTGTAATATCATTTTTTTGGGTTGGTAACTATTATCACTCAGAAGTGAACCCTTGCTGAGAACGTGTCTGTTCTCACTTCCGTTGATACAATGAAAAATATACAAGGTGTGGGGCCTTATAATTGGAGATAATATTTAGATTAATGGCTGGTTCTCTTTGGTACACTTACCTACTTCTATCTAAACTATCTAATTTTGTGCTTTCTTGACTAGAAAAATAGTAGAAGGAACAATATCAAAGCTGAAAATAGAAATAAAAACTAAAAATTGGGGTGATGCACCAATATTAAAGTCAATCATGCCTATACATGACACACTTTAAAATTTAAATAACTTGCACACATTCACTTCATATTCATACAATGACTCTTGCATAAGTATTTCACACAAAGGTCTTGACATACACCTATATTAGCTTGCGAGGAATGAATAATGGTTGGATTCACTTCTAGATTATGTAGAAATTAGATTTAGACACTTTATATGACCTTAAAGAGTGTTCATTTGCTACATAAATGTGAGAGATTCAGACATAAACATAGAAAAAATTATCATTCACTAAGGTCTATCAATGAATTAAGAATACACTTCATGAACAACTTAAAGATGGATGAAAAATTCAACTCTTTATTATTTCAAAGGTGAGGTAGTACAAATTTTGATAGAGTTTCAGTAATCCAAAGGCATAATCTCTCTATAATTATTCAAAATAATTCAAATATAAATAAGAAGAAGAAGATAGAGATAAGACAAGAAATTACAGATGAATCCACATGCAAGTTTTAGTTCACTCCTGCTTCAACTCAAAATTGAACTCCACCTTCAACTCTACTTTTAATTCCACCCAAAATAAATGTACCATTTGAATTTAAACATTATTTCATGGATTATGGCATGGTATGAGAGGGGGAGGCTATTCTTCATGTTTGAAAATTCAAAGGGCTCTTCATGCATCTTGAATCTCGAGTTAACTTGTTATGATCTTGCATGCAATTTTCGATCTTCTTTAGTTAACTCTTTTTGGTCTTTAGTTAACTCCTCTCAATTTTTCATGAATCTTAAATTTAGAATTTAGTTACATCCACTTTTATCTTGAGTTTATTGGACTTATCTTGACTTCACACCTGGAGTTCAACTTGAGCTATCTTGCATGCATGTTTGACTTCTTGAATTTCTAAATTTAGCCTAAAGGGGGGCACATTAGGAGAGAGATTGCATGTTGACCTTCCAATGGGTATCTTTCATAAAAACATATCTTAAAATCTTGACTAAAACTTGAATTCAACTTTTCCACTTTTTCATGTTTTGAACTCCACTTTTCTAGGGCTAACTAAAGATTCTTTTTGTTGACTTGACATTTTCTAAACTTAGGTAAAAGAGGGGTGACTTGTAATTTGGAAGTATATCTCTCCTCAGGTATAGTATGGACATGAGAACAATTTAAAACCTTAAATGACATCAAAACAAACTTCTATGCCAAATTTCATGAGATTTCATTGAATAAAACTCAAAATATGCACTTTTTGGTGTTGACTAGCTTGCACATTTTCATTTATGAATGCATGTAGGTCTATATTTTGCCATTTTATTGAGTTTTATGAGGCCTAAATACCTAATTATTTTTTTATTAGGACTGTTACAAACTCCTCTCATCATCACAACCACTGGATGTGCTCAACCAATCTCTTAAACCTCTCAAAAAATACCTTTTTTATTGTCTCTCTTGCTTACTTAAAACCCTAATGCTTGTACATTTACTTTTATTCATTATTTTCTCTAAAATTTTGATTGAATAAGGTTTATAAAGTTATTATATTTCCCATAATATCTCACACCACCTTTATGTTTCAAAAAATAAATAAATAATGTAAACATGCTACTTAAAACTGATAAAATAATGGTTTAAAAAGGGTTTTAGAGCACTTGTTTTTCTTAATGATTGTTCATAAATTTAAGCCACTATAACCTAACAAATAATTCATGTAATATTAAAGGAATAGGGCCCCCAAATTCCTCCTAAGACCGTTTGATCTAACTCTTCTTCACCTTCATGTATCGAGCATCTGAAACTTGCCTTCACTAGCTTGCAAATAGCTAGTTAGAGGAATAAAAGAAACCTCCGTCAAAATTTGAACTTGTGAGTTGTTCCTAAGCATGATTTTGGACTGATGAATATTTTATGATGATTTTAATAGCTTTTTTAACCTTTACTCCATGAATAGAGTTTTCTTGAAAACCTGCACATAAACAACTTTCACCAATTGTGATAAAATTGTCAACAACAACATGCTTCATGCTTAGTATTGAGACCTAATAAATATGTATAAAATGATACCACCTTGTGATTGATGAGTTAAGATCCTATGAGAGGATTGATAATCAAAGAATTAGGTTAAAATTTTTTGCTAGGTCATTAATTTTTTATTACTAGACATACCCTAGTACTAGAGTTGGAATGAATATTTCATTCTATACCATATCACTATGTGGAATAGTAGGCCATATTATTTTTCTACATAGAGAAATAAGCGAAACTATTTTATAACGTGGAGCAATATGCTAGATTATTTTACTATGTGGAGGAGTAAGCCAAACTATTTTACTACGTGGAGCAATATTCCAAACTATTCTACTATGTAGAATGATATGCTAAACTATTTCTACCTTATGGGATCCTCTCTACCCTATTGATTGTTTGTATCTAGCTCTTTTGTGGAAGAGAAGGGCCACTCTTAGTAGATGAAAGGAGTGTGATAGATCCAAAAGGATCTATGGTTGGAAGAAATTCCATCCAATGATATTCTCCCTCTTTTATTTTCTATTTGGTTTTCAACAATAATAATGGACTACAAAACTTTGGTGAATTTCATTATGAACACTCATTTACACATATTAGACAAACAATTATTCTTATTAAGTATTGTATTGATTACTTGAGAAGAAAAAAATATGAAATTATAATATTGTTTTAAATACTTTATTATTTTATTACGTTATGATCATATTCTGGTTGTATGTTATTCAAAGATAGAATTTGGATTAGTAAAAGATGATTGTAGACTTGTATACTCAGGTATTATTGCTTTAATATTTACAATGAAGGAAAAATGTATCGTTAGTCTCTTATGGTAAAATTTGATTTAAATTCTTGTTGTGAGTATAAATATTCAATTTGAATTGATAATTAGTTGTGCACTTATAATGGAAATATATTTTATGATATATACCTTGATTTAAAAATAAGTGTGAAATCTAATTATAAGATGTAAATGTGTAATGATGAAAATTAAAGGAATAAAGAATTGATTTCATATATGATCATTGATTTAGTACATAGTAGTATCATGTTCATTACTTGTTCTTGATCTAGTTTATTTAGAGCATAGTAAACTTATTGTTTAATATAAGGAAGGATAAGTAAGAAACTCTTCGAGACGATAACATGTTTAAAAAAATTGGGTACATTTTTTTGGTACCTGATCAGAGGGTTCTTACAACTAATTTGATTGATGTTGTAAGTATTATGGCTTGGTGTAATTAAACAATTTCTTATGGATCAAATAAATATTCTCAGGAGTTTTCTTTCCCCTCGTATATCACCACCTCACTGGTCTTCCCCATAACGTAGCCAACCGAGTGGTTCTTCCATAAATGGAGGTGATGGGGCCCTCCCCCAACAAATTATGGAGATGATAACAAGGGTTGGGGTCCTCCTTCAGGGTAAGTTTCCTTGCCTCGCTCTTGCCATTTATCCAGATAAAAAAAGGATGAAACTAATGTTGAGTAATAAAATGATGGTTGGAAATTTATACCTATAGACATTGATCCTCTTGCTTAGGGAGGATGTGGAGATAAGCTGTAGGATCTACTTTTTTCATCGCATCCCCCAGCCATCGTGTTTGTTGTAGCAGCTTAATTTTTTCCTTTATTTCTATGTGCTCTTTTATTTGCTCTCTTAGTTGTTATGCATTGTTGATATGATGTTTTTTTGAGTGGTCTTGATTGACCCTCCATTGGGACTTGATTTTTCCTAAGAATTGTTTATCCTTGGTTTGAATTTTTTGTGGGGTGTGACTTTTTCACCCTTCTTTTGTATAATTAGTGTTGTAATTTAATACTTTTTTTTTATTAATATAGATACACTCTTTAATAAAAAAAATCTCATGTGTGAATATTCTTTTAGCTAATGCATGATTAAAATAATGTAATGTATGAAGATTGCAGTACAATACTTGGATCGAGTGATTTCCACTTATTTTAAAGCTCAAATTCTAGTTCATGGATTATTTATACTAGGGACATGGCATGTTTTTATTCTAGCTGCATGGAATTTACTTGCAATGAATTTGTATCAAAAGAATGGGTTGAAAAATGGTATTGTAGACTCTTAAGACCTATGGTAACTAGTCATTCGTTACAACCACTAGGGGATCATGAAATGGAATCAACAATTAACTTTGACTACATCTCAGATCTTGAGCAACCTAGTTAAAATTATTTATAATGTAAATGTAACCTTAAACATTAGTTATATTTTATTTTTTTCATACGTGTCCTTACAAATTGATTAGAATTTAAATGTAAGGCAAATTTTCACTATAATTGCACATGAAGACAATGATGAGGGAACTTACTACTACTTGTCTCATTGTGTAGAGGTAAATAAACCAAAATTGTCACATATGAGGAAGACCTAGTTTATCCCACTGGATCTGTGGTGGTTATAGGAACCTAGCTTCAAAGATAATTTCATAAAAAAATAAATCAATGGTTATTTGAGGACTTTCAACCGATTATGGTGATACTTAATCATTCAAATTTGATTATCACTAAAAATATTCAATTGAGCAAACTCCATAGAAAGCCTCACAACAATTTTTTTGTGAATCCAAGCATGAAGCAATTCTTGAAACACTAAAAAATAGAGCCAATACTAAATGTACGTTGGATTGACTTGGTAATATCAATATTCAAGTCAAGTTGAATTTTAAATTAGTAAAGTTAACTTATTTGATTTAGTATATTTTAATTTATAACTATTTTTCATTATTTATTTATTTTTATTTGAAATTATTAATAACATAATTAATGTAGGTTAGCGGTACGAGATGAGCTTTCACCTTTAAGTGGTAGGTGCTTTGAGTAGAGAATATTATCATATTGAAACAAAAAGAAACATAAACACCAATACACATGTTATGGCTCAAAAATATTATGAGATGTGTAGAGGACTCCCAATGTAATGAAATAGAAAATTTCACACTATACTTACATCTATACACTTATTCTTTAAATGCCTGAGAAGATAGTTCATCATTTGGGCATGTGGTTCAAACGTTACGTGTTATACTAACCAAACTTTGGTCCCTAAAGCAATATTTCACTATGAGAGAAAACATGCCTCTATTTTTTATTTTTCAATAGTGTAAGATAATCCTCATATGGGTGCTTATGGGACTCCCTCATATAATTATAAGATATTATGATTCATCTATACTCCTCACAGTTTTCGTGCAATGGTTGTTCAAAGTTCATTTCATTTTTACTCTTAATAATGAGAAGATATTATTAAAGGATGCATTTGGTCACCATAAATTTTTGGGTATGGGGGTTGATAGAGGATAAATAAAGGTCATTTTTGTGTTTATATACATATTCGAATATGTTTGTAAAGACAATTAATCAATTGGGTGCACGGTGTAAAAGTTACATGTTATAGTGACCAACTTTTAGTCCTTAAAGCAAGATTTAGTTGTGAGAGAAAGCATACCACTGTCTCTTTCTCATCATGAGTGAAATATAATCTTCATAAGAGTTTTCAAAGGACTCCCCTTTAAAACTACAGGAGCTTACAGTTCGTCTCTACCCATCATGGTTTGTATACAATGACTGCATTAATTTCAGTCCATTTTTCCCCTCAAGAATGACAAGATTATCTTAAGGGATACATTTGACCACCTGAGAGTTTCAAGTCCAAGGGCCAAATAAGGGTATAAAAATCCCATTATTACATTTATACATCAATTTGGACATGTCTACAAAGACAATTAGTCATTGGGCGTGTGATTCAAAAGTTGTGTATTATACTGACCAAGTTTTCCTTCCTAAAGAAAGATTTCATTGTGAAAGAAAACATACCACCATTTATTCCTCATCAAGATTGGAATATAAACCTATGAGTGGGTAATCAAAAGACTCCCACTGTAATTTTAGGAGCTTACAATCATCTCTATCCCTCACAGTTTCACTGCAAACGCTGTGCAAAGTTAATTCCATTTTTTTCCATTAAGAATGACAAGTTTCTCTTTAGGGATACATTTAGCCACCTAAAATTTTAGATTATAAGGGCCAATAAAATAGAAACAAAGGCCATTATTACCTTTATATGCCCATCTAGAGGTGTATATGAATAAGTTCATTGATTAGGTGCATGTACAGTTCAAAAGTTACATGTTATACTGACCAATTTTTTCTCTATAATGAAAAAATTTACTACGAGAGGAAAATTACCTTCATTTTATCCTCATAAATATTGGAAGAGAATCCTCTAGGGAGTTCTTGTAGTATTCCCATGTGCAATTTTAGGATCTTATAGTTTGTCTCTAACACTCATAATTTGCCTACAATGACTGCACAAATTTCAATCTATTTTTTTCTTAAGAATGGCATGATTCTATTTAGGGATGCGTCTGACCACCTACATGTTTAGAGTCAAGGAACTAAAAGAGGGAAAATGAAGGTCATTATTTAATTTATGTTCTCATCTTGATATGTCCATGAAGATGGTTTGTCAATTAGGTGTGTGGTTTAAAAATTGTGCATTATACTAACCAACATTTTGTCCCTAAATCAATATTTCACTGCAAGAGAAAATATTCTACCATTTATTCATTTTTGAGATTGGAAGAGATTCCTCTTAGGGGTGATTAGAGGAATCCACCTATAAATTATGAGCGTATGATTTATCTCTACCCCTCATGGTTTTCCTGCAATGACTACAAAAAGTTAGTTCCATTTTCCCCCTCAAGAATGAAAAGATTATTTTTGGGGATGAATTTGTCCGCCAACGAGTTTTGATTTTGAGAGCCAATGGAGGGTGAAATAAGGTCATTATTATATTTATGTACCCATATGGATGTGTTTGGGAAGATGGTTTATCGATTAGGCACGTAGTCTAAAAGTTGTGCGTTATATTGACCAATTTTTTGTTCCTAAAGCAAGATTTCACTACGAGAGAAAACATGCCTCTATTTATTCCTCATCAAGAGTTGAAGAGAATCCTCTAGGGGGTGCTCATAGGAATTTATTTTTAAACTTTAGGATCTTGCAGCTTATCTCTATCTCTCATGTTTTTTCTATAATGGCTGCACAAAGATTGTTCCAGTTTCCCCCTTAAGAATGAAGAGTTACTCTTGAGGGATGCATCCAGCCGCCTATAGGTTTTGAGTCTAGGGGATGATGAAGTGTATAAAATGGCCTTTATTGCATTTATAAACCCATCTAGACATGTCCCTGAAAATGGTTCGTTGATTGGGAACATGGCTCAAAAGTTGTGTTATAGTAACTGACTTTTGCTCCTTAATGAAGTACTTCTTTGCAATAGAAAAAATGCTTTGATTTATTCCTATTAAAAATTGGAATATAATCCTCATAGGAGTGCTCATAATAATTCTACATGTAACTATAAAAGTTTACAGTTTATCTCTACCCATTACAGTTTTCCTGCAATGATCGTGCAAAATTCATTTCATTTTCCCCTTTAAGAATGACAAGTTTCTCTTCAACAATACCTATGGATTCCTACAAGTTTGGAGATTTGGGGGATCATGGAGGGTATAAAAGGGCCATTATTATGTTTATACACACATCCAAATGTGTTTGTGAAGATGGTTCATTGATTGTGCATGTGTTTCAAAAGTTACACATTATGCTAACTAAATTTTACTCCTTAAAGAAAGATTTTTCTAGGAGAGAAAACGTGCCTCCATTTCCTCCTCGTCAAGTGTGGAAGAAAATATTCCAAGGTTTTTTTATATGAATCCCCTATGAAATTATAGGAGCTTACGCTTGTCTCTACCCCTCAGTGTTTGCTTGAAATAAATGCATAAAGTTTGTTTTATTTTCCCCCTAAAGAATGATAAGATTCTTTTTAGGGATGCATCCAACCACATATAAGTTTCAAGTATGGGGGAAAATAAAATGATAATGAATGCCACTATTTAATTTGTATGCCCATCTAGATGTGTCTATGAAGATGGTTCATCGATTGGGCACATGGTTCAGAATTTATGGGTTATATTGACCAAGTTGTTGTCCCTAAAGCAAGATTTTATTGTGAGAGAAAATGTGCCACCATTTCTTCCTTGTCAAGAGTGAATTATAATCCTCCTACATATGCTTATATGACTCCCTTATGCAACTTTATAATCTTAAGGTTTGTCTCTACCCCTCACAATTTTCCTAAAATAACTGCATAAAGTTAGTTTCATTTCCCCCCTTAAGAATGACAAAATTATATTCACAAATGAATCCAATCGCTTTAAAGTTCTAAGTTAATTAGTTGACATAGGGAGAAAGAAGGAAATTATTACATTTATATGCCCATATAAATGTGTATGCAAAGATAATTCATCGATTGGGCACGTGATTCAAAATTTTTGCATTATACTGATGAATGTTTGGTTCCTAAAACAAGATTTCACTATAAGAGAAAACATGTCATCATTTCTTCCTCATCGATATTTGGATAAAATATTATTAGGGGTACTCAAAGGAGTCCCTTTGTAATTATAGGAACTGAAGAATCTTATCTACCCCTCACGGTTTGATTACAATAGCTAGTGCAAAGTTCAATTTGTTTTCCCATTAAAAATGAAAGTTTCTCTTCAGGGATGCATCCAAATACATGCAAGTTTTGAGTCTAGGGGATGACAAAGGGTGGATGAAGGCCTTTCTTGCATTTATATGCCCATCTAGATGTGTCTAAAAATATGGTTCATTGATTTGGTGTGCAGTTCAAAAGTTGTTAGCTATACTGACCAATGTTTACTCCCTAAAGTAAGATTTCACCGTGATAAAAAAAGTGTTGTCATTTATTCTTCACCAAGTGTGGAAGAGAATCCTCTAGGGGGTGATTATAAGAATCACTATGTAATTGTAGGACTTATGGTTTGTCTCTACCCATCACGGTTTTTCTGCAATCATCGCACAAAATTATTTCTATTTTTATTTTTATGAACAATAAGTTTCTCTTAAGGGATGCATCCAACTGCTTGTAAGTTTCAAGTCTAAGGGCTGAAAGAGGGTGGACGAAGGCCATTAATGAATTTATACACCCATAAAAATGTGTCTGTAAAGATAATTTGTTGGTTGGATACATAGTTCAAAATTTATGTGTTATATTAACTAACTTTTGGTCCCCAAGGCAAGATTTCATTATGAGAGAAACCATGCCACAATTTCTTCCTCATCAAGAGTGGAAGAGAATCCTCTAGGAGGTGATCAGAGGACTCCCCTTTATAATTGTAGAAGTTTACAATTTGTTTCTAATTCTCATGGTGATGAGGGTTGTTGAACCTCTTCACTTAGTTTAATAATTCCAATCCAAGGTAGTGTCGAAGGCTATATGCAATAGGGAAAATAAATTTTTTAGTTAACAATTATTTTAAATTGAAATAATTCATGAAAATAACTAAATCAAATATTTTTACTAAAAAAAAATCAATTTCAAATTGTTGATATCAAATTAAATTTACTCTAATTTTTCAAATCAAATCTATTTTATTATTTGGATTCAAGTCAAATGAATCTTATGGCTTGAATCAAATCTTTTCCACTTGTTGAATTCAAATCCAATTTACTTAAAGCAATAAAAGTAAACAAATGAAAGTAAAACATCAAATAAAATTTTAAAAATGAAATCAAGTAAAGTAGTGGCCACTATAAATCTTTACACACTAAATACATGCATGTTATACAATGAAGCTATATGAAAATAATAAACATTGAAATTGGAAATAGAATAAGAATGAATCTGACCTAGAAATACCAAAAAAATATCTTTATTTCTCAGGTTGAGTGGGCCTTTGATTCTCCCTTAGAAGAAGACTGAGAACAGTTAATAAGAAACTATGAAATTATTCAAATGCTCCAAATTTAAATTCTTATTAATCAACAAAGTGTTTACAAAAGTTCAAAACTCAATGTCTTTTCTTATTCTAAAATTTGTTCGGCATCAACTTATTTATTTAGAGCTGGGAGGTGATATTTATATCATGATATCCTCAACCAACTCCTTAATCTTAATTATTATCCCAATAAATCATGTGTACATATCGATTGATATTTATATATTTTTACATTATTAACAAAATAACATTCAACTCCACTCTTTTAGAGGATTTTTTTTGGAAGAATGCTAGATCTAAGGATTTATCTTTTGATTTAACCATTCAGAATCAGGTATCTTTCATAGCTATCTTTGGATTGACTGTATTCAGAAATATTAACAACACTTTGGAGTAATATAAATACCCTGCATATTTTTGGAGATACTATAGATATATAGCACACTACCAGAGTTGAAATACATATATAGTGTTTTAAATCTATTATAAAATGAGGCCCATGATATTATCTAGAGCTACCTATGTAAGTACTTCCGAGCTGAAATATTATGGAGTTAGTTCTAAATGAACACTCTAAAGCCAAAGTAATTCTCAAGATGTTATACTCTAGAGCTAAACTACTCTAGAGTTGACTCAAAATTACTCCCGAGTCTTCAATATTATATCCTAATCCTATGAATTTCTATAGTTGACTTTGTGACTTATTTTGTTCTGCATATACATAATTTTGCATCTATATCTCGAGAGAGATTAAAAATTGTTAATAAATTAGAGTAAAATGAATTCTATAGAATAAATTAGATATATATCCTACTTTGCTTTAAATAAGCCATAATTTTATAAAACTACATCTAAACACACTTTAGAACTAATTCATGGAAGGAAAAATGGTGTTACTTACTAGTTATGATGAGACATATTATGGTCTCATCACATAATTTCACTGCGATGGTTACACAAAGTTTGTTCCATTCCCCCTTAAGAAAGAGAAGTTTTTATTAGTGATGGATTCAGTCGATTGCAAGTTTCAAGTCTAGATGGCAATAAAGGGAGAGAAAATACCATTCTTGTGTTCATATGCCCATCTGTATGTGTTCATAAAGACTTTTCATTGATTAGGCGCATGGATCAAGAGTTATGCATTATATTGACCAATGTTTTGATCCTAAAATAAGATTTCACTATGAGAGAAAATGTGTTGCCATTTTTTCCTTGTCATGAGTGGAAGAGAAACCTCCTGAAGGTTCTTAGATAACTCCCCATGAAATTTTAGGAGCTTACAATTCATCTCTACCCCTCATGGTTTTACTGTAATGGCTTTATAAAGTTTGTTCCGTTTTTCCCCTTCAGAACAATAAAATTCTCTTAAGGGATTGTCTAACCACTTGAAATTTGAATTATGGATGTCAACATAGGGCATAAAAAGGATATTATTTCATTTATACATCTATATGAATGTGTTCATGAAGATGGTTCATTGGTTCGGCATGTGATTCAAAACTTACACATTATACTGACCAACATTTTTTGCTAAAGAAAGATTTTGTTATGAAAGAAAATGTGTCTTTGCTTCTTCCTCATCAAGAGTGGAATAGAATCCTGATGAGGGTGCTTATATGACTCCCCTATGTAACTATATGAGATTGTAGCTCATATCTAGCCCTCATGATTTTCTTGAAATAACTGTGTAAAGTTTATTCCATTTTCCCCCTTAAGAATGACAAGATTCTCTTCAAGGATGCACCCAGTTTCCTGAATATTTCATGTTTGAGATTTGATGTAGGGCAGACAAAGACCATTATTGAATTTATGCTTCCACCTATATGTGTCCACAAATATGGTTCATAAAGTGGGCATGTGGTTCAAAATTTGTGCATTATACTAACCAAAATTTTCTTCGTAAAGCAAGACTTCATTGCGAGATAAAATATGTTGTTTCTTCCTCATCAAAGGTGCAAGAGCATCATCTAAGGGGTGCTAATAGGACACCCTTATGTAATTTTATGAGCTTACAATTCATCAAAGGTGCAGTTTTACTATAATGTCTGTGCAAAGTTTGTTCTATTTTTCCCGTTAAGAATGACAAGTTTCTCTTCAAGGATGCATCCAATCACTTGCAAGTTTTGAGATTAGGGTCCAAGAAAGCATGGATACTAGCCACTACTACATTTATACATGTATATGGATGCATCCATAAATATGGTTAATCAATTAGGCACATGGTTCAAAAGTTACACATTATACTGACCAACTTTTATTCACTAAAGTAAGATTTCACTACAAGAGAAAAATGTGCCACATTTTTCTCATTCAAAGTGGAAGATAATTCAAAGAGAGATGCTTAGAGTACTGTCCCTTATAAGTGTATGAACTTAAAACTCATCTCTACCCCTCATAGTTTTTCTACAATAACTGCACAATGTTTGATTCATTTTCCCCATTAAGAATGACAAGATTCTCTTTAGGGATTCATCTTGTTGCTTGCAAGTTTGGAGTCTTGGGGCCGACAGAGGGCGGGTGAGGGGGATAACGAAATAGAAAACTATGGGGGTGTTTAAAGGAATTTTCCTTGGAACTTTACAGGCTTATGATTCATCTATATGGTTTTAAATTATGTTTCAAATTTATTTGGTTTTCAAGGTACATGTCACAAAGACCATTACAAACAACTTCTCAAGTTGATTGAAGTATGCTATTTTTATAATATTTTTATAGACAATTTTTAAACAACAATCATGAAAGTTAAACATTAGTTATTGATTCATTTGGCACAACCATGCTATGAAAACTTCTTCATTTATGGATAATTCCAAGAAGGATAATTTACAACAACAACAAAATAATAATAATGACATATAAAAAGTAAATATATATAGTATGCATGTGAATCCAAATTATGCCATAGTGACATACAAAATGGGCTATATTGACATACAATCTAGACCACACACACACACACACACACAATGGGTAATATAGCGATACAAAGTGGGTCATATAAGAATAAAAAATACACTATACATGCATACAAAGCTGTACATATTGGCATACAAAATAAATTATGCCTACAACTACCCCTAGCACTAAAACTAGCTCTCCTTATGCTCAGTGCCTCTAAATAAATTATGCTTCATTACCATATATGTAGACCATGAGGTGATGGATGTATCATTACGGGGAGAGAATCTCCTCTCAACATGTGAAGGATCAAATGTATGTGACACAACCTCAAAAAATTATTGAAGTTGCATAACTTAAAAATTAGAAAATAACGCATTACAAATATTTATGGAAAATGATAGAGTTTCCAGGAACAAAATTTTGCATCAAGGTTACTTTGGACTCATTGCATGGCACCTAAAGGGGTGCCTAGGGTTGTGTGACCTTGGATATATCAATGATGGTGAATCCTATGGATCATACATATAGGATCAAGGATGCGTGTATAAATATAAATATGACATAGAGTATCATTATTTGAAGTTAAAAAAGATAATTTGACTATGTTTCCTCACCAATATCTATCTCTGAATGATGTGGTGTTGGGGAGATATTGGATCTTGGGACACAAATGTAGCATCAATTGCAAGTTGCTACAATCCAAGTGGAGTACCCATAACATCTCTCATCATCTATACAAACAACAAATGTAATAGGTCAATAATGAATTAATTAAAAGTAAACACATTTTAGAATGAATTATAAATTATTCCTTCTACATAAAGAAAGATATAAAATAACAAGGAACTATAATGCTAATTGTTTTGTTATCATTAGATTTTTGTAGTCTAGATGGGGTACTAATAGAGTTGTCATCATCTGTACAAACAAAAAATTAAAGTGAAAAATTATGTAACCTATTTAAGATAAATTAAAATTATTCTTTAAATATATAGATAGAACAAGAGGGATAAAAATAAAGAAAATTAGTGATAACGAGAGGGGGAGAGAGAGTGAGAGGGGGAGAGAGATATATAATACTATGTTCTCTCTCTTTCTCTCCCTCTTTCTTCTTGTTTGTATCTCTCATAATAGGAGGGGAAGGAAAAACAAGTACACACATTAAAACTATGGTTTGTATAAAATATTAAAACAATATAATAACTTGACAATTTACTTTCACAACCTGAGTGTAGGGTATGCAATGTTAATCATGGCCTCAACAAAAGAATCCAAAATAGGTGGGCTACCCAAAATATCAATTATCATCTATGCAAACAAAAAATGAAAGAAGTCCAATATTAATCAATTAAGTAAACATATTAAAATATAATCTTAATATTCCTTTACATACATAAATAAATAATAATAAATTATCTATGTGAATGCATATGGTGAAGTAGATAAGTCCTATATATCTATCTGTGTGCTGCCTTGATGTGTTGAAACAATTGTAGATGGCATATATTGTTAAGTACTAGTGTCCTAAGGTGTTAAATCAATTAAAAATGGAATATAATGTTGTGTACTAGTTCTTGGAGGTGTTGAAGCAACTATAGATGCCACATATTATTGTGTATTAGTATTTTATACAAATGTGCATATAGTTTCTATGAGTGTGCACATTGGATTTGCAAATGTAATCCCTATATGTCTAACCTAAATAGGTGGTCCAGTACACTTCCTCCCACATGATGTGCAATGATGTATAGGAATTGTAGCATGCCTACTAGATGTGAAATCATGTGAAGCACTAATAGTAGGAAAGACACTACTAGATGTGCCATCACCTGTAGCATGTGTGTAAGTCCTCAGTGTATGTGTCCCATGGTAAATAATGATGTGTGAGACTACTAACTACCTCAAGGGTGTCCATATATGTACAATGATCATGCAATATTTTGGGGATAGAAGTATATGTTATAGTTCTTTATTTATATGTGGGAGGTTTTGATGATTTTGGTCCCCTTTGGCACTAGGTCTATTACATGAGGAATTGCTTCCCCTAGTTTGGGATGCCTTTATGTCAAAATAATTTGAGAATTCTTGGTGAAAAAACTCACAACAAATCTTTCCAAAAAAAATACAATGGAACCTCATTGTTATTGCATGGAGGCTCATTAAACACCATCCACTACCTATCCTATAACATTTTTTTAATCTCTACATGAATACTCCAATCAATGCTAATGTGTATGTGACTAATTGGTGGTGGTTTAGTTGTTCCATGCATATGAAACAAAGCACATAATTACTATTTTTTAATATTTTATCTTTTTAATAGCTTCATATGATAATTTATCAGAATAATAATGTTTCAATACCTTTCTTTGATGTAACATTGCATCGAGTTGGGAAGTGACATTTTCCACTTTGATATAAATGGCCTCCAATGTATCATCAAGTGAATCGCATGCTCTATTTTTGCAGAGTCACACAAACTATTAATGATAAGTTCTTATTTTTTCTGCTTTGAGTTATATTGTTGATATAACTCAGATTCTTCTTCTGTGCGTTGACATTAATTACCTTGGTAGTTACCATTTTTGTACCACTCCACCATATGATTTGTTCATTATCTCATTCCAAGACTTATTATTTTGGTCAGCCCCTTGACCGACTTATGTTCCTCTGATGCTATGTTGTTTCCTTATCGTGTATAATGACTTTTACTATGCTACATGCTTCAATTGTTTACAATATATAGATCACACTATGTACATATACACTATAAAATACAAACAAAACAACAAACTATATAAAAAATAAAATTCCTAACTACACAATGCTACATAAAACACACTCTTTTTATGCATTCCTTTATAGGGATCATTACCAGTATAGTTTAAGCCTACAGACATTTACTTTCCCCAAAAGAATGATTCATTGAAGATTTCTTAGTGTAAGAGTGCTTTGTTATGATAATTTATGAATATTACATGGACCTTTCCATCTAGTACATAGTTTCCCAGGGTGTGTTCTAAGTCTACTATCCTATCACAAAATTTTTTGAACTTACTAAAACACCTTTGATCATAGATTGTGATCATGCCAAGATTTTTGACTCTGTTTATTGATCTCTTATGTCCAACTTGCACTTTGTCTGGTTTTATCCATTCTTGTTAAATCAAGGACCATGTCAAAGTGATTCTTGGTATCCTAATCACACTATTAAAGCGATTCAAAATTTAGGAACTATGTATTCCATTGGCATCACCACTTCCATGCTATAGACTAGCTGAAAAGGAGTAAATATTGTTGTTTGTTTCTAGTTAGTTTTATATGCCCATAGGATCTTAAGTATATGATCTTCTCAGTCATCCCTTTGAGCATTTCATATCTTAAGTATCTTTTCATGAACCTTGTTTGATTCTTCTGCCTACCCATTTGTTGAGGATGATAAGTCATGCTTTTGTTACGTGATATCATGAAATCCTCAGTCAATGTCTTTATGGTGTTATTTATGATATATGTTATTCTATAACTAACTAGATTTATGGGACATCCTAACCTGATGATGATATTTTCATATAAGAATTTAGCTATATCTTTGGCACTGCAACTCGATGTCATGGCAAATTCCACATATATTTAAAAATAATTTGTTATAGTGATTATGTATCTAGTATTATTTCACTTTTTATGAGGGTTAATGGGCCCCACAAGATCAATTCCACTTTCCTCAAAAAAATTCACATTGAGCATTGGATTTAAAGGCAATTCTTCCTATTGATTCAATCTACCTACGCTTTCACATACATCACAATGTTTTTTGACTCTATGATCATCTTGAAACAAAGTAGGCCACCTCTTTTTAGATCATCTTTATCCATATTATATAGGAATCCATTGTTAATGTTGAATGACATAGCTCAAGTGACTAGTTTCTTTTTATCCTTTTCTCCATAGTGCACAAGGAAAACACCCTACTCTAGAAAGTTTTCTATATCCTCTATGTTTTCTGAAATCACTACTACTCAGAACAAATGATCATCTTGTGACTCATCTTGCAATTCTTATGGATTATCACAATTTTTTAAGCAACTAAGATGATCTAGCCCCATATTTTCTCTACTTGGATTCAAATTGATCTTAAAATAAAATTCATGAAATAACATCAACCACCTAGATATCTATCCTCCTATCTATTGATGGGTCTTCTGACATGCCAACTTAGGTGGGGGTTGTTAGGCCCTTTCTTTCCTAAAATGATATTTGTGTGAACAAATCTTCCTAAGGTATTGGTTACCAAGTTTTGGTATGCAGGGTAACTGAATTGGCTTATTGTGACCATTCTATTTAAGGGGACTATTTAGAATTTTTTTGACAAATCATTACATTACGAAATGTGCTTACCTTTGAAATCAACATATAATAATTTGACCATAACATATAAATGATTCAAAACATGTCCATTACACACAAGATTGGATTAAAAAATGTGTATGCAGTAATAGATAGAACATTTAGCAATCAAGATTGACATTCAGATTTAAATTGCATTCATCGACACCCAAGATCTAAACTAACACAACTATATAAAGAAATACAAAAGTAAGGGGAGAAAAGGGAAAATAAGCCCATTGCCATAGAGATGGAGCTAAAGTGTATGATTAAGCAAACCCCATGGGATCGATCCTTAGTTAAGCCAAACCTAGCTCAACTACAACTAGAAGGATCGTGCAAGAGTCTAAGGGAAAGTTACAGTGAGCAAAGAAGAGAATAACCAACATATACATGTGCATGAAATGACCAATCAAATGCACAAAAATCAAAGTATCAATATGTATTAATTGATTAACAATCTTGAATTTTGGCACAATCGTTTAATTACAGACTTCACTTGCAGAGTAGCAAAGAAAAGACTACCCTATAAAAGCATGAAAAATGCTTGGTTTACTAACTATGGAGAATCCAATCATGTATGGTCCACTACTCTACTAATAAAACTAAAAGAATCCATCCCTTCAACAAAAATTTGATCTTATATAGACCTTAGGTCTATAAAGTGTTCTATTCAAATTTTAATTTCCCACTATTGGGGTAGTTACAAGTATTCATTATTGATTGGTGAAGGTGGTTAAGATTGGAGAAGCATTAGAGTGTCTATAATTTTTGACAGATTTGACAGCATGCCCATGTTCTGATAGTTAGACGTCATGCTCATTCATGATTAAATTCTACCCTTTAATATTATTTTTCGTATCCTTGGCCATATTGCCATTAAAGACAACCTTGTCTTATACCCCTTGGCCATGCCTTTGATCAATGCCAAATCTACTTTTTATTCAAGTATTTTGTTTTTGCATTTAAGTCAATTGATCTCCAGGTGCATGTTATACTTTGCTCCATACCATTAGCTGATTTGCATTTGATTCTGTCATTTTTGCATTTCCATCTTTGATTGATGCTTTCACTAGTTGGAATTTTCCCAACCTCCTTTGATTATCTATGTAGACCTTCCTTTGTTTCCTCAGCTCTTTATTCCTATTGAGCCCACAAAATTTAGACACGTGTCCCTTCATCATTGGTTGTGGGATCTTCTCTATATTTTCAATTGACTATGTCTTAGCTTATGCCTTTGCTTTGTCATTTATCTTCCTCTCTAAAAATTTTACCCCTTGCTTATTCTATGGTTTATAGTCCTTCTGTAGTATATTGGCTCTACTTTGGCTTTATTTCAACGTGATCATGCCATGTGTCACAATCACGTTGAACTGGAGACTTTCAGCCTTTTCTCCGATATAGTCCCTCATCTCCCCCCTATGGACTCCTAAATGAATGGTATATCACCACATGGCAATATCCCAAACATTTGGGGCTCAAAGGTGTCGATAATGACTAAGCATCCCTCATGGGCACAAAGCTTCACAATGTTGCTATGCAAAAACATCAAGGAGTTTCAGGTTCACGGGGCTTCAAAGGGACTCAACGCACCTCTGTGGGCTCCAAGTCACCCTGATCATGCCATGTGGCATGATTATAGGGACTCAAGGTCTGTGGGATTTCCACTTGATCAACTGACATTCATCGCTCTAGATCATCACAATGATGCCACATGACATCATCATAGGGATTTAGAGGGTGAAAGACTTAGCCAATTTACTAATTTTTTATTTTACTATGGTTGTTGATTGACTCAATTATGACTCACTATGGTGACATGCATCATCATCTAAAAAAAGGGAGGAGTCTTTAGGACTTAGTTGATCTACTCAAAGCTGAAAGACTATGATGAACGAAGATCTACCACTTGGCCAATAAATGTCAAATTTGAGCATCTGAAGTCGATCAAACCCTGTAAGATAAACAAGGGAAATAAATAAGTTATAGGGCTTAAAAACAAGCAGTTGAAAATATAATTCATGTGAGAAACATATAATGTTTTTTTTAATTTAAAATAAACATTCACACATCAAAGAATTCGATCACAATGACCTGGTGATGGGAAAGCAAGTGTCAAATTTAGGCTAAGGTCAACTATCATGTGGCAAGCTTTCATTGGCTTACAGAGCTAGGATTTGACAGTCTGTTGATGGGAAGATGCTCATCAAATTTAGTCTAGGGTACTAGGTTGATATCATCAGGTCCATATGGTGGCTCCTTATTCATTGATCTATAGATCCTATTTGTGGGATGACACCATGTGGCATCATCTTACTTATCTAGTCTTTTGAGATTAAACATGATCATGCCACATGATATGATTATGGGACTCTAGGCCATCATTATGATTTATGCTCTTCTTTGAGTCTTGGGCTCCTGTAAGGCTACCACATGGCTTCATCATGGGCCTTTAGGCCTCAGAGGTATTTCAAGCTTGGGAAAAAAATTATGATCGGGCCCAAAATGTTGTGAGAGTGACACTTATCATAATCATAGGGGTTGAAAGGTCTTGGGACTTAGTCATTTGTAATTTAGACCTTTGTTTATTGAATGAAAACTATTATAACATGTGTAGAGATATGGGGGAAAATGGAGGAGTTGTTTTAGATTTGGTCAAATTTTGGTTTGATTGGCCCTTGATTGAATGGGATGGAGACACACATCTTCATATCAAAGACCCCAGGGAAACTCGAATTGCCCAAGATTTTCAATGAATTAGATGAAGCAAGGGGCAAAATGGGCTTACTAATGCCAAAGAAAATAAAGCAAAATAGGCCATGGGAAATACAAAAAATATTATTTGATTTAAACCACAATAATTTTCCCAAAAAAACTAAAATTATTTGACAATTAAGCTCAATCAACTCATATTTTCCTAAAAATGCATGAATGGCCTATTAAATTGCCTCAAACACAAAGGGAAGACTTGCATCGAATTTAATTTATGCCAAGGACCTCCCTAAATTAAAGGCATATAGCCTTAGCTTTAACAAGAACTCAACTAGGCACAAAATGATATAGGGGTAACCCAAGGATTTTCAAATGTAAATATGTTTATCCACAAGTAATAAAACATCCCACCTAGATAGACACCTGAAATAGATGTAGTCACACTTCAGATTTTGAGAAGAGTAAAATAAAATGCCCACTTACATCTATGTCACTCTCTATGATGGAAAATACTATCCCATAATGGTTTGTCTATGTTCTTTTCATGCCACTCAAAAAAATTTAGATTGTCAAATTCAACTAAGTGTTCATCTCTAATTTGCTGAAATCCTGAGGGATAGAGTGTAAGAAACACCTTTGTCCAAACATGGAACTGTGAAGAGGAATAAGGCTAGGTATCAATACATACCAAAGTGATTAGAGCATCCAACCTAGTAGGGGCATCCTCTTTGTTGAAACCAATAGATAAATTAATTATGAACTACTCTTGGACTGTAATGGACGCTTTGACAACATCCTCTTAATTTTCCTCATTGTCAAGAAGGTATGGGATTGGTTCTTCTCATGTTAGAGACCTTTTAGCTTTATCGTTCATGGTTGAGGTGTGTGGAGAGCTGAGTTGAATCAAATAATCTTCAGCTTGCATCTCCCTTGGCACGACTTCTTCATTCAGACCACTATGTTGTTGTTCTTCTCCTTTAACTGTTTCTACTACTAAGAGGATCACATGGATGATCTCAATTAGTTTAAATGTAAGGCTGAACTGAGGAAAAAGATCATTCACTGAGATCTCTCTCAAATCATTTTTCTCAAAGGAACAACCCACTTCTTCTTAATTTTCTCCTTCTTGGCAAAGCAATTCAACTCAATGCTATTTTCTTTAGTGTTATCCCCCTCTAATGATGAGGGGCCAAACTATTGAAAGTGATTTTCCCTCCATCTTTGACCAGCTTACTAAATGTATGAGCAAGAGTATATGAAAAGGATGCTTCACATGCATAACTCACATCTTCCTCCTCTGATGGCTCTAACTCTTTGAATGGTTCTTCTATATGATCACAAGCGATCTATGAATCTTCATTTTGTGTGGATAATTCCCTATCAATTTGATTTTCAGCCACAAGGTTGCTCATAACAATTGTTATCCCTTCATCCTCATACTCATCATCAACATTATTATAGCCCTCAAAGAATGGATCAGGCTTGCGAAATGAGATGTTCTCAACATGCATAATCATCTTAGTATCATCTTCATAGCCATGTTCATAGGGCTCAAATAGTGCATATGGGTATGAAGCCTCATAGCTTGGATTGTTCATTTTATGGTGTCCTCCAACAATAAATGACATATGATTAGTGAAAACATAAAAAAAACTTGACTATAATCATAATGAAAAATAACCTACTGATTACAAAATGAATTTATAGAATTAAATGCATTAAAATCAACATCAGGGTTCTCATTCATCATTGGGAGATTGGTTTGATCACAAGATCGAGACAACACTTGATTGCAGTGCACAAATTGGCCCATGGGTAGATTATATTGGTTGTAAGCTTGAGGTAATGCCTTGCAGTATGGCATATGATGACTCATGGATTGGCTTGTAGAAATTTAGGTCAAAGGGATTTGGGGTTAAACCCATGGTTGTCCTAATAGATAGGGAGGTTGAGCACCATAGTCATGGGGTAATGATTGTTTCTCTATTGTGAAAGCTTTTTCATAGGTCAAAGCCAAAGATGAGAGGGAAGCTAGGGTTATTTGAATAAACATATTAGTTAGGGGATTGAACACATTGAGATATACTCCAATAGTTATATCCTATGTTTTTAGGAAAGGATACTATAATCATACTTCCCATCACCCTACTCCTCCCTATGATTACCCATCAGCTCACGTGCAGACTACAAACCCTGGTTATCTTGCTTGGAGACATTCACCACTCGCTTTGACCTTTCCCACATCATATTCTCATCCCCTACACATCCTCAATCCATCTTGGTCTTTTCTCATGGCAAATAGACTCTCTAGGGACCCCAAGCCCCTTTCAGAGGCTCGTTAACCATCCTAGGTAATTGTCTCACCTAGGTTATGGCTTAGGGAGGAAACTTGTGGCCTAGGCTACATATTTCCTTCACAAAAGCCATGACGTAGGTAGAATGCATGAAAAACACCCATGTTTGGACCCAAATGTCTAAAAAATGGTTAGTTTTTGGTCTTTTGGTGGACTAGGATTGAGATATGTGCCTCTTTCTCATTCATTTGAGTCTCTTCTCTAATCTATCTCATGCATTCTTGCTCTGATCTTCACACTTGATCATCACACTCAAAATGTGGTTGCCTCCTTGAATCTCTCTTGGTTCTTCCTTGGAATAATATCTTTCATTGTGATAGGGTATGCCCTACTCTATTGTAGTTATTCTTGGTGATTCACATTGTTATCTAAAGTGTTCCTGAAGCTTGTGGTTTTCTCCTTGCTTCCTCAAGACTCCATTGCACCTATCTCTTATGTTCTTTGCATTAGCTCTTCCATAGATTGACAACTTCTCCTTCACCTCTTCCATAGCTTTTGGCTCTTAGTTTGGATTTAGCTCACACACAGCCTGATCTTCTTCCTCTCTGGCTTCTTAGATTGGATAATCAGTTGGTTGAAAGTTTGCACATCTCTCTTGAGTTTGATACGAGGGCACTTTGCTTTGCAAAGTGAAATCTTTATTTATTTGTTGTAGTATACATGCTAGGGTTTGATTTATTTTTGTGATTTAACTTGTTTAGGGCAGTTTTAGAATAGTTTCTAAATTTTATGAATTGATTTGTGGTTAAAAGATATCTTCATTGCTTTAAATATTTTTCATTATATGTTATGCTTGCATTGGAAACATCTTCTTATTACATAGTTGGACTGTATATGCTTAAAACAATCTATACAACTTGTTGAAATAATCTCTCTTGATAAACTAGAAATTTCATAGTTACAAAATAATAGTGTTGAAAGTGAAAGATAGCTCAAAATTAGACTATGCATAAGACCAAAAACTAACCATTTGGGTCCAAACAAGGGTGTTTTTCACATGTTCTGCCTATGCCATAGCTTTTGTGAAGGAAACATGTGACTTAGGCCACAAGTTTCCTCCCTAAGCCATGGCCTGTGTCAAACAACTACATAGGATGGTTAACGAGCCTTTGAAAGGGGCTCGACGGGTCCCTAAAGAGTTTGTTTGGCATGAGAAAAGACCAAGATGCATTAAGGATGTGTAGGAGATGAGAATATGATGCAAGAAAGGTCCAAGAGAGTGGCGAATGTCTCCAAGTGGGATAATTAGGGTCAGTAGTATGTACATGAGCTGATGTGTAATCATAGGGAGGAGTAGGGTGATGGGAAGTATGATTACAGATCCATCAACTTATTATATAACTGATAGAATCTATGGTTGAATGTACTATCTCAGTTGGCCCTTTATGGGTTATGAAAAACTAGTAAAATAAGACATAAGAGTCAATGGGCACACTAAAATGGTCAAGGAACAAATTTTCAAAGATGGCCCATGTGGTGATGCACCCTTATAGTAGACCAAGGTACCAAGAGTAAGTTGTTTGATCTAGTTAACAAGGGAATAGGTGACAAGCCACATCCTCATGTTGAATTTATGTTTTGATGATGGCCTCTTTAAAATCCTGAACGTGCTCTTCAATAGTCTTGATCCTGCCATGGATATACTTTGAATAGAATTTGTCAAGGTTTTTAGGAAAGTCATGGGAAGGCCTCAAAATTTCCATAGGGAAACTATGTCCTCATAGGCAAGCTAAGGCCATTGGCATACTAAGCAAAGCTATTTAATACAAGGTATAAATCTAAAACAATCCAATCCAGGCCTTCCTTATAGCACCAATATGTTGATGGGTCTTTTGACACACTAACTTAGGTAGGGTTTGTTACGCCTTCTCTCTGCTTAAAGGAGATTTGTTTGAAAAAATCTCCCCAAGGTCTTGGTTACTAGGTCTTGGTATGTAGGTTAACTCAGTTGTCTTGTTGTGACCATTTTGGTTAAGGGGCACATTTAGAAAATTTTAGACAAATTATTGCATTATGAATGTGCTTACTTAGGTTATCAACATATACAAATTTGAGTATAAAATACAACTGATTCAAAACATGTCCATTGCATAGAAGAGTGGATTCAACAATGCATATATAGAAATAGACATAACATTTAGCAATCAAGATTGACATTTAGATTCGGATTACATACACCGATACCCAAGCTCTAAACTAAAACAACTATAAAAATAAATACAGAATAAATGGGAGAAAATGGAAAAGAAGCTTGTTACCATAGAGATGGAGATAAAGTGTTTGATTGAGCAAACCCCATGGGACTGATTCTTAGTTGGGCCAGACCTGGGACAACTCCAACTAGAAGGATGGTGCAAGAGTCTAAGGGAAAGTTGGTGCAAGCAAGGAAGATAATAACCACCATATACATGTGTAGGAATTGACCACTTGACTCCACAATAATCAAAGTATAAAGATGTATCATTTGATTAACAATATTGAGATTTAGCACAATCATTCAATTATAGTGTTCACTTACAGAGTAATAAGCAAAATACTACCCTATAAAAGCATGAAAAATGGTTGGTCTACTAACTATGAAGAATCCAAGCATGTGTTGGTTCACTACTCTATTATTAAAACTAAAATGAGCCATCCCTTCCTTCAACAAGAGTCTAATCTTATATAGACCTCGGGTCTATGGATTTTTCCATTCAAATTTTAACTTCCCACTATTGGGTCAATTACAAGTATTCATTATTGATTGATGAAGGTGGTGGAGATTAGAAAAGTAGTAGAGTGTTTATGATTTCTAATAGATTTTCCAGCATGCCCATGTTTTAGTAGTTAGATGTCATATTCAATCATGATTAAATTTTATCTTTTTATATTCTTTTTCATAAACCTTGGCCATATTTCCATTAAGGACAATCTTATCTTATACCCCTTGGTCATGCCTTTGATCAATGTCGCAACTACTTTATATTTGTTTTAACATTTTAGGACTTAGTCTATGTAAATCCTATGTTGTTAAAGAGCTGAATATATTATATCTGGGTAGAAATATACAATAAATACAACCATTGATTTTTTACAAAATTGAGTAATTTTGACCTTTCTAAAAATAGTAATAAATAATGCAAGTAAGAACTTAGCTGAAAAATGAATGAGACAGATGATACGGAGGCTAAAACCTGAGGTAGAGGTTGGTCTAAAAGTCACAAATAGGACCTAGGTGTCAAAACCCCTCATGGATGGTAGTGCCCTAATTGGACATTAGTTCCATGTGGCACTAGTGTCCCTATTTTGGCAATAGTGTCCTCTGTGCAGGATTGTTTCAAGCTTTTAGGTGTTCCTATGTCTAGATCTATAAGGCCTGTTCATGCATGCACGAGTTTTAAAACATTATAGATGGCCCATTTTGACTGATTTTTTGAGCAAATCATAATCCTCCATATTGTTAGGGCTTCTAGTTGATACAAGCAGAAAAGTATGTTCATTAGTGGGGTAGGTTGGACATCCTCAACACCCCGCTATGATGAGATTTACCTACATACCAATACTCTAAAGAGGGATCAAGCCCGATGTAGTTGTCCTCACCTAAGTGGTGGTGCAAGTTGAACTAGTATGATAGTTGACTTGAGTGTTTTGAATGTGTTTGAGATTGGAAATATGAGTAATCTGAGCTTATGAATGTTTTAAGTAGTAGTATGCAGAAGTAGGGTAGAATAGGGATTGATAACCTTAATTGTGCATAACTTGTTCTATGTATGCATATTCAATTTACATCTGATTTCCATCTAATGGATAAAAACTCATGTATTTATACTTTTTGGTGCTTATGAGGGTACTAAAAGAGGTTTAGGCCAACTCTAGGAGGTTTAAGATTTGAAAAACTATCCATTTATGAAAAAAGGAGAGAAAAGATAGTAGCGCCAGTATTGGGACACTAGCACAATATGGAACTATTGTCCCTATTATGGCACTAGTGTCCAAGTGAAAGAACCTAAGTCATGAAGGGCTAGGATGTAAGAATGAGGGTTTGGGAGTAGTTTAGGTATGCCTATGGCCTGCACAAAGACTAGATAAGTGTGAAAATAGGCCCTAAAATAGGTCTAGGGCTAAGCTAGGGATAAGTGGTCTCAAGTAGCACTCTTATCACTCAAGTGTCACTTTTAGGTGATTACATTTGCCCCCCCCCCCTTTATTCTAGAAATGCAACAAAGTGAAATGACTAGGATAAAGAAAAAATAAAAGTGCATGGACTTACCCAAGAGGTAAAGCTCATGAGTCTAGATCTGAGTATGTGAAGCATGTTTTAATGCATGTCCTATAAGTGAAACATGCATAGATCAGCGCTTACTTAAGAGATATCAAAATCAAAGACAAAATCGAGTAAAGAAGAAAAAATGAGTAAATTGAGTAAAGGGATAAGATAGAGGAAAAGAATGAATACACCTCACTGGGTATGTGAACCAATGCACAAACCTAGTGATAACTTGTATGTGTGTATGTATATAGTGATCAATCGATGGATAGCTTGGACTGATTTAATGGGTTGCTCAATGATCATGTGTGGGTGGATTAAGAACTCAATTCAATTTTGACTCCATCATTGCCCACCCCTGCTCGGTGGATCATGGCCTGTGAATATCTTAGATTCGACTAATAGTGTGTCCAACCCTCTCATATAGGTGGCTCAAGAACTCAAGTAGACTATGACTCCATCATTGCCTACCCATGTGTAGTATATGCATCTACGACTAAAACTATGTGATGTAATTGGAAATGTCTAACTAGAGATATCTAATTTGAGAACTCAACTTTGCGATCACTCAGGTATATTAGGAGGCTCCAAGACACTCAAGAATGCCAACCATTACAGATAGAGTAAGGCATGAAACCAGTTTGCAACTTGCAATATGATGTATGATGTATATAGTATAGATAATGACATCTTGTTTATCATTTTGTCTGATCAACTAGTGTGTAAGTGAGCATATGGAAACAATGTGATGCACATATGCCCCCAAATATGATATTTGAGCATATGGATTCTGGATTGAGTTGTAATAATTTATATCTAAGTATCTAAACTAAAATGGGAATGGTCATGCCATGCATGATGCTCCCAATCTAATCAAACTGGTATGAATTCGAGCTAAACAGGTATGAATCTAAGTTAAACTAGTAAATCTATAACTAAACCAGTAGAAACCTAGATTGTACTTGCTATACTTTTCTATCCAATCTAGATTTTTCTAAAACTAAAGCTATCAGACAGTAGTGTCATATCTTGGATAGTAGCACCATGTGGTACTAGTATACCAATTTGGGTGCTAATGTCTATCTATTCTAATTTTTGTATTGATCTCTATGTCACTGTTTTCCACTATGTTTAACTGAGTCTGATTTTTGTAATCTAACCTTATGTGCTAAAAAATGTAATGTGAGTACACTATGGGAGCTTGGTCTCTATAAAAAACCCCTACGAGTGCTTCCTCTTTTGAAGGGAGTTCTTGAACCTATGAAAGAACTGTCCTCAATATAAATTGCTTTTCAATATGTGTTTTAACCAGAGCATATATGATATTTGTGTAATAATCCAACATAATGTGCATACATAACATCAAAATGTAAGATAATCTGAGTCTAAATTTTGTAATATGCGATGTATGTTATGTCTAGAATTCACAAGGCTATCAAGATAAATATAACATTGTATGTAACAATAAATCTAAGTAATAATTAAGTAGTTACCTAGGGGGATTGGGCATGATGTCCATCATGGCACCCAAGTAGGAAGGGGAGATGCATGAGGTCCCTCATGATATCTAAAACTAGAGTGTGTAACAAGCAAGAGATAAGTGTCATAGCCATGATGCATACAAGAAATTATACATACAACACACATGAGGCACACAAAATAGGTCAAGGGGCCACAATACAAAGGACATGGGCACATGTCACTAAATATGAAAAAGCAAGATGTATAAGGACATGTTCAAATGTCCACATATGCAAGCAACAAATAAGTTGGCTTAGAGCCACATAGAAGGACATGTTAAAATGTCTACATACACAATCAAGAAACCACACACAATGGCAAATGCACATGTTCAAAGCATACATACTATGAAAATAAGTAGCATAGAGCCAAAGATCAATGTCAAATTGAAATGCCCTTGAATAGAAGAAGCATTGAGATATAATCAATTCTAAATTAGGAAAGCTAGAAATGAAAGTATGCATGAACATGTAATATAAATCTGTGTAAGAGCTAAGATGTACATATACTGAGTCTAAAGTAGTAGTAGCTGACAAAAAATCTGAGTAAATGTAGCATGATCAATACCAAGATATTATAATGCTAAAGCTATGATGTAGAGTATAGAATAATGTAACCTAGTAATTGAAATTGTGTATAGAGTACCACCAAATGGGCAAATGTGTCAAATGAAGAACTCGTATATTTGTGTAAATGCCCCTAGTGGGTAGATAATAAAAAATCTAGATTGATGTAGTGGACTTAAGTCCTGTAGCAATCTGCAAGCACTCGACACGAATAAGTGAAGCATGTATGTATGATAAAATGGACTATACTAAGGTAGCTAGTATATATAGTATCTGGAAAATATAAGAGATGTAAACATGGAAATGCATAAAATCTATAATTTTTTATTTTGAGTAAATATTTGAATATTTTTTGTGTTTCTGAAATATTGTATTGTTTTTATATTTTTTGGATATAATCTATATACAAGCAACATAAAAATGAAACTATGTACAAGAAGCAAGAAATACAGAAAGTATGTACAACTAGGGAGGAATAATACTAACTGATGAGTCTCATGGGAGACTCACTATCCCTATGGCTTGTCAAAAATAGGAATGGTGATCTCTCGTGTAGTGTGTTTGATATGCTAGATTTGATTGGTGTTGCAGTATGAATCTGGGTACTGTTCATCGTTGAAATCATAATAACCTATAATACTAGAGGGAATTACCTCATATTTTGGAGTTGACCTTTTTGAATTGTGTTTTGTGTTGTCCCTCAAAAGCTATCACTCATTTTTGAGACAACATATAAGCTATTTTGGTCCTGCAAGACAAAATTATCTCTTCTCATTTCAAAAAGTATTCTAAACTTCAAAATTAGGAATTATTCAAAACTTTTTAGTTAAAGGACTAACAGATTCAAAGGCTTCTACAGGCGAGTTCAATTAAAAGAACAAGTTTCCAACACTTAGTCATTTTTAGGATTGGTTCAATGCCTTGGTTCAACCAAAAGAATTTATCAGCAAGCCTCTATGTAGTGTTTGAACCATTGAGCCGTTGAACCTTGAACCATTTTGGTTCAATGGGTTCAATGGGTTCAAAGGTTCAACGTCAACAAACAAGAGTTAAGCTCTTTTGTCAAGGTTAAAAGTTTAACCGCTTCAGGTTCAATAGCTTCAAAACACTTATCAAAGAGAAGAAGGCTTGAACCATTGAACCGTTGAACCATTGAATCACTCAAGTTCAAAGGTTCAATGGGTTCACAGGTTTAACAGGTTCAACGGTGGTCGGTTCAACATGATTTATTTCAAAGAGCTTGGTTCAAGCGATCAATTGAATAAATAAAAATGAAGGAATGAACCATTGAACCGTTGAACCAAAATTGGTTCAATCGGTCGGTTCAAAGGAGTGCCCCAAAGCTGAAGAGACAAGTGCCTTTACAGAGGGCAGTGAGCAAAAGTGACTAAGGCAAGAAAAGCTCGAAACAAAAGCCCGAAGCAAAAGCCCATTAGAGTCCAATGGATGCTGCCAAGTGTCGTCTGCCGAACCCCTTTTTACTTTGTTTCTAAGAGCTAAAAAAGTTGCCACGTGTCCCTTGTAAGATAAACGGAACGCACCAAGTGTCAACACTGCATAAATCCAAGTGAGTCTCAAGTGTATCTATAGTGTTTCTAAAGCACGATGGAAGCCACCACGTGTCATCTTCTGTGGGACTCTGAAAAAGCATCCAAAGCCTCTGTAAGTTAAGCGAATGCTGCCACGTGTCCTTGCTTATTTCATAGCAGATGTTGACACGTGTCACCTATTAAAATCAACAGAAAATTGACTAAGGCAAAGCCAAAAGAAAGAGTACCCTTGCGGAGGACATTGAACCAAGCTGAGTACCCTTGCAGAGGGCAACGAGCAAAGGCAGACACAGGAAATTCCTTCAGAAAAGTTCTCGCGACAAAATGGTTAAGGCAAAAATCCTTTAGACTTTTGTCTGAAGAAATTCACTCGGGAAGAAAGCTCGATGGGAAGCAGAAACAAAGCGAAGGAAGATTTCCTTCAGACAAATTATTTGAAAGAATTCCTTCAGACTTTTTGTCTGAAAGAAAAGTCTGTCGAAACAGAAAACCCGCCAAGGAAATAAAAGCCCAAAAAACTGCCACATGTCATCTGCCGAGACACAGTTAATTGTAGCAGAACGTGCCACGTGGGTGGCATCGTCCACGTGAATCTAAAATGAGTCTAGAATGTTTCAAAAGGGAAGCTAAAGCTCGGTGGAAGCCGCCACGTGTTGACATCCACAATTTCTTCTTTTGGTCTCTTTATTAAATAAAAACTGTAGTGGGCCCCCAGTAAGCTACTGAAGTAAGCGGAGTGTGCCAAGTGTCATCCTCTACGGGATTCTCAAAAGACATTTAGAATATGCCACGTATCCCGTTATAACTCCACAGAACGTGACAAGTGTCTGTATTCGCATCTTGAGTTTCTTATAAGTTTCAAAGCTTCTTTCAATAAGCATCTCTCAGAGTCCCATAGATACTGCCAAGTATCCTCACCTATTTTACAGCAGAACGCACCACGTGTCAATTATTAAGGTCAATGGAAAGCGACCAAAGAACAGGATCCGATTGAACCAAGGACCCGATTCAACATCGAAGAAAGGAGGAATGATGAAGAAGGACCAAAAATATCCACACATGAAAGATATTTCTAAAAGTAGACCGCCAGGCGGACATTGGAGAACACAAACATTCAATGGCATGACCCATTTCTTTGCATTGAGAAAAGCAAATGGGCAAATACGCCTGATTTCAGCGTATTTTTTTGACAAAATTTAAAATATATTGAATGTAACATGATGTGTTACTACTTCCAAGTCTTTCTTGGAGGGATATATATTGGACTCTCTCTTATTGTTTTAAAGGAGCTCTCTCTTGGTTATCAGAAATTAAACTCTGCCTAAATTGAAAGGCATTATTGAGACTTTGAGCTTAGATTGTTGATCATATTTTGTTATTTGAATATGAAAACAAGTGACCTTTCAGAGTTTGTGCTGGAATAGCTTGGTTGTTGGGAAAATTGATCTTATATCTATTTTTTTAATACATTTTCTATCCACTCTATTGAATAAGCAGAACAAGTGAAAGTAATCAGGAAGGTGTCTTGAAGCTGGCTGTGGAGAGACTTTGTGCTACCACAATTATCTTTAGTTTGTTTATTTTTTTGTTTCTGTGTTAAAGATCTTGGGATGACTTTGCGCCCTCATTATCCTTCATATTTAACTTTTTGGCAGTTGAGGTGGAGACTTTATGCCTCATTTCATCCTATTGTGTTACTATACCCTGTTACAGTTACTTGTCATCACCAAAAAGATTCCTTTTGTCTGTTGAACAACACTTTTGAAAGAAGAGAAGTGTCTTCTGTCATCTCATCTAGATTTCTCTTTTGATTCATGCACATCATCTCTGAAAAAAGAGAGATGGATGGTTTATCCTACCCTTGAGTGTTATATATATATATATATATATATATAACTCTTGCATATCTACAGAGAACCTCCCCTTGATGAGAGGAGAGATTAGTCACCTTTTGATGTGGTAAACCTACACATTTGGTCGACCAATCTTCCTATTGTGGTTGATTAAACTTATTTTGTTTATCAACACGCTGATTGACAAAATATTCACCCAACAATTTTTGGCCACTCCGCTGGAGAATTACGTGCATTTTGAAACCTCAAATTTCAGATTGAAGTAATCCCTATCCTTATCTATTATAGACTCTGGCGACTCCATTCCACTTCTTACCCATTATCATTATAGCCTTACCATCTTTATCCATTTCTATTATATAATCTGGTCTACAAACCAGATCCACTGGGAAAGAACACGTAGTTTAAAGCCTCAAGCTTCAAGCTGAAGCAGTGCCAATTCTTTTTCATTTGTGTTTCACAATCTAGCAGATCTACGATATATACGAAGCCAAAGGGCTAAAGGTATTGTTGACCCTGTATTTGAGTTGGTACAACAAAGTAATTTTGATCTGTCTCTTTCACCATCTCACCTCCAATGAACTAGGAGCTTTCCTCCTACTAAAGTCAGGTCTCCATTACCAGGAAAAGCATCCACTTCTATTGTTAATAAAGCTTTGCCAATAATTACCCCTCTAAGATTTGTTATTCCTCCTTTTCATAGTCATACAATGGCAGTTCAAGGCCCTTGAGGTAATTCTTTTGGTCCTCTCAATCTTACTCCACCTCTGCATGAGTTTCCACGCAGCTTAAGAAAAAATTTCCCTAAATTCTACGGTGATGAAAAATTTCACCCCGATGAACATATTGCAGCCTTCAGCATACCCTGTGGTGTAATAGGTGTGGAATTTGAGGACATGGTAGTCAGATTGTTTGTGGAAACACTACAAAGTGCTGCTACAGATTGGTTCTACCATCTGTAGGCTCGATTAGTAACTGATTGGAACACCCTCAAAGCCAAGTTTGAATCCAGATTCAAACCTGTAGAAGATGCATATGCCTTTCTGGCTCAGCTCACACAGATGAAGAAAGAACCTCATGAAATAATGAAGGATTTCATAGCCAAATTTGACAACCTGAAGATCATAATTTCTGTAATTGCTAGACCTACAGCTGAGAATTTCAAATATTTCTTTATTAATTCCCAGTTACTTGAAGTAAGTTTCTTGTTGAGATGTGCTGGTCGAATAGACCTTGTTGCGGCTCAAGATTTGGCCATTGAGGTAGAAGATGATCTCATCTTGGCAGGGAAGATAATGAGAGATCTTAATAAAAATAGACCCTCATCATCTTTTGAATATCCATCTACAAGCACCACTAATCCAATGGTGCAGAAGTTGGCAAATGAGTTGCTTGCTCTCAAAAAGCAAATGGTGTAAGGAATGTCTTCTGCTCCTTCATATAAAGATATGCCAGGGAGGACATTTCCAAATCAGTCGTATTAGGGCAATGCTACCAGAAATCAAGGGAAACTAAATCATCATTTCTACAGGGAAAACTTGCCATTGAAGCACCCCCAACCAATTCAGCAATGGGATATCTTGAAGCAGAATCATATTTATTTTTCCAACCTGAATTGAGTCAAGAAAATGACATTGATCTCATTGCAAAAAATCAAGAAGAATCAGCTGGCGACTCCAACATTAATTTCTTGAATTATCAGGATGAACCCAAAAGTAAAGAAGAAGCGTTTGATAGATCATACGCAGTGTTCACCAGGTCATAAAAACAGTCAGCTCAACAAGTTGATAAAGGGAAGATAGAGGAGCAACCTCAACCAGCAATTTCAATTGCTAAGTAGGCAACCATCCTGCCTTTTCAGCCAAAGGACCCGGTGATCACCAAAAAGGTAAGTACATCAAGTTCATCTTCACCTTTAACTTTAATTTTGCAAATCAGTCCTCCCCCCCTTATAAACCAGAAGATTGAATTACCTTCCTCTTTTCCTAGTCCAAGTCAATAATTTGACATAATTGATCATGTCAAGAAAACCAAAATTCAAATAACTAAGTTTGAATATTTACAATCCAATTCTGAGTAGCTGGATAGGTTAGTTGAGTGTGTGAAAAATAAGGCCGTCCCTACAGGACAAGAGGCTAAGAAGGTAACTCCTGATTCCCCAAAGAACATTCCCATCCCAAACAATATTGTCATTACTCCTACTGCCCATGAAAAAATAGAACCTTTCTATGTTTCTATGTTGATAAATGGTCACAAACTAAGTAATTGCATCATAGACTCAGGGGCATCTGACAACGTCATGTCCGTCAAGGTGGCAGAATCTCTTGACCTCACATTAACCAAGACATTTGGTATATATTTCTCCATGAAGAACAAGCAAGTACCACTGCTGGGGCAAATCAAAGACGCCCAATTTACATTTGTAGCCTTTCCAGACAAAAGAATCAAGATGATAGTTCTGGTGGCTGATGTCCCACCATCTTATGGTATCCTGCAAGGGCAAATTTTTTTCAAGGATGTTGGTGGAGAATTGAGCATGGACCTATCTGAAGCAAGGATCCCTGTCAAAGACATCATGTAGAGGCTACTTCTTGAAAAAGAATCAAAATATATTGTCACTCAGACATCAACCCCTGAAGCTCAAATTTTGTTTGAATTTTCATGTATGGGTAACTATTTTTTTTCTACAGATGAAGTTCATGAAACATCTGATGAAGCTCCTACAAGTGACAACATAGAAATGCATTCAGTTGGAACAGCAAGAGAATTGGTGGAGTGTGATGCAAATGTGGAAGGATCACCTCTGAATAAAGAAGAATCCAAAGAAAAATTAGTATCAAATGAGGTATGGACTCTGGAATTTGATGGCAACTGCTCCTCTACCGGTTCAGGAGCCAAGATTGTGTTGATATCTCTTTAAAGAGATATTTTCTCCTACTCATATAAGTTACAGTTCAACAACACTAATAACACAACTGAGTATGAATATCTATTGCTTAGATTGAAGGTGGCTCAAGATAGGGGCATCACACTCCATGCCAAAGGAGATGCTGAACTAGTAGTTTGTCAATTACAGAACTTGTACCAAACCAAAAATGAAAGATTGCGTCACTACCACAATCTAGTCTAGGACCAAATTGAAAGCTTTGATGCTTTCAACATCTCTGTCATACCTAGATAATCCAATGACAGAGCTGATGCACTTGTTGTTTCAGCAACTCTCTTAGTCCCTCACTCAGACTTCAAAGAAGACAAGTACACTATTGAGTTGGTCTTTATACCAAGTGTGCCTGAAAATTTTGATCATTGGCAAGTATTCAATGATGATCACCAAATCATTGCCTTCTTAGAATGAAAAGACAGCTTTAAACAACTATATTTTGAAGGCAATAAACCTCAGAAGTGTGAACCAGCCCATGAATTAAGTTCAGATGCAAATGAAGAATTCTTACAACTCAAAGGGAATAAAATTCCCAAAGGCCTAGTTTCCCTTGAAAAACTGTTTGACAAGCATGATAGGTTCATCAAACAACAGCAAACAGATTCAAGCTCCTCTCAGGGATTTGATCAAACCAATTTGGGTACCAAGGAAAATCTTAAAATGATGAATATTGAGAAGTGTTGTACTCTTGAGGAGAGATTGAAGTTCACTACTTTACTCTGCCAATACATGGACGTCTTAGCATATTTCTATGATGACCTGAAGTCTCTTAGTTCTGATGAAATCTGTCATGACATTCCTCTCAATGCTGATTCAGTGCCTTACAAGCAAAAATTCAGACAGTACAATCTAAAGATATCAGGTACTATTCTGTCTGAGATACAAAAAATGTTAAATGCTAGAATCATTTTCCCAATCTGTCATTCCACATGGATTGTAAATATAGTGCCTATAAGAAAGAAAAATGGCGAAATTCGCATTTGCATGAATTTCAAGAATCTAAATCAGTCATCTTTGAAGGATAACTATCATTTGCCAATCATGGATCAAATGCTTCAGACAATAACTGGTTCGGAGATGTTATCAATGCTATATGTCTTCTCATGATACAATTAGGTTGAAGTTGGTGAAGCAGACCAACACAAGACTACTTTCACCACACCTTGGGGCACATTTACATATAGAAGGATGCCTTTTGGCTTGATAAATGCTGGTGCCACCTTTCAGAGAGCAATGGACCTTGATTTCAAGAATGAAATAGGTAAGTTCATTATAGTTTATCTTGATGACTTGACCATCTTTTCCAAGCATCGCTCTGATCATATACGCCACTTGTAACAAGTGCTAGAGCGCTGCCGTCAGAATGGTATTTTCTTAAACCCCAAAAGTCAATTTTTAGAGTAACAGAGGGGAAACTTCTCAGACACATTATGTCCAAAGAAGGCATAAAGATTGATTTAGACAGAGTCAAGTCTATCCAAGAGCTTACCTTGCCTACAAATAAAAATGATGTTCACTCTTTTTTCAAAAAGGTGAACTTCTTACGAAGGTTCATTCTTGAGTTTGCTGAGAAGACTCGACACATTGTAAACATGATGAAAGGGAAGTCCACCTTCAGCTGGACTGAAGAAGGTAAATTAGAATTTGAGGATATCAAGACTGCCATTACCCACATCCCAACTCTGGTTTGTTCAGACTACAACAAAGAGTTCATCATAGACAGTTATGCTTCTGAACACAACTTTCAACAATTTTGGTTCAATAAGATAAAGAAGGTATGAAATCTCCCATTTCTTTCATAAGTTATCCGCTCAAAGCTCATGAGTTGAAGTACTTGAATATAGAGAAGCATGCTTATGCATTGGTGAAGGTAGTCAAGCATTTTTGCTTCTACATCTTGAATTCACACACTATTGCCTTGGTTCCTGACACCATAGTCAAGTCTATATTAACTCAACAGGAGTTTAGGATAAAAAGAGGCAATTAAATTGCAAGGATTCAAGAGTTTGATCTAGACATCAAGCCAACAAAGCTGATACGAAAAAATGCCTATGATAATTAATTGTCGATAATAAGCCAGAAGAAATAGAGCATGAAGTAGAGGTGGAAGACACACCGACAGTCTTTTTTGTCTCCACTATGAATGAGTGGTATTTAGATATTGCTCATTTTCTTACTTATGGTGAGTGTCCTACTCATTTATCTTATAAAGAGAGGAGGACTATCAAGTTGAAGGCTGCCAATTTGTCATTTGGGACAATAGCCTGTGTAAGAGGAGCTTTGATGGAGTATTCCTTTGCTGTGTAGACAAAGAGCAGTAAAGCCAACTTTTGAAATCATTCCACAATCTAGCCTGTGAAGGACATTTTTCTGCTCTTGTAACTGCCCACAAGATTTTGTGAGCCAGGTATTACTGGCCAACTCTTTTCCAAGATGCATATAAGTGGGTGAGAAAATGTGAACTCTGCTAGTAGTTTATTGGAAGACCCAAGTTAGTTGCCCTGCCTTTCAAGCCAGTGATCATAGAGGAACCATTTCGACAATAGGGAATTGATTTTATTGAAGCTATAAACCCATCTTCAAGTGCTGGACATGATTATGTCCTTACATCAACTGACTACTTTACCAAGTGGGTGGAAACAATTCCAACCAAGCATGCTACTTCAGAAGTAGTGTGCAATTTCCTCAAAGAAAATATAATTTCCAGGTTTGGAGTCCCAACCAAGATTGTTACTGATAATATAGCTTGTTTTACTTCCGAAGGGATTACATAATTCTATTTCTACTATGGGATTACACTCTCCCACTCTTCTGATTACTTTCCACAAGGAAATGGACAAACTAAATCAAGTAATAAGAACCTGGTGACTATCATCAAGAAGCTGACAGATGACAACCAAAGGACATGGCACAAAACATTGGTTGATGCTCTATGGGCAGACAAAATTACACCAAAGAGAGTAATTGACATGTCTCATTTCCAACTTTTTTATGGTATCAATGTTGAGATACCAATCACCTTGAAATTTTTAGCATTAAAATTGGCTAAGGCAATTGAAGATCAGACATATCAAAGCCCCCTTGATAAGAGGATCATGTCCCTGAATGAGCTGGATGAGCAGAGAACTACAGTGGTGAATTGAATTACTGCCCATCAAAGTCTGATAAAGAAACTCTTCGATCAGAAGGCAAAAAATTGTGATTTCTAAATTGGAGATCAAGCCCTGTTGTGGGACAAAAGGAGAGAACCAAAGGGAATGCATGGAAAGTTTGACTCCCTTTGGAGGGGCTTGTTTATTATCCATCATCACAATGGTGAAAACAACTTCTTACTGAAGTAGCAGGATGGCACGCTCTTCTCTCTACTTCACATTGGATAGCATCTGAAACACTTCAATTCTTGAAGTATCAGATCATTTCATCTATACATGTGTATATTTGTATAGTTTTTAATTCCATTTTGTTTTGTTTTCTTTCATTTTTAACACCTTTCATTTCTGAGTAACATGACTCCGTATCCCAATGGCACACATGAAGACATTGGAGATTCTAGATTCTACTCCCTTTAATTCTTTTTATAATGGATGGAAGTTCCCCAACTGGAGCCAGTTGTTGTCCCTCAAAAGCTATCACTCATTTTTGAGACAACATATAAGCTATTTTGGTCCTGCAAGACAAAATTATCTCTTTTCATTTCAAAAATTATTGTAAACTTTAAAATTTGGAATTATTCAAACTTTTTCAGTTAAATGACTAACAGGTTCAACAGGTTCAAAGGCTTCTACAGGTGAGTTCAATTAAAAGAACAAGTTTCCAACACTTAGTCATTTTTAGGATTGGTTCAATGCCTTGGTTCAACCAAAAGAATTTATCGGCAAGCCTCTATGGAGTGTTTGAACAATTGAACCGTTGAACCTTGAACCATTTTGGTTCAACGGGTTCAAAATTTCAACGTCATCAAACAAAAATTAAGCACTTTTTTCAAGGTTCAGAAGTTCAACCGCTTCAGGTTCAACGGCTTCAAAACACTTATCAAAGAGAAGAAGGCTTGAACCATTGAATTGTTGAACCATTGAATCACTCAGGCTCAAAGGTTTAACGGGTTCACAAGTGCAACAGGTTCAACGGTGGTCAGTTTAACATAGTTTGTTTCAAAGATCTTGGTTCAAGCGATCAATTGAATAAATTGAAATGAATGAATGAACCATTGAACCGTTGAACCAAAATTAGTTCAATCGATCGGTTCAAACGACAGGTTCAAAGGAGTGCCCCAAAGCAGAAGAGACAAGTGCCTTTGCGGAGGGCAGTGAGCAAAAGTGACTAAGGCAAGAAAAGCTTGAAATAAAAGCCCGAAGAAAAAGCCCATCAGAGTCCAATAGATGCTGCCAAGTGTCGTCTGTCGAACCCCATCTTACTTTATTTCTAAGCGCTGTGGAAGTTGCGACGTGTCCCTTGTAAGATAAACAAAACGTGCCAAGTGTCAACATCTGCATAAATCCAAGTGAGTCTCAAGTGTATCTAGAGTGTTTCTAAAGCACGATGGAAGCCACCACGTGTCATCTTCCACATGACTCTCAAAAAGCATCCAAAGCCTCTATAAGTTAAGCGGATGCTGCCACGTGTCCTTGCTTATTTCACAGCGGATGTTGCCATGTGTCACCTGTTGAAATCGACAAAAAATTGACTAAGGCAAAGACAAAATAAGGATTACCCTTTCGGAGGACATTGAACCAAGCCGAGTACCCTTGCCGAGGGCAGCGAGCAAAGGCGGACACAGGGAATTCCTTCAAAAAAGTTTCTGCGGCAAAATAATTAAAGCAAAAATCCTTCGGACTTTTGTCTGAAGAAATTCACCTGGGAAAAAAGCCCGATGGAAAGCAGAAACAAAGCGAAGGAAGATTTCCTTCAGACAAATTGTCTGAAAGAATTCCTTCAAACTTTTTGTTCAAAGGAAAAGTTTGCCGAAATAGAAAACCCGTTGAGGAAATAAAACCCTGAAAAACTGCCATGTGTCATCTTTCGAGACACAGTTAGTTGCAGCGAAACGTGCCACGTGGCATCATCTGCGTGAATCTAAAATGAGTCTAGAATTTTTCAAAAGGGAAGCTAAAGCTCGGTGGAAGCCGCCATGTGTTGACATTCACAGTTTCTTCTTTTGGTCTCTTTATTAAATAAGGACTGTAGTGGGCCCCCAGTAAGCTACTAAAGTAAGTAGAGTGTGCCAAGTGTCATCCTCTATGGGATTCTCAAAAGACATTCAGAATATGCCATGTATCCTGTTATAACTCTGTGAAACGCGATAAGTGTATGTATCTGCATCTTGAGTTTCTTATAAGTTTCAAAGCTTCTTTCAATAAGCATCTCTTAGAGTCCCACAGATACTGCCAAGTGTCCTCGCCTATTTTGCAGCGAAACGCACCACATGTCAATTATTAAGATCAACGAAAAGCAACCAAAGAGCAGGATCCGATTGAACCAAGGACCCAATTCAATAGCCAGGAAAGGAGGAATGATGAAGAAGGACCAAAAATATCCATGCATGAAAGATGTTTCTAGAAGCAGACTGCCAGGCAGACATTGGAGAACACAAACATTCAATGGCGTGACCCGTTTCTCTGCATTGAGAAAAGCAAATGGGCAAATATGCCTGATTCCAGCATATCTTTTTGACAGAATTTAAAATATATTGAATGCAACATGATGTGTTACTGCTCCCAAGTCTTTCTTGGAGGGCTATATATTGGACTCTCTCTTATTGTTTTAAAGGAGCTCTCTCTTGGTTATCAGAAATTAAACCTTGCCTAAATTGAAAGGCATTACTGAGACTTTGAGCTTAGATTGTTGATCATATTTTGTTATTTGAATAAGAAAACAAGTGACCTTTCAGACTTTGTGCTATAATAGCTTGGTTGTTGGGAAAATTGTTCTTATGTCTATTTTTTTAATACGTTTTCTATCCACTTAATTGAATAAGCAGAATTAGTGAAAGTAATTAGGAAGGTGTCCTGAAGCTAGTTGTGGAGAGACTTTGTGCTGCCACAATTATCTTTAGTTTGTTTATTTTTTTATTTCTGTGTAAAGGATCTTGGAACGACTTTATGCCCTCACTATCGTTCATATTTCGCTCTTTGGCAGTTGAGGTGGAGACTTTGTGCCTTTTTTCATCCTGTTGTGTTACTATACCCTGTTACAATTACTTGTCATCACCAGAAAGATTCCTTTTGTTTGTTGAAAAACACTTCTAAAAGAAGAGAAGTGTCTTCTGTCATCTCATCTGGATTTCTCCTTTGATTCATGCACACCATCTCTAAAAAAAGAGAGATAGATGGTTTATCCTACCTTTGAGTGTTGTTTTCTCTTTATATATATATATATATATATATATATATATATATATATATATATATATATATATATATATATATATATATATATATATATATATAACTCCTACATATTTACAAGGAACCTCCCCTTGATGAGAGGAGAGATTAGTCCCCTTTTGATGTGGTAAACCTACACATTTGGCTGACCAATCTTCATGTTGTGGTTGATCAAACCTTTTTTTGTTTATCAGTACACTGATTGATAAAATATTCACCAACATTTTCAAATATTTGTTGTGATTTTACCCTTTGAAATTGTGTTTATTGTAGACATATGGTGTTGTGGAGGCTTTTTTTCTGGAAAGCCTTTTTCGAGAATGTTTGTTGGCTTAACATGATTTTAACTTTATAACTTAAGTTCTTGCTCTTTTTGTAACATTTCCTATGTATCTGGACTTTTTGCCTTAATAAAATGTATCTATGAATGATTTTTCATAGGACGTTCCATAAATTTCAAACCTTGTTGACCAACATTATCAATTGCTAGAATAGGAGAAGTGATGCCTTGGTTTGGCTTGCCCAAACCTTGACCATGATAATCAAAATGTTGTAGATATTTTTAACCAAACCCATCTGGATTTGAAAGTTGAGCCTTATTTTGGAGAGGTAGATTTGCATCTATTATTTGCTTTATTTGTGATATTTGTACTATTTCTTCATATGATTGTGCTTTGTGAACCTTTTGTTGTTTTGAGCTATGCTTTGGTAACCATTTTTGTGTTGTTTCTAAATTTGAACCTTTTTGAATTTTTAGATGTGCCATTATTTGTTGTTTGGATGATGTGTCACTATTTGAATCATTTGTATTCATTATCTATTGTATTTTCCTTTTCAATGCCAAACATAAATCAATGTGGTGCCCATGCATTATATGATATGCATAATAATATCTGGATCTCCTCACTAGGTATAGAGGAGGTAGGTCGATCAACTTAGCTTTAATCATTTCCCTTAGAACCTCACTTGAACTCTTATTAGACCTTTATAGGATTTTTGAATCACTTATAATAGATGCATTATGTTGTATTTTATGATTTGGATATTAAAGAGTGGCACTTTGCTAGGTTTAGATGCATATACATGATGAACACTAGCATATTCTAGAGACTTTGTACATGTAATGTGATTTTTCAATAATGTGACCTTTTCACTTAATAACTGATTTTGATTTTTTAATTATGATATTAGCATGCTCATATTGATGATTTGATCCTTTAGAGTCTCACAAGTGCAAACCATGATTGTTGTAAGGGAGAGGTGGGGGCATGGATAGGTTGAGTATGGGTATTGGTAATAATAGTATAGGTTGTTTCATCTCATGGAGGAGTGATAGCATGGACCTAGCTAGAGGTAAAGTAGCTATCATCCTCATGGAGATGAGGAGGAGAAGGAGATCCTTTCTTGTGCATAAGATATGACATTAAAACTTGAAACCTAGTTGTTAGCTTATGTAATAGATCCTCTATGTATGTAAGGATTTGTTTCTTAATTGAATTCTACATAAGAGGACAATAACATGCTAGAGATATAATGAAACATGACATGCATTTCAATTCATATAAAGCATCATGTATACATGTGTTTGTCTTTTTTGAGTTCATTATAAATTAAAGGAAACAAGTATGTAAATGAAAGTATTAGACTTTGCATCAAAAAGTGATAAACTTATTATGTCATTTTTATCATTATTATATCAAATAAAAATCAATAGATGTATGGATTTGAAATCTGAGTATGGGTCCTAAAATGTTGAAAATATAAACTCTAAGGTTATTTAGGGTCAGAATTTGTGCATTGTTCGAAGTAAGTTGGGTTCACCAAATGTTTTAACCTTTTAGGACTTAGTGTATGTAAATCATGTGTTGTTAAATAGCTGAGTATATTAAATCAGGGTAAAAATATGCAATAAATACGACCACTAATTTGTTACAAAATTGAGTAATTTTGACTTTTCTAAAAATATTAATAAATAATGCAAGTAAGAACTTAGGTGGAAAATGACTGAAAAAGATGATCAAGAGGCTGAAAACTAAGGCAGAGGTTGGTCTAAGTGTTGCAAATAGGATCTAGGTGTCAAAAACCCTCTTGGATATTAGTGCCCTAATTGGATTGTAGTGTCATGTGGTGCTAGTGTCCCAATTTTGACAGTAATGTTCTCTGTACAAAATTGTTTCAAGCTTCTAGGTGCACCTGTGTTTAGATCTATAAGGACTGTTCATGTGTGTATGAGTCCTAAAATCGTATAGATGGCATGTTTTTTAAATTTTATGAAAAAACTCTAATCCTCCATGTTGTTAAGGCATCCAGTTGATAAAAACATAAAAATATGTTTATTAATGGGGTAGGCTAGACATCCCTCAACACCCCACTATGATGAGAGTTGCCTACATACCAATACTCCGAAGAGGGATCAATCTCGATATTATTATCCCCACCTAAGTGTTGATGCAAGTGCAAGTGAAGCTAGTATGATAGTTGACTTAAGTGCTTTGAATGTATTTGAGACTAAAAATATGAGTAATCTGAGCTTAGGAATGTTATAGATGGTAGTATACAGAAGTAGGGAAGAATAGGGATTGATAACCTTAATTATGCACAATTTGTTCTGAGTTTGCATATATAATTTGCATATGATTTCCATCTAGTGGAGAAAGGGATAAAATTCATGTATTTAGACTTTTTTGGTAGTTATGCGGGTGTTAAAAGAGGTCTAGGTTGACCCTAAGAGGTTTAAGGTTTGGAAAGATATCTATTTTTGAAAAAAGAAGGGAAAAGATAGTAGCGCCAATATTGGGATACTAGCGCCATATGACACTATTGTCCCTATTATGGTTCTAGTGTCTAGGTGGTATAACCTAAGGAACAAAGGGCCAAGATGCAAGAATGAGGGTCTCAAACTTATTTAGGGATGACTAGGGATGCTTGTGGGCTACATGAAGGCTGGATAAATGGGAAAATAGGCCCTATGATAGGTCTAAGGCTAAGTTAGGGATATGTGGTCTCAAATAGCACTCTTAGCACACAAGTGTCACTTTTAGGTGATTATAGTATTCAAGTATGTTGTTTTTACATTAAAGCCTCAATCATTGCATTTTAATTAATTGATTTCTAGGTGTATGCTACACTCTACTCCATGCCATTAAATGATTTACATTTGACTTTGTTGCTTCTGCATTTCCATCCTTAGTCAACACTTTCACCACTTGGCATTTTCTTGGCCTCCTTTTATTGGCCACATATACGTTCTTTTATTTCCTCAGCTCTTTATTCCTATCAAGCCCATAAGATTTGGTCAAATGACCCTTCATCATTGATTTTGGGATCTTCTCTATATTTTCAGTCAGCTCTGCCTTAACTTACACCTTTGCTTTACCATTTAGCCTCCTCTCTAAGCACTGGGTCCCTCATTTATTCCATGGTTTATAGCTCCTATGTAGTTTATTTTCTCTACTTTGGATCTTGTTCAACGTGATCATGCCACATGGCATGATCGTGTTGAACCAAAGCCTCCTTGCCATTACTTCTATATCATCCCTCAGCTCCCCCCTCTAGACTCTCAAATGCATGGGATGTCACCATGTGGTAGAATCCCAAACTTTAGGGGCTCAAAGTTGGCATGATCATTTTGAACCAAAACCTCCTAGCTGATACTTCTATATAGTCCCTTGGATCCCCCATCTAGACTCCTAAATACACAAGATGTCACCATGTGGTAGCATCTCACACATTTGGGGCTTGGAGGTCCTCGTTGTGACTGAGCATCTCTTCCATGCACGGGTCTTTTTGATGTTTCCACATGATAACATCACAAAGTTCCAGGCTTGTGGGGCTCAACACACCTCTGTGATCTTTGAGTCACCATGATCATGCCACTTGGTGTAATCACATGGAATCAAGGTCCATGAGACTTCTATTTGATCAACTAACATCCACCACTCTAGATCACCATGATGATGCCATGTGGCATCATCATAGGGATCTAGAAGGTGAAAGACTTAGCTAACTTACTAATTTTTTATTTTGCTATGGCTCTTACTTGAATCGATCATGCCTTGTGGTGGTGACACACGTCATCATTTTGAAAAAAAGGAGTCCTTGGGACTTAGTTGATTTTCTCAAAACTAAAAGATTGCGATGCAACATGTAGTGCTACCACTTGGTGAATAAATGTTGAATATGAGAATCTGAAGTCGATAAAACACTATAAGATAAATAAGGGAAATGTATAATTCAAAGAGCTTAAAAAAACCAAGCATTTGACAAGATAATTCATGTGAGAAACATATAATGTTTTTTTAAGTTAAACTAAACATTCACACAATAAAGAATTTAACCATGATGACCTAGTGATGGGAAAACAAGTGTTAAATTAAGTCTAAGGTCAATAATCACATGGCAAAATTCCATTGGATCGAGGACCTAGGATTTGATGGTTCATTAATGGGAGGGTGCCAATCAAATTTAGTCTAAAGGAATCTTCTAACATCATTAGGTCTATGTGGTTTGTCAAAAGAAACAGAGTAGAGAATAATATAACAGAAAATAACGTACACGTTTTCAGATTGCTACAACAATCATAAAAAAAAGATTCTTTTTAATCTTCTTGATTTCTGTATATGAAAACTGTGACCAAGGGTTACATTAAATAGAATGAAAACAAAAAAGACTTGACTGAACTAATCTAAAATTGATTGAATGAACTAAACGTTAACTGCTATTGTGCATGCAGACTGAGGAGTTGAGACAACAAGTAGACTACGTGCATGATGTGCATGAGGGGGGGGGCGTTACAAGAAGTGGAAATTAATCAACAGTTTCTAAAACTCCCCCTTAATTTTTACCACTAACTACTTCAACATTTACAATGCCTATGTTTTGTCTTAGATAATCAAAGGTCTCTTTTGTTAATGCCTTTGTGAATATATCTACCAATTCGTCTTCAAATCTACAGAAATCCAAATGGATTTCTCCATTGTTCACTAACTCTCTGATAAAATGAAATCTTGTATCAATGTGCTTGCTCCTCTTGTGAAAAACATGATTTTTTGATAATGCAATTGCTGATTTGTTGTCACAAAAAATTGGTGTTGACTCCTTCTGTGCTTGTAATAAATCTGTCAATACTCTCCTCATCCAAGTTGCTTGACATGCTGTTGATGTGGTTGCTACATACTCTACTTTAGCTGATGAAAGTGTCACTATAGGTTGCTTTTTGGATGCCCATGTGACCACACCTATTCCAAAAAGAAAGGCATGCGAGAAGTACTCTTCCTGTCATCAATGCTACCTGCAAAATCACTATCAGTATAACCAATCAAATCAAAATCATTAGTTGTGGAATATAAAATTTCATCTTTTATTGTTCCTGCCACATATCTCAATATCCTCTTTCCAACTTGCCAATGTGAGTCTTTTGGTGACTCCATGAATCTAGAGATTAAACTGACCCCATACATGATATCTGGGCTTGTAGTTGTAAGATACATCAAACTACCAACTAGTCTTTTGAATGTTGTAGAATCAACATTAGACCCTTTGTCTTCTTTGCTAATTTTGGTCCCTTTAGCAACTGGTGTAGGTGTTGATTTACAATTCAACATCTTAAACCTCTTTAACACATCCTTTACATATTTAGTTTGACAAATAAATATTCGCTTCTCTAATTGTACAACTTCTATGCCCAAAAAATACTTTATTAATCCCAAATCTGTCATTTCAAATTCTTTCTTCATTGCTGATTTAAATGTGTCTACAAACAAATTTCTAGTGAAAATCAAATCATCAACATACAAACACACAATCAAAATCTGACCTTCTTTGTTGATTTTTGTGTATAATGTAGGCTCACTATTGCTTCTACTGAATCCATTGTTTGTCATGTATGAATCAATCCTGCTATACCATGCTCTTGGTGCTTGCTTGAGACCATAGAGAGCCTTCTTCAATATGTAGATTTTTTCTTCATGTCCATGCACTTCATAACCTGGTGGTTGTTTCACATACACTTCTTCATCTAGGAAACCATTTGAGAATGCTGATTTGGCATCCATTTGATATACATACCAATTATTTGGTGCAGCTATTGCTAAAACCATTCTAATAGTATCAAGTCCAGCAACTGGAGCAAATGTTTCATTATAATCAATTCTATGTTCTTGTGCAAAACCTTTTGCTACTAACCTTGTCTTATGTTTTTCAACCTTTCCTTCTGCATCAAATTTAGTTTTATAAACCCATTTGACTCCTATGCAATCCTTACCTTTAGGTAGATTAATTAGATCCCATTTTTGGTTTCTTTCAATGGCATTCATCTCTTCATCCATTGCTTTTATCTAATGTTCCTCATTAACTACTTCTTCATAATACATAGGATCATGAGAGAAAAGAGCAAAATTTGAACATAAATCTAACTTTTCTTCTTCTTGATTATAAATCTCATTCAAGTTTCTCATTTTCTTACCTTTAAATCTTGATCTTAAAGTGGCAAGAGTTGGATCTGATTCATCATTTACTTGTGAATTTGGAGTAGGATGACATGCATGACCAGATGATTCACCTTGTGCTAAGCTCCTAGGTGTTCTTATTAGAGTGCTTGTTCTTGCTTGTGGAGAGGATTGATCACCTTGCAAATTTTGTTCTTCAGATTCTTCTTCATTTTGGGGAATTGGTGCTCCAATTGTGATGATTTTATCAATGCTTCCATCCCATGCTTCTTCTTCCTTAAATTTCACATCTTTGCTAATAATCACTTTCTTTGAAATAGGGTTATACAACTTATAAGCCTTTGATTCTTCACTATAGCCAATAAAAATGCATTTTTCACCTCTATCATCAAGTTTTCTTCTCAATTTAGATGGTATAAGAGAATATGCAATACAACTAATTTTTTTAAAATGATGTACACTATGCTTCTTACCACTCCAAGCTTCTTGTGGAATTCGATCTCTGACACTCTTTGTTGGGCTTCTATTCAGAATATATACTGCACATGCTACTGCTTCTACCCAATATTCATTTGACAAATGTTTGGCCTTCAACATGCTTCTAGCCATCTCCATGATTGTTCTATTCTTCTTTTCTGCTACACCATTCTATTGTGGTGTGTATGTTGTAGTCAGTTGCCTTTTAATGCCATGATATCTACAAATTTTTTGAAATTCATTAGACATATATTCACCTCCTCTATTTGATCTAATTGCTTTGATGTAAAGGCCACTCTGCTTTTCAACCATAGCCTTGAATTCTTGAAATTTTCCAAAGGCTTCAAACTTATTTTTGAGAAAATATATCCAAGTCTTTATGCTAAAATCATCAATGAAGGTTAGAAAATAAGAACTACCTCTAAATGATGGAATTTGCATTGGTCCACATAAATCACTATGGACTAGCTCCAATATTACCTTTGCTCTATATGAGGCTCCTACTGGAAAGCTCTCTCTATGTTGTTTTGCCAGAATGCAACTTTCACATGAACTTCCTGGCTGTTCTATTGGTGGTAATCCCTTCACCATTTTTTTTTTGTAACAAATTCAAACCTCCAAAATGTAAATATCCATACCTTAAGTGCCATAGCCATGATTGGTTTAGATGCATGGTTTTGAAGTGGGCTTCCTCTTGTCCTTGGGTGCACTGAATTCGAAGAGGGAACATCCGATTCTTGGTCATCTCCATTTTTCTTATGAACCTGTCATTTGAAAATTTGTCTAGTATTGTGCAAACATTATCCATAAAAGATACTTTGTGACCTTTCTGTACTAACTATCCAGCACTCATAAGATTATGCTTTAGTTCAAGTACAAAATAAACATCAGGAATAAATCTTTTTTCACCATTTTTTGCCAAAACATTTATTACTCCTTTACCCATTACATCCACTTTGTTATCATTTCCTAATTTCACTTCAGATTTTACGGAATCATCAAGACTAGCAAAGAATTCTTTATTCCCTGTCATATGGTTACTGCATCCACTATCTAAGAACCAAATATCTCTAGCATGTTCTTGAGCAACATGACAAGTGAGAAATAAGCTTATAGAATTAGAACTAGATTCATTTGTGTAATTAGCATTCTGCTTGTCCATATCTCTTTGTTTCTTTTTGCATTCACTTGTATAATGTCCATATTTTTTGTAGTAATAACATTGAATGTTATATTTATCAAACCTCTGTGAATTTTGCTAAAAGTGATTGTTGCCACGTCCTCTATTGTTGTAGTTTTGATTATTGTTATCACCTTGATCTGGATTGTTCCTTCCATTTTTGCCTCTGCCTCTTCCTCTGAAGTTTGACCTTCCTCTTCCTCTTCCTCTGCCAAATGATACCTGAGACTTGAAAGCATTCTCAAAAGAAGTATTGTTATTCCTATTATTTGTGGATTCATGTGTTAACAAAGATCCCATTAATTCATCTACTGATAACTGTTTCAAATCCTTGGTTTTCTCAATAGCTACAACTATTGCATCAAATTTGTTGGGTAAACTCCTGAGTATTTTTTCTATGATCTTCTGATCTGTTATTGTTTCTCCATTAGATCTAATTTGATTCACAATATTTAATACTTGACCCATAAACTGGTCTATAGACTCTGAATCATTCATTTACAAATTTTCAAAATTTCTCCTAAGAGATTGCAATTTAGCTATTTTAACATTTGCATCACCTATATAGCTGGTCTCTAAGATTTTCCATGCCGACTTGGATCTTGTTGCTGCTGCAACTCTAGAAAAAATAGATTCATCCATTGCCTGTTGGATATGGAATAGAGCTTTTGCATCATTTTTTTTGTTCTCTTTAAGCTCTTCTTTTTGTGCTCAAGTTAATACCTGATGGGCAGCCTCATCCTGTGGTTCTACAAAATCATTTTCTACCAAATCCCAAACATCTTGTGAGCAAAACAATGTTCTCATTTTAATTATCCAAAAATCGTAATTCTTACCATTGAAAATGGGAATCTGGAGCTGAGAAATACTATTGTTTGTTGCCATGTCTCAAACCTAGAGCAGAGAATAATATAACAAAAAATAACGTACATGTTTTCAAATTGCTACAACAATCATAAAAAAAGGATTCTTTTTGATCTTCTTGATTTCTGTATATGAAAACTGTGACCAAGGGTTACATTAAATAGAATGAAAACAAAAAGGAACTTGACTAAACTAATCTAAAACTGCTTGAATGAACTAAATGTTAACTGCTATTGTGCATGCGGACTGAGGAGCTGAGACAGCATGCAAACTGCGTGCATGATATGCATGAGGGAGGGCGTTACAAGAAGTGGAAATTAATCAATAGTTTCTAACATGGTTACCCCTCATTCATTGGTCTATGGATCCTAGTTCATGAGTCAATGCCACATGGCATCATCCAGCTTCTCTAGTTTTTTGGGATTAAATGTGATTATGCCATGTGACACGATTATGTGACTCTAAGCCATTGTTGTGATCTATGCTCCCCTTCAAGTCTCGGCCTCTTACAATGCTACCACGTGGAATCATCATGGCCATTTGGGCCTCAGTGGCATTTCAACATTGGGAAAATAACTTTGACCTAGACCAAAATGCCCTGAGAGTGACACTTGTCACAATCTTGGGGGCAAAAGGTCTTAGGACTTACCAGTTTGAAAGTTAGACCTTTGATCACCAAATGAATGTGATTGCAACACGAGGAGAGATATGGGGGAAAGTGGAAGAGCTAATTTAGATTTAGTCAAATTTTGGTTTGATCAACCCTCGATTGAATAAGATGGAGACATGCATCTTCATCTTGGGGACCCCAGAGAAACTTGAATCGCCCAAACTTTTCAATGAATAAACAAAGGCAAAGGGGGAAAATGGGCCTGACAATGCTAATGAAAATGAAGTAAAATAGGCCATGGGAAAACAAAAAAATATCATTCGATTTAAACCACAACAATTTTTTCAAAAAGATTAAAATGATTTGACAATTAAGTTTAGTCAAAACATAAATTTTTGTATGAAAAACATGAATGGCCTATTAAATTTCCTCAAACACAAAAGGAAGACTTGAAATTTGTTATTCCCTTCATCAACACACCCTAATTTCATCATGAAGTCATGGAACCTCTTTTTGATTTGGCATCTGACCCCATATGTTCTGGTGTCTAGTTAGCTCTTGAAACATTTTTTATTAAATAGACTAAGCGTAGATGATAAATATTCATGTTTAACACTTAGTCTTAGAGTGTTATTTTCCCATATTTTGTCTTGGAAATGTCTTGTGGCATAACCTTAGTTTGATTAATCATTAATGTGTGAAACTTCTCTTGATTTGAATTGAAAACATTTGTATAATCTTCACATTGAAATGTTTTGTGAAAATGCTTGAATTCACCTTTTCATTTTATCTATGGGTGGGGGTTATTCACATTTGAAAATCCTTGGGTTACACCTATATCATTTTATACCTGGTTGAGTTGCTAAAGCTAAGGCTATATGTCTTTCATTTGGGGAGGTCCTTGGCATAAATTGAAGTTGATGCAAGTCTTCCCTTTGTGTTTGAGTTAATGTAATAGGCCTTTTGTGCATTTCAGAGGAAAAATTGAGTTTTGATAGAGCTTAATTGTCAAATCATTTTAGTTTTTTTAGGAAAATTATTGTGGTTTAAATTGAATGATCTTTTTTGGTTTTACCATGGCCTATTTTGCTTCATTTTCCTTGGCATTATCGGGTCCATTTTCCCCCTTTGTCTTAATTGATTCATTTAAAATTTTGGGTAGTTCAAGTTTTTGAGGGGTCCCTAAGATGAAGATATATGTCTCCATCATAATCAATTGAGGCCTAATCAAACCAAAATTTGACTAAGTCTTAAAAAGCTTCTCTGCTTGCCCCAAGACCTCTCCACACATTGCAATCACATCCGTTTAGTGATCAAAGTTCTAACTTTAAAATGGCTAAGTCCCAAGAACTTTTGGCCCCTGTGATTGTGATAAGTGTCACTCTCCCAAAATTTCAGGCTTGATTATAATGTTTTTGCCCAAGTCAAAAATACCTCTAAGGCTTGAAGTCCTATGATGATGCCACATGGAAACATAGTGGGAGCCCATTACTCAGAGGAGAGCATATATCACAATGATGGCCCAGAGTCCCATAATCATGTCGCATATCATGATCACATTTAATCCCAAAGGACTAGATAAGCTAGATGATGCCATGCGGAATCATCTTGTGAACCAAGATCCATAGACCAATGAATGAGGGGCCACCACATGGATTGGATGATCTCAACAAAGTCCCCTAGCCTAAATTCGATGGTTATCTTCATGTCAACAGACTGTCAAAGCCTATGCCCCCAAACCAATGGAAGATTTCCATGTGGCATTTGACCTTAGTCTAAATTTGACACCTATTTTCCTATCACCAGGTTGTCATGATCAAATTCTTTGCTGTGTGAATGTCTAATTTAAATTAAAAATTCATTTTATGTTTCTTGCATGAATTATCTTATCAAATTCTTAGTTTTTAAAATCCCTTTGACTTATTTATTGTACAAGGTTTTATCGACTTTAGATACTCATATTCAACATTTATTCTCCAAGTGGTAGCTCTCAGTTGCATAATAGTCTTTCAACTTTGATAAAATCAACTAAGTACCAAGGAATCCTCCCTTTTTTTTGAGATGATGATGTGTGTCACTACCACAAGGCATGATCAAGTCAAACAACAACCATAGCAAAATAAAAAATTGGTAAATTGGCTATTTGATCTAGAGTGACAAAGGTCGATTGATCAAACGGAAGTCCCATAAACCTTGAGTTCCCAAAATCACTTCATGTGACATGATCGCTACAACTCTAAGCCTATGGAGGTGCGTTGAGTCCTGATAAAGCCCCATAAGCCCATAACTCTATGATGTTTCTACATGGAAACATCACATAGACCTGTGCTCATAGGGGATTCTCAGTCACTATCGAGACCATTGAGCCCTGAATGTTTGGGATGCTTTCACATGGTGACATCCCATGCATTCGAGAGTCTGGATAAAGGTCACTGAGGGATTATATGGAAGCAATGCCAAAGTAGATCTAATAGATCATAGAGGGGCTGCAAATCATGAATAAGTGAGGCTACTAATGCTTAGAGAGGAAGCTAAATGGCAAAGTGAAGGTGTAAGCTAAGGTAGAGTTAACCAGAACTATAGAGAAGAGTTTAGAACCAATGACAAAGGGACATGTAGCCAAATCATGTGGGCTTAGTAGGAATAAAGAGTTGAGGAAACAAATGAAGGTTTATGTGGCCAATAAAAGGAGGCTAGGAAAGGCCATGTGGCAAAAGCATCAACCAAAAATGGAAATGCAAAAGGGACATAGTCAAATGCAAATCAACTAATGGCATGGAGTAGAGTGTAGCATGCACCTAGAGATAAATTGACTTAAATAAAAGGATTGAGGCTTCAATGTAAAAATGATATACTTGAATACAAATTAGCTATGAGATTGATCAAAGGCATGGCCAAGGGGTATAAGACAAGGTTGTCTTTAACAATATGGTCAAGGTCTATGAAAAAGAATATAAAAGGTTAAAATTTAATCATGAATGAGCATGACATCTAACTATCATAACATGGGCATGATAGAAAATATATCATAAATCATAGACACTCTACTACTTTTCCATTCTCAACCACATTCACCAATCAATAATGAATACTTGTAACTACCCCAATAGTGGGAAATTAAAATTTGAATGGAAAATTCCATAAACCTAATGTCTATAAAAGATTAGACTTTAGTTAAAGGAAGAATCGACTCATTTTAATTTTATCTTTAGAGTAGTGGACTAGGCATGCTTGAATTCCCTATAGTTACTAGACCAAGAAATTTTCATGCTTCTCTAGGGTAGTCTTTTCCTTACTGTTCTACAAGTGATGTAATTGAATGATTGTGCCAAATATAAATATTGTTAATCAAATGATACATATTTATACTTTGATTGTTGTGGATTCAAGTGGTCATTCACTACACATGTATATGGTGGTTATGCTCTTCTTTGCTCGTAACAACTTTCCCTCAAACTCTTGCACCATCATTCTAGTTGGAATTATGCTAGGTCTAGATCAACTAAGGATCGATACCATAGGTTTGCTTAATTAGACACTTCAACTCCATCTCTATGGAAGTAGGCTTTTTCCCCCCTTTTCCCCCTTTCTTTTGTATTTATTTATATAGTTGTGTTAGTTTAGAGCTTGGGTATCAATGAAAGCAATCTGAATATGAATGTCAATATTGATTACTAAATGTTTTGTCTATTATTGCATACCCATTTTTGAATCCACTCTTGTGTGCAATGGACATGTTTTGAATCATCTATATGTTATGGTCAAATTCTTATATACTAATTTCCTAGGTAAGCACATTCATAATACAATGATTTGTCTGAAATGTTCTAAATAGGACCCTTGCTTATAATGGTCACAATGAGCCAACATAATTACCCTACATACCAAGACCTAGTAACCAAGACTTTGGGAAGATTTGTTCACATAAATCTACTTTAAGGAGAGACAAGCCCTAACAACCCTTACCTAAGTTGGCATGTTAGAAGACCCATAAACACTAACATTGGATTGTTCACCAAAGATGCAGATCTTGGTGATTGATGAAGAACTCAAATGGCATGGTCAATAGATAATGTCTAATATTTTTTAGTGAGAACACCATATCCAAAGCTTCTCATTCTATGGTGTTGTAATTATTTTTTGCAGATGAAATCTTATGGCTTATGGTGTGGATGGGATGATCAAGGCCTTCATATCCCGGTTGAGCTAGTATTACTCCCATTATGATACTAGATGTATCCACATAGACATGAAATGACTTTTTCCAATTAGAGAAGACCATTATTAGGGTTGTGATAAATCTTTGATTTAAGTCAATGAAATTTGACTAACATTTTGTAGTCCATTCAAACTTTATATCATTATGTAATAATTTATCTAATGGTTATGATATCATAGCATATCCTTATATAAACTTATGATAGTACCTAGTATGGCCCAGGAGTGATCGTACCTTAGAAGAATTTACAAGAGGTTTCAATCCCATTATAACTAATATCTTTCCTTTATCCACAATTATTCCATCACTATACACCACATGTCCTAACATAACCCCAAAGGGTGTAAATAATAAAAATTTCTTCAAATTTAGCACAATTCCCAAAGATATACATCTTTCCAACATAAGTCACATATTTGAAATATGGTATTTGAATAAAGAGAACACAACCTAGTCATTGAGGCAAACCTATAGAAATTCATGTAAGAAGTCCTTAAATTTAGTGACCATGGCTCTATAAAATACACCAAGATCATTTTTAAGACCAAAAGGCATTAATTTGTATGTGAAAAGCCCCATTCTATCATAAAACTAGGCTTCATTTGATCTTCTACTAGAATTAGAATTTGATGATAGCCACTAAACCCATTTATGAATGAGTAGACTTCATGTCCTGTGACTAACTCTAAAACTTCATTTGTTAATGAAATTAGAAAAGGATCATTTACACATGAATCATTCAATTCCCTATAGTCACCATAGACCCTTATTTCAACTGATTTCTTGGGCTATACCACCATGAGACTTACCTAATCTACTTTTTTAATGGGATATATGATTATTGCTTCCTACATCTGATTAATCTATGCCTTGAATTTCAATTTCATATTTGAGTTTATTCTATTTGGGTGCTTATTTATAGGCATTGTGCACTCCTTTAGCTTGATATGCATCTCCCTTAAGGAAGGGTCGACACCCTTAAATTCAAAAGTTTTTGTGGGAAATACATCCTGATAGTCTTGCAATAATTATATTGCTTCTAAAATTTGTTTTTACATCTAGTAATCTCCTATAGGCTTAGGTTTTGGTACAAAATCTATACCATTATTTTCAACTGCCTTCCTAAGTAGTTCCTAATATAGTTTATTGGGCCCATTCAAAATGGAGTCTCTTATTTTCCTCTTCCATTCTTGCTTTTAAATATTTATGTTTCACAACTATGTATCCCTTTGTTTTCTATGCAATATTGGATTTAGGCTCCTATAACTCACTCTAGATCAAAAAATCCTTTCAGATCTGAATCCTCTTCATTGTCACTAGATACTACCTACTCTTCATTGTCTAGAATTTTGTTATAAGATTTTAATAGTTCTTATTTCTCCTTCTTTGCCTAGTATTTATTAATGGATTTATGCAATTTGATCATTAATTATTCTTATGATATCTAATTTTGTGCATGAAGTATGTCATCCTTGTATCCATGGCATTAAAATATTTTCAATTTTTTTAGAGCTTTCTACACCATTGGGTTCTCATCTTCAATCACAAATGTTTGTATAAAATCTTGTTAAACCTGCAGCCAATGCTTGGTTTTACATCTAAACACTTGATACATATCCCAGGTGATTGAAATAGGTGCCAACATATACTGAAATACATTTACCCAATATTTTAGTTCTACACCTTGTGATGACCATATATCTACACACCTATAGATATGAAACTTATGGCACTATCCTTCTTGGAAAAATGGCCACTATTGAGATTGTAGATGCCACTTGGAATAGAACTCACATGACTTCACAAGCCTTTTCACAGTGTAATCAATTTGATCAATGAACTACCCACCATGTCGTAGTAACACCTTTTAGTGCATAGTTCAGTGCACTAACTCTTTAATCTATGTTTAGGACATGTTGTTCCATCCTAAAGATAAATTGTGGTAAGTATTTATTTTCAAATTACTGAGGTAATTGTCTCTTACTAACATAAATTATCTTCATGGGCCTTACCTCATGGTCTCCATGTGTCTAATTTAGCATATGCATATTTGAATGACATTTACAAAAGACGTAACTTTGTATGGAAAAGTGCCCTCATGAGTGGGTTATATGAAATCGATATTCGTAGGAGTCACCTGATATAAAAGATTCATTTTTTACCATGTTAAATATTGTATAGACAAATACTTTGATTCCTCCATGTGGAATTGTGGGACTTGTTCCATTGTCTTAACAGACTGATATGAAAAATGTTTTATTTTTTGCATCTTTGGAAGATGTTGACCTTATTTTAAAAAATTGGTGAATTATCTACTTCCCAGAGCTTGAGACATTGGTTCTATACCAAATTTAAACCAGTTATATCCTCCATAGGTATATGGGGATGTAGGCTCTGTGGGAATAATGTTAGGTTTTCTCGCATATTTTTTTAACTAAGTGATAGGGACCTTGTCCCCTTGATACACCTCCAATTGATTATCTATTGTATTGATGGTCATCTAACCATCATATGCCAATTTTTTCCTGATTAACATAGGGTAATGCATTTCATTTGTTATCATATCAATAAATTAAAAATATCCTTGTAAACTTAGATAAACTAATTTGATATCGACATCCTCCAATCCCTCAATGGGTTCCACTCGGCCATAGTCTACGAGACTCAATGTGACAAGGTTGTAGCTGAAGGATAGTATTCTAATGGCCTCTTATGTAGACCTAGGAATCATATTCACCATGTTTCCAAAGGCAAAGATTACATGGGGACTTCATAGCCTATGATTTCTATGTCCAATCTAGAGTCAACATCCTAGGGATTTTTGGTTTGACATACCAAACCACTTTTAGGTGTGTTGTTATCCCCTCTTTGCACAATCCAAAAAGCTATGCATCAAATTTTTAATATTATACAATATATCTTCATTGTGAAGAGTACTTACCAATTTAAGAAGACCCATCAATGATATGACTACCCCCTCTTACCTTAAGATGTAAAATATCTAACCATACATCTACACATCCACTATTACAACATCTCTCTCAAAAACATTTTGATTTTGTATGGTTTGGAGTAATTGTGTTACTTTAGACATTAGGAATTTCTCTCTAACATCTACATATTTTTCCTACTGAACCTTCTTGATCATATTGTCTTGGGGCATCTATAGAGATGGAAGTATTTGCTCTTTATATTTATTCCTGGTGATAAATTGCATAAATATTAGATATTTGGGAGGAATTTTCACCATGTTAACATTTCGCACTAATTTTCCCTTACTTTGCTTTTCTAATATAAAACAATCATCTATATTGTGTTTACCGATTATTTTGAGATAAACACAATACATTTACCTCTGTGGAATACAAGCATAATTTCATGTGATATGATTATATTCATTACACTTGTAGCAGATAATACAATGTCTATCTTATCTATCCTATTGTATATGATTACGATTTCTTACCTAGTATCCACATCAATATCTTCCTCGATAGCCTCCTTACTTTTGCAGTGAACCCCACCCTTATTGTTGGCTATCATATCCCCCATACTATCTTTGTGGTGAAGGTGGATCCCCTCTTGATTATTGTTGGTATTGTGGTGGTGAAGGTGTCCACACAACTTGATTTTGGGGTGATTGCAGTGTCCAATCTACTTGGTCCTATGGCAATTGAGAAGTCCATCCAGATTGGTACTATAGATATTTCAACATCCATCCATGATTAGACTGTGTTGGTGTGGTCATATCAACATCTAGACTTGGTACCCCTGATTTTGTAGTTATAACTTGCTACGCAACTATTGTGAAGACATTCTTGGTGATGTCTTCAACTCTTGAAGGGATTGACAATTCTTCTCATCATGATTAATGACAGTTATTCTCATCATGATTATGTCATTTATAAAAATTACAATACATGTCATGTAGCTATTGTTTATATTATTTTAGCAGATGAGACTTCATAATGGGATGTCTAACTATGCGATAAATTCCATATAATTCTAACTTTATTTTTGGAAATTTGTTCCAATGATGTCCTTATGTTCCACACTTAATACACCATATTGATAGTTTAGGCCTAATTATTTTGTGTAGTTATTCCATTTTATGCAATAAAATATCTATCTTAGCATCTAATTTTGTAGTAGATGGAGGACAATATCTGCAATCTTCTATTTGCTCATCCAAGATCGTAGTTGACCATGCATCAACTTCACAAGAGAATTGAGTTTGTGTCATGAAAAACCTGATCATAGGTCGTAGGCCTTTCATGAACCAAGTGACTTTATTTGTGTCTCAAAACTAGAAATTCACTCGATTCATGACATCTAACTGCCTATGATTGTAATCCCTGAGTGATTATCTTGATTTATAGAGAATATCCTTCAATTGTTAAATAATTTGGCTAATGCATTTTTGCATCTTGAACTCCCAAACTAGTTTGTTTTTAAGATATTGTAAGGATAATTGTGATGGATTACTTTTAAACATGAATTCTAGAGTTCTACCTATCAAGGCTCCTATGAGCTCACATTTATTCACATCATCAGTGGTGACACCTTTAACTTTCCATTTCATCTCGTAAGTCAACAAACACTTTTTGGGGTTAGAAGGCCCATCATATGATGTTAGAGTTACAAAAACTCAAGTATTAAGAGCCATAATTCATGTGGTTGTCCTTGATCTAATTAGTTGCTTTATAGTTATTTTAATTAATTTTTATAAATTTATTGTGAATAATTTTTTTGATTGAAAAACACACTTTCATTAATAAAACAAGATATAATACATCATTAATCATACAAAAAAGATGGGTGAAAAAGTCACACACTAAAAGCATATCCAAACTGAGCTAAAATGAGCCTCGAGAAGAGAACATTATCCACAAAAGGCCACCACATGTCCAAACTAACCAAGGTTAAATTAACTCAAGTGCATATCAACCCAAAAAGGATAAACAAAATCACAAACATCAAAGACCACATTAAGTAGCATCAATAAACATGGTGACTGGCAAAGGCAGAGGAGGTAGAGGATATTGAAGGTTTCCTCTCCATCCCTCTTAAGCAATGGGTATTCATTAACCAACATGAGATCGCAACCATCAGTGTGTTGGTTATCTTCAGTAACACCATGTTGCTTAATTATAGAATCCTTCTTGGAGGGAGAAATGGTGAGAGCCAGTCATGGGAACTTATCCTGTGGAGGAGGACCCAAGACCCCCCCTCCCTGCCACCACTATTTATGGTAGCCTTGTCAAATCCATGGTGTGGAGATGGACAATAAGTGTAAGGAGAGGCATTCCTCCAACTCCTTAACTATCAACTACGAGAGCACTGACTATACCCCCATGCACATGACCCAGGGGGATGATGGCGTGGGCAGATTTGGAGGCTCATGCTTGACTACACAAGGAGAATTCCCTTAATGGTCCAAAAGAATATGTAGATGGTGGAGTTGAAGCCAAACTTTATCCATCTGACTCTAGATCTGGAGGGTAACATTAGATATCATAAAAACTTTGTTAGTTACATAAATGCTTATTTCCATATCTTCATGATTAAAACATGTTTTATTTATAGATTCCAAATCTAAAAAATAATACCAGTAAAGAAACTCTACTAGAAAATATGTTATATCTTACAAGGAGTAAGGTAGTGTCCCCCAAGAGAGCCATCTTCCATGTGAACATTTCAAGCTTAAAGGGCTTTAAGAAGGTATGAATTCATCTCCAGGAAGACTGAGCATGAGGGAAAAAACAAAAGAGGTGTTTAAGGGATTTTTGAGTGGTGACATGTGGGGTAGGTGGGATGTGAGAACCCCATGTGCTTGAGCCAGCCACCCATAGGCATATCTTGGTAAATAATACACCAAATAAAATGGAACTTTTTAGGTTTAATGAAAGCCACCCAAATGTTCTCAAACCTTCTAGCCTAGACATGGTGAAAGGATATAATCTTACATTGATGATTGAGGGTTTCAGTGTTAATACGTTGAGGGGACAAAAGATTATACACAAGTTGAGGGGAATAACAATGAAATAATGTAGTTGTAGGCCAAGACCAATCTTTCCACCATGGTGTGAGAGAGGTAACACCAATTTTGTGTAGATACTCATTAGGTATGAAGCTCTAAAACTCAGAAATGGATTATGCATCTTCATTATTAAGCTTAAACATAGACCATAAGATTCCATGGAAGCTAGTCCTGAATGGTCTTATAGAAAATATCCCCAATTGTGTGGATACCTTTTTTAAATAGCCTTCAACCTTTGATCCAAGGGACCATGGCAAAAGGAACATTATGGAAATTCAGCGTGGGAGACCACTAAAGTAATTGATCATTGAGTGAGAGACCACTTTTAAATCATTCTCCCACCTAAATGAGGTGTGGTTTGAGCTTCTCCCAAGCCTTCCAAATGATTTGAGCAACAAAAGTGCCCCCTATTTTAATATAAATAGGGGTGATGAGGATATTGTGTAGACCAATCCCTTGATAGGCTTTTAGGCTAAGAGGGCAGCCTTGAGAGATGCAATGCAAAAATAGAATTTTTAAGGCTTCATCCCCTTCCAAGATTCTAATAATCCTTGAGAGCAAGACCTTGGAGTTTAATGTCAATGAGCCCAAGACCACTAGCTTCTTTAGGATGACGATAAATAGCCCAAGAGACTCTGTGAAAACCATGATGACCCTCGAAATTAGCCCATAGAAAGTCTCTTAGGAGTTTCTCAAGCTTAGCATAAGAAGCATTGGAGTGGGCCCAATAAGACGAGTAGTAAACATGAGTAGTAGTTATCACCTTAGAACAAATATGAAACTTTGTAGCTAGAGCAAGGGTTTGGTGATCTAGATAGAAATTTTCTTCTCAACCCTTTGAACCACATAAGACCATAACTTAATGGGTAAAGATATAAAATCAAATAGAATACCTAAGAACTTAAATTTCACTCCAGGGAGAATCCATTTCCATTAGTATCCCTCCAACCAAGGGGGTTTGGGAGAGAGGGATTGGTACTAACATTGAGTCTTCTACCATTGGATGGAAGACCCATAATCGAAGCATAAAATGTCTAGGCAATCCATGGCATGCTTAATAGATCCCTCTTCCTCTTGAAGAGTGAGGAATGAATCATCAAAAAATTTCCCATTAATCAACTAAAACTCTTAATTAGGGATAAAAAATCACCAAACCCCTAGAAGTATAATTAGCCAAAAGATAACTGAAACCCTCAGTAGCCAAAACATAAAGAGAATAAGCTAGAGAGAACCCTTGTCTAATATATCTATGAAGTTCAAAGCATTGATATTGAAAACCATTGATAGTAATACAATCACTAGCATCCTGAAAAAGCATATTAATAGTTTGCACAAATATGGAGCCAAAACCAAGAGCCTAAAGCATAGATATAATGAAAGGCCATTTGATTCAATCATAAGAATTTTCAAAATCAATCTTGATGAATAACACCTTCTGGTTGCTCATTCTAGCCCATTCCATACCTTCCTAGATAGCAATGACATTGTTCAAAATGTATTTATGTTGAATAAACCTAGTTTGCTCACCCCTCACAATTAAGGGGAGAAAGTGTTTTATTTTGAGAGAAAGAGCTTTAGCTATAATTTTATAAGATATATTAAAAAGAGTGATAAGCTTCAAACTGGTGATAACCTTAGGGTCTCCAAATTTAGGAATGAATTTGATGTTACCTTGATTAATGAGAGGGCCCAAAGATTTGGGCAAAATGGCTTCAAAATAGACTTTATGGAGATCAAGTCTAAAAATATCCTAGAGAGTTTGGTAGAACTCACAAGGAAACCCAACAACTCTTAAGTCTTTTTTAGTGGCCATATGCATAACAACTTCCTTAAGATCACTCAAGCTAAGAGGTCCATTGTAGGTAATTCTATGAACTTCAGAAAGCTTACATTGCACAACCCCAAGGCATTAAGAGAGAGGAGAGGTGGGTTGATTAGCAAACACACCATGATAGTGATGCACAAAATCTTGTAAGATGTCAAGTAATTTGGTAAATATAGATAAATCACATTTAATGGCTTTGATTCTATATATAGCTTATTTAGGCTAGAGGAGAGCAAAGAATTCTTGGGTCACTTTGTATCCAACTTTCAGCCAAGGCATCTGCACTCTAATTTGTGTTCCTTTGGCCTTGTAAGCCTTGCCCTCTTAGAGTTTATGTCTCCACATGGCTAATTGATCTTAAAGAAGAGGGCTAAAAGGTGAGGCTTATAGATCTTGTGAAACCCTAAGGTATTCACAATTTTTAGCATGATGTATACACTACCAAAAGATTACAACTTGATTACCATATATTCAAAGAAAAGTTATGGTGTGAGCTATGGCATCAACCCACCAATAAATCTAGCCAATATCCCCAATGGGTTTGGGAGCCAGGTTCTAAGTTTGAAGATATGCCCAACAATCTGCTCATGATTGAGATGGGCAATGTTGAAGTAAAATTGAGAATTATGGGGTTTAACCTGTGGGATGGTCAATTCAAAACATAAAAGATAGGATTATGTTCAGATAAGAAGGTGTCTTAGAATCATAGCTAATGGTGAATTATGGATAGGATAAAAGAAAAAAAGGTCATATTCTACTCAAAAACATGGTCAAGAAACTTAAGCACTCTATCTTCTCCCTGGTGAAAATTAGACTAGGTGAACTAGGGAGAATTTGACTCTTTCCTCTAGGAGTGATTGGGATCAAAAATCCCAAGTTTGTTACGCATTTAAAACCATGCTTCCTGCTCCCCTATACAACAATGAATGGGTAGGTGTCCTTGTTTATCTTCAGTATACTCAACCATGTTGAAATCACTACATAGGATCTAGTGGGCATTTGGAAGGGAATCTACCAACCATCTCTAGAGCAAGTTACATTCCATAGCATCATTGGATGCCCATAGGTTGACAAGGTTAGTGATGCGACTATCAAAGTTAAAAAGAGTCCAGACCACCTGATGGGTGGGGTCGAAACCCCAAAAAATAATAAATTGAGAAATCTCAGGTGCTAAAAGGGTGACAACACCATCATGAATAGGCTCATGACAAGTGGCTTGACAAAGGTCCCTAGTCCAAATACTGTGAGTCACAATCTAAAGGAGGAAGTAAGATATTTTTTATTCTTGCATGCAAAAAAATTTCATTTTGGATAAATTTTGACAACTACTCCTGACCATATACTTACGTGTGAGATCAGTGAGATATCTAACATTCCTTGAGTAAAAATTCATTGAGAACCATCAAGATTTATATCATTTCCCTTATGAGGTTTGAGAGGGTTGAAAATTGATTGAAAGTTGAACCAAAAAGGACAAAAACTGTAAGCTTGAAGGGTTACATTTTATTTGGCACATAGTCCTCATCCGTAGAAGGTGAAAGGCTATGAGATCACTTCCGAATAGCCTTGTGGTTGAGAGTCATGAAACTAAGCTCAGAGTCTAAAACATTCACCCTCAAAGGGGGCTATGAAGATAGAGTCATAGGATTAGGAGATGGAGAGGAGACAAGATGGGTGATCGTTTGAGGTGAATGGGAGATAGGAGGAGGGGTTTAGCTTTTGAAGGCATAGGTGCCTTACTAGAAAATAATGTTGAGCTCAAACCCCCTATGGGTTGGTAAACATTTGATTAGGGTTTGGAATTGCCATGGGTTGAATTATTTTCCCTATTAACAATTGTCGTCCACCAATCAAAATTCTCATTATGGGGTTTTGAGTTAGACCCACTTTTTTATTGAAGAACAAAAGAAGTGGGGGCCATTAAAGGGCATTCTCTAATCATATGGTTTGAAGCCTAGCATTAAAAATAGGTGTCCAGGAGGTTAATATACAACACATGTTGCATGAAGTGATTATTACCCACCTATATCTCAATAGACTCCTTAAGGTCTTTAACTAGGTCTATTTACACACAGACCATTCTCTAAGGATGTGTTGCATAGAACTTTGGTTATTCATGGCAGATTAACCACCCCAAAGGCTTAATAATCTAGTCAACAAAATTCCATAGAGGAAAAGGTAAGCCCAAAAATTCTATCTAATATGGGATATTAAGTTTGGCTTGTTTAGAGACTTAAAAGTCTTGGGTCCCATGCGATAAAATAACTAGTGTATTGTAGATAAACCAGGGGCCTTGGCTAAAAATAGATTTAAGTGTTCAGGGTTAGTGAAATGAAATAGGAAGAAACCCTTGGTAATGTTTTAGACTACTTCCAATTTCACACCATAGCTTTGCCAATGGTTATAAACCCATTGCTTTAACAGGCTCACTGGAGTGACTCAACCCATAAAACAACCAACCAAGGTAAATTTTTCAAAATAATTATAGGATTTATCAAACTCTAGTAAATCCAAAATAACATCAGGTATAGGGGTATCTAAGTCAGAACCAATACCTCATGGTAGACCGTTGAAAAAGACTTCTGAGCTTGTTTTGGTGGTATTACTTTTGAGGCTCCCATCGACTATCCCTACATAAAATGATGCAGTAATGGTGGTGGTGACCATTTAATAAAGGAAAATCACTACCCAAAGGGTAGAATTCTAGTGAAACTTAGCACAATAAATGCACTATCAAAAAAAAATTAATCCCACCTTGATCAATGGTAGATCAATGGTTTAACATATGGGAAGGAAACCCTAAAAGCATGTAGACATATAGGGCTTCCTATGATTCCCTTCACTCTTTTTTCATTGTGACTTATTTTAGAGTACTATTACCTTTTTTTTCTATAATCTTATTTGTCTTTGTGTTATTACTTCCCAAATTTATCTATAAAATCCTTAAACCACTTATCCACTTTCTTATCTTCTGAAATTTTTCTAATTAACAAATTAGGCATAAGAGATGCATCCCCTTGGAGTGAATGATCGCGCACTAGGGTAACTTCCCCTCTTGATTATGAACCTGACTTAACCCTGAAATTCATCCTAAATTATTCAAAAGACTTATTTCTTTAACAAATAATCTCTTACTTAGTAACTACTTTCTACTATCTAATTGTTCTCTTGGTCTCTCTATAGCTTCTCCTTTATCAATTCGGTATCTATCATTCTTTGATTCAATTCCCAAATCCCAGATGATCTATATTATCTTTATGATATCTTTGGTGCCTTTGGTTCCTTTATTGTATTGTAGAGGTTTCTAGAAATACATGTCAAAACATGCTAATTTTTGTATTGTGTAATTTTAGTTACAAGTTTTGAATGTTCAGATGAGAATATGGCTATTATAATCATTTTTACTAAATGTATATTTAGTTAAACATAACTTATTAGCCAAGACCATACATCTTCGTTTAATTAAACACAAAT